>JAQQTO010000045.1:13395000-15895000 GCA_029884595.1 Ormosia semicastrata
AATCTCCAAGACAACCTCCTGTAGAAGTAGAATCCATCTGATTAGCCTCGGCTTTGCATCCTGTTTAGTCAAGAGATATTTCAAAGTTGTATGGTCAGTATAAACAATAACTCTTGACCCAACCAAATAAGAACGAAATTTGTCAAAATGTAAAGACTTTCTCTGTGGTGGCATAGTTAAACTGTGTTTCATTCAAAACTTTACTAGCATAATAAATGACATGCAAAACCTTATCTTTTCTCTGTCCTAAAACAACACCCATAGCAAAATCACTTGCATCACATATTAATTCAAATGGCAAATTCCAATTAGGGGCAGCAATTATAGGGGCAGAAACAAGTTTGCTTTTCAAAAGATTAAATGCATGCAAATAATCATCATTAAAAACAATCATTAAAAACAAATGGTGCATCTTTAACAAGCAATTCGCAAAGAGGCTTAGTAATTTTGGAGAAATCCTTTTATGAATCTCCTGTGAAAGCTGGCATGCCCAAGGAAACTTCTTACTCCCTTAACATTGATGGGAGGGGTTAGTTTCTCAATAACTTCAACCTTTGCTAAATCAATCTCAATATCCCTCGAGGAAATGCGATGACCTAAAACAATGCCCTCCCTGCACCATGAAATGACATTTCTCCTAATTTAAAACCAAGTTAGTTTCTTGGCATCTTTTTAAAACCAAAAGAAGAGCCAAAAATAGAAAAATCATCCATAAAAATCTCAATAAACTTTTCAATCATATCAGAGAAAATAGACAACATACACCTCTGAAAAGTTACAGGAGCATTGCATAATTTGAAAGGCATCCTCCGGTATACAAAGATTCCATATAGACAAGCAAAAGCTGTCTTCTCCTGATCCTCAAAAGCCACCAAGATCTGATTATAACCAGAATAACCATCTAGAAAGCAATAGTAGGTGTGGCCTGCAAGTTTCTCTATCATCTGATCAATGAACGGTTGACCTCATTATCCTTCCGTGTTGCACTGTTGAGCCTCCTATAGTTAATGCACATTCTCCAACCAGTGACTGTCCTTGTAGGGATGAGTTCATTCTTTTTATTGACTATCCTTCCTTTCTTTGGAACAACTTAAACTGGACTGACCCACGAGCTATCTGAGATAGGGTAAATAATGCTTGCATCGTAAAGCTTCATCATTTCCTTCCTTACCACTTCTTTCATGGTGGGATTCAGTCTTCTCTGTGGTTGCACCACTGGCTTGTAGTCATCCTCCATTAAGATCTTGTGCATGCAAATAGTAGAATTGATGCCCTTAAGATCATCAATGGTCCACCCAATAGCTGACTTATGTTTTCTCAAAACTCTCAAAAGCTTTTCTTCTTCTTCAGGACTAAGATCCATATTTACAATCACTGGAAAAGTACTATTCTCACCAAGGAATGCATATTTGAGATTAAAGGGAAGCTGCTTCAATTCTAGCTTGGATGGCTCCTGTATACCCTCAACCTCCTTCTTCAATTCTTCTTTCTGGAAGTTAGAATGAAAGACAAATTAGCTATGCACTTAGATATTTCTGGTATTGTCTCTGCATCATCATCCACTAAAACTTTAGAATTTATCAACACTGATTCAAGTGGAGATGTAATAATGCTCTGCTCAAATGCTTTTTCAACCAATGAGTCAACTATGTCCACTCTAAGGATGTGACCTCATTATGCACTCTCAACACAAGCTCTTCTTGTTGCACGTCAATCAATGCTCTTCCAGTTGCTAAGAAAGGTTTGCCTAAAATGAAAGGGATATCTGCATCTTCTTCCATATCAAGGACAACAAAATCAGCTCAAAAGATGAATTTATCCACTTTAACTAGTACATCATCAACTATACCACACGGATGCTTAATAGATCGATTCACTAGTTGAAGAGAGATCATTGTTGGCTTCACTGATTCAATTCCCAGCTTGTGCATAATGGATATAGGCATAAGATTGATACTAGCTCCAAAATCACAAAGAGCTTTTCTAATAGTGAGCTTACCGATGGTGCAAGGAATGGTGAAACTATCTGGATCTTTCAACTAAGGGGATAACTTCCTTTGAATTATCACACTGCATTCTTTAGTAAGCATCACTGTCTCATCCTCTTTCAGTTTCCTTTTTTTTTGACAGCAAGTCCTTCATGAATTTAGTATATCAGGGTATTTGCTCAAATGCTTCAGCAAAAAGGATGTTTATCTGTAATTTCTTGAAAACTTCTAAGAACTTAGAAAATTGCTTTTCTTGAATCTCCTTCCTAAATCTTTGAGGGTATGGAAGTTTAGCATAAAGTGAATGATCAACTATTTTCTTAAGCTCCAAGTCTTTCTTTTTTCTCTGCACTCTCAGTTGTTCCTCCTTAACTTCAACCTCTTTACTATCATCTTGAGACAAACCTCTTCAATCAGAACCTCAGTACTTTCACTCTGATTTTCTATAGAACCATATGCTTCATTCTTGTCTTCTTCTAAAGTCTTACCACTTTTTAAGGTGATCGCGTGATTGCCTTACACTGCTCCTTAGGATTTACCAAAGAATCACTAGGCAAACTGCCTGGAAGTCTTTCTTGAAGCTGCTTTGCCATTTGCTCCATTTGATTCTCAAGACTTCTATAGTGGTCTCATGATTCATGAAATTGGTTCTCGATTCCTCCATAAAAGCTGAAGTCTGTTTTACAAAAACAAAGGTCTGCAGAGAAAGTTTCTTCATTCTATTCGGGCTGAGCATTCAATGGTACAACTTGATTCTTCTAAGAGAAATTGGGATGATTCCTCTAGCCTGGATTGTAAGTACTAGAATAAGGATTACCGTGTAGCCTTGAAGGGTTTCCTATATAGTTCACTTGCTCTAGAATGTTGACACCTGAATTTCCTACCTCACATTGACCATTGACATGGTTGCCTCCACAAAAATCGCAAGTTAGACCTTGATGATTAACTGTATTTACCTGTAAATAACCAACTTGCTTAGCAAGGTTGACAATGTGTTGCATCATAGTCTGATTCTGTGCAAGTATAGTATCAATAGCACCAAACTCCAACATTCCCTGTTTGACTGTAGCTCTTCCACTAGGAACCTGATACTCATTAGTGACCATTGTCTCAAATAATGCTTAGGCCTCCTCTGGAGTTTTTGGGTTTATAGACCCACCTCCTCTAGTAGGATGACTCAACCCATTGTAAAAGATTTGTACCTACTACCAAACCTCAAAAGCATGGTGAGGACATTTTCTAAGAAGCTCCTTAAATCCTTCCTATGCTTCATAGAGAGATTCTCCTTTATTTTGAGTAAAGCAAGTAATCTCACTCCTTATCTTCACAAACATTGATGGAGGAAAATATCGAGTGAGGAACTTACCAACCAGATCATCCTAAGTAGAAATGCTTCCTTGGGGCTGGGCTTGTAGCAAGCTCTTGGCTTTATCTCTCAAAAAAAAATGGAAAAAGTCGTAACCGTATGACATCATCACTGGCTCCATTATACTTGATAGTATCACAGAATTGCAAGAAATTGACAATGTACAAATTGGGATCTTTTGCCTGATCTCTCCCAAACTGATTCTGTTGCACCAGCTATAGAAGAGTCGGTTGAATTTCAAAATTATTCGCTTAGATAGCAGGTCGCACAATACTGGTTGAGACACTTTCAAAAGATGGAGTGGCATAGTCAGCCATAGTGCGTTTTCTCTGTGCATCATTATTCTCAACCATCTCTTCATCTTTTGTAATTCTCTCTTTCTCTGATTACTTTTCTAATTGTTCTTTCTGTCCTTGCTATCTCTAGATCAAAAAGTAATTCTTCCGATTCCAAAGAACCTTGCATAAACAAACAACAAGCAAACCAGCGTGAAGTAAAGAAAATAACAATAAAAATAAATGACGTTAAAAAAAAAGAAAGTTAAATAAGAAAAAAATTATCTAAAATAAAATAAAATAAAATAAAATAAACGCCTAAATTAATGCTCTTTTAACTGCTACTCAATATTGACATACAAACAAGCGGTGTGATAAGCCCACAAAGCATCTTTTCACCTCTTAGACCAATCCTTTCTTGAAGGACACACAATTTTTACAACGATTCTCTTAATTTCACGATTGAAAATTTCAGCTTGCCCACTTGTTTGTAGGCGGTAAGTTGTTGCAATCTTATGAGTGACCCCATACTTTCCCAAAAGCTCTTGAAAATACTTATTATAGAAATGAGAACCTTCATCACTAATAATGGCTCTTGGGTGCCAAAGCGAGTAAAAATGTGCTTCTTGAGAAAATGCACCACCATTTTAGAGTCATTCGTGGGCAAGGCCACTGCTTCAACCCATTTGGACACATAATCAACTACCACCAAGATATATAGTTGACCGTAAGACGGTATGAAAGGCCCCATAAAATTAATCCCCCATACGTCTCCAGAATGATGTTCAGTGGCATTTCATTTTGTTTAGGGATGTTGTTACCTGTTCTTTGGCATCTATCACATCTAGTCATGAAAAAAGTAGCATATTTAAACAAAGAGGACCAATAAAATCTCACTTGTAATACCTTAGCAGCTGGTCTTTCTCCACCAAAATGGCTACCATATGGGGAGGCATGACACTGCTCGAGGATATCTGCAGTTTCCTCCAAGGGCACACATCTTCTAATTATATGATCAGCACACTGCTTACAGAGACAAGGCTCAAAATAGCGCCATTATCGGGGATTGAAGGATTAATTTACAAGGTGATGTATTTATGGGAGATTGATTTTATAGGGCCCTTTATACCATCTTATGGTCAACTATATATCTTGGTGGCGGTTGATTATGTGCCCAAATGGGTTGAAGCAGTAGCCTTGCCCACGAATGACTCTAAAGTGGTGGTGCATTTTCTCAAGTAGCACATTTTTACCTGCTCTAGCACCCCAAAAAGCTCAATTTTGATCTTCAAGCCGTAGGTGAACAATGGCTTCTCCAATAAAATAACTTGGATGAATTTCACCTTCAAGCTTATGAGAATGCTAAGCTCTCTATAAGAAAAAAGGTTAAAAGATGGCATGATAAGCATATTGCTAAAAAGAGGTTTGAGCCAGGTCAAGAAGTCTTGCTATATAACTCAATGCTCAAATTGTTTCTTGAGAAGTTGAAGTCAAAATGGTCAGGCCCGTTTGCAAAAGTTTGTTGTCTGTTTTGCTAAACTACGCAAGCACACGTGTCGACAAGTAATAGAGATGAGCATCAAGTATCGTTCCCACAAGGATTATACTAAAATTTATGCTTTGTATCAACCAATCACTACTTAATCTTTATCCAAGCAATTGAATTATTATGAATGATTTAATGACAAAACAAATAATAAAGTATCAAAAACAAAGGAAAGTCTCCAAGACAAGATAAAACTAAGCCAAAGAAACAATGGTTTGGGCATCTAGGGTCTAACTTCACTTATTATTTCATACGGCTTCATGCAAACCTTTCATTACACTTGATCATAAATTGGTTATGTTAGCCAATATGTTTAAACATTTACAAGCCTCTTTTGATGGCCTTGTAAACCTATGGACCCTAATCAAACACTATATTTTTATGTGAACTGACAAAGTTCCATGCATTGAGAGCAAACATCAAACACTTGCCATGTATGACCAAAAGGTATATTTCTATCCTATTGACTAATCAATTCATCCATATAATTGAATGCAATTGAACATGCATAATCTAATTCCATGGTCCAACATCCAAATCCCCATGTCTAGTTCAATAGGTTCATCAAGACATCACAAATAATGGCCAATCAAATGTAAGCATTAAGCATTGAATTAGAAAACCATAACCAAAATCATCATAGAGTAAGAAAGGATTACAATCAATTCAAACTACATAATAAGATCGATTAGAACCCTAGAAAAGAGAGTTAGAACATCATGGTTACAAAGGAATCAAACTCAAGAGAGAACAACAAATTCATCATGAAAATAAAGAGAAGATGAAGGGAAGAACTAGGTGTCTTGATGGATGAATAGAGGTTCTTAAAGATCCTCTAAATCTTCATTAATCTTTTGCTTCTCTCTCTAAGAAAAACCCTTCAAAACCCAAAGCCTATCTCTCTAAAACCCTCCAAAATCGTGTAGAAGATCAAAATTGTCATCTAATTACACTAGGGAAGTTAAAATACGTACTCCCTCACGTGCCCAGGGAAAGCCGCGGCACAAAATAGTGAGGAGTCACGACACCTAAGTCTCAAGAAACAGGAATTACTGCATAGAACTCATTAAGTCGCGACACATAATTGTGTGTGAGCGGTGGCACAAAAAAATTAAGAGGAGCAGCGGCACAAATGAGTGGGTGTGTCATGGCTCCCTGCTTTCGGGAGTTATTCCAGAGTGTTGAGGGTCGCAGCTCCCAGTGAGGAAGTGTCGTAGCCTCCCCTATGAAAGGACAAAAGCTCACATGTTCTTTATCCATCTTATTCCCTTAAGCTCCCCCTTACTTCTTTGCAAGATCCTGGAAGTAAGCAAATACCAACTTAGTCAAACATTCACAGAAAAAGGTAGTGTATGTATTTAAACTTATAAAAATGTATGAATATGCATTCCCTATACATTAAAAATGTATGAATATATATTCCCTATACATTTTTTTTTATCAAGAATTGAATGAAATCAATGTATAACTCAAGGATCTAGCCTATGAATATATAAGGAAATGCTTGAATAATAACTCTACTTCATAGAGTTATCAATTCCCCATATACAGAAGTATTTAGCCAAGGTAAAAAGGTTGATGGAAAATTTTGACAATGTCAGAGTGAAACACATCCCGAGGGAGTAGAACTCTAGTGTTGACATCTTGTCAAAATTGACCAGTACAAAGAAACCAGACAATAACAGGCCCGTGATCTAGAACACCCTATTCACTCCCAGTATCATGGACAATGAAGTTCTTCTATTGGAAGATGATGAAACTTGGATGATACCTATACTTTCCTACCTTTGTAATGGCTTACTACTTGAGGATAAAAAAGAAGCCTAGAAGATAGTCTAGACAGTGGCTTAGTACACCATTTATGATAATCAACTGTATCTCCATGGATTCTCTTCTCCCCTCCTCAAGTGTCTTGGTCCCAAGGAGGCAGAATATGTCCTAACTGAGATTCATGAAGAAAGCTCGAGGCATTATCTTGGTGGCAAGTCCTTAGCATGGAAAGCGTTAAGGGTTGGATACTATTGGCCCACCATGGAAGCTGATAGCAAAGAACATGTGCAAAAATATGACCAATGTCAGAGTCACTTAGACATTTATGCAGCACCACTTGAGGAATTATCAATATGTTCATTCCCTGGCCATTCTACTAATGGGGAATGGACATCCCAAGCACCAAGGCAGGTCAAATACTTGGTGGTGACCATTGATTATTTCATCAATTGGATTGAGGCAAAATCTTTGGCCACAATTACCTTCACGCGAATTCAAAAATCCACTTATAAGAGTATTATTAACATATTTGGAATCCCGGAGTCAATTATCACAGATAACGAAACTCAGTTCACTGATCAAAAGTTCAAGGATCTCCTAGTCAGGCTCAAGATCAAACAACACTTCACCTTAGTGGACCATCCAAAATCCAACGGATAAGCTGAGATCACCAACTGAGTTATACTTAAGGGGACAAAAAAGAGACTTGATGACACTAAGGAAAACTGGGTGGAATAACTCGATCATGTCCTATAGGCATATCGGACCATGCCACATTCCTCTATGGGAGAAACCCCCTTTAAGTTAACCTACAGTTGTGAGGCCATGATCCCGGTGGAAATAGGAGAGTCGAGCTGGAGGAAGCAAAACTTCTTTGAGGAAACCAATCCAGACCTCTCATCCTATGGGTATATCAGACCACGCCACATTCCTCTATTGGAAAAACCCCTTTAAGTTGACCTACGATTGTGAGACTATGATTCCGGTGGAAAAAGGAGAGTCGAGCTGAAGGAAGCAAAACTTATCCTAGGAAACCAATCTAGACTTCGTCCGCTATGATCTTGATTTGCTAGAAGAACATTGACAGATTGCCCACGTCCAGAAAGTAGCCCTCAAGCAAAGAATCATTGCGCGGTATAACTCCAAAGTGATTCCACGTCAGTTTAACCCCGATGATCTTATGCTACGTAAGGTAGACATCGGAGGGAAAATGCAAAAGATGAGAAATTAGCTCCCAACTAGGAAGGACTGTACATAATTACGTCCAAAACCAATAATGGAGCCTACACCCTAGAAACCTTCTCTGGCAAGGCAATCAAGAACTTCTGGAATGCAAACAAACGGAGAAAGTAGCCTACGCCCTAGAAACCCTCTCTGGCAAGGCAATCAATAACTTCTAGAATGCAAACAAACTGAGAAAGTATTATAATTAAAAATTGCATTAAATTATTACTTTAAGATCATGTTTTCATTTTTCAATATGGTATGAGTAAATTAGTTCTTCGTCAACATTTGCTCTCTTTATTCTCTATGCTCATTACTACAACCTCTAAGGTTACAACACCTCGGAAGAGATCCAAGAAATACAAGGTCCAAACAGGATAAACTATTCTAATATTCATACATGATGGCCTGAGGGGAATTTACTTGACCATTGTCCAAGGTTAAGGAGCGCATTCAAAGGATTTCATCTATACCCTTATGAGCTTGACCTTAACTCATAAAATGATCAGGTTTACAGAGGTTAAGCATATTCTTATTACATGATGGCCATACAAGAATCCACTTGATTATTGACTGAGGTCAAGGAGTGCATTTGAGGGTTTTCACCTATACCCTTAAGGTTTGACCTTAACCTATAAACCAACTTGGTTTATAGAGATTAAGTGTAGCCGACTGTAGCCTGGGATCATGGACTCCCCACCAAGAGGCTTCCTGTTACCTATTCTACAATTCCAAATCAAACTCACGAACCAAAAAGGTTTAGCTAAATGCAGTTACAACACTATGCCTAACCCATAAACCAAACAAAAGGTTTAATATTGTTATGTGCTTTAGACCATTGTCTGGGATAATGAACATCACTATGAGAGGCTTCGATGTTACTTACACCTAAAGTTCAACTAAGTGTTAACTATTCGTTCCTAAATGAACCCAACCACTGAGATCGAGCATTGGACTTATCTTAGTCAAGCAAAACGAGCGTTCATCAAAGAAACAGCTATCAAGATTGAGCGTTGGTTCCATCTTGAAAAATTATATGGGCAATATAAATTACCAAGTGTAAAATGAATACCGAGATTGAGTGTTGGACCCATCTCAACATCGAGATTAAGCATTGCACTCATCTCGATGAAGACAACAAATAATAGGAAATTAATACTAAGTATTTGTATAAGCAAACATGCCCAAAATTGGGACTTGTCCACATACATCAAGAGAACCCCATGCAGGGGGCAATGAAATAAACAAAACAAGTCAAGCGTTAGAAGGTGGGGGTTGTACCTTTGGGATCTCCTCGGTCTTGGTCACCTCAGCCATTGTAACCTCAGCCTCTTCCTGCCCATTCACCGATGCTACTCCTCCCTTCCTTGTCGTCAAACCTTTGGTCCACTTGATCATGTGGAGTATTCTCAGTAATAATAGCATTAAGCGAGCACAGTCTCTTCCTTTCAGCCAAATCCCACAGCAGAATCACCTCATCTTTGCCATATTGCCTCAGTGTTCACATACCTAATGTGGCCAACCATCGTGTTCCTCAACTTGCAATTGGTCAAGTTCTAAACTTTCACAGTGTGGTCCCACGAGGCAAAAATGATGGCAGGTTGAAGGGTGTTGGGGCTGAAGCACACACAAGAAATCCAATCGGAGTGAGTGTCATTGTACTTGCACTTGTCGAAGATGTTCCAGAGCTTGATGGTGTAATCGTGGGAGGCGAAGACGATTTGGCAGTTATCGATGGAGAAAGCGAGGGTGAGGACGTTCTTCTCCATCGCCTCGCTTTGGATTCTAGTCAGCACCCCCACCATGGGCTTGAATCAAGCCTCCACCGTGGCTGATGCGGTGGGGATGACAGAAGACTCGGAACCTTCACTGATGGGCCATTTGCATCGCCTCCTCACTCCTTGACATTCCCCCCACTAAATGTTAATAGAAAGGGAAATGGGTGCAAATGAAGAATAACTTAAGGATTAGATGGTAAAAAAAGATTTAAATGGTGAGGAAAGCCTGGAAGAAGCCTGGAACCCCTAACAAATGTTGCGGAAGCTCATAAGAAGGGTCAAACAGTATTCTTATTTATAAGCAAGGAAAAACCTCCTCAACTGTTGTAATTAATGGGGGCAGATGCATCATTTTATTCATTTTAAAACTTTAAAGCGGCTAATCATGATGTTATGCATCCCAAACAACGACTTCCACTGTTCTTCAATTGCGTGACATATTGTTTCTGAACAAAAGCAACTAAAAGGACAATGCTCAGAACATTCAAAATTGAAATGACGCGTGACGTTCCAGAAGAATGCCTAAACTAGATCACGGACTGTTAACAAGATACTAAGGTAAAATAACACCACGAATCTCGGTCTAAAAGTCGAACAACGTACTTATAACACAGACCCCATAAACTACACATGGGGACAACCTATTACATATCCTAGATAGCAGAATGATGACTTAAGCAGAGTGATCCAACTCAGATCCTAGCTTTACTCATTAACTTCGGGGGCATATTATGATACATCATGGACCTCGGCCCTTTGGAAAAAAATAACATCGCAAGACCTAGCATTAACACTATGACTTGGATCCCTTTGTCCACCGCGAGCCTGTGCTCTAGTTAAACTCTTATCTTGACACTTAACTGTCACACCTAAGTGCTAAGCTGAGGGCAATTGTTCTAGACCAGGTTATGAGTCCATGGGTCTAGAGCAACCTGGCCCACTAGAATGGAACCCAAATATTACTGCGTGCCTGTAACTGCCCATCCGCAAGGAATAAATCCCTCAGAATCTCTTTAAGAGATATGAATGTCAATCATACCCCACATAAATAGAGGATTAATGCTAGGGAATAACAGTTTCCCGTAACTGCCCATCAAATTGAATGTCACGATTTGTTGCACCCTAAAATGCTCATACATATATCCAACAAAGGGAAAAAGGTATGCATCTAATCTCCAATTCTGTACACTGCCTCCCTTGAGCACAAATAGACTTGGGCATCAGAATACCTTTTGCAGGTACCCACCCCTCGCACCATTGCTGTTGCTATTGTACTATGGAGGTATCCACTATCACCTACATTTTCAGGTGATCCACTAAATTCAACTCAGAACACACACAGAGGATCGTAACATAGCTCAACAAAACTTTTCAAAATATGCATCAAGAAATCAAGCAGAATAAATCATATATATGGATCAAATAAAATTTTATTAAAAATATTAAACTTACTCTGTGATGATACAAGTTTACAAATTGTTGATCAAAGTGATTTTCAAACGTTACAAATAGGCAATAAATAATTTAAATTACAAAGCTGAGAGATTTTGAATATAAAAGATAGAAAGAGAAAATGATAGTAAATTTTTTCGGTGATTGTTGATCTACTGAAGCCTTCTTCTTTTAGTGGAGGTTCTTCGGATTCCAAGTGCTTTGAAAGTCTGTAATTATTGAGCTTTCATGATGAACTCGGATTCCAAGTTTTTGAATAAAGTCTGCAATTATTGTACTGAAGGAATCTTTCTGATCGAGTGAAGAAAAAGCATGTTGCACCTTGTCCTTAAAGCTGCTTACCCACATAAGGAGGAATCTCTTTTGCATCTATAAAGATGCAATGCGTTAACCACAGTCTTTAGTGAGTTCTTTATATGTTTGATAGATCAACTCTGTAGCAGTCATCCTCGTTTAGAAGATAATTGTTGTCACTTTCTTCATCGGGTGAGAATTGTGTGGATCCTAATGTAGACATGGATGTTTTGAGCTTCATGGCAAGGTCTTGTTCAGATGATGAGTTGGCTAGTTCTTGAATTAGCTTCTATTTAAATTCTTCAAACTCTGAAGCTTTCTTGTGGTTCTTCTTAAATAAAGTGGGATTTAATTCCCACCACCTATTGATAGCAGTTGTGTTGACTAAATTCAAATTAAAACTGGGCTGCCATTTTATGCTGAATTCTCTAGCGATCTAGGTAGGATGTTGCTCCAATTTTATGCTCAGTTTGGTATAGCTTGGATCAACACTTGGGACTATAACTTTCATAAAAAATTTCAAGTTCAACATCTTACCTGGATCGCCAGAGATTTCAACGTAAAATGGTGGCCCAGTTTTAATTTGAATTTAGTCAACACAACTGCTATCAACAGGTGGTGCGAATTAAATCCCACCTTGTTAAAGAAGAAGCACAAGAAAGCTTCAAAGCTTGAAGAACTAAACAGAAGCTAATTCAAGAACTAGCCAGCTCATCATCTGAATAAGACTTTCTCATGAAGCTCAAAACATCCATGTCTACAACAGGATCCACACAATCCCCACCCAGTGAAGAAAGTGACAGCAATTATCTTCTAAACAAGGATGACTACTACGGAGTTGATCTATTAGACATGTAAAGAAATTACTAAGAGACCGTGGACAACGTATTGCATCCTTACAAATGAAAAAGATATTCTTCCTTATGTCGGTAAGCAGCTTTAAGGATAATGTACAACACGTTTTGTCTTCACTCGATCAGAAAGATTCCTTCAGTACAATAATTGCGGACTTCAAAAACTTGGAATCTGACTTCATCATGAAAGCTCAATAATTGTGGACTTCAAAAGCTTGGAATCCAACTTCATCATGAAAACTGGGCCACCATTTTATGCTGAATTCTTTGGCAGTCTAGGTAGGATGTTGAACTTGAAGTTTTTTTATGGAAGTTATAGTCCCAAGTGTTGATCCAAGTTATTCCAAACTGAGCATAAAATTGGAGTAGTTTTGAACCTTCTAGAAAATATGTCCTTTCTTTGAATAAATTATAAGATACCTTGTATTTTAAATTTGAACAAATAATATACAAGGCATCTTATAATCTATTCAGAGAAAGGACATATTTTTCGGAAAGTTCAAGACTGCTTCAAGTTAATGCTCAGGTTGGTATAGCTTAGATCAACACTTGAGACTATAACTTTCATAAAAAATTTCAAGTTCAACATCCTACCTGGATCGCTAGAAAATTCAACATAAAATTTCAAGTTTGAATTTAGTTAACACAACCGCTATCAACAGGTTGTGTGAATTAAATCCCACCTTATTAAAGAAGAACCACAAGAAAGCTTCAGAGCTTGAAGAACTTAAACAGAAGCTAATTCAAGAACTAGCTAGCTCATTATCTGAATAAGACCTTCTCATAAAGCTCAAAACATCTATGTCTACATCAAGATCCACATAATCCCCACCCAGTAATTATCTTCTAAACAAGGATGACTGCTACGAAGTTTATCTATCAGACATGTAAAGAACGCACTAAGGACCGTGGACAACGCATTGCGTCCTTATAGATCAAAAAGAGATTCTTCCTTATGTTAGTAAGTAGCTTTAAGGACAATGTACAACACGTTTGTCTTCACTTGATCAGAAAGATTCCTTAAGTACAATAATTGTTGACTTAAAAAACTTGGAATCTGACTTCATCATGAAAGCTCAATAATTGCAGACTTCAAAAACTTGAAATCCAACTTCATGGTGAAGGCTCAATAATTGCGGACTTCAAAGCACTTGGAATTCGAAGAACCTCCACTATAAGAAGGACGCTTCAACAATCATCAATCTTCGAAAAAATTTATTGCCATTTTCTCTTGCTATCTTTTTTATTCAAAATATCTCAGCTTTGTAATTTTAATTCTCTACTCCCTATTTGTAATGTTTGAAAAGAACTTTGATCAACAGTTTATAAACTTGAATCATCACAGAGTAAGTTTAATATTTTTAATAAAATTTTATTTGATCCATATATCTGATCTATTCTTCTTGATTTCTTGATGCATGTTTTGAAAAGTTCTGGAAAAAGGACTTTGTTGAAAAAGAGAAAGATCTTGGTTACATCTCGCGTACTTGCCCATATTACTTATATGTATGGGGTGACCCACTTCTACTTACGCTGATTCCAAAGCTGCTCCCATTCCTCAAAGCCCGGCAGCAGAGTCAACCCCTCCTTCGGTCGGTTCATGAGCTGCCAAAAGCTAACTCTACGCTCTGTAGCTACAGAAAGTTGCTTTACTCTCTAACTCGTTTAAGTCAATTGATGCCATGCGTCATTCCCTTGTTTACGAAACTGGGCTATGAAAAGCATTGAGAAAAAGGAGTGGAAAAACTACTTACTTATATTCCCTTAATCTTGTTCCTTCTAGGCAAGTAAAGGCATAAACATCTATAAAAAAAGTAGAAAGAAAAACTCACGAAGAAAGCACCGGTAAGGTTATACCTAAGCTTAAGGCCTGGACTTTACTGGATCTAATTCCCACTGCGAGCTACTGAATCTAATGCACCATTCTTCGACCTATTACGAATAGTTTCAATGTACCAGATTGTCTTGTGTTTCATCAATCTTCAGCAAGAGTTTGATGTGAGGATTCCCAGCTGTAGTGGGCATTGTTGCTCAATTGGCAAGTATACCAAATTACAAAAGTAATAATATGATGAGAAAGAGTATCGTCCCACAAAGATTATGTTGTCAATTACTAATTTTGCCAAATTAACACTATTTAGGCTGTCAAAAATTGAGAGTTGAAAAGAATAGTAAATAACATCAACATAAAAATTCTAAATTTAAAAACACTAACAAGAAAATATTCAAAATTTAAGAGTAAAATTAATCAATTGGAAAAAGGATGAAAGATAATGATATCAAAGTATTAGAGTTCAGATTTCACTTGAACTCTTTTGATGCAAATTCAAAAATTAGTTTAACCAAGTTCTATTCCATGATTCACAGTCAAATTCTCAAAATCAATCAATATTCAATTCCTTGGTCTAATAATCTTCTTCACACTACTTTGAGTTAACCAATCCCTTAATATAACCATAAATAAAGAATACTTTATCAATAACAAGGGAATAAAAAGTAGGACCACATAACCTACAATGTTTATTCCTAACGATTACAAAAATTAAGGTGTTTATTACAAGTTCTAGATTCGTGCACAATTTTTTCAAATCATACATAAACCCTAAAATCATTCTATGAATGGCCAAATCAAGAAAAGCATTAAGAGAATAGATAAACATGTAAACCATGAAATAGAAACTTAGATTAAACACATAAATGAATTAACATCACCCAAGAACAAGATTCATTGTCACCCTAACTAGAGAAGTTTAGCTACACATGAAAAAATAAGAAAACAAAGATGAAATTCCAACAAACTCCATGGAAGATAGGTGGAAAGGTTGAAGAAGATTCCTAATCTTCAAGCCTAGATGCTCCCATGTCAAAATAAGGTTTGTGCCTCTGCTTCTCTCTCTAAATATCTGTCCAAAAACATCATTTTTCTTATTTATTAGAAAAAAGAAGCGTCATTAAATGTACTGAGTGCTTAAGCGCTCAGTTTTTAGGCGCTTAGTCGCGTAGCATGATGCATTTTGTGCTTGATCGCTTAGTCGCTCAAAAATTGGGGGCTTAAGCACGCAGCCCTAACATTCTGTACTTGGGCGATTAAGCAGTGGAAAGTTGGGCGCTTAAGTGCCCAGCACCAGAATCTCCCTTTTAGCTTTTTGCTCCTTGTTCAAGTATCTAGTCTTCTTCCATGTGCAATCACCTAACAAAAACAAATAAAACATGTACTGAGAACAAAGTTTAAAATAATAAAATATGAGAAAATTTGAGAATAAAACTCAATCAAAAGGGATTGGAAGATAGTGAAACCCAAGATTTTGAACTGTAAGAACATGAGTTTTTACAGGTTCATCACTCCTCTAAACTTAAAATTTTGCTTGTCCTCAAGCAAAATAAGAAAAAGAATTCAAAAGAAGACAAAAAAATTAAAAGCTACACAACTAAAGCTCAAAACATGTAGACTCAAATAAAGCAATACCGGCTATTAAAAATCATTCATATCATCAGAAACTACTTCACAGCCTCATTTCATGGTATCACACATGTACAATCCATTTGTTATATCAACTTTCACATGCAACTTTCATACATAAATGACTTCTCAAAAACATGAATGTAAGACCAATTCCTATTCATGAAGTACAAGTCCTAATAGGTTTATAAAATTACAAATGTACATCAAACCCACATCCATACGGTTGTTTTTCATCTCTCTCTCCACTAATGTAAACAAAACATAACCAAGTATCAAAAGAGTCTTAAAAAGCTTGTAATGTAAAGCTAAATGTGGGGGTTGAGAAAGAAGGGGTAGGATAAAGAAATCAAAAGTTGAAATACAAAATCATGTAAATTTCAAAATTCAAATCATAAAATATCAAGGAAGTGCAAAATGGAGCATAAGAATCAATCACCTTATTTTTTATTTTTTTTATTTTTTTCTTTTCATTTCCTTCCATTGTTTATCACAATTTTTTCTTTTTCTTTTCTTAGCTCCTTTAATGCTTTATGCATAAAAATACAAATTAGATGGCTTGAATAATAAAATAAAATATGATATGCATTCAACAAAAGGTGTATGTGAGAGTTTTTTTTAACGGTAAATGATAGGAAAATATAGGTAGAGAAAAGAAATAAAGGTCAAACACATATAAGGCTACAAAAAGGGAACTAGGGATATAATCTTATTCAAAAGTTAGCTTGAAAGGCTCAAATGTCAATGCTTGAAGAGAAGATTGAGAAGCCTATGGAGGAGGTTACTCATGAGCAAGTAGAAGAAAAGTCTCCCTTGAGTCAAGGTTCAAGCAAGATTGTCCAACAAGAAGAACAAACCAAAAGGAGAAAGAAGAAGGATCTTGAGCAAAACACAACATATGAACCATCACCTTATGTTAAGATCTCATTCCCTTAGAGGTTGAAGAAGGAAAATCAAGAGAGGCAATTCTCTAAGTTTCTAGATGTCTTCAAGAAACTGCAGATAAACATTCCATTTGCTGAAGCACTTAAATAAATGTCATCTTATGCTAAGTTCATGAAGGAGTTGTTATTAAAGAAGAGAAAGCTCAAGGAAGATGAGACCGTGATGTTGACAAAGGAGTACAGTGCTATAATTCATAGGAAATTGTCAACTAAACTAAAAGATCTAGGTAGTTTCACCATCTCTTGCACTATTGGGAAGCTGACTATTGCGAGGGCTTTATGTGATCTTAGGGCGAGTATAAATTTTATGCCATACCTATGATGCACTAGCTGGGAATTGAAAAAGTATAACCAACAATGATCTCCCTTCAACTAGCAGATCGATCTATTAAACACCTATACGATATTGTTGAAGATATGTTAGTAAAAGTAGATAAATTTATTTTTCCAGTTGATTTCGTGGTTCTGGATATGGATGAAGATGCAGACATCCCCCTTATTCTGGGGAGGCCTTTCTTAGCAACCGGATGAGCATTAATTGATGTGCAGTGTAACACCCTAGATTTTGGCTATTTTACAGAAATGACTAAATTGCACGGTTTTGTGTTTTCTGTATAATGTAAAATTATTTTGACTGTTCCAATACTATTTTTTATCTTTGTGTGAGATTTGCTCCGGGTAAGGAAAATAATAATTTTCGGGCTGGGAAAAATCTTATTTGATTTATTCGGAGACGGGGAATCTTACTAAACCCGAATCTGAGATACACGAAATCAAATCTTTTAATTTTTAAAATTTATCTGTGAAATAAAAATATTTCACGAAAAAATATCTGTTGTTTTATTTATAACAGCTTCTGTTACCGAGTAATGGACCTGGTATATTTTTTATCTGTTAGAAAATAGATTAAGAATAATTTTTATAATTTATTTTAAAATGGACCAATAGGAATGAGTCAATATTAGTGGTTAGACTTTCTCTAGACCAATAGAAAATGGTTGGACTAGTTGCTACGTAACAAGGATAACTAACTAAGTTACTTTAAATAGTTTAATTTGTAACTAAATAACCTAACCTAATTAACTTACTATCTAATTAAGATGTAATTAAAACTTAATTGAAGTCAAACTTAGTTACTAAGCCCTCTAGAGTCCCACGGCCATGAAGGTCATTTCCACCATGTTCTACTATGCTCTAGGTTCATCTACATGACCATTTGATGACCATTTTATGACCTAAGCCATGTGTGCACCATGTGAGACCATGTGAGTGAATTCTTATCACATTAAGCTACTCCCCATGCACTACACGGCTGCACACTTTCATTTAGCTATCCATTTGCATTTTTATTACACTTTATAATATCAAGTTTCCATCTTTTCTCTCAAATGTTCAAGAACCCTCAAGAACACTTAAACATTTTTCTTCTCTTCTCCTTGTAAACCCCACGGCCTAACCTCCAAACCATGCCTCTCCACTTTCTAAAATTTCATCTCTTCCCACTTTTTAAAGCTAAACCTCTTTCTAAACACTTTTCTTTTAGTAAGTTTAGTCAAAATCCTACTCCAAGTACATCAAAAATCAAGCTTTAGCTTGCTACTCTCAAGGTAATCTTTTGATTCTTTGATTCTAAGATAGGTTATTAATTTTCTAGACCATGATTGATCCATGATTCTTTGTTCTTAAGCTTTGTTTATGACTTTAGAATTTGTTTAAGATTTTTAAGGTTTTTGTTTGAATCACACGAAATCAAGAAGGAGGTGGAGCTTGAAGATATTGTCTCCCTTAAGGTAAGAGGGAGATTAACCTCATCAACTATGTGTTGGTGATGAGGAAATGAGTTGTTTGTGGTGAAAAATCCATAAGGATTTATTCACTTAATTTTCTATGCTTTCATTTCTTGTGTTTGTTATGCTTTTGATTTTGAAAATATGATTGCATGTGTGCTTGTATGCTTATAGCTTTGATAATATGCTTGTATGTGGGATTTGGAAAGCATGCAAAAATATATGTGTAATATAAGATGTGAATCACATGAAGGATTTGTTGTATGAAGGTCCCAAAGGGCCTATGAGGCACACGACCTCCACCATTCAAAAGGAACCTAGGGTTCTAAATCATTTTCCTAACCAAGAAGCAATTGATTTTATGTCAAGAAAAATAAATTAAGAGCTTTTGCAAGGATTAAATGTTAAAAAGAACTAAATGATGGATTATGAAACCCTAAGTGGATTTCGACCAACATGCCATTTTTCATAACTTAGAATCAAAATTATCTTATTAGGTGTAGACTTAGAGGTTTAGTTGAGAAGGAAATTATTTAGGTAGGTTTTAAACTTAATATCAAGCAATATACCTTTTAGAATAAAAATTGACATAATTAAATAATTAAGTTATGAAATAAAAAGAAATGTCAATATTTGAAATTTTCTAACGTATAGCTCACCTTATGGGTTTTGAAGCGCGTTAGGAAAATTTGAACTGTAATATCTTAAGTAAATTAAAGAATCACAATTTTCTAGGAAATAGTAAAAATGTTGATTTTTAGAGGCATTATATTGCAATTATTATCTAAAGAGGGACTAATTTGTAAATATTATTTTAAGATGGACTATTATGAAAATATTATTTAAACAAAGATTATTATATAAATATTATTTAATGAAGGACTATTATGCAAATAATAGAAATAAAATCAAATTTTTGAGAAAAATATTATTTTTGGTTTAAATATGTTAGAAATATTTTACGTAATTGAAAATACGTTGAAAAATATTTATGCAACTCAGAAACAGTAATTTTAGGCTACGCAATTGAGAAAATGCAATAAAATATTTACGCAATTTGAAAACGTAAGAAAAGTGTTCCGCAATTTCAAAAATGCAATAATATCGCTACGCGATTAAGCGTAAACAGCAGTTTACCATCGGACAGTTGTGGTGGGCCCGGTAGTGTTAAATCTTGACATCACCAAGAAAAGGTGAGGATATATGAGATGCTATAGAAATAATGATATGTGTGTTTGAATCATATATCATGCATAGAAAAGCATGTTTGCTTGTTTGGTTAAGGTTGTATGCCTATGAGATGAATTACACCTAAGTGCGGGTGCGAATAGACAAGTATAGGCCACTTGTTGACCTCGGGGTGTGGCTACCTCGCAATGGATGGTTGGTAGCTCTTCTGTCCGTGGGGCAGACCGATGCAAATGCACCGATGATCCGGACCGAGACACTGTCCTATATCGTGATCTTGTATAGAATGTCTTGTCCAATGCCTGATGTGCTCTTTTGGCCACAGCAGCCGAGTGACAGACATGTCTTCTGGATCTTCTCTCCGAAAACTGTGTTTAGCTCCATGGAGTAGGAATTGGTCTGAGTGTGTACATGCACAGTGGGTCAGCATAGTAATATGAAATTTATAATTAATTGATCCATGATTATATGATTTGTTATTCATGAAAAGATAGCATGATTATTGTCTTAATATTATTATACCTTGTTTACTTGCTATCATTTCCTTTATTGTCATACTAGTATTGATGTAGGGGATCTCACCTTGTTGTTATATTGTATCTGTTTCATTGTATATGTTGATAGAAGACCGAGAGAACAAGGAGGCAAGGGACCCTGTTTATTTTCAGTAGCAGTTTTCTTTATTTGTTATATGGCGACTAGACGACAAGTCCTAGGTTTTGTTAGGGTTCAGTTCCATGGAGGAGCTGACGCCTGGAGATTTGACTACAATAATGAAAGATTTGTGTATACCAGGGACTTAACTATGAGCTTGAGTGGAACTCTGGATGGGATTTCCGTGTTAACTCAGCATGCAACTGTGCGGTTGGAATTCACGATACCTCTTCGTGAACTCTGGGGTGGAGTGGTGTTTGTCTATACACCTTAAGAGGATTCTATCGTATCATTGGCAAGAACCCCTGTGAGGCGTTTGTATCCGCTAGGGTTCTTCGATGATAATGTATAGGAGGAGGAGGATCCTTCCGAGGAGCCAAATCCTTAGGTTTGTTTTAGAGTACCTTTTGATAGCTAGGTTTATAATTTACTTATAAGAACAAGGTTGTATTTATGTAAATTATTCGGACAAGTTTTGTAATATCATGTATATATTTTTTTTGGTGTATTCATTGCAAGTCTTACTAATATTTTTAATTTGGTTTACTTATTTAATTTTGTTTCGCAAACGAAATTTTAAAATTGACGTTTTTACAAGATTAATTCTTTTACAACTTGGGTAAGTTCTATTAGAATTAGTCTTAAATGTGATACCCTATGGTGGGTGTCACATGCAGCAAGGTGAACTCATGTTGAGAATGCAAGATGAAAATATTACCTTCAGTGTCTTTGAGGCAATGAAACACCCTATGAAGGAAGAACAATGTTTTAGGGTAGATATGATTGACTCTTTGGTCAATAAAGCTTTCAAGCAGAGCTCCCCAATATCTCCACTCGAATCAGTGTTAGTTAACTCCAATGCCTCGGTGGATGAGGAGGAGGAGGAAGCATAAAAAATACTTGAGTGCATAGCCAGTTTGGAGGCTTTACCAACCTTCCCTCATTTAAACTTACAGAAAGAAGATGCAGTTATAGAGGAGCCACCAAAGATAGAATTAAAGTTGCTTCCCTCTAATCTCAAGTATGCTTTTCTTGGTGAGAATAACACTTTTCCAATTATTGTAAATGTTGAACTCAGCAAAGTTGAAGAAGAGAAGCTCAGCAATGTAGACTATTGGGGATCTTAAGGACATTAGTTCCACAATTTGCATGCACAAGATCCTAATGGAGGATGACTCCAAGCTGGTGATCCAATAACAAAGGAGACTAAACCCCCACTATGAAAGAAGTGGTGAGAAAGGAAGTGATGAAGCTTTATGATGCGGGCATCATTTACCTTATCTCAGATAGTTCATGGTAAGCCTGGTACAAGTTGTTCCAAAGAAAGGAGGATAATAGTGATAATTAATGATAATAATGAACTCATTCCCATAAGGACTGTTACTGGATAGAGGATGTACATTTATTATCAAAGGCTCAATAATGCAACTGTTAACAAATTGAATATGAGAAGAAGAAGAAGAAGAATGGTTTCATTGATAGAGCACAAAGCTGAAGATACAAAACTTAGGGTTTGAAGCTAAACATAACAATGCTATATATAGCCAAATAAAGCAAGTAATAACAGACTATTCTACCCTTAAAGAATAAACATAATATTTCTTAACATCCCTCCTCAAACTTATGATGCTACTGCAACAAGCATCAAGAGTTTGCCAACTAGAAAGCGAAAACGAGAAATAGAATGCGACTTAGTAAAGAAATCTACAGTCTGTAAAGTAGAAGGAACAAATGGCAATGTAATGGTGCCGTGCTTGAGGTGATGACGAGTAAGATGACAATCAATCTCAATGTGCTTCATTCGCTCATGAAACATAGAGTTGTGAGCAATCTGAATAGAACTCTGGTTGTCACAATACATAGGAGTAGGATGGGATAAAGAAACTCCTATATCTGCAAGTAACCAACGAAGCCAAACAATCTCTTTGGTAGTAGATGTTATAGCACGATACTCTGCTTCCGTGGAAGATTGAGAAACAACAGATTATTTCTTGCTCTTCCAAGAAATTAAAGAATCACCCAAAAAGATACAAAAACCAGTAATAGACTTATGATCGGTGGGGTCACTACATGATCAGCATCAGAGTAGGCACGCAACTCCAAGGATGAGGTGGACGAAAATAAGAGACTCTGAAAGACTTTGCCTCGAAGATACCTCAAGATACGAAGAACGGCTGCCCGATGAACTGTAGTGGGAGAGGCAACAAACTGGCTAACAATATGAACAGCATATGTAATATCCGGACGAGTGATAGTGAGATAAACCAAGATGCCAACAATAGTGCGATACAAGGTAGGATCGGATAAAGAGATACCATTAGAAAAAGAGTACTTTGTATTAAGTTCAATTGGAGTATTGACGGTCTTATTATCAGTAAGTCTTGCCCGCTCAAGAATATCTTCTACATATTTTGACTGAGAGAGAATATAACCTCTAGGTGAGTAACCCACCTCAATACCCAAGAAATAATGTAAGGAACCCAAGTCCTTCATTTCAAACTATCTGGCTAATTCTATTTTCAAAGCGGTAATGCCATCAATATCATCACTAGTAATAATCACATCATCAACATATAAAGAAAGAATGATACTACCTGCAGTAGTACACTTAACAAAGAGAGCAGAATCATGACTACTAGAGGCAAATCCAAAGGAACAAATTACATCAGAAAACTTCTCAAACCAAGCACGAGGTGCTTGTTTGAGACTATATAAGGCTTTCTTGAGCTTGCAAACATACCTAGAACCATGAGAAACACCAGGAGGAGGTTTCATATAAACCTCTTCTTGAAGATCCCCATTCAAGAAGGTATTTTTAACATCCAATTGAGACATATGCCACTGACGAACTGAAGCTACTACAATAAGGGTATGAATAGTAGTCATGTTTGCTACAGGAGCAAAAGTCTCCTCATAATCCATACCATATTGTTGAGAAAAACCTTGTGCAACCAACCTAGCTTTGTATCGCTCAACAGACCCATCAGACTTTGTTTTGATTTTATACGCCTAGCGACAATCAATCACACTATTACCAAGAGGTCGAGGAACCAAATCCCAAGTACCTGTCTTATGCAAAGCAGAAAGTTCTTCATCCATAGCTTACTGCCAAAGGGGGTTAAGAATTGCCTCGTGATATGAAGAGGGCTCAGAGAGACAATGAATAGAAACTAAAAAAGATGTAAAAGACTGAGAATAGCAAGAATAAACAAAATCTAGTAACTTTGTGGACTTACGTTTGCGAAGGGATTGGCGAGGAGGACGATCCAGAATCTCAGAGGGTGCTTGGGAAACCACAGAAGGAGAAGGAGCTTTATGTGTGCGAGAGAGCAAAGTGTTAGTAGCTGTATAATTATCAGTGCAAATATATCGAGTATCATGAGATGACAAATTATCAGAGTCTTCACAGAAAGGTTCCACACGAATAAGATCAGTTTTAGTGAGGGCATGGGTAGTGGAGGGAATAAAAAAGAAAGGTATATACTTAAGAAACATAACATGGCGAGACACATAAAGTTTTTGTGTAACAGGATCAAAACAACAATACCCTTTCTTACCTTCTCCATAACTAAGAAAAACACATATAGCAGAACGAGAGGATAACTTGTTACGTTCTACATGAGGACGAAGAACAAAACAAGTACAGCCAAAGACCCGAAAAAAAGAATAATCAGGAGCAAAACCATACAACTTTTCAAAAGGTGACAAACCTGAGATATAAGAAGAAGGAATAGTATTTATCAAACTCACAGCAGTGAGAATAGCTTCACCCCAGAACTCATTAGGAATTGTACTAGACAACAGGAGAGAACGAGCAATTTCAACAATATGTCTATGTTTTCTCTCTGCAACACCATTTTGCTCAGGAGTGTCAGTACAAGAAGTCTGATGAACAGTTCTATCTGAGGCAAGCAACTCACAAAATCTATGAGAAGTATATTCTTCACCCAAATCACACCTAAAGCACTTAATAACAGCAGAATGTTGAGTTTTAACAAGTGCTCGAAAGGCCTTATAAATCTCAAAGAATTTAGAACGATGTTTCATTAAGTAAACCCAGCAATAACGAGTATAATCATCCACAAAAGAAACATAATATCAGGACCCTCCTTTTGTAACAACAGGGGAAGGTCCTCATACATCATAATGAATCAAATCAAAAGAAAAATAAGAAATAGAATTACTTCGATTAAAGGGTAAAGTAGAAAATTTTGCCAGTTTACATCCACTACAATCAGAAATATCATGAGTTTGCAAATTTCTCAAAGCCCCTGTGGAAGCCAAAAACCTAACGAGAGGTTGACATATGTCCTAAACGAGAATGCTATAAATAAAAACTAGAAGAAAATGGACTCAAATGAAAAGAAGACAAATCAACACTGGTAGTTGCAGCAACTGGCACTTTTAGCTCATCCAAAATATATAATCCCCCCTTCCTATGGCCTGTCCCAATCAGCTTCTGAGATTGTAGATCCTGCACATAACAAGAAGAGGAGGAAAAAGTGACTAAGTTACCAGAATCACATAACTAACCAACAGAAGCAAGATTTAAGCTAAGTTTCAGAATATGATAAACATTAGATAAAGACAAATTAGGTGTTACAACAGAACTAACACCTGCTAGAGGCATAGGAGTGCCATCAGCAGTCAAGACAGAAACAGAATACGAAGGACATACGGAAGCAAACGAGGAAGAATCTGGAGACATATAATGTGAAGCTCCAGAATCTAAAACCCAAACAGAAGGTGACATACCTGACGAATTATGAGACAACTGACCTACAGAAGAGGAGGCAGACATAGCTTGTGGTTGTAAAGAGAGAAACTTCTGGAATTGCTCAGCCAGAGTACTTGGATCAGCAAAAGGACCTAGGGAAGCGACAAGTGCAGTGTTAGACTGTGGTGGTCTGAATCCGTGTGATAGTCTGGAACCCTGTGGTGGTCTTTGAGCATTACATTGCGGTTGGTTGCCATTTCTCTGTCTCAACTTAGGGCACTGAGCCTTCTAATGACCTTTCTGCTTGCAGAAACTACACTCGTCAAAACCAACCCTTGTGAGGGCTTATTCTGATTATCAAAGTGAGGCTTAGAATATGCTGCTAAAATAGATAGAGTGGGACCAACAATTCCCTTCCCAGAGTAAGACTTAAGACGTATCTCTTCAGCCAAGAGCTCACTAACAACAGAGTCAACAGATGGAAGTGGAGAACAACTCAAAATAGAACCTCTGAGTCCTTCAAAGTCACTACGAAGTGCGGTTAAGAACTGTACTAATCGTTGTTGTTCTCTACGAGCGATATACAGAGCAAAGGCCTTCAACTCTGCTGATTCTGTAAGAGCCAACTAATCCCAAAGATCTGACATGGCAGAATAAAAAACTTGAACACTCATATCTCCCTATTAGAGAGCTTGTATGTCATTCTCCAACTGAAACTGTTTGGCAAAATTTGACTGTGTGAAGAGCCTCTGCAAATGATCCTAAACCTCTTTTGCTGTTTCATATTTTGCCAATTATGTACCTATGGAATGCTCAACAGAATTGTTAACCCATATGATAATCTTTGCATTATTTGCTTCCCAAACATCCAATAAATTTTGATAATCCTAAGCTGTTCGCACAGGTTTCATAGAAGTATCACTAACATATCCCCACATCTTTTTACCTTTAAAAAAATTTCGCATTACATAACTCCAATACGAGTAATTTTTTCCATCCAATCTCACACTCACAAATTGAAGTGAATCGTCACCAGCCATGATTAAACAACGGAGGAAGAATAATAGAAAAAAAATAGCAAAATACCAGATACACAAGCAGCGAAATACCAACAGAAGGTCAATCAGAATGTCAACAAAATGCCAATCAAAAGCCAGAATACTAGATGTGCAGCAAAATGCCCAAATTACAGAGCCAAAACGGAAGCCAACGAAAAAGCCCAATCAACGTGCAATGAAAAATCAAATTACGGAGAGAATATAATAGAAAACCAACAGAAAACCATTCATACGGTCGCCCAAAACAGAGATATACCAACGTGCAGCGGAAAAACATAGGAAGTGCAACGGAAATAGAAGAATACCAACCACGAATGGTGATTTTCCAGACGAAATGCAAACGACAGCAAAGAGATAATCAGAGAATGCCCAAAAAAAAAGTTGGATCCGCAAAAACTGTAGTTAGGATTAAACTCTCTCCATTGCAAACCTGTTATGATACCATGTTAACAAATTGAATATAAGAAGAAGAAGAAGAAGGGTTTCATTGATAGAGCACAAAGCTGAAGATACAAAACTTAAGCTTTGAAGCCAAAAATAACAAGGCTATATATAGCCAAACAATGCAAGTAATAAAAGACTATTCTACCTTTAAAGAATAAACATAATATTTCTTAACAAAAAGTTCCACATATATGATATATAAAGTAAAATTTTCAAGGTTGGGGGAGGGGGAATGCATGGCATCCCCTAGCCCCCTTCCCTCCATCATTGCCCGAGACAAAAGGCAAGATAGGTATATGTATTCAAATATTAAAGTCAAGAAAATTTAACTATCATACAATATGTCAGAATTTTTAAGTTGTGCTTGACGCAAAACATGGAATAAAAGATCATCATTATCATATATATGGTAAACATTTCAACAATCTCCAACAGTATTAAGTGAATTTCCATTTTATCAAGGGCCATATAGGAATTGTGCTATGTTTGGGAGTAACCACCAACTTAGATAATTAATAAGTATATATGTAGGAAATTCTGGAAGTGGCCAGATCACTGCTCCCCTAGGTCCCCCTTCCCTCTCCCAAATATGGGTATCTTTTCCACTTACTCATTTTATCATCTTAAGAATTATGGAAAATTATCATTATATACTTTTTTTAAGAGTATATATATTATTGACATTTTTTTTAAGGATGTCAGATTTAGTAAAAAAATTGATAAAAAAAATAAATATGATAAATAGTATTATGAAGAGTGTGAAAAGAAATATATGTACTGTTAATGATAAGAGTATCAGAACTGAAGAGTTATATTCAACATAGGAAATTTTCATTTTTTTTTTCATACACAGTCTTTCGTTGCATACTTTCTTATGCATTTCTCACACAAAATATGTTTATATATTGTCAGATATATATATATATATATATGAAAGATAATAAGTACCCTTCATCCTTTGATAGCCATTTAGCATATGTTGTGATAACTTTGTGACTCACACAACTAATATATATAATCAGCTTGCACATTTTTTGATTAATTCATCTTTTCGGTTCAGTCAAAGACAAATTATTTATATCAAAATTAAAGAATTTATAAAGATATTTCTTATGAGTTAATCTTAAAAAATTAACATAATTATGATTTAAATTTATGACTGTACACTTTCTCACAAATCACATGTTCATCCACCACTGGACTAACCCTTGGGGTTATCTGGTGTGGTGTGGAATATGATTAAAATTAAATATCAAAAACAGTTGTCAAGTCCACCAAAAATATAAAAATCTTGCAACCAGTTGTAGTTAACAAGGGTCGATCCACAGAGAACTAATTCAATTAACACTATCAATCTAATTCCTAAATTAATCTCTGATGAAAAGTAAATAGTAAAAATAAAAAGGGGGGTTTTGTTAATTAAAACTAACAAAAGAAATTAAACTTAAACCAGAACAGTAAACACAAATTGAATTATCAAGTAAAGAAATTGGTTAAGAGATGGAATCCACCACTAGATTTATATGATTATGCCAACTTACGTACCCTTTATACCAACATGATCAATTATGTTCTTATGTGATTGTGAGATAAATCCCATGTCTTCCTTAAGTTTCACTTAATTCAGCAACCGCTCAAATCAAACCCTAACCATTAGTTATTTATAAAGCAACCACTCTTACACCTATCTAATGATTGCATTAAAAATTAGAAAACCAATCACACTAAGGTCTAATCACACACCGGGATTAAATTGCTTAGATCATATGTCTCACTAGTCATACCACCGCAACCGCGCATAGCAATCCTAGTTTTACTACTCTCGAAATTTGGCAAGAATATAAAAACCTTTATATCGATTTAAGAACATAAACATATGAATAAAAACATAATTGTATTGATATAAAGAAATATGCAAGATTCACATAATCAAAACTAGAGTTTCATCTTCCCTTAACCAATCAAGAAGTTTAGCCACACATGGCAAAGTCAAAATCACAAGAAAAACAGAAGAAAAACATAGTTCAGAACGAAAGTGCAAAAGAAAACTGAAGATCAAACTAGTTTCCAAAAGTTGGGGATGATCGATCTCCGATTGCTCGAACCCGAGACTCCAATCTTCGATCCAATCTCCATTTCCTTTAGTCTTTGTGTTTCCCTCAATTCCCTTGACGGCTCTCTCTGTCTAGCCCCCTTTAAGGGCTCTAAGCAACCCTATTTATAGGTTTAGATACCTAATTTAGCATTAAAATACGAATTTAGATTTCTGAGCCGATGACATGGGTCGTGTCATATAACACGGCCCAACCCGTGTCTAAATCTGGTGACAAAATTCCCACTAATTTCAAAGTCAAAGAAGAACACGGCCCAGCCCGTGTCATATGACATGGCCCGTGTTATCGGTCAAAGCTAAAAACTGAATTCCCTTGTGAAGTCAGAGAAGTACACGGCCTACCCCGTGTCATTTGACACAGGCCATGTTATATGACATGGCCCGTGTTGTATGACATGGCCCGTGTTGTCCAAAAATAGGATTTGACCCGTCTTGAAATAGTCAGAGGAGTACACGGCCCACCCCGTGTCATATCACACGGGCCGTGTCACTCACTTTCTTCAAATGCGACCTTGATTCTTCATAAATGCCCTTCTTCCTTTGCTTCTAAGGGTAAAACTGATCTTCTTAAGTATTCATCTCTCTCCTCAAATGGTCATCAAGCTTGGTTTAATGCTAATGGACTCAAACACTCAAAGATATCCTGAAAATCATAATTCATTTATGAGTGTTTATAACTACATTTAAGCATAGGCTATGTTTGGATTGGTGGTATTGAGTGGGATGGGATGGGATGGGATGGAGATAGGTTCCATTATTTGGTTGTGTTAAAAAATGATGGAATGGGATGGGAGTGGGTGGGATGGATCCCATCCCATCCCACCACAAACCATTAATTTTCTTCTCCCCCAATTTGGGGGGTATGGGATGGAATCATGTTTTTAATTGTAATTATAATTAGGATTTTACTACATTAACCTTATACTCTAAAATTAGTGTGTTTGAAATAAGGGCAATATAGGAAAAATGAAGTTATAATTCTTACCATTCCATTCACTTCCCAAACAATGGAATGGTATCTTTACTCCATTCCATCCTAAAATATCCAAACAATAGAATGGTACTTTTATCCCATTCCATTCCATTCCATCTCATTCCATCCCATCCCATCCCATTCCATTCCATCAATTACTAAATATCCAAACATACCCATAGTTTCACAATAAATATCCAATTAAGCTCTAAAGCAGAAACTTAACTAAATATCAACAATTGAGCACATATGGAGTCCAATTAAATCAATCATAAGGCATTTAAAGTATGAAAATAATCGACAGATCATTATCATTCAACTCATTTGCAATCAAGGAAAATAGTCTTAGAAAATATATGATCAACTGACGCTCCCCTAGGGTTCGCACCACCTAGGGGAAGCTTGTGCTACTGTAATTTTTTTCCTGATATGTCAGGCTCTGTCCTGCCTGTGTATCTGTTCTGCTTGCATTCTCTTATGGTGTTTGCTTCCAATCACCAACTGCGGGTTTCCTCTCTGTCGCAATCTCATTGCACAAGTCCTCTCCAACCACCACGATCGTGCCTTACCATTCTAAAGCAAGCTTGTGTGGGATCGAGGAAGTGGGTGACCATTATGGGTGCCCTACATTGGTAGCATTGTTTTCCAGTAGTTGGTATCGCCACCTCCATACCTGGTGTTATTGTCTCTATTGCTTGTTTCGCTATCCATGGCGTCATCTTCCAGATTTGGCATCCCTTCAGCTGAGGATGATGAAATTGTCCACTTTGAGGATGATGATGACATTGGCCTCATCCAATCCATGATTCACAGTCTTGTGGGTATACTATTCTCAAAGAGAAATCAAGTCCAAGCCACCCTATCGAATGTGTTGTTCGCAGTATGGAACCAACCCAAAGGTTTTAGGTGCGAAGAACTAGAACCAAAGGTTTACAAATTCTTTTTTGATGATCCAATTGATATACATTGTGTTCTTCGTAACCAAGTAGGAAGCAACCTTATACTCGGTCTGGGGTCCTCAAGGATTCATTGTTCAGTGCCTCGTTGTCATTGATGTCCTCCAACCTATGTGGTGAGGCATATATTCCTCCACCAAGTAGGAGGACAAGTATTAATTGATTTTAAGTACGAAAAATTACCTATCTTTTGCTATTGCTGTGGTAAGATTGGACATGAGGAGAAAAACTGCAACATTCAGATAGCAGATGAACTCCAAAATGATGTTGAGGGGAAAAAGTTTGGTCCCTGGCTTAGCACTGATCAAGTTGGTAATTGTATAGATCAGAATAACCACATCCTTCTAGGAACATATTTTCTAGCGAAGGCTCCACTTATCCCTCCCGTGGCCTGTCTACTTTGGTTGTTGATTATTTGGTAACCCAACTCTTATCTCTCTTTGTGAAGGAAGGTCCTATGAATCATGAGGCTATGTGTTATCTCCCCTTGGCAGAATATATTTAGTCTTCCCTTAAGGAATTGGCCCCAAATGATACCATCATAATCTCTCAAGGTCAAAATAACAAGGAAGTTTGTATTCGGGAAGGGTCTTTAGATATCTCTGAATTTGTGTCAGCTCACACGTTGGCTCTAGTAGTTGAAATCAAGGATTTGACTATTTCCCTACCATTTGTTATGAAATTTCTAGCTCAACTATTAGCAGTTAAAGAAACCAGGAAAGCTAGACAACTTAGTAAAGGTGCAGGTATAGGAAAAGCTCAGCACAAGAACTCAAGTGCAACAATTCGTGTCGACCCTCCAAACTTTGAACCAGTTAACAAGAAGCATGTGTTTGGACCTAAAGACTCAAAGAGAAGGAAAATGTACTTGTATGGATAATCTTGGCTCTCCGGCAAAAGTTGCTAAAAGGAATTAATCTACTTGGTTTTCACCCCCCATGCCGAGTTGTTTTATGGTAACTAGTGTGCATAGCGCATTTGTCTTTTGATGTGTTTTGTCCTTCTAACCTTATTTAGAAGTAACCTTGGGGACTCTTCCATTTTTATCTTTTTGTGGAATGATGTATTCCATTCATTTTAATTAATGATTATTTACTCTTTGATTTTTTTAAAAAAAACTCATAATTAAACAATAATAAAACACCCATTTTTATTTAATTTTTTTCTTATAAAAAAACTCCAACAAACTATAGTTAAGATTAAACTCTCTCCATTGCAAACCTGCTCTGCTACCATGTTAACAAATTGAATATGAGAAGAAGAAAGATGGTTTCATTGATAGAGCACAAAGCTAAATATACAAAACTTAGGGTTTGAAGCTAAACATAACAAGGCTATATATAGCCAAACAAAGCAAGTAATAAAAGATTATTCTACCCTTAAAGAATAAACATAATATTTCTTAACATCAACAAGGAAGGATCACTTTCCCCTTCAATTCATTAATCAGATGGTAGAGAGGTTAGTAGGTCACACTTATTATTGCTTCCTAGATGGCTACTCCGGCTATAATTAGATTTTGGTGGCACTTGAGGATCAAGAGAAGACCGCTTTCACTTGTACATATGGAATCTTTGCGTACCGAAGGATGTACTTCAGATTATGCAATCCTCATGCAACTTTTCAAAGGTGTATGCTTTCTATCTTCTCTGATATGATTGAAAAGTTTATTGAGATTTTTATGGATAATTTTTCTGTATTTGGATCCACTTTCGATTCTTGCTTATCTAATCTCTCTTTGGTTTTGGAAAAATGTCAAGAGACTAATTTGGTATTGAATTGGGAGAAATGTCATTTTATGGTGCAAGAAGGAATTGTTCTAGGACATCACATCTCTTCATAAGGCATTGAAGTGGATCGAGCAAAAGTGGAGATTATTGAGAAGCTACTCCCCCCCCAACCAGTGTCAAGGGAGTAAGGAGTTTCCTCTAGCATGTTGGGTTCTACGGGAGATTTATAAAAGATTTCTCTAAGATCACCAAACCATTATGCAAACTACTTGTTAAAGATGCACCATTTATTTTTTATGATGATTGTTTAAGTGCATTTAATGTTTTGAAAAGCAAGCTTATTTCTGCTCCCATAATTACTGCTCCTAATTGGAACTTACCATTTGAATTGATGTGTGATGCGAGTGATTTTACTGTGACTGTTGTTTTAGGATAGAGAAAACATAAGGTTTTATATATCATTTATTATGCGAGTAGAGTTTTAAATGATGTATAGCTTAATTATGCAACCACAGAAAAAGAATTACTTGCAGTAGTTTTTGCATTTGATAAGTTTCATTCTTATTTAGTTAGGTCAAGAGTTATTGTGTACACTGACCATATAGCTTTAAAATATCTCTTTACTAAACATTAATCAAAGCCTAAACTAATTCGATGGATTTTGTTATTGCATGAGTTTGACTTGGAGATTCAAGACAAGAGAGGAACGAAAAACCTGGTAGCTAACCACTTGTCAAGAATCACACAAGAAGGAGGTGTGGAAGAAGAAAAGGTTCCAATAAAGGAAGATTTCCTAGATGAATAGTTGTTTGCCCTCCAAATCCTCCCTTGGTATGTAGGTTTTGCCAATTACAAGGCCATTGGAATTATCCTATCTAAGCTGACATGGGCAACAAAGAAAGAAGTTCCTACATGATGCCAAATTTTATGTTTGGGATGACCTATTCTTATTCAAAAGATGTGCTGACAGTGTGTTGAGAAGGTGTGTCTCAGATGAAAAAGTGCAAAACATCTTGTGGCACTATCATGGTTCTGAGTATGGAGTTCATTTTGGAGGGTATAGAACAATAGCCAAGGTATTACAGTCCGGTTTCTATTGGCCTTCCCCTTTTAAAGATGCTCACAATTTTGTTGAAAGTTGTGACAAGTGTCAAAGAGGTGGCAACATTTCCAGAAAACATGAAATGCCACTCAACAACATCCTTGAAGTGGAGTTGTTTGACTTCTGGGGAATTGATTTTATAGGCCTATTTCCTTCCTCATTATCCAATCAATTCATATTGGTGACTATTGACTATGTCTCCAAATGGGTAGAGGTCATTGCCACACCAACTAATGATGCTAAGGTGGTTATCAAGTTTGTCAAAAAGAACATTTTCACTAGATTTGGCACCCTTAGGGCAATAATTAGTGATGGTGGAAAGCACTTTTGTAATAGGCAATTTGAATCTATTTAAAGCAAATTTGATATCAAGCACAAGATAGCTACCCCTTATCATCCCTAATCAAGTGGTCAAGTAGAGGTCTCTAACAGGGAATTGAAAAGCATATTAGAGAATATTGTTAATACCTCTAGGAAGGATTGGTCACTTAAACTAAATGATGCATTATGGGCATATAGGACTGCATTTAAAACACTCATTATTATGTCCCATATAGGCCAGTTTTTGGTAAATCTTGCCATCTCTCTATGGAACTTGAACATAAAAGCTTTTTGGGCTATTAAATTCTTGAATTTTGATGTGAAAGCTACAGGTGAGAAGAGATTGTTGCAGTTGAATGAAATGGAGGACTCAGAAATAAGGCTTTATGAGAATGTATGTCTATACAAGAAAAAGACAAAGTTGCAGCATAATAGAAAGATCACCTCAAGGCACTTTGAACTAGGTCAACAAGTTTTATTGTTTAATTCAAGGCTAAAGCTGTTTCTAGGAAAACTAAAATTCAGATGGTCGGGCCCATTCCAAGTCAGAGAAGTTTCCCCTTTTGGAGCAATTGAAGTTGTTGAACCTCATTTGGGAAGGAGCTTTAAAGTCAATGGACAACGGTTGAAGCACTATTGGGGAGGAGAGATTGATAGCCAAAAATCTTCCCAGGCCCTGGGCCAACCAAATTAGGAATTGGAAACGTCGAGCTAATGACAATAAACAAGCGCTTTTTTGGGAGGCAACTCAAGTTTCTTTCCTGTTTGTTTTACATTAATGCATTGTTTTTGAATTGTGTTAGTTAGTTGGTTTGGCTACTTGATTTGTCTTTTTTATTAGTGCTTGTCTAGTTTCCTCCCTTCAAAGCTGAGTTTTTGGGAGAGAAATTGTGTTAAAAAATAGAATTAGTGATTTTTCATTTCTTTCCAAGGAATTTTTCAAGGTAATTCCCTAAAATTAGGCGATTCATCGCCCAGCTTTTGCATGACTCATCGCTGGATATTAGAAAAAAATAACAAAATTTTTTCTGTCATAGACCACTTAAGCAGTCAAGTTTTGGGTGATCAATCGCTCAATCCCCTTGCTTTCTGCTAGACACGAATTAGGCGGTCACAATTCCACCACTTAATCACTCAGCAACGCACAAAGCCCCCATTTTATTTGTGACCAATTAAGCAGTCACAAATCCACTGCTTAATCTCGCCACACCAGAACATCAACCCCTGTTTCTATGAGTGACCGATTAAGTGGTCACCTTCCACCTAATAACCGTGCGGCCTCAGCACACAGTGTGCTGCTCACTTTAAGAAAGGGTTTTCAACTATTTTCTTTCAGTTTTCCCCAATTCTACCATCCTAAATCCCTAATTATCTGACTTCCTCTTCCTCCAAATCCATCTCATTCACTCTCCATCCACCCAAACACCATCATCTAACATGATCGACATTCCAATCTCAAATTTTGTTCAAATTATCTGAAAATTAAATTTCCACTGTGGGCTTTCTCTGCATCAAATAAGTTACTTCATAAAAATGTGCAAATTTCATATTAAAAAAGGCAATCCTTTTCTCCTTCCATATGTTGTATCTCCTTCCCCCTCCACCTCCTCATCAATAAAAGGTGGAATTATCTTTACTACTAAACCTTTTTAATCACATCCACCACATGGAGATTGTAACGTCCCAATTCTAATACTAGTAGCATATCCGGATTTATGCATTAGTAATTAGAATTAGGTATGTCACTTATAAACTAATACCAATCTTAGTAAAAACATTTAGAAGATATATAAAAATATGAGCCTGTTGCAAAAATATAATATACATATAACTAGAAATGGAATTTATACAAGGCTATACATCATGGTACATTACTTACATAACATACAACTAATAATACAAAAGAAGAAATAAAGTGACTCCACATTCAAATTCTTTATGTCACTTGGCTGCATATGTTTTTTCCTGGAATTATCATGGAAATTCAAATAAATGGGGTGAGAATTATAAAATTCCTAGTAGTTCATTTCATAAGCCATGTCATCATAACAATTCTAGCTGTTTTGGGAAAAAATACAGTAAATCTTAATTATTAGCGTATAGAAAGGTAGCTAATGCCGAAACAAAGTCTTTTCTCTTCCTAAAGTAGAAATTCAATTTATATTATTTATCAAAATTATTTTGAATATCCAAGTAGATTGTCAAATCTCATCATATTCTCAATATTATATCAATGAATCTATAAATGATAAGCTCTTAGAGTAAAGTTAATCATGTAATCATCTTTCAATTGTCTGCATTTATCATCTTTAAAATCATCATTCATCAGTTATCACAAAGTATGGAGAGAATGTTCATCCTCAATCTAGAAATTAAAGTACGGAGGGAATTATCCTTCCTCACACTACCAGTCATCTAAAATCACTTTAAGTAGAGAGGGAATCCTCAACTACTCTAATAGGGAGGGAATTATCCTTCCTCACACTACAAATCTTTGATAGTGAGAGAATCATCCTTCCTCACACTACCAATCTTTAATAGGGTGAGAATCATTCTTCCTCACACTACCAATCATCTAGGATCACCCCAAGTAGAGAATGAATGTCCATCTTTAACTACTTACTATCTTGGATAGAATTAGATAAAGATGGAGGGAATGTTTATCATCAACCTCAATTACTATAATAGGGAAGGAATCATCTTTTCTCACACTACTTTGATTAACCCTAGGTATGAGGATCATCTCCTATATTAACTCTTAGCCATAGCAAATAATGGGCTACTCTTGAAAGTGAAATAATATCTCTTAAACATTATTTTTCACCATTCTTGTAAGCAAAATGCTTCATTATACCATTTTACATTTATGCTAGATGCATAATCATCTCATAAGATATGTGCAATAATCGCATAAGGTATACATAATCATCTCATAAAGTACCATAATTAGTGGTTTGGTTTGCAAGATAAGATTCTATCTTGATCTCATAGGGAGAAGAACTCTATTTTTACAAAACAAGGCATTGGTAATCAATTATTATTTGTGGTAATCGATTACCACATACTAATACCTCAAAATAGAGACTTGGTAATCGATTACCAACTGGATAGAAACTTGGTAATCGATTACCCACATGTGGTAGTCGACTACCACTTACAATTTTCCTCTTCCAGAAGCTTGGTAATCGATTACCTCTTCGTGGTAATTGATTACCATGTTTCTAGGAACCAATTTCTTAGCTTGGTAATCGATTACCATTATGGTAATCAATTACCAACAAGAATTTTATGCAGAAAACAGAGCTTCAAGCCCAAACAACCAAAAACCAACCATTCTTAATACAACTACAACATGGTTTCTACATAGTTATACGTTCAAACCAATCTCAAAATGGTTCATCAAAAATAGGTAAACATCAAAATCTATTTCATTCATCACAAAATTCATAGAAATCCAAGTTAATGATAAGTTCAACATCAATAAACATATCACAAGCACATTACCCTATTCTCATCATCTTATCATTAATATCACAAGAAAAGAATAGGTAAGGAAAAGAAATACACCCCTACCTTATCTCTAAGTGGTCAATACTTGCTTCTTTTTGCTTTCTCTCTTTATTTCTTCTTGTTTCTTACTTCCTTCCTTTTTTGCTTTTCTTTCCTTCTTTTCTTCCCTTTTGTTTTCTTTTCTTTCTACTAAAAACATGTGTGAGAGAGTGAATGAGGGAAAGTCAAAGGAAGATAAAGCTAAAGATAAGAAAGCAAAGAGGAAGGTAGTGGAAAGAAAAAAAAAGAGGGATAAATATGAAAATCCAACTTGAAATGTTGTATCCGTTAGGGATACTCTAATCTTCCATTAATGAAATTTCTAACCTTCATTGGTATTTTAGAAAATTCTAGGATTTCATTCAATTCTCATATTCACCATTTAATAACTATTCTTATACACCATTATCAACCACTAAGCTTCATTATTCTTCTCTAGGTTAAGTTAAACCTAAGGAATTATGCTAAGAGATTTACAGATATTTATCTTAACTTGTATTCATTTTCAAAATATTCTTCATCCTCTATTTCACATTTTCATAAATTTTTATGGTTTTCTGAGCTACTTAACTGTTTAATTTGACCTTTTAACACTCTTTCATTAAAATTGCCAAGCTAATTCATTTAATTCTTTAAAATTTGCCCCAGCTTTTTCCAACCATTCATGACCTAAAAATAAATTTTTTATATTAATTTCTATCATTTCAGTAATTTATGCTAAATTCTGAATTTTTATGAACTATTTTTCACATTCAGTATTATGGTATTATGCTCAAATTAATTCAAGAGGTTACCAAAATTAACAAGTAACTTATACAATTGTAATTGAGCTTCTATAACCCTGATTAGAACTATTAGGTTAAGGAGGATGTTACAATTCCCCCTCCTTTATAAAAATTTTGTTCTCAAAATTTGATTATCTTATGCAAAAAGTTATGGATGATTCTGTATCATGTTGGATTCAAGCTCCCATGTGGCCTCCTCCGAATGAATTCTATATCACACTAGAATCTAACTTCCAAATAACTAAAACTTTCTCATATAACTTCTTTTGATCCATTTCTATCCCATGCTACCTTTACTAGTAAATTCTATCTTTGGTTTTAAAAAAATATATATGTTTAAGTAAATAATTTACTAGAACAAAATCACTACTTACTTTAAAATTACTAGTTACTCCAATCTTAGAGAAACAAGATTACACAAGCGTAGTTCATCAACTTCATTCCATTTTCTTTTCTCCAAAAAATTAAGATTCATAAGAAAATCCTATTACTCATTTATATGCAATCTTTAAAAGATTTATCCTGGGTTATGTACTCTCACCTTGTTCTAAATTAGGGGATTGGGTTACCTCTTTGCCTTTCAAGACGTAAACTCTTCTCGTGTTTTTGGGTCTAGTATTAGGCGTTGCCCCTTGCCTCTGAGGGCAATTTCTGGCATAGTGCCTTGATTTTCCACAAGTATAACATATTATGTGGTCAATCATACAAACTTTATTACCATGGTATCCACCACATTTCACACATCTTGGCCCCTGATTATCTATTTGAATTTGTTGGTCCTTGAGCTGTAAAGCACTCCATTCGAATTTATCATCCATTCTTTTCCTTTTATGGAAGTCTTGTGATTTTTGTTCCTATTGTGGTTTCAAGTTACTGGACTCTATAATTCTGCATTTGTTCACTAGAGTGGGGAAATCTAGGATCTCGAGAGGTCTTATCGCCCTCCTTATATCATCTCTTAATCTGGCCTCAAACTTCACGTACTTCCAATTCTCATATGAATTATACTTGAAGTAAGAGGAAATGTTGGACAATTCCTCAAACGTTGCCACATAGTGTCCTACTGTCATATTTCCTTATTTAAGTTCTAAAAACTCCAACTTTTTTTCCTTTTGCAAATTCTTCGGAAAGTATTTATCCAAGAAAGTAACCTTGAATACTTCCTAAGTTATCTGAGTTCCCACAACTTCCATTAGCCTTCTAACATCATTCCACCAGTACTCAGCCTCCCTTTTCAGCATATAAGAGGCAAATGATACTTTCTGTTCTTCCGTGCAACCCATTACAACAAAAAAATTCTCTATTTCCCTCAACCATTCTTTGGTCTTTGTTGGATCATATTCTCCTCGAAACGACGGAGGATTAGCCTTTCTGAATTCTGAAAGATCATGAAAATTATAGTTTCTAACCAACACTGCTTCATTCTCTGGTTGTTGAAGTGGATTGTTCCCCATTCTTTCTAACACTTTATTTGTTACAGTGGTCTGTTCTCTCATAGCTACTGTCATCTGGCTCTGTTCTCTCATAGCAGCTGCCATTTAATATCTCCATCATATCCATCGTATTTTCACCAGTAGATACTCTACCACCACGGGTACAATTGGATGATGTCATAGTCTCCTGTATACACAGAACAATATATATTGAGTTGTTCAGACTTAATATCATGTAACAGTGGGATAGTAACCATTAACATTCATACTCAAGGTTGTTATGCAATTCTATCTATATTTCTCATCATTAAGACAAGAAAATGCATAACATTTGTATACTAAAAGCATATCTAATCCATACTCCGGCTCAACAAGATAAATTGTTCTGATATCATAATGTAACGTCCTAATACTAATACTAGTAGCATATCCGAATTCATGCCTTAGTAATTAGAATTAGACATGTCACTTATAAACTAATATTAATCTTAGTAAAAACATTTAGAAGATATATAAAAATATGAGCCTGTTACGGAAATATAATATACATATAACTAGAAATGGAATTTATACAAGGTTATACATCATGGTACATTACTTACATAACATGCTTTCAAGACACAAATCCTTACTACTACATACAACTAATAATACAAAAGAAGAAATAAAGTGACTCCACATCCAAATTCTTCATGTCACTTGGCTGCATATGTTTTTTTTCTAAAATTATCATGGAAATTCAAATAAATGGGGTGAGAATCATAAAATTCTCAATAGTTCATTTCATAAGTCATGTCATCATAACAATTCTAGCTGCTTCGGAAAAAATCAAGTAAATCTCAATTATTACCATATAGAAAGGTGGCTAATGCTAAAACAAAGTCATTTCTCTTCCCAAAGCAGAAATTCAATTTATATTATTTATCAAAATTATTTTGAATATTCAAGTAAATTTTCAAATCTCATAATATTATCAATATTATATCAATGAATCTATAAATGCTAAGCTCTTAGAGTAAAGCAAATCATGTAATCATCATTCTCTGATTGTCAACATTTATCATCTTTCAAATCATCATTCATCAGTTATCACAAGGTATAGAGGGAATGTCCATCCTTGTACTATGTTGATAATGATAGAATGTCCACCCTCAATCTATAAATTAAAGTAGGGAGGGAATCATCATTTGTCACACTACCAATCATCAAGAATCACTTCAAGTAGAGAGGGAATGTTCATCCTCAACTACTTTGATAGGGAGGGAATTATCCTTCCTCACACTACAAATCTTTGATAGGGGGGAATCATCATTCCTTACACTACTAATCATCTAGGATCACCCCAAGTAGAGAGGGAATGTACATCTTCAACTACTTACTATCTAGGATAGACTTTAGGTAAAGAAGGAGGGAATGTCCTTCCTCAACCTCAATTACTCTAGTAGGGAGGGAATCATCATTCTTCACACTACTTTGATTAACCCTAGGAATGAGGATCATCGCCTATATCAATCCTTAGCCATAGCAAATAATGGGCTACTCTTGAAAGTGAAATAATATCGCTTAATCATTATTGTTCCTCATTCTTGTAAGCAAAATGCTTCATTATAGCATTTTACATTTATGTTGGATGCATAATAATCTCATAAGGTATGCATAATAATCTCAAAAGGTATGTATAATCATCTCATAAGGTACCATAATTAGTGGTTTGGTTTATAAGATAAGATTCTATCTTGATCTCATAGGGAGAAGAACTTTGTTTTTGCAAAACAAGGCATTGGAAATCAATTACCATTCGTGATAATTAATTACCATATGCTAATACTTCAAATTAGAGGCTTGGTAATCGATTACCAAGCTTGGTAATTGATTACCCACATGTGGTAATCAATTACCACTTACAATTTTCCTCTTCCGGAAGCATGGTAATTGATTATCTCTTCGTGGTAATTGTTGCGACTTTTTCAAGCGCATGGATTGTACAAGTAGTAAAATAAAGATCGTTCCCACGAGGATCGATTGATTACCAACTCTTACAGCGACTTTGATTATTTAAGCAATATAAATCAATGGTGAAACTTAATCAAAATCAAAAGAAATATCAAAGTAATAAAGTAAGCAAATAAATCAAGAAAAGTCAAGATTTAAAGGCCTATGATTGGGAATTCACTACACTACCCCCTATGCTAAATTATAATTTTAGCTTTGTTAATGTTCAATTATGTTATTGAAGGCGAATTGTCCTAAATGATTTAAAACCCAATTTCTTGGCACTAAAAATGTGCTAAAACTTCATCAATCTCATTCTCATGACAATTAATCCAAGTTCCAACTCACTAAGTTTTATGACAATTATTTTCTCCTCGAAGGATTTAAACCTATATCTAGGCCTTAATTTCTAAGTTCAATTCTTGGATTATCTAGTAATTAGGTTTCATCTTTCAATCCTTCACCTAAAGCCTAAGATCATATAAATATGGCACACAACATACCACAAGCATTAAGCATACCAAGAATGAATCAAGAACAATAATTTTCATTAATAAAGAATCAAATTAATAATTCAACATAGGAAAAGTAGACAGTTGCATCCTAATCTTAGAAAAAGGAATTTAGCCACTCATGGCTAATGTAACACAAACAAGAATAAAAGTTAAAGAAACAATCAGAATTCTATCTCAGGAAAATAGGAAAAACAAAATAAAAAGAAAAGATGGAGAAGATGAAGAAGGAAAATATGTCTTCAATGGTTGATATTCAATTGCTTTTGCACTTGTCTTCAAGACCCTAGCCTTTGCCTCTCAAAATCTGTCGTTGCCAAAAGTCTCTTTCAAGATTAGGGATTCGCTTCTATTTATAATGTTTGGGATGAAAAACTATCTTTTTTTACGCACAGGACACCTCACACAACCATGTGACCAAGAATTGCGTAACTCGCACCATAAGTGAGACACGGTTGTGTGACCAAGAGACACGGTCTTGTTTCTTAAAAATAGTCACACAAAAGGTGTTTAAGCGTGCAACTCCATAATTTTCTGTTAGCTTTCCAATGCCGCAAACGGCGCATCGATCCAATCTCTATAACCTAAGATATGACTCAATTACTAAAGAAAGGTCATGATGCTTTGGGAATCTAAATTTTGCTCCTTATTTAGGCATCAAGTCTTCTTCCATATGTAATTACTTAACAAAAACGAAGATAATGATAAAAATCCATCTAAAATTCACTAATAAACATAAGCAAATTACCACAATTTATCTAATATAAGACTATAAAATATAAGTATATAAGTAATCGATTACCACATTTCCTGGAACCTGGTAATCGATTACCAATTGGAATTATGCAGAAAACAGAGCTTCAAGGCCAAACAACCAAAAACCAACCATTCTTAATACAACTACAACATGGTTTGTATATAGTTATACATTCAAACCAATCTCAAAATGGTTCATCAAAAATGGGTAAATATCAAAATCTATTTCATCAATCACATATAAATTCAAACTAATGATAAGTTCAATATCAATAAACATATCACAAGAAAAGAATAGGTAAGGCAAAGAAATACACCACTACCTTATCTCTAAGTGGTTAATACTTACTTCTTTTTCCTTTCTCTTTTTTCTTTCTTCTTGTTTCTTGCTTCCTTCCTCTTTTGCTCTTTTTTCCTTCTTTTCTTCCCTTTCTTTTTCTTTTCTTTCTACTTAAAACGTGTGTGTGAGAGTGAATGAGAAAAAAAGTCAAAAGAAGATAAAGATAAGAAAGCAGAGAGGAAGACGGTGGAAAGAATAAAAAGAGGGATAAATATGAAATCTAACTTGAAATGTTGTATCCTTAGGGATAGTCTAATATTTTATTAATGAATTTTCTAACCTTCATATGTATTATAGGAAATTTTAAGATTTCATTTAATTCTCATATTCATCATTCAATAACTATCTTTATACATCATTATCAGTCACTAAGCATCATTATTCTACCCTAAGTTACGTTAAACTTGAGAAATTATGCTAAAAGATTTACAAGTATCAAGTATCTTTCTTCACCTGTATTCATTTCTAAAATATTTTTCATCTTCTATTTCACATTTTCATAAACTTTCATAGTTTTTTAAGCTACTTAACTGTTTAATTTAACATTTTAACACTCTTTCAGCATCATTAAAATTGTCAAACTAATTCAGTTAATTTTTCAAAATTTATCTCAACTCTTTCCAATCATTCATGACCTATAAATAAATTTTTCATATTTATTTCTATCATTTTAACAATTTATGCTAAATTCTAAATTTTTATGAGTTATTTTTCATATTCAGTGTTATGATAATGTGCTTAGCCCCTTCTTTTATTAGTGAAGACTTTTTTTGCAATAGGATTGGCCTTCCCAATTTTAGATTTAGATGATTCTTTTCATGAGTCAGGTTCATGTCCCTCATAATTTCTTCTCTTGTTTCTTCTCTTTTTTTAATAAATTTTAGGTGTATTGTAGATATGCTTTCACATGTCTTTTTGCTTTAAAAAAAAAATGTGCTTAAACTAATTCGAGAGGTTACCAAAAATAACAAGTAACTTATACCAATATTATTAAATTTCTATAACTTTGATTAAACTATTAAATTAAAAAAAATTACAAAAATTTCTATTATTAGACTACTCATCATCCCCACAACAAAGACAGAAGATAATCATTAGTCAAAAATCGAACTGCTTTCAGGCCGTCAATAATACATTTTTCGATAGATATTTCCGGTAGCTGTACCCACCAGAAATTATTTCACGAGGGCATCAAAATTCTCACCAAACTTCTGATAGTCAAACTGTCAAAATTTTCAGCAGTCTACTACAAAAAGCCTTCAAAAATTACATTCCTACAAGGTAATTACCGACTGCTCGATTCCGCCATAAATTCCATTGGAAATGATAATTTTTTATAAGTTTTGTAAAATTTCCAACAAATATGTCCAGCAGAAATTTGCATTTTCCTTGTAGTGATAATAATATCAAGTTAAAGAATTATTAGTAAAACTGTAAAATAATTAAGAGAAAAAGAGAAAAAGTTATATAAATTCTCTGTCACAGAAAGATAGTCACTTAAAATGACCGTTTGTCTCTTCTTTTACTTTGTTTATAGAAGTTATGCAATTGAACTTTGAAATGGAAGCAAATGAGAAAGAGTAGTATTGCTATTTGCGCGTTTGACTCTGTAAAAGCTTTATGTATTATTGACTCTATAAAGAATAACAATTGCATATATATTGGATAAAAGTTAAATTACTTAAAAAAAAAACTGCTTGTAACTCAAAAATGATATCTCTTCTCGTACGAAATTTCGCACGTGTTTTGGCAATTGATACGGTAGAAGCTCCAAGCATATACGGGATTTATTTCAAAAACACTTAAACGTGGTGGATGTTGCCATGTCAATGCCAATGCCATCTACAAGACAAGATGAATCACACGATAATACAACAGTGAAAGTCAGCTTTTACTCCTCCAATTTCCTTCACGCAAGTATCCAGGCCTTCGAAGCTGCATATCGTCAACAACAATGAATGTCATTCGTTAGCTTTGCAGTATTGAAAAGCACCTGTATCAATGTTTTAAAAATACATTCAGGCCAGGTTATCTTTGGTTGGACGGAATGATTTTGAAGGAATAAGAATGGGAAAAGAATTAAATAGAATAGAATATGTATTTCTATTTTTTATTCAGTCTGAATAAGAATGATGACACAATTCTTTTTTATATTTGATATATGCTATAATTAATAATAAAAAATACAATAAACTCTTCTTGTTTTTTTGAACTGAATAAACTCTTCCTTTTTTTTTTTTGGTAAATCTATTTTAATTTTTCTAATTTTATTTGTTTTTACTAATTTGGCTTGTTAAACTCTTCTTTAATCATCGGCTCAGTTTTAAAAACATTGATTGCAAGTCAACAATTTAACCAATTGAGCTGATATTTAAAAAGCTATCTTTTATAATTTCTATGTGTAAAATTTAATTTTTTTTATACGGTCAGGCCCCACGTAAATAATCTCACTCAATAGTATAATTGTTAGAGAAAAATCATTTAAAGTAATTTATGAACAAGTGAACATTTATCAATCATTAATTGATAAGTCCACCTATCAATTAATAGTTGATAAATATTTATTTGTTCATAAATTACTTTAAAAAATCTAAATATGTGATTATTATATACATAAATTTTATGATCCAACACAAAATCACATGTTTAAATGACACAAATTACTTCTACAGGAGCCAACAAATGTTGGTTGTTTTTTATAGTTATACTCTATAATATGTAGCATTATTTTTAGGCTTGCTGAGTATTTTTTGTTTTTTGGTCATATCTGCTTAGCATTAGTTGAAATACTGATTCATCCACAAGCAGAAAGTAAGTTGTTTTACCTTGTCTTGCGATTGTATCATTATCATACCCAGCAGCCCAAAAGAAATACCCACGAAGGCCCAGAGCTTGAGCAAACCCAACTTTCGCAGTGACAGTTAACGGATCATCGTATCCGATCCAAGACACCCCGGAAAACGAATACGCCGACACCGTATCCACATCGTACACCACGGTAGCACCCTTTTCGTTATTAAACTCCTCAATCTGGAAGAACGGCATTGTCCCATTGGACCCGGGTCCGACACCAAGAGCGGGTGCCCCGATTCCGTTCACACTCGGGTCGCGGAGCGTCCACGTCCTCCCATAAAGAGGCAGCCCGATCACCATCTTCTTCGGACACGCCCCGGCCCGGATCCACGACTGAAGCCCGTACACGACGTTCACCTTTCCAATCGGGTCGAATAGCGCAGCCGGGGCTCCGGTATCGTTGTTCCACGACCCGTGAAAGTCGTAGCTCATGACGTTGATAAAGTCCAGGTTCTTGTTGATGGATGCCACCGGGTACTGCCGCGGCGTGGCGGACAGGAAGAATTCAGCAGCGAAGTACACTGCGGCGGTGAGCAGCAGCGGCGGCCTGCCGGAGATTTTTGCCTCGGCGGCAATGGCTAGCCGCCAGTCCTGGAGCAGCTCTCCGAGGTCGCTCATCACCTGCGAATTCTGCGGGAACTCCCAATCGAGGTCAACGCCATCAAAGCGGAAGCGGCGCGCGACGTCGATCGTGGAGTTGATGAAGGCGGCGCGTGCGGTGGCGTTGGCGGCGATCTTGGCGAAGAGCGCGGCGTCGCTGCTGCCGCCTCCAATGGAGACTAGGGTTTTGACAGGAGGATTTTTGGTTCGGAGGCTGCTGGTGAAATTTGCGAGGCTCGTGGATGTAGAGTTTGAGATTTGAAGCTCGTAGGTGGTGTTGTTGGGGATGAGGAAAGCGTAGAAGATGTGTGTGAGGAGTGATGAGTTTATGGCCGAGGCTGGGAAATTCGGTTGTTCGAACCAGTAGGCGCCTTTGATGGCGGTGGTGTCGGTGGTGATGGTGGTGGCGGCGGCGGCGGTGGTTGCTATTGCCATGAGTATTGTGAAAGTGAGGGAGTGTAGAAAATTGAGTGTTACCGTGGAAATTGGTTATTGTGGGTTTTGGTTTGAATGAAACTTGGGTCGAAAAGACGAGCTAGATGGAGCTTATATACATGAGGTAAGTAGTGTAAGAATAGAAGCATGACATGGTATTGTTTATACAGGGAAATTATGCGATTGGCTTGGATTATATTGGGTTAAATTATGCAATATACATGATTTTGAAGTTTGAAGTTTGAAATTAAGTCTGTGTTGCGTGAATAGGCAGAACCGCAGAAGTAATACAAACTAAGAGTGAGGCTGTGGACAATGCCGTCCTTGGTGACCCTTTGGTTTAGTTTTTTAATCAAATGGGAGAGTAATGGGAGCAGCATGGTTGTGGATGATTGCGGTTTGAACTTTGAACAGAGTACCGGTGTTTCCGTACTGAATAAAAATATCAACTTGCTGAAAATTGATAAATAATAGGTTAAAGAATTTGTATTTAGGAACAAAGAATCTTATTAAGGAGACTCTGTCAACTGTGAAGCCGTACCAAGTGATTAATTTACGGTGAACTGTTTCTTTAGCGGGGTAAGTATCTTTGATCCGTTGTGTGTAAATTCCTATGAAATAAATAGAGGAACATGAATATGAGGATATATTAAATTTAAAAATTGTAAGATATATATATATATATATATATATATATATATATATTAATATTATTTTTATAAATTTAAAATTTTATAATATTTTAATATATATTATATGTATTAATATTTATTACTTAATAAATTTTTTTTTTAAAAATATGGATCATGATTTTTATTAATGTTATTTAAAAAAATCTCTTAAATCAACTTCTTCTAATAGAATTAATCATATATAAGTATATGTGCATTTAAAAAAATATAATTAGAGGGAATATTAGTATAAAACAAGTTTCGGTGACGACGAAGTGGATGGCTTGGTACGAGCAGAAATAGAAAGAACAAGTGAAAATAATAATGTGTAAAAAGATAAAATTTAAAAGTCTATTATTGACGTGTTCAAGTCGTGTTCTAGACGTATTCAAGCGTGTTCGAGACATGTCTAAGTGTGTCTAATATATGTCTAAATTAAAAAAAATAATCTTTTTAATTAGATACATTCAAACACATAAGACACATGTATTGTATAAGTGTCCTCATATACAAGGCTATACATCTTGGTACATTACTTGCATAACATGCCTTCAAGACACAAATCCTTACTACTACATACAACTAATAATACTAAAGAAGAAATAAATTGACTCCACATCCAAATTCTTCATGTCACTTGGCTGCATATGTTCTTTTCTAGAATTATCATGGAAATTCAAATAAATGGGATGAAAATCATAAAATTCTCAATAGTTCATTTCATAAGTCATGTCATCATAACAATTCTAGCTACTTCAGGAAAAAATCTAGTAAATATCAATTATTATCATATAGAAAGGTGGCTAATGCCAAAACAAAGTCCTTTATCTTCCTAAAGCAGAAATTCAATTTATATTATTTATCAAAATTATTTTGAATATCCAAGTAGATTTTCAAATCTCATAATATTCTCAATATCATATCAATGAATCTATAAATGCTAAGCTCTTAGAGTAAAGCAAATCATGTAATCATCATTCATCGGTTGTCAACATTTATCATCTTTCAAATCATCATTCATCAATTATCACAAGGTATAGAGGGAATGTCCATCCTCGTACTATTTTGATAATGATGGAATGTCCACCCTCAATCTATAAATTAAAGTAGGGAGGGAATCATCATTTGTCACACTACCAATCATCTAGAATCACTTCAAGTGGGGAGGGAATGTTCATCCTCAACTACTTTGATAGGGAGAGAATTATCCTTCCTCACACTACAAATCTTTGATAGAGAGGGAATCATCATTCCTTACACTACCAATCATCTAGGATCACCCCAAGTAGAGAGGAAATGTACATCCTCAACTACTTATTATCTAGGATAAACTTAGGTAAAGAGGGATGGAATATCCTTCCTCAACCTCAATTACTCTAGTAGGGAGGGAATCATCATTCTTCACACTACTTTGATTAAACCTTAGGTATAAGGATCATCGCCTATATCAATCCTTAGCCATAGCAAATAATGGGCCACTCTTGAAAGTGAAATAAAATCGCTTAATCATTATTGTTCCTCATTCTTGTAAGAAAAATGCTTCATTATAGCATTTTAAATTTATGCTGGATGCATAATAATCTTATAAGGTATGCATAATAATCTCAAAAGGTATGCATAATCATCTCATAAGGTACCATAATTAGTGGTTTGGTTTATAAGATAAGATTCTATCTTGATCTCATAGGGAGAAGAACTCTGTTTTTGCAAAACAAGACATTGGAAATCGATTACCATTCGTGATAATCGATTACCACATGCTAATACCTCAAATTAGAGGCTTAGTAATCGATTACCAAGCCTTGGTAATTGACTACCCACATGTAGTAATCGATTACCACTTACAATTTTCCTCCTCCTGAAGCTTGGTAATTGATTAACTCTTCGTGGTAATTGTTGTGACTTTTCCACAAGCGCACGGATTGTACAAGAAATAAAATAAAGATCGTTCCTAAGATGATCAATTGATTACCAACTCTTACAGCGACTTTGATTATTTAAGCGATAGAAATCAATGGTGAAACTTAATCAAAATCAAAACAAATATCAAAGTAATAAAGTAAGCAAATAAATCAAGAAAAGTCAAGATTTAAAGGCCTAGGATTAGGAATTCACTACACTACCCCCTATACTAAATTGTAATATTATCTTTGCTAATGTTCAATTATGTTATTGAAGGCGATTTGTCCTAAATTATTTAAAGCTTATTTCTTGGCACTAAAAACGTGCTAAAACTTCATCAATCTCATTCTCATGACAATTAATTCAAGTTCCAACCCACTAAGTTTTATGACAATTATTTTCTCCTTGAAGGATTTAAACCTATGTCTAGGTCTCAATTCCTAAGTTCAATTCTTGGATTATCTAGTAATTAGGTTTCATCTTTCAATCCTTCACCTAAAGTTTAAGATCATGTAAATATGGCACACAACATACCACAAGCATTAAGTATACTAAGAATGAATCAAGAATAATAATTTTCATTAATAAAGAATCAAATTAATAATTCAACATAGGAAAAGTAGATAGTTGCATCCTAATCTTAGAAAAAGGAATTTAGCCACTCATGGCTAATGTAGCACAAACAAGAACAAAAGTTAACGAAATAATCAAAATTCTATCTCAAGAAAATAGGAAAAATAAAATAAAAAGAAAAGATGGAGAAAATGAAGAAGGAAAAGATGTCTTCAATGGTTGATTTTCAATTGCTTTTGTACTTGTCTTCAAGACCCTAACCTTTGCCTCTCAAAATCTGCCATTGCCAAAAGTCTCTTTCAGGATTAGGGATTCGCTTCTATTTATAATGTTTAGGATGAATAACTATCTTTTTTACACACAGGACACCTCACATGACTATGTGACCAAGAATTGCGTAACTCACACCGTAAGTGAGACACGGTTGTGTGACCAAGAGACACAGTTGTGTTTCTTAAAAATAGTCACACAAAAGGTGCTTAAGCACGTCACTCCATAATTTTATGTTAGCTTTCCAATGTCACAAACGGCGCATCGATCCAATCTCTATAACCCAAGATATGATTCAATTACTAAGAAAAGGTCATGATGCATCGGGAATCCGAATTTTGCTCCTTGTTTAGGCATTAAGTCTTCTTCCATGTGTAATTACTTAACAAAAACGAAAACAATAATAAGGATCTATCTAAAATTCACTAATAAATATAAGCAAATCATCATAATTTATCTAATATAAGACTATAAAATATAAGTATATAAGTAATCAATTACCACGTTTCTTGAAACCTGGTAATCGATTACCAATTGGAATTATGTAGAAAACAGAACTTCAAGGCCAAACAACCAAAAACCAAACATATCACAAGAAAAGAATAGGCAAGGCAAAGAAATACACCACTACCTTATCTGTGAGTGGTTGATACTTACTTCTTTTTCCTTTCTCTTTTTTCTTTCTTCTTGTATCTTGCTTCCTTCCTCTTTTGCTCTTCTTTCCTTCTTTTTTTCCCTTTCTTTTCTTTTTTTTCTACTTAAAACGTGTGTGAGAGAGTGAATGAGGAAAAAGTCAAAAGAAGATAAAGATAAGAAATTAGAGAGGAAGGCGGTGGAAAGAATAAAAAGAGGGATAAATATTAAATCTAGCTTGAAATGTTGTATCTTTAGGAATACTCTAATATTTTATTAATAAATTTTTAACTTTTATACGTATTATAGAAAATTTTAATATTTCATTTAATTTTTATATTTATCATTTAATAATTATCTTTATACATCATTATCAGTCACTAAGCATCATTATTCTTCCCTAAATTATGTTAAACTTGAGGAATTATGCTAAGAGATTTACAAGTATCAAGTATCGGTCTTAATCTGTATTTATTTCTAAAATATTTTTTATCTTTTATTTCACATTTTCATAAACTTTCATAGTTTTCTAAACTACTTGACTATTTAATTTAACATTTTAACACTCTTTTAACATCATTAAAATTGTCAAATTAATTCAGTTAATTCTTTAAAATTTATCTCAACTCTTTCCAATTATTCATGACCTATAAATAAAATTTTCATATTTATTTCTATCATTTTAATAATTTATACTAAATTCTAAATTTTTATGCGTTATTTTTCATATTCAGTGTTATGATATTGTGCTTAAACTAATTCGAGATGTTACCAAAAATATCAAGTAATTTATATCAATATTATTAAATTTTTATAACTCTAATTAAAATTATTAAATTAAAAAAAATATTACAAAATCTATTATTAGACTACTCATCATCTCCACAACAAAGAAGATAATCATTAGTCAAAAATCGAACTGCTTTCAGGCCGTCAATAATACATTTTTCGATAGATATTTCCGGTAGCTATACCCACCAGAAATTATTTCACAAGGGCATCAAAATTCTCACCAAATTTCTGATAGTCAAACTGTCAAAATTTTCAGCAGTCTACTACAAAAAGCCTTCAAAAATTACATTCCTATAAGGTAATTACCGACTGCTCGATTCCGCCATAAATTCCATTGGAAATGATAATTTTTTATAAGTTTTGTAAAATTTTCAACAAATATGTCCAGCAGAAATTTGCATTTTCCTTATAGTGATAATAATATCAAGTTAAAAAATTATTAGTAAAACTGTAAAATAATTAAGAGAAAAAGAGAAAAGTTATATAAATTTTCTGTCACAGAAAGATAGTCACTTAGAATGACCGTTTGTCTCTTGTTTTGCTTTGTGTATAGAAGTTATGCGATTGAACTTTGAACTTGGAAGCAAATGAGAAAGAGAAGTAGGATTGCTATTTGCTTGTTTGACTCTGTAAAAGATTTATGTATTATTGACTCTATAAAGGATTACAATTGCATATATATTGGATAAAAGTTAAATTACTTTAAAAAAAAAACTGCTTGTAACTCAAAAATGATATCTCTTCTCGTACGAAATTTCGCACGTGTTTTGGCAATTGATACGGTAGAAGCTCCAAGCATATACGGGATTTATTTCAAAAACACTTAAACGTGGTGGATGTTGCCATGTCAATGCCATCTACTTATGCCAATGCCAATGCCATCTACAAGACAAGATGAATCACACGATAATACAACAGTGAAAGTCAGCTTTTACTCCTCCAATTTCCTTCACGCAAGTATCCAGGCCTTCGAAGCTGCATATCGTCAACAATAATGAATGTCATTCGTTAGCTTTGCAGTATTGAAAAGCACCTGTATCAATGTTTTAAAAATACATTCAGGCCAGGTTATCTTTGGTTGGATGGAATGATTTTGAAGGAGAGGAGTGCTACCAACACACTCTTTAACACACTCTTTTTTAACACACTCCTTTTTATTGGTCCATGTCACATATTCAAATTTCATTAAAATTTATTACTTACTAAAATTTAAGACATGAACCAATAAAAAAGAGTGTGTTAAAAAAGAGTGTGTTAAAGAGTGTGTTGGTAGCACTACTCTTTTGAAGGAATAAAAATGGGAAAAAAATTAAATAGAACAGAATATGTATTCCTATTTTTTATTCAGTCTGAATAAGATTGATGACACAATTCTTTTTTATATTTGATATATGCTATAATTAATAAAAAAATACAATAAACTCTTGTGTTTTTTAACTGAATAAACTCGTCCTTTTTTATTTTTGTTGGTAAATCTATTTTAATTTTTCTAATTTTATTTGTTTTTACTAATTTGGTCTGTTAAACTCTTCTTTAATCTTCGGTTCGATTTTAAAAACATTAATTGTAAGTCAACAATTTAACCAATTGAGCTGATATTTAAAAAGCTATCTTTTATAATTTCTATATGTGCAAAATTTAATTTTTTTTATTCGACTAGGCGTCTAAGTCAAAATCCCATTCAATAGTGTATTTATTAGATGAGGATCCTCTAAAGTAATTAATGAATAAGTAAGTATTTATTAATTATTGATTGATGAATTCACCTATCAATCAATAGTTAATAAATACTTACTTACTCATAAATTACTTTAAAAGATTTAAATTCATAATTATTATATACATAAATTTTTTATGATCAAATTCAAAATCACATGTTTAAATAATACTAAGTTACTTCTACACGAACCAACAAATGTTGGTTGTTGTTTATAGTTATACTATGTAATATGTAGCATTATTTTTAGGCTTGCTTAGCATTTATTTTTTTGGTCTGCTTAGCATTTTTTGTGTTTTGGTCATATCTGCTTGGCATTAGTAGAAATACTGATTCATCCACAAGCAGAAAGTAAGTTGTTTTACCTTGTCTTGCGATTGTATCATTATCATACCCAGCAGCCCAAAAGAAATACCCACGAAGGCCCAGAGCTTGAGCAAACCCAACTTTCGCAGTGACAGTTAACGGATCATCGTATCCGATCCAAGACACCCCGGAATACGAATACGCCGACACCGTATCCACATCGTACACCACGGTAGCACCCTTTTCGTTATTAAACTCCTCAATCTGGAAGAACGGCATTGTCCCATTGGACCCGGGTCCGACGCCAAGAGCCGGTGCCCCGATTCCGTTCACACTCGGGTCGCGGAGCGTCCACGTCCTCCCATAAAGAGGCAGCCCCATCACCATCTTCTTCGGACACGCCCCGGCTCGGATCCACGACTGAAGCCCGTACACGACGTTCACGTTTCGAATCGGGTCGAATAGCGCAGCCGGGGCTCCGGTATCGTTGTTCCACGACCCGTGAAAGTCGTAGCTCATGACGTTGATAAAGTCCAGGTTCTTGTTGATGGATGGCACCGGGTACTGCCGCGGCGTGGCGGAGAGGAAGAATTCAGCAGCGAAGTACACGGCGGCAGTGAGCAGCAGCGGCGGCCGGCCGGACATTTTTGCCTCGGCGGCAATGGCTAGCCGCCAGTCCTGGAGCAGCTCTCCGAGGTCGCTCATCACCTGCGAATTCTGCGGGAACTCCCAATCGAGGTCGACGCCGTCAAAGCCGAAGCGGCGCGAGACGTCGATCGTGGAGTTGATGAAGGCGGCGCGTGCGGTGGCGTTGGCGGCGATCTTGGCGAAGAGCGCGGCGTCGCTGCCGCCGCCTCCAATGGAGACTAGGGTTTTGACCGGAGGATTTTTGGTTCGGAGGCTGCTGGTGAAATTTGCGAGGCTCGTGGATGTAGAGTTCGAGATTTGAAGCTCGTAGGTGGTGTTGTTGGGGATGAGGAAAGAGTAGAAGATGTGTGTGAGGAGTGATGAGTTTATGGCGGAGGCTGGGAAATTCGGTTGTTCGAACCAGTAGGCGCCTTTGATGGCGGTGGTGATGGTGGCGGTGGCGGCAGCGGTGGTGGTTGCTATTGCCATGAGTATTGTGAAAGTGAGGGAGTGTAGAAAATTGAGTGTTACCATGGAAATTGGTTATTGTGGGTTTTGGTTTTAATGAAACTTGGGTTGAAAGGACGAGCTAGATGGAGCTTATATACATGAGGTAAGTAGTGTAAGAATAGAAGCATGACATGGTATTGTTTATCCAGGAAATTATGCGATTGGCTTGGATTATATTGGGTTAAATTATGCGATATACATGATTTTGAAGTTTGAAGTTTGAAGTTAAAAGTCTCTGTGTTGCATGAATAGGCAGAACCGTAGAAGTAATACAAACTAAGAGTGAGGCTGTGGACAATGCCGTCCTTGGTGACCCTCTGGTTTAGTTTTTTAATCAAATGGGAGAGTAATGGGAGCAGCATGGTCGTGGATGATTGCGGTTTGAACTTTGAACAGAGTACCGGTGTTTCCGTACTGAATAAAAATATCAACTTGCTGAATAATTGATAAATAATAGGTTAAAGAATTTGTATTTAGGAACAAAGAATCTTATTAAGGAGACCCTGTCAAGTGTGAAGGCGTACCCAGTGATTAATTTATGGTGAACTGTTTCTTTAGCAGGGTAAGTATCTTTGATCCGTTGTGTGTAAATTCCTATGAAATAAATAGAGGAACATGAATATGAGGATATATTAAATTTAAAAAATTGTAAGATATATATATATATATATATATATATATATATATATATATATATATATATATATATATATATATATATATATATATAATTATAATTATAAAATTTTAAAAAATATTATAATTTATTAATATTATTTTATAAATTTAAAAATTTATAATATTTTAATATATGTTATATGTATTAATATTTATTATTTAATAAATTTTTTTAAAAAATATTGATCATGATTTCTATTGATGTTTTTTAAAAAATCTTTTAAATCAATTTCTTCTAATAATTAATCATATATAAATATATGTACATCTAAAAAATATAATTAGAGGAAATATTAGTATAAAACAAGTTTCGGTGACGATGGAGTGAATGACTTGGTACGAGCAGAAATAGAAGGAACAAGTGAAAATAATAGTGTGTAAAAAGATAAAACTTAAAAGTCTAATAGTGACGTGTTCAAGTCGTGTCTCAGCGTATTGGCGTGTTGGATACGCCCAAAAGTATGCCTAATATATGTCTAAATTAAAAAAAATAATCTTTTTAATTAGATACATTCAAACACATAAGATACATGTATCGTATAAGTGTCCTCATATACAAGGCTATACATCTTGGTACATTACTTGCATAACATGCCTTCAAGACACAAATCCTTACTACTACATACAACTAATAATACAAAAGAAGAAATAAAGTGACTCCACATCCAAATTCTTCATGTCACTTGGCTGCATATGTTTTTTTCTAGAATTATCATGGAAATTCAAATAAATGGGATGAAAATCATAAAATTCTCAATAGTTCATTTCATAAGTCATGTCATCATAACAATTCTAGCTGCTTTAGGAAAAAATCAAGTAAATATCAATTATTATCATATAGAAAAGTGGCTAATGCCAAAACAAAGTCCTTTATCTTCCTAAAGCAGAAATTCAATTTATATTATTTATCAAAATTATTTTGAATATCCAAGTAGATTTTCAAATCTCATAATATTCTCAATATCATATCAATGAATCTATAAATGCTAAGCTCTTAGAGTAAAGCAAATCATGTAATCATCATTCATCGGTTGTCAACATTTATCATCTTTCAAATCATCATTCATCAATTATCACAAGGTATAGAGGGAATGTCCATCCTCGTACTATCTTGATAATGATGGAATGTCCACCCTCAATCTATAAATTAAAGTAGGGAAGGAATCATCATTCATCACACTACCAATCATCTAGAATCACTTCAAGTGGAGAAGGAATGTTCATCCTCAACTACTTTGATAGGGAGAGAATTATCCTTCCTCACACTACAAATCTTTGATAGAAAGGGAATCATCATTCCTTACACTACCAATCATCTAGGATCACCCCAAGTAGAGAGGAAATGTGCATCCTCAACTACTTATTATCTAGGATAGACTTAGGTAAAGAGCGATGGAATATCATTCCTCAACCTCAATTACTCTAGTAGGGAGGGAATCATCATTCTTCACACTACTTTGATTAAACCCTAGGTATGAGGATCATCGCCTATATCAATCCTTAGTCATAGCAAATAATGGACCACTCTTGAAAGTGAAATAAAATCGCTTAATCATTATTGTTCCTCATTCTTGTAAGCAAAATGCTTCATTATAGCATTTTACATTTATGCTGGATGCATAATAGTCTTATAAGGTATGCATAATAATCTCAAAAGGTGTGCATAATCATCTCATAAGGTACCATAATTAGTGGTTTGGTTTATAAGATAAGATTCTATCTTGATCTCATAGGGAGAAGAACTCTGTTTTTGCAAAACAAGACATTGGAAATTGATTACCACATGCTAATACCTCAAATTAGAGGCTTAGTAATCGATTACCAAGCCTTGATAATTGACTACCCACATGTAGTAATCGATTACCACTTACAATTTTCCTCTTCCTGAAGCTTGGTAATTGATTAACTCTTCGTGGTAATTGTTGTGACTTTTTTACAAGCGCACGGATTGTACAAGTAGTAAAATAAAGATCGTTCCCAAGAGGATCAATTGATTACCAACTCTTACAGCGACTTTGATTATTTAAGCGATAGAAATCAATGGTGAAACTTAATCAAAATCAAAACAAATATCAAAGTAATAAAGTAAGCAAATAAATCAAGAAAAGTCAAGATTTAAAGGCCTAGGATTAGGAATTCACTACACTACCCCCTATACTAAATTGTAATATTATCTTTGCTAATGTTCAATTATGTTATTGAAGGCGATTTGTCCTAAATTATTTAAAGCTTATTTCTTGGCACTAAAAACGTGCTAAAACTTCATCAATCCTATTCTCATGACAATTAATCCAAATTCCAACCCACTAAGTTTTATGACAATTATTTTCTCCTTGAAGGATTTAAATCTATGTCTAGGTCTCAATTCCTAAGTTCAATTCTTGGATTATCTAGTAATTAAGTTTCATCTTTCAATCCTTCACCTAAAGTCTAAGATCATGTAAATATGGCACACAATATACCACAAGCATTAAGCATACTAAGAATGAATCAAGAATAATAATTTTCATTAATAAAAAATAAAATTAATAATTCAACATAGGAAAAGTAGATAGTTGCATCCTAATCCTAGAAAAAGGAATTTAGCCACTCATGGCTAATGTAGCACAAACAAGAACAAAAGTTAAAGAAATAATCAAAATTCTATCTCAAGAAAATAGGAAAAATAAAATAAAAAGAAAAGAAGGAGAAAATGAAGAAGGAAAAGATGTCTTTAATGGTTGATCTTCAATTGCTTTTGTACTTGTCTTCAAGACCCTAACCTTTGCCTCTCAAAATCTGCCATTGCCAAAAGTCTCTTTCAAGATTAGGGATTCGCTTCTATTTATAATGTTTGGGATGAATAACTTTCTTTTTTACGCACAGGACACCTCACATGACTATGTGACCAAGAATTGCGTAACTCACACCGTAAGTGAGACACGGTTGTGTGACCAAGAGACACAATTGTGTTTCTTAAAAATAGTCACACAAAAGGTGCTTAAGCACGTCACTCCATAATTTTATGTTAGCTTTCCAATGTCACAAATGGCGCATCGATCCAATCTCTATAACCCAATATATGACTCAATTACTAAGAAAGGGTCATGGTGCATCGGGAATCCAAATTTTGCTCCTTGTTTAGGCATCAAGTCTTCTTTCATGTGTAATTACTTAACAAAAACGAAGACAATAATAAGGATCTATCTAAAATTCACTAATAAATATAAGCAAATCATCACAATTGATCTAATATAAGACTATAAAATATAAGTATATAAGTAATCAATTATCACGTTTCTTGAAACCCGGTAATCGATTACCAATTGGAATTATGTAGAAAACAGAACTTCAAGGCCAAACAACCAAAAACCAAACATATCACAAGAAAAGAATAGGCAAGGCAAAGAAATACACCACTAACTTATCTGTAAGTGGTTGATGCTTACTTCTTTTTCCTTTCTCTTTTTTCTTTTTTCTTGTTTCTTGCTTCCTTCCTCTTTTGCTCTTCTTTCCTTCTTTTCTTCCCTTTCTTTTTCTTTTCTTTCTACTTAAAACGTGTGTGAGAGAGTGAATGAGGAAAAAGTCAAAAGAAGATAAAGATAAGAAATTAGAGAGGAAGGCGGTGGAAAGAATAAAAAGAGGGATAAATATGAAATCTAACTTGAAATGTTGTATCTTTAGGGATACTCTAATCTTTTATTAATAAATTTTCTAACCTTTATACGTATTATAGAAAATTTTAATATTTCATTTAATTTTCTTCCTTAAGTTATGTTAAACTTGAAGAATTATGCTAAGAGATTTACAAGTATGAAGTATCGGTCTTAATCTGTATTCATTTCTAAAATATTTTTTATCTTCTATTTCACATTTTCATAAACTTTCATAGTTTTCTAAACTACTTGACTATTTAATTTAACATTTTAACACTCTTTTAACATCATTAAAATTGTCAAACTAATTCATTAATTCTTTAAATTTTATCTCAACTCTTTCCAATCATTCATAACCTATAAATATAATTTTCATATTTATTTCTATTATTTTAATAATTTATGCTAAATTCTAAATTTTTATGCATTATTTTTCATATTCAGTGTTATGATATTGTGCTTAAACTAATTCGAGAGGTTACCAAAAATATCAAGTAATTTATGTCAATATTATTAAATTTTTATAACTCTAATTAGAATTATTAAATTAAAAAAAATATTACAAAATCTCTATCATTAGACTACTCATCATCTCCACAACAAAGAAGATAATCATTAGTCAAAAATCGAACTGCTTTCAGGCCGTCAATAATACATTTTTCGATAGATATTTCCGGTAGCTATACCCACCAGAAATTATTTCACAAGGGCATCAAAATTCTCACCAAATTTCTGATAGTCAAACTGTCAAAATTTTCAGCAGTCTACTACAAAAAGCCTTCAAAAATTACATTCCTATAAGGTAATTACCGACTGCTCGATTCCGCCATAAATTCCATTGGAAATGATAATTTTTTATAAGTTTTGTAAAATTTTCAACAAATATGTCCAGCAGAAATTTGCATTTTCCTTGTAGTGATAATAATATCAAGTTAAAAAATTATTAGTAAAACTGTAAAATAATTAAGAGAAAAAGAGAAAAGTTATATAAATTTTCTGTCACAGAAAGATAGTCACTTAGAATGACCGTTTGTCTCTTCTTTTACTTTGTTTATAGAAGTTATGCGATTGAACTTTGAACTTGGAAGCAAATGAGAAAGAGAAGTAGGATTGCTATTTGCTCGTTTGACTCTGTAAAAGATTTATGTATTATTGACTCTATAAAGGATTACAATTGCATATATATTGGATAAAAGTTAAATTACTTAAAAAAAACTGCTTGTAACTCAAAAATGATATCTCTTCTCGTACGAAATTTCGCACGTGTTTTGGCAATTGATGCGGTAGAAGCTCCAAGCATATACGGGATTTATTTCAAAAACACTTAAAAGTGGTGGATGTTGCCATGTCAATGCCATCTACTTATGCCAATGCCAATGCCATCTACAAGACAAGATGAATCACACGATAATACAACAGTGAAAGTCAGCTTTTACTCCTCCAATTTCCTTCACGCAAGTATCCAGGCCTTCGAAGCTGCATATCGTCAACAATAATGAATGTCATTCGTTAGCTTTGCAGTATTGAAAAGCACCTGTATCAATGTTTTAAAAATACATTCAGGCCAGGTTATCTTTGGTTGGATGGAATGATTTTGAAGGAATAAAAATGAGAAAAGAATTAAATAGAACAGAATATGTATTCCTATTTTTTATTCAGTCTGAATAAGAATGATGACACAATTCTTTTTTATATTTGATATATGCTATAATTAATAAAAAAATACAATAAACTCTTGTGTTTTTTAACTGAATAAACTCGTCCTTTTTTATTTTTGTTGGTAAATCTATTTTAATTTTTCTAATTTTATTTGTTTTTACTAATTTGGTCTGTTAAACTCTTCTTTAATCTTCGGTTCGATTTTAAAAACATTGATTGTAAGTCAACAATTTAAACAATTGAGCTGATATTTAAAAAGCTATCTTTTATAATTTCTATATGTGCAAAATTTAATTTTTTTTATACGACTAGGCGTCTAAGTCAAAATCTCATTCAATAGTGTATTTATTAGATGAGGATCCTTTAAAGTAATTAATGAATAAGTAAGTATTTATTAATTATTAATTGATAATTCACCTATCAATCAATAGTTAATAAATACTTACTTGCTCATAAATTATTTTAAAAGATTTAAATTCATAATTATTATATACATAAATTTTATGATCAAATTCAAAATTACATGTTTAAATAATACTAAGTTACTTCTACACGAACCAACAAATGTTGGTTGTTGTTTATAGTTATACTATGTAATATGTAGCATTATTTTTAGGCTTGCTTAGCATTTTTTTTTTTGGTCTGCTTAGCATTTTTTGTGTTTTGGTCATATCTGCTTGGCATTAGTAGAAATACTGATTCATCCACAAGCAGAAAGTAAGTTGTTTTACCTTGTCTTGCGATTGTATCATTATCATACCCAGCAGCCCAAAAGAAATACCCACGAAGGCCCAGAGCTTGAGCAAACCCAACTTTCGCAGTGACAGTTAACGGATCATCGTATCCGATCCAAGACACCCCGGAATACGAATACGCCGACACCGTATCCACATCGTACACCACGGTAGCACCCTTTTCGTTATTAAACTCCTCAATCTGGAAGAACGGCATTGTCCCATTGGACCCGGGTCCGACGCCAAGAGCCGGTGCCCCGATTCCGTTCACACTCGGGTTGCGGAGCGTCCACGTCCTCCCATAAAGAGGCAGCCCCATCACCATCTTCTTCGGACACGCCCCGGCTCGGATCCACGACTGAAGCCCGTACACGACGTTCACGTTTCGAATCGGGTCGAATAGCGCAGCCGGGGCTCCGGTATCGTTGTTCCACGACCCGTGAAAGTCGTAGCTCATGACGTTGATAAAGTCCAGGTTCTTGTTGATGGATGCCACCGGGTACTGCCGCGGCGTGGCGGAGAGGAAGAATTCAGCAGCGAAGTACACGGCGGCAGTGAGCAGCAGCGGCGGCCGGCCGGACATTTTTGCCTCGGCGGCAATGGCTAGCCGCCAGTCCTGGAGCAGCTCTCCGAGGTCGCTCATCACCTGCGAATTCTGCGGGAACTCCCAATCGAGGTCGACGCCGTCAAAGCCGAAGCGGCGCGAGACGTCGATCGTGGAGTTGATGAAGGCGGCGCGTGCGGTGGCGTTGGCGGCGATCTTGGCGAAGAGCGCGGCGTCGCTGCCGCCGCCTCCAATGGAGACTAGGGTTTTGACCGGAGGATTTTTGGTTCGGAGGCTGCTGGTGAAATTTGCGAGGCTCGTGGATGTAGAGTTCGAGATTTGAAGCTCGTAGGTGGTGTTGTTGGGGATGAGGAAAGAGTAGAAGATGTGTGTGAGGAGTGATGAGTTTATGGCGGAGGCTGGGAAATTCGGTTGATCGAACCAGTAGGCGCCTTTGATGGCGGTGGTGTCGGTGGTGATGGTGGCGGTGGCGGCAGCGGTGGTGGTTGCTATTGCCATGAGTATTGTGAAAGTGAGGGAGTGTAGAAAATTGAGTGTTACCATGGAAATTGGTTATTGTGGGTTTTGGTTTTAATGAAACTTGGGTTGAAAGGACGAGCTAGATGGAGCTTATATACATGAGGTAAGTAGTGTAAGAATAGAAGCATGACATGGTATTGTTTATACAGGGAAATTATGCGATTGGCTTGGATTATATTGGGTTAAATTATGCAATATACATTATTTTGAAGTTTGAAGTTAGAAGTTAAAAGTCTCTGTGTTGCATGAATAGGCAGAACCGTAGAAGTAATACAAACTAAGAGTGAGGTTGTGGACAATGCCGTCCTTGGTGACCCTCTGGTTTAGTTTTTAATCAAATGGGAGAGTAATGGGAGCAGCATGGTTGTGGATGATTGCGGTTTGAACTTTGAACAGAGTACCGGTGTTTCCGTACTGAATAAAAATATCAACTTGCTGAATAATTGATAAATAATAGGTTAAAGAATTTGTATTTAGGAACAAGATTCTTATTAAGGAGACTCTGTCAAGTGTGAAGCTGTACCACGTGATTAATTTATGGTGAACTGTTTCTTTGGCAGGGTAAGCAATGGTGCACGAATATGAGTATTGGTATTAGATATGATATGAGTATGATACTAAAATACAATTTTTGTTAAAATATTAAATTAATATTTATCAAGTATTTAAATATTTATTACATATATAAGTACATATTCAATACAAATACGATAGACATTATAAAGTACACGTGTATCAAGTAAGTGTCTGTGTTCTGTTGTGTGTAAATTCTAGTTGGAAGGATTTTACTTTTGACTTTTATGATTTCAGAATCTTCTCTTCTTTAAGAGGAAGAGAAGAGGGGTGGGGGATGGAGGCCCTAAAGTGCAATGTTTAAAGTTTTTTTAGATGTTAGGTTGTCCCTTTTAACTCTCAAGGGTTGAGGAACAATTTTAAATTACAATATGGGTGCTCTTGCTTCTTTGTTTGGTAGAAGCCAGCAAGTAGACTTCCTAGATTGCACCTACTTGCCTGATATGTGCCTAGTGAATAAAAGAGGAGAACATTGTTATTTGTTTCACTAGCTGGATTACAATTTGTCTTGATTGACCAGGCCACACAAGTCTGCTCCTCAAAGGAATTCTAGGTTGACTATAGATTTTTATTGAACCCCTAATGTCTAATATAAATGAAGTAACATAGCGAACTTGGTCACCCATTATTGGCCTGCAAGTTTCGGAGTTCATAAATCTTAGTCTGATGTATGCTAGTTGGGATCATTTGTGAAATTAAGATGAGTTTACAAGATCTCTAATGTTATATTTGCTCACCTTGTATTAAGTTAAGTATGCTAAAATGTTTCCAAGAAATTAAAAGTATGAAAATGATTTTTTGATGAGTAGGTACTATAGATAGTCTTGCTAAGCTTTGGCTTTCCATCCTGCTGCAACTAACACTAGGACTTGAGAAAACCTTGTCATCAGTTTCCCCATTAAGCAATCATTAACCTGAAATAATAGGGCAAGAAAATGGCATTCTTCTTCTCTAGATTGCCCATCTTATATTTGTTGTAAGTATTTGTCATCTGTCTTTGGTTGTGTGTAAATTCTTATCGGAGGGATTTTACTTTTGACTTTTATGCTTGCAGAATCTTCTCATTTTTTAAGAGGAAAATAAATGGGATGGGAGAGAGGGGATGGCGCTAAAGTGCAATGTTCAAATTTTGTTTAGATGTGAGGTTGTCCCTTTTATCTCTCAGGGGTGATGGAACAATTTAGAATTAGTATGTTTGCTCTTTGTTTGTAGAAGCCAGTAAGCAGTCTTCCAAGTGACACCTACTCGGCATGATTGTACCTGGGGAATAATAGAAAAATTTGTTTCACTAGCTGGATATTACAATTCCTCTTGACTGACCAGGCCAGACAAATCTGTTTGTCAATGGAATTCTGAGCTGGCCATTGATTTGTATTGAAGACATAATGTCTAATGAAGTACCTGAAAGAACTTGATATGCCAATTTACCTTATTGGTCAGCAAGTTTAGAGTTCATAAATTTTGCCTGCAAATTTATGTTTCATTCTATAGGAACCAATATTTTAAGGTCAGCTAGTTGAGGTCCTATGAGAAATGAAGATGATTTTACAAGATCTCTGCTGTTATATTCGCATATCTTGTATTAAATTCAGTATGCCAAAAGCTTTCAAAGAAATTAAAATTATGAAAATGATTTTTTGATTAGTAGCAGTAGGTAATTTAGATGGTATTGCTTAGCTTTTGCATCCTGTAGCAGCTAAAACCCTAGAACTTGAGGTAACCTTGTCATCAGTTAATCAGTTTCTATTTGTCATTAGTTTCCATATTAAGTGGAAACAGTAGTGCAAGAAAATGACATTTTTTCTTTCTTTCTAGACTTCCCTTCTATTTGTCATTTGTGTTTGGCTGTGTGTAAATTCTTATTAGAAGGATTTTATGTTGCACGGTCTTATCATTTTTTAGGAGCCATTTAAAATGCTCCTATTGAAGTTTTGAGCATCAATGCTCTAATCAAAATTACCTGTTATAACAGGCAAAATTCTGACTCTTTTTTTTTCTCTCTAACCTTCTCACTCTCATTGTTCTCCTCCTTCTCTACCACACCCTTGGCCGATGGTACTGTTTCCGGCCACCACCGACACCACACCCTTTCTTCCTATGGCTGTAAGGAAGAAAGGGCTATGTCTGTGATTTTTCCCTCCAAGTCACCCTTTCTTCCTGGCATAGTTTTCAACCCGTGGACCTTGGAAATATTCATTCTCCATAAATCTTTGGAGAAGAACTTGAAACTGTTGAAACTCCCCAGCTACTTCATTGAACCTTCGCAATCCGTACTGGTCAGATTCCCATAACTTCACGGCCTTCTCATATTCCCACTGAAGGAATTCCCAAGAAAGGCACAACTGTCGCACATAAACCATTTCCAAGTCACTGTATAATTCTCTTATGAACTTCTTCATTGGGTCAGGTTCAGCATTATGTCTACAAAGGCGGAAGCTTTATGGAAGAATGCTTGTGATTGCTGGAGAAGAGTTTTTGCGGCTTGAGAATCTGAAAGTTAATCAGAAGACGTAAACGGGGAAGAAAAGGAGAAAGCAGAGAGAAAGATAAGAGAATAAAAAAAGAGAATAAAAAAAAATATATGATGAAGGCAACCTGTTATAACAATTCTCAGCCATAGATCATTTTGGCTCATTAATAAATGGTGATGCATTTTGGAGCATCCATGCTCCTTACTCTTTTACGAGCATTTTAAAAGTTTCCCATTTTTTAAGAGGAAGAGAAGAGAGGAGAGGGGGAGGGGATGGCGCTAAAGTGCAATGTTTAAATTTGGTGAGGTGCTGTTATCCTTTTAACTCTCGGGGTGTTGGAACAATTTAAAATTAGTTTATGATTGCTCTTCGTTTGTAGAAGCCAGCAAGCAGGCTTCCAAGATTACACCTACTTGGCATGATATATGCCTAGTGAATAAAAGAGAATATTGTTTCACTAGCTGGACTACAATGTGTCTTGACCGACCAGGTTGCTTGTCAATGGAATTCTGAGCTGATGAAGTAACAGAGAGAACTTGGTCAGCCACTTTAAGTTATTGGTCGGCAAGTTTCGAAGTTCATAAATTTTGCCTGAAAATTCATCTTTTATTCTATAGGAACCAATATTTTGATTTATGCAAGTTGAGGTCATATGAGAAATTAAGATGAGTTTACAAGATCTCTACTGTTATATTTGCACATCTTGTATTATACTCCAAAATTATGAAAATGATATTTTGATGAGTTAGAAGGTAATTTAGATAGTATTGATGAGCATTCTACCTTGGAGCAGCTAAACCCTAGAAAACTTCCATGCATTAAAAAAAAGTTCATTTTAGAAGAACATTATCTCAATGCATGTCTCTCTAGGCTGACTTTCCACATTGAGCAATCATCCACCCGGCCCACCAGGGACAGGTCTAAAATTAAAGGTATGAGTGAAATGGATAAGATTGAGGGAGAATGTGATGCGTTTAGTTTGCTTAGCTTGTGCAGCACTCTTGAATAAGAAAGACCCGTTCAAGGCACAGGACACTCACTGCTTGTAGAAGGCATTCTAAGAGGGTGTTTGTTTTATTTTCTGTTTTTTATATTTAGTAGATATTTTTCTTATAATTATAAAAATGACACATTATTATTACCATTATTTTCACAAAATATTGAAAACAGTAAACAAAATAAAAGGAAAGTGATATTCTTAGAATTATTAATGAAAATAAATAAACTAAAAATAAAAATAGAAAACAAATCAAAAATCCTCTAAGACGTTGAAGTAGATTTTACTGATTGGTCATACATCATTTGCCCATAAGGAAAAAAAAATCATATTGTAAGGAGGAGGAAAAGGTTGCAGTAATTTGATATAAATGACAAATAATTCTATATCAGGCACTGGAACTGCATTCATGCGGTGGCGGTGCTTGCCTATCAAGTAGTTGTTTGGACCATTTGGCCCAATCGTGAATTAGACACTTAATTAATTATGGCTAATCATATAATTGAAATCACGGTTAGAGCACTTTGGACCAATAAAATATTGTTTGAACTATCTAGCCATGAATTTTTGTTTTATATATATAACATTTTATGAATGTGCATGATGTTACATATGAATTGTAATAATAACTTAATTTTTTATATTTTTTATAAAAAAATAAATATTATTATATTTGATTTTAATAATTTTGTGATATTATTGATTTATTAATTTAAAAAATTATTAATTTAATTATTATGATAATTTCAAGACAAAATATGTAAATTTATTTGACTTTCTATTTATAATGATGTACTGGTGGGTATTAAATAGAACAGACTGGATAGGAAGAAAAGATTCCCAGTTGGTGGACCGTTTAATACAATTGCATGGTATTTTATATTATTACGGTGCAAAAGTGGCAAACTGAAGCAAATCAAAAGGTTCAAAAATGTTAATGGCCTTTGATCACAAAATTAAGTAAAATAGTGCTCCAATTAAAAGCCACTGGATGAGGCGGTGCAAAATATATATAAATAAGCAGCAATCACTTGTATGTGCTGCGCAGGGTGTGACGCAGTGACGCGAAAGCGGGTAGCATAGTGCGCAGCGGAGAAAAATAACAGAAAAGAATAGCATTATCAATAACGAATATTAGTGAGATGATAATTATATTTTAATTTTATTATATTTTACTAATTTTTTTGTATTAAGAGAATGATGAAATTTTAATTATTTTTGTTTTATTATATTGAATTATTTTTACTTAATTTTAGGATTTAATATATATTAATTCTATTTTTTATCAAATTATATAAATAAATTTTTAGATAAGTTTAGTTATTTTTTTCATACTTTATAATTTATATGTATTATTTGAGTATTGATGGTAATTATTAGATATCAATTGAGATTTCTTTTTAGATATACATTTGATGATTTGATAATTTACTATTAATTAGTAAAATTTTATTATACACTTTATTATTATTTTTAGTGTTTCATTGATAGATTTTTCGTGAGTACATACTTTGTCGCTAGATGTTTATGAAATAAATTATTTAAGTATAATAATTTAATATAGTTAATGTTAAAATTAATCTTAGTGAATTATGACCCTTAATCATTTTACATCTGGTAGAAACCTCATCCACATACTTGTTTACTTTTAATTTGTTTTTTATAATTTTATTTATCTAATTTAATTTAATTTAATTTTTACATCTTTTGTTCATTAATTTGTGTGACTAAATTAGAAAGAATTTTTAATACTTAAAATTAACTCTAAATCTATGTGGGATTGATCTCGTACTTGTTCAATTGTACTTCTACGGCTCATGCATTTGTGAGTATTTAAAGGTTTTTTAAAAAAAAATCACAATAAGTTTTTGGCACCGTTGCTAAGGACTTAGTTAGTTAAAAGTTAAGTATTTATTAAATTTTTTTCTTCTACTAGTTTTTTTTTGTTTTTTAGCCAATCCCACCCAGTGAGAAAAGACTTAATTGTTGTTGAGTATTTTTTTTCTTATTTTGCTTATCTTATTTTTATTTTATTTTTAATTTAATTGTTTTGTTTTCTTTAATTTAATTTTATTTTTGTTTGAGCATTGCATAATAGCTTGGGTTCATGATCATACACATAGATTAGTAAAAATTGATATAGAACACATAATAGAGATGGATGTGACTGTGCAATGAGTTAATGTATAAAATATAGTAGAGACATATGTGGGTGTGTAAGGAGATGATGTTAGACCACTTAGGGAATTATTTTGTCCAATATTTATGAATTCACCTTCATGCATTGTTTTACTTACTACTATTGCTACTCATTTTGAGATTAAACATCAAGTTATCAAATCTACTTTCAATTTTCCATGGCTTAGATAGGGAAGACTCATACTTGCATGTCAAACATTTTTTAGAAATATGTGAAACATTTAAATTTCAAAAAATTTCTATAGAATTTGTGCGTTTACATCTCTTTCTTTTTTTATTAAAAGATAAAGCAAAAACTTGGTTAAATTCTTTACCTTCTAACTCTATTACGTCATAGAAAATGTTGAGCCAAAAGTTTTTATCTAAATTTTTTCCTATGTCAAAAACAAATTCTTTGAGAAGGGAAATTTCATATTTTTGTCAAGAAGACAATGAAAAATTCTTTGAAAGCTAAAAGAGGTTTAAAGATTTGTTTTTGATGTGCCCTCACTATGGTTTTGAAAAATGACGTCTTGTGTAATATTTTTATAATGGGTTGACATAATCTAATAAGGGTTTGGTTGAGACTATGAATGGTGTTACATTTTTTAATTTGAATGCACAAGAGGGTTATCAGTTTTTTGAGGATTTGTCTGAAAATTCTCAATAGTGGGACTTTACTAATCATATAGATAGATCAACCCAACATAAGAATGGAAATTTATATGAGGTTAGTGAGGATACATATATCAAAGCTAGACTAGATGCTATTGCATGTTAAATTAAGTCTCTATCACTCAATAAAGGAGTCAGTCAGGCTAATAGTGTCCAACAGAAAAATTGTGCATTTTGTAAGAGTAATATGCATGCTTTTTCTATGTGCTCTTATTCTACACCTAATAATGATTGTTTTGTTGAGCAGGGAAATGCAACAAGGAGATCTTTTGCTAATACTTCTTTAAATACTTATAATCCTAATTGGTGAAATCTTCCTAATTTTTCTTAGAAGCAAAATAGCTTTTTAGGTAACTTAGGTGGTCAACCTACGGAGAGTCAGACTCAGTTCTAGCAGCCTAACCAAGGTTACCAACAGCCATCATATTTCTCAAATCAAGGAGCAGGTCAGTCTAGACAATAATTATCACTAGAGGAGACTCTTGGTCAATTTATGTAAGAGATAAAAGAAATATCAGTCAAGTGACTACTAATGTCATTCAAGAGATAAAGAATGTTACCTAAGTGCACATTAATGCTATAATAAAGTTAGAGGTTCAAATGCGTCAGTTGGCCAGTCAGATGGTAGAAAGAGAAAGAGGAAAGTTCTCTAATAAACCTATCCTTAATCCTAAAGGACAATATGCAGTTCATAAAATATCTAACTCTAATAGGAAAAATGAGCAGGTTCAGTCTATCACTACCCTTAGGTCTTGGAAGCAAATAGATAATCATGTTGTAGAACCTATAAGGGATAATATGAAGTTAAAAACCAGTAGTTCTAGTGATAAGAATAACTCAGATAAGGATAATGTGCCCTCAAAGTTTAATGTATCTACTCCTAAAGTTGTAGAGCCTTGAAGTTAAGAAGTATGTACCTAGAGCCCCTTTTCCTTACAGATTAATAAATCATAAGAACACTGTGCAGTTAGGTGATATTTTGAAGATTTTTAAACAGGTGCAAATTAACTTGTCTTTTCTTAATGTTATTAGACAGCTGCCTGCATATGCTAAATTCTTGAAGGATCTTCTCATTGTGAAGAAGAAGTCTAATGTTCCCAAGAAGACATTTTTGATAGAGCAGGTAAGTTCTGTGATTCTCAATAAATATCCTGTTAAGTATAAGGACCCTAGATCACCCACTACTGCTTGTAAAATTGGGGATCATCATGTTGAGAGAGCTTTACAAGATCTAGGTGTAAGTGTTAATTTGTTGCCTTATTTTGTTTGCTTGCAGTTGGGTTTAGGGGAGTTGAAACTAAGATGACTCTCCAATTAGCTAATAGATCTGTTAAATATCCTAGGGGCATTGTTAACGATGTGTTGATAAAAATTGAGAATTTCTACTTTCCTGTCAATTTTGTTGTGTTTGATATTGAGCCTATTTGTGGTCCCTATCCCCTAATTTATGTCATTTTGGATCGCTCATTCCTTACTACATCTAATGCATTGATTAATTGTACGAGTTGTGTGATGAAAGTATCATTTGGGAACATGACTATTGAGCTTAATGTTTTTCATATTAGTAAACAAATGCATGATGATAATGATAATGAGGTGCATGAATTAAATTTGATTGATAGTTTGACTCATGACTCATGCATTTTAGTTGTGATGATCCATTATTGACATGCTTGAATTATGATAATGCTGATGATGGTCATATCATATCTAAAGATGGCATTGAGGTTGATAAGGTTAAAATTGATTTGATTTCTAACCTTCCTTCTCCTAAATCTGTGGAAGAAATTAGATCTTTTCTAGGACACGCAGGTTTCTACAGGAGGTTCATCAAGGATTTTAGTAAGGTAGCAATGTCATTATGCAGCCTTCTTGGTAAGGATGCTCTATTTATTTTTTATTATGCATTCTTGCAATCTTTTAATATGCTGAAACTTGAATTAACTTCTGCTCTGATAATTAAGCCACCTAATTGGAGCTTACATTTTGAGATTATGTGTGTTGCTTCTTATTATGCTATTGGTGTTGTCTTGGGGCAAAGAGTGAATAAGTTATCTCATATGATTTGTTATGCTAGTCAGACTTTGAATTCTGTCCAATTAAATTATTTCACCACAGAGAAAGAATTGCTAGCTATTGTGTTTGCTTTAGACAAATTTAGATCATATGTTATTGGATCAAAAGTTGTGATATATTCTAATCATGTTGCATTGAAATATCTGTTTGCTAAAACTAATGTAAAAGCTAGACATATTAGGTGGATTTTAATTTTGCAAGAATTTGACATTGAAATCAAGGATAAAAAGGGTGTCAAGAATGTGGTTGCTAATCATTTGTTTAGATTGGTTGTTGACCATGATAGTGATACTTCTCCTATTGTAGAATCTTTTCTTGGCGAACAATTATTTCATGTTTCACAAACCCATGGTATGCTGATATTGTAAATTATTTGGTTACTTTGCAAATGTCATCCCATAGGTCTAAACAGGATAAATTAAAGTTCTTGTCTCAAGTAAAGCATTTCTTTTTGGATGATTTATACTTGTTTAATTATTGTCCTGACCAGATTATTAGGAGATGCATTTCTGAATGGGAACAATAAAGTATCATATCTTTTTGCCATGATCTTGCATGTGGTGGACATTTTAGCTCTAGGAAAATAGTAGCCAAGATTTTTCAGTGTGGTTTTTATTGGCCTTCTATTTTTCATGATTCTCATGTTTATTGCTCTGCTTGTGAAAGATGCCAAAAGTTACGGAACATTGGTAAAAAAAAATGATGCCTTTGAATCCTATTTTAATTGTTTATATTTTTTATGTTTGAGGTATTGATTTTATGGGATCATTTCCTAACTCTTTTGGTTATCTATATATTCTTGTTGGTGTTGACTATGTTTCCAAATAGGTTGAGGTAAAAACATGTAAAAGCAATGACCACAAGGTGGTTGTCCAATTTTTGAAAGAAAATATTTTTGCACGTTTTAGGATACTAAGAGCTATCATTAGTGATGGGGACAAACATTTTTGCAATAGGTCATTTGAGCATTTAATGAAAAAGTATGACATTACTCATGGGATAATTATCTCTTATCACCCGTAAACTAATGGTCAAGTTGAGGTATCTCATAGGGAGATTAAAAGAATTTTGGAGAAAACTGTAAACTCCTCTAAGGAAGACTGGTCTTTACGTCTAAACGACATATTATGGGAATATCGCACAACATTTAAGACTCCTATTGAGATGTCTCCATGTAGACTTGTTTATGGTAAGACTTGTCATCTCCTTGTTGAGTTGGAGCATGGAGCATATTGGACTATCAAGTATCTTAATTTTGAATTGCATAAGGCTGGTAATCAAAGGAAACTTCATCTCAATGAACTAGAAGAAATTCGTAATAATGCTTTTGAGTGTACAAAGTCTTAAAAGGATAGGATGAAGAGAGTGCATGATAGTTACATCTTTAGGAAGTCTTTTCAACTTAGTCAAGAAGTCCTTTTGTACAACTCTCACTTGCATTTATTTCTAGGTAAATTGAAATTCAGGTAGTCTAGCCCATATGTTGTGAGAACTGTCTACCCTCATGGTGCTATTGAGATAGAGAATCTCAAAGATAGTAATATTTTTAAGGTAAATGATTAGTGGTTGAAGTCGTACCTTGAGTTGAATACTCTAGATGTAGAAAAGATTATGATAGACGATCTTGTCTACTAAAGCTGAGGTAAGTTTTTAGTTTGAGTTTTGTTTTTATTGAGTCGGCTTAAGTGCCTCCCAGATTTTGGAGCCTTTATATATGGATGTAAATCGTGTCGGGCATAAAAAAGACTTAAAAAATTCAAAACCCAAAAAAAAAAAATAGTTGTATGCTTGTTTATTTTATTTTATTTTATTTTTTTTTGTTATTTTTGTCATTGTTAACCATTGTCTGGGTGTAGTTATCTTCTTCTCGTCTTCTATTTTTAATTGCTAAACATTTCAGGTCTATGACTCCTTCCCATTACTCTGTTTATTTTTATCCCAATAATTTCTTTGTTGCATATTGGTAATTATTTCTTAAGTTTGGATTTAATTTACCACATTGAGAACAATGTTTGGTTTTAATTAGGGGTGAGAATTACTTGAATTTCAGTCATGTTATCATTATGTCATTTTTGTGAGAAAAATTTTGTTTCTATCATCTTGCTCAACTTGTTTTCACATTATTCATAGCTACTTCTGCATGTCTCTTTATTACAAAATTGAAATAATTAGAAAACTTAATGAAAGCATGTTGATACTATTTTTACCTAGTGAGTTTTGAGTCATTCATTTTTATTATGAAAGTATTTTCTTGACCTTCTAATATTTATTGTTAGTGCTTATAATATTTTTTCCTTATTAAATTGTTTCATTATTGTTATTTTTTGCTAAAGAGAAGTTTTATATCACACTTGCATTTAATCTAATGTCATAGAAGTTGGTAGAATTGTGTGTTTCCTTGAGAGATGATATTAGACCATGTTTCTTATTTTGAGCCTTGTAATAATGTTATTGTTCTTTCACATATTGCCATTAGTCACCCCTTTGACCCTATTTATTAAGTCTTTCTTTCTTAGTCCTTTTCCCAAAGTGTTTTTAGGAAAGAAGCAATATTATTGCAATATGGAAAGGTATATAGGAAGGGAAAAAAATAAAAATAAAAAAAAGGCAAAGTGAAAAGTGCAAGAAAAAAAAAGAAAATGAAGATTTTTTTTTCAAAAAGCTACAAAGTTGGAAAAAATTGAAAAAAGAATTGAAAAAAAATATGTTGGTATTGGGAATAAGAGAATAAAGTGATTTAAAGAAAGAAAAAATTATATTAAAAGTGTAGATGTGAGCTTCAAAATATTCTTAGAATACTTTTGATTTTCATTATTACCCTTTAACCTTCATATTTTTCCTTTATCCACATTACAAGCTTAATAAAGTCCTATTTGATCTTAGGGGATTGAATGATTCTTCTAATATATATGACTAATCTTAAGGTGTGATGTAAAATCTTTTCTTGGCATCCTTCTATGAAACAATATTTATTTTATTTTTTTAACGTTCTTTCTATCATTTTATATGTGAGATATTTGTTTTGATTTGTGTCTACTAGTCTACTCACATATATTTGTTATGAGTGACACCATACTTCTGAGTGATTTTCATTAGTGAATGTAATTTTTGTGAGGATTGTATATAATTAAAAGGTGTTTTCTGATAAGAATTTTAATTGTGATATTTGGAGACATTACGTATATGTCGTAGTAACTATATTATCTACACACTTTGAGTTTGATAATGGTAAAATTTTTGTGATAATTATGATGTTATGATATATGACTAGTATTCTTGAGTTGAGATAAAATTTGATTGAATTGATTAGAGATATGATTCACTTTGAACTTTATTTTAAAGTTATTTTTATTACTAAAGACTGGCCATATGTTGATTGGAATTGTGATAATAATCAAAATTTTATATATTTTTTTATAAAAAATAAGTATTATTATATTTTATTATATTTAATTTTAATAACTTTATGACATTATTAATTAATTTATTTAAAAAACATTAATTTAATTATTATGATAATGTCAAGATTAAATATGTAAATTTATTTGACTTTCTATTTACAATGATGCACTCACGATTAGTGGGCATTAAAGAGAACAGATTCGATAGGAAGAAAAGATTCTCGGTTGGTGGGCCGTTTAATACCATTGCATGGTATTTTATATCATTACGGTGCAAAAGTGGCAAACTGAAGCAAATCAAAAGGTGCAAAAATGGTAATGGGCTTTGATAACAAAATTAAGTGAAATAGTGCTCCAATTAAAAGCCACTGGATGAGGCGGTGCAAAATAAAAAATTTATATTCTTATACCAAATAATATATATACTCTTTTTTATATTTTATCTAATATCAGTTATTATATATATATTTTTTCTATTATTTCTTCTTACTCAATCACATTCTTTAAAAATAATGTTAATAGTATATACATCCCATTGAGAGGTATATGATGAGTATTTTCCTGCAAAATATGTATAAATAAGCAGCAATTGACGTGGGAGGGGGACACACGCCACTCGAGAAGAGACTTGGACGTGCTGCGCAGGGTGTGACGCAGTGATGCGGAAGCGGGTAGCACAGCGCGCAATGGAGAAAAATAACACAGAAGAGGAGCACTATTAATCAGAATATTAATGAGATAATTTTATTATATTTTAATTTTATTATATCTTATTAAATTTTTGTATTAAAAAATAATAAAATTTTAATTATTTTAATATTATTATATTAAATTATTTTTATTTAATATAAAGATTTAATGTATATTAATTTTATTTTTTATTAGATTATATAAATAAATTTTTAAATAAGTTCAATTACTTAGCCTATGCTTTTTTTTTATATTTTATATTTTATTTGTATTATATGAGCATTTGTGATAATTATTAGATATTAATTATGATTTCTTTTAAGGAATATACTTGACTATTTGATTATTTATTATTAATTAAAAAAATTATTATATATTTAATTATTATTTTTAGTGTTTTATTGACAAATTTTTTGTGAGCACATATTTTGTTAAATATTCATGAGATAAATAATTTGAATATAATAATTTAACATAATTGATGTTAAAATTAATTTTAATAGATTCTGATATTTGATTATTTTACATTTGATAAAACATCAATCTCATTTCTTAAGGATAAGTGGACTTTGATATTTCAAAGTCTATGCCCCACATTGCTCATATTATCGAGGAGACCGTACATACTTTGTTTACTTTTACATTTGTTTTACTTTTAATTTGTTTTCTTTATTTATTTAATTTAATTTTTACATCTTTAACTTATCAAATTATGTGACTAAATTAAAAAAAAATTCAATAATTAAAATTAATTCTAAATTTTTATAAGATCAACTTCATACTTACTTAACTGTACTTTAATATCACTAGTGCACCTATGAATATTTAAAGACTTTTTAAAAAAAGTCACGAGAGATTGTTTGTATGATGTCATTTGGATCATCTTGTTTTTCTTTTTCTTAAAATGGAGTTGGGTGGTCATGGACTTATGCCACGGTGAGCATAGTCCACTTTGAAATTTCAACTCCCTGCAAGCTGGGAATCATGGGTTTAAGATCAGCCAATTTAAACAGTTGAATTTGAATGTAAAGTTTCATCAGTTTATTGTCTAGTTCGATTTTAACAATATTGCTACAAGCATATGGGACATCATGCGAGGGTAGTTGACATTCAAAGAGTTCACTTGAAACTCTGCTCTAGCACTTATTATACTATAGTCTCTATGATAAAATTATCTAAAAAATTTGATAGTTTTGGTTTTTTTTTTATATACAAATCGTCGTGGTCTTTTGATTTCATATATTTAACTAAAGAGTTTTAATATATCCATGTAATATATTTTTTAATTTTTTTATTAAATAAAAATATTAAATGAAAAAAAATAAATACAATTAATGTCTTGATAAAATAAAAAAATATTCAATTTTTTTATTTAATAGTTAAAAGAATTATCAAGAAGGAAAAATACTTGTGTAGACTTTATTTATACAAGTTATGTAGATTAAACCAATCAACAAGTAATACATTGTCTTTTTTTTTTATAAAATAATCGTGTGACACAAAAATTTATAAAATTATTAAGTACTAATTAGTTTAGTCCACATAACTGGATAGACAAGATTTACTTAAATATTTCTCATTAAAAGATGTGTTCAGAAGATTAGAATTATTCTTAACTAAATTTCATATAAATAGCACTTAGCCTATGCTTTTTGTTTTCTCCACGTTTAGGACCTATTTGATATATGTATTAGATTTGATAAGATAAACTAATATAATATATTATGATTTTATTTGTTATTTGATGTAAATATTGTATTATGTAAGCTTATTCATCAAGTTTTCTTATACATTAAAATGATGAATAACTTAATCAATTCTTAAGAGGTAATATTAGGTCAAAGCCGATTGAGTTTGAGTTTTAGAAGAAGTTCGAGAATCTCCAAGATATACAAGTTTTAATATATAAAAATCTGTTTTAAAGACTTTTTAATTGTAAATTTAAATACTCTGATATCTCTAACTATTATACATTAAACTTTATACTATCAAATTTAATACTATCAAATTTAATTTTATCATATCTTTCAAACTAAACATAGCCTTAAAGTTCAAAGAAATTTTGCAAGAGATGTGTTAAGGATGAAGTGGCCATGTACAAATACTCATGATAGAATTAAAGGTCAATCTAAGCTTTTATATTTCACTTCAAACATTTTAGCATGAATGGTGTGTTGTCTCATTAAAAACTCGTGAAACTTATATGAAGAATGAATCACAAGTGGCATGTTGCATAAGAGAAATATTTGTGTAAATTTTGTTTATATAAGTTGTGTGAATTAAACCAATTAAAATGTAGCACATTATCATTTTTAATATAAAAAATTATGTGACACAAAAATTTATAAAATTATTAAGTATTGATTAGTTTAATCTTTACTTAAGTATTTCTCCTGCAATAACGCCATTGTCGCTTGAAGATCCGGCTCCAATCTCATTTCTTAAGGATCCGGGACTTCGAAGCTGCATATTATCAGAGAATAAGTACCTAATTCATTAGCTTCACATGAACAAAATTTTGAACAAAATTTAGTCATTGAAACGTCTTTTTATTTTCCCTCAAATTCAAAGAGTTTAATTACAAAATTTAAAAGTGAAAGGAACGGAGGATTTTGTGCATATGGTTTGGTGAAAGTATTTACCTTGCTTTGTTATCTTCCAATCACTATCCAAACCAGCAACCCAAAAGAAATAGCCACGAAGCCCAAGAGCTTGAGCAAACCCAACCTTCGTTAATATCGTTAGGGGATCATCGTAGCATAAGAATAGGCTGATATTCTATCCACATCATATGCCACAGTGGCACCTGTCTTCCTGTTAAACTCCTCCACTGCACCATTTCCGGGGCCAGCACCAACAGTGGGTGCTCCAACACCATTCACATTTGGGTCCATGAGTTGCCCATTACTAATTTCTTTGGCAAGATCCTGGCCCGAATCCATGATTGAAGCCCATATACAGTGTTCACATCACAATTTGGGTCGAACAATGCAGCCGAGGAATGTGTTTCAGTGCTACATGGCTCGTTATAACTGAAAGACAATACATTGACCCAGTCCAAGTTTTTGTTGATTGAAGCCGCCGGATATGCTCAGTGGCTCTTGGATAAGAAGAACTCAACGGAGAAGTACACGGCAGTGGCGAGCGGCAGCCGAAGCCGACGCCGGGTTTAGGCTTCCTGTTTAATTGCACACAGCCACTCTTTAAATAGTTGGCCCAAGTCTTGCATTTTTTTTGGACTTTGAGGGAACTCCCAACCAAAGTCCAGCCCATCAAATCCAAACGCTCGCCCAACCTGTATAGTGGAATGTATGAAAATTCTACGCGTAGAGGCATTAGAGGCCATTCGAGAAAACACAAGGGAATTACTTCCTCCTCCACCAATAGAGAGGATGGTCTTGACCTTTGGATCTTTGGCACTAATAGTGTTTGTGAAGTTTGAGAGGCTCATGGCCTTTGCATTTGAAACCTCTAACTTGTATGTGGCATTGTTGAGCAAAACAGAAGAGTAGTAGATATGAGTGAACAATGATGTGTTTATGGTTGAAGCTGGGAAAAATATGAATTGGTCTGACTTCCAATAAGCACTTTTGACCACCGCAGTACACTTGGTGGTGGTGTTAGTCATGGCCAACAAAAGTGCCATGAAAAGGAAGTGAACAAAGTTGAGGACTGCCATCAACAAATTTAAGAGGGTTTTGCCTTTGTAATATAGTCGGTACTTGGTTTAAAGTGTAGTATACATATAAGATATATATATATATATATATATATAGAGAGAGAGAGAGAGAGAGAGAGAGAGAGAGAGAGGATATAACAGGCTCAGTATTATTCGGAAGAGGCAGTATGAATACATTAAATTGGTTTAGACTACAGAGGCTGAGCTAATAGTAGGAAGGAAGAGTTGGCCTTTGCCACACCGTAGTACTCATAGGCATTGCAGGAGGGGTAAGTGTACTAATCTCTGATAGGACTTCCATGGTGTGGTGAGAGGTAATTGGTTAGTTAGCCTTTTTAAATTAGTTTTAAACAACTGAACAGCAAAATGTTGAATGTTGATGCTTAATGTTTGAACATTGAACTTTGAACTGACATCTGGCCTGGCCGTATTTCTTCTTCCTTTTTCTACTGTTTTTGTTTTTCAAGTTTAAATGGTGGAATGAATGACTTTAAGAGTTTGTATGGTATTTCTTTAAAAATTAGAGAAAAAAAACTTGAAAGAACTTCATATGAAAAATTCAGGGATGAATTTTTCACTCCTAATTTTAAGGACATACGAAAGTGATTCGATGTTAACAATATTAGAATCTAATATGGACTTTGGCCAACATGAGGTATAGAAATGTATTTTACATTAAATAAGACTTTGTCATGCTGTACTTATGTCTAGCTTATGGTGAGGAGATATTTTGCCTTGGTAACAATATCTGTGTATGTATTCATGTATCGTCAATCTTACAACTCCGATAATCGTATTTATTTTTAATTATATTATTTTTTATATCATATAAAATTAGTTAATAAAATATAAATTCATAGTTAATGATATATAAAAGTAAGTTAATGAATATATAAAAAAAATAAAAAAATAAGTAATAACATATATAAATTAGTTAACAGAGTCAAATTAAAATAATTACATATTTATACATATTCATTAATTAATAATTTATATTTTATTAATTAAATTTTATGTAGTATTAAAAAATATAAATATTAGTTAATATAAAATGATCATTATTCTCAATCTTATTGGAAGGATTTGAAAATCGAAAAGGCAAGTTGAATGAAAAATTAAATAAATAAATAAAATGGAGAAATGAGGTTGGACCTCTTCTTTTAGTCAATTAAGAATAATAATTATTTTATCTTAAATAGTATTCACATTCTTTTTAATATTATATAAAAGTTAATTAATAAAATATAAATTATTAATTAATAAATATGTATAAATATATAACTATTTTAGTCCGACTCTATTAATCAATTTATATACGTTATTAATTATTATTTTTTATTCTTCATTAACTAATTTTTTATATGCTCATTAATAAATTTTTATACGTCATTAATTATAAATTTATATTTTATTAACTAATTTATATAGTATAAAAAGTGATATAATTAAAAATAGATAAGATTATCGGAGTTGGTCAAATAAAAAGAGAATAATTAAGTTCAATAATCAAAAGGCATGAAAAGTTCCATTTGTTTACTTGGTAAAAGAAAAGCAAAGAGGAAAAATCTCAAGTTTTAAAGCTTTACTGTTAGTTCTCATGTTTTTATAGAGAAATACTTAAGTAAACTTTGTTTATTTAATTATATGAATTAAAGTAATTAATATTTAATAATTTTATAAATTTTTATATCACATAATTATATATTATTTATTAATTAATTTAATTCACACAATTCATATAAATAAGTATATACAAAGAATTTCTCACACATATTGTTGTTAACAACGCAACGCAAGCTGCCGTCCCTTTGTACAGTTACTATCTTTTGTCCCATTTGCAAAGCAGTTGACTTTTGAAGAACGCATAGAAGAGAACGGAAAATTGAAAAGAGGGGTGGGGGCTCCTTATTTATGACTTGTAGTTTTGTTGAATCACTTTATGCATAGAACATATAAATATATCAAATTATTGATATAAAAAAAATACTTTTCAATTTAGATAATATTGATGTGTATTCAAAGGCTTAATAGGAAGGATATTTACTAAGTTACGAAATTACATATACTTTAAATTTTGTTGGAATCGAAATTATTATCCAAAATAGATATTTTGATTTGATCTCAAAAATTAAGATCCAAGAAGGTTAGTAACTACATTTAAGATTTTTTGAAGACAAAAGTGAAGATATCGACTAGAAGATAGTAGTTGCTCAAAAATTCAAGTTTAAATTCAAAGATAGAATTTGAATTTAAAATAAAAGTTTACAACAATTACGAGTGTAAGATTCAGACAATAGTTGGAAGATTAGTTCATAAAAGAGTCCTATTAGTTGTCTATGCAATTAAGAAGTGGAAATAGTGTTAAGAATGTTTGATAATACATCATTCAGTGCTCAAAGCCCTCAGATTGGGAACAATGGAACAAATGGCAATAGAGATACTATAGTGTCTACAACTTTGGCACAAACCTTAGATCCTGTGGTGAGTGAAATCACACCCACTACAGGGATTCCTATTTCTAGCTTGGAAAATAAAAGTCTTGGGGTAAACAGAATAACACCTTTATATGGATTGCCTCCTGGTTTCACACCTCTAAACATTACACAAATCATAGGCACTACTCAGGCTACATACACAAGCTCAATACCAAATATTTCACCAAGAAACCAAGTGGTAGGTACTAATAGCCAGGGGGCAGGAACCAATGTGATTCGAACTGATAGGCTCAACATAAGAACAACACTTGTTTTCCCTAATTTGTCAAGGGACATGTCTTCAGTTCCTTCTAAGAACACGAATACAATCCTGAATAATATTAACCAACAAATTGATGAGAGTAACCATGAAATGGTCTATATGCTAACTCAGCAGATGACCATTGTCATAACCCCACTCATAGAGTCAACTAATAATACCTACATAACATTGGTCAAGAAAATGAGTAGGATTGCTGATGTCTTTGGGAACCCAGACGAATCTGTTGACAATCAAAGGGGAAATACTCAGCCAATATACCAAGATAATACTCAATTGGTAAATAACACAAATGTTAATAACCAAATTGAGGAAAATCAGCTAAGAGAAAACCAACTTGGCCAAAATATAGGTCTTCAATTAGTCAATCGAAACTAGAATGCTGACTACCACCTGGACAGAATTAGACAAAACAATCTTGGGGGTCATCAAAACATTAACCAAGCAGTTGAACAAGTATTAAACAGGTATGATTTTAATGTAGGTTATGCAAACCAACCTTACTTTGTGTCAGCCTTTCCTGAATTTATCCAACATGCAGAATTTCCTAGGGGATGGGAAGTCTCTAAAATCTCAACCAAATTTGCTGGTGAGAGTGGAGAGTTCACAGTTGAACATATTACTCGATACACAATCAAAGCAGGGGATTAAGCAACTAATGAATATTTAAAATTGAAATATTTCCCAAGTTATTTAACTAAATATGCATTCACTTGGTTCATGACTCTCCCACCAATTTCGATATACTCTTGGAACCAACTTGAAAAAAACTTTCATGAACAGTTTTTTAGAGGAGAGTCTAAGGTAAGTATCATGGATTTGTTTAACATTATAAGATGTATTAGCAATGTTCAGGCAAATGAAATCTAAATGCTTTACACTAATTCCAAAATCTGAAGTGGTCAAAATGACTGCTGGTGGATTAGATTATTCCATTAGAAAGAAACTAATAAACTAGAAACTATTAGATATGTCTCAACTTGCTGACAAGGTGAGACCGATTAAGCAATTAAAACTCAAAAAAGAGAGAGTCAAGAAACATCTCAAAAGAGAGAAAATTGCTTATGTCGAAACACTTAATATGCAAGAAAAATATTATACACAATCGAAAGATGATAGAGTGGCCTATGTTGAAATAGATGAGACTGAAGATGATGAGGAGAACGAGGTTAACATTGCAGAATTAAAATCTAGTCCTCCTTATGTCTACCCATATTTAATGCCTATTCGAGCTAAAGATAAAATGAAATTCCCAAATAGGCAATCATATGATTTTGATATAACTAAGGCTGACAAAATCTTCGATGTGTTATTGAAAGATAAACAAATTAAACTTCCTGATGATCGTAAAATCTATTCTTTGGAAGAAAGAAAAGTAAAAAATATTGTAAATACCATAATAAATATGGTCATTCGACTAAAAATTGTGTTCATTTCAAGGATTTAATCCAAAGAAGCATCAAGGAAGGAAGATTGAAGTTTAAACAGAAAAAGAAAGAAATGAAGGTTAACATGGCCTTTGAAGTGAACACTAGTTACATCGAGCCTGTAAGCTTTGCGCCAATGAATATGGTCGAAGTGGCCAAGGAGGTTATTACAGGGGTCAGTGCTGAAGTTGACCTAGATGCATTTGAGGCCACCGAGGAGGAGGTATACCCAAAGCTGGGGAAACTTTGATGGAATTTATGCTGAGAAAGAAGGAAGGAGAAAGGGAAGTGTCCCTATGTCCTCGATGCAATGCTGTCTTTGACAAGATGGATACTAAATCCTTCCAAGCTACTAGGAAACAGAGGCAGAAGTAGAGAGCTCCTATGAGAAGCTCTATCGAAATCCACAACCAGCCCACTAACCACAATGTTGTGGTAATTCGTGATTCTACTGAGAATATGAGAAAATGGGAAGATGAGGTTGCCACCAGCCAATGTGGCCCCTAACCAATGGTTCAGAAACAACCCTCACACCCAAAAGGCTCCTCAGAATAAGCCAAATTGACATAGATTCAAGCTCGGGATGCAGTGTCCTGTTAGAAGAAGTGTAAAGCCCAATACTTGGGTTCGAAGTGTAGGTGAGGCTTCGACCCAAGGTTTAAGCCCTTACATGTCTAAAACCCAATAGAGGAAGGCCTAGGGTTAAGACAACAATAACAACAAGCCATGACGCAGTTGCAGATGAAATAGAGGCTATATGTTAAGGGATCACTAGTTAATACAGCCAGAAAAGCAAAACAACTGAGTCCTATGGAAGAGGACATGATCACAGATTCTTTTAAAGATGGTTTTAATGATGATCTGGATACCATCTTTGGAGTTAATGTGGTGTCTTTGCTACCATACAACTTTGTTGCTACAAGTGAAGAAGACATGGACATGGACGAAGACTTTAAGGATGATTTTGAGGATGCAGGATGGTACCTAATCGAAGAGGACACAGTCAAAGTTAAAGAAAATTATGTAATTTTTGGTGTGCCTACTAGAGAAATGAAGAACCATCTTCGACCTCTTTTTATTAAGGTCGTGGTGGATGGAAATTGGTGGGAAAGGTACTGGTTGATACAAGTGTTGCCATAAACCTCATTCCTAAAAGTCTACTCAAGAAGTTTGGTAAAATAGACTCAAACTTGCTGCTCCACAATATGGTGGTAACAAATTTCAATGGGAAGTCTTCGATTTCCAAAGGGGCAATGGCTCTTGACATCAGGGTGGCTTTAGTGACAAAGTCCACTTTATTTATAGTGGTACCTTCAAAAGCTAGCTATAATCCACTGCTCGGAAGGGGATGGATACACACTGTAGGAGAAATGCCTTCAACGGTCCATTAAAAAATGTTTATGTGGAATCAATTGGGGGAAGTAGAGATGGTCGAAGCAGACAATACCTTGTGTCATGTGTAGCAGAATTATGCAGACCTCCAGATCTATGTCCCAGGGGCTAAGCCCTTCTGTATTTGGGACTCAACAGCCTTCGATAATAAGGCAGTCGAAATGGTGGCCTTCACCCCTACTAGTTTCTCCTTAATCCCCAAAGTCGATTCAATTCGGCTTCAGGTTTGTAATAGTGATGTTAGGGCCTACCAGTATCTTTTTAGTTATCAAGGCTGATTAGATTCAGCCTCAAGTTGTAATAATAAATATAATTGAGAACCAGTTAGCTCGACTGTCAGCCTACATGGCTGATAAATGCACCATTAAAGGTGCTATTTCAAGTCAAATGACTTACATCTTAGCCTACATGGCTGAAAAACTTACCACCATAGAAGGTGTCAACTTGGATTGTATTTATGATTACTCTTCCTTAGGGTTCAAATAGGCCTCTCTATCTAATGAAATTAAAAAATATAGAGGTACAAGACCCCTTGGAAAAGATTAATATAGGAAATAATGTAAGTAAAAGACCTACTTTTATTAGTAGTTTATTGAATAAAAGTATCAAATTGGAGTTTATTAAATTACTCGAAGAATTCAAAGACTATTTTGCATGGGAATATGAAGAAATGCCTGGACTCAGTCGAGATTTGGTAGAACATAGACTGCTAATTTGAACAGATCAAAGACTAGTAAAGCAGGCCTTAATAAGGTTTGCTCCTGAAGTGGTTCTCAAGATTAAAGAAGAGATTAAAAGGTTATTAAAAGTTAAGTTCATTTGAACCACCAGGTATATGAACTGGATTTCTTAATATTGTTCTTGTTATGAAAAAGAATGGTAAGTTAAGAATATGCATAAATTTTTGAGATTTAAATTCTGCTACTCTTAAAGATGAATATCCTATACCAATTGCCGATATGTTAGTTGACTCAGCATCAGACTATGAAATCCTAAGTTTTATGGATGACTATTTTGGGTATAACCAAATTTATATTACTAAAGAGGATGTATCGAAGACTGTTTTTCGATATCCAGGAGCAACTGATAACTATGAATGGGTAGTCATACCATTTGGTTTAAAAAATGCTGGAAACACATATCAAAGGGCCATGGATACTGATAACACTGTATTTTATACATTTTGTAATCCTCTCACTAGGCTTCTTAAGGTTCAATTAGGCTTAATTAAGTTAGTTTTGACACATTTTATGATTTTGAGCCAAATTGGACAATTAAATAAATTATTGCATAAATTAATCGTAATTATCTCTTTGGCAATGTTTAGTAAACTGGCTATAATTTGAGTTTCAAATATCTGATTGATGTGATTTTGGTCTTGTAGGAAAGCTAAGACAATTCCCTACAACTTTCATGTTGAACACTTTTCTAGAATCAGACTCCTTGGAGGTGATATTGAGCTTTGAAGTCAGAATAGAGGAGCTGAAACCGGGCCTAAATACTGTGCAGTAATTGGACCATATCTTGAGTTCTAGGCATGATTTTGGACTGAAACTAAAGCCATTTTAAAGCAAATATTCAGGCCTACAACTTTCATGAAGACCTCTTCTCTCAAAAATGAAAAGATGACTGGGACTTACGGTGTACATGTTTACTCAATTATTATTAAAAGAAAAAGAAAAAAAAAGGAAAATACGTCAGAAACTTAGCAATTAAGTTTTCCTGTGCATCAAATCATTAATTTCACTGTAGCTACTGTAGCTCCAATTTGCAATTCTAAATTGCAAGCTACAGTAACTCCATTTGCCTATAAATAGGCAATTGACATTCGAAAGTCGGGACGCTCGGGAGAGGGAAATCGAGGAATTTCCACCTCCCTCCAATTTCCTTTATCTCTCTTTTTCTCTTTTTCTCTTTTTTAGTCTATGTGTAAATAAGTTCCAGTCTACTTGGGTTAAAGTGTGAAGCTCTTGGTAATAAAATAAGGTTAGATTTATTCCTCACTTGTGCTTTAATGATTTATTTTTCTAGTATTCTTTATACGTATTATATTTTGATTCTGATAATTTAAAATCCCGGGTGACAGACGAGAATATTCCATCCTTGTAAAGTGGAGTTCTTGATTTATTGTAGACAAAATATTGGCACAGTGAATGCTTGATCCCATTTATGAGTGATTGTGTTAATAAATGATTAAATGAATCATAATATAATTACGTATATTATTTTAATAGACTTTTAACGTTGTATTTTCCGATTGGAACCTCTATGTTGCGAAGATTCTAATTGAGTTATAAAAGGAATTAATCTTACTTTTACTTTATTTGCCAAGAGTGGATCTTTTTACCCAAGTAAATAATTTTTACCATAGTAACAAAATATTTACTTCACCTTAATCTTCAACAATTCCCTGTGGATCGACCTCGGACTCACCGAGAAATTTATTACTTGAGACAACCTGCACTTGGGTTTGTAATGCAACAACTAAAAAGTGTGCATCAAGTTTTTGGCGCCGTTGCCAGGGATTTGTGATGAATTAGGATACTCAACAAATGAAGAATAAAAAAAAACCCAAAAAATAAATAAATTAGGAAGTGTGTTTGTTAATATGTTTATTGTGTTTATCATTAAAAAAAACAAAAAAAAATTTCAAAAGTGTGTTTGTGAATATGTTTGTTGTGTTTGTCATCAATTTATTAACAACAAAAGTAATTAGGGATGACAGAATAAAGAATAAATTATTTACTCTTGAGACGCATCAAAAATTGGTGGCAAAGTAAGGAGTAATTAGGGTAGTAACTAATTTATGTGAAAGTAGCAATTCAAATTCAGGGAAATTTGCATGATTGAGTAAATTGTCTTCTTTCTTAAAATTCACATGCTTGGTTATGGATGTTGAATTGGTGGACTGAGAATGATAGAATTATGCCTTGTGAGATTTTGAGCTTATTGATGAATGGATTGAACATTTGTACTATTCTTTTCTTTCTTGTGTGAATTTCACTCATGAAATTGTTGCTCTAGAACTTGCTTTGATTCTTTTTGAGACTACATTTTCATATGCATACATGAATATGATTGAGGCATTTTTCTTGAAATAGCTACTTTAATCAAATAGCCGGCCTTGTTTAGCAGTATGTTGTTTCAATATGATATCAAGCACTCTTATGACTTCTTGGAAATTCTCTGATTCCTGTCAACATAAAGCATTAGAAATTATCTATTTTCCCTTACTTAACCCCTTTGAGCTTATTTGACTATTCTTTGTTTCGAACTCATTATGTGCCTTAAATGAAAAACCATATTCTTACTTGACCTTAGAGAATAAGAGAACATTAGTTTGTCATTTGATGAGTTCTTGAACAAGTGTGGGGGTGTGTGTGCAGAATATAAAAAAAATGTGTATATATGATGTTCTTATTCTTAAAAAAAAAATCAAAAATCAAAAAATCAAAAAAATAAAAAAAAATAAAAAAATGTAAAAAGAAAAGGGTCAACAAGGTAATAAAGGAAAGGAAAAGAATAGGTAAAGGAAATTTATATTAAGTGGAGTTGGGATGAACTTTCATACTTGTTAATTGAACTCAGCTCTCATGCTCTTTTATTCTCTGGTATTTAACTTGTCATATCCATATTACCTCCTCCTTTACCTTGACATCATTACAACATTGAATAAAGTTCTCATGATTTGTGTGTGCATGTGTTTTGAGTAGTGGAGAAGTAGAAGAGAAGCAAGCTTATGGTAGTGCAATTTTCATGGGTTGAATTGAACGAAATACCTACCTTTTAAACACTTGAGGGATTGAGAGTGAATCTTGTGAAAATCTATCATTCTTGACTCATGCTTTTCAATTGAAATATCCTTACTTGTTAATTTGAGATGTGAAGATATATTACCTCATGAATGTTTTGATTACTTGAATGATTGATTGCTCTACATTTTTTTTAAAATATTATTAGAAATTAAGTCTTTTAGAGTGTTTAGCTTTTGAGTCTGTTTCGTTTTTTTTTTTTTTTTTTTGAATTTTTTTTCTTTTTTTTTTTTTTTTATTTTGTTTTTTTTTATTTTTTGTTTCTTTTTTTATTTTTTTTATTTTTCTTTCTTTTTTTTATTTTTTATTTTTTTATTTTTATTATTTTTTTTTTATTTTTTCTTTTTTTGTTTGTTTTATTTTTTTTTCTTTTTTTCTTTTTTTTTTTTTTTGTTTTTTGTTTTTTTCTTTTTTGTTATTTTTTTTTTTTTTTTTTTATTTTTTATTTCTTTTTTATTTCTTTTTTATTTCTTTCTTTTTTTTTTTTTTGGCGCTAGAGGAAGGGCAGTGTGTTTGTTAATATGTTGCTTTGCACACTGTGACCGGGAACGGAAAAAGAAATAATAAAATGAAGAAAGCTTTTATTCTTCATGGAAGTGTAGGTTGTCTCAAGTAATAAATTTCTCGGTGAGTCCGAGGTCGATCCACAGGGAATTGTTGAAGATTAAGGTGAAGTAAATATTTTGTTATTATGGTAAAAATTATTTACTTGGGTAAAAAGATCCACTCTTGGGAAATAAAGTAAAAGTAAAATTAATTCATTTTATAACTCAATTAGAATCCTCGCAACATGGAGGTTCCAATCGGAAAATACAATGTTAAAAGTCTATTAAAATAATATACATAATTATATTATGATTCATTTAATCATTTATTAACACAATCACTCATAAATGGGATCAAGCATTCACTGTGTCAATATTTTGTCTACAATAAATCAAGAACTCCACTTTATAAGGATGAAATATTCCCGTCTGTCACCCGGGATTTTAAATTATCAGAATCAAAATATAATACGTATAAAGAATACTAGAAAAATAAATCATTAAAGCACAAGTGAGGAATAAATCTAACCTTATTTTATTACCAAGAGCTTCACACTTTAACCCAAGTGTGAAACTTATTTACACATAGACTAAAACAGAGAAAAAGAGAAAAAGAGAGATAAAGGAAATTGGAGGAGGAGGAAATTCCTAATTTCCCCTCCCCAGCGTCCCAATTCTGAATGTCAATTGCCTATTTATAGGCAAATGGAGTTACTGTAGCTTGCAATTTAGAATTGCAAATTGGAGCTACAGTAGCTACAGTGGAATTAATGATTTGATGCACAGGAAAACTTAATTGTTGAGTTTCGACGTATTTTCCTTTTTTTTTTTTTTTTCTTTTTAATAATAATTGAGTAAACATGCAAAGTAAGATGCCCAGTCATCTTTTCATTTTTGAGAGAAGAGGTCTTCATGAAAGTTGTAGGCCTGAATATTTGCTTTAAAATGGCTTTGGTTTAAGTCCAAAATCATGCCTAGAACTCAAGATATGGTCCAATTACTGCAAGTGTTTAGGCCCAGTTTCAGCTCCTCTATTCTGACTTCAAAGCTCAATATCACCTCCAATGAGTCTGATTCTGGAAAAGTGTTCAACATGAAAGTTGTAGGGAATTGTCTTAGCTTTCCTACAAGACCAAAATCACATCAATCAGATATTTGAAACTCAAATTATAGCTAGTTTACTAAACATTGCCAAAGAGATAATTACGGTTAATTTATGCAATAATTTATTTAATTATCCAATTTGGTTCAAAATCATAAAATGTGTCAAAACTAACTTAATTAAGCCTAATTGAACCTTAAGAAGCCTAGTGAGAGGATTACAAAATGTATAAAATACAGTGTTATCAATTTCTCCCACACTTAACTTTTGCACTCCTAGGCAAAACACAAAAGACAAAAACCAAGGCATAAAGAAAAACAATACAAACTCAAAAACTAAAAACTCTAAAGGATTCAATGACACAAGAAGAGCAACTAGACAATCAAGGATCAAAACATTCATGAGGTAACATGTCTTCGCATCTCAAACCAACAAGCAAGGAAACTTCAGTTGAAAAGAATGAATCAAGAATGATAGATCCTCACAGAATTCACTCTCAATCTCTCAAGTGTTTAAAAAGGTTAGTATTTCACTCTATTCAACTCATGAATAATTGCACTACCATAAACTTGCTTATCTTCTACTTCTTCGCTACTCAAAAGCAACATATATACACAAGTCATGAGGACTTTAGTCAAGGTTATAATAGGGTCTAGGTAAAGGTGGAAATAATATAGATAAGATAAGTTAAATACCAAAGAGAATAAAAGAGCATTATGTTACAGTTAGAGTGGAGAAGATGTTTGAGAACATTCAGTCTAAATTTCTCAAGAATTTCTTAGTTTTTCCTCATACAGGACAATGACCAATATCTGACTAATGTTTTGTTGAAGATCAATTGGTAGATTGAATTCCTTTAGGCTTGAACATTCTCCTTCTATTCCTGTTATTTCCAATCATCCACCCTCATTCTAGGTATGAATATATCACATGATGCATTCTTTTGATTGTAGCAATAATCAGCTCTTTTTTTTATATAGAAATTTTTTTTTCTTTTTTTTATATAACCAATCTGCACATGCACCCCCATACTTGTTCAAGAATTCATCAAATAACAAAGTCAATGCTCTCTTATTCCCTAAGGTTGGGTTAGAACATGGTTTTTCATTTAAGGCACGTAATGGGTTAGAAACAAAGAATGGTCAAATAAGCTCAAAGGGGTTAAGCAAAAGAAAATATGTAAGGTTAGCTATTTGGTCAAAGTAGTTAATTCAAGAAAATTTGCCTCAATCATGTTTATGTATGCATGTGAAAATGTAGCCTAAAAAAGAATCAAAGCAAGTTCTAGAGTAACAATTTCATGAGTGAAAAAAAATCACACAAGAAAGAAGAGAATGATACAGATGTTCAATCCATTCATTGATAGGCTCAAAATCTCACAAGGCATATATCCATCATTCTCAATCCACAAAAATCTCAACATCCATAACCAAGCATGTGATGTTTAAGAAAGAAGACAATTAACTCAATCATGCAAATTTTCCTAAATCCATTTGCTACTTCTACACAAACAAGGTATTTACCTCAATCTAGATGCGTCTCAAGAATAAAATTACCTCCACAGTAAAATTTACTCCTTACTTTGCCATTCTTAACTGGTTTAACTATTAGAAAATTGCTGACAAATATAAAAACACAACAAACATAAACACACTTTCAAATTATTTTTTTTTCAAATTTTTTTTATAAACAATTTTTTTTACACATTTATTCACACAACAATTATTCACACAACTATTTACACAACTATCCTTCCCCCCAACCAGAATACAACATTGTCCTCAATGTTAAAAAATAGAAAGGAAAAAGATAGAAGATAGTACCTGTTACCACAATTACTAAAAAAAAGCAACCTCGCACAAATATAAACAGAAACAAAGTATGACCAAAGATTGAAATTATTTATACAGATGTAGTGTCTTGACTGGCTTCATTTTCTTACTGCTTCACACAACATTTCCTTCGAACCACTTCTAGCTGAGCTGCTACTGGATCAGGGTTGTCATAAGAAGAAGATATACAAGAAAATATATACATGTAGTTGTGATTGTGGCTCACATCTTCCTCTAGTTTTACGTCCAGTAACGGCTTAACGCCTTCTATGAGTCGAGGATAGGCTTCCCATTCAATTTTCTTATAAATTGACAAACAGGATCTTTTTGAGTCAGATTCCCAAGACTTTTTTTTTTAAATATATATATATATTTACAAGTAGGCGGTATAAACCTATCATGATAAAAAAATAATAATAATATTAAAAATAGGCGGTATAAACTGCCATGATAAAAAAAATAATATTAAAAAAAGTAGGTATAAACCTGCCATTAAATATTAATAAAGGTGTTGTATTAAACCAACCACAAAAGAAAAATTAAAAATGGTGTGGTAGAAATCAACCACAAAAAAAAAAAATAACAAAGGTGTGGAATTAACCAACCACCAAATAGAAAATTAAAAATGGTATGGTAGAAACCAACCACCAAATAAAAAAATAAAAAATAGTGTGGTAGAAACTAACCACCAAATAAAAAAATAACAAAGGTGTGGAATAAACCAACCACCAAATAAAAAATTAAAAATGGTGTGGTAGAAACTAACCACCAAATAAAGAAAAAAATATAGATATAAACAAATGTGTGGTATGAACTAACCACCAAATAAAGAAAAAAAATATAAATAAAGGTGTAGTATGAACCAACCACAAAATAAGTTAATAAGCAAAAAAAAAAAAAAGTTAGTATGCGAGATAAATTAAAATGTTAAAAGCAGGTAAAGTAAAAAGTTAGATAGTTAGTAAGAAAGTTAGTAAGTTAGTAAACAAAAATAAATGACAAAAAAAAATAAATAACAAAAATAAATGAATGAGAAAATAAATGAGTGAAAATAAATAACAAAAAAATACAGAAAATAAAATACAAAAAAAAATAAAATACAAAAATTAAATTTAAAATATGAAAACGCAGAGAATCAAGAAATAATTTTTGCTTTCTAGCGAGAGAGAAGAGAAGAAGAAATATTATTTCATTAATGATTGCAAATTATAGAGTGTTAAGGAGAGTTACTCCCACTAAATTAGTATGTACAGAAAATAAAAGGAGAGATTCTCCCCACTAAGTTAGTATATACAAAAATTAAAAGGAGAGATTCCCCATTTGTTAGTGCATAAAACAAAAGGAGAGTTTCTCCCACATTAATATTTACAAAAATTAAAAGGGAGAATTACCCCCACTGAGTTAATATGTACAAAGAAAATAAAAGGGAGAAGTTCCTCACTGTTAATATGTACAAAAAAAATAAAAAAAAATTAACCTCACTATTAATTTGTACAAGAAAAGCAAAGGGAGAGTTTCCCCCATGGAGTTAATATGTACAAAAAATAAAAGGCTTAACTCTTTTTTTTTTTTGGTTTCCTTTTTTTTTTGGGTGGTCACGGGTGTAACCACATTTTTTTTTTTTTTTTTAATTTTCATTTTTTTTTATTTTTTTACTTTTTACTTTTTTTTTTATTTTTTTACTATTCACACTATTCACACATTATTTACCCTATTTATACTATTAACACTACTTACCCAAAAAAATATTTTTATTTTTTTATTTTTACTATTCATACTATTCACGTTACTATTTATATACTATTTATACACTATTCACGCATTATTCACACACTATTCATGCACTATTTATGCACTATTCACACACTATTTACTTTTTACTATGTACAAAAATATTTACACCTAGAAATTTATTTTTCAAAACAAGTCCCCGGTAACGGCGCCAAAAACTTGATGCACAATTTTTAATTTCAAACAAGTCTACAAACTTGATGCGGGATTAATTGTTGCTTTGCGAACCCAAGTGCAGGTTGTCTCAAGTAATAAATTTCTTAGGAGTCGAGTCGATTGGGAATTGTTGAAGATTAATTAAGGTGAAGTAAATATTTTGTTACTATGATAAAAATTATTTACTTGGGTTAAAAGATCCACTCTTAGTAATAAAGTAATGTTAGATTTATTCTTCTCTTGTGCTTAAATGATTTATATTTTCTAGTAACCATTATACGTATTATAATTTGTTTCTTATAATTTAGAAACCATCTTTGTAAATAGGAGTTCTTGATTTGTTGTAAATAAAATATTGGCATAATGAATGCTTTAACCCATTTATAAGTGGTGGTAATATTTTTAAGAAACATAATATAATTACGTATATTATTTTAAATGGACTTTTAATGTTGTATTTTTTGATTGGAACCTCCATGTTGCGAGGATTCTAATTGAGTTATAAAATAAATTAATCTTACCTTTACTTTATTTACCAAGAGTGGATCTTTTAACCCAAGTAAATAATTTTTACCATAGTAACAAAATATTTACTTCACCTTAATTAATCTTCAACAATTTCTGTGGATCGACCTCGGACTCCCGAGAAATTTATTACTTGAGACAACCTGCACTTGGGTTCGCAAAACAACAATTATTCCCGCATCAAGTTTGTAGACTTGTTTGAAACTAAAAATTGTGCATCAGATACTATCTTTCATGATATAATTGGTAAATCCATGGAGATTTATATTGATGATGTGTGGTTAAATCGAAGTCAGAACAGGAACATTTAACAAACTTAAGACAATCATTCGAAAGAATAAGAAAACATAGATTAAAAATGTATCTTATTAAATGTACTTTTGGCGTTTCTGTATGAAACTTTCTTGGATTCTTGGCCTAAAAGAAAGGAGTAGAGGTTGATCAAAACAAGACTAAGGCTACACTTGAAGCACCACCTCCTTCAAATAAGAAGCAACTCCAATCTTTGTTAGGGAAGATAAACTTCCTGAGAAGATTCATCTCAAATTTATCTAGAAAGACCAAGGTTTTCTCCCCACTTTTGCAGCTTAAAGTTGAAGAGGGGTTTTGATGGGAGAGAGAACACCAAGAGGCCTTTGACCAAATCAAGTATTGCTTGGCCAATCCTCCAGTAATGATGCCTCCAACACTAGGACGTCCCTTGAAGCTATACATCTCGGCATCAGATGAAATCATTGGGAGTATGCTGGCCCAAGAATATGAAAATGGAATCAAAAGAGCCATTTATTTTCTTAGTAGGGTTTTGATAGATGCTGAAACTAGATATAATGCAGTAGAAAAACTATGTTTAGCTTTGTATTTCTCCTATGCTAAGTCAAAGTATTATATAAAGCCATATGATGTACTTGTGATTTCAAAGACAAATATAATAAAGTACATGTTATCCAAACCTATCTTGCATGGTAGAGTAGGAAAATGAGCTCTTGTTTTAACTGATTTTTTCTTTAAATACGTGCCATTAAAGGTTATCAAAGGCCTTGTGTTGACATTGAAGAAAATGATATTAACTATGTGGGATTGAAACCATAGAAGTTGTATTTCGATGGATCAAAATACAATGGGGATGTTGGTCTAGGGGTTTTAATTATTTCACTTATTGGAATCCTAACTAAGTTTCTATTCGAATTAAAACATTAGTGTTCAAATAACGAGGTTGAATATGAAGCTTTGGTAGCTGGCTTGTAAATGTTAATTTCACTCATAGCCAAAAATATCAAAGTAATGGGTGACTCCCTCTGAGTCATTAGACAATTAACTCGAGAATATAAATGCATTAACTAAAATCTATTCAGGTACTTTGCTTTTGTAGCAAGATTATTATATGAATTCGATGAGATTATAATGTAACAGATTCCAAAAGAAGAAAATTACAAAGCTAATGAGCTTGTTCAAATAGCTCCAGGTTATAAGATTTTAAGTGAAACTTTGGCTAAGTTAATCGAAATCCAGGAGAAATTGTATCCATGCGAGAACTTAGAAATATGTTCAATCGAAAATATGGATAGTTTTGATTGGAGAAAATCAATTGTTGATTATTTAATGAACCCAAGTTTACCAGTCGAAAGAAAGATAAAATATAGAGCCCTACACTATGTTATAATGGGTAATTCAATTTACAAAAAGTTAGTATACAGAAATTTATTGGCATGTCTAAGTGAAAAAGAAGTATACATAACCTTAGCAGAAGTACATGAAGGCATTTGTGGTGCTCATTAGGTTGGAGAAAATATGAAAAGAGTTTTGCATAGGAAAAGAGTATATTGGCCTACAATGGCTAAATATTGCAATTCCTATACTAAGTGGTGCAGATTATAAGTTACAAATCCAAGTGTAGGTTATTTCAAGTAATAAATTTTCAGAAGTCCGCGGTCGATTCACAGGGAATTGATGAAGAAAAATTCTTTGAGGTAAGGAAAAGATTTTGTCACAACAATAAAAGTTATAAAAATTGGTCACAAATAAAAATGATTTACTTGGGTTAGGAGATCCACTCTTGGTAAATAAATTAAGGACAAAATTAATTCTTTTTATAACTCAATTAGAATCCACACATAATAGAGGTTCCAATCGAAAAATACAACATTCAAAGTTCATTTAAGATTATATATGTAATTATATTGTGATTCCTTTAATTATCTATTAACACCACCGTTTATAAATGGGCTCAAACATTCATTGTGTCAATATCTTGTCCACAACAAATCAAGATCATCACTTTATAAGAAGGGTTTCTAAAATTATTAGAAACAAAACACTATACATATAATGACCATTTGATAATATATTATTTAAGTACAAGAAAGAGATTAATCTAACCTTATTTCATTACTAAGAGCTTCACCCTTTCACCTAAGTAAAATAAAAATTAGTTACTCATAGACAAGAGGAAAGAAAGAGAGAAGAAGAAAAAGATGAACATAATTTCTATTTAGAACAAAAGAAAACTACCACAAAGGAAACAATTAATACGCAAGCATGATATTGATCTCTAAGCTAACCCTCTCAAATGATCAGCCAAGGCTCCCTTTTTATAGAGGACGAAGGATAAAAAATGACAAGGGGCTGATTAATGAGTGAGTGGATGAGTGGGTGAATGAGTGGAAAATGTCAAATAGTAATTTGATGAGTGGAAAATTATAGAGATTATTGTCCCTGAAATCATTCAATGCTAAACTCATGGCATGCGTCAGAATCTCACTAAGTGGTCTTCATAAGAGTTGTAGAATTTTGTCTTAGCTTTTCAATGCCACCAGTTTTACCCAAAAGCATTCCTACAACTCGTGATATGGCCCAATCACTACATATTGCTCAGGCCCAGCTACAACTCCTCTATTCTGACTTCTAAGCCTAATATGACCTCTAAGCCATTCGAATTTCCTTTGTGTTCTTCATAAAAGTTGTAGATTTGGGTCTTAACTTTCTAATGACACTGGTTTGGGGTTAATTGAACTCCTATATCTCAAGATATGGTCGAATGAGTGCATAGAGGTTAGGCTGCGAGGATCAGCACTCTAGATCTTGCTTCAACTCTAATTTAAATTATCTAACTGTGTGATTGAGATCTTGATGTCTTCATGAAAGTTGTAGATAATTGTCTTAGCTTTTCCAACAAGACTAGAATCACATCAATCAGATATTTGAAACTCAAATTATAGCTAGTTTAATAAAAAATGTAGTCACCCAAATTAGGACAATTCAAGCAATAATTTCTTCAATGATCTAATTAAGCTCAATTTCATAAAATTTGATAAAACTAACTTAATTAAGTCAAATTGAACCTTAAGAAGCCAAGTGAGAGGATTATAAAATGAATAAATTATATATCTATCAAATTCTCCCACATTTGACTTTTGCACTCCCGGGCAAAATATTTAAGACCAAAACTAGTGAATAAGGAAAAACAACACAAACTCAAAAACTTAAAAAAAATTCTAAAAGACTCAATTTTTAATAATATTAAAGAATGAAGAGCAACCAAAGATTCAAGGGATCAAAACATTTATGAGGTAATGTTTCTTCATATCTCAAACCAACAAGCAAGGAAATTTCAATTGAAAAGCATGAGTCAAGAATGATAAATCTTCACAGGATTCACTCTTAATCCCTCAAGTATTTAAAAATATAGGTATTTTACTCAATTCAACTCATAAAAAATTATACTACCATAAGTTTGCTTATCTTCTATTTATTCACTACTCAGAACACATGCACACACAAATCATGAGGACTTTATTCAAGGTTGTAATGAGGTCAAGGTAAAGAATGAGGTAATATGAATATGACAAGTTAAATACCAAAGAGAATAAAAGAGCGTGAGAGCTGAGTTCAATTAACAAGCATGAAAGTCTATCCTAACTCCACTTAATACAAATTCCCTTTACATATTATTTTCCTTTCCTTTATTGCCTTGTTGGCCCTTCTTTACACATTTGTGTTTTTTGATTTTTGTTTTTTTTACAAGATGAACATAATATATACATTTTTTTAAATTTACATTTTTTTCACCAACCATTCTACACACACACCCCTACACTTGTTCAAGAACTCATCCAATGACAAAGTTAATGTTCTCTTATTCCCTAAGGTTAAGTAAGAACATGTTTTTCTTTTAAGGCACATAATGAGCTCGAAACAAAGAATGGTTAAATAAGCTCAAAGAAGTTAAGCAAGGGGAAATAGGCCATTTTCAATGCCTTACGTTGGCAGGAATTAGAGAATTTCCAAGAAGTCATAAGAGTGCTTGATATCATATTGAGACAATATACTGCTGAGCAAGGCTGCCCATTTGTGCGCTAATCATTCTTAGCTATTTGGTTAAAGTAGTTATTATAAGAGAAAAACCTCAATAATGTTTATGTATGCATGTGAAAATATAGTCCCAAAAAGAATAAAAGCAAGTTCTAGAATAACAATTCCATGAGTGAAAATCACATAAGAAAGAAGAGAATGATACAAATCTTCAATTCATTCATCAATAGGCTCAAAACTCACATGGCATATTTCTATCATTCTCAGTCCATCAATTCAACATCCATAACCAAGCATGTGATTTTTAAGAAAGAAGACAATTTAATCAATTATATTATGTTCCCTGAATTTGAATTACTACTTCCATACAACATAGTTATCTACCTAATTACTCCTTACTCCGTCACTAATTTTTGATGCATCTCAAGAGTAAATTTACCTCTAGGGCATAATTTACTCTTTACTCTGCCATCATTAATTACTTTTGTAACACCCACTATAGGGTATCACATTTAACACTAATTCTAATAAAACTTACCCAAGTTGTAAAAGAATTAATCTTATAAAAATGTCGATTTTAAAATTTCATTTGCGAAATAAAAGAAAATAAATAAATTGAACCAAAAAGTCATAAGTAGAACTTATCATTAAAATAAACACACCAAAACATATGTTGATATTACAAACTTTGTCCAAATAATTTACATAAACACAAACATATATTAAAAGTAAAATACAGACCTAACTACTGAACAGAAAATCTAAACTCCTAACTAAGGATTTGATTCCTCAAAAGGATCCTCCTCCTTATCTTCCTCTACATTGTTATCAAATAACCCAGGTGGATACAGTAGCCTCATAGGGGTCCTTGCGGAAGACACCATAGAGTCCTCATGCGGAGTATAAGTTGCGTCACCCCAGAGATCACGAATGGGCATCATAAACTCGAGGCATACCGATGCATGTTGCGTCAAAACAGGGATACCATTAAGAGTCTCACTCAAGTTTAGAGTCAAATCTCCCGTATAAACAAAACGTTCGTTATCATAATTGAACCTCCAGGCATCAGTCCCCCCATGGAACTGTACCCGGACAAAACCTAACACCTGTTGTCTTGCTGCCATCTCAATTAACAAACAAATGGCTAATTTTCTAACGCGCTTCAAAACCCATAGGGTGAGCTATACGTCAGTAAATTTTAAGTATTGGCTCTTATTTTACTACATAGCTTAATTAAGCCAATTTTAATTCTAAAATATCATTTTTAAATTCAAAACCTTGCCAAATTGAGTTCTTACTATTAAAATACCTAAGTCTACACTTAATAAAATAATTTTGGATCTTGAACATAAAAAATGGCATATTGGCCGAATTTATATATAAATCATTTTCTAACACTTTAAATTCTTATAAATTTACCTAATTAAATTTCTTGTCATAAAATCATTTAATCCTCAATTTGGGAAATAATTTAGAATCTTTAGTCCTCTTTGTAGTGATGAGGCCGTGTGCCTCTAGGCTCTTCAGAGCCTTCATACCAATTTTTCCTTTATGTAATTCACATCCTAAATTACACAAGTATCATCATGCTTCCAAATTCATATAGGTAATCATATTATCAAAGCTATAGGCATACCAAACATACATGCAAGCATACTTTCAGAACCATAAGCATATCAAACACAAACAAAGAAAGCTTAAACAATCAAGTGAATAAATCCTTATGAATTTTTCACCACAAACATTCCATTTCATCACTACCAACACATAGTTGATGAGGTTAATCTCCCTCTTACCTCAAGGAAGACAATAACTTCAAGTTCCTTCTTCCTCTTGAATTCGTGTGGCACCAAGAAAAATCCTAAGCAATCTTAAACAAATCTAAAAGTCATAAACAAGGCTTGAAAACAATGAACCATGGATCAATCATGGTCTAGAAAATAAAAAATATAACTTAGGATCAAAGATTCAAGAAATTACCTTTGATGTAGGAAATCAAAGCTTGCTTTTTGAAGCATTTAGAGAGAAATTTAGACAAAACTCACTAAAGGAAAAGTGTTTAGGATGATGTTTAGGTTTAGAAAGTAAGATGAGATGAAATTATAGAAGTGAAGTGGTATGGTTTAGAGGTTGTGGCCGTGAGGTTCAACAAGAAAAAGGAAAGAAAAGTAGTTGAGTGTTCTTGAATTTTGAGAGAAAAAGATGAAGACTTGATATTTCAAAGTGTAATAAAATGAAGATGGATAGCTATTGTTTCCTTGCATTGCCATGGAGTTAGTGTGTAGGAGAAATTATAGTTTAATCAATGTAGTAAAAAGATCTAATGCATTTTACATGGCCTATGTCATTTAGAAGTCATCAAATGGTCATTTAGATCATTCAAGATCATGGTGGAAGGCCTTGTTGGCCGTGTAACTCAAGGGGAAATGGAACTAATTTGGTTCCATCCTAATCTCCTAGTTACACTTGAATTATCTAGTTACTCCATCTAGTTACACTTAAACTAATTTGGTTAGAATTTCTAGTTACATTCTAACTAGTTAGTTACATTATTATGTCATTGTATATGTCATGCTTAAATCATGTTTCTAGATAACTTAGATATTTATTTAGTAACTAGCTTTTAAGTATTTAGTAACTAAGTTAGTGTCATCTAGTTACTAGTTAAGCTATTTAGATAACTTAGTTAGTTTTTCTAGTTACTTAGTAACTAGTCCAACCATTTACATTGACCATTTTTTATTGGTCTAGAAATGTCCAACCACCATTGTTGACTCATTTCTATTGGTTCATTTTAAAATAGGTTGCAAAAATTATTCTCAGTCTATTTTCTGACAAATAAAATATATCGTGTCCTTTACTCGGTAACAGAAGCTGCTGTAAATAAAACAACGGATATTTTCCCACGAAATATTTTTATTTCACATATAAATCCTAAAAATTAAAAGATTGTTTAAAGTGTCTCTCGGATTCGGGTTTAGTAAGATCCACCGTCTCTGAATAAATCAATAAAGATTTTTTCCAGCCCGAAAATTATTATTTTTCTGACTCGGAGTAAATCACACACAAGGATCAAAAACAATCTCAGAATAGTCCAAATAATTTTATATCATACAAAAAACATAAAATAGTACAATTTAGGCATTAATGTCAAATAACAGAATTTGGGGTGTTACAACTTTTGTTGTTAATAAGTTGCTAACAAACATATAAAAAAAACACACAGAATATTGGCATAAGTCTTTTAGTGCATAAGTCTTTCAAAAATTTGGCATAACAAGGAATCTGTTTAATAGCATCTAACAATGAAATATTGACCTTTACTTGCTTAAAAATGTCATAAATTTCAGTGTAGAGGTTCAATTTTTTTGGTTTTTTTAATGCTTGAGGAAATTGAGGTGGAGGCGAGAGTTTGGTCTCATTTTGGATAGATGGCTTATCAACCTCTTCCTTACCTTGGGGAATTGACTCATCATCTCTCTCACAAGGTTTAGGAAATTATTTTTCAATAACTTTTTCTCTCCTAAGAGTTATCATTGACTTGACTTGATCTATTTGTTGGTTTTCTAAGCTACTCTCATTTAGACTGTACTGACCTTTGGGATTCGGTTGAGGTTGAGAAGGAAATTTTCTTTTCTCGTGAATGGTGAGAGCAGAAGTAATTTTGGCAAGAGTATCTTTTTATGTCATTCATAGTTTGAGTGTTTTGGTTATTAATGGCTTCTTACTTTTCTATGAATGCATGTAGTGTTCCTTCAAGGTTTTTCCTATATGGTGGGACATAAGGTACATATCCTTGAGAATTCTAAGAGTCTTGCTGTGCCTGAGGAGGTGGTGATTGCTTAAATTGTGCCTAATTATTAGTCATCCAGCTGAAGTTCGGGTGATTTCTCCATCCTAAATTATACGAATCTGAAAAAGAAGAAGTGAATGACTTTTTAAAATTGTTCATTGCATTTACTTGCTCATGTACAACTTCTTTAAAAATAGAAATTTTTGGACATTCATTTGTTGAGTGTCCTAATTCATCACAATTGCCACAAATTTCTTCATTATGCAAAGATTTGATTTCGTTCACTTTCTCCAATTCCATGGCTTCAACCTTTCTAGCCAAAATGACGTATCTAGCATTTAGATCTTCTTCTTGACTAAGATGATATTTTCCTTTACTAGCATTTGTAAGGTTATATCTAATTGAATTTTCAGAAGGATTAGTACCATACCAAGATTGAGAATTTTTAGCCAAATGGTTTAAATAATCTAAAGCATCTTCAGGTTCTTTATCAAGAAACTCGTCATTGCACATTTTTTTCATAAATTATTTGGTTTCAGTGTTAAACTTTTACAAAAGAAGCTTATAGTGCGCCTTTTTTCAAAACCATGATATAAGCAAGAATTTAACAAATCTTTAAAATGTTCCCAACATTGAAAATATGCTTCATTTAAATTTTGAAAAAAAAATTGGATTTGTCTTTTCAAAGCATTGGTTTTATGTGTTGGAAAAAATTTCTTTAAAAACTCACCTTGCATTTCTTGCCATGTGCCAATTGATCTTGGTTTCAAAGCGTTAAGCCAAGTTTTTGCTGTATCTTTCAAAGAAAAAGGAAACAATTTAAGCCTAACAATTTCTTCAGTGCAAGTTTGATCATTAAAAGTGAAACATACTTCTTCAAATTCTTTCAGATGTAAATATGGGCTTTCAGATTCTAAACCGTGGAAATTAGGAAGTAAAGAAATCATACCTGGCTTAAATCTAAAATTGTTAGCATTAAGTGGAAAGACAAAACATGATGGACTAGAACAAATCGGCAACTGAACAACAAAAACTTGATGCAGATTATAAGTTACAAACCCAAGTACAGGTTGTTTGAAGTAATAAATTCTCGGGAGTCTGATGTTGATCTACAAGGAATTGATGAAGAAAAATTCTTTGAGGCAAGGAAAAGATTTTGTCACGACAATAAAGGTAATAAAACTTGGTCACAAATAAAAATGATTTACTTGGGTTAGAAGATCCACTCTTGGTAAGTCAATTAAGGAAAAGATTAATTCTTTTCACAACTCAATTAGAATCCACGCATAATAGAGATTCCAATTGGAAAATACAACATTCAATGTTCATTTAAGATTATAGATGTAATTATATTATGGTTCCTTTAATTATCTATTAACACCACCACTTATAAATGAGCTCAAACATTTATTGTGTCAATATATTGTCTACAACAAATCAAAATCTCCACTTTACAAGAAGGGTTTAAAAAATTATTGAAAACAAAATACAATACATATAATGACCACTTGATAATATATCATTTAAGCACAAGAAAGAAATTAATCTAACCTTATTTCATTACCAAAAGCTTCACCTTTTCACCTAAGTAAAATGAAAATTAGTTACTCATAAACAAGAGAAAAGAAAGAGAGAAGAAGAAGAAGAATATCATAATTTCTACTTAGAACAAAAGAAAACTACTACAAAGGAAACAATTAATACACAAGCATGATATTGATCTCTAAGCTAACCCCCTCAAATGATTAGCTAAGGCTCCCTTTTATAGAGGATAGGGGATACAAAATGACAAAGGGCTAATTAATGAGTGAGTGGATGAGTGGGTGAATGAGTGAAAAATATCAAATGGTAATTTGATGAGTGGAAAATTATAGAGATTCTTGTCCCTGAAATCATTCAATGCTGTACTCATAGCATGCATTAGAATCTCACCAAGTGGTCTTCATAAAAGTTGTAGGATTTTGTCGTAGTTCCAATGCCACCGGCTTCAGCCCAAAAGCATTCCTACAGTTCGAGATATGCCCCAATCACTACACACTGCTCAGGCCCCAATTCTGACTTCTAATCCCAATATGACCTCTAAGTCATCTGAATTTCCTCTTGTGTTCTTCATAAAAATTGTAGATATTGTGTAGAAAGTGATACAGCCCCCATTAACCTAATGCTAGCTCCCCCATATACTACACGAATGTTCCTCGTAGCAAGTGTTCTACCAACAGTGCTTGCTGCGTTTACAAACTCTAAACCCTGCCCATAATTTGTCTCACAAAATACACAAATGCTTTTTTTTACCTTTGGTTGAGTATAGTGGGAGAACACTGTTTTAGAACACTTGCTGCGAGGAACATTCGTGTAGTATATGGGGGAGGTAGCATTGAGTTAATGAGTGCTATATCACTTTCTGCACATCTAAGAGGTGGTCAAGTTTTAGATATCATTCCTGAACCTTTAACTCGAAGGAACATCATTAGAAAGATAATTGGGCTGGAAATTCAAGTATCATCTATGCATGGACGAATGAGGACAATGCTTGAAAACTCTTATGCATTCATTGCCTTACTGGGTGGTTTTGGTACTTTGGAAGAAGTTTTTCAAATTATCTCTTGGGCCCAACTGAACATCCACCATAAACCTATAGGTTTGTTGAATGTTAATGATTTCTTTGATAATTTGTTATCTTTTGTTAACCATACTGTGGAACAGAACTTTATCATACCTTCAGCAAGACGACTCATTATATATGCTTCAACTGTTGATGAATTAATTGATAAATTATAAACTTTTATTTATAAACCTAAACCAATAATAGCTTAGATAAATTGGTCAGAAGGAAGCAGCAAGGGAGGTAGCAAGGAACGTGAATGTGATCTGACACTTCATCTATAACTTTCCTTTACCTTTGATTTTATTCATCATACTCTGTTTTTGTTTAAATTTGTGTAAGGTTTCTCTTTTCAATAATTGTAACAACAGGTAATATCTTCTATCCTTAACCTATCTATGTTTTGACATTGAGGACAATGTTGTAATTTAGTTAGGGAGAAGGATAGTTGAAAAAAAAACACACTTCCTATTTTTTTTTGATCGATTTTTTTTTTGGTTTTTTTTTTCAACTATCCTTCCCCCAACCAGATCACAACATTGTCGTCAATGTTAAAACATAAATAGGTTAAGGATAAAAGATATTACCTATTGTTGTAATTATTGAAAAGAGAAACCTTACATAAATTTAAATAGAAACCGAGTATGATGAATAAAACCAAAGGTAAAGGAAAGTTATAGATGAAGTGTTAGATCACATTCACGTTCCTTGCTGCCTCTCTTACTGCTTCCTTCTGACCAATCTATCTGAACTATTACTGGTTCATGGTCATAAACAAAAGTTTATAATTTATCAATTAATTCATCAACAGTTGAAGCAGATATAAGGAATCGTCTTGCCGAAGGTGTGATAAAGTTCTGTTCCACAACATAGTTAATAAAAGATAACAAATTATCAAAGAAATTATTAACATTCAACAAACCTATGGGTTTATGGTGGACGTTCAGTTAGGCCCAAGAGATAATTTGAAAAATTTCTTCCAAAGTACCAAAACCACCCGGTAAGGCAATGAATGCATTAGAGTTTTCAAACATTGTCCTCATTTGTCCATGCATAGATGATACTTGAATTTCTAGCCTAATTATCTTTCCAATGATGTTCCTTCGAGTTAAAAGTTCAGGAATGATACCTAAAACTTGACCACCTCTTAGATGTGCAGAAAGTGATACAACCCCCATTAACCCAATGCTACTTCCCCCATATACTACACGAATACTCCTTGCAGCAAGTGTCCTACCAACAGTGCTTGTTGCATTTACAAACTCTAAACCCTTCCTATAACTTGTCCCACAAAATACACAGATATTGGTAAATCTATGAACAGAAGAAGAAGCTCCCTCCATTTCTATACTCAAACTCCTTTTGAATGATTATGAGTTAGAGAAAAGTGAAGAAAATGAAGTGTTTAAATAGGGAAGAGAATGGAAAAAGTAATGATAACTCCTATATGGGTAGGTTGGCTGTTGTCTGAAAAGTTTGAAATTAAGAAACTTTTTTTTATTTTTTTAATTATTTTTTTAATTTTTTAAGAACTAGGGCCTTTTTAAATCGAATTCAAGTAAAGAATTACATTGCCTCATCAATTTGGCCTGGCATAAGATACTGCTTGCCTTCTACTTTGGAGAATTCTAGCTGGTTGCTTGGTAATGGTGTTACAATCAACTTTTGGACTGATCAATGGTTGTCTAAGCCGATTACTGACTTGATTGGTATCCCTCCGGATTTGCAGAGCTCACTTAAAGCTAAAGTGAGTGACTTCATTATTAATGGTAGATGGTCTATTCCTGCTCATCTGTTGTCTAATTTCCCTATCCTTAATGCTAAAATTAAGTAGGTTATCATTGCAAAATTGCCTTGTGAAGATAGACTGATTTGGTCTAGAATTGATTATGGAATAATGACTTTCAAAATGCTTTTCTTTTTCATAATCCTGTGGGGCAAGTTATTCCTTGGACTAAGCTAATTTGGAAAAGTTGTATTCCTCCATCAAAGTCCTTCATCATTTAGAGAATTATACATAACTGGATGCCGACTGATGAGAATCTTTGGTCTAGAGGCTACATTGTGGTTTTTGTTTGCAATCTTTGTGGTAAAGCAGCAGAGTCCACTACTCATTTATTTCTTGTTTGCTCCTTTGCTCAGCATGTATGGAACTGGTTTGGTAGCATCTTAAATACCAATATTGATTGCTTCAGCATTCTTTCAGTTCTTTCTTTATGCAGCAAAGGCTGGAGTTTGCAGTTGCAGGATATTGTGATAGCTGGGGTTATAAATATTCTATGGACTATTTGGTATTGCAAAAATAAAGCTAGGTTCGATACAAGCAAGTCCATGTGCAGACTGCTATAAATCTAATAATTTCTTATATGTCTTTAGTTGGCAACACTAGTGCAGGCCGAATGTCTTCTTCAATTGCTGAATTCATGTTAATGAAGTCCTTTTTGGTTGATGGTCACCCTTCCGGTGCTACTAATATTAAACAGGTCATATGGTATCCTCCAATTTGCTATATGATTAAGTGTAATACTGATGGAGCTGCAAAGGGTTGTCTAGGCCCTGCTGCTTGTGATGGGATTTTCAGAGATAGTAGTGCTGCTTCTCTTGGATGCTTTTCTGCAAACATTGGTATTAATAATGGTTTTCAAGCTGAGCTAATTGGAGCAATGTGGGCTATTGAGATAGCATTTTAAAAAGGTTGACATTTCCTCTGGCTAGAGTGTGATTCTCAACTTGTGATCTCTGCTTTCCACAACAGCAACTTGGTCCCTTGGAAGCTTAGAAATAGGTGGAATAATTGTATTGAGTTAACTAAACAAATGAAATTTATTTTTTCTCATATTTTTAGGGAAGGAAATTCTTATGCTAATAAACTTGCTTCTTAAGTCACTTCTATTAGTGGCTTTATTTGGTGAGATTTAATCCCTAAATTCATTTCTGAGGATTTTTTCAACAATAGGATTGGTATGCCTTGTTATAGATTTAGGTTATTCTCTCATGGGTCGGGTTTATGTCCCCCCATGTTTCCTTGTTTTCTTTTATCTGCTTTTAATAAATTTTTAGTGTGCTGCAAATGATTGATAGTGGCTGGGGTGCCAACCTAGTTGGGATTTCAGTTATTATTATGATGCTTTTGCATACCATTTTGTTAAAAAAAATTATTTTTGTTAAAAAAAATTATTTTTTAAAAAAAAATTATTTAATTTTAAATAAAAATACTTTCACATAACGTAAATAAGCATAAAAACCTATGCCCTTAAGCCAATTAGGGCTACTCTCAACGAGAAGTTGGTTCTAAGACTATAATGCCCCCAAAGAACCTTCCGAACAAATGAGGTAAGGATCCATGCACAAGGATTTCATGGACTAAATACCAAGTTACTAACAACCTGATGAAAGGTGAGTGTATACCCACTTTAGAATGGGGATGGAGGTAGTCTGCTCTTTTGGCTTTGTGCTAGAGCATCGTTGACTAGTATTAGACCCATTCAAGACCAGCGCAACACAGGGCTCCCAAAAGGGACAAATGGTCATAATGCGACTGGCTGCCTCACATGTGGGATACAATCTACCTACTTTGTTTTTCAATGAAGAATGATGGATCAGAATGCACACATTTCCCCATTCACGTTTTGTGTTTACCAAGGCCAAACCCAAGATGTGTACATACTCTATCTTTTAAAAAAACAAATAAGAAGAATAAGATAATATATACATGTTGATGTGAGTGTGACTCACATCTTCCTCTGGTTTTACGTCCAGTAAAGGCTTAAACGCCTTCTATGAGTCGAGGATAAGCTTCCCATCTAATTTTCTTATAAATTAGCAAACAGGATTTTTTTGAGTCAAATTCCCAAGATTGTAATGTTCTTGTTCGTCTTTGAAGAGATTCCACTAGTTAAGAAGTTCACGCTACACATATCCACAAGAATGTGTCTCAAAAGTCAATAGGATATCATGTAACGACTCCTTACTCAGTCCATTCTTAATGAATAATAGTTTATCTTCTCTGTTTGCGAAAACCATCCCCAAAGAACGATATTGCTTATTACAATTCCATTGTGCACATTTGTGACAAACTTGTAACCTTTTTACTCTTCTCCTTTTAGAATACGAACTTCTACCGAGACCTGTCATGTAAGAGTCAAATGAAATTGAAGATTCACCTGCTAGATGGACATTTGCTTCAATTATCTAGTGTACATCTTCCAGCATGCCCTTGTGCATTAACAGTCTCAGTCTTTCACATCTAACTTTGTAAATTTTTGTTAGAGCATTTTGAGGAAGAGAAGGAAAATACTTTCCTAGATTTGAGAGAATGACATCCATTTTAAAGGAGAAGGAATTAGTTATTATGGAAAACTAAAAAACAAATCGACTTGAGAGTCACGGAGTACCGTTATCCACCATTTAGCTGGGGACACAAAGAACTACAAAAAGAAAGTAACAAAATTAAAATAAATTCTACTCATAACATGGATTAGAAAGGGAGATGAATTCTACCTCAGCAACTTCATTTTTCAGAAATGATTTGAGTCTTTGTCCATTGACATTTAAAACATTACTATTCCTAGGATTTTCAATATCTATGGCCCCATAAGGATATACATGTTTGATAATAAAAGGGTCAGTCCACCTAGATCTCAATTTTTCAGGGAATAGGTGAATACGAGAATTATAAAGCAGAACTTTTTGATCAATTTCAAAAGATTTTCTTAAAATTGACTTGTCATGAAAAGCTTTTATTCTATCTTTATAAATTTTTGAATTTTCATATCCATCATTTCTCAATTCTTCAAGTTCATTTAATTACAATTTGCGTATTCTGCAAGCATCATCAAGATTTAAATTGAAAGCTTTAATAACCCAAAATGCTTTATGCTCTAGTTCTACAGGCAAATGACAAAGTTTTCCATGGACTAATCGATAGACTAATCTTTACGATTTGGGTTAATCATTTTTTTCAAAATTTGTTTAATCTCTCTATTTACTAATTCTACTTATCCACTTGTCTGAGGGTGATAAGGGGTGGTAATTTTGTGGATAATACCATATTTCTTCATTAAAGATTCAAATGAGTTATTGTAAAAATGTGTTCCCCCATCACTGATGATAACTTGAGGGATTCCAAATCGATTCAAGACATTTTCTTTTAAAAATTTAAGAACAGTTTTATGATCATTGTGTCAACATGGAATCGCCTCAATCTATTTTAAGACATAATCAACTGCAACCAAAATATACAAAAATCCAAATGAAGATGGAAATGGACCCATAACATCAATTCCCCAATAATAAAAAATTTCAATAACAAGGATAAGGTTCAGATGCATCATGTCTTGTTTAGAAATGAACTACAATTTCTGACGATTTTCACAACTTTTACAAAAAGTATAGTTGTCCTTAAATAAAGTGGGCTAATAAAATCCACACTGCAAATTTTCGCAGTTGTTTTCTTTGAAGAAAAGTGACCTTCATATACTTCTGAATGACAAAATTTAATAACACTACCTACCTCACTGTCGGGCACACATCTCCGAAAAATTTGATCAAGACAATATTTGAATAAATATGAGTCATCCCAATAAAATTTTTTCACCTCAGTCAAAAATTTCCTTCTATCTTGGTGCGTCCATTGAGACAGCATCTTACTTGTTACAAGAAAATTGACTATGTTAGCAAACCAAGGCATGTAATTGACAGAAAATAAAAATTCATTGAGAAAAGAATCATTGATAGATGTGTTATTAAAAGATGAGTCTGTTGTAAGTCTGGACAAATGATCTACAAAAACATTTTCGGTTCCTTTCTTATCTTTTATTGTGATGTTAAATTCTTGAAGCAACAAGATCCACCATATCAACCTAGGTTTGACATCCTATTTAGACATTAAATATCTAACAGCAGCATGATCGGTGAAAACAATAATAGAAGAACCAATTAAATAAGCTCAAAATTTGTCCAATGCAAAAATTATAGCAAATGATTCTTTTTCAGTAGTGGTGTAATTCATTTGTACACTATTTGAAGTTCTACTTGCGTAACAAATCACATGAGGCTTACATTCCTTTCTTTGGCCTAAAACAACACTAATAGCAAAATCACTAGCATCACACATCAACTCAAAAGGTGAAAATCAGTCAGGGGATTGCATGACAGGAGCAGATGTTAGAAGACCAATTAATTTTTTAAAATATTTTTGACAATATTGAGTCTAATCAAATGGTGCAGCTTTTATCAGAAGATTACGTAATGGTCTTGATATGGTACTAAAGTTCTTAATGAATCTTCTATAAAATCCTGCATGTCCTAAAAAAGAACGAACTTCTCTGACTTTTTTTAGGGAAGACAAATGAGCAATTAATTCAACTTTGGCCTTATCAACTTCAATTCTTTTAGAAGATATCACATGACTTAACACGATTCTTGAGGTAACCATATAATGATATTTTTTCTAATTTAACACAAATCCTTTTTCTTCGCATTTTTTAAGAACTTTTTCCAAATTATCAAGACAATTTTCAAAAGAATTTCCAAAAACTGTTAGGTCATCCATGAAAACCTCTAAGTAATGCTCAATCATGTCACTAAAAATACTTAGCATGCATCTTTAGAAAGTTACCAGAGCATTACAAAGGCCGAAAGACATTCTTCTATATGCAAAAGTACCAAAGAGGCATGTAAAAGTAGTTTTTTCTTGATCCTCTAATGCAATTGGTATTTGATTATACCTCGAATAACCATCAAGAAAATAATAGTAGGAATGTCTTGCTACTCTTTCCAGAATTTGATCAAGAAATAGCAAGGAAAAATGATCTTTCCTAGTGGCTGCATTTAATTTTCCAAAATCAATACACATACACCAACTGGATGAGATTTGGGTAGGTATTAATTCACCTTTTTCATTTTCAACCACTGTTATTTCAGATTTCTTAGGCACAACTTGTGTAGGGCTTACCCATTGACTATCAGAGATGGGGTAGATAATTTTAACATCAAGTAATTTAAGAACTTTAGCTCTAACTACCTCTTTCATGTGTGGATTTAATTTTCCTTGAGGTTGTTGAGATGTTTTAGCATTATCCTCTAAATATATTTTATGTGTACAAATTAATAGATTAATGCATTTTATATCCTTTAATGTCCATCTAATTGTACTTTTATGCCTTTTAAGTACTTCTATCAATATACTTTCTTGTTCTCCAGTAAGGGTTGAGGAAATTACTAATGGGAAGCTTTGTTCATCTCCCAAAAATGTGTACTTCAACCCAGTAGGTAATGGCTTTCGTTCCAGTGTGGATACTTCTTCATGGGTATCACCATTCATGGGTTTTAGCTCTTCGAATCTCGGCTTCCATCTTCTGTATTCCATTACCTGTGTACAATCAAGTAAAGAGCATATTTTAGTAATATCATCATCTAATTGCGTACATGAATCAAATGAATTAATTAAACAAACTTCTAATGGATTAGAAGAACTCTTTTTTTGAAGATGATCATCTATAATGGCCTCAATCCCATCAGCTTCCTCCTTTTCGTCATAGACTTCTTGTGGTTGCTTACACATGTTGAAAACATTAAGCTCTAATGTCATGTTTCCAAATGTTAGCTTCATCAATCCATTTCTATAATTTATCAAAGCATTAGATGTTGCTAAAAATAAGCGACCTAAAATAACAGGAATAGACTTGCAACTATTAACCAAAGGTTCAGTTTCCAAGACAATAAAATCCACAGCGAATATGAATTTATCAACTTGTACTAACACATCTTCCACTCTTCTTTTTGGAATTTTAATTGATCTATCAACAAGTAAAAGAGTTACAGAAGTTGATTTTAACTCACCTAGGTTGAGTTGCTGATAAACTGAATATGGAAGCAAATTAACACTAGCACCAAGATCAAGTAAAGCTTGTTCAATTTTATGTTCTCCAATAATGAATGAAATCGTAGGATAACCAGGGTCTTTATGTTTCAAAACATTATTACTTTAAATAATGGAGCTTACCTGTTCAGCCAAAAATGTAGTTTTTTCACATTTAATTTCCTTTTAATAGTGCATAAGTCTTTCAAAAATTTGGCATAACAAGGAATTAATTTGATAGCATCTAACAACAGAATATTGACCTTCACTTGTTTAAAAATTTCATAAATTTCAGTGTGGGTTCAATTTTTTTGGTTTGTTTAATGCTTAAAGAAATGGGGGTAGAGGCGAGAGTTTGGTCTCATTTTGGATAGATGGCTTATCAACTTTTTCTTTATCTTGGGGAATTGACTCATTATCTCTCTCACAAGGTTCAGGAACTTGTTTTTCAATAACTTTTCCACTCCTAAGAGTTATCACTGACTTGACTTGATCTATTTGTTGGTTTTCTGAACTACCCCCATTTAGACTATACTGACCCTTGGGATTCGGTTAAGGTTGAGAAGAAAATTTTTCTTTCTCGTGAATGGTGAGAGTAGAAGTAATTTTGGTAAGAGTATCTTTTATGTCATTCATAGTTTGAGTGTTTTGGTTATTAATGACCTCTTGTTTTTTCATGAATGCATGCCGTGTTCCTTCAAGATTTTTCCTATATGGTGGGACATAAGGTGCATATCCTTGAGAATCCTGAGAGTCATGTTGTTTTTGGGGAGGTGGTGGGTGCATAAATTATGCTTGATTATTAGTCCTCCAGCTGAAGTTCGGGTGATTTCTCCATCCCAGATTGTATGAATCTGAAAAAGAAAAAGTGAATGGCTTTTTAAAATTGTTCATTGCATTTACTTACTCATGCAAAACTTCTTTAAAGACAGGAATTTTTGGACATTCATTTGTTGAGTGTTCTAATTTATCACAAATGCCACAAATTTCTTCATTTTGTATAGATTTAATTTCTTTAACTTTCCCTGATTCCATGGCTTCAACCTTTCTAGCCAAAATGGTGTACCTAGCATTTAGATCTTATTTTTGACTAAGATGATATTTTTCTTTACTAGTATTTGTAAGGTTATATCTAATTGAATTTTTAGAAGGATTAGTACCATGCCAAGATTGAGAATTTTCAGCCAAATGGTTTAAATAATCTAAAGCATCTTTAGGTTCTTTATCAAGAAACTTACCATTGCATATTATTTTCACAAATTGTTTAGTTTCAGGTGTTAAACCTTCATAAAAGAAGTTTATAGTGCGCTATTTTTTAAAACCATGATGTGGACAAAAATTTAACAAATCTTTAAAACATTCCCAACATTGAAAATATGCTTCATTTGAATTTTTAAAAAAAATTTGGATTTGTTTTTTCAAAGCATTAGTTTTATGTGTTAGAAAATATTTTTTTTAAAAACTCACATTGCATTTCTTGCCATATGCTAATTGATCTTAGTTTCAAACCGTTAAACCAAGTTTTTGCTTTATCTTTAAGAAAAAGGAAACAATTTAAGTTTAACAATTTCTTCAGTGCAAGTTTGATCATTAAAAGTGATACATACTTCCTTAAATTTTTTCAAATCTTAAACCATGGAAATTATGAAGTAAAGAAATCATATCTGACTTAAATCCAAAATTGTTAGCATTAAGTGAAAAAACAAAACATGATGGACTAGAATTTCAAGGTGGTTGCAAATATTTACGCATGGTTCACAACGATTGAATTTCATGGTCATCATGTACACTTTTATTTTCAGCCATTGTGTCAATTGTGTGTGATTGTGATTCAAACAAATCAATATATAAAGTACCAGGATTAATTTTAACTAAACGACCAGAATTTAAATCACGATACCAATTAAGCATAAATAATTGACTTAAAATAAAGAAGAAAATATACAAGCTGGCAGTATAAACTGGCCACTAAATATTAATAAGGAAGTGATATAAACTAGCCACCAAATAAATATTAACAAGTAGTAAGTTAGTAAACTGACAAAGTAAAAAGTTAGATAGTTAGTAAGAGAGTTAGATAGTTAGTAAGTTAGAAACAAAGTGCAGAAATTTAAATATAGAAAATAAAATTCAGAAAATAAAATATAAAAGTAAAATACTGAGAAAGTAAAATACAAAAAATAAAGTGCAGAAAATAAATTTAAAATATGAAAATTGGAGAGAGATGAGAAGAAGAAAGATTATTTTATTAATGATTGAAGATTACAGAGGGAGAAATGAGAGTTTCTCTCACTAAGTTAGTACGTTAGTAAGCAAGAAAATTAAAAGTTAGTAAGTTAAAAGAGTAGAGAAAGAATATATCAGATGATGAAGTTTACTTAAAGAAAGAAAACCTCAATAAATTAAAACATCAAATCAAGTCCCCGGCAACGGCGCCAAAAACTTAGTATAAGTTACAAACCCAAGTGTAGGTTGTTTCAAGTAATAAATTCTCGGGAGTCCGAGGTCGATCCATAGGAAATTGATGAAGAAAACTTCTTTGAGGTAATGAAAAGATTTTGTCATAGCAATAAAGGTAATAAAACTTGGTCACAAATAAAAAGAATTTACTTAGGTTAGGAGATCCACTCTTAATAAATAAATTAAGGACAATATTTATTCTTTTTATAATACAATTAGAATCCACACATAATGGAGGTTCCAATCGAAAAATACAACATTCAAAATTCATTTAAGATTATATATGTAATTATATTATGGTTCCTTTAATTATCTATTAACACCACCACTTATAAATGGGTTCAAGCATTCATTGTGCAAATATCTTGTCTACAACAAATCAAGATCACCACTTTACAAGAAGGGTTTCTAAAATTATTGGAAACAAAATACAATACATATAATGACCACTTGATAATATATCATTTAAGCACAAGAAAGAAATTAATCTAACCTTATTTCATCACTAAGAGCTTCACCATTTCTCTCAAGTAAAATAAAAATTAGTTACTCATAGACAAGAGGAAAGAAAGAGAGAAGAGGAAGAAGATGAACATAACTTCTATTTAGAACAAAAGAAAACTACCACAAAGGAAACAATTAATACACATGCATGATATTGATCTCTAAGCTAACCCACTCAAATGATCAGTCAAGCCTATCTTTTTATAGAGGATGAGAGATATAAAATGACAAGGGCCTGATTAATGAGTGAGTAGATGAGTGGGTGAATGAGTGGAAAATGTCAAATAATAATTTGATGAGTGAAAAATTATAGAGATTCTTGTCCCTGAAATCATTCAATGTTGAACTCATAGTATACATCAGAATCTCGCCAAGTGGTCTTTATAAGATTGTAGGATTTTGTCTTAGCTTTCCAATGACACTAGTTTCAGCCCAAAAGCATTCCTACAACTCGAGATATGGCTTAATCACTATACACTGCTCAAGCCTAGTTACAATTCCTTTATTCTGACTTCCAAGCCCAATATGACCTCCAAGCCATTCGAATTTCCTTTTGTGTTCTTTATAAAAGTTATAGATTTAGGTATTAAATTTCTAATGGCATTAGTTTTGGGTTAATTGAACTCCTATAACTCAAGATATGATTGAATGAGCACACAGAGGTCAGGCTGCAGGATCAGCACTCTAGATCTTGCTTCAACTCTAATTTAAATTATCCAAACATGTGATTGAGATCTTAAGGTCTTCATAAAAGTTGTAGATAATTGTCTTAGCTTTCCAACAAGACTAGAATCATATCAATCAGATATTTACAACTCAAATTATAGCTAGTTTACTAAAAAATGCAGTCACCTAGATTAAGGACAATTCAAGCAATAATTTCTTCAATGATCTAATTAAGCTCAATTTCATAAAATGTGACAAAACTAACTTAATTAAGCCAAATTGAACCTTAAGAAGCCAAGTGAGAGGATTATAAAATGAATAAATTATATTGCTATCACTATGTCTTGTGAAAAATGTCAGGCATACGAGCATTCGGCATGTTCCAGCTAGTGAGTTACGTTCGATTATTAAGCCTTGACCATTTCAAGGATGGGTAATCGATTTGATAGGACAGATTTATCCCTCATCTTCTAAAGGGCACGAGTATATATTAGTTGCTGTTGATTATTTTATGAAATAGTCGAAGTCATCCCGTTGAAAGATGTTACTCAATAGGATATAATAAATTTTATTGAGGAAAGTATTATATATAAGTTTAGTATTCCTTAAACATTGACAACTGATCAGGGGACCATTTTTACTAGTCGATATATATCTGAGTTATTAAATCGAGAAATATTAAGTTAATTACTTTAACTCTTTATTATGCTCAGGCTAATGGCTAGGTTGAAGCAGCTAATAAAATCCTAATTGGATTAATAAAAAGGCATATTGGTCGAAAGCCAAGAAGTTGACAAGAAACATTTAGTCAAGTTCTGTGGGTTTATCGAAATTCTCCTGAAGAGACAATTGGTACTACACCTTACCATTTAGTATATAGTCATAAGGCCATTTTGCCAATTGAAATTAACTTTCAATCCGTTAGATTACAACATTGGGATGAATTCCAACACAATATTATTGGGATTCAATGTTTGATGAGTTAAATCACTTAGATGAAAAAAGGTTAATTGCTTTTGTAAAGTTGATTCAACAAAAAGAAAGAATTACAAAATTTTACGATCTTCGAGTCAAGATAAGAGAGTTTAAATTAGATGATTTAGTATAGAAGGTTATCATACCCATGGAAAAAAGATCGAAATTATATGGAAAATGGTCTCCGAATTGGGAAAGACCATATTGAATCGAAAAAATATTTTTTGGAAACGCTTATTCAATTATAAATTTAAATTCTAATGAAAGAATTGTTTCGATTAATGACAAATATTTAAAGAAGTACAAGCCAACAATCCATGAAATAAATATTTCATATTGAATAAATATTGTTGATATAATTACAACTTCAAAAAGAAAAAATACAATACATTCTAAACTAAAAAGTGATGAAAGAAGGATTGGAGAGATCCTAAAGTCTCCTCTGCCCTTTTCTTTTTGGTTGAAGCTTATTTGAAAGTAGTAGTTGATATTTCGATTACTATCATTACGTCCTTACTTTCAATTACCCATTTTTATAGTCTTTTTCAGTTCTTGTTCTTGGTTTGTAAAGGTACCAACAGCAACGTGAAGCTCCTCCTATTGTCGTTTAAGTTCTTTGAGTTGACCTTCCAGCTCGATAATCTTTCCTTCATTTTGGGTTATTCGTTGCTAGGCAGTTGAAACAACAATGGTCAGCTTCGAGCATCGTTGTTTAGCTTTGGATAGTTCATTCTCCAATTTGGTTTTTTTGTTCAAGAGTTATTGATGATCAATAATGGCCATCTCGAAACCAGGGAATTTGGTCACTAAGTCTTCATATAAGCTCCTGAGCTACTGAACAACTTGTTGAGTATCTGAATCTAGAAGTTGCTTGTTTTGATCGAGCTGCTCAAGGAGACTACCCATATTCTATTTATTATCTTCAGTAGCCATTAGCTGATCCGACCCAAGGTTCAGCAAGGCAATGAGCTCTTTCAACAGCTAAGTAGGAGAGGTGTTTTGGACTTCAACCTCTGAGTGAGCAGTCGAATAAAGAGACTTTGAAGATAATGAAATTTTTCCAAAAAGTATGTCTTCAATCACCTTTAGGGGATCATCTTCATCATCGTCTTCATCCATGTTGTTAGCCTCAACATCCTCACCACTATTGACTTCAACTATTTTGAGTGTTTGATGCCATGCACATGTTAGCAATACATGTATTATTTTATTATTGTAATATTATTTATTTAAAGTTATAAATATAATATTAGGTTTACTAATGTTATTTAAATCATAAAACACATCAACAAATGAAGCACTAAAGTTTGTTTTAAAAAATAGAAAACCAAAATTTGTTTTACATATAGTTTCTCCAAATTATATTTACATTAAATCTTGCAAGATAGTCACTTTAATAATTTTAGTTACTTTTCGAGGAACATATAAATTATATATTCGCCAAAAATATTGTTCTATTTACAGAATAGTAGTTTTATTATGTTAGTGTTTAGTGTCCCTATCTTGAAATCATTCGGAATAATCTAAACTAGATGATTATTAATGGAATTTATTAAACTCAAGTTTAATCTAAATGGAAGATCAAGTTCTAATTGTCTTCCAGAAACATCTTTCATTTGTTAATAAGTTGAGAAAATAAAATTAAAGTTGTATGGTTTTTAAAGTACACTAATAATGAATTAAATGAAAGTTTAAAATAAAATAAACGTATCCCTCATAAATTCTTCTGAATACTTTATACATCTCATCTTCAATAAATTCTTTGGCCTTAAAAAGCTGCAAACTAATGTTACAATAGTATACACGTCACTTATTGCAAAATAGTGACTAATGTGCAATCACTATATATATATATATATATATATATATATGCACCTAGAGAATGTAAATATTTTGTTTTGCATCAAATATCCTAGTTGTATAAATTATTAAATTTTAGTTGAATGCCATATATCAAGCGGTGAGCTTTTTTTATGTTAGAAACCAAGTTTTTGAAGGACGACAAAGGTTACCTATTCTCATGAATATGGTAGCAATTGCTTAATGCTGCATCTTAAAGTATCTTTTGTTTATTTTGTTAAACAAATAAATATTAATATAGTTTAATAATTATGTAAAGATATTATTGTAGTGATGTAAACATATTGTCAACAATTGTATTATCTTACCATTTATTCTTTTGAGACAACAATTTTTTTTTAACCATCTATCATAATTGAATTTTATCTTTTACTACCTAATTCCCCACCCAATAGAATATATTTGCAGTAAAATATATATATTAAATGAATTAGGATGACATATATTTAAGTTCCATTTTTCAAAAGCAAATAAATTAAAATGTTACTACATCATTTGACTTAACCTTATTGTCAATTGAAGGAATTGATGCAAGTAAATTGCTCTTCCTTCCATGTATTCCAAACGATATAAAATTCATCCTCCACCAAATGATTGGTCAAGTTATTTAAATTTCAAAAAAATATCAAGAAATATAAATTTAGCTTAACACTTACCTACTTGTCAACGCTTTTCCTCCATTCTCGACATAGTCCAAAATTATCTTAAAATTTTAATACATCTACACATATTTAATATTGGTTTATAATTCAACTAAAAAAATTATTGGACTAGGATTGCAAATTTAAACTAATAAGCTAAATGTATGTACATGAAAAAAAAATTAGTACCTAAAACTGAGATAACAAAACATATTTGAGAACATATCTTGTGAAATCCCCATCTTTCCCTTCAATTTTTTCCTTGTATAATTAGAATTTTGGTACTTGTTGATAAACATGTTAGTCATGACAACCATCACTCAAGAGAGGGGATGAATTGAGTGATTACAAATATATATAAAATTATTAAAAAATTAACCATTTTGAAGCACTCAATTAATAAATACAGCAGAATATGCACTACAAAGGTACAATTATTATAAATTACTCAACCACAACTTGAGATATAGGATAAATCAAGCAAGTAAACTAAATATCAAGTTCATAGAATTAAAACATCAATATGACAAGATGTGCAATAGGTAAATATACTACACCAAATACTGAAATTAAGGAGTGTAGGAAAGAGAGAATCAAACTCAAGAATTTATCTTGATTCAGCCACCAACCACTTGTGGCCTACATCCAATCCCCAAGCTTAACTTGAGATTTTCTTCACTATCTCCTGAACTTCACGGGTGTTAGAAAAACCTTTGTACAAATAAGAGCACTCCTCACACCTTGAGATACCTCACTCTTATGCTAGAGCCTCCAACTCTTTAAGCTTCACAGGTGCTTGAAAGACCTTTACAACCAAGAGCACTCAACACACCTTGGGATACCTCACCCTGTGTGCTTGAGCCTCTACTTTCAAGGGATACCTCACCCTTACAATTTTGAGGGATACCTCACACTCTCTTTTATAGTTTATACAGAATATAGATGATAAGAAACTCTCTCAAGAGTAGATAATACAAATTGAAACACTATGGGTATCAACGATGCACATTTTGAAGCTCAAAACAGAGGTTTATGAGAAAAGAGAGCTAAAACTCGTTTTCAATACTCAAGAATGATTTTCAGATTGTTTCCTAACCTTTCTTTGATGCCCAAACACTTTCATTTATAGCCCAAAACTTTTTAGAGCCGTTGGTGGTTGTTGGGAATCATTAAATGCCAAAATAGAGATGTTAGAAAACTGTTCTGGTTCGCAAATAATCGGTTAGGAGATTGTCCTAATTAGTTAGAAGGTTGTCCTAATCGGTTAGGAGCCTCAAAATTTGGCCTCCGACATTTAGAATAACCGATTAGGATAGCTTCCTAATCGGTTAGGAGCTTTTATAAAAACATAAAAATGCTTATTTCTTTTACACTAATCGATTAGGTGAATTGCCTAATCGGTTAGGAGCTTTAGAAACTTGAAAAATGCTCCTAATATTTACAATAATCGGTTAGGTGAATTGCCTAATCGGTTAGGAGCTTTTAAAACATGAAAAACGTTCTTGACTTGATGAATAATCGGTTATGGAAAATCCATAATCGACTATTGCACTCTAATTTTGAAAACTGACTTTAAATGGTCATAACTTCTTCGTTTCTTATCCGTTTAAAGCAAATGACACTCATTGGAAAGATCTTTGAGTCTACTTTCATATGAAATAAGTTTCAAAACAAAACTCAAAGTATTTTGAATGTTATGATCAAAATAGTACCAAATGTCAGTTTTACAAAACACAAACTTGGCTATTCTTTCAAGGTTTGAACTACCACCAAGATTACCTTTTCAAAAATAGTTTGTTGGGCATTTCAGAATGTAAGAAACACTTTTTAAAGACGTTAAAACATATTTGAGTTTAGTGTGATTCCTTTTTACTTTTACACAAAATCTAAGTCCTATAAGCTATTCTTGAAGAACCTTGGGACTTGATCTTTTGTCATCATCAATCATTTGGCTTCTGGATGTGATCCAAACTTCCAAAGGTTCTTCTCTTCAAATCTTGCAAATGCTTGGAACATCTTTATCATTTTCATTCTTCTTGAGTTGAGCATAGTTGTGATATTTTGTTTTCTTGTTCCAATGCTCACTCTTGGTACTTGGACTATCCTACAAGTATTGCTCACTTAAATAAACATAGTTAGTCCAAATTCATAATTCAATATCTTTATATGCATGATTCATAAATGCATAACTCTGATTAATCTAACATGCATATAAGAGTTTCATAGACACATCCAAATAATACATCTATCAATTTACTAATAGATATGCTCAATATAGGATGCAACAAAGAATACTTTACATATCTTCATTTAAATATAGTCAAATTCAATGTTAATTCATTATAACTCATATAAAGAATTATTGAATATATTACATGAAGAATGTTACACATATCTCATTGCATGATTATTAAGTGAAATATAATTAGATAAAGTACATAATCATGCATGATACAATATATCTCATTAAGTACATCTATGTAACATGATCAATATTTCCTTTTGTCTTATATTTGTCATCATCAAAACTTAATATATTAAATCATTGGGGCAAAGACAATTCTACAATCTCTCCCTTTTTGATGATGACAAATTACCAAATAAAAATATGTTGGGTAATATAAAAGAATAAATATTCATGTGAGTATATCAAACAATAAGCACAATAACATATTTTTCATTCTAATTTTCACTCCCCCTATTTGACATAACAAAAAGGCTTAGGAAGAAAAGATAATATTTTTCTCTCCCCTTATAGATAAAACTCATGTTGTCAAAAAGAGTAGGATCATCAAAACTCAAAAACTTCTTCAAGTTATTCAAAACATGATTATCTCCCCCAATTTGATTCTACATATGATTCAAGTATAGAGAGATGAAATAAGCATGCTTTCAAGATATAAAAAATTATTCATGTAATGTTTGTCACATTGTGGTACATCAACATTTTTCATACGATAGCAATAAGCTTAAGAAATTATGTCTAGTATATAATATCTTGCATACGATATGATAAATAAGTACCACTTGATATTACTTGTTAGGGTTTATAAAATATTTGTGTAAGATCATGGAATTAAGATTTTCAAAAGAAAGATCATACAACTTGCCACATATCAAGCATTTTTCAATGAAAGAATCAAAAGATATGAAGTTTAAGAATGTTTACCTTCTTTCATTGATAGAAGGAAATAGAATAAGAGATGGTCTTTGTTGACATGTTGATAGTATTAATAATAAAACACTTCATGTCAAACAATGGTGTAAGCCAAGAAATATAAATAACAATTTAAGAGCTAGGCTCCCCCTCAAAATATGCATATTATCAAAATATAAAACATAATAGTTTAACATAGTTATGCATATATTTTTAGTCAACAAGGGCATGAAAGAAAGATATGTAAGATGAAAATGATAAACAACCATTACAAATTAACAAATAATTGTAAGGAGATATAAGAAAAGAAGATAAGTTCCCCCTTATTGAAGCACAAGATAGATAAATGAAAATATGTATGTCAAAATCATGTAAGCACATTACTATAAAGAAAAGCAAGGCGAAGATACATATTCTTAATCCATCAATCAAAAATCATTTTAAAACTTCTCCCCCTTTCAAAAAGAATTTTACAAGAATAATTTATATTTTTAAAAGAATTTTAGAAGGGTAGTGAGGTTTTATATTAAACCACATATTCCTTGAGAGTGATCAAATCTAAGTGAAAGGAATATATGAAAGTACATCTCCTTTCTTTCTCATTGAACAAGAGCCTTGAGAAAATAAAATACTTTAAAGAACAAGGCTTATCTTTTGAAGTATTAAGATGAGCTCTATAAAGTATTTCAAAAGATTTATTTGGACACTTTCTTAAGCATTCTCTCAAGATTTAATAAGACTTTTCAAAGAAAATGAAGAGAATACTATATTTATAGAACATGTCTAATGATTTCTAAATTTTTAAGACAATTAGGAGATGATAATACTTTCAAGGTCTTAAGACAAGTTCAAAAGATTATCAAGGATATGAAACTTGAAAAGTTTCTTTCAAATATAATAAGAAATTTTGCTTAAAAAAACTTTTTAATCAAACTAGAAATTCTTTTCAAAACAAGAGTCCGATTCTCATAGGTGTTATACCACTAAGAGACTATAGATCAAGGGAATCATAGATATCAAACATTCACTCGATGAAATATGCTATAGGGATCAAAGTATATATAGAACTAATATAATCCACCGTATATGCAATGACAAAATTAGTAAGTTAATATCTAATTAGGCACTTTGTCAATGCTAAGCATACTTCTAATGTAAAGAAATCATCTAATAATTTAATATCAAATTATCAACAAGTATCATACAATCCATACCATATAGAATACCATAATAGCTTAGGGATAAAGGTACTTATTAAGAGAGTGATGCTTTTTTAGAATATTCTTCATCTATTGGTCCTTTGAGTTTGAGCTTTCTTCCATTGCATATTCCATTCCATTGCACTTGAAGAAAGCCTGCTCATGTCCCTCTTCATTCAACTCTTCTCTTTATCCATTTATGCTTGACACTTTAATATTTGATGGCTATATTTGAAGCACATAGAGATACTTGCAAAGCTAACTCTAAAAGTTCTCTAAAACATAAGTTAACATCAAATATCATTTAAACTCATTTACAAGCATAATTTAGGTTGATATATAATGTAAAGCATGTATCACATTGTCAACCATGCAATGTTAGTTCTAACAAGAATACATGAAGCACATATGCATTTGAATCCAAAAATATAGTTGAAGTATTTTCAAAGTAAGATTCAAGTTTATCAAGAAAAACTTGATCATTATCAAAACATAAATAAGCATTTTGGGGCAAATTAACAATGATAATGTAAGACATGTAATATCAAGTAAAGAATTCTAGTACACATACATGCCAATCAAGTTTCTTACATTGAAGTTCAAATACAAGTTCGAGGCACAAGATGAATCATTTACTTCTTGTTTTCAAGAAATGAACATATCAAGCAATTTCAAACAAGAAGACATATAACTTTTAATTTTTCAATCTCCAAGAGAGTATATAAGATAATTAAGCATCAAAGAGAAAGGATTAAAACTACTTATGAGCATGTGAATTTTCATATTTAAACAAACAGAATTGGTCACAAGCTCAAGAATAAAGATATTACCAAAACATGTCATTCTAAGCAAAAGGTGTGCATATCTAGCATGTTAGCATATGTAAAGACACTTTCAAGATACAATGCTAGAAAAGCACAACTTAAGGCATGTTAAGGCATAAAAACAAATCTCTACTCAATTTAAAACATAAATAAGGATAAGAGATTGATATCACCAAAAATGTACTTTTTGAGTTTTTGTAGGTGACTCCAACTTCCATGCCTCAAGGCTCCTTCAGAATGTTGTGGTTCTCCATGTCATTTTTTTTTATGTTTTCATCACTTTTGGAGAACTTGGACCATTTCAAATTTTTGAATCTCAAGTAGCATAGTTTCACTTCACTTCAATGCATGCTTGAGGTAATAGTCACCCTACAACATAATTCATAGTACTTTCTTTGGTATCCACCAATTTTGGATCCATAGAGGTTAGACATTGATTATTAATTCATTATACTCTCATAAAGATGAATTTTTTCATAGTATATAAATTGAATACAACAAATTAAATAATCAATTACCGTTAAGCACATAACCAATAGCATGCTTACTTTCATGATATATAGATAATTTAAAATATAGAAACCATACCTAGGCATTGTAGAACTTTATGTTCCAAGAAATATAACAAACTAATGAGTTATGGTACAATAAGAATGAACATAATCATATGCTAAACAAAATATTCAGATTTTACTAAGTGCACATGATTCTACCCTTTACCTAAGGCCTACAAGGAATATACCTCATATTCATTATCTTTTTAAGTGAATGTTCATAAGAAGTAAAGACTTTTGATACCTTGGCCTTAGTAATCAAGGAAACTCTTTTCCTTACCCATTGCTTCTCTTTTGGTATTTTGAACTTTGCAAGTTCCACATTTTGTACTTGAGAAGCTTTGGTTGAAGTCATCTTCCTTCTTTGACCAAAACTTCTACCATTGGGCCTTGGAAACATTCCCCTTAATGATTCATTCTTCACTTGACCAATTTATCCATCCTTTTGACAAATTTTTTGCATAATTGAAATACGAGGAGGACATTTTGGTGCCCACTTCCTCTTGGGTCCTTGAATGTTAGTACTAGGGCATTTAGGATCTTTAGGAACCCATACCATATTATTTCTCATATAAGAATTTTTTCTATAATTGCATAAATGAGAAATATGTCCTAGATGACTACAAAAATTATAAACAAGTGAATTCAATGATGACTTGGTCCTTTGAAGATCATTTTTGAAAAACTTGAGCCTTTAGTTGTTATTACATTTTATGCTATTTTTGCCACAAGCCTTACTTGAAATTTCATGTGAAGTAACATCAATTTCATTCTTATTAACAAACATGGAATATAAGCAATTAGAATCATTAACTTTGACAAATTCGAAATATAAGTCCTCAACTTGATTTTCTAAATCAATGCACTTTTCACAAGAAGTTGAGGTTTCAAATCTCAAAGGCATTTCTTCATCAAGAAAAACATATTTATTTTTCAAAGTCTCAATTTCATTTTCAATAGAGGAAATGTTTTCTAAGCAATATGAGTTTTTCTTTTCTAAAAATAACAAGTCATCATATAATTCATTATATACACATTGTAGCTCATCATAGGAAGGACCATAATCAAGATAAATATCATTTACCTCAAAGTCCTTTTTAGTCATACATGAAGTAGTCTCAATTTCTAGCATACTTGGCTCTTTAAAGAAATCACCATCTTCCTCATAATTGTCCATCAAGGATTCAAGAACATCTTCTTGAGAACATTTTTCAATTTTGTCTTTCTCTAGAGGCTTTTGCTCTTCTTGCTCTCTATATATAACTTTATGCAAGCAAGATAGATAGAATCAAGAGCATCCAATATATCTTTAGCATTAGAGCAACTCTTAATTTCAGCATAAGCATCATCATTTAAACTACTTCTCAAAATTTGTATAGCTCAAATGTTCAATGAAAAATATTTCTTGTCATAAGCATTCCAAGTTTGCTTTGATTTACAAGTAAATCCATCAAGCATAATATCCCACAAATCAAGATCAATAGATTGCATATCAAATTCCATTCAAGATTTCCAATAAACAAAATTCACACCATCAAAGAATGGTGGTTTATCAATTTCAAAACCTTCCATTTTGAAAAACTTTCAATGGTTGCCAAACAAACAAGGATCTTTAACTCCAAGCGGTTAAGCTTTTAACAGAGCACGAAACTCTGATACCACTTGTTAGCCATGACAACCATCAACCAAGAGGGGGTGAATTGAGTGATTACAAATTTTTATAATAACATTAAGAAATTAACTATTTTGAAGCACTCAATTAATAAATGCAGTGGAACATGCACAACAAAGGTACAACTATTATAGATTACTCAACTACAACTTGAAATATAAGATAAATCAAGCAAGTAAGCTAAATATCAAGTTCATAAAATCAAAACATCAAGATGACAAGATATGCAATAGGTAAATATACTACACCAAATACTAAAATTAAGGAGTGTAGGGAAGAGAAAATCAAACTCAAGAATTTATCCTAGTTCAGCCACCAACCACTTGTGATCTACATCTAGTCCCCAAGTTTAACTTGAGATTTTCTTCACTATCTCCTAAACTTCACGGGTGCTAGGAACACTTTTGTACAAATAAGAGCACTCCTCATACCTTAGGATAGCTCACCCTTATGCTAGAGCCTCCAACTCTTCAAGCTTCATAAGTGCTTGAAAGACCTTTACAACCAAGAACACTCAACACACTTTAGGATGCATCACCCTTTGTACTTGAGCCTCTACTTTTAAGGGATACCTCACCTTTACAACTTTGAGGGATACCTCACCCTCTATTTTATAACTTATATAGAGTATAGATGATAAGAAACTCTCTCAAGAATGGATAATACAAATTGAAGCACCATGAGTATCAAAGATTCACACTTTGAAGTTCAAAACAGAGGTTTATGAGAAAAGAGAGTTAAAACTCATTTTCAATGCTCAATAATGATTTCCATATTGTTTCCCAACCTTTCTTTGATGTCCAAACACTTTCATTTATAGCCCAAAGCTTTTTAGAGCCATTGGTGGTTGTTGAGAATCATTAAATGCCAAAATAAAGCCGTTAGAAAACTGTTTTGGTTCGTAAATAATCAGTTAGGAGATTATCCTAATTGGTTAGGAGGTTGTACTAATTGGTTAGGAGCCTCAAAATTTGGCCTTTGACATTTAGAATAACCAGTTAGGATAGCTTCCTAATCGGTTAGGAGCTTTTATAAAAACATGAAAACGCTCATTTCTTTTACACTAACCGATTAGGTGAATTGCCTAATCGGTTAGGAGCTTTAGAAACTTGAAAAATGCTCCTAATATTCACAATAACCAGTTAGGTGAATTGCCTAATCGGTTAGGAGCTTTTAGGACATGAAAAACGCTCTTGACTTGGTGAATAATCGGTTATGAAAAATCCATAATCGATTATTGCACTCTAGTTTTGAAAAATCACTTTAAATGATCATAACTTCTTCGTTTCTTATCCTTTTAAAGCAAATGACCACTCATTGGAAATATCTTTGAGTCTATTTTTGTATAAAAAAATTTCAAAACAAAACTCAAAGTATTTTGAAAGTTATGATCAAAAGAGTAACTAAATGTCAGTTTTGCAAAACACAAACTTAGCTATTCTTCAAAAGTTTGAACTACCACCAAGACTAATTTTTCAAAAATAGTTTATTGGGTATTTTAGAATGTAAGAAACACTTTTAAAAATGTTAAAACATATTTGAGCTTAATGTTATTCCTTTTTACGTTTACACAATATCTAAGTCCTATAAGCTATTCTTGAAGAACCTTGGGACTTGATCTTTTGCCATCATAAATCCTTTGGCTTCTAGATGTGATCCAAACTTCCAAAGGTTCTTCTCTTCAAATCTTGCAAATGCTTGAAACATCTTTATCATTTTTATTCTTCTTGAGTTGAGCATAGTTGGGATCTTTTATTTTCTTGTTACAATGCTCACTATTGGTACTTGAACTATCTTACAAAGTATTGCTTACTTAAACAAACATAGTTAGTCCAAATTCATAATTCAATATCTTTATATGCATGATTCATAAATGTATAACTCTAATTAGTCTAATATGCATATAAGAGTTTCATAGACACATCCAAATAAGACATCTATCAATTTACTAATAGATATGCTCTATATAGGATGCAACAAAGAATACTTTGCATATCTTCATTTAAATATAGTCAAATCTAATGTTAATTCATTATAACTTATATAAAGCATTATTGGATATGTTACATGATGAATGTTATACATATCTCATTGCATGATTATTAAGTGAAATATAACTAGATAAAATACATAATCATGCATGATACAATATATCTCATTAAGCACATCTATATAACATGATCAATATTCTTTTTTGTCTTGTATTTATCATCATCAAAACTTAACATATTAAATTATTGGGATAAGACAATTCTACAAAACACACAAAGCAACATATAATTGTCCATGGCTAAAAACATGTTCTAGAAGATAAATCCCCACGTTGTGAATGGTCTATCCCTGTGATTTATTTATTCTAAGTGTGAAACTCAATTTCATAGGAAATCGTTTTCTAACAAGGGTGAACAGGAATCCTGCACTCTCTGTTGTTTTAAGTTTTATCCTTGGCAAGAAACATGTTGCTCCCGAGTGATGGCCTATTAAGATTTCTACATCCAACATATTCATAAAAGTATTAAGACAGAATAACCTAGTCCCATCATAAAAGCCATCAATGATGCACCTTTTTTTATTTTCAGAATATGTGGTGGCAAACCACCTGGAGCAACGAAGTTCAAGTATTTTCTGTTATATAAATAAACCGATATTAGTACAAAACAAGTATACTTGAACTCTATTACTCTAGTGGTTTGCCCCATATATTTTGAAGATATAAAAAAGTGCACTGTTGATGCTACTGGAAAACATAGATCCTGGTACATCTTTTTTCTTTTTTAGAATATGTAAAAACAAACCACCTGGAGCAATGGAGTTCAAGTATTCCTTATTTATAAAGCTGTATTGCTACAAAACAGGAATACTTGAACTCTATTACTCTACGTGGTTTGTCACCTTATATTCTAAAGGTATAAAAAGGTGTACCGTTGATGCTGTTGAGAAACATAGGTCCTAAAGCCAGCCTGTGTAATGAGACTACGTTACTCTTTATTGGTTCTTTTAAGACTATGCTAGATGTAGAAATCCTAACAAGCCACAACTTAGGAATTAGAGCTTTCCTGCCAAGGATAAAATATAAAATAACAGAGAGTGCGGGACATCCATTCGTCCATATTAGAAAGCAATTTCATGTGAAAATTGAATTTCACACTTACAATAAATAAATCATAGGGACAGGCCATTCCCGGTGTAAGGATTTATCTTTCGGAACATGTTTTTAGTCATGGACAATTATATGTTGCTTTGTCAAAATGTGTTTCTCAAGCAAGCACCAAAATCCTAATTAAACAAGGAAAAATTGAATGAAAAGATGGCAAAGTTCACAAAACTGTTTTCAAAGATGTTTTGTTATCTCAATCTTACGTGTTACTTTTTTCCTTGTACATACATGTAATACCGTAGATCAAAAATAGGGGATTAGGTGGGGAATATAAATTATTTTAAGGGTAGTTAGATAATTTTCCAACCTTAAGTTTAGAAAAAAAAAAAGTAAAATCAGATTTGCTTTTAAAAAGTGAGAGACGGAATAGAAACATCCTTGTCTCTTCTTCATCTTCGAGCCAAGGCTCCCATTTGGAGCCATACCCACTTCATCTTTCTTTCATTTTGTCACAAATCATTTGCACCCACTTGCTTCTAGAGGTTGAGGTAAGTTTTTATTCTATGATTATTGTTTTCTTTTGGTAATAGTCATAAATCTCTCAAGCTGCTATCTCAAATATGGTGGGTAAGTGTATTTTGGAAGTTTGAGTAGAAATCTAATAATGTAGGGGTTTGAGTTCTAGTAAATGGTAATTTAATAGTTAAACCTTGGTTTTAAACATAGATTTTTTGAAAACCCTAAACCCTATAATTACAGATTTTACGCAATCTCCTTACCCATTATTAGTTTATCCTTAAATAAATTTTCTAAAGCGTTATTACTTAAATAAATTTCAGTTGTGGTATACTTATTTCATTTATTTATGAAGCTTATATTTTAAATTCCTAAAATCAAGTGGGTAGCTCTATGCTTTAAGGAAATGACAACAAGAGTTGGGGATAATTTCTAAAGGTTAGTTAAGAGGCTTTGCTGGTTGAATTGATACTAGAAGCCCCTCATTTCTTAGAAAAGATTATAAATTTTAATGAGTTACGTATAAAGGAAATGCTCTCTCTTGAGATTGCTTTTTAGTGTAGACCCCTTGTTTCATTTATCTTGACTTGTCAAAATATTTGTTTATGGCTAGATTTAATAGATACTATGCCACTTACTTCTCCGGGAGTCATGGGGAACGATTAAGTTGACTTGTCGTATCTATGAGTGGATAGTTTACTTAGTGGCACTTTTCCTAAACTTATTTTATTAGGGAAACATAGCTCTCTTCCAAACAAATTGAGTTTTATCTTCAATATACAATTTATTTTTAGTGAGGATAATTAACTTACAACTCTCATTACCAATTGGGCATTATTATTATTATTATTATTATTATTATTATTATTATTATTATTATTATTATTATTATTATTATTATTATTATTATTATTATTATTATTATCACTATTTTGGACATTGCTAATTCTCTTTTATAATGACATTGATTGATTACGCTTTTAAGTGATAGTTTTATTGACAATATAATTTATGTGAATTGTTATTCATGAGAATTAAATTATGATGATTTTTATCTTATTTTAAGTTGAGAAAAGAACTTGGTTGACTTTGATGGAATGGATCTAATTATCATATTTTTAACCTGAGTTTATATTTTCTTCTTATATATCCATGATGGGTTCAGTGTTAAAACACATCTTATCATTAGCGAAAAGATATAACAGTACCGCTTGTCATAGCAAAGAGATATAATGGCTTATGTGCACATAATAGATTCAATAAACTATTGGGTGAGAGGACCCTAGACATGAGATTTCATTGCTTGCCATAGTGAAGAGATATAATGGCTTATGCGCACATAATAGATTTAGTGAGCTATTAGGTGAGAAGACCCTACTCATGAGATTTCACCACTTTCCATAGTGAAGAAATATAACGGCCTATATGCATATAGAAGTAAACCCCTAAATCTGAAAACAAATTTTGAGACGACTAACTTTGAGAAACAGATCAGAAGAGAGAATTGCCACAAATCCTTGGAGGACGGCTACGAAGGGAGGATGACATTCTTTAAGGCTTGAAGATCACAATCACCATAAAAGGGGTTTTGATTTCTCTTTCCCTCTAGTTTTTCTCCTTTCTTTAGGATTTTCTTTTCATGGATTTGTATTGTGATATGAGTTTGTTATTGAACATGAGTAACTAATCCCATAGCTAGGGTTATGGAGGATCTTGTTTTCTTAATTAATTGGTTTTGAATTCAACTTTGATTAAGAAAATTTCTTTTGGGTCTATTATATTGCTTGTATTCTAGTCAGAACTCGATCACTTTTGACATGTTTTAATTTATTGTTTGACAGGTGACCATCCACATCCAATAAGTGGACCTATATAATAAATTTAGGATTAGATTGGTAAATAACCAAACATCAATTTATTCTATTAATTGAATTGATGATATCTTAATTCATCATTGAATTGGGACTTAATGCATTCTTAATTAATTCAACTAAATGACCAAATAGGTGAATAATTTAGAAATAGAATATTGTTTATCCATGACCATTGGGATTCAATAGCAATTAAGAGAATATTGACAAAAGAATTGTCTTATATCATAAATGAATAAAAATCTGGTTGATTGGATTAAAGTGAACCGAGCGCTCTAGTCTCTCTCTAATTGATTATCTCTACATTGTTTGATTGACCATTGTTCTTCTTTATTTGTTTAAGTGATTTCTCTCTTTACACTTTTGATTGTCTAAATAATCTAGAGTTTAGCGAATCTAGTAATTACTTCTTATTCCTTGTGAGATTGACAATTGGGACTTAAGTCTTATATTACTTTGCGATAGAGTGCACTTGTTCTTAGTGTATTTTACGCATATCAATGTGCTGACAAGCACATAAGTGCTTAGTTATATTTATATGAAAAATGCTAAAATCACATCATTTCCATTCACATTCCTCTCACATCCATCTATACAACAGAATCAGAGTGTAAGTATACAGAAAATGAGGTAGGTCCAATTATAATTAAATGATAAAAACTATGCAGATGTGAGATAATGTGTATATAAGTGTGTGAGTAGCATTATTGTATTTATATTTCTAAACCATCTTTTTTAAAATTTAAATAACTTGACCAATCATTTTTAAGGATTGAATTTTATATACATTGGAATACATGGAAGGATGAGCAATCACTCGCATCAATTCATCCAATTGATAATAAGGTTAAATCAAATGATGTAGCAACATTATATATATATATATATATATATGTATGTATGTATGTATGTATGTATGTATGTATATATTTACCAACTTGCGTTGGTCCAAGTGGTAATGGGCTTGGGCACCTTAAGCATGTGGTCATAGGTTCGATTTCTGGCTCATATGTATGGAGAAAAATGTAGTTGGGAGTGGTCGCCTTCTTCGGAGCCAACAATAATGCGGCAAATTAGTCTTTCGCCTTCTAGACGGAGGGATACTGCAGGGAAAAACCTATATATATATATATATACAAGGACGAATTTACAGGGGGGGCATGCATGGGCCATGGCCTCCCATCATGCATAATTTCTTTTAATGCACCAATACTCTATTTTACTAAAAGAAAAAAATCATGAAGGTAAAAGAGTCATACTTGATATATATTTGATTATTAATGACTTGATATACATATTGATGTCATACTTTAGCTCTTTTTTTTTACTATGTTTTAACTTCTATATAATATATTCACTAACTTCACTTATTTTCGTTTCACTCTCTTCTTCTTTTTAAAATCTAATGTAAAAAAATTTTATTTTACCAATAAGCTAGCTATGATGTAGATGATATCACTAGTGTAATTTATTTAATATCTAATATTTGTTTTTTTATTCTTTCTTCACTCTTTTCATAAAGGTTCTTATAATGAAATTAAAAAGTTTATTATTCATGTTGTAACTATTTTAATAAATATAATATGCAAGTATAATGCTGACTAAATAAATTAAATTTATATTTATATAATCAAGTTAATTTTAAAATAAAATTTTACTTATAAGTATAATACACTTATTAAGATTAAGAATATCTCATTAAAAAATGAAAAGAATTTGCTAAGCTTACAAAAAAGAGAAAAGTAGTTAGGGCTAGAATATGAAATATAAATATCACCATCCTAAAGTCATTTATTGATATATATTTGATAATATAATTCAGGACTTTTGGCTTCTGCATGAGACTTTTTTTGGATCCGTCTCTCTCTATATATATTAAACTTAACATGGTTGGCTCAACATGTATGTATATGTATATATATACACTCTGTTGGGTGGGAAATCACAGTAGTGAAAGACAAAACTCAATTATGGAATATGGTAAAAAGGGAAATTTTAGACTCAAAAGAATAAAGAGTAAGATAATATTATCGTTGACAATATTTTTCCATGACTATTATAATATCTTTACATAACTAATAAGCTATATTATATTTATTTGTTTAACAAAATAAATAGGATACTTCAAGTTGCAGCACTAAGTGATTGCTACACGAGAATGACAACTAGTATATTTAGAAATTTGATGTTACAATAATTTTTTTATTGTTTAATGTAGACATTTATATATATATATATGTTAAACTTAACATGGTAGGCTCAACGTGTATGTATATGTATATATATACACTGTTGGGTGGGAAATCACAGTAGTGAAAGACAAAACTCAATTATAATATGGTAAAAAGGGAAATGTTAGACTCAAAAGAATAAAGAGAAAGATAATATTATCGTTGACAATGTTTTTACATGACTATTATAATATCTTTACATAACTAATAAGCTATATTATATTTATTTGTTTAAAATAAATAGGATACTTCAAGTTGCAGCACTAAGTGATTGCTACACGAGAATGAGAACTAGTATATTTAGAAATTTGATGTTACAATAATTTTTTTATTGTTTAATGTAGACATTTAATGCTAAAATTATTTTTCATTTGTTCGCTGATTTTGCTTGTAATATCGACTTTTAATTAAATGAAAAATACTTTCATTAAATAATTCCGAAGGAAATGAGAGGCAAAGAGAGTGGGAAATTGTTGATTACGATTTCCATTTGGTCCTTCTTTGGGTCCAATGCTAGGGATTACCAGGAGGTTATTACTCGACTGCAATCGAGAAAAAGCTTTGCACCACCATTGCCCCAATCTCTGATACAAGTCTATGGCAAGTCCGTGATAAACAAGGTTTCATACCCAAAGCACTGACAAGTGTGGGATGTGATGAAGCTGTTGAAACGAGGGTTCAACTTCAGCATGTCTAATTCCTCTAAGGTATGGATAGATTTTTGGTATGAATAGCTGCCCACGTATGGCTACTATTGTAGAATGATAGGTCTTGACGAGCGAGGATGCCAAACCTTCCTCAAAGATGAAATGGAAGGTAAAATCAAGGAACAAGAATATAGCCCCAAATTGAAAGTGGTCCAAACAGGATTTGAGATGAAGGACAATGACAACGGTGTGCACCAGCAAGTAAAGCCAACAGTAGCACAACGGTCCAACAGAAGAGGAATTCGTTCAATGGTTGACCAATTGTCCAAACACTTGTATTCACTCTCCTTCGAAGATGGAGGGGAAAGACAGGGTACATCCACTCATCATGTTCCAACAAGAGCAAAGCAGGTGCCAGGGGCGTAGACAGGAAGCTATGCACAAAGCACAGAAATTGATAGCACTTTAATTTACTACAACTAAGGTGGAAGCACTATCTTCACTGCTCCTGACATATCTAATGCAAAAAATGATCCTATCAATGAGATTGACATAACCACACATATTGAGGCGCCAGTTAGCAACATAATATCAACCCCGTCTCAGAATCAGTCCTCCCTCCCAACGCAGTTTAATATGGGATTAGTCCCTGACGGTTTTGGCACCTCCAAATCCAAGAAGCAATACAGGAAGTCGTAGCGTAGGAAGCCTATTCAAACTGATGGGACAACCCTATTTAATATCCCCATTCAACAGGCTTCCTTTGATGAACAATTGGAAAGAAAAGCGAAGCCTCGAGGCTAATAAGGATGGAGATGGGAAACATTCTTGCATGGACACCTCCTAGTTGCCCCACCTTAGCACCCTCCATAGGTATGCTTTCGGGCTTGTTGGAAGCTTTTGAGCACATGCCTATACTCGTTGTATTTTTGAGACTTTGATTTTCTTTTCATTCTAATAATGAACCTTGCTATCTTTGGAAAAAGAAAAAAGAGAAGTAACAGTTTTATAAAGTAATAGATCTCTATCTTTATTCTCTTAGCTACTTTTGGGTACCGAAGTGAACAAAAGAACTACAAATGGCAGGAACCAAAACCAGCCATGTCAGAGCTGAGACGGAGGTTTATTTTCTTAGTAATATATAATTCTTGGTCAGCAATTCATATCTACGGTCCCCATGCTTGAAAAGCTGCCAAAATACAGTAAAAGCCTCCCATTAGAATAACTAACCAATGAAAGAAAATAATGTGTACAAAATTGGGCTTAAGGGATTGTTATTATCGCAGTGCTATCCTTTGAAAATTGAAATTTCATTTTGATTGCTATTTGGGAGAATTTTTCTTGCATACACATATCTAGCTGTTGGGTCATAGGGAGAGTCTAAAAGTTGAAAAGATATCTATCAATGAGTTAAGTGAAGAACGATATAAATGAGTTGGATACTACATCTTAACTCAAAACTTTAAGACATTAGGTCTCTGAGTCTTTTCCACTTATATAACTTTCAAGTTGCTTATTTTTTATTAATGTGGGACTTCAATACTCACACTTGAATTTTTAATATTCTCTCCCTCAAGTGTGAGTCCTTCACACACGGTCACTCCCCCTCAAGTAGAAGCCTTTTAAGTATTTAACGATGTCACCAAGAGAGCTCAGCCCGCATCCAAGAGCCTCATCTCCTCCAGATCAGGCTACACATGCTTTTCTTTATACTTGTACCGCCGTCGTCCATCATCTACAATAGAACACGTCGCCTAACCTCCACATCGCTAGAAAGACTTTCGACACAAGGGATTATTCTCATGGATCTACTAATCATCGTCGTCCATACCAATACTTGTCCAAGACGAACCATCGACTCTGATACTACTTGGTGGACCATATGGGGAGCCCAAAAGTTAGGAAGATCTTCATCAATGAGCTAAGTGAAGAACCACATAAATGGACTTGACACCACATCTTAACCCAAAACCTTAAAGCATTAGGTCTATGAGTCTTTTCCACTTATATAGCCTTCAACTTGCCCATTCTTTATCAATGTAGGACTTCAACACTCACATTTGAATTTCTAACATTTTTTGTTGTATGGGTTTAACCTAAGTGGGCTCATACCATAATGTTTAAAAAAAAAAACAAGGTAGGGCTTTTAAAAACAAGCAGCATCATCTTCTTTTGTTTTATGTTGCACAGCGCCGTCGTTAGAGAGAGTGGAGAAAGTTTTGTGAGCTGATATTGCGTGTTCAGATTGGGTGGTCATTTGTGGTTCGATTTGGATGATTTTTCAGTATATTGTTCCTTGCATTGTGAGTTTCTACTTGTATGAGCAGATTTTTATTTCTCCATTTCTACTTGTTGGGCTGTTTGTACCCCTTTGTGGGTTTTGAACTTTGTTACTTTCCACTTTGCTGGTAGTGAGTAGGGACCATTATGATATCCTTATTTGTTGGGAGATATTTTGCTATACTCATTAATTTTTATAGTGGAGATTTTTCTGGACTAGATCCCTTGATTTTTACTTTTTACATTGAGGGAGTTTTCCACGTTAAAATTGTGTATGTTCTCTTGTCTATTTATTTTTGTGGATTCTTGGATATATCTTTTGGTGGATATTTTTCGTTGGCTGTATATTTTGCTCCTCACAGGTTCTTTTAAGCAGAAAAGGTTTTATTGCCCATTTATGTATTGTTGCTTTCGCTGTGTACACACTCTTTCCTTTCACAACAATTGGTATCAGAGATATTTACTTGTTTATTTTCTTGATTGAATGATGGAGCCTAATTACAGTAGAATGATTAGTTTGAATGACACAAATTACGACAAGTGGAAAGGAAAGATGAAAGATTTATTATTTGTGAAAAAATTACATTTACCGGTATTTGTTAGTGAGAAGCCTGAGGCTAAATCTGATGAAGAATGAGCTTTTGAGCATGAGATGGTTTGTGACTTTATTTGGCAATGGGTAGATGATAATATTTTGAATCATATTACTAATGATTCACATGCCAAAACTTTGTGGGAGAAGCTTGAGACTTTATATGCCTCTAAATCTGAGAATAATAAATTGTTTTTGTTAAAGCATGCTATGAACTTGAGTTATAAGGATGGTAGTTCTATCTCTGATCACTTGAGTGATTTTTAGGGATACTTTGACTAGTTGTCCAATATTGGTGTGAATTTTAAAGATGAGATTTGGGGACTTTGGTTGCTTAATACTCTACATAATTCTTAGGAAAATCTCAGAGTCACTTTGACTAGTTCTGCTCCTGGAGGTGTGGTGACCATGAATTATACAAAGACTGCTGTTTCGAATGAAGAAGTCTAACGACGAACTCAGCAGACATCCTCTTCATAATCAGAGGTTTTGGTTACTAAAAATAAGGGGAGAAACAGTGAGAGGGATTAGGGACAAGGTAATAGAGGCAGAAATAAGAGTAGAAGCAAATCAATGTCTAAATACAAAAAACCTTGAGTATCACTATTGTGGTAAAAAGGGGCATGCCCAAAGGTTTTGCTACCAATGGAAAAAAGAGAACAAGGGTAACAAGGGTAAGCAACAAAAGAAGGATAATGACAATGATGATTGTGTTGCCACCACTACTAGAGGAGATATTATGATTATCTGTAATAAGAATTTGATTAACGTTGCTTGTGATGAGACCAGCTAGCTTGTTGACTGTGGTGCTTGTTTTCATGTGACATCTAGGAAGGATTTCTTTACATCTTATACTCCTGGTGATTATGGAGTTTTGAAGATGGGTAATGATAGTATGTCAAAGGTGATTGACATTGGCAATATTTGTTTAGAAACTAGTAATAGGACAAAGTTGATTTTGAAGAATGTCAAACACGCACCAGACATCCGTTTGTATCTGATTTCTGCTAGTGTTCTTGATAATGATGACTATTTTAGTACCTTTGGTGGTGGACAATGAAAACTCTCTAAGGGTTCTTTGGTTGTGGCACATAGAAAGAAGTGTTCAGGTTTGTACTAGACCAAGGCTTCAGTTTCTGTTGATGCTATTAATATAGCCGAGTGTGATAATTAGTCAGAGTTATGGCACAAGAGACTTAGCCACATTAGTGAGAAGGGACTTGAAACTTTAGACAAAAGGAATCTACTTTCAAGTTTGAAGGGTGCAAGTTTGGAAAAATGTGCTCATTGTTTGGTTGGGAAGCAAAATAGAGTATCTTTCAAGAGTCATCCTTCTTTTAGGAAATCAGAGGTGATTGAGTTGGTACATTCAGATCTTTGTGGTCTAATGAGGACTAGAACATTTGGTAGTGCACTTTACTTTGTGACTTTTATTGATGATCATTCGAGGAAACTTTGGGTTTATGCCTTGAAGGCTAAGGACCAGGTGCTTGGTGTCTTTAAGCAGTTTTAGACTTTTGTTGAGAGAGAAATAAGGAAGAAATTGAAATGTGTTCGTACTGATAATGGTGGTGAATATTGTGGACCATTTGATGAGTACTATAGATAACAAGGTATAAGACACCAGAAGATGCTCCCTAAGACTCCTCAGCTTAATGACCTGGCAGAAAGGATGAACAGAACATTGATGAAGAGAGTTAGATGTTTGCTTTCTGAAGCAAAGTTACCTGGATCTTTTTGGGGTGAGGCTTTGTATACTGCTGCACATGTTATTAATTTATCTCCTACTATTTCTTTAGAGGCTAATGTTCTCGACAGTGTGTGGTATGGAAAGGATGTTTCCTATGACCACTTACGTGTCTTTAGGTGTAAAGCATTTGTATATATACCCAAAGATGAGAGGTTCAAGTTGGATGTCAAGACTAGGTAGTGCATCTTCATTGGCTATGGTCATGATGAGTTTGGCTATAGGTTGTATGATTCAGTTGAGAAGAAGCTTGTTAGAAGCTGTGATGTTATTTTCATAGAGGATCATACCATTGAAGATATTGACTAGGCAAAGAAATCAGAGTCTCCAAGCACTGATGGTTTGGTTGATATTGATCCAGTTCCTGAGCCTCATATGCTTGATGTAGCTGATTTTGGCAATCATGATGATGTCCATAATCATATTCAAGATGATCAGGTTGAGGATGTTGTTGATAATGTTGCAGATAAGGTAGATGCTCCTGCTCGTGAGGTTATTGATGAACCTGTTGTTTCACTTAGGAGGTCTTCCAGACATCTCGACAAGAATCCTATGTTTCATGGTAGATCTAAGTATATTGAGAAGATCCATATTGATGATAATGGTTCAGACATATTGACAACGACTCTACCGAGGGGGAAGTTTGAAGATTGTCATTTGGTTGTCGGTTTGACATTTGCCTCCACTTGAGTTGGAGGAGGAATTTGTTGTGTGGGTCCAACCCAAGTGGGCCCATACCATAATGTTTTAAAAAAAAGAGGTAGGGCTTTTAAAAACAAGGAGCATCATCTTTTTTTGTTTTATGTCGCACAGCGCTGTTGTTAGAGAGAGCGGAGTAAGTTTTGTGACATGATCTTGCGTGTTTAGATCGGTTGGTCATTTGTGATCCGATTTGGATGATTTTTCAGTATGTTGTTCCTTGCATCGTGAGTTTCTACTTGTATGGTCATATTCTTATTTCTCCATCTCTACTTGTTGGGCTGTTGGTACCCCTTTGTGAGTTTTGAGTTTTGTTGATTTCTACTTTGTTAGTAGTGAGTAGGGGTCGTTGTGACATCCTTATTTGTTGGGAGACACTTTGTTGTACTCATTAATTTTTATAGTGAAGATTTTTTTGGATTAGGTCCCATGGTTTTTACTTCTCACATTGAGGGGGGTTTTCACATTAAAATTGTGTGCATTCTCTTGTCTATTTATTTTGTGCATCCTTAGATATATCTTTTAGTGGATATTTTTGGTTGGCTGTATATTTTGCTCCTCACAGGTTCTTTCAAGCGGGAAAAGTTTTATTACCCATTTGTGTGTTGTTGCTTCTGCTATATATGCACTTCTTCCTTTCCCAACACTAGCTTGGACATAGATATAAGATAAATTATGCAGGTGTTCAAAAAACATTTTTGAAGATAGGAACTCACAATGGATGGGATCCACAGCCACAACTAGACCCACCCACTATGTATTTTAAGTCTGTGGTACACAATATCTCTACTTTCTAAGGATAAAATAACCTTATTATAAAGTATATACTTCTCTATCTTTGTTCACTTAGCAATAGGAGGATGCTATGGACCCAACAAGTTTGGGTCCTTGAATGGACCCTCTATTTTTTTTATTTGATAGTATTTATATATAGATTTGTATGTATATAAAAATTATCAATTAAAATTTGTAAATTTTTTATATTTACAGTTATTCATAAAAAAAAGAGTGATTTAACTAAATTTCTATGTGAATCTGAGTGGTACTAATTAAAATTTATAAAAATTTAACTTTTTAATCTGAATCATTGATTTATTTTAATAATAAATCAATAACTCAAACTAGCTAGTCTAGGCTTTTTTACTAAGCGCCACTTGTTAGTAAAACTATTTATCAAATTGCTATTTTTTTAACTATTTACCAAATTGTCATTTTTTTAACTATTTACCAAAATGCCACTCTTTTGAAACTATATACCAAAATATCACCCTTTTGTCCTACGGGGCATTTTTTAATAATTTCTGCCCAACTAGGATGCGCCACGTAGGATGGCGCATTCACGTAGGTTGCGCCAAGACGCTTGGCGCAACCTACGTGAATGCGCCATCCTACGTGGCGCATCCTGGTTGGGCTTTACACTGAAAGCGCCACCCTTGTTGGCGCAAGCAAGCAGAATAAGCCAACAAGGGTGGCGTAACCCTAGTATATATCACCCACCCCCTCCCCCGTTCGTCACATTCAAACCATTTCCTAAATTCTCACTATCTCTCTACAAATTTCTTCTCTCTAAACACTCTGAACTCTCTCAACAAACTCAATTCTTACAAGAAGTGGTGCCTAGATCATTATTTGTTTGTGATCAAATTTAGATTGTATTCCTTCACACTGTAAGTACTTCTTTCAATAGTTAAATAATTTATTTATTATTTGTTGATTGGTTTTTTACTAAGTTAGTGTTAATTGTAATTTAATATTATTATACTTTAATATTTTTAGTGACTAATGAATAATGAAGTTGTATGATATGTAGTCTAAATTGTATAGATAATTATTTTGTAGGTAATCGAGTAAGATATATATCTTTTGTTAAGTACTTGACATGATTTACATTAGTAAATGTAGCTTAATTCAAAATATTCGACTTTAGAAATTTTTTTTTTACATAAATAACGATATTGAATATTATTATTGATTGTTAATATATTGAATAAATATATGTAATACATTATTATACATTGTTATAAATAGCTTGAACATTGTTATATGTCCAATTAATATTGTAATTGACGTTTAATATATTAAATAAATGTGTTGAATTGTTATTGTTCAGAATTGGAGTTAACATGACAAAACCGCTTAATGTGCACATTTATTTCAATGGGACAATGTATGATGGTGAAGAGGGTGTCATGTATCGAGGTCCTCCTCCTAGGCCTATTGTGATCACAACCGATATGACTTTGGATGGGTTGAAAACTAATATCCATTCAAAGTTGAGACTTCAAGCAAATCAACATGTGTCAAAAGTTATCTATCGGTGTCCGCAATGCTTCAATCCGTGGAGATGGGTAGGGCTTCCAATAGAAGACGATGATGATGTAAAGTACATGATAGATTCCTTCTGTCAAACTCTGAACATGGCGTCGATGGAGTTGTATGTGGAGGTAGAAACAAGTGGGCAGGAAGAGCATGTTGAAGCTCTTGGTGAAATCGAAGCTCAAGTTGGTCCTTCTAATCAAGTTGAGTCATGCAATATGATCGTTATTGGTGGTGCAATGGTTGAACTTGATAACCCACTTGTCAGAGATGCAGTATGGGAGTCAAGTAAAGATGAAGCACAAGTAGCTGAGGGCGACGATTCGGACACCGACATAGAGGCAGAAAACTTTGATGCCGAAGAAAATTTACAGGTTCCATTGGCGGTTGCTCCTCAATCCATATTTATGCCTCGAGGACCTGAATCCGTGTTTGTGCCACCATACCCTCAGTTTTCTCAAATTAACTGGGATGCGTTGGATAATCCTGATAACTTGCCTGAATTAGACAGTCGTGGGACTTGGAGCATGGGTGATGAATTCTATGTTGGCTTGCAATTTCCATCAAAAGATTCCGTGAAGTTAGCTCTCAAACAATATTCCATTCACAGGCATTAAGAGTACAAGATTGAAAACTCTGATTCACGAAGACTGACTGCCAAGTGCCCTAGTTTTGACGAAGGTTGTAGTTGGAGACTTAGAGCCATACAAAGCAAGAGGTCGAATACGTGACAGATTACAAAATATAATGGACCTCATAGTTGCGTAAACTCATCTATGTCATTAGATCACCGGAAGTTGGACTCTCGTTTGATATGCTCTTGCATTTTGGAGTTAGTCAGAACTAAACCCGATGCACCTGTATCCTTAATTATTGAACGGATTCGAAGCCAATTTGGTTACCAAGTTTCATATCGAAAGGCTTGGAAGGCAAAACAAATGGCTATTGTGAATGTGTTTGGGGATTGGGATAAATCTTATGAGGTGTTGCCCAGATGGCTAGCAGCCATGAAGAGAGACATGGAAGGCACAGTGGTAGAGTTGCAAGACGAGGAATGTTTTGTGAATAACCGACTCGATCGTTCGAAAAGAGTTTTTTGTCGATTATTTTGGACATTTAGACCATGTGTGGCTGACTTCCGATATTGTAAGCCCATCATTCAGATTGATGCCACTCATTTGTATGGCAAGTATCGTCATAAGTTATTGATTGCAACAACTCAAGATGAAGATAGAAAACCTCTGCCTATTGCATTTGCCATTGTGGAGGGGGAGACCAAGGATGCTTGGAGTTGATTCTTAGCCCACCTGAGATTGCATGTCACCCAACAAGAGGGCTTGTGTTTGATCTCTGATCGACATCGAGGCATCTTACAATCAGTGGCAAATGAAAATCTTGGATAGCAGCCTCCGAATGCATATCATGTCTTCTGCATACGGCATATTGGTTCTAATTTTAACTCCAAATTTCAGAACAAGGAGTTGAAAAGATTTTTGATTAACACAGGTACTTTACATTTTCTATTTGTATTCTAATTTTGTCGATAATAATAGTTAGGTTCTAATACTAACCCAAGTTATTTGATGTATCAGGGTATGAACTAATCGCAATAAAGTTTGATGCTAGGCTAGAGAACCTTAAAGTTACAACGGAGATGGCAAATTGGATTAATGGAATTCCAAAAGAAAAATGGAGTTTGGCGTATGATGGTGGCCGCAGATTCGGTCATATGACTATCAATTTGTCAGAGTGCATTAACGGAGTGTTGAGGGGTAGCAGAAATCTACCTATAACTGCATTGGTTCAATTGACATATACGAAATTAGTAGAATACTTCGTCAACCGAAAGGACGAGGCAAATTCAAAATTGATGACATTTAACCAGGTTTGATATTGTTTTACAATATCTGTAAATTAAATGCACACGTGCATCTATTTATGGTTTGATATTCTTGTTCACATTAATTTAACCAGGTCTGGAGTGATGCCTTATTGAAGCACTGGAGAGTCAACCTGGCAAAGGCCAGTTCACACCAAGTTCGCCGGTACAATAGAGAGAACACAAGGTTCATGGTTGAAGAGGCTTTTAATCCTGTAACACAACAGGGTGGACTTTCTTATACTTTGAACCTGGAAGAAAGGCGGTGTGACTGTGGGGTGTTTCAAGCCTTGCATTATCCTTGCTCGCATGCGATTCTTTGCGTGTGCTTCAGTGGCGTTGACCCATTCCAACTTGTTCATAGGGTTTACAGGATGGAAAGCATTTATAGAGCCTATGAGTTTGACTTTGAACCGGTCCGGGCTGAACCATGGTGGCCTGCAGCTCTCGACACCACTTTGGTGCCACCACGTGCATTACTTAGATCCAAAGGTAGACCAAAATCAACCCGACTCGGGAATGAGATGGATTGGCGCGAAGCAGGGCCAGGACAGACCTGTACAACATACTATCGACTTGGACATAATTCTCGCACTTGTCGGGTCGGTGGATCGAGTTCCTTGGAGGATGATGGAGCGGGGCCATCAACTGCGCCCATCTAGTTGATCTAGGACCTATTTTCATTTTTCAGAATCTTGTATTAGCAATCATGTGTATTTACGAGTTGTATTGTTTTGTATCACTAATCTATGTAGTTGTATTCGAATACTATTTTCCTATATATGTTAGTTGATTCTCAGTGTTATCTTCATTTCTTTCATATTATATTTTTGTATAGTTATCATATGGTTATATCATATTTTATTATAGTAATAATAGAATCCTACTAATTGTTGTTATTGTTTGGCATACAGCTGACAGATGGCATTCCGTGTAAACCCCGGACCAGAGGACGGCTCGATTTTGGAGTTGCAGGAGTACCATGTTTCCCAACATGTATGGCAGGGACATGAGGACCGACACCTGCGTGTTAGACGTGCTCAGAAGACGAAACATATGGACCCCCCTGCTCCGATTATTCCGTATCTTCAGCAGGCTGGTTTCTTGGGAGTTGCCCACATGTGCTATTACAGCGTTGATCACTTCCTGATCTCTATGTTGGTTGAGAGATGGCGCCCAGAGACGCATACATTTCACATGCCTACCGGGGAGTGCACCATTACGTTGGAGGATATCGGAATGATATCGGGTCTTCCCATTGATGGCACTGCAGTCACTGGCGTTAGGCATAGGGATGATTGGCTCAGTTTGTGTGCTCAGTTGTTAGGGATTGATGAGACTCCCTCGCTCATAGCTGGGGCACGCATTGACATGACATACCTGTGGCAGCCGAGTGTTACTGCAGTCCTTGTGGACGATGATGATGAGTACGTGCAACAACGTGCACGATATTACATACTTCGCTTGCTTGGGGGTTTCTTATGCCCCGATCATTCGGGTAAGCTCGTGCACTTAATGTTCCTCTCATTGTTGGAGGACTTTGCTGTTGCCAGGACGTATAGCTGGGGGTCTGCAGTTTTGGCGTACCTGTATAGAGAGCTTTGTAAAGCTACGGACTATGACGCACGTGAGATCGGCGGGGCATGCATCTTATTGTAGTACTGGGCATGATACAGATTCCCCCGGCTTGCCCCTTCACTAGCTGACCATGATGAGCCTGATGTGTTTTACGATGCTGATCGTGGTCAATTACATCCCTTAGGATGGGAGTAAGTTTCTATTTCATTTCGTATTTTTACATTGCGTTCATGACATACTTTGTTAATATTTTTACTTACGTTTGTAATACTTTCATTTACCAAATAGGTGGTGTAAACATAAAGTATTGAGTGATACTGTGATTGGCGTCCTTACATATTATCGCCAGTTCTTCAATCAGTTGAAAAACGATGAGGTATGTCTTCGTTTACATTCCTTTAAGATATTTACTTATGCATATTCTGTCTTAATGTTTTGTCCATCTCTTTTTTTCAGTTTATATGGCAACCATACACGGATGAGTAGGTGACAACATTGCCACCTTTTTGTGTGGCTGGTAGGGACATTGCACTGGCAGTGGTCCCTCTCATATGTTTTCACATTGTTGAGTGGCACCAGCCAGACCGCGTCATGCGCCAGTTTGGTCTTGACCAGCCCATTCCACGGAGGAGACCGCCCGGACGGATGATTACACTCGGTTACGTTGGCAGGTAGGCATGATGAGGATTGACCAGCTACACATGCTGTTTATATAGCCACTTGGGATAGTCGTAGGGAGAAGCTTGTTAGGGGAGTCCCATTGGTCGCACCCCTCAGTTCACGTTCTGAGTACATGCGTTGGTATAAAAGAATTACCAGACGCTGGATTGCTCCCACAGGCGCATCTATTGGGAATGCGGTAAGCTCTTTACCAATTCGTTAGTGACTTTATGTATTTTGTATTCAGTATAATGACATAAATTATATCTGTTTATTAGGCGGACATTGCAGAGTATTTGCTCAGTTCAACTACCGACACTGTCACTCGAGAGGCTGCTACACAAATCCTACACTCATTGCGGGAGCATGACCGCATTACGATGGAACAGCTGCGTCCAGCTCCAGCAGCAGACGACATTTCAGGGCCGCCCGAGGAGTCGAGCCAACAGGGAACGCGGCGTAGACGGAGGAGAGGATTAGCGAGCAGTCGGACACGACTTCGACATCCCGAGGACTCCAGCTCTACTAGCCAGCATACGACTCAGCCTCCTACCGCAGCTACCGCTGCTACATACCCCCCACTCAGCCTGCTACCACTGCTACGTACCCTACTCACCACACCCGCATATTACCCACCATACCCACCGTACCGCTTACTCACCGTATCCATACCCACCACCGAGTTACCCCTCATATCCTTACCCACCATATCCTTACCCACCACCAGGTTACCCACCATACCCATCACAGCCAGGTCCCTCTTCCGAACCATCTCACAGGCCACCACATTCTGATGCGGGCCCATCTCATTGACATTGACATGCAATTATATTTAGTGATTTTGTGTAAAAGACTATTGAGAATATCTTCTTGTCAGTTTGGTACCCTTATTAGATTAGACTATATATGTTTTTCGCACTGTTTTAGATTTTATTAAAGATTCTGGTAACTGGTTGCATTAAACAGGATCATTGGCTTTTGGGGAGGTCCAATATTTAGGGGAAACTCTGTCGAAATTTTTACTAATTCGAATTACTAAAAATTTGGGAGGGGGATTATTGGGATCCAGAATCCTACCACTTATCATCCGAATCCTACTCAAAAAATTTCATTTATTTATTTGAATTACTGCAAGAGTAATTTAATTGATATAACTAATAATAGGCTTTTTTAGGAAGCATTTAATGCCATATCATCAACACTAACTTTTCTTATGATTTGACTAATAATAAAAGGAAAGTCATCGAAGTTTGTTTTAAATATTATATTAACCAAGTATAAGTATAAGTATAACCTATAAGTGATACGTCTTTTCTAGAGGATATACCATTTAATTTTTATGATATGTTGTTTAAAATATTTGTGTAAAAATAAATAAATATATTCAATATCTTCAATAATAAGATATGTATGTACATTTGATTACATTATTTTTCAATTTTTTAAAAATCATAAATAAAGACAAAATTAAAAGAAAATAATTAATACCTCATTCGCTTTTTTAAAATGAAAAATAAATTGAAACAAATTTTTAAAAAATAACAAAAAAGAAGCATATGTGTTATGTAATTAATAAATCCTCATAATAACTAAAATAATATTAAATATTACCAACATATTAAATTTGTCACTTTTTTAATTTTATATTTTACATAAAGTAATTAGTATGGACTCATTAATAAATGCTTACAAATTTTATTAAATAATTTAAATAATTTATAAATAAGTATTTCAATTTAGAAGCTCATACCAACAAGAGAAGCGCTTTCAGGTGTAAAACCAACCAGGATGCGCCATCCTACGTAGCATCCGGAAAGCGAAATTATTAAAAAATGCCACGTAGAACAAAAGAGTGACATTTTGGTATATAGTTTCAAAAGAATAGGATTTTGATAAATAATTAAAAAAATGACAATTTGGTAAATAGTTAAAAATAATAATAATTTGATAAATAATTTTACTAACAGTGACAGTTTAGTAAAAAAACCAACTAGTCCATCTATGAACCTCTTTTTAAGAGGTCCATATTATAATTTTTCCTTAGCAATATAGGACTCTCGGTCTGCAATTCATAATTAAGTCCCCATGCTTGAGAAGCTGCAAAAATACAATAGAATTTCTCCACTAGAATGACTAACTTATAAAAATCAGTTTGGAATACCGTATACCATTAAAAATAAGTGGTTATTGTACCTTAAAAAAAACAATAAGTGGTTAAAGATATAGGATGTGTTTTTCATACAAAATTTCATATCAAACTTATTCTTAAGTTTTTCTCTATAAGGGTGTAACAAACTAACCCTAAAAGGTAAATATTAAGTGCATAAAACTGGGTTTAAGAAAAGCCATGTTCTCACCGGCTTGAGAAATAGCCCAGTTGTTGTCTTGTCACTACAACAAAATTAATATATGATTACATTTTTTTAAGTTACACTTTAAAAGTATACTCTTAAGTCTTAATAGGGAACACTTTTATAAAAATAGTCTTTTCTGAGACATATGACCACATTTTTTTCAACTACACTTAAAAATGTACTATTAAGTCTTAATAAGATACACTTTTATAAAAATAACTTTTTCAGAAAAATTTTGACAACGGATTTTTAACCACACTTAAAAAACGTACCTTTAAAGTATAAATGGTACGTGTTTAAAGCATTGTCATATTGTATTATATTTGAGCACGCTTAATAAGTGTAGCCATTACTTTTATTTTAAGCTACCCTTTAAAAATGTAGTCTATAACCTGCTTTCGTTTTGATGCTTTCCTACCCATTCTTATTTCCCCCACAGCACCAAAAACACTCATCCACTAGAAACACTCTGCGAACACCCACTCACTCTTCTCTCTGCGACTCATTCTCCCTCTCCCGCTTAGAGCTCAGCGCTCACTGTCTCTTCCCCACACTCTGTGATCTGCGCTCAATGCATCGCTCAGCCTACAGTCGTGCACAGTTCACTGGTCCGTCATCTCATTCATCACAATCGAACCTATCTTTGTCTCACTCATGTTGTCTTCGTGGCCTCAATTCATCGCCACATGGTCATCGCTACTGGCTCTGCTCTGTCGCTGCTTGCACCACTGTCAGCGTCCTCTGCAGCGGTGTCCACCGTTACAGCATCCTAATAGCAAATGTAAGTAGGCTAGGGTTTCTGTGTTGGGGTTTCTACTGATAATGGTGGGGTTTCTATGGAAATTTATATGGGGTTTCTAATGATGTGAAACGTGCTTATTAATTGTGCATATAACCTGTTTAATAAAATGACTCCAATGGATCGATTGAATTTTAGTTGCAAAGCAGGAGACTTGGTCATAAGCTTTTCTCTTCATCGAGGTTTACAAGCTCTGTAAAGCAGGTTTCTTTCTCCCTATCTTTTTCTTCTTGTTCTTTATGTAGAAATTTTGTTGGTGTCTTAACTGAGTTTTCCCATTTCTTATTTTATATAACTAATTGAGTGAAGATTTTGGAAAGTTTAGGCACTGTTTGTTAAGGATATTCATAGTACTTATCTAGTACTGCTGTGCTTTGCAGACAGTATTCCAAGTCCATAAGCAACTTCATATCGCACTAAACTATTGCCTTCGCTTTTGCTTCTTATCTACCCAAATCTATCAGAAATGGGAAAACTCAGTTAAGACACCAACAAAATCTCTAAGCAAACTTCAAAGGTAGATTATTTAATAAATCGGCCTCCAAAAAAAATTCATGACAAGGACTTTATGTGCTTTCAGCTTGTGCTCTGCATTTTCTGATACGTTGTTGTATAAAGCTTTATAAACTATGAATTTCTCCTTCTATCTCTTTTATGAGCTATATATTGCTGTTTGCACTTTGCATTTAGATGCATGACAAGGACTCCATGTTATATGTCTCCATCTTTCAGTTTCTTGTTCTGATATTAAAGAATTCATATTCATATTATGTGTTTATAAGGAACTTCTTAACCTTATGCAGTGGTTCCATCATGCCTATTAAGTATGGGCATGTTTTGTTTGGAAAAAAGGATAATTTTTAAACTGAAAGTTTCCTGAAAAGGTTCATTTGCTTTTGCCAGTCAACAAGTCTAGAGTCTAATGGACCTTGTTTGTTATCTGTCTCCCAAGTTTTTATTCAAAATATGGTAGCAGTAGCATCTGCATATCTGCATGTGGGATCAAACTATGCCTAATTTGTAATATTTGTATAATTTAGTACTACAAGCTATTTGTGCTATAATTTTTGAATTGCTTTCCGAGTGGAAGATTAATGTCATTTTAAGTGGATGTCTTCATGACTATTATTTTTCATAGGAATTTGATTGTTACTAGATCAAAAGGTTAGAAACATAAGTTCCATGGATCTCTTTTGAAGCTTTAAGAAAATTATAAGACAATTAGCTAAATTTCAATGCATTTCAAAAGTTAGTCCTGATGTAGAAGTTCAGACTACTTTTGTTTCTGATTTGTCAACTATGTACATGTTATTAACTTTTCCCATCACCTGTACCAAAATTTTACATTCGTTAATGGATGACTTGATGCGCTGGTAGCTTTTGGACCAAACTAGTTGACCATGGACCTCAAAGGATGGCCCATTCAACAAATGAGCTGGTCTTGTTTAGTAGAGAAACAGGCTCATCTATTGGTTCATATTGGAAAAAGTAAAAACACGTAGCCTTAACAACCTATTATCTACTTTGCGTCAACTCTTACCATCAAAGCTCTCCCCAATCACATTGGTACCTCGTTCTCCTCAGTTTTGCTGGAATTTGTTTTTCCTCCACTTCATTTTTATGAAAAGCTGGATTTAATCCTTGCCACACAGCTGAATTCTCATCTGTCATTTTTCTGATTTCTTTAAAATCTGATACGCCTCCAGAAACTTTCTCTCCCATAGAATTGTAAGGCATATGGTTAATAAGTAGGTTTTTCTATTCAGGTGGTAACTATGAGTTTTAACTTTAAAGCATGAATGGCAGCTTCACAGTTTGGTCCTAGTATGTTTCCAAATTGCTCCAGGTCTGCCATTTCAAGGTCTCATTTTATTCTAGCAAACTTTGAACTGGTGGCAGCCTGGTCCAGATTGACTTATTTCCATCTTTATTAATGAGACATGCCAAAGATTTTGAAATTCACAGGCTTGAGGTGATCAAATTTTAGAAATCCTGCAGATGTTTTTACTTTTGTTGTAAGTCCATTTGTTGTCAAGCTTCCTGCTTAAGCAAAAGATTATTGGAATTTGTATTTTGGTTTGATTTGGGCTTGGTAATCTCATAATTTGTGTATAATAATGGTCTTCTCTTATTCTTATAAAAAAATTATGTAATGCAAATTAAAAATGCTTTCATTTATGCTATTTTGCTTTTGTATGCATTGCTATAATGTGAGGTTGCATTCAAATTTGACTTGCCATAATAGTTGCTTTGATATTCAACAATGATAAGAGGATAAAGAATACTTCTAAGAGGATAAGTACAATGAATACTTCAAATTTGACTTGCATTTACAAAGGCTGGGTTGAGAAGTACAAAGGCAGAGGATAAGGAATACTTTTAAAAGGAAAAAAATACACCCTTAATATCTGGTCTTCAATAATGAAATTTCTTTTGTAACTTCATGCAGGCATTTGGTAGAAGACCGCTTACTAGTATAAGTCCAAAGAAGATGTGGAAGGGTACTATTATAGGCTTTTGTGGGTGTATAGTTACTTCTGTTGTACTATCAAAAAATTTCAGTTGGCCAATATCATTATCAAGGTACACTACCTGTCCTCAAAGTTAATGTCAGTGCGTTAATCATTTCAATTAGATGTGCCTATTGTAATTATTTGCCTGATAAATTTGTAAATAGAACGTTACTTAATATTTACGAATTGCATTATTTTGGTGAGATTAGATGATTATAATTGATCATTACTGGAGAAATTGAATGAAAGCCAACTTATGCAATGATCATCTTCTCATGGGAAAAACCTTTCCAACTAGAAAATAGGGAGTTTCTTGAAGTTTTTAGACATGCTGGCAGTCAGTAGTAGTACCATGTTGGAGATTCACGGCATTAGCATATTAGTCAATATATTGTTATTGTTAATCACCCTGCTTTCTCAAGAATTAGGTATGACCTGGTTCTTGACCTTTATCTTTGCTATATAAACTATAGAGTATATACAGCATAGAGGTTTGATCATGTGTTATTCTGTTGGCCCCACTTATTTAAGGATTAAGACGTTTGAGTAGCTGTAGCATATCTTTTTTGCTCATTGCAAGGTTACTTGTTTTCTGTTAATCAGTGAATAGACTTTTCTAGTTTAAGATGAACATTCATACATTTGCCATGCAACTTTTTAAATCCTGAGCACAATTCTTGACACTTGTGGTAATTTGTGGTTTTTACATGATTTTTGTCAGTGCAATAGCTCTTGGTGTTCTGAATTTCTTTGGGTCTATTTTTGGTGATCTCACTGAATCAATGATTAAACGTGACGCGGGTGTGAAAGACTCTGGTTCCCTAATAATTGGTTGTGGTAATTACTCTTTACTTATTAATGCTTCTATAAGAAATGCTTTATTTATTTGATATACAAAGAAATTTTATTGGAGAGTATAGAAAAAATAACTGGATATATGATTAATAAGTGGATGCTTGCAAACAAGTTGGAGGTTTGGGTCTTGAATATATGATTAATAAGTAGATGCTTGCAAACAAGTTGGAGGTTCATGTTAATTTGGGTTACAGCTGCCTCATATTTGAAACTAGTTCAAAGCTCTATTAAGACTTATCTTGGAAGGCTTTGGCAACAATATTCTCGAACAGTTTTTATGAAGACTTCTCTTGATAGTTTGATTGATCCAGCCGGTTGGTTGGAATGGAGTGGTAACTTTGCCTTTAAGTACTTTGTACTATGGAGAGTACATGAACACGGGGCCAGGTTCCTCAACAGCAAATGAAGTTAAATGGTTAGGATATCATGTCATTATCAACACTTCTAAAGCTTCAAAATTCATTGCTGCAAATTTCATCGCTGGCAACTCATGGTTACCATTCACCCATGTGCCTTTCACCTCTAGTTTATAAGTTTTATCATTTGTTTGTTGCTTGAAAATAATTTTGAATGATGTATTATCGAACACAACAGGAAAAATTATTTAGCCTAGCTGATAAATAGCATTCTTTTACTGTGATTTGATTCCATTCTATTCTTTATGGAAAATGTATTGAGAATACACACAATTATTCAATATACAATTTGAAGAAGTTGATCTTTTACGTTTGGAGTCTAGATTTTCTGAAGTTGATTAGTCTTGATTTTTGCACTTTCTTATAACTTCTGTGATTATTACTAGTTCTTTTTTTTTAATTGAACCAAAATGACATAAAAATGAATAGTGTATATATATATATTCTAAAATTAAAATTCTATAAAAATAATATATAAAATAAATGACATTAAAAATATTAAAAAATGAAGCATTTTTAATGTTTTAACAAATTTAACTAGATGGTGTGTAAGATTAACAAATGGTATTTTACAATTGATAAAAGAGTAGTCATTATAGGAGGTTAAAAAAAATAGCAACATAAGAGCACACTTGTAAAGTGATGTCTATAAAGTTTGTCATAAGGGAACGCTTTGAAAGCGTACTTATAAGGTTTGACATAAGGAAACATTTTGTAAGCGTACTCATAGAGTTTGACATAAGGGAACGCTTTGTAAGCGTACTTATAGGGTTTGACATAAGGGAATGTTTTGCAAGCGTACCCGTAAGATTCGACATAAGGGAACACTTTATAAGTGTACTCATAGAATTTGACATAAGGTAACGTTTTATACGCGTACCTATAGAGTGAAGAAGATAAATGTCCCTTTTGACTTTAAAAAAGTGTAGCCTTAAATAATAGGTTATGCCTGAATAAGTCACCCTTCTAAAAACGTTGCATTAGAACCAAAAAGTGTAGCTTTCATCAAAGGCTATACTTTAATATGCTTTAGAGTACACTTTTGAAAGGTTATCATAGACCAATTTTATTGTAGTGTGTTCAATATGCCAAGCAAAATATCCAAACAAACCCTTTGCTTGGCATAAGCAACCTTGACAGATATACTCTGAGTATCATCATAGTCGAACCAATCTGTCCCTTTAAAATGGTAGTTGGTAACAAATGTGGAATCGAACACAACCTACCCACCAGCATTCTTGATATCCATGTACTTCACTACCCGAACTCTTTTTGTAGCTGATGCAAATCGTTAAGAGTCTCACATCACTTATTTTAATTTTTTTTTGTACAATTTATATATCTGTTAAGTTATTCTATTTAATGCGTTTTGTCCCTCAATCTTTCAGGTACAATTTATATATTTATTGAGTCACTCTACTTAATGTCAGGTATAAAAGTCATAAACCATTATATTGACCCAGTCCAAGTTGTTTGCTATTTCCTTACCTGGGTAGAATTGCAATGGAAAACGTTTTTTGTCTAACGCAAATACGGAAGATGTATGTTCACCATATATTTGAGTGAGACAGATGTTAAATTAAACTGTATATGATTATAAAATTCTTATAGAATACAAAATGAATTTGTGAGTGAGTTAAAAAAAGTTGAAGGATAAAAATTGAATGAATAAGGAGACCGAATTACAATGGGGTGATCTGGCCAGAGCCACCCGCCAAAGTTGGTCTTGTCTGTGTCTGAGGATGGGTACTCCCAGTCAACATCAAGTCCATGGAAGTTGTTTCTTCTGGCTAGTTGGATTGAAGAATCTATGAATGATTTGCGGGTGCTGGCTTGGCTAGCCATTTTGGCAAAAACTGGTGCCAAAGTAGGAACGCCACCACCACCTATGGATAAAAAGGTTTTCACTGAAGGGTTCTTTGCCTGGATGGTTTGGGTGAAGGTTGAGAACCTAGCTGCGTTTGAAGAAGAAGTGGTGACTTGGTTGGTATTGGGATCAAGGTCAGCACATGCACAGAACAGGTGGGTGAAATATGAGGGATCAATGTCAGAAACTGCTAGACCGCTGTCAGAATACCAGTAGCCACATTTAATGGCAGCTTGTGCAGAGGAGAAGTCGAGTTGGAGGACCAAAAGGAGAGTGGAAATCAGAAGGGAAAGCTTTTTGGAGTTGCCCATTTCTTTTATGCCTCTGATGTAAATTGGAGTTTGATGCCAAATTAACAATTGTAAAATAAGATTTAAAAAATTATATTTAAATTAATACGTAGATATTAAACTTTGTATAAATTTGCTATAAAAAAATTGACGTAATGTTGTATATATTCATTATATATTGTCTTTTTGCTACCTAAAGCAATTTTTTTTTATCTTTTTTAATATATTTTTTATATTATATCATTATACATCGATAGGTTTGAAATTTCAAACACTCCCAAGAGTATTTCATAGTTGAAAGGAAAGGGTCACTTTCAGTTATAGATTAAATAAATTATCTGCATGTTTGTATTTGTTTAACTTACTTTTAAATAAAGTTCACAATAAAAATGATAAAAGAGTATTTTGATTAAAAATGTTTTTTCTTTGTGTAAGTATGTGTTTGGTAATGATTAATTACTATTAAAAAACATTTTAATATAAAAACTATTTTGGGATAAAAGTGATATGTTTGGGTAAATCTAGTTAAACTAATAAAAAGTTGATTATAATGTAAAAAAGTTTTTATTTATGATAAGCTTCAATTTGAGTATTATTGGAAAAAAAACTTTTTATCAAAAGTTAATTATATTATTTTTATTAAAGTAATTTTAAAATATAAAATATAATATGATATAAATAAATAATTTTATATTATTTTTAATAATTTATTATAAAAAATATTTTTTTTAAATAATTTAAATAAAATAAATTATTTTAAAATCACTTTTAAATTAACATATCTAAATATAAATATAATTTTATTATAATACATTATAAAAATAATTAATTATATATATAATCGATTATATATATAATTAATTATTAAAATAACCTTTTCTATTAATCCAAACACATCCAAAATAAACAAAACTAAAAGAATGAGCAAGGAAGAATAAAAAAGGGCATGGTGAGCAAGTCTTCCTAAAATGTTTTAGTGATAGGCAGATAACAAAAAGGAACAACTAAGCCATGTCGAATTATTTCTCCTCGTCTCAATCTCCAGTTGAAGGTAAAAACTCTTTTCATTTTATTAACTCACTAGTTAGTATATGAATCCTTTTGGCTCTTCCACCCAAATAGCATGAAACATCCATGAAACAAAAATCTAACACAAACCCATAAACAATCCAAATAACTCACGAACAAACACCCCTTCCCACCAACCCCAAATACACAAACAACCACCTACACAAGCACAAAACCAAACTCAAACAGAATCCCTAAACTCTCATCAAGCCACCACCACCACGAATCTGCACCAACTCGTTAACTTGTAGCTGCCATAGATCACCACACAGAAACAAGCCTAGAACCACCCAAAACAGACAACCACCGTGAAACCCCCGCCAAGCCATCTTCTCCGCCACTAACGCAAGTCGCATCTCTCATTCCTCTGCCCAGCAAACATGCCAACGTCCTTGCCCCTTTTGTGCTCCACAATGAAACCCGAAACATCCCCCTGACAAGGGGTGTTCGTGGGTTGGGTTGGGTAGTTTCAGCAGTATTTTTGGACTCGACCCGTTAATCAGAGCAGTGGGTTGGGTTGAAGAAATTTTTTCGCTCAACCAGATCCAACCCGAGCTGCTTAAGAGTGGGTTGGGTTGGGTCAAACCCATGGGTCTAACGTGTTTTTTTTAATTCCTAAAAAAAAGTTCAAATACAAAATATAACAAATTAATACCATAAGTCTCAATCTCAAATAAACTAAACACTATAAGTCAATAAATGCATAACAAACTAACAACTAACAAGTCTTACTAAGTCTAGAATAAATTAAACAAAGTTAGTCATAATTCAAATAACAAATTAGTCTCAAATACATACAATTGCATAACATCTCTACCAACAATTTATCTAGAAGGAACTTAGAATTGAGGTTGCATAACTTGAGCAAAACTTTTTAAGCCTTCATTTTCAAAAAATTTAAATGGAAGCTCATTGATGATAATCATTTTAGCAAGTGCAATCCTACACTCCAAGCTTGCTTTTCTTCTTCTTCTCTAGCGATACTACATTCATCGCCTGCCCACTCTGCTAGTACCCATAGCTCTGCTGTCCGCTCTGCCCTCTGTAGCTTCCTTGTCCGTACGGTGCAGCAGCATTGTACCCAACTGCACTCCCTCTTATGTTCCAGATCTACATGAAATTAGCAAAGGAAGAAGGCTTACCTACTGGGGTTGTGTGGTGGCGTGACTAATTGCAGAGAACGGCTGAGAGATCGAGTAGGAGAAGAAGCAGTGATCACGAACTCACAGTGATAGCGCAATCGCTGGGACTAGAAGATCGGGTGGGAGAAGAAGCAATGGTCACTGACTTAAGGTGCAAACACTGGGAGCTTGGGAGAACTACTGCACTGCAAAGAACTAGTTGTAGAGACTAGTTACAGAGAAGAGATGACTACTAGCTGCACTGAGTCCAGTGGGGAGGGAGTAGATATATAGGGTTTTGATGCCTTTTCTCTTTCCACTTTGGCATCTATTTGTTAGCGTATTTACATGGTCTAACGCTATTCCTACCTATATCAAAGAGAATATTTACAAACCTTAAAGGCATTTTCCAAGCAAAACATACACTCTGTTTGAGTTACTTTTTTTTTTAAAAAAAGGTGGGTGGGTTAGGTTGGAAGTGTTCCAACCCACTACCCGACTCACACACTGTGGATTGAAGCATTTTAAAACCTGACTCAATCCGTGAACCCAACTTAACTTGTATTTTATGAGTTGGGTTGGGTCAAAACCCACGAGTTCGTGGGTCGACCCAACCCACTAAACACCCTTACCCCTGGCCACACTTCCGTTAGTTCATTTGTTTATCATTTATTTTTCTTTAATTTTATTTTTTTTAAAGACTTAAGAGGAATCTGTGTTAATGACCAGTCCAAATGTTTGCTTGGAGACTTGGGCTGAATCTACTTATGTTGCAAAGTCAAGTCAAGTAATTAGTGGGCTTGAGTAATTTCTTCCTTTTGGTTGGACCTTATCCTCTTCTTATACCAATTCTATTTAGAGTAGGTTGCCTTTTCTTTAAAAAAAATAGAAAAATGGTTAAAAATAATAAATAAAAATAATATAAGAGAATTAACTGAGTGAAGGTTAAATCAACTGAAAATATAAAAAGAAAAATGCTTTCACAAGATCAAAAAAATGAAAAAATATTTAGAGTTCTTTTGTCCGAGTTATTTAGAATTAATTCTTGTTTGAATAAGTGTATTTTGTTCAATGGCATGATTATTAATTTTAGAGTGTTATTACATGATTATTCTAGTGCATGTTTTTGTTTTTTGGTGGTTATTAAAAAAGTGTTAATTTTGTAATTGTTAAATAAAATTGTTTTAAAAAAAATTATTTGATACATGCAACAATCTGTGACATTAATTTTATAGTTTACTATCCTCAAGTATCGTATGAATTGTAAAGGTTTATTGTATAACCTTGCTATTTTGAATCTTGTGCAAAAGTGGATTCGCTTTCAAAATAATTTTTTTTAATTTTTTTTTCAAAATTAAAATTAGCCAACCCATAATCATTTTCTAGATAATTACGTTGGCTATAAACTTTTCATTGCACTTGGGAAATACGTAGAACGAAAGTTAAGCCAAAATGTAAATTTTTGTAATTTAGTTTGTTTGCTAAAATGGGTGAAACAAATATTTTTAAGGATATTAATAAATTTGCACCATTAACTTAGGGTAACCATATTAAGATGAGTGTATCAAGGGTGTTGTGATATTTAGTTTTCACCATTCCCTACGCATAATCGACTCTTGAATCCAATCTATTTCAAAAGACTAGTTTCATAAAGAAAATGTTTTCTAATATTTCCTAATTTAAATAAAAATAGTGGCGATTTCATCTTTTTTTTTCAAGATTTTCTTTTTTGTCAATCCAGCTAGGATCTCAAATATGATAAATGACGACTCTGCTAGTGATTTCTGAGAGTCAAGCTCATAAAAGTTAGTTGTGGAAATTATTATTAGCCCCGATGATATTTGTTTTAACCCTTGTTGTTTGTTGCTTTATTATTTGTGATTTTTGTATAGTTTGTTTGATTTCTATTTTATTTGTTTCATAGTCTTCTTGTATATATTTAGTTGATTTGTGTTCATTATTTCCTTTCTTCTTGCTTCAACCTCAAGGTAGATGATTACAGGCTATTGTATATATGTTCTGTTTGACTGTTGTTTTGCAGGTTGTGCATAGTTTTATTTTCTTAGGTTTTGTGCAACTTTATATGCTCCCAGCACACACCGCACTATCACTTACCTCACACACAGTTTTGGGCTCTATACTTGAGCTTTGGAATGCCATAGGACCAGAAGGGGCTTTGGCGATGTTATTGTGAGGCTTATGCTTCCCTGACAATCACTAATTTTCCCACTCAGATTGTTACCGGTCTCATGGACTGCCATATTGTGACTTATTCGTCCTTATGGCCAAGCTCATGGAACCAAGTCCTTATTTTTGGGGATAAGGACAATTTGGGAACCACACTCTTTAGGGGTCTAGATCTATCCCAAAAAAACCATGCACTGATTGAATTACAATGATGGCTACTTAGTTTAGGATTTTGGCCTCATAAATATCCAACCATCAGGTTCTACCTTATTAGGACATAAAGGGAGCATACTTTTTTTAATCCCACATGTCATTCATTCATTCTCACATTTAAATAATGGAGCATATTAGATATAAATGTAGTCTCTTTTAACTTTCAAAAATACCAAAAAATCATCACCTTGTTAAAGTTTAAAATAAAAAAAATATTCAACCTTTTCTTAAATAAAATCAAGTCGCAGGTTTCTTCTTAAAGAGAGAGAGAGAGGGAGAGGGAGAGAGAAATTCATTCATCCCATTTATTGAAAAATAAAAATCCATTCACCCTTTGTGTCTTTTGCATCTCATGCACTAATAAAAACTTGGATTTGACAAAGTTGTTTAGTTCACGAATATGATAAATTATATTTGAAAATCTCTACTTGACACATTCCCAAAGGAATTAAGGTTTCATTGAAAAAGAAGTAAAATTACTATTAGTGGAATAACAATTTATCAATTCAATGAGTCTGGGTTATCCCTATAAAAAAGGGAGAATTAACATAATATTAATTTTTTCCTTTCATAAAAAAAAAGAAAAAAGAAGAGAAGAAAAAAAGAGAAATGGAAACAAAAAAAAAATATCATTGCATCTTGCCATAATTCTCTTACTTCTAAAAAATTAAAAAGAAAAGGAAAAAGGAAAGAAAGAAAAAAAAAGAGGAAAGAGTTTCATCTTATCTTAGCATGATAACAAGACTTTTTCATTGCATCATATATGAATTTATGCATATAGAAAAAAGGGGTTAAAAAAGAAAGAAAGAAAAAAGATGAAGAAGAAAAAAAAAATCATCATATTTTAGCGTCAACTTTTGCATCTGGAAAAACAAATTGTGTCATCTCATCTTAGTGTAATATTAAAAAAAAAGGAAAGAGAAAAATAATGAAAAAAAGAGAGGAGAAAGAAAACTTTTCACCCCATCATGGCATAAAAATTTGTATCTTACATTTTTGCATGAATTTCTTGCATCTAAGAGTTATATTCTATCTTGTCCTAAACTGTTGTTTTTTCAAAAACATAAAATCAAGCATTTAAAATTTCCTGGGCATGAATGAACAATTTTGTATTTTGGGTTCAAAGTAAATTTTGAAATACTTGAGAAAGGATGCAAGGCTTTACTGCCTTTTAATAAAAAAATGATCTTTTTGGGGTCCATTCAAGATGTTATAAGGCCTTCTTTAAAATGAATAAAAATGAAAAAAAAAACTTAGTCTTGTTTTTTTTTTTCATATTCTTTCAACATAAAAATTGAACCATAGTGCTTCTAAGGAAAATAGACACAAATCAAACCCGGGTTGATGAGATTGGACTGCAGACTAGACCCATGGAAGCGATTAAGAGAAATTTGGGTCTAGAGGTGGATGAAGTAAGGGAAATGTCAGATCAAATGTGTGAAGGACATGTGAGAATGAAAGGAATATTGAAGTAGATGAGAAATGGATTTTTCTTAAAGCAATCAAATGGGGCATTAGGAAATTCTAGGCCAATAGTCCATAGAACAACTACCAACAGGGATAGGACAACAACTTCTCCCCAAACAGTGATCAACCAAGTAGTATATGGTGTTTCTACACATGCTAATCCAGATTCAATGGCATCAGTAAAGGAAAAGAGCGTGGATGAGATGCTAGAAAAGTTGCAAGAGCAAATTCGAGGAATCTAGGATTCCAAACCTTATAGTTATGTGGAAATCGATGAACTGTGTCTCAAGGCAGAAAAACCATCCCTAAAGATTCTCAAATCCCTGATTTCTCGAAACTCAATTAGACCACTAACCCCTTCTTCCACCTGAAGAGCTGCTACATCAATATGGTCATTTGGTCTAGAGATGAGAAATTCCTCATTAGTTTGTTTCATGAGAGTTTAGTTGGGCCTACTTTAGAATGGTACATCAATTGGATTAATTAAAAATCTCTTGTTGGAGTGGCCTAGCCAAATTGTTCATAAACCAGTACAGATTCAACTTGGATACAGCTTTTACTTGAGGGTAGTTGAGTGCTCACTTTAGCTGAGATATGCTCTTAATTTTTAGGAACCCTTGAGCCTTTGTTTATTAGATTAATGGCTGGTTCAACTTACCAAGATTTTGTTGACTTGATTAAAGTTGTGGAAAGGATAGAAGCTTTAGAAAAAGGTGGTAAATTATTTATTGGTGACACAGAGGATGAATTCCAAGTCAATAAGCCATATCTAAAGAGAATGAAGTCTGATGTAAACCATGTGTAGTATCAGCCACCAGTTCAAATTCAAATCCCACCATCCTACTCCATATACCAAGCTTTCTAGACATTTTCACCTTATCATCATTAACCCTTAGCTCATGTCCTTTACCAAGCTAATCACCCTCTCCCATCCTATCCATATACTTTGTCACAACCATCTTCACCTCCACCTTATGCCAATTACTTGCTTACATTTCCACAAAATCAACCTAATCACCTCCATCCTTAACTAGGTTCATAAAACCAAAGACACTTTTGTCGTCAACCACCACCCTTCCTAAAACTATCAATTTCAAACGTTGAACTATTCTATCATTTGCTTGACGCTTATTTGGTTGTTGAAAAACTTATGTGCCCAATGGTATCTTTATCCGTAGCTTAGTTCAATCCCAATCTTACTTGCAAATTTCACATGGGGGCAATTGTCCATTCAATTGAAGATTGTCAAGATTTTAATAATGTAGTTAAAAGGTTGAAACTTGGTGGGAACTTAGAGATTCAAAAGGATGGAGGTTTAAGCTTTCCTAATAGTTCATTTCCCAACCATTGAGAAAAAGTGATACTTTCACACCCTTTAGCTAGGAGGAATCTCTAAGTATCTACTGTTCTAATCTATTTATCAAGTGATTAACATCAAATGGTTGTTTAATTGTACTAAACCCTTATTCTGGTCAATGACTCAAGGGGCCAAAAATTTGAACTTATGTTAACTTTCTTGAAGCATAGGTGTAATGAATTTACATATTCTACCTTGTTATTTCATTTTTTTTTCTCATTTCTTCTTTGTATTTATTTTTGTGTGCTTGTCAATACATTCGCTTCATACTTTCATTCCTATCAATTTTCTCCATATTTATTCAAAGTGCCTCCCTACGATTTGCATCCTAAGGATAAGAAAGGATTCTCACAAGCTCGTTGATTAATCCTTGTCATGTAATGGACTGAAGTAACCGCAGATTCTATAAAGGTGACTAGGTCACCAAAGATCCTTGAATGCCAAATGGATAATGACTCGACATACCAAAGGAAGATGGCAAGAAGATAGTCTTCTCTTTTGAACATGAAATTGATGATCTTGTCATTTCCAAAACAAAAAAATAAAAAATAAAAAGAGAGGAAAGATGAAAAAGAAAAAGAGAGGGAAAATGTGAAAAATAAAAAGAAAAAAAAAGGAAGGGAGAAAGAAAAAGGAAGCAAATAAAATGGAAGTGAGTAAATATTGGTTCCAAGAATGTAGAAAGCAAATTTTGGTGCTCACTTTTTGTGGATTTTGTCTCATAATTAAAATTTTAAAAATACACAATCATGATTTGAAATGAGGATTAACCATTTTTCTTTATCCCTAAAAAAAGGAAAAAAATGATCATCATATTATCCTTTGTTATCTCTATTGAGCTTGAAATTTTTCTTCAAATAACCTTGTACAAGAATTACCTTACTTTGGGGACTGGCACAAAATAAAGGTTAGCTTTTGTCAATAGCTTGTTATATAGTTTGTAATAAAAATATAGAGAGAGAAAAGAAAGCAAGAGCAAGAAAACAAAAACAAAAACAGAAGCAAAACAAAAACAAAAGTAAAAAAATAAGGAGAAAAATGATATAATAATGACATATAAAAAATGAATGATTGAAATGAAAAGTAAAGAAAGTAAGAAAAAGAAAATAGGAAGAGAAAAATGTTTTATAAGAATTTTGGGGTCCAAAATGGAAGGAGGACTATTGTTTTTGAAAATACAAGCGCAATTGAAAGAATATACCTTTGAGTAGAGAAAGTTAATGATCCTTGATCCCTTTTAACCCTTAAACATTTTTTTTTGGGCCTGTTATATCTTTCATTTCATAGACACTAACCTTGGCCACGTTAAAAGCCTTAAAAAGGTCATTCAGATCAATGATTGACTGATTTTATTTTTGTTGATTTGATTTTGAGACAAAATATCCATCTTTTCCAAACTAATGTTCATTACTTTATATGTAATAAAAAAAAAAAGGGAAGAAGAAGAAGAAGAAAGAAAGAAAGAAAAAGAAAAGAACAAAATGAAAAGAAAATGGCTCGTTAGGTAAAAAATTCGTAAGGACAACTTAAGTAAAATTAAAGCAAGCAAAACTGATAAATCTGCTAACACTGGGGCATTGAAATGATATTTGTTTTATATCAGGGCAATATATACTCAAATTGTCAACACAGGGGCAAATTTATTTAATAATAGGGCAAAATCATGTGAACTTTAATTGCCCATATTGGGGCAAATTTCATTTATGCTTGACAGGGAGAAATCTTTGAAGGGTCACGCCTACAGGAAGATCAAGGGCTTTGAAATCCATTTGACGAATAAGGATCAATCAAATGAGAACCAAGGAATCCACAATGAGGCAATACCTATTTGAATTCCATAATATCCCTTTTTGTGGTCTTTTCCACACTATCATTCATTGCAAATAACATATAAGCAATTGAACTTCCATATCAATTAAGAGTTGTCCATTCAATTAATTTCTTCATGTTATTCTTTGTAATTCATATATATTCATTAATCAATGCTTCACGAAAGATGAACATGAGTACAACAAAGTGATTTAACCATCTAATGGTAATTCTTCAATGAATAATTTAGACCAAAAGAATTCAGAAATTCTAATCAAGGGAAGGAAATGATATCCTCAATGGATGACTAGGATTAAAAAAAAAGGGCCCAGTCATAAGAAGCATATCATAGAAGTCATATTGCAAGGTAAATCTAATTGAAATCAGCGAAGAGAATGAAGAAAAGGAAAAGGCAAGCATTTAAATCGGGTTTGGTTTGGTCAAAATTTTCAGAAGAAGCGTTTTGGTTCAAAAAAAGGAATTTCATTGTTAAAAGAATGATCATGGTGCATTTATCTGTTTATCCAGATTCTTGGCCTGTTGATTTTCATAGAGCATCTAGGTCTTTGGCATATCGAGTTGCTAAAAATATCTAGGTCCTTGGCCTGTTGATTTGCTTAATATCCAGGTCCTTATCCTGTTGATTTAACAAACTTCTAGGTCTTTGGCCCGTGGATTTGCCAAAACATATAGGTCCTTAGCCTATGGATTTGCTAAAACATCTAGGTCCTTGGCTCGTTGATTTGTCAAAGCATCTAGGTCCTTGGCCTGTGGATTTGCTAAAATATTTAGGTCCTTTGTAACATCCTCTCTGACCTAATAAATTCTAATCAATGTTATAAAAGCTCAATACTATAAGTATAAGTTGGATAATAATTTTGGTAATCTTTTGGATTAGTTTGAACCTAATTCTATAGCACTGAATGTGAAGAATAGCTGATAATTTAGCTAAAATGGTTGATATGATAGAAATAAATGTGAAAAATTTATTTTTAAAGCATAAACAGTGGGAATGAGTTGCAGTAAAATTTTAAGAATCGAATGAATAAGTTTAGCATTTTTAGTAACATTAAGTGAGTTTCTAAAGGCCAAATAGGAAAGTAGCTCAAAAAAATATGAAACTTTGAGCAAATGCTAAAGAAAGGATGAAGAGTATTTTGGTGATGAAAATAAGCTAAAAGGAATATTTCTAAACTTCCTAGTTTCATTTCATAGGTTTAACTGAACCTAGAAAAGAACACTGAAGCTTAGTGAATTATAAAGGTGTATATGAAAAGTTGATGAATGAAGAAACTGAGAAATGAATAGAATCATAGAATTTTTCATAACACCAATGAAGGTTGAAAAATTCATCAAGCGAATATTGAAATATCCTTAAGAGATACAAAGTTTTAGAATTTCCTCCTATTTTCTTATGTTCCACTGCCTCACTATCTCTCAATTTCTTATTTCGTTAGTTTCTTTAACTTTTGTTTATTTTCTCACCACTTATACACGAAAACTCACGACAGAAGAGAGAGGAGGGAAAGAGGAAAAAGAAACCAAGCCAAAAGGAGAATAAATCAAGCAAGAAAAAGAAGGAGAAAAAGAGAGAAAGAAAGATAAAGGCAAAGGCATAAGGATAGAGTAAAGGTAGGGAATTGTTTCTTTATGTTCTTCATCTTCTATGTAATTCAATATGGATTTTGGATTGAAAAATGAAACTTTGAATATTTCTTTTGACTTGTTTTCCATAGATTGATTATTGATTTTGATTGATGTTTTACTTTGAAAATAATTTGGAAATGTTTCTGAGTATATGTAAATAATGTTGAGATCATGAATGAGCTTGGAAATGGTTTAGATTTATGATTGTTATGGTTGGAAATGGATTGGAAACTGTTTGGAAAAATAGGGGAGCGTCTTTGGTGTCTCAGCGCTCAAGCGCTGTAGCATGAGCACCCTTGTGCTGGGCACCTGACATACGTTCCTCTGCTGTCACGCGTCCAGCGCCTAGGCGCTAGAGAATGGGCACCCAGACACCCATTGTAGAACAGAACAGGACGGATAACAAAATTTTATTTTGTTGGAATGGAATTGTATGCATATTAGGATCCCTTATGCATGTTTTGTAAAGTATGTTATAGTATAATTTGTGGAACTTTTCATATATATATATATATTGAAGTAATTGTATTAGAATGGAATTGCTCTCTTGAATTAAGAATTCACATTGCATGAATGGTGAATTTGAAAATGTGCTTTGAATGCCACATTGTATCTTGGATTTATGAATTTGAATTATATGATGTGAAATTGAGAATATGCTCCCTTTGATTTTAAGGTTGAGCTAGATATGTGTATTGAATGAATGCTTGAATAATCAGTGCTCACTGAATTTGTATTTGAATTGAGAATGAGAATTGAACAATTATCCTTCAACGGGAAAGTAATTAGTCTATGCTTTCCCACTCAGTATCCTTTGTTTTTATGTGAACTGTGTTTCACTTAGTATAGTGGATTTCAGAGATGATCCTATATGAGGGCAGGGTATTCGAAATTCCATTAGAACCATGGAGACAACCTCTTGTGAGGAACACAACAAGAAATTTACAATTTAGCGAGAGAATTTTGCGAGGGAAAATTTCCCTCGCAATTCACTCTCTAATTAGCAAGGGAATTGCGAGGGACCAGTGAGGGAAGTCTGATCCCTCGCTAAATTTGAAAAATAAATTCTAGGAGAAAATAACAAAGTAATAGCGAAGGAATTGCGAGGGAATTGCAAGAGAATTTTTTCCTCTCTAATATTAGCGAGGGAATTGCGAGGAATAATTTCCCTCACTAAGAGCACAGTTTAAACTTAGTCAAGTTAGCGAGGGAATTGTGAGGGATAATCCCCTACGCTAAAAGTAGCGAGGGTATTGCGATGAATAATTTCCCTCGCTGAGAGCACAGTTTAAACTTACTCAAGTTAGCGAGAAAATTGCAAGGGATTTTTTCCCTCACTAACTGATAAAATTTTAGCGAGGGAAAATTTCGTCGCAAATCCCTCGTAAAACCTAATTTAAACCTAATTACAGAATTCTAAATCCCTCACTCCCTCTCACTCTCATCCTCTCTCTCTCGTGCTCTCCCGCCCCCTCTGCCTCTCACTCTCACTCTCACTCTCACTCTCACCCTCACCCTCACCCTCACCCTCACCCTCACTCTCACTCTCACTCTCACTCTCACCCTCACTCTCACTCTCACTCTCACCCTCACTCTCACTCTCACTCTCACCCTCACCCTTACCCTCTCTCTCTCGTGCTCTCACCCTCATTCTCTCTCACTTAAAGTCGTAGCCTCTGTTCTGTACTTAGCCTCTGTCTCTGCCCAAAGCCGTGAAACCCGCGCCACCATCATGCCAACACAAGCTCGCAGCCTCTGTTCTCTGCTCAGCCGTTGCCTCCGGTCTAAGTGCACGGGTAAGCCCCAAAGAAATTAGGTGAGTCTAACTCTTTGAGCTCAGTTGATTTGGTTTTACGACTTGAAAATTTTGGTGATTAGTTTCGTGTGTGTTTTTGTAGGCCATTGGTGAAGATTAAATCATGTTGCAGAATATAACCAACAAGCAGATCGATAGAACCTTCGCATTTGACAAGGTTTTGTGCCTTTTGCTATTATTATTATTATTATTATTATTATTATTATTATTATTATTATTATTATTATTATTATTTTGAGTTTATACTAGTTTGGTTATTATTGCTAAACCGGTTCCCTGAATTTCTTCGTTATTGAAACTGTTTTCATGTGTCATTTTGCTTTATATTTTCAATTTGAGATCCCGATATAGTTTGAAGTTCCCAGTTCGAGATACGTGAAGTATTTTGTGCATTGGATGAGAATTTTTATTGATTAAAGTGAATCAAACAAGATATGAAACTGATAAATAAATCAACAAGAGGGTCAAAATAAAGCATAAGTTCAAATAGAGGGATCAAAACTTTAAACATATAAGCCAAGGTGAGAGGGTACCTATTGACCTTTGTAAAGAACTTCTATGCATGGCTCTGATTTGTACATAGTCTTTGTTCTATCTCGCTCTACACACAGAAAAAAAAAAAAAAAAGGGGCCGGAGCCATGGGGAGAAAAAAAAAGATAGTTCCAATTAAGAGTTAATCAAATATAGAGAGCAGTTCATGTCATTTTCTAATAGGATATTTTCTCAAGTATAGGGATGACAATTTTACCCGCCCCCGCGGGTACCTGCGGGTAATACCCGTGACCGGGGTGGGTAATACCCGTCAAATTTTCCCGCGGATATAAATACCTATTTAGTGTTATCCCCATTTAATAAACGGGCGGTGGTGGTCCCCCAGCACCATGCGGGTACCCACAAAAAATTTATATAAGTATTTTATATAAAATTATTAAAAAACTTAATTATATAAATTAAAATATTATAAAGTTATATAAATCAAAAGTATTTTAAGTGTTTGACATTATTTTTAGATTAAGTTGTGTTAGACAAATTTTGAAAAATTATAGTATTATACTTTTTTTATTTTTCATTATTTTATTTTATTTTTTTTGATTTTTTTGAATTTTTTTACAATTTATTGGGTACTACGGATATCATGAATACCCGTTTACCTGCGAAGGAAAGATAAACGGGTACCCGCACGGATATGGAGGCGGGGGCGGGGGCGGATATTATTCGCGGGGGCGGGGGGCGGGGGGTTACTATCCGTCCCCGCCTTGCCTCGTTGCCATCCCTACTCAAGTATAAGTTTGAGTATCACTATTACTTGGTAATCTTAAATGAAATTCTACATCTGCAGAAATGAACAAGAGACTATATTCAAGCATTAATGATGAACAAACAATTACCTTCTATGCACAGCCATGCTCGCCCATGTAGCTTCAAAGCTTTTAGAAACCTATTATGCTCCTCCTCTGTCCATCATTCTCTTTGCTTTGTGATTGTATATGGTTTTCTTGTCTGCAATTGCCAGTTACTTACTTAAGACAACAATACTAAACTTTGTTAATTCCCTTTCAAGAAACTTGCCCATCTATCATAATAACCAAACCTTACCAACCACTTCTTCGGCAGAGGAGTATGCGTCCATCACAGGACGTGAGCAGCTAGCGCTGCTTCAGATCTTCCCTGATGAGTAGCGGATACAAGGAAAACTTTCTTTCATTTTTGGTGACATGGAACACAGTAAATAGTAAAGCCGTCGTGGTGAAAATAAGCAGAAGCTGATGGTAAGGTGATGCTACTGCAAAAGAAACAAAGCGAGAACAGTAGGAAGAGATCCGTCTCTGTTTTGTATCAGCAGGAATAAGCATTCCAATTCACAAGTCACATGTAAAATAATACATAGAAGAAGAAAAATAAGATTAACAAATTTCAAGAATCAACCGCAACAGAGAGAGACACTTCTCCGAATGAATAAAAGAAAATTCCTTAATCAGAATCCTCACCAAAATGAATGTGTATTTGTCATGAACATATGTGTTGGGTAGCCCACCTGTAAAAAATAGAATTGTTCACTGATGCACACTTTTTAATTGTCGCATTTGCAAACCCAAATGCAGGTTGTCTCAAGTAATAAATTTCTCGGGAGTCCGAGGTCGATCTACAGGGAATTGTTGAAGATTAATTAAGGTGAAGTGAATATTTTGTTACTACGATTAAAATTATTTACTTGGATAAAAAGATTCACTCTTGGTAAATAAAATAAAAGCAAGATTAAATCCTTTTATAACTCAATTAGAATCCTCGCAACATGGAGGTTCCAATCGGAAAATACAACATTAAAAGTTCATTAAAATAATATACGTAATTATATTATGTTTCCTTTAATCATCCATTAATATCATCACTCATAAATGGGATCAAGCATTCACTGTGCCAATATTTTGTCTACAATAAATCAAGATCTTCACATTACAATGAGAGTTTCTAACACCAACACTTGTAAATGGGTTAAAGCATTCATTGTGCCAATCTCTTGTCTACAACAAATCAAGAACTCCACTTTACAAGGAGGGTTTCTAAATTAATTGGAAACAAAATACAATACGAAATAAAATAATATACGTAATTATATTATATTTCCTTTAATTATTACCACCACTTGTAAATGGGTTAAAGCATTTACTGTGCCAATATTTTGTCTACAATAAATCAAGAACTCTTCTTTACAAGGGTAGTTTCTAAATTATTAGAAACAAAATATAACACGCATAATAACTACTTAAAAATATAAATCATTAAAGCATAAGAGAGGAATAAATCTAACCTTATTTTATTACCAAGAGCTTCACACTTTGACCCAAGTAGACTAAAACTTATTTACACATAAACTAGAAAAGAGAAAAAGAGAGAGAAAATAAATTGGAGGGAGACTGGGGAGAGAAGCAGGGCACTGCCCAAAAGCCTCCCTCCCTCTTCGTCTTCCCTCCGTCTGGAATTGTCCGAATTGAATTCGTTGAATTCTGAATGTGTCTGTGCTTCTCCAATTCAATGCCTTTTATAGGCAATTTGATGGCTACTGTGGCTACAGGAGCCACTTATTATATTATGTGAAAAACGTCATCCGTGACGTTTAAGACATTTTCTTTTTATTTTTTTTCTTTTTTTTAAAATAATAATTGAGTAAATACACAGCCGTGCATCCAGTCATTTTTACATTTTTGAGAGAAGTGATCTTCATGAAAGTTGTAGGCCTGGATTTTTGCTTTAAAATGGCTTTGTTTCAGTCCAAAATCATGCCTAGAACTCAAGATATGGTCCAATTACTGCAGAGTGTTTAGACCCGGTTTCAGCTCCTCTATTCTGACTTCAAAGCTCAATTTCACCTCCAAGGAGTCCGATTCTGGAAAAGTGTTCAACATGAAAGTTGTAGGGAATTGTCTTAGCTTTCCTACAAGACCAAAATTACATCAATCAGATATTTGCAACTCAAGTTATAGTCAATTTACTAAACACTTCCAAAAAGATAATTAAGGCTAATTTATGCAATAATTTATTTAATTGTCCAATTCGGCTCAAAATCATAAAATGTGTCAAAACTAACTTAATTAAGCCTAATTGAACTTTAAGAAACCTAGTGAGAGGATTACAAAATGTATAAAATACAGTGTTATCATTCACACATGGCAATATAGCCAGTTTCTCAATCTTATATGTGTATTTGTCATGTCATATGGCATCACACATATTTTGCCAAGTCAAATAACATGGCCAAATTCTATTCTGTTCCTGAACTCCATGTTCTGAGCTACTAGCTATTTATTTTTCTCTGTGCTGGATTTATGGTATATATAGCCTAATATGTTGATACTACCAATTTTTATGAAAATGTTGTATAAGTGAAACTTGAATCCTTCTGTAAAATATGTTATTTAACAAGAATACTAATCTTCTTATCTTATGACATCCCTCTTGCTAGTTCACGTCTTCTTTTCTGGTTTTAATTTTTATTTTATTTGAAGCTTGCCTTGTTTTTGGGCCTACAGAAGTGCCTTTGTCAGTGTTTTCTTCTCTTCTTTTCATATTAATTATAAGATTTATCTGAAATGTGATGCGTTCTTAAATGTTATTATCTTTCCCATATCTTAGAATATATTTGTTGTGGGTTAATAAAACATAAAAGATTCGAGGATGAATGCCATGCAGCAAGTTGCCAATGTTAGAAACAAAAACCTACTAATTACAATTTACACATGATACATACGTGATGGCCCTGCATAGTGCAGGGGAGTTCCAGAATGAGGTTGAGGCTGGACTAGGAACTAGGAAGCAGTATGTTGTTCCATACATAAAAACTAGAAAATTCTAGACGTAGTATATGCTTCTTATACGTTCTCCTGATGTCATTTGTCCTCTTTATTAATATTCAAGGTAATGCAATAGACACATCGATCAGATATAGCCTTGCTAAAGAGTGCATGAGTTTGTCATGCTTTAAAGCTTGTTCAACCCTTAGGAAACCAACTCTAGGTTCAATCCTTAGGGAACCAATCTCTAGCCAGTAGGCCCTATGACACTCAACTCTTGCCAACTAAGCCCTATGGCACTCAACTTTAGCCACTAGGCCCTATGACACTCAACTTTTACTATTAAAGAAGCTACTAGTATTTCTAGGATTCAAACCATCCCAAAAGTACTTCAATTCTTACCTAAAAAGGCTGATTTTCATGGATGCACCAAATGTATATTCTAACTCATAAAATTCTAAAATTTTATGGGAAGATAGATCTCTCTCATATATTTCCAATGCCATAAACCTCACCTCATTTGGCTAAGCGTATCTAAAGTTATGCGACATTTTACAGAAGCAAAAATAGGGAATTCACTGATTCACCTATTTCTGCCTTGACTTAAAACTGAAACTGGGAACAAACTACACATAGAAAAATTATGAAATTTTCTAGGAAAGAATCCTTACATGTTAGCTTCAAAAGGCCACTGGTTTCACGCAAAACGGACATCAGAGCAGGAAGTTATGCAATCTGGTTTACTGGCTGCCAGAATGTATTTTCTGTAGAATCCAACTCTGATTCAAACATAAACTGGTGCAAATTGGCTACGTGGAAAATTCTGAAATTTTTACCATACGTTGCCCTATGTCTTAGCTTTAAAATGACAAAAAATCATGTCATTCCGATGTCTGTAACTCAAGTTATGTGACAAACATCACCAGCTGTCAAGATAACTCATTTTTCTGGTTTAAAGGAGTCTTTGCTGGTTTTCTGCATAATGTTGCATAAAACAACCGAAAATCACATTCCCAAACCTCCCAAAGGTTTTCCACCTCTAAGCATAATTAGCTCTCTAGCCGATTAGAGCTCTTCAATAATCAGTTAAAGTCCCTAATAATCTGTTTTCTAAAGATGCCTAACTCTAGGTTCGATCCGTAGGGAACCAACTCTAGGTTCAACCTCACTTGCTTGAGGGAACTAACTCAATAGGTTCAACCTCACTTACTTGAAAGAACCAACTTACTAGGCTCAACCTCACTTACTTGAGAGAACCAACTCACTAGGCTCAACCTCATTTGCCTGAAGGAACCAATTCACTCTTGCTACTACCCCATTTCAACTTAACTTATTGAGAGAGTAAAGTATTTACCACAAAACTTACCTATCTAACTCAACTTTAACTATTAAAGGAGTTACTAGTATTTCTAGGATTCAAACCATCCCAAAATACCTCCAAAACTTGTCTAAAAAGACTGATTTTCAAGATTACACCAAATGTGTATCTTAACTCATAAAATTCTAAAATTTTATGGGAAGATAGCTCTCTCTTATATCTTTCCAATGCGACAAACCTCACCTTATTTGGATAGGATTTACTGGTTTACCCATTTCTTCCCTAACTTTAAACTGAAATTGGGAACAAAATACATATAGGAAAATTATGAAATTTTGCAGGCAAGAAGCCTTACATGTTAGCTTTAAAATGCCACTAGTTTCATGTGAAACGGACATCGGATCAGGAAGTTATGTAATCTAGTTTACTGACTGCCAGAATGCATTTTCTGCAGAATATGCATTGGATTCAAACTGAAACTGGTACTATTTGGCTTGGTGTAAAATTTTGAAATTTTTACCACATGTAGCCCTATATCTTAGCTTTAAAATTCCATAAGAATCAGGTCAATTCGATATCTATAGCTCAAGTTATGCGACAAACACCACAGGCTGTTCGAGTGCTGTTCTGATTCTGCAAATTCAAGTATTGCATAATCTTGGTTTCTAACTAAGTTCTAATCCTCAAATCATGGATTCTAAGTGTTTTCCAACTCTAATCATGGTCTCTAATCATGTTAGGATCATTAAACACTAATTCAACTCATCAATGATGGATTTAAACTCAAACTTCCAACTAAAACTCTACTTTTTTCCAACTAACTATTAAAAAGGAAACTATAGATTCTAAGGGCTCCAATCCATCAACTAACTAGTGTCTAACTCATTAAACTTAGATTATGATCAAAGTCAATCAATCACAACCTAATTCTCATTTTTCTCCAATCCATTTCCAAGATTCTCTATCATGAACCAAAATAGTTGGTTGGAGCCATAAATGACTATCTAATACTTATTAGACTAAAATTATCCTAACTTAATTATTGGAAGCAAGAATCAAGCTAAGAGATAGGATTTTGCTCTCCAAATCCAGTTTTCCATTCCAAATCTCTAATCCCCATTCAAAAGAACAAAGAGAGAAAAAGAATAGAAATCTCCTACCTTTAGGTGATGACAAACCTTGGAGCCTTGCTCTTCTTCTTTTCCTCTTCCCTTCCTCTCTTCTCTTTTCTCTCTTTCTCCCCTTCGTTTCTCTATTTCTGTTCTGTTCTATTCTTTTCTTTTGTTTTCTGCTGGGGGTCGTGGGTCAAGGGAAAAATCAGAACTTAAGTTTCAATGTTAGAACTTTTATATGCTAAGAACACTTGAATAGAACTAATTCAAGTTTTTCAACTTCCCAACAACTATAAAATAAATACTAGGATTCATTTAAATTACTGGTTCACTTTTATTCTCATTTTTCATATCTACTACTAGTCAATCAATATTAAAATACACAACCAGTATACTTAAAAATACCAAACTGACTCCGATTCTTCTCAAATTTTAACTGTATCTTACTTAACTCATTTGTGACCTAAAATTAATTTCTCTATACTTGTTTCTCTTAACTTAGCCTTTAAAGCTATTTTTTAAGTCATTTTAAGCTACTTTTCAACTTCTGTGTTGCAACTAAGTGACTAAACTAATTTAGTTTGTTACAAAACTAAACTGACATGTTAAGCAAGTATTAGAATACCTTTGTAACCCGCTTACAAGCCTAACATGATACTGAGGATGTTACACATTGCTTCACCACATTCAGAACAACTTGGTTCATTTCTTCATCAGGCGACTGAAATTCACGAATAAGAATGATCATGACTTCCTTAGTATAGCAACTTGCGTATAGGGCTTCCAATTCCTTACACACTGCTCCACCTTCTCAATCTATTGCACAATCTTAATCCCAATGTGCCGAGCTTGCCATGATTTCTTACTCTTATAAACAACCTTCAAGAAGGGTAAAAGTGCAGGTATACCAAGAGCAGAGGCAACAACACTGAAAGCTCTAGCAGTAGTGTTCCTAACATATTCATCAATGTTGTCTATGTCAGGCCGCATAGCAGCAATCATTGTGGCCAGTGAAAACTTAGATTTTATTTATGCTTTTCTCTCCTATGAGGTACATTTAGGACTATCTAAATATGACATCAAATCTTGGATGTTGAAAATAAAAGTTATGAATTTCTAATGAATTATGTGTTAAGAATATTAGTTTGATTTAACTTTTGATTGTGTTTTAATATATGCTTAAAGTTTTATTTTCTTATTCGAGTGAAGATTTGAGCAACACCTTAATTTCCTATTTGAGATTCAATATGAATGAGCACACATACTTATTGTTTGTACTGCTCATTGTATTGAATCTTGAATTGTCCAAGTGGGACAATTTAGTAAGAAATTTTTTCTTCACTTGGTTAATAGTTATTATTTAAATCTCATATCTTATACTTGTTAAAATTTCGGTCTGCTACATTTCCTTTTGTTCTCTGGGTGTATACTTAAACGTGGTAGATCTCACTGCGTTATAGTCATGCACTTGGAGACCAATGGGAAATGCTGCCGAAATTTCATCAAGTATAAAATATGAGATTTAAGGAATAACTATTAACCAACTGCTGAAAAAGTTTCTTATCGAATGGGATAGGGCCATACCATGTTAAGAAGGACCAGTTGATATAAGGATTTGTATTAATGTGCTAAACCAATTTCAGCAATCATAAGACCCGATCGAAGTTGGATGTTACGAATAAATGATCCTACCGGCTATGTAAGTGAAGAATTCAAGGATGAAGTTGATGATTTCATTAGGGTTGCTCAAGGAGACTCGACAGTTACTAATGCATTAAATCGCATCCTTTGTCCATGTGCTAGATGTAAGAATCGTGCTTGGAGGGAGGTATTTGGGGTAGAACAACATCTGTATAAGTACGAATTTTTTAAGGATGGTTATGTAAATTGGACCATTCATGGTGAAGACAGATGAGGGGCTAGCAACTCAACATCCATTGTCCATGATGATGAAGTGGAGCCTAGGAATCCATACGTGGATATGGTTATGGATGCCGCAGGTGATAGATTAAGTCCAGAGGCTCAAGATTTAGAAGAGGATTCAAATCCGTCAGCTGCGAAATTTTTTGACTTGCTAAGAGACACTGACGAACCTTTATGAGATGGTTGCCATAAGCACATGAAATTGTCAGTTGTAACTTAACTTTTGAACTTGAAGTCAGAGTTTAACATTAGTGAAAGTTGTTATGATAGAATAATTGTCATAATTAAGAGCATGTTTCCAGAGCTTGAAAGGTTACCCGAAAACTTCTACAAATAGAAGAGAATGGTTCGTGAGTTGGGATTAGGATATGAGAAGATAGATGCATGTCTTAATCAGTGCATGTTGTATTACAAAGAATACAGTGACAAGAAACTCTACTCAATTTGCTTAGTATGTGGACACCCACAATTCAAACCGAAGGCAGGACGTTCATCGAATGAGAAGGATGTGCCGCACTCAGTGTTGCGATATTTTCCCATTATGCCAAGACTCCAACATCTGTTTATGTCCAAAAACACTGCACAGTATATGACTTGGCATGCGGATGGAGTGCGTCAAGATGAATCAGTGATCAGGCATCCAGCTGATGCTGAGGCTTGGAAACGATTTGATGCTACCCATTCTACATTTGCCCTAGACGCTCGAAATATTAGGCTTGGCCTTTGTACAGACGATTTTAATCCATTCAGCGGTTCAGCCACACCATATTCATGTTGGCCTATTTTTGTCACACCATACAATCTACCTCCAAGTATGTGTATGAGAAGCGAATACATATTCCTCACTCTTGTGATTCCTGGACCAAAGTCACTTGGTAAAAGTTTAGATGTCTATCTTAGACCCCTAATTGACGATCTGAAGATATTGTGGGATGATGGGGTGCAAACTTATGATGCTTGGAAAAAGTAATATTTTGATATAAAAGCAGCTTTGTTGTGGACAATAAGTGACTTTCCAGCCTATGGAATGCTGTCTAGGTGGAGCACTCATGGAAAACTTTCTTGTCCGCTTTGTATGAATCACAGTAAGTCATTTGTGTTGAAGCACAGTAGGAAATGTTGTTGGTTTGATTGTCATCGCCAATTTTTGCCCATTGATCATCCATTTTGCTGTGATCGAAACTCTTTTAAGAGATCAACAGTGAAAAAATCTAATCCACCGCAACAGCTGAGTGGGACAGATGTCTTGAATAGAGTGACTCAACTTAAGGAAATCATTTTCGGCTTGAATTCAGGTAAACAAAAATAAGATGACTTTGATATACATCACAATTGGGTGAAGAAGAGCATATTCTGGGAATTGCCTTATTGGTCCACTAATCTAATACGACATAATTTAGATGTTATACATATCGAGAAGAACGTGTTTGATAATATCTTCAACACTGTCATGGACATAAAGGGCAAAACAAAAGTAAGAGAAGATTTGAAGATAATATGCAAACGTCCCACCTTGGAGCTAATAGTTGAGAATGACAAGTGTAAAAAACCAAAGGCGACGTATGTCTTAGATGCCAATAAAAGAAAGATGGTGTGTGAGTGGATAAAATAGTTAAAATTTTCTGATGGGTATGCGTCGAATATCGCACATTGCATCAATGTAGACGGCGGGAAGATATATGGAATGAAAAGTCACGATTGTCATGTTTCTATGCAAAGGTTAATTCCTCTGGCATTTCGTGATATCTTGCTAAAACCTATATAGGGACCGTTAACAAAACTAAGCTTGTTCTTTAAAGAAGTTTGTGCAACTGAAATTCGTGCTTCCAACATGGAGAATGCAGAGCTTTCTATCATTGAAACAATTTACAAGTTAGAGAAGATTTTTCCTCCAGCATTCTTTGACGTGATGGAATATCTAGTTGTCTTATGAAGCTAAGGTTGGAGGACCAGTGCATTACAGGTGGATGTACCCCTTTGAGAGGTGTATGCTATACTTGAAAAGAAAGGTCCGAAATAAGGCGAAAGTTGAAGGATCTATTTGTGAAGCGTATATTTTAGAAGAAATTTTCAATTTTGCTTCCATGTATTTTGATCCCCACCTACAGACCAAGCGCACTCAAGTTCCTCGGAATGACGACGGTGGGGAAAATATAATTAATGAACGGTTATCTATTTTTAAACATCCATGTCATCCTATCGGGAGAGGTCGAAATAGATTCTTAATGGATGTGGAACTTCAGATTGCTGAGACATAGTACTTGTAAATTGTGGAGAAGTAGAACCTTATCTCCAGTAAGTTTACTCTCTATCTAATGAATTTGTTATTAATGTGCTAAATTTATGCTAAATATTAATTATTGTATTGATTAGACAATTCGAGGATTCGTTACGGGATACAGATCCCAATATCACTGATGATCAAATATTGGAAGCTCGAGATAAGGATTTCAATAGGTGGCTAAAACATCTAGTGAGTCCTTTTATCCATAATAGTGATCTATCATATTAAATTTAATGTGCATTATGCTAGATGTTACAACTATCTATCGTCTATGTAATGATACAGGTTAATATAGGCCAAGTCGAGGATCAAATGATACGAGAGATAAGTTACGGTCCATCCAAGTCCGTGACTTCTTACTGTGGCTTAATAGTTAATGGGTACAGATTTCATACCAAGGTGTACGGATAAAATAAAGCTACCATGAATAATGGCGTATGTGTTAGAGGTAGTATATATGGTAAGAATGACTTCGACTATTATGGCATCATTGAAGATATATTGGAATTGTCACATGTAGGAAATCAAAACAAAGTATTTCTTTTACAATGTCATTGGTTTGACCCGATAAATGGAGTCAATGTTGATGAGAGATATGGGTTAGTTGACATCAAGCATAAATCAAGACTTCACTCAAATAAGTCATTCGTCTTAGCCGAACAAGCACAATAAGTGTACTATACAAGATACCCACAAAGCGGGAATAGAGCTAATGGTGAATGGTGGGCAGCTTGTAAGGTCAGAGCAAAACTCTCCATGGCTGAGACATTGAATGAGGAAGGTGATGAATTGAATGACTTAACTGCCACTGATTATTACCAAGATGATGGATCCCTTGGAACACACAATCCTGTGATAGATAATAAAGCAGTCTCCTTGTTTGATGCACATGCCCAAATGGAAGAAGTGAACATACATGATATACATTATCCAATGGACGATCTGGTTGATGATGAGTTCATTGATGACAATGAAAATAATGAAATTAATGAATTCTCAGATGAAGATGAGGAATCTTTTGTTTTAGACTCAAGTAGTTAAAATTGAAGCTTGTTCAATAAATTTCATTAATGGTATTTACATTGGAATATCATTATTATATTTTGAGGTTTTTATTAACATATAGTTTCTTAACACGTCATGTTTCATTATGTTTTCTTATGCAGATATCCATCATGACCATTCGAGGTAGAGGTGCTAGACGCAGTCGTGGGAGAGGTCGTAATGTTGCATCTACCTATGATTCTCCACCAATACAACATTCTCAGCTCTTTCCAGGTATACCTATAGGATAATCTTTTTAATTATTGTTAACTTGTGGTTTATATAAATGTAATATATATGTGTTTTTTTATGTATAATTATGTTAGGTGTAACTTCAGCTACTGGCCCATCGACTAGTGCAGGCCTACCAGCGTCTAATCCATTTACCATTGGAGGCGCATCAACTTCTGTCCTACCCCTTATTAACCCAACGATTTCTATGCCACCCCTGCTGACCCACCCACTAGCAGCCCGAATGTGGTGCCTTCATGTGGAGAATTCAATGTAGAAATAGATAGTAGGGAACTTATATATGTGGCGCCTGTCCCTGAACCGTAAGTACTAGTGAGATATCATCTTTTATTACATGTATTTACTTTTAGATAACTAACATTATCTTATTGTACTTACAGGAGGAGGTTTCTACCGTCGAGGGTGACACGTGACATTATGTACAATGTCATGACACGAATGCCAGTTTCGACTAGTACGTGGCAAGGTTATCCAGCTGAGATGAAGGAAATACTATTTACTGATTTCATGGTAAGTAATTGTGTTTATAGAATTATATATTATACATTTATTAAAAAATAAATATACGTACATATCCTTTGTGTAAGTTAAGCATTGGTTCACATTTGATGTTGATCGCAGCATGGCGAGAACTGTCTGGGAACGGACTATCTTGGACTGTTATCCATACCATTTGAACAAAGCACGAGATAAGGCCTTTGAGAGCATAAATTCAAACAACTTGGCTGATATTAAGGGCCATGGGCTTAGAGGAATGAGGACGGAAGTGTGGGATGGCCTGGTCGACATTTGGATGACAGATAAATGGATGACGAGGTCTGCAGCTGCCCAAAGGAACAGGGCAGCTATGCCTGATGTCTTGAAGCATACAGGCGGGTCGATAAGCTTTGGTCAACACAAGAGCAAGATGGTAATATAACTTCCTCATTTAAAGTTTTAATGATAAGCATCTGTGTATGAACATGTTGTAATTACTTGAGTTATTTGCCCATCTTAAGTATGACATAGTATTTTAGAAGGATTGCCTTACTTTTGATATGTGTTTATTATATAATATTATTCTATATAGGATTACAGGAGGCAGAGTTAAAGCATCCGGTTTCTTACAGAGATCTGTATGCAAAAGTTCATAAGAAGAAAGACGAAAGCTATGTTTCTGAGCGCTCGAGGAATTTTATTGTAAGTGTCTTATTCCTATTCAAAAGTCATATATATTTTAGGTTGTTTATTTTTTTGTTAATATTTTTTTTGTTTTGTTATTTTTAGGAGTCATATGACACTGCAATGATAGAAAAATATGGAGAAAACTCTTCCTCTCACCCTATGGTTGACCCGGAGGTCTGGTTGGATGCGACGGGTCCCAACAAGAAGAGATGTGTGCATGGTATAGGTAACAGCTTACACATTAGTAATAACACTAGGCCAGCTTCATCCTCCTCAGTTGCGGGTCCTTCCCACTCTGCACCATTGACACAAGACATATCTGAAGCTGTAAATATAATAGTGGCAGCAGCGATGGTTTCGTTTGTCCAGAGTCAACTTGTCCCTATGTTGGTGCCCTTCCAATCATTCCTATCTACGATCGGATCAACAAATGTTGCTCCACAACCACCATCGCAAGATTTAGGTAGGGAGAGTCGAGAGGAAGACGAAGACGAAGACGAAGACAACTTAGACTGATTGCCATTTTTTATTCTTATTGTCAAATTTGTATAACTTTCAACTATATTGATTGATTATTTGTATAATAACTTTTAACTATATTATTGGATTATTTTGTACAAGTTTTTTGTTGCAGCATTTTACAATTATTGGATTATTTGTTGTTGGATTTTTGTTTGCTGGATTGTGGTTTGATATGCAGGTTTTGGGAAAGTTATATATATATGTTGATTGATTATTTGTATAATAACTTTTAACTATATTATTGGATTATTTTGTACAAGTTTTTTGTTGCAGCATTTTACAATTATTGGATTATTTGTTGTTGGATTTTTGTTTGCTGGATTGTGGTTTGATATGCAGGTTTTTTGGGAAAGTTATATATATATATATAGGTTATTAAAAAACCTAGCTCATTAGCGAGGGATTAGCGACAGAAGCTCACATTGTAAATAGCGAGGGATTAGCGAGAAAATAGCGAGGGATATGTTAGTGAGGGATTAGAGAGGAAATAGTGAGTGAATAATACAAGCCATTAATGAGTGATTAGAGAGGGATTAGCGAGGGAAGTTAAAGAGGGATTAGCGAGGGAATAGAGAGGGAATTATTAGAGAGGGAATAGCGAGGGACTAGCGAGGGAAATTGACAAAATTAGTAAATAATATAGCGACGGAATAGCGAGGGCAATTCCCTCGCAAAATAGCGAGGGAATATTAGCGAGGGATTAGAGAGGAATTAGCGAGGGAAATTAATTTTCTAGAGATAGATTAGAGAGGGAATACTTTCCCTCGCTAATTAGCGATGAAAAAAGTGACTAACTTTTTCCTCACTGATTTCTTGATTTCTTGTAGTGGAAGGGGGATCCTGTGCTCTTGGATAAATTCCTTATAGTATCAGTATCAGAATAATCCTCACATATTAATTCCCTCATAGGATACTAGTGGTAGTATGAGGCCTTGAATCACTCCCTACCATGTGTATATAGAACCCGAACTATATGAGGTGACTCCCATCCTTTGTGATGCTTAAGATATGAGTTCTGTGGGATAAGCGAGTATTGGAATGAGCACTGAAACTTGAATTGAATTTGTATGTTATGTTATGACTTAAAAAAGTATTTGAATCATTGTATGATTTTGGTATTATGGAAATTGTATTTAGAAACAATTCCTGAAATTATTTACGAATGAAATCTGGATTGTTGGAAACTATATGTTTTTGGAAATTATTTATGTTTGTAATTTGTATTAATGATAATGATTTTTTTTAAAAAACTATAAAGTGGAATCTATTTCAGGAACAGAAAGGATTGGCTTTGGCATTTTGCCACCTTTCTAACTATATATGTATATAATGATTTTGAATATTTCAAAGAAATGTATTTTTTCCTGAAATAGCTGGAATTACTGTGATGACACCTTTTTCATAATAGAATCTACTGAGAATTAATATTCTCACCCCATTATTGTTTTGTATTCCATGATAATTCCAAGATCAATATTTACAGCACAATGGCTCAAGCAGAAGTGGATATTTGTTTTAAATTTAATCTTTTGTATAATGAATGTATGGATAATGCCTAGAAGGCATATGATATGAATTTGAACCTTGATGTACATATTCTATAGACATCCTTTCAGTATATTTGTATATTATTACACCTTGTCCAGGCTCATATTTTTGTATAATAATGTAAAGTATATTTGAAGTTTTTAATAAATATCTTAAGTGATATGCTTACTATTGTTGCTATAATGTAATTCCAGATACACTAATAGCAATAATAGTAAGGGCATTACATTTTGGTATCAGAGCAACATACCTAATTCTAGTCTCTAATGCATGATCCTGGACATGTTATTAGTACTAGTATTAGGATGTTACACCTTGGCCCATTGATTTGTCAAATATCCAATGTCCTTGCCTTGTTGATTTTTCAAAGTATCCAGGTCCTTGGCTTATTGATTCGCAAAGTATCCAGGTCCTTGACCTAATAATTTATTAAATATCCAAGTTCATAGCTTGTTGATTTTCATAAAACATCTAGGTCCTTATGTGATAATCCTACATTGCCTATTGATCTTCAAGTGCAACATGTTCTTTTCATCTTATAAATCTTTGTAAGAGGGTGAAGTATGTCTCAAGAGAGAAAAAGGGTGAGGTATCCTTTGTAAGTGAGGTTCAAACACTAAGGATGAGGTATCCCAAGAGTGTGAAGAGTGCTCTATTGTTGTAATGGTACAAAGCACTTGTTGAAACTTAGAAGATTAGTGGAAAATCTCGGGTACACTTGAGGATTGGACGTAGGTCACAAGGAGCAGTTAAATCAGTATAAAATCGATGTTTGCATCTTTTCATTCTGATCTCTTTTAATTTCTAGCAATTTATTTGGTTGTGCAAACTTGTGTTCTTTCACCTTTATCGTTGGTTGATAAATATTTATGTGACAAGTGCTCATATTTTTCTATCCATTCATTTCTTGCAATTAATGTCTTCAACAAAAATTGTCAAATAAGTGCTTTGCAAAAAAATTGTGAAAATCTTTTACAAACTTAATTCACTCTCATATTGAGTTCTAAGCCACTTGGTAACAAGTGATATCAAAACTCAACTCTTGTGTAAAGAGCTTAATAGCTTCAAGAAGAGATATTGCTTCTTCAAAACCATTTTTATCGGAGGGTGCTTTCATTAATAGACCTTCATTTTTCAATGGTGATGGATATGCATATTGGAAGAAATGCATGAAAATTTTTATTGAAACTATTGATTTGGATGTATGGGATGCTGTAGAAAATGGTCCCTTTGTCCTTACACATCTTGTTGATGATGTAAGGGTTAGAACAAAAAAGTGAATGGACCGATGAGGATAAGAACAAAGTGCAATATAATTTGAGAGGTGAAAACATCATTACCACAACCTTGGGTATGCTGAGTTCTTTAGGATCTCAAATTATTAGACAACCCAAGAAATATTGGACACTTTACAAGTCACCCATGAAGGTACTAGTGAAGTGAAAAGATCATGAATCAACACCCTTACACATGAATATGAGCTTTTTAAAATGAAATAAGATGAAAGCATTCAAGAAATACAAAAGATAATTACTCATATAATTAATCATCTTGATTTATTGGGAAAGACCTTCCTTAATGAAGATCTTATTAACAAAGTGTTGAGGTGTTTGAATAAGAATTGGCAACCAAAGGTGTTGGCTATTGCGGAATCAAGAAATCTTGCTACCATGACCTTTGTCACACTCTTTGGAAAGCTTCAAGATCATGAATTGGAGTTAAATAAGCTCAATCAACATAAAAAACTTGATAAAAAGAAGAAAAGGATTGCTCTCAAGGTCACCTCCTCCCATTTGATTGAGATGACTTGGAAATTCTTGAGCTTAATAAGGAGAATCTTAGTATTCTTGTAAAGAAATTTAGAAAGTTTCTCAAGAAGAAGGAAAACCAAAGAAGACCTCCCTTCTCACTAAAGAAAACCTATCATAAAGGGAAAGAAACTTCATCCACCCTTATATGCTATGAATATGATAAACTGGGATATATAAAGATGGAGAGTCCAATTTACTAAAAGAAAGTGAAGGAGTTTGTGAAGAAACCCTCAAACGAAAAGAAAGGTAGAATAGCATACATAACATGCAATGACAATGATGTAGACTCAACAAATAGCTCCAACAATGAGGAAGCTCATCTTTGTCTCATGGTGAGAGGAGATAAGGAAGATGATAATGACATGGTGATAGTATCCTCTAACCTTAACTCTTCTTTTTCTTATAGTGAATTCCAAGATGCATTTGAAGAATTGTATGATGAATTCATGAGGCTTGCAAAACTAATTTCCTCTTCTAAGAAAAAAAATCATCTTTAGAAAATAAAATCTCTATCTTGAACAAAGAGATTGAGAAGCTTAATATTGAAAAATGAAACGCTTGGATTGATTGATGCTAACTTTTCATGCATGACTTGTACCTTATATGAGCTTACATTTACATCCTCTTCTTGCCCTTTATGAAAAGCTTTTGAAAAAGAAATTGAGGACTTCAAAACCACCCTTGCCAAGTTTACATTTGGAAGGGATAATTTAAACATATTGCTTAAGAAACAAAGATATGTCTTTGAGAAGGTCGGTTTGGGGTATAATCCCAAAAATCAACAAATGCTCTATAATAACTTCTTTATTCCATCAAGTATATTGAGTAGTCCTTTTATAATATTTTTTTATTGTGGCAAGGAAGGACATAGTGCATCCATATGCAATGTTAGGAAGAACATCAATGGTAGCACTAGGAAGATATAGGTTCCCAAGGGTACCTTTGCCCAAAAATAACACACAAGGATCTAAGAAAATTTGGGTACCTAAAGTTAAAAACTAAATGTATTTTGTAGGTGTGCTTGAAGGCCAAGAGCTCACATTTGTACTTTGATCATGGTTACTCTAAGAACATGATGAAAGATGCCTCCAAGTTCTCTTACCTAATCCCCAAAGGCATGGATATGTAATGTATGAAGACAATAATAAAGGAAATATTGTAGGTGTTGGCAAAGTTGGTAAAATTCCCTCTTCCTCTATTGAAAATATATTGCTTGTTGATGAACTCAAACATAACTTGCTTTGCATTAATCAACTTTGTGACAAAGGAAATAGAGTTATATTTGATACAAATTGTTGCATAGTTGAAGGAATATATGACAATCAAGTTAAGTTTGTTGGTCATAGAGCAAATAATATATATAAAATTAGTCTTAATCACTTATCCTCAAATGATGCACAATGTCTTATGAGTAAGGAAGATGAATCATGGTTTTGGCATAGCAAAATTGCACACATTCACATAAATCACTTAAATAAGTTGGTCTCTAATGAGTTAGTAATTAGACTATCTAAGCTCAAATTTGAAGAAAGATAAGCTATGTGATGCTTGTCAAAAAGAAAAATAAGTAAATGTCTCTTTTTAATCTAAAAATGTTGTTTCTATTGCTAGACCTTTACAACTTTTACATATGGGTCTTTGTAGTCCATCAAGAATTATAAGCTTTGGAGGGAATTACTATACACTTGTGATTGTAGATGATTATTTTAGGTTTGCATGGAAATTATTCTTATCTCATAAAAGTGTTGCTTTTCAAACATTTAGAAAACTTACTAAAGTTATTCAAAATGAAAAGAATTATAGCATTGTATCCATTAGAAGTGATCTTAGTAAAGAATTTGAAAACCAAGATTTTGAAACCTTTTGTAATGAAAATGGCATAGAGCATAATTTCTCAGCTCCTAGAACTCCATAACAAAATAGAGTTGTAGAAAAGAAAAATAGATCTTTGAAAGAAATAACTAGAACTATGCTTACTAAGTCTAACATTCCTAAGTATTTTTGAGGGGATGCGGTAAGTACCACTTGTTATATAATGAATATGGCCCTAATAAAGTCAATTTTAAAGAAAACCCCTATGAATTATACAAAGAAAGGAAATCAAATATTTCCCAGCTTCATGTATTTAGATGCAAATGTTTTGTTTTAAGCATTGGAAAGTATAAATTGGGCAAATTTGATGTAAAATATGATGAGAGTATATTTATTGGTTATCCTCTTTATAGTAAAGTTTTTAGAGTTTATAACAAAAAATTATGACTATTGAAGAGTCTATACATGTTGTATTTGATGATACTAACCCCAATAGACTAGGAAAAGATGGTGATGATGTTACAGAACTTTGATAAAAAAAACACACTTGGATGGCCAAGAAAAGGAAGCAAAGAAAGAAGAAGAAAGTTGACTTGAACCCCCAGAACAAGAGGAATCACAAGTCATAGATCTTCCTAAGGAATAGAGGACTTCATGATATCATCCTCTTGACAAAGTAATTGGTGTTGTATCAAAAGGGGTAATAACTCAAAACTCTCTTAGAGATGCATGTAATCAAATGGTCTTTGTTTCTCTAATTAAACCTAAAGACTTAGATGAGGCTATTATTGATGAACATTGGATCAATTTGAAAGTAATCAAGTTTGGGAACTTGTTCTAAGGCCCAATGGTCATCCAATAATTGACACCAAATGACTTTTTAGAAATAAACTTGATGAAACAGGGATAATAATAAGAAATAAAGTTAGGCTTGTTGCTAAAGGTTATAATAAACAAGAAAGAATTAATTATGAAGAAAATTATGCTCCCATTGCTAGATTAAAAGCTATTAGAATGCTACTTGCCTTTACATGCATCATGGATTTCAAGCTTTACCAAATGAATGTAAAAAATGCTTTTCTAAATGGTTTTATTTAAGAAGTATATGTGAAACAACCTTTTGGTTTTGAAAATTATGAGATGTCCAGCCATGTTTTTAAATTAAAAAAAAACTTTGTATGGCTTAAAGTAAGCTTTTAGAAAAATATTTTTCAAGAGGCAAGGTTGACACTATACTTTTTATCAAAAGTAAAAATGGCATGACATTCTCCTTTTACAAATTTATATTGATGACATTATATTTGTGCTGAGTCTTTATGCAAAGTTTGCTAACCTTATGCAAAGTGAATTTGAGATGTCAATGATGGGTGAACTCAACTTCTTCCTTGGACTTCAAATAAAGCAAACAAAGGATGAGACTTTCATAAGTCGAACCAAGTATTGCAATGAGTTGCTTAAGAGATTAGGAATGTAAAATACAAAGGAAATGGAAAACCCAATGAGCACCACTTGCTATTTGGACAAGACGAAGGAGGTAAAGCCATAAAAATCATTATATGTTAAGGTATAATTAACTCACTCCTTTACCTTACCTTAAGTAGGTCAGATATAATGTTTAGTGTTTACATGTATGCAAGATATCAAGCTAATACTAAGGAACCATACCTAAGTGTTGTAAAAATAATTATGAAGTATCTTGTAGGCACTACACAAATGGGCGTGTGGTACCCCAAGGGTGCCTCATGTAGTTTAGTTGGTTATTACGATTCTGATTTTACAGGTTACAAAATGGATATGAAAAGTACTAGTGGGACTTACCATTTACTTGGTATATCATTTTTTTTTGGTATATCAAGAAAAAATAACGTGGCATTATCTACGGTTGAAGACGAATATGTTGCAGCTAAAAGTTATTGTGTTCAAGTCCTTTGGATGAAGTAACAACTTCTGGATTATGTACTCCATTTTGATCACATCTCTATAAGATGTGATAACATTGGTGCTATCAACTTAACTAAAAATCCTATATTGCATTGAAGGACCAAACATATAGAAATAAGACACCATTTTGTAAGAGATCGTGTGCAAAGAGGAGATTGTGTGCTTGAACTTGTAGAAACATCTAAACAATTAGTTGATATCTTTACAAAACCTTTTCCCAAGGAAAGTTTTTTCCTAATAAGAGGAGAGCTTGAAATAATTGACCAATCATGCATTTGAATGAATTCTTGTGTCTGATGCATTTTATCTTTATATAATTTTCTTGAGTCCACTACTAACTTGGGTGTTAAAGTTTCTCCTGAATTTGTTTTTGTAGGTGCTTAATCCTTGACTAAGTTTTGCTAGATGTCTTTTAAGCTATTATGTAGCAGAAAGTGCAAAAAATGTATTTTTCTATCTAGTTTAATAAATTAAAAAAAAAGCTCATTTAATTATTTGATCAGTCAATAGCTAAAGATCTGAGAACTATAAGAGTTATTTGATTAAGGGTCAATCACAATCGACTATTGGTCTGTTCCATCAAGCTTCTGTATGTTGTTGTTATGTGCATAATCAATTTGGAACTCATTCAATTATTTGACAAGTCAATAGCTAAAGATCTGAGAACTATAAGAGTTATTTGATTAAGGATTAATCACAATTGACTATTGGTCTGCTTTAGCAAGCTTTAGTATGTTGTTGATATGTGCATAATCAATTTGGAACTCCCTTTTAATCTATTAAGAGCCATTCTAGTAAGCCATTTTTAGTTGCACAATCGATTATATCTATATTCATAATCAACTAAGAATACCCACATCGATGTCCTCAAACCACCATAATTGATTATAACCCACTTATAATCGATTATGTCCCATTTTTAAACACAACCTATTGCCTCTTCTCAACCATTCATGGTGCACATTCCTCTCTCTTCTTCATTATTTTCTCTTCACCCACTCACAGCTACATAATCAAACACAACACCCACTCCAAATCCTTCCTAATATCACCATCCAAACCCATTTTTCTCACCATTCTAATCCTTTTCCACTAATTAATTTCTTTTTATTTCACCAAAATCATCATATTTCACTAAACACCTTTTTTCTCTATTAAAACCTGGCTTCCTCTCTCCTCCATTGATTAAATGGCAAGGTCTTCAAGACACCCCAAGAAGGCAAGAACTAAAAATGCCTCTAGAGATGAGAGACCTAACCATCCACCCTAAAATGCTGCACCACCTCTCTCATAATGATTGGATTATAGGAGGTTTTTTAGTAATGAACATCAAATGGAGGAGTTCTTGAATAGGTTTCAAGGAAGATTCATTGTGGAGCCAAAGTTTCTACATTGCCTATTCTTTGATGATGAAGGTTTTCAGTTTGTCTCTTTTGGATCATCAAGAGGTAATAAGCCTTTCCTTTCTCAATGTCAATTACTTGTCTGAAGTTGTGAAAGTATTTAACTGTAACTTGAAAATAGTCAATGAGAATTTAGTGTATGAAGTTGCAAAGAAAATAGTTGTGACTAGACCTGCTAACTGGCTTAAATTTGTTGGACTCAAATATGAGGGTGAGAAAATTAATCTTGATGATATCAAGGATTGAGAAAATTATAATAGAAATGATGCTATTAGAGGCTTGCTTAGGGAAGGTCAGAACCTTCAGCAAGGTCCTTTGTTAGCTGGAACGTTGTATGTGGAAGCTAGGATATTACACTATGTATTTGCTCATATTCTTGTCCTTAGAGCAGGCAATTATGCACAAATTTCAGAATAGGACATCTTTATGTTTTTCCTTAAAAATGTACTTCATCTCTCTCTCTACTAATGTAGAACCAAGCATGATTAATGATCAATAGGGTCTTTTAGGCTTGTAATGTAAGGCCAGGGTATTAGGTAAAGAAATGAAGGGAAGGATAAACAAACATTAGGACACACAATCTTGCAAAAGACCTAAATGAGCCAAACAACCATTACATAAAGTGCAATTTCAAGCATAAGAACCCCAAAAGCTTATTTCTTCTTTTTTTTATGCCACAATCATTTCAAACCCCTTTTTTATTTTCTTACTTTTCTTCTTAGACCACAAACTTGTTGGGTTCCAGAGCATGCCTAAGGTAGTGTACATTTGTTCCTTCTGACTCAATTATGCATTTGCATGATATGTTCCTAACACGAACAATGCTGGATAACTATAATTAAGGGCTAAAAGGTAAGAATGATATGGGTAAAGAAAAAAAATATAAAGGCCAACACATTTACAAGGCTCAAAATGGGTATTAGGGATACATATGCATACAAAGGTAGGCTTGAAAGGCACAATCAATCTAAAGAATGCCCTAATCATTTCATCAAACATGCTCAGCCTAGAATTTAGCCTCAAGAGAAAGTCATACATTCTTTTAGAAATTAAGTCTTCATCACAACAGATCAAGTCACAACCTTCTTTAAATGTGCACATATATTGTTATTCCAGGATTCTTAATCATGTAAATGGAAATGCATTTACATATCAACAAAATACTAAGGCTCAATTAAATTTCAAATGGCATGTGTCCTTTCCTAGAATCAACAATTAATCCAAACACATATATATCATCGATCAAATCAGCTACATCAACATTTAACATTCATTGCACATTGGAAATACATGCAACAGTGACATATCAGATATATCAATAAAGCATACAAAACATGCACTGGTATGCAACAACCCCCATTCACCCCCAAACGTAAACACAACATTGTCCCCAATGTTGGACACAACTGAAATTAAATAAGAACAAGAATAGAAACAACCCTAAAGATGGACATCAATCAGCTGCATCCTCAGGATCTTCTTCAACTGGCGGGGGCATGTACATAGGAAATTGCTCCACAGGCGCTCCGCTGTGCTTGGCCTGAAAGCGCATCATTAACACCGTATAATCAATTTGGGCTTGCATGGTTGTAGATAACCGAGCAAGCTAATGCTCGATGCGGTCAAGGTGGTCTGATGTAGACTGAGGTACACGTCTGGGGGGCACAACTGAGGAAGGTGGGGTGGTTCCTCATCTGGACTGGCTAATTAAGATAGAACTAACAAGTTTAGGTCCACCTTCGGGTGAATCAAGTCCTCAATTGAGGACCATGTAATACCAGCCCTCCGACATAGAGCAGTGATTAGGGAGGGAAACCATATACCTTGCGTGCGTGATTTGGCAGCTGCAATGATCAAGGTGTTGATCAACATACCAACATCAATGTGGCGGTGTTCCACAATAGCATATAGAAGACAGCTCTGACAATAGGAACATCTGACAAATGAGTAGTGGGTAGGAGGCGATATGTGATAAAATGATATCAAGCTTTTACATCAACGTGCAAAGATACTCGAGGGATAGAGATATAACGATCACTTGTCATCTTCCACTGCATGCATTACACACATAGTCGGTTAGTCAAAGCTGTCGTATCAACCTCGCCATTGACAAACCACAAGTAATCACACACTTCAGGGGGCTTAGGCAAGGTATAGATTTGTCTGATAACACCTGCATGAAAAGATACTCGCTGCCCCCTGACACATACCACACTATCCTCATGGAACGCTGCATTAGCATAAAACTCCCTAACCAATGGAACTACACCAACTTTAGGGCGAGCACAAAATGTGCCCCAGCAGTGATGGGCAACAGTAGCATAGAATTCATGAATTTGCTCAGGAAAATTAAATCCCTGCTCTGGAATGACAATCTTTGAGACCACAGACTGTTCATGATGTGCTTGTGCTTCTTTGATGCGTGAAATCCGCAAGTGTACAGTTTCGTCGTCAATTAATAAAAGATCGAATCCACAGGGACTGAGTCTATGAATACCAATTAATTAATTAACTCAATTAAATTAAACAAAAGAGAGTGTGATTGTTTATTAAGAATAATGTAGTAACAAAACAATTAAATAAAAATTAAGAAGATAGAATTTAGAATAAAAACAGTAAGTTATCAAGAATGGGGTTTTCAGGTTTAAGAAAGCTTCCAAGATTAGGATACCACAATGATACAAGACAAATCCTAATCGACAACCCTTTTATTAAAACTCAAATTCAATTGAAGGTGAATTACCCAAAATTAGTTAATGTTCTCTTTCAAGATACAAGATCCGTGCCCAATTAAACCAATTCCTACTTTCGTGGTAATTGAATTTAAATCGAACCCATTACGCTTTGTGGTAATTCATTAAATCCTCGAAAGGCTAAAACTACTCTCGTGATTTAGACCTTAAGTTCAATTCTTATAGTTTCAACACTTAGGTTCACCTCTCAGTACGTCCCTAAATGCCTATGAGATGCAAATAAGTGGCCACCAAATTCACATGAATAAAAGCAATAAGAATTGAATCAATGAACAATCGAGATTAATAAAAAGGGAAACAACGTCAATTCATCATTATCAATGTATCAAAGGGCATTGCCCAATCCTAGAAACAAATGTAACTACTCAGACATCAAGAAGAAGAAAACAGAATTCAAACTTCAAAACATCCCAAACCCGTAACAATCGAAGAAGAAGAAGAAGGATCAAGAAATCAAGCCTCCTTCGTGCCTCCTTTCGAACTAGGTTTCAATCCAAGATAGAATACCCTAATAGCAATCGAACATCTATTTATAGCCTAGGGTTTTTATGGGCTAAAAGCCCCCAAAAGAAATAAAAATAGAAAACTAAAATGCACGCGCGCCTTGAACCACGGTAGTAGTGGCCACCACGGCCAGGCCGTGGTTGGTTCGAGTTAAAGGGATTCATCTTTGGTTTCAAACCACGGCCGTGGTGTGAACCATGGCCAGGCCGTGGTTGAGTCTGCGCTTCAAAATTCTTCAATTTCCTGGTTCCCACGAGCCATGGCCGTGGTAGAGACCCCCCTGCCGTGGTTGGGTCTGTTTGTCCTCTTTTTAGTGCATTTCACCCCTAATTCAATATCGCTTCACTTAGCTCCATTCCACTCTTTAAACTTCAATTTGCCTCAATCCCGCATTGCAAAACATGCCAAACCATGATTATCCGAACTAAAAGAAAAACGAATCATTAAATAAACAAATATGCATAAAAGACTATAAAAATGCATGCAAAACATATGCAAAATGTGATATGAAATCACACACATCAAATTACCCCAAACTTAAGATTTTGCTTGTCCTCAAGCAATCACTAAGACCAATCAAAACTTTGAAAATATGACTATGAACGTGGAACCCGAAGAACAACGAATCCAAGTAATAGGCATAAACATTCAACAAGTGTAGAGATGATCAATGTCCAGTCCAATTAGAAGCTTAGGTTCCCTAATCTCATGCTTCCCATCAATTGGGATCACTCATCTAATCACTCTCAAAGTGTGTAAGGGTGAAGAAACATCACTCAAGCTCCTCAAAAAGCATTTTCATGAACTTGATAGGAAACCAAATCTTCACTAATAATCAGCATGCATGCAAGAATCAGAAGGTCTTTCAAGGGTTGTAATGGGGCCATGGGAATGATTTTTGGTAGGATAAAGAAAGGAAAGTATGCACAAAGGGTTAGCAAAATTTCTAATAACAAGAAACCCTCTAGAATATAAATGAAGCAAAGGTATTCTTCAATCAAGAGCATAACTTCACATTTCCAAACAATTTTCTCCTTTCGTTTCTTTTTTTTTCAAGCTTTAATCTCAATTTTTTTTTTTTCTTTTTTTTTCCCTTTTTTTTCTTTCTTTTTTTTCTTTTCTTTTTTTTTTTTAATACTCAAAAACATATATTCTAAGCACAAGCTTCAAACCGAATTTTTGCTCCATTTAACATTCTAGATGGTTACTGACGTGTATCATCATAGGTATCAAGGAAATCAATTATGCAATAGGCTCAAGATGGGCAACTAGTGGATGAAGATGTGACAATAATTTTAGAAGGCCAGAAAAATACCTAAGATGCCTTAATCACATTCAAGCATGCAACCAAAAATTTCGCCTCAAAATGGTTTCAAATCAAGTTCTAAAGCACCAAATCCAAGAGTACGTAATTTCACTCAACGAAAAAGAGGGTTAATATCAATGTAAAGCACATACCCCTTATTAGGCTCAATTCTCACCTTTAGTAGCAAAATCAATGAAAAGCACAAAAATAGAGAACCTTACGCTAATCATTGCTATCAAAAGATCAACTCTTGCAAATAGCCTATCACAGGAATAACAATATGGGTTCCAAATTCACTTTTCTTTTAAATTGGCATGAAGTTCATACACGAGGATTCATGGGTAACAAGATGGTGTGATCATGCAAAAGAATACAATATACAATCCTAAATGCAACTAAGTATGCAGCATAAAAACATGAAAATAAATATCCCACCCCAAGCTTAAGATTCACATTGTCCCCAATGTAAATTATCAAGTCGAGAGAGAAGAAAAAGGAATGGACTCACTGCGGTGGAAAGTGGTGCTGGCTCATATGCTACCATCATACATGGCGCGGATCATGGTCTCCATACTCTGTCCCTGCTGCTGGAGTTGCTCCATCATCACTCTCTGCTGAGCCTGCTCTGACCGGATGTGTGCCTGGTCGGCTCGAATGAGTGCCTGCTCAGCCTGAATAGCATCTAAGGAAGTGTAGATCCGAGCAAAAGCATCATCAGAAGTACCTGCAGAAGAGGAAGAAGGCCTAGATGGCCGACCCTGTGGTGGTGGGCGAATAGGTTGCTGAACGTTAAGTGGTTCAGGCTCATCCACTATCGGCACACGCCAGTTTGCTGGGTTTCTGATGGTGATGGCATCAGAGTTAGGAAGGGGTAAAGGGTGCTGCCGGTCAGGAATAACCAAGCAGTAGGAATCGTCCTCTCTGACAATCATCTTCATAGCTATACAGGCCGTAAGATCAATTCTATTTCGCCCTTCGGCTTCCACAAATTCGTCTAAGTCATACTCAAGATGGTGGGCTATTGCAGTGACAAGCCCACCAATGACTATGGAACCATCCCCCTTCCTAGCAACTTTCAGTAAGTGCCTAATCATGTGGGACCCTGTGTCTAGGTGTATACTGTGCAACATACCCCATAAGAAAAGGAGTTCGTCCTGACGGACAGCTCCATCGCTATCTCCACGACCGAATATGGTGTTAGCCATAATGCGGTGGAGATAGCTAAAACAGGGTTGACTAAGTCGTGGCCTTAGCTTTGAACGAATCATAGCTACCTCCACCCATACTTATTTGACTCAGAATCTCCTAACATTAAACTCTCTAGGGAGCCGCCTTTCCCCACCCACAGCAAGGAGAAAATAGAGTTAAACTCCTCTAAATTCATGACATGGTCAGCATTAAACAGCCGAAAAGTGATTCGGCCTTCGGCACACCCTTCCCCTTGTAAAACATTGGCCTTAAGGGAGCTCAAGAACTCCAATGTAGGCCCAATAAGCGTAACATAACTGTACGAAGCGAAGGTGCTCCACCCTATATTCTCCAGCATCCGTTTACATCATCAGTCAGCCCTAAGGTATCAAGAACTTGGTCATCTAGGTACCTAGTGTTCACTATTTTTCTCTTGACTAGCACATTATACCTATCCCTTTGTTCTCTATTCTTAAACTCAATACCGTAAGGGTTAGAGTTAGAAGAATTACCTTTTGAAGATGCTCCTCGTGCTCTTGAGGATGAAGATTGATCCCCTCTTTGCCTTTTGCTAGCCATAGGAACTCTAAAGTGCAAGGTAAAACAAGGAATGCTAAAATTTTTGAATTTAGGGGGGTAGGGTTCTCCAAAATTAGGGATTTTTGGTTCGTGGGAAAATTGGAGAGTTTGATGTGTGGGTTATGTTTAGGGAGGTTTGGAATGATGGAAAAATGAAGAAAATGGGTGTTTAAGGTAAGAAAAATGGTAATGTGGAGGAGGTGAGAGGTTTGGAGTTTTGGTTATGGAGGATGATGATGGAGAAGAATGAAGAAGAAGAAGTTAAAATGGAGGTGGTGGGTTGATTTTGGGGGTGAAATGTGAAAGGTTGAGGGTTATTTGTGAGAGAAAGAGTGAGAAATGGAGGTTGGTGTGTATAGCAATGGAGGTGGGGGAAGGAGGAAGAAGAAGAAGTGGGAGCTAAGTGAGAGAAAGATTGGTGCGTAGGAGTTAAAAAACGCGCGGCAGACATGAACCACGGCCGTGGTGGGCACCACGGCCGGCCGTGGTCAATTCTGCATTTTCATCTTTTCAATGTTTTCTTCGAGACTGCACACCACGGCCATGATGGCCACCACGGCTAGGCCGTGGTTGGTTCTGTTTTTTGCGTCTTTCTAGTGTTTTTTTTTTCAGACCAGGAACCACGACCGTGGTAGACACCACGGCCATGATGGGCACCACGGCCAGGCCGTGGTTGGTTCTGGAATTGGTTTTTTTTTTTGGTGGCAAGAGCTGAATTATGGTTGTGGTACATACCACATCCTAACCGTTGTTCCCTTTAGACTTGGAATTTGAAGCTTTGAAGTCCCCAAAGAGGTTCAACTTGAAATACACTCACCAGTAAGTGTTCATTGCCCTGCAACTTTGTTAAATTTATCCAAATAACAAATGCAAAAACATAAAGAAAAAGAAATTTTGCAATGGAAGAGAACTTGGGTTGCCTCCCAAGAAGTGCTTATTTATGGTCTTAAGCTCGACCCCTGCTATTTTTAGTTTGAAGCACTTGGACAGAGAAGGTTGTGTGTCACCCCCTTCTCTATAGGTTCATCAACAAGATAAGACTTCAACCTTTGTCCATTTACTTTGAAGGACCCCGTGGCTTCGCTCCACACCTCTACAGCTCCATAAGGAAACACTTGGCGAACTTGAAATAGCCTAGACCATCTAGACCTGAGCTTACTTGGAAATAGCTTCAATCTTGAGTTGAAGAGCAGCACAAGATCTCCTTCTTTGAACTCTCTGCGTAAGATGTGCTTGTCATGCCAACGCTTGGTCTGCTCCTTGTAAGTCTTGGCATGTTCATATGCATCAAGCCTCAATTCATCCAGCTCATGAAGTTGTAACTTCCTTTTCTCCCCAGCCATTTTCATGTCAAAGTTCAATAGCTTGATGGCCCAAAATGCCTTGTGTTCTAGCTCAACTGGAAGATGGCACAGCTTACCATAAATCAACCGGAATGGAGTCATACCAATGAGAGTCTTATAAGCTGTTCTGTATGCCCATAGAGCGTCATCAAGCTTCAAAGACCAATCCTTTCTCAATTTCGAAACAGTCTTCTCCAATATGCTCTTGATTTCTCTATTGGAAACCTCTACTTATCCGCTGGTTTGGGGATGGTATGGTGTAGCGACTTTGTGAGTCACTCCATACTTCTTCAAGAGGTTTTCAAATTGCTTTTCAATGAAATGTGAACCTCCATCACTTATGACTGCTTTTGGAACTCTAAACCTTGGAAATATGATCTTTTTGAATAGCTTCATTACTGTTTAGGCATCATTTGTTGGGGATGGCATAGCTTCCACCCATTTCGAGACATAGTCCACTGCGACAAGAATATACTTGTTGTTACAAGATGGTGGAAATGGTCCCATGTAATCAACTCCCCAAACATCGAAGATTTCTACTTCAAGAATGTTGTTCAGAGGCATCTCATGCCGTTTGGATATATTTCCAGTTCTTTGACAGTTGTCACAAGAAACCACAAAGTTCCGAGCATCTCTGAAAATATGAGGCCAAAAGAAACCAGATTGAAGAACTTTGGCTGCTGTCTTTGAGGCACTAGCATGTCCTCCATAGGATGAAGAATGGCAACAATTCAATATACTCTGAGCTTCATCCATTGAGACACATCTCCGATAGATACCATCAGCACATCTCCGGAAGATATATGGCTCATCCCACACAAAATGCTTCAGATCAGAGAAAAATTTCTTTTTCTGTTGATAGTTAATATTTGGTGGTAGAATTCCGCAAGCCAAGTAATTCACAAAGTCAGCATACCAAGGAGCTTCCTTTTCTGAAATGGCAAGTAGTTGCTCATCGGGGAATGAATCATCAATAAGCAAGTTACCCTGTCCATTCACCGGTGGTTCAAGTCTGGATAAGTGATCCGCAACTAAGTTCTCTACCCCTTTCTTGTCCAGAATCTCCAAGTCGAATTCTTGCAAGAGAAGTATCCAACGGATAAGTCTCAGCTTTGCTTCCTTTTTGCTCATGAGATATTTAAGTGCGGAATGATTGGTGTACACAGTCATCTTTGAACCCACAAGGTATGATCTGAACTTCTCAAAGGCAAATACCACCGCAAGCAATTCCTTCTCAGTAGTTGCATAATTAGCTTGGGCTTCATCAAGAGTTTTTCTTGCATAATAGATGGCATGCACCTTCTTGTCTTTCCTTTGCCCCAAAACAGCTCCTATGACATAGTCACTAGCGTCGCACATAATCTCAAATGGTAGATTCCAATCCGGTGACTGCAAGATGGGAGCGGTAATCAAAGCTTCTTTTAATCTGCAAAAGGCTTTCAAACAATCATCATCAAAATCAAAGGGAACATCTTTCATTAAGAGATTAGACAGTGGTTTAGCAATTTTTGAAAAATCTTTAATAAATCTCCGGTAAAAGCCGGCATGTCCTAAGAAACTCCGCACTCCTTTCACGTTCACTGGTGGAGGCAATTTTTCAATTACTTCAATCTTTGCTTTATCCACCTCAATCCCTTTTCCTGAAACTAAATGTCCAAGCACTATTCCCTCTTGTACCATAAAATGACACTTTTCCCAATTCAAGACGAGGTTAACCTCTTCACATCGCTACAAGATCTTAGACAAATTAGACAAACAATCATCAAAGTTAGTACCATATACAGAGAAATCATCCATAAAAACTTCCATGATGTTTTCAATAAAGTCAGAGAAAATTACAGTCATGCATCTTTGAAAAGTAGCTGGAGCATTACACAAACCAAAAGACATTCTCCTATAAGCAAAAGTGCCATAGGGACAAGTAAATGTGGTCTTTTCCTGGTCACTAGGATGAATGGGGATTTGGTGGAATCTCGAATAACCATCCAGGTAACAAAAATACGTATGCTCAGCTAATCTCTCAAGCATTTGGTCAATGAAGGGGAGGGGGAAGTGATCTTTCCTAGTAGCTTTATTCAACTTCCTATAATCGATGCACATTCTCCACCCTGTGACAGTCCTTATGGGAATCAGTTCATTTTTCTCATTTTTGGTCACAGTTATTCCCCCTTTCTTAGGAACTACATGCACCGGACTAACCCATTCACTGTCTGAGATTGGGTAAATTATCCCAGCATCTAACAACTTAAGAATTTCTTTCTTAACCACCTCCTTCATATTAGGATTCAACCTACGTTGGTGATCAATGGATGGTTTATGGTCAACTTCCATCAAAATCCTGTGCATGCAAAAGGAAGGATTTATGCCTTTAATGTCATCAATTGTGTATCCTATGACATTTCTATGCATTCTAAGTGCTCTAAGCAATTTCTCTGTTTCTAACTCATCCAAACTAGCACTTACAATGACAGGATAAGAAGAGTTAGGACCAAGAAATTCATACCTCAGAATGGAAGGGAGGGGTTTGAGTTCTACCTTTGGAGCTTTTTCCTCTTTCCAATCTTCAAGTTTGAGTTTAGACTCAAGCTTTTCCATTTTGGCATTTTGAGGTGGAATCTCTGGAGTTGCCTCTAACAAACGTGCATACTCAGCTATTTCACCTTCAAACTCTGATGAGTCTCTACCAACTAAGCACATTTCCAATGGATCTTCAAAGCGCATCTTGATGGTTTCTTCTTTCACTACCTGATGCAATAATTCAATCCTGCAACAAGAGTCCTCAAAAGAAGGTTGTTTTATGGATTTAGATATATCAAATTCAACCTTATCATCACCAACAGTCAAGGACAACTTACCATTTTTTACATCAATAATGGCACCTGCAGTAGCCAAGAAGGGCCTACCAAGAATAATGGGAATTTGTGCATCCTCTTCCATTTCAAGTACCACAAAATCAGCAGGAATAAAGAACTTACCTACTCTAATAGGACCATCCTCCAAGATGCCTATTGGGTATTTGACGGATCGATCCGCCAACTGAAGGGAGATAGTTGTGGGTTTTAGTTCACCCACCTCTAACTTCTTACACACAGAGAGGGGCATAAGACTAACACTAGCCCCCAAATCACACAAAGCCTTATCAAAACTGGTATTCCCAATCAAGCAAGGAATAGAGAAGCTGCCAGGATCCTTGAGTTTAGGAGGCAGCTTATTTTGGATCAAAGCGCTACACTCCTCAGTTAATGCTACGGTTTCATACTCCTCTAGCTTTCTCTTATTAGACAAAATGTCCTTAAGAAATTTAGCATAGGTAGGCATTTGTTGCAATGCCTCAGTGAAAGGTACATTAATGTACAACTTCTTAAGGACCTCAAGAAACTTCCCAAACTGCTTATCTAGCTTGGCCTTGGCCAATCTTTGAGGGAAGGGCACCGGGGGTTGGTAAGGTTTTGGGGGTACATACTTAGACACTTTTTCATTGGTCTCTTTTTCTTCAAAGGGTTGTGTCCTAGTTGTTTCTTTTTCTTCATCCCTCCTATCTTTGTTATTTTCCCCTTTTGCCTTGGAATCTTCTAGTTGCTTTCCACTTCTTAAACTCACAGCCTTACAATATTCATTAGGATTTATTTCAAGCTATCCTGGAAATTTCCCATGTGGTCTATGTGAAGAGCTAGCTTGTTGGGCTATTTGAGTCTCTAACATCTTGTTATGAATAGCTAAGTTATCTACCTTAGATGTCAATTCCTTAATAGCCTCACTAACAACTTGACCATGGTGCCTAAACTCTTCATTCTGCTTAGTTTGACTCTCTACAAAATTTTCAAGGAGAGTTTCGAGTTTAGACTTTTGTACTTTGGGGGAATCCAATAGAAGGTTTAGCACCACTTTGCCCAACTTGATTTTGATTGTTCCGATAGGAGAAGTTGGGATGAGACCTCCAACCGGGGTTGTAAGTCTGTGAATATGGATCATTGCGCACCTTCGGTGGAGTGTCATAGAAGTTATGGCATGATTCCACTTGTTCCACCGAAGTGCCTTGTGAGGAACCAGTTTCAGCTTGGCATTCCGCACTCATATGTCCCTGTACTCCACAAATCTCACAAAAGATGTTAGCAGCACTTATGGCATTAGCACTAGCTTTTTTAAGCTTATCAAAACGTTTATTCAATGAGTCAAACTTAGCCATAATTAAACTAACACCATCTACCTCAAACTTACCTTCCGAGAGCTTTCTCGGGTTGTTACCTCTTTCACTGGCCCATTGGTGATGGTTTGCAGCGACATTGTCAATAATTTCATAGGCTTCTGTAAGTCTTCGATTCATCAAAGCTCCGCTAGCTGCAGAATCAAGCGACACCTTTGAAGGATATTCCAATCCATTGTAGAAGGTGTGAATAATTAACCACTTTTCTAGTCCATGATGCGGGCAAGCTTCCAACAACCCCCTGTATCTATCCCAAGCTTCTGATAATGATTCTCCGTCTTTTTGAACAAAGCTTGTTATTTGAGTTCTAAGATATGCAGTCTTGGAAGGAGGGAAGAACTTATTCAAGAATGCTTGCTCCAATTGATTCCATGTGGTTAATGTATCGGTGGGTACCGATTTCAACCAGGCTCTAGCCTTGTCCCTTAATGATAATGGAAACAACCGAAGGCGAATGGCATCAACTGAGGCACCTTCAATTTTGAGAGTCTCAAAGAATTCTAAGAACATCTCCACATGATCATTTGGGTCCTCCGAGGATAAACCTCCAAATTGGTTTTGCCTTATCATGGATAGTAAGGAAGGCGGTATAATGAAGTTCTCAGCTTCAATGGTTGGCCTAGCAATCCCAGATCGCAAACCCTGAGCATTAGGGGCTGCATACTCCTTCAACGGTCTATTGTCTTCAGCTGCTGCCATGGTAAGTGGTGGTTCAGGAATTTCTCTTACTCTGCGCCTTTGTTGTCTTCTCCTTCTACGTAAAGTCCTTTCAATTTCAGGATCCGCTTCTAGAAGAGTCCTGGAATGTCGAGTACTTTGCATAAACAAGAGAAATCACCTACAGAGAGTCAAAGAGAAATCAAGAAAGTAAGAATCAAATAAAAGAAAAAAAAGTTTAATATAATTAAATTAAAAATTAAATTAATATTCAAGAAAAAACACAGTCCCTAAGCAACGGCGCCAAAAACTTGATGCGTGAAATCCATGCAAGTGTACGGTTTCGTCGTCAAGTAATAAAAGATCGAATCCACATGGATTGAGTCTATGAATACTAATTAATTAATTAACTCAATTAAATTAAACAAAAGAGAGTGTGATTGTTTATTAAGAATAATGTAGTAACAAAACAATTAAATAAAAATCAAGAAGATAGAATTTAGAATAAAAACAGCAAGTTATCAAGAAGGGGGTTTTCAGGTTTAAGAAAGCTTCCAAGATTGGGATACCACAATGATACAAGACAAATCCTAATCGACAACCCTTTTATTAAAACTCAAATTCAATTGAAGGTGAATTACCCGAAATTAGTTAATGTTCTCTTTCAAGATACAAGATCCGTGCCCAATTAAACCAATTCCTACTTTCGTGGTAATTGAATTTAAATCGAACCCATTACGCTTTGTGGTAATTCATTAAATCCTCAAAAGGCTAAAACTACTCTCGTGATTTAGACCTTAAGTTTAATTCTTATAGTTCCAACACTTAGGTTCACCTCTCAGTACGTCCCTAAATGCCTATGAGATGCAAATAAGTGGCCACCAAATTCACATGAATAAAAGCAATAAGAATTGAATCAATGAACAATCGAGATTAATAAAAAAGGAAACAACGTCAATTCATCATTATCAATGTATCAAAGGGCATTGCCCAATCCTAGAAACAAGTGTAACTACTCAGACATCAAGAAGAAGAAAACAGAATTCAAACTTAAAAACATCCCAAACCCGTAATAATCGAAGAAGAAGAAGAAGGATCAAGAAATCAAGCCTCCTTCGTGCATCCTTTCGAACTAGGTTTCAATCCAAGATAGAATACCCTAATAGCAATCAGAACATCTATTTATAGTCTTGGATTTTTGTGGGCTAAAAGCCCCCAAAAGAAATAAAAACAGAAAACTAAAATCTGCTGCGCGCCCCGAACCACGGCCGTGGTGGCCACCACGGCCAGGCCGTGGTTGGTTCTGAGTTAAAGGGATTCACTGCTGGTTTCAAACCATGGCCGTGGTTGAGTTTGCTTCAAAATTCTTCAATTTCCTGGTTCCCACAAGCCATGGCTGTGGTAGAGACCACCCCCAAGTCGTGGTTGGGTCTGTTTGTCCTCTTTTTTAGCGCATTTCACCCCTAATTCAATATCGCTTCAGCTTAGCTCCATTCCAGCTCTTTAAACTTCAATTTGCCTCAATCCTGCATTGCAACACATGCCAAACCGCAGTTATCCAAACTAAAAGAAAAACGAATCATTAAATAAACAAATATGCATAAAAGACTATAAAAATGCATGCAAAACATATGCAAAATGTGATGTGGAATCACACACATCATTCTTCTGAAACAAATCAATGACGATCAAAGGAGGATTGCCCTTGGAAACGATTGCGCTTGGGTGCCATTAAACCTGCCAATGAAGATCATAAGAATATTGCACATTAAGACATCAAAAAGTAATTGCAGGGATGGTGAAATGCATTCATCAGATCACATCACTTTGCATGAATGAATCATAAACATGAAAGTAAATGGAAGATGCATGCTAATACAAATATGAAATAGATTTTTTTAACACATTTTTTTTAAATGAACAAAAAAACAAAAGCATATTCACAAATGCCAAAATATTCTATTGGAAACGAACTCATGAGATACAAGACATACTAACATCATAGTAACAACTAATCCACAATTGGCACAATCAGTCATAATTAACACTAAGGCAAAATCAGCACAATTAAACACCCAACAAACCCTCGCATATAATAAAAACCACGCACGTATTCAAGGCATAATCTGTAGTTTTTTTTTACATTTTTTTATATTACAAGCAGAAAACTAGAAGAACAATTTGAGAAAACCACAAAGAATGGACGAATGAAGCAAAGAAACACCAAAACAACTATATATATATATTATTTCGTGTGGGTGAGAAGACCACAAAGAAGGATAATTATTCAACAACTACATACAACTTTTTAGGAAGAAAAACTTGTTAGTCATGGCAACCATCACCCAAGAGGGGGGTGAATTGGGTGATTACAAATTTTTAAAACAACTTTGAGAAATTAAACATTTTGAATCACTCAATTAATAAATGCAGCGGAGCATGCATAACAAAGGAAATACTATTAAGGATTACCTAAATGCAACTTGGGTTATGAGATAAATCAAGCAAATAAGCTAGATATCAAGTTCAACTCAAGCATAGGTAATTAAAGCACAAATGTAAAGAGATAGAGTTAAGAAAAATAAACACAAGGATTTATCCTAGTTCAGCCACCAACCACTTGTGGTCTACATCCAGTCCCTAAGCTGTACTTGAGATTTTCTTCACTATCTTCTAAACTTCACGGATGCTAAGAAAATCTTTGTACAAACAAGAACACTCCTCACACCTTGGGATACCTCACCCTTATGCTTGAGCCTCAAAACAGAGATACCTCACCTTTACAACCTTTGAGAGATACCTCACCCTCTTTACAATCAAGGGATACCTCACCCTTTACAACTTTTGAGAGATACCTCACTTTCTAAGGGATACCTCACCCTTTACAATCTTTGAGAGATACCTCACTTTCTAAGGGATACCTCACCCTTTACTCTAGAGGGATACCTCACCCTATCTTTACAGATTATACAAAGATGTGGATGAATAGATACTCTCTCAAAAAGTAGATAATACAACTTGAAGCTTATGGTATCAAAGAATCACACACTTAGCTCAAAAATAGAGATTTAGAGAAAAAGATGATGAAACATGAATTTAATGCTCAAGAGACATTTTCATATTGTTCTCCAACCTTTCTTTGATGCCCAAACATTTTCATTTATAACCCAAAGCATATTAGAGTCGTTGATGGTTGTTGGGATACATTAAATGCCAAAATAGAGCTGTTGTACATGTTTACTGGTTTTCCAGATAACTGGTTAGGAGATTTTGCTAACCGGTTAGGAGTCTTAAAATTTGACTCCTAATTCATTTGCTAACCGGTTAGGAAATTTTGCTAACTAGTTAGGAGTCTTAAAATTTGACTCCTAATTCATTTGCTAACCGGTTAGGAGACTTAAAATTTGGTCTCTGACTTTCTCAATAACCGGTTAGAGGATTTCACTAATCGGCTAGGAGCTTTTCAAAATAGCTCCTGACTTGTCCAATAACCGGTTAGAGAGAGTCTCTAATCGGTTTGGGGCTTTTCTAAATGGCTTATAACTTGTCCAAAAACTTGTTAATGATTTTGTCAAAAAAGCAAGATTTTCAAAGACTTTTTCAATCTTTCTAAAAATCATTTTGTTCAAACTTTAAATATCATTTTCATAAGTATAGATCCTGATTTTGTAAACTTGTTTAAGTTTGAGTAATAAAACTAATTGATGAGCTTAGTGTGATTCCTACACACAAGATCTAAGTCCTATAAGCTAAACTTGAAGGGTCTTGGGATTTGATCTTTGTACTTCCATTCTTTTCTTGCTTGTTATCATCAAAACCATTGCTTTAGTTAATGTCAATTACATTCTCCCCCTTTTTGATGATGACAAACAACCATTGAGAAAAGAGATAGTTGAAATAAATTGGAATTCACAAAAGGATAGAGACTTACTCCCTCTCTGTTTTTCAATAGGTGATTAGATCAGAGATGCACAACTCCCCCTTAATTTTGGAATCCCAATATCATTGAATTTGCACCTTTTTCTTTTTACCTTTTCTCAATCATTTTTGTTTTTACCTTTTCTCAATGACTCATAAACTTCTCCCCCTTTTATCATGATCAAAAAGTTATGCAATAAAGAGATTTTGACAAAAAGAGAAGTTACATAAAACCATTGCCACATAACAAATATGCAATCAATATTGCAGCAACAAGATAATCAAACCAGCATTTTATTCATATTAATAGAATATCCATTGCAAAATATTCATTTCTAAATAAACAAAGTTAAGCAAGCTAAGATAATAAGCATTATGTTCAAGAGATAAATCTGCAACGATTAAAGTTTAAAACATAATGATAAAGCTAAGTCAGAAACAGATTAGCTGAAGAAGGTCACGACTGGAAGTGTTGTTTTAATGACCAATAACCGGTTAAAAGGATTTGAGTAACCGGTTACCAAGTGACCTCTAACCAGTTAGAGAATGTCTCTATTCGGTTGGTATTTAATTGCAAATGGTTCTAGGAAATTCCAAATCTCCCATAATCGATTAGTAAAGCCTCCTAACTGATTATTTTGCTTGGAAGAGAGCCATTTTCCTTGACAAAAAGAGATCCAAAAACTCAAATGACACATTGTGCAGCAAAAGAGGATTATGTAGCAAACATCAAATAGTACAACAAATGAAGTTATGCAATAAAATTACAAATTATGCAGCAAAGTGAATTTGTGCAGAATTTCAGTTTATGCATGATTGATCCAAAATGCCAAGTTCAAAGATATTTTCATCAAATATGCTATTTCAAACAAGATACAAACTAATCTAGCATATTCGAGACATGTAAAGATATTTTCAAGAGATTAAGCTAAAGAAGCATAGACCAAGTCTCCATTTTACCAAAGGTTTCAAGTCCAAGCTTCTTGGAGACAAGGAAGAGAGGTTGAAGTATTTTCTGGTCTTGTACTTGGAGCAGTCATTTTTAAGGTTCCAAAGTCAGCTCTTGGCCTTCAAGCATACCTACAACATATTTCAAAGTACTTTCTTTGGTATCCACTAATTTTGGATCCATAAGGGTTAGTCATTGATTATTAATCCATTATGCTCTCATAAAGATCAATTTTTCATAGTATGTAAATTGAGCAAAATAAATTAAATAATTAATTACCATTAAGCATATAGCCAATAACATGCATACTTTCATGATATATAGATAATTTATAGTATAGAAAGCATTCATAGGCATTGTAGAATCTTATGTACCAAGATATATAACAACTAATGAGCTATGGTACAATAAGAATGAACATAATCATGTGCTAAACAAAATATTCATATTTTACCAAGTGCACATGATTCTATCCTTTACCTAAGGCCTACAAGAAATATACCTCATATTCATTATCTTTTTTAGTGAATGCTCATAGGAGGTAAAGACTTTTGATACCTTGGCCTTGGTAATCAAGGAAACCCTTTTCCTTACCTATTGCTTCCCTTTTTGTGTTTTGAACTTTGCAAGCTCCACATTTTGTACTTGAGAAGCTTTGGTTGAAGCCATCTTCCTTCTTTGACCAAGACTTCTAACATTGGGCTTTGGAAACATTCCCCTTGATTATTCCTTTTTCTCTTGACTAATTTTTCCATCCTTTTGAGAAATTTTCTGCATAATTGAAACACTAGGAGGACATTTTGGTACCCACTTCATCTTGGGTCCTTGAATGTTAGGACTAGGGCCTTTAAGGTATTTAGGAACCCATATCATACTATTTCTCATATAAGTATTTTTTCTATAATTGTACAAATGAGAAATATGTCTTAGATGACCACAAAAATTGTAAACAATTGAATTTAATGATGGTTTGGTCCTTTGAAAATCATCTTTGAAAAACTTAAGCCTTTTGTTGTTATTACATTCTATGTTATTTTTTTCATAAGCCTTGCTTGAATTTTCATGTGGAATAACATTAATTTTATTCTCATTAACAAGCATAGAATGTAAGCAATTAAAATTATTAGCTTTGACAAATTTACAAGATAAGTCCTCAACTTGATTTTCTAAATCAATGCATTTTTCACAAGAAGTTGAGGTTTCACATTTCAAAGACATTTCCTTATCAAGAAAAGTATATTCATTTTTTAAAATCTCAATTTCATTTTCAATGGAGGAAATGTTTTCCAAACAAGATGAGTTTTTCTTTTCTAAAAATAACAAGTCATCATATAATTTATCATATGCACATTGTAATTCATCATAGGAAGGACTATAATATGGTTTAGCATTATTTACCTCAAAGTCCTTTTCAAGGGAATCATCATCTTCATCATTGTTGTCCATCAAGAATTCGAGAATATCTTCCTTCTCAATTTTATTTTGCTTTGCCTCTTCTTCAAATTGAGCACCATCATCACCAAGAGGCATTGAGCTCATTCTCTTACATTGGAAATTTTCTTGAGGACATTTTTCAGAATTGTCTTCCTCTAAAGACTTTTGCTCTTCTTACTCTCTCTATACAACTTTATACAAGAAATCATTATTAGCAAGATAAAAAGCATCAAGGTGTCAAAAATTTCTTTGACACTAGAGCAATTCTTAATTCTAGCATAAGCATCATCATTCAAACTACTTCTTAAGATTTGCATTGCTCTAATATTCAAGGAAAAATTTCCAATTTTGTTTTGATTTGTAAATAAATTCATCATGCACAATATCCCACAAATCAAGATCAATAGATTGCATATAAAATTTCATTCTAGCTTTCCAATAAACAAAATGCACACCATCAAAGAATGGTAGTTTATCAATTTCAAAACCTTCCATTTTGAAAAGCTTTCAATGGTTGCCAAACAAACAAGGATCTTTAACTCTAAGTGATTAAACTTTCAACAAAGCACGAAGCTCTGATAGTACTTCTTAGCCTTGGCTACCATCACCCAAAAGGGGGGTGAATTGAGTGATTACAAATTTTTAAAATAACTTTGAGAAATTAAAGATTTTGAATCACTCAATTAACAAATGCAACGGAACATGTATAACAAAGGCACAACTATTAAGGATTACTCAAATGCAACTTGGGTTATGAGACAAATCAAGCAAATAAGCTAGATATCAAGTTTAACTCAAGCATAGTAATTAAAGCACAAATATAAAGAGATAGAGTTGAGAAAAACAAATACAAAGATTTATCCTGGTTCAGCCACCAACCACTTGTGGCCTACATCTAGTCCCTAAGCTAAACTTGAGATTTTCTTCACTATCTTCTAGACTTCACGGGTGCTGGAAAAATCTTTATACAACCAAGAGCACTCCTCACACCTTGGGATACCTCACCCTTGTGCTTGAGCCTTAAAACAGGGATACCTCACCCTTTACAACCTTTGAAGGATACCTTACCCTCTTTACAATCAAGGGATACCTCACCCTTTTCAACTTTTGAGAGATACCTCACTCTCTAAGGGATACCTCACCCTTTACAATCTTTGAGAGATACCTCACTCTCTAAGGGATACCTCACCCTCTCTTTACAGATTATACAAAGATGTGGATGAATAGATACTCTCTCAAAGAGTAGATAATACAACTTGAAGCTTATGATATCAAAGAATCACACACTTAGCTCAAAAATAGAGATTTGGAGAAAAAGATGATGAAACACGAATTTATTGCTCAAGAGACATTTTCATATTGTTCTCCAACCTTTCTTTGATGCCCAAACATTTTCATTTATAGCCCAAAGCATATTAGAGTCGTTGGTGGTTGTTGGGAAATATTAAATGCAAAAATAGAGTCGTTGTATGTGTTTATTGGTTTTCTAGATAACCAGTTAGGAGATTTCACTAACCGATTAGGAGATTTGCTAACCGATTAGGAGTCTTAAAATTTGACGCCTAATTCATTTGCTATCCGGTTAGGAGACTTAAAATTTGGGCTCTAACTTTCTCAATAACTGGTTAGAGGATTTCACTAACCGGTTAGGAGCTTTTCAAAATGGCTCCTGACTTGTCCAATAACCGGTTAGAGAGAGTCTCTAATTGGTTAGGGACTTTTCTAAATGGCTTATAACTTGTCCAAAAACTTGTTAATTATTTTGTCAAGAAAGCAAGATTTTCAAAGGATTTTTCAATCTTTCTAATTAAAGTCATTTTGTTCAAACTTTAAATATCATTTTCATAAGTATAGATCTTGATTTTGTAAACTTGTTTAAGTTTGAGTAATAAAACCAATTGATAAGCTTAGTGTGATTCTTATTTACTTTTACACAAGATCTAAGTCCTATAAGCTAAACTTGAAGGGTATTGGGACTTAATTTTTGCACTTTCATTCCTTTCTTGTTTGTTATCATCAAAATCATTACTTTAGTCAATGCCAATTACAAAACTCGGATAAGAAGAAAGAAGAAGAAGAAGAAGAAGAAGAAGAAGAAGAAGAAGAAGAAGAAGAAGAAGAAGAAGAAGAAGAAGAAGAAGAAGAAGAAGAAAAAGAAAAAGAAAAAGAAAAAGAAGAAACTTACCGAGAAAACTATAAGAATAGATGAATGAATAGAACACTATTAAGAGCACAACCACGGGCTTGCACAAATACACCATGACCTCACCGCAAGTGACAAGAAGAAATGATAGTAAGAGGGCAGATGTTTTGAGACGAGAAAGTGAGTGAGAGCAAAAGAGAAAAGAAATGAATGAGGATTCGAAAGATACTAAGGAAGATGAAATTGAGAAGTAAGGGAGAAAATGAGGAAGAGAGGAAGATGAATGTGGTATAGTTAGAATGGAGGAAGTGGGAATCAGAAGAGATGAAACTGAAATGAAGGAGAGTGGTACGATTATAATGTCAATTTAAGGGAGGGAATGGGTCATAACGCCAAATTGAAGTTTAAATTTCAAATTCAAAATTTGAAAGCCGCAGCACAGCAGAAATTGATGTTGGAGTCGCGTCACAAATTCGTGCAAGCTACGGCACAACTTGATGTGTGAAGACACGACCTTAAGTGTGGTCCGTGCAGCCACAACACAAAATCTCTTGGAGTCATAGCTTTGCATTCTCTGGTCTCTGAGTATTTAGGACTTGCGAGTTAGGAGCCGTGATACTTATTTGTGGGAGCCGCGTCACATTTGTGAAGCACAAGCCTTGGCCTACTGGGTGGAAAGGAAGCCACAGCACATAATTACTGGAGTCGCGGCCTCTTATTTTCTGGTCTCTTAGTATTTGTGATCCGAAGTTAAGAGCTGCGGTACCTCTTTATTAGAGCCATGATACAAATTTTATTTTCTAATTTTTACATGTTATCAAGCATTTTTCTGATAAAGTATGCAACCCCCATCATAACCTACACTCTAACCAAAACATAAACTCAGCCCAAGATAAGAGAAAAAAAACCCAACAAAATCAAAAGAAGATAGATAATTAAACTATGAATGCAAAAACAAAATAAAGCAAAAATAATAGAAGGAATAGAACTTGGGTTGCCTTCCAAGAAGCGCCCCATTTATAGTCCTAGGCTGGACTTTCTTTGAATTTTTAAGGTTCAGCCAAGGTGATGGAGTACTTGTGTCGAGATACGTCTCCTCCCCAGTAATGCTTTAGTCTTTGCCCATTCACCTTGAAACTTGATACGGAATTCGGAGGAGCAATCTCAATAACTCCATGAGGAAACACTTTAATCACCACGAATGGATCGCTCCATCTTGACTTCAACTTCTTAGAAAATAATTTGAGCCTTGAGTTATACAACAGGACTTGTTGACCTGGCTCAAACCACTTTTCAACAAGATGCCAATCATGTCATCTTTTGACTTTTTCCTTGTAAAACTTGGCATTCTCATATGCTTGGAGGTGAAATTTGTCTAGTTTATTCAATTAGAGAATTCATTTCTCACTAGCCGCTTGAAGATCAAAGTTTAGCTTTTTGATAGCCCAATATGCATGGTGTTCCAACTCTATCGGCAAGTGACAAGCTTTTCCAAACACAAGGTTATACGGAGACATGCCAATAAGAGTTTTAAAAGTTATGCGATAAGCCCACAAAGCATCTTCCAACCTCTTGGACCAATCCTTTCTCAAAAGACAAACAGTTTTCTCTAATATTCTCTTAATTTCCTAATTAGAAATTTCAACTTGCCCACTTGTTTGTGGGTGGTAGGCTGTGGCAATCCTGTGAGTGATTCCATATTTTCTCAGGAGCTCTTGAAAACACTTATTACAGAAGTGATAGCCTTCATCACTAATAATAGCTCTTAGTGTGTCAAAGCAAGTAAAAATGTGCTTCTTCAAAAGATGCACTACCACTTTAGAGTCATTCTTAGGCAAGGCTACTATTTCAACCCATTTAGATACGTAATCAACTACCACCAAGATATACAATTGACCGAAGGACAATATAAATGGCCCCATAAAATCTATCCCCCATACATTAAACAGCTCAACTTCTAACATGATGTTAGTGGCATTTCATTCCTTTTAAAGATGTTGTCTGTTCTTTGGCATCTATCACATCTGGTCACGAAAGAAGCAATATCTTTAAACAAAGAAGGTCAGTAAAATCCCACTTGCAATACCTTAGTGACTGTTCTTTCTCCACTAAAATGACCACCGTAGGGGGAGGCATGACACTGATCAAGAATATCCTCAGTTTCTTCTAAGGGCACATATATTCTGATTATATGATTAGCACACTGTCTGAAAAGATAAGGCTCATCCCATAAGTACAACTTCACATCATATAATAACTTTTTCCATTGGTGATGGGATAACTCTGAAAGTATCAATTCGCTCATAATGTAGTTGGTATAGTCCGCATACCATGGATCTGAGCTAGCAATCATAGCAAATAATTGTTCATTTGGGAAGATCTCACGAATCAAGGTTGGTTCATGTTGATAACTCTCATTTTCTAACCTAGAAAGATGGCCAGCCACTAGTTACCCTTTTGATATCTAATCTCTAAGTTGAACTCTTGTAGCAATAAAACCTAGTGAATTAACCTCGACTTGGCATCTTTCTTGCTCACTAAATACTTGATGGTCATGTGATCCATGAAGATAATGACTTTAGCACTAACCAAATATGCCCGAAATTTATCGAATGCAAAGACAACTGCAAGGAGTTCCTTCTCTGTAATGGTGTAATTCAACTGTGCATCATTCAGTGTCTGGCTTGTATAATAAATAGAGTGAAAATTTTTGTTATTCCTTTGGCCCAATACCGGTCCAATTGCATAATCACTGTTGTCACACATCAGCTCAAATGGTATGGTCCAATCAGGAGTAGTGATAATAGGTTCTGAGACAAGTCTTTTCTTCAACTCCACAAAGGCTTCCATGCATGATTGATCAAACTTAAAGGGCACATTTTTTTCCAATAAGTTACACAGTGGTTTGGCAAGCTTGGAAAAATCTTTGATAAACCTATGGTAAAATCCAGTGTGCCCAAGGAAGCTCCATACTTCTTTCACTGAAATTGGTGGTAGAAGTTTCTCAATAGCCTCAATCTTAGCTCTATCCACATTCATTCCCTTATGTGACACTCTATGGCCAAGTACTATGCCTTCTTGGACCATAAAATGACATTTCTCCCAATTAAGTACTAAGTTAGTCTTCTCACACCTTTGTAACACTAGAGCCAAATTATTAAGACACTCGTCAAAGGAATCACCAAAAACTAAGAAGTCATCCATAAAAATCTCCAAATACTTCTCCATCATGTCAGTGAAGATAACCATCATACATCTTTGAAAGGTCGTCGAGGCATTACACAACCCGAAGGGCATCCTTTGAAAGCATAAGTACCATACGGGTAGGTGAAAGTAGCTTTCTCTTGATCATATGGGCAATAGCAATCTGATTGTACCCCGAACACCCATCCAGGAAACAGTAAAACGCACGACTTGCCAACCTATCCAGCATTTGATCAATAAATAGTAACGAGAAATGATCTTTTCCGATTATAGTGTTAAGCTTCCTATAATCCATGCATATGCACCATCCTATGACTGTCCTAGTGGGGATTAAGTCATTGTTTTCATTAGGAACCACTGCCATTCCACCCTTCTTAGGCTCACATTGAACTGGACTCACCCATTTGCTATCAGAGATAGGGTATATGATGCCTGCATCTAGCTATTTGATAATTTCTTTCTTGACCACCTCCTTCATGATGGGGTTGAGACGTCTTTGATATTCAACGGTTAGCTTGTGATTAGCTTCCAATAGAATTTTGTGCATGCAAATAGTGAGGATAATACCTCTGACGTCTGCAATAATCCTCCCCTAAACCTAGCCGTTGGAAGATGGATAGCGGCATCAAGTTTATGCTTGCCCCTAGGTCACACAAAGCTTTACCAAAAAAATTGACTATCATGGTACATGGAATGGTGAAGCTTCTGGGGTCTTTTACCTTGGGCGGTAGCTTGTTTTGTAAGATGGTAATACTTAGGAGGTAGCTTGTTTTGTAAGATGGCAGTATACTCCTCTGTGAGAGCTACAATCTCAAAATCTCCAAGCCTTCTTTTCTTGGAAAAGATGTCTTTCATGAACTTCACATAACTAGGCATTTATTCTAAAGCCTTAGCAAATGGTATGTTAATGTGAAGTTTCTTGAAAATTTCTAAAAACTTTTGGAACTAAGCATCCAATTTTTTGTTTAGCCAGCTGGTTAGGGAAAGGTGGAGGTGGTGTATAAGGCTTGTCCTCTTCTTCTTATCCTCAACCTTTCTCTTGGCAATTTCCTCATTCTTATCATCCTCATTTCTCATAACCACTTCATCTTTTGTCACCTCAACATCTTCTTCAATTTGCTTAGCCTTGGGATTCTCTTCAATTTCCTTCCCACTTCTCAATGATATGGCCTTACAATGCTCATTAGAGGCTCCTTTAGGATTATTGATGGTGTCACTTGGAAAAGTCCCTGGAGGCCAATTATTCAGAGCTTGGGCAAGTTGACCAACTTGAGTCTTGAGATTCCTCAAAGAAGCCGCTTGGCTTTGCATCAACGCGTCATAGGAGGCTATCTTGGATTCAATTTTAGTCATGTAGTCTTGTTGGCTAGTCATGAATTGAGCAAACATCTTCTCCAAGTTGGAAGTTGAAGTTGATGTAGAAGGTTTGGCTTGAGGGAAGCTCTATCGTTGAAAACTAGGAGGAGCACGAGGTGTTTCTTTAGGCTGATAAAAAGAAGAAGATCCTTGAGAATTTCCACCCTAAGAGAGATTAGGATGGTTCCGCTAACTAGAGTTATAGGTGTTACCAAATGCATTGTTATTACTCGGTTAATGGAATTGATTGGCATATTTCACACTTTCTAGGCTAGCTGTATAATTTACAGTAGAATGAAGGTCCCCATACAAGTTTCAGCTGAATTATTGGCTTCACTTGGCACTAAATTGACTGCCATGGTGTCAAGTTTCTTGGAGAATGCTGCAACTTGAGTTGAAAGCATTGTAAGAGCATCAACTTCATGTACACCAGCTATCATTCTCCTAGGAGTAACTATCTCGAAGGCCACTGGTAGTTGGTGGTGGTCATTTCCTAAAGAAGATCATAAGTGGTATCAATAGATTTACTCATGAGAGTGCCATTTGCTGCTGCATTAATAGTCGCTTTGATGTTTCCCAACAACCCATTATAGAATATCTGAACTTGTAGTCACTTTGGAATGCCATGGTGAGGGCATCTTCTGATGAGATTTGTATACCTGTCCCAAGCTTGATAAAGCAATTCTGAGTCGTACTGCACAAAAGAAGTAATATCATTGCGCATCTTTGCTATCTTTGCTGGAGGGAAGTACTTGGAAAGGAATTTATGAGCTAGATCATCCCATATTATAATAGATCCTGCCGGTAGAGAGTTAAGCCAACACTTGGCCTTGTCCTTCAGAGAAGATGGGAACAACCTTAATCTGATAGCATCTTCAGAGACTTCGTTATGCCGAAAGGTGTCACAGATCTCCAAGAAGTTGGAAAGGTGTGCATTAGGATCATCACTAGGAAAACCTCCAAATTGTACTGATACTTGAACCATTTGGATAATGGTCGGCTTGATTTCAAAGTTATTGGGTTGTATAGTCGGCCTCCTGATGCTTGAATATAAGTCTTGAACCTGAGCGGCTGTAAAGTCCCTCAATAACTGAGTGTGGTTTTCTTCGTTTACCATTGTGGTATCTTTGAAGTTTTATTTCTTTTCCTCAAGAGCTTACGAAAAGCCTTTTCAATCTCTGGGTCAAACAGAAGAAGCTCAAAACTTTGTGAACGTCGCATACAATGAGAAAAAGGTACTTGAAATTAAAGACAAGCAGCTTGATATTAATATTAACAAAAAATTTAAAAACAGTCCCTGGGAACAGCGCTAAAAACTTGTTGTCCATTTTACTAGACTACGTAAGCGCATGTGTCAACAAGTAATATAAGTGAATATTCAAATATTGTTCCCACGAAGGCTATATTAAAAATTATGTTAAATATTAACCAATAACTACTTATTCTCTATTCCAGGCAATCAAAATGATTTAAGTGTTTAAATGATAGAACAAAATAAATTAACAATTTCAAACAGGATAAAAGTAAGTAGAGAATAAATAATGATTTGGGAATCTAGGGTCTAACTTCACTTATTATCTTATCTGATTTCATGCAATCCTTTCATTACTCTTGATCATAACTGATTATGATAGCCAATATGTTTATGCATTTACAATCCTCTTTCGATGACCTTATAAATCTATGGACCTTAATCAAAACACTATATTTCTATATGCATTGACAAAATTCCATGCATTGAGAACAAACATCAAACACTTGCTATGCATGACTAACAGGTATATTTCTATCCTATTGGCTAATCAATTCATTTATACAATTGAAATTAATTGAACATGCATTTTCTAATTCCAAGGTCAAATGTCCAAATCCCTGTCTAGTTTAATAGGTTCACCAAGAAAACACAAAAAATTGTCAATCAATTGTGTGCATTAAGCATAGAATTAGAAAAATCATAACCAAAATTATCACAAGGATGTGAGAAGATTACAAATTAAATCAAATTACATAATATGATTCGTTAGACCCTAGAAAAGGAATTTAGAACATCATTATTACAAAGATATCAATCTCAAGAAATAACGACACAGGCATTATGAAAATTAAAGAGAAGAAGGAAGAAAGAACTAGGTGTCTTAATAGATGTATGGTACTGTGTCCAGCTTCCCTAATTCTTCATCCACACCTGGCTACTCTCTCCAAGTTACTCTCCAAAAGGTTGTATCCAATTCTCTTCTACGTCCAAAACTGTTCCATTCCCATTTTCAAAAACCAATTTCCCTAATTTAAATCAACAATGTATGATACAAATAGGAGTGCCGCAACACAAGAGCTATGGAAGCCGTGACACTTAGTGATTAAAATCACGTTGCTGAGCCATCACAAGGAGGTGTGCCGTAGCACAAATCTATGGGAGCCGCGACACTATGCTTAAAAGCACGACCCTAGATCTTTACGTAGAGCCGCGGCACAAGGATATATGAGTGTCGCGGGTCCTCCCTCTCTGGACAAAGTCCACTGCTAACCTGAGAGTTGGAGGCCACAGCTCTAGTGGGGAAATGTCGTGACCTCCCCTGTTTTCCCAAGAAACTTCACATGCTTTCACTCATATTGCTCCCTAAAGCACCTCCTTCTTTCTTTGCATGCTCCTGGAAGTTAGGAAATATTAAATTAGTCAAACATTTATAGAAAAGACAAGTGTTTACATTTCAATTTATAACGATGTATGAACAAGTATTCCCTATACACTATTATCAAGGATTGACTAAAAATAAGATAAAACTCAAGAATCTAACCTATGAGTGCATTAGAACATGCTTGAGTAATAAATTTATTTCATAGAGTTATCAGATTAAAAAGAAGATGACAAATATAAGTTAGAAAATCTTTATAAGTTATTATCTGGAGGCAGAGGTTCCTTTTATGCCAGTTTTCTTCATATGATCTTAAAATAGACAATGTATCAATAATAAAATTATTTTAATATAATTTGAATACAATGCTTGTGACATTGGCCATTAGGCACCATTCTACGTAATTCCCCTTAAAAGGCAACCTTTGTCCTTTGAGGGGGAATGACCCTCCTCCTACAAGATAATTTATTTGTCAGACATGAGCTATTCCACTCTCAGTAGTTGTACGTGCTACACTGAACCTATAGAAGCAAGGTGAATTCTATCCTTGCACATCACTGATAAGGACCTTATTCTTTTGGTAAGATATGCTTATCCATCATTTGGGAATGCTTACTCTTTTCAATGAGCAATTGAATAATGTATCACATATCACATTTCATGAACATAAAACTATTAAGAGTATCATATTCCATTATCACAATTCTAAATTATCATATCAGTGCATCAGCCAAAATAGGGTATATGTATATAATCATAATTTTAACCATGCAATCTTATGCATGTGCTCAGGCTTAGCTAAGATAACTTGAAAAACAAGTAATCTATCTTACATAACCTTTAACTCATAAATTTGCATTGCTTTACTCTTATAATCCCTACGAGGTTACAACCTCAAGGATCAACTAGACACTTATTTTTCATCATTTTGAGACTCGTTAAGCCTCCTTTGAACTTACTAGTCAACCCATTAACCTTTAATGGTATTAACTAAGTCATCCTAGGGTTGTGGCAACCTTAGCTATCGGGTGCAATTAGGGCCACCATGGCCTAAGGCTAGTCTAAAGCCAGAGGCTACCCGGGCTCGACCTTAAGCCAACATCATCAACCTTAGCATGTGGTGGTCCTCAAGGTCGTGATAACCGTGGTTGGCCAACCATAGTGGTGGCCACCATCATGTTCCTCCATCAACACCAGAACTCTAACTTAGAGGTCCTTTCATGGTTATTCTCTTGGTGGTCACCACCACCACTCCTAGCCACGACTTGGGCCGCTGATAAATGGCAATTCCAGCCACCCAAATTAACACCAAAACTTCCAAACTCCCAAAACCCTCCATAGCCACCATGAGGTGGTGGCAACCGGCACCTAAAACCCATAATCACCGCTACCATAGGTGGTAGTTTCAATCTTGTTTCACCACCAGAACACAAAACAACTCCCCTCCTCCATTAGAGCCACCATGGCTCACCACACTACTATAGAGGTCGCAACCATGGGTGTCCTTCCATGGTCATCCTTGGTCTCCAATGTTTCCCAAGCTTCCCAAATCAGTTAAAGAAGAAATCAAGGTAGAAAATGTAGGAAACAGCCATAAAACTCCTACTTGGGTGCCTGCTTGGTCACGAGTTGGAGGTGGAAGCATTTTCTGGTGGTGACAGCTTGGGCTGGTGGTAGAGGAATATGAGGCAACTCCGATTGTGGTGGCAGATCACACATGCACGATGTGGTAGGACACCTTAGATTGCATTAGGAACCTATACTAGTCTCATGGAGGGCTTATAACCTCTATACACTAACCCTAACTTCTAAAATTACACTTACATGTCTTAAAACATACTTATTTCATGTAGTTTAATTAATTCTATTATTAATTTATTTTAGGAAACTAATCATGACTCTAAAAATACTAAACTAATAAGATTTCACCTTAGTGCTTTACTTTCCATGCATGGAATGTCATTGATTCAATTATAATCATTATATAATTATAGTAATATAATATTTAATTTAGCCTTAAATTATTTTAATTATATTCTAAGCTCATATTTAATATCATAATATATTCAAATTACTTAAGTTAATTACGTGTTTAATTAATTAACTAAATTACTAATTAATGTTTAATTAACTTAATTTACATTTATTTAATACCTTTAATATCCATAAAAATATAATTTAAGCTTTAATAATTAAAAATAATACTATTTATAATTAATTTAGCTAAAATTCTATTTATTCATAATTATCTCATATTTTAAATAATTATTCTATTTATTTCTTTGAGATAACTTGTTCACTAAGTTATTTGCCTACATATACATATAACACAGAAAAACATGCAAACACATAATAGCAACTGCTAAGCAACTTATACAAGCAAGCTTAAAGGTCAAGCTGAGATGCCTTTACCTCAAGGCAAACAACTTATAAGTTGTAAGTGGATCAACAAGGTTAAATATAATCTTAATGGCAATCTGGCAAGGCATAAAGTCTGACTAATGGCTCATGGTTTCACACATTAGGATGGTATTGACTATGTTTAGACTTTTTTTCCAATTGCAAAGCTCACTACAATTAGATTTTTGTTAGCCCTGGCTACTGTGAAGGGATAGCATCTTGTTCAATTAGATATAAATAATGCAATTCTATGGGGACCTCTTTGAAGAGTTTTATATGCAATTACTACTTAGATATCATACTAAGGGGGAGAATCTAGCTTGCAAATTGAATAAATCAATCTATGGGCTCAAGCAAAGCATTAAGACAATGGTTCACTAAGTTCTCCATTGTTTTTTTGCAACATGGCTTCTTACAATCTAAAAATGATTACTCCCCATTTACCAAAGGCACTGGTTCATCCCATGTGATTCTTTTGGTGTATGTCGATGATATCATCTTGGATGGTTCTAATTAATAAGCTATCTCTATTGTTAAGTACTTTCTACAATCTGCTTTTAAGATGAAGGACCTAAGAAAACTTGGATATTTCCTAGGACTGGAGATTGCTCAGTCTTCTTTGGGCATAACTTTTTTCCAATGGAAATACATTTTGTCCCTACTAAGTGACATTGGATTCATAAAATGCAAGCTGGCCAATCTTTCCATGGATCCAAACCTCGAAATTAGTATGGATGATACAAAACTATTGCTTGATAACTCAGTATAGAAGGATCATTGGCCGACTTCTCTACTTGACTCTATTTGTAACACCCCAAAAATTATTTATTTTATCATTAATCATCATTTTATAATATTTATAATTTTTAGAAATTTTTGTGGATTTTTTCAGAAATGCTGAATATTTTAATATACTCCTCGTTTTATGTGCACACTGAACAGAGTCAGTGTAACACCTCGAAAATGATTTGTTTCATCATGAATAGTCATTTCTCAATATTCATGATTTTTGGAGATTTTTCTAGAATTTTCCAGAAATGCTAAATATTTTAATATATTTCTCATTTTGCATGCGCACTGACCAGAGTCAGTCAAACGCCCCAGAAAATTATTTGTTTCATGACAAATATCCATTTTCTAATATTTATGATTTTTAGGAATTTTTGTGAATTTTTCTGAAAACATCGAATATTTTAGTATATTCCTTGTTTTGCGTGCACACTGAGCGGAACCGGGATAACGAAATGTTTTCCTTGAGGCTGGTAAACCTTGAACTGTCAGCGTGTCATCGGGGAATCTTACTAAACCCGAGGTCGGGCACAGTTTACGAGGTTTGTATTTTTTGAGGTTTTTTCTGATAAATAAAATCGCTATATCATAAAATTATCTGATGAATAATAAAATATTATTTTCATCAACTGTAATTTTTATTCACTGAAAAAATAATTCTAACAGTGTAATTAATCATCTGTTCGAGAGTATTTAATCAAGGAGACAAACTGACTTTGCACTTTATTGAGAAACGTGCGAAGCTTTCAAGGAAGCTTCAATGAAGCTTTTAGGAAATTTCCTCCAAGCTTCCTAAGGAAGCCATGCACTTCCTCTCTCCTCTCTCCACACTCACAGCAGTAGCACCCAAAAATGAGGGGGGGAAATTTGTGCTTCACAAAAATTAATTATATCATATTAATTTCAAAAACTAAAAAGCATCTTTCACTTTCTACTATTAACTTCTCTCTCTAAGCTTCATCTTTCTCCTTCACAAAACATTTTCTCCTCCTTCTCTCTAGGAGCTCACGACCAACGGCCCCTTCCATACCTCATCCATCACAAAAATTTCATCTAACCCCATTTTCTTAATCCTTTCCATCTTCTAAACACTCCTCTAGTTAGTAGTTCTTTGAAAAACTTTCATTTTCACCATTTTCTTCAAGTTTCAAGCTTAGGGTTTTTGGGTAAGCTTCTTGATTCTTCACTCTCTTTTACCCATTTTCATTTTTATGGTCTCCTTTGTGACCATCCATGCTTTATTTTTCAAGCATTGGTGTTGTTTTGATGAGATTGAAATTTTAGGGTTCTTGGTGGTGTCCAATCCGAAAATTGTAAGGAGATTCTAGGAGGCTTCTCTTGTTTTCTTCTCTTAGGTAAGAGGAAGACACTCCTCCTCAACCTCTATTAGCACTAAGAAACCTTGTTTGTGATTGATTGTGAGAAAACCCTATTGAGGGTTATTCTTTGTTTGCATGATTGGTATGTTTACATGTTGTTTGTAATTTATTTAAGCTATTGGATTGATTGATTATGCATATTGATATGTTTGAATGGATTAGAAGGCATGAAATAGAAGGAAATAATTTTGGATTCCCTTTTGAATGGTACAGTTTTGGGGGCCCAAAATTAGGGTTCTTGATGAACAATTGTAACAAGTGAAATACATAATTAATCAAGTGTACAATGTGTAATTAATGGGATGAAAAATTTGGGAACTTAATCCCCTAGGGAGGCCACGGCCTCTAGGGCCTTTTGGGGCTTGATTATGCAACTTTGGTAACCTTGGAACATAAATAATCAAGTGATTAAATTATTGGTAATGGGATAGAAAATTAGCAAATTGAAAGATTTGGATATACTTTGAGATTCATAAATTTTAAAGAACTCAGAATGAAATTTTTCATAAGACTTAGGGTAATTTTAATTAGGGCAAGAACAAGAGAGTGTGAGACTTTGAGACCCTTAGAATAACTTTCTAAGTGTATGAGAATAAATTACCTTAGAGAATTTAATTAATTAAGAGAATTCCTCTAGAGAAGAAACTTTGTAAGAAAGGCTAAATCTACGTAAGAATTCATAATAAATCTTAAAAATGCATTAATTCATTTAATTTAAATATTATGATGTTGTGGGTCTATGTGAGTGACCAATGATGTGTTGATACTTAGTTTGGCCAATTGTGGCATATTGGAGAAAAGTATGTAATGATGAACATACATGTTTATGCATAGAGTTATCATGCATTGTGAATGTCCGTTGGACTGTTGTTAAGGCCGAGTTGCCTAGGAGATGAACACACCTTAGTGCGGATGCGAGTAGACTAGTGTACGTCATATTGTTGACCATGGGAGTGTTGGGGTACGGGTACCCCGCAATAGACAGTTGGTAGCTCTTCTGTTCGTGGGGCAAATCGATGCAAACGTACCGACGATCCTGACCGGACACTGTCCTATATCGTGATCTAGCGTAGACTGTCTGTACAATGCCTTGATGTGCACGTGGATAAACTGATGAATTATAGCACTTTGGCCACGGTAGCCGAGTTGCAGACGTGTCTCCTGATGATTTTCTCCGATTGCTTGTGTCTAGCTCCATGGAGTAGGATTTTGACTTTGTATGCATGTGCATAGTGGGTCCACGTGTCATATGGCATCTATTTATTATTATAATTAGAACAATTGTATTACTGATATATAATTGCCTGCAACTGTTTATTTATTTATTTATGCTATTTAATGGTTATGATTATTATTTGATATGCTCTGTGGGCACTTCGCGCCGTTCTGTTTCTTGCTGCTATAATTGGTAATGATGGTAGGATGTCTTACCTCTTTCTTGTGTTTCTATTATTTTCTATTTGCATACTGTGCCCCATCGAAGACGACGGCAAGGAAGTTAAAGATCCTGATTTCCCCGACTTCTGGCCTGATCGCAACTAGCATCTACTGTGGATCATGGAGGCACGCTCACACGGATTTCTAGGCGATGTGCGTCTGACCTTCCTTGAAGGGCCGGACTGCTGGCACATCAACCTAGATTTCGATCGCTGTGTCTACCTGGGTGACGTGTCGATCTCTTTGGCCTGGAGGTGTCATGAGCCGCCAATCTTTACCTGCTGCATCAGCCTATGTTTGGAGTTTTATCTACCCATCTGGGAGATGTGGGGTGACCGCTACTACACCCCACAGGAGGATTCCTTTGATTCCACTGCTCGGGCTCTGGCCCGTGGCTCTATGGCTCCTATGTGGGTTTCCTCAGATGAGGAAGACCCCGAGGAGGTTCTCGAGGAGGATGTCATGGAGGATCCTGATACGATTCCTCCTCATCTGAGGGATTGATATTGTTGGTAGCTACTGATGGCTACCAGTGTTTTATTTTAGGGGCCTGATGTCTTAATTGTAGTGAAATTTGTATATTTCGATATCTTAGGGATGTATATGTATGATCCTTTGGGCAAGGGTATAGTTTTGATTTTTGGTATATCGGGCTTTGTAATTAAATAGATTTTGATATAATTATATATATATATATATATATATATATATGAATATGCAATGTTGATCAAATGTGTGCTTTACCTCTGTCTTGCTCTTTATGCCATTTACGTTCTGTCGCTATATTTTACTAATCATCATAAAAAAAAAAAATAGTCGCCATTTTATTTATATAGCTTTAACCAGATAAATTTAATCGTAATAAAAAGAACCGGGTCTTAACTTATAAATTTTATTTTTCGCATTGTAAATGACAATGTGACGTTCCCTCCCAAAAAGGGGTGTTACATTAAGTTGGTATCAGAGCCCCGGTTTATGTTTCTTTGGGTCTTGTGATTGAGTCTGTCTTGCTTGTGTTGTGTGTTTCTCTGAAAACTAAACACAGAGATGTATTATTTGGTATTCCTAGTGGATGCAACTGACTTTCCTTGTGTCCTTCAGTTACTCTGACTTGAGACAGTAAGATGGCACGACGTGAAGAAATGACAGCTGCTATTGAGGCGATGCAGAGAATGGCTGAGGCCATCGCACAACAAACTGAACGAGCTACTCGGCAACAAGAGAAAGTTGCTCAACAATAAGAAAAGGCTGCTCAACAGCTCGAAGCTACGGTAGATGCTCAAAACTTGGCGGAGTTTCGTCGCCACAATCCTCCCCAATTCAAAGGAGAGTTCGATCCGGACAAGGCTAGTCTATGGATCAAGGAGTTAGAGAAGGTCTTTCGAGGCATGAACTGCACTGAGAACAAGAAGGTGACATATGCTACTTTTATGTTGGTGGGCAATGCCAAAAACTAGTGGAATGGAGTGCAAAGAATGCTGGAAGCTGCAAACCGCGAGATCACTTGGGATTTATTCAAGGACAAATTCTTAGATAAGTATTTTCCTGCAAGCGCAAGGCATGCGAAGGAGTCGAAATTTCTCAACTTACGGCAAGGGAATATGACTGTTAGTGAGTATGCAGCAAGATTCAAAAATTTGTCACAGTTTTCAACGTACTTTCAGCACCAACCAAATGAAGCCTGGAAGTGTCAGAGATTTACAGAAAGGCTGAGATATTAGGTGAAGAAGGCTGTTATCAACCTGAAGATCAATGAGTTCTCGGAGCTACTAAACACGTGATGTGAAGTAGAAGCTCTGGAGCAATCTAGAGATACGAGGAGCGGGAACTTTGGACCTACACAATTCCAAAGGGGTGGTAGCAACAGTCCTAACCGCTTCCAAAAGAAGCCCTATTCCTGACCAACTGGAAATAAGCAATAGACCATGGGTGGAAGCTCTGGTGGAGGTTCTACTGGGAACCGGACTGGCCAGAATATGGCGTATCCTTCAAGATTCCTGAGGTGTGGGAAATATCATTTCACGAGGGACTGCACTATAAAGGGGATCATCTGCTTCAAATGTGGCAAACCTGGCCACTTATCCCGAGACTGCAATCAAGCGAAGGCTGAACCTTCAATCAATGCTGCAAGAGCCAAGAAACCACAAGCAGGAGGGCGAGTATATACTATGAGCGGAGCTGAAGCCTCCGAGTCCGAAGACTTGATTCAAGGGGAAGGTACCATCGAAAGTAAACTTTTAACTATACTGTATGACTCTGGGGCAACCCATTCTTTCATATCATATGACTGTGTGCAAAGACTTGGTTTACCAGTGTTTACCTTACCTTTTAACTTAACTGTTTCTACCCCCACTGATAAACCGGTAGTTACTACCAAAGTCTGTTTAAATTGTCCTTTGATTGTTAAAGGTTGAACCTTTTCTGTCGATCTGGTCTGTTTACCCCTTTCCCAACTAGATATAATTTTAGGGATGGACTGGTTGTCTTCCAACCATGTTCTATTAGATTGTTCAAGAAAAACTATAGTTTTTCCCATAGATGAGGATTCTAGATTTTTGACGGCCAACCAAGTTCAAGCTCTCTTGAAAGAAGGACCTCACGGATACATGCTACTATCTTCTTTGAAAGTCGAGAGTGAGGTTGATGTGAATACAATTCCAGTGGTGAATGAGTTTCCTGAAGTTTTTCCTGAGGATGTACCTGGTTTACCACCGACGCGAGAAATAGAATTTGCTATTGACCTTGTACCGGGAGCTGGTCCCGTGTCTGTAGCACCTTATAGGATGGCACCAACAGAATTAGCTAAGCTCAAGAAGTAGCTAGAGGAGCTTTTGGAAAAGCAATTCGTCAAATCGAGTGTGTCACCATAGGGAGCACCAGTACTGTTAGTTCGCAAGAAGGATGGTTCATCAAGATTGTGTATGGACAACCGGCAGCTAAACAAAGTGACGATCAAGAATAAATATCCACTCCCAAGAATTGATGACTTAATGGACCAACTAAAGGGAGCAGTGGTGTTTTCAAAAATTGATTTGTGATCTGGGTATCATCAAATACGAGTAAAGACGGAGGATATACCCAAGACTGGTTTTCGTGCCCGATACGGCCATTACGAATACCTCGTGATGCCGTTTAGTGTGACAAATGCACCAGCTATCTTTATGGACTACATGAATCGAATCTTTCATCCTTACTTGGACAGATTCGTTGTGGTCTTCATTGATGACATTCTGATATACTCTCAAAATCAGGAGGACCTTGCTGAACACCTCAGTATAGTTCTTCAGATTCTGAAGGAGAAAGAACTGTATGCCAAACTGTCAAAATGTGAATTTTGGCTAGAAGAAGTTAAATTTTTGGGTCATGTAATCTCGAAGGATGGGATTGCGGTGGATCCATCAAAAGTGGAGGCAGTGCTACAATGGAAAAAGCCAAAATCGGTGACAGAGATTCGTAGCTTCGTGGGATTGGTAGGATATTACCGGAGGTTCATTAAGGGATTCTCCAAGATTACTGGACCTTTTACTCAACTCACGAGAAAGAACCAAGCTTTTGAGTGGACCGACAGCTGTGAACAGAGTTTCCAAGAGTTGAAGAATCAGCTGACTACCTCGCCAGTATTAGTGCTACCCGATCCGAATGAACAGTTTGAGGTGTACTGTGACGCTTCATACCAAGGACTAGGATCTGTACTTATGCAGCATGGAAGAGTGGTGGCTTATGCTTCAAAGCAATTACGAGTGCATGAGAAGAACTACCCTACGCATGACTTGGAGTTAGCGACTGTGGTTTTTGCTCTGAAGATATGGAGGCATTTCCTCTACAGAGCGACATTCAACATCTTCAGTGATCACAAGAGTTTGAAGTACTTGTATGATCAGAATGAGTTGAATATGAGGCAGCGAAGGTGGCTAGAGTTCCTGAAGGACTATGATTTCTAACTTCTGTATCACCCCGGCAAGGCAAACGTCATGGCAGACGCCTTGAGCAGAAAAATGATCAGTGTCTCTGCCCTGATGATCAAGGAAAAGGATCTAATAGAGCAGTTCAGAGATGTATAGTCTTTTGTGGAATTAGAACCGGGAAAGATCTGCATGAATATGGTTACTATCTCAAGCGAGCTAATGGATGACATATGGGAAAAACAGAAGGTTGACAAGTTCTTGCAAGAAGTGAGGGAGCAGATGAGGCAAGGTAACGAAATAACATTTGCGGAAGGAACAGACGGAATTCTGAGATTCCGAGGTAGAGTCTGTATTCCCCATGACCAAGAGCTTAGAGAGTATATTATCAACCATGCTCACACAAGCCAGCTGAATATGCATCCAGGCATAACAAAAATGTATCAGGACTTGAAGAAGTTGTTTTGGTGGCATGGAATGAAGAGTGACGTCACTAGACGGGTGTCGACTTGTCTGATTTTTCAGAAAGCCAAAGTGGAACATCAAAGACCAGCGGGATTGCTACAACCATTGTCTATTCCTGAATGGAAGTGGGATAGCATTGCAATGGATTTTGTAGTGGGTTTGCCAAGGACAAGAAAAGGTCATGACTCGATTTGGGTAATAGTGGACCGACTCACGAAATCAGCACATTTTCTCCTAATCAATATAAGATACAAACTGGAGAGACTGACCCAACTGTACATTGGAGAAATTGTTAGACTGCACGGTGTGCCTACAAGTATTGTTTCGGATAGGGATCTGAGGTTTACTTCAAATTTCTGGCAGAGTCTACAAGAAGCATTAGGGACGAAGTTATGTCTAAGTTCTGCTTACCACCCGTAGACCGATGGCCAATCGGAGAGGACGATCCAATCTTTGGAAGATTTACTTAGAGCTTGTACCATAGAATAGACTGGAAGTTGGGCTGACGTTCTACTGTTGATAGAATTCACCTACAACAACAGTTACCATTCAAGCATAGGGATGACACCCTATGAGGCTCTGTATGGACGACGGTGTCGAAAACCTCTGTGTTGGTACCAAGATGGAGAGCGCCTTACTATTGGACCAGATGTTATACAACAGACAACTGAGAAGGTTAAGATGATTCAGGAGAAGATGAGGACGGCTCAAAGCCGACAAAAGAGTTACGCAAACCAAAGGAGAAAGCCTCTTGAGTTTGAGGAAGGCGAGCATGTATTTCTGAAGGTCACGCCTACGACTAGGGTAAGCCGGGCCTTGAAATCTAGAAAACTCACTCCAAAATTTCTTGGACCATACCAAATTATTCACCGAGTAGGTCCAGTAGCCTATCAAATAGCCTTACCCTCTTTCCTCTCAAACATTCACAATGTCTTTCATGTGTCACAACTGCGAAAATACCTTCCTGACCCAAGTCATGTCATAGCACCGGATACAGTACAATTAAAAGAGAACTTAACCTATGAGGCACCTCCTGTAAGAATTGAGGATAGAAGGATAAAGCAACTAAGAGGCAAGGAGATCTCATTGGTAAAGGTAATTTGGAACGAAATAACTGGATATGCAACGTGGGAGCTGGAAGACAAAATGAAGGAGCAACACCCACAACTATTCTAAGGTATGAAAATTTTGAGGACGAAATTTCTTTTAAGAAGGGGAGAATTGTAACACCCCGAAAATGATTTATTTTATCATTAATCATTATTTTATAATATTTATAATTTTTGAGAATTTTTGTAAATTTTTTTGAAAACGTCGAATATTTTAATATATTTCTCATTTTATGTGCACACTGAGCAGAGTCAGTGTAACACCTCGGAAATGATTTGTTTCATCATGAATAGTTATTTCCCAATATTCGTGATTTTTGAAGATTTTTTTGGAATTTTTCAGAAATGCTGAATATTTTAATATATTTTTCGTTTTATGTGCACACTGAGTAGAGTTAGTCAAACGCCCCGAAAAATTGTTTGTTTCATGACAAATATCCATTTTCTAATATTTGTGATTTTTAAAAAATTTTGTGGATTTTTCTGAAAATGTCAAATATTTTAATATATTTCTCATTTTACGTGCGCGCTGAGCGGAGCTGGGATAACGAAATATTTTCCCTGAGGCTGGTAAACCTTGAACTGTCAACGAGTCGACGGAGGATCTTAATAAACCCAAGGCCGGGCACAGTTTGCGAGGTTTATGTTTTTCAAGATTTTGTCTGATAAATAAAATCGTTGTATCATAAAATTATTTGATGAATAATAAAATATTATTTTCATCAACTGTAACTTTTATTCACTGGAAAAATAATTCTAACAGTGTAATTAATCATTTGTTCAAGAGTATTTAATTAAGAAGACAAGCTCACTTTGCACTTTATTGAGAAACGTGCGAAGCTTCTCAAGGAAGTTTCAAGGAAGCTTTTAGGAAATTTCCTCCAAGCTTCCCAAGGAAGCCATGCACTTCCTCTCTCCTCTCTCCACACTCACAGCAGCAGCACCCAAAAATGAGGGGGGGAATTTGTGCTTCACAAAAATTAATTATATCACATTAATTTCAAAAACTAAAAAGCATCTTTCACTTTCTACTATTAACTTCTCTCTCTAAGCTTCATCTTTCTCTTTCACAAAACATTTTCTCCTCCTTCTCTCTAGGAGCTCACGGCCAACAGTCCCTTCCATGCCTCATCCATCACAAAAATTTCATCCAACCTCATTTTCTTCATCCTCTCCATCTTCTAAACACTTCTCTAGTTGGTGGTTCTTTGAAAAGCTTTCATTTTCACCACTTTCTTCAAGCTTCAAGCTTAGGGTTTTTGGGTAAGCTTGTTGATTCTTCACTCTTTTTTACCCATTTTCATTTTTATGGTCTCCTTTGTGACCATCCATGCCTTATTTTTCAAGCATTGGTGTTGTTTTGATGAGATTGAAATTTTAGGGTTCTTGGTGGTGTCCAATCCGAAAATTGCAAGGAGATTCTAGGAGGCTTCTCTTGTTTTCTTCTCTTAGGTAAGAGGAAGACACTCCTCCTCAACCTCTATTAGCACTAAGAAACCTTGTTTGTAATTGATTGTGAGAAAACCCTATTGAGGGTTATTCTTTGTTTGCATGATTGGTATGTTTACATGTTGTTTGTAATTTATTTAAGCTATTGGATTGATTGATTATGCATATTGATATGTTTGAATGGACTAGAAGGCATGAAATAGAAGGAAATAATTTTGGATTCCCTTTTGAAAGGCTATGGTTTTGGGGGCCCAAAATTAGGGTTCTTGATGAACAATTGTAACAAGTGGAATACATAATTAATCAAGTGTACAATGTGTAATTAATGGGATGAAAAATTTAGGAACTTAATCCCTTAGGGAGGCCACGGCCTCTAGGGCCTTTTGGGGCTTGATTATGCAACTTTGGTAACCTTGGAACATAAATAATTAAGTGATTATATTATTATTAATGGGATAGAAAATTAGCAAATTGGAAGATTTGGATATACTTTGAGATTCATAAATTTTAAAGAACCAAGAATGAAATGTTTTATAAGACTTAGGGTAATTTTAATTAGGGCAAGAACAAGAGAGTGTGAGACTTTGAGACCCTTAGAATAACTTTCTAAGTGTATGAGAATAAATTACCTTAGAGAATTTAATTAATTAAGAGAATTCCTCTAGAGAAGAAACTTTGTAAGAAAGGCTAAATCTACGTAAGAATTCATAATAAACCTTAAAAATGTATTAATTCATTTAATTCAAATATTATGATGTTGTGGGTCCATGTGAGTGACCAATGATGTGTTGATACTTAGTTTGGCCAATTGTGGCATATTGGAGAAAAGCATGTAATGATGAACATACATGTTTATGCATAGAGTTGTCATGGATTGTGAATGTCCATTGGACTGTTGTTAAGGCCGAGTTGCCTAGGAGATGAACACACCTTAGTGCAGGTGCGAGTAGACTAATGTAGGTCATATTGTTGACCATGGGGGCGTTGGGGTGCGGGTACCCCGCAATGGACAGTTGGTAGCTCTTCTGTCTGTGGGGCAAACCGATGCAAACACACCGACGATCCTGACTGGGCGCTGTCCTACATCATGATCTAGCGTAGACTGTCTGTACAATACCTTGATGTGCACGTGGATAAACTGATGGATTATAACACTTTGGCCATGGCAGCCGAGTTGCAGACGTGTCTCCTGATCTTTCTCTTCGACTGTTTGTGTCAAGCTCCATGGAGTAGGATTTTGACTTTGTATGCATGTGCATAGTGGGTCCACGTGTCATCTGGCATCTATTTATTATTATAATTGGAATTATTGTATTACTGATATATAATTGCCTGCAACTGCTTATTTGTTTATTTCTACTATTTAATGCTTATGATTATTATTTGATATGCTCTGTGGGCGCTTCGCGCCGTTCTATTTCTTACTACTATAATTGGTAATGATAGTAGGATGTCTTACCTCTTTCCTGTGTTTCTATTATTTTCTATTTGTATACTGTGTCTCATCGAAGATGACGGCAAGGAAGTTGGAGCTCCCGATTTCCCCGACTTCTAGCCTAATCGCGACTAGCATCTATTGTGGATCATGGAGGCACGCTTACACGGATTTCTAGGCAATGTGCGTCTGACCTTCCTTGGAGGGCCGAACTGCTGGCACATCAACCTAGATTCCATTTGCCGTGTCTACCTGGGTGACGTATCAATCTCTTTGGCATGGAGGCGTCATGAGCCGCCAATCTTTACCTGCTGCATCAGCCTACGTGTGGAGTTCTATCTGCCCATCCGGGAGATGTGGGGTGACCGCTACTACACCCCATAGGAGGATTCCTTTAATTCCACTGCTCGGGCTCCGGCTTGTGGCTCTGTGGCTCCTATATGAGTTTCCTCGGATGAGGAAGACCCCGAGGAGGACCTCGCAGAGGATCCTGAAGAGGATCTTGATACGATTCCTCATCATCTGAGGGACTGATATTGCTGGTAGCTACTGATGGCAACCAGTGTTTTATTTTGGGGGCTTGATGTCTTAATTGTAGTGGGTTGTATATTTCTGATATCTTGGGGATGTATATGTGTGATCTTTTGGGCAGGTATAGTTTTGCTTTTTGGTATATCGGGCTTTGTAATTAAACAGATTTGATATAATTATATATATATATATATATAGATGAATATGCAATGTTGATCAAATGTAAACTTTACCTCTGTCTTGCTCTTTATGCCATTTACGTTCCGTCGCTATATTTTACTAATCATCATAAATAAATAAAAAATAGTCACCATTTTATTTATACAGCTTTAACCAGATAAATTTAATCGTAATAAAAAGAACCGGGTCTTAACTTATAAATTTTATTTTCCGCATTGTAAATGACAATGTGACGTTCCCTCCCAAAAAGGGGTGTTACACTATCTAAGGCAGATATTGCCTATAATGTTAACAAACTAAGGTAGTTTATTTTCAAGCCCAAAACCACTCATTTGGCTGTAATTCATCACTTACTTAGATATCTCAAAGCTAAACTAAGGTAAAGGATCCTATTTTCATCCAATTCCTCTTTATCATTAACTACATATGTAGATACAAATTGGGGAAATTGTGTGGACACTAGAAAATCAACATTAGGGCACTGTGTTTTCTTAGGGACTCATTGGTATCATGGAAATCTAAAAAGCAGCCAACTGTATATAGATCCTCGCCAAAAACAAAGTATAGAGCCATGGCTAGTGCGATAAGTGAGATTATTTGAGGCCATTGCTAATTCTATTAGGTTTCTCTGTGATAATCATACATCCATACACACCACCACTAATTCAACTTTTCATAAAAGGACTAAGTATATCAACTTTGACTACAATTTCATTAAGGAGAAAGTGGCCTTAGGACTCATTAGGCTCATTCATGTTAAGATTGGACATCAAATAATTGATCTATTAACTAAGCCACTGCCACCTACTCACTTCTCCAATTTGCCATCCAAGTATGGAATTATAGACATATACTCCCCACCTCAAGGGGGAGTAATATTGTCATTAATTCCTAATTAGTGTTAATTAGTTGAGTAAGTTAAGTTAGATGCCTAATTAGTTAAAGTAGTTAGAGGTGGTTGTAAGTATCTCAGAGCTAGGCTCATCTTTTAGGATATTCCCTATATAGTTTTAGCTGTCAAAAATCATGTCAAGGATGTATCCAGTTTCTTGTACTTTGATATTCATTTTCCAAATACACCTCATAAATATCATTAGGAGTAGAGTATGTAGCTCATGGTCGTATCTCTACAATTGTAGCGAGTAAACTATGCAGCCACAAATAATTGAATAAGTACATAGGGGGACGTTTAAATAATATCAATTTAGATACTACTTTCTCTGATTTTTTTTATAATTATTTTAGCATTCCTCTACCAATTTTAGTGTGGTTTATACTTCTATTCCTAGGAGGCACTTGCAGAGCTTCTCAAGGGCAGAGGGACACCTTCCCCCCCCCCCAACATTTCTAAATTCCTTTTAATACTATTATGCTCCTAGTTTTCTATTACACTTCATCTGCTTTATCATACCATTTCTCTCTACAATGACTTTGGTTGCTACACTCAATATTTGTTTGTCGTGACATACTTTAGCCAAAATCTAACCATTGGAGCATTTGATTAATTTCATTTCCTTAAGCTTCAAGAACCACAAAATGAAAATATATCAATTTATTTATACCAATCATTAGGGACTACATTACAAGTGGTAGTTATTTGTCCTAAAATCCCACCCCCAAAATAAATAAATAAAAAAACTTTAAGCCAAGTTCTGCCATTACCAACCAAATCAATATCTACTAGCCTCAATGTGTTGAAGTTCACTTGGCTGATGTTGATGAGGAACTTTGTTAATACCACTTGAATGAGAGCTGCCTCCACCTTCATATATAGAATCCAACCTACCAATTTCTTGTCTAAATCTTTGTTTGTGTTCCTATTATCGATGTAATACTATGCTTTCTTATGTAGCTTGCCTTATAGCCATTACTTCATAAATTCTTCAACCTCATCATCATATTTTCTAACTTTCTCTTAGCTATCAACTTTTTTTTTCTAAGTTGTAAATATTTAATTGAAAAACAGGATTAGGGATAGATTATTTGAATCCTTGACAAAATCAAATATTTTGTTCTCTTCCCTAAATAAATACTGACAACTTAATAAAGAAAATTGTCAGTAATTGATTTGGGGGGACAATTAAATAGGACAAAAGATTTGAATTCATGACAAAACCAAATATATTTTCTCTTATTTTCTTGTTCCCCAAATTATAAATTAACAACTCAATTATAAAAAGCCTACCAACTAAGAGAAAAATCATCCAAACATAGTGTTAATAACCTTTCTCTTAGTTATCAACTTTTTTTATTAAGTTGCCAACATTTGATTGGTGAACAACATTAGGGATAGATGATTTGAATCCTCGACGTAATCAAATATTTTGTTCTCTTCCCTAATTAAATGCTAACAACTCAATAAAAAAAATTGTCAACTAAGAGAAATGTTATTGTCAATTAAGAGAAATTTTTTTCCCACTAAGTTGTCATTAATTTGATTTGGAGGGCTAGTAAGTGGGACAAATAATTTGAATCTGAGACGAAACCAAATATTTTGCCCATTTTATTTTTTCCCCTAATTATAAATTAAAAATGAAATGAAATAAAAAAAACCTTACCAACTAAAGAGAAAAATCATCCAAACACAATATTATTAACTTTTCTCTTAGTTATAAGTTTTTCTTTTTACTAAGTTGTCAATATTTAATTGGGGAACATGCTTAGGGATAGATTATTTGAATCCTTGATGGAATCAAATATCTTGTTTTCTTCCTCAATTAAATACTGATAACTCAGTAAAGATAATTACCAAATGAGAGAAAAGTTATTGTAAACTAAGAGAAAGGTTTATTTATTTATTTTTACTATGTTGTCAGTAATTGATTGGGGGGCTCAAGGACAAAATATTTGAATAGTAGATGAAACCAAATATTTTTTCCTAATTTCCTATTCCTCTAATTATAAATTCACAACTCAATAAAAAAAACTACCAAATAGGAGAAAAGTCATCTAAACATATGTTAATAACTTTTCTCCTAGTTATCAAATTTTTTTTATTAAGTTATCAATATTTAATTGGGGAACATGATTAGGGATAGATGATTTGAATTCTTGACAAAATCAAATATTTTGTTACCTTCCCCAATTAAATAATGAAAACTAAGTAAAACAAAATTCGTCAACACAGAGAAAAGTTATTGTCGTCTAAGAGTTTTTTTTTTTTTTGGCTAAGTTGTTAGTAATTGATTTGGAGAGACAAGTAAATGAGACAAAGGATTTGAATCCTAGAAGAAACCAAATATTTTGTCCTATTTTGCTATTTCCCTAATTATAAATTAACAACAACAAAAAAATACCAACTACGATAAAAGTTATTACCAATTAAGAGTGAGGTGTGCTTTTCATTGTGCTATCAGTAATTGATTAGGGAGATGGGATTGAGGACATGAAAAGGGAATAGAAGATTTCAATCCTTAAAATCAAGTATTATTTCCCATTTTCCTATATTCAATCATGCTCTCTCAATTAAATATTTAAAACTCAAAAAGAAAATGGTCAACTAAGCGAAAAGGGAATCAAATATTTTGTCCTTTTCTTGTTGTCAATATTGTTACCCAATTAAATATTAAAAACTCAATAAAAAAATGTCAACTAAGAGAAATGTTCTTGCTAAGAGAAAGATGTAATTTTTTTTTTAGTTTTCAGTAATTGGTTTCAGGGATAGGATTAGGTAATGGAAAATTTTGACCCATTTTGCTACTTCCAATTATGAGTGGGAATAGATCAGGCGGTTCATTAGGGACCTATGACTTAGTCTATTTTCGACCTAGATAAGTTTGACTTATTTAGGAAACAAATCATGGTTAGGCTTTTTGAAAGGCATATTTAACTACGTAGGCTAAGGCTTGGGCTTTTTGAAAGATATATTTAACTATGTAGGCTACGGTTTGGGATTTTAATATTTATATATATAATTAAAAAATTATATTACTTACATAATTTACTAATTATTTGTTAGTATAATATATTTATTATATATAAAATATAATAATTTTTTCGATGATTATAATTATTTAAAAATTAAAAAGTTTAAGTTTCTTAGCATATATGAAGACTTTCATATAATGTAAGCCTATAAATAGGCTGTCGAGTCAGGCTAGACTACTAAGTTTTCATAAATAGGCCAGACTAAGCCCCAAAAAAAGCTTACGACAAATAACAGTTAAGGCTCAGGCCAACAAATTACAAAGCAGGCCTAATCCTATTTAGGCAAAGTCTAACCTAACATACCCTAACCCTTTCTACCCTTATTTCCAAACATGTTCTCCAAATTAGTTATTGACAATAGTAAAAATATATCTTTTTTAGTTGACAATAATTTTTCTCTTTGATAGAGATCTTGAAACGTGGTATTTTACAAATACTAATGTTGCTCTCTTAGATATGGAGTTAAAGTCATGGGTGGGAGTGATATGAAAATCCATAAAGCTGCTCTTGGCACACCAGAGGATCATTTTCTTATATTACTTGCACACATAATAGACCCGTAGGTGCTAGAGCATCTCAAGTGTAATATCAGCTTCGATGGTGCTATTTTGTCATATGTAATATGATGAGTGATTATTAAATTTAAACTTTGTGTAGGGCAGTAGGCCTTCGTTTTGATTTGAATGACATATGTGAAAAAGATTGGAAATTTAGGGTGGTGATCATGGTGACCCAAGTGATATATTCCTCAAAGCTAGGCTCTTTTTTTTTAAAGGATATTCCCTATTCCCTACACGCTTTTAATGGTCAGAAATCATGTCAAGGATGTATGATTTTTTTCTCATTTTTAAATCTATATGAGTTATTTTATTTTGATGGACTATGTACTATTTTGTGTCGACATATCAAATAACAGTAGTGAGTTTGCTAGCCATTTCAGCACCTCAAATGTAGTGAACAAAGAAAAAAATTGAAAATGGGATACTATTTTTAAGCTAGTTTGTTATCTTTGTATAACAAAAATCTAACACACAATATCCTTGTTGAAAGAAAATAACAAAGTGTCTATTCCATTGGTAATGTTCAGTCACAAGCACAAAGAGTTGGCATGTGGCAAAGGCTTGAGGTGTTGGCACTGACAACATCATATATATACTTGAATGGGGCCATTGTTCCTAGGGTGAAAAGATTAATTGATGAAGGAAAAAAAGACTCCTCAGAAGATCAAAGAGCCTACTCCTCAACAGAGGCAAAAGTTATAACATGAGCCTTCACTTTAGTTGAGATCTCTGAAGGAAGAGCTGCTATTATTGTCATCCCTCTCTACTTCCATGTTTATTTTTGTCAATCCATCCAGTTTTCATATATTGATATTCATTTTCCAAATATACCTCTTACATCTCATTGGGAGTAAAGCATTTAGCTCCTGATCCTATCTCTATAGCTCTAGTGAGTAAATTGTGTAGCCATGGAGAATTAGATAAGTTCATAGGAAGACGTTCATTTCAATTTAGATACCACTTTCCCTAATTTTTTTTTATTTTTTTAGCATTCATCCACTAATTTTTGTGTGATTCATACTTTTACTCCTAGCCAGCAATGGCGGATCTTCTCAAGGGCGGAAGGGAGCAACTCCTCCTAAAAGATAGCTTTTGCATAAGAAAGGGGGTTGAATTGTACTTTTCTTGAAAATTCTAAACCCTTATATGAAACTTAAACAAGCTTTCTCAAATCTAGAAACTAGGATAATGTGATCAGAGTGTTAGTATAAACCTTCAGAAAGCTGAGTTCATTAACCCAATTAATTGAAAAGAGAGTATCAGAAACATGATATTGACATAGTTCAAAAAATTACCAGAATGCTTTTAAAAACACCTTTTTCAATATGTTTGGAAAACCTTTACTAATTTTTAAGATCAGAAAATAGTTTTCACAAACAGATCTCTTTATTTAAAAGAACTTAAGATACCAGAACTTAAAAGATAGAGTTTAGAAAGCAAAGAAATAGGGATAGAGAAAGCTTTATACACAGGTTTTGATATTAGTTCCAAATTACTTGCCTACTTTTTGTACCCAGCACATAGCCAAGATTTTTATATATTTCCAAGTAGTCTTTCTTCAACACTAGCCTTTCCAAGCTAGATTATAACTATTCTTTTATATATAGTCCCTTCAGACTCATTCAGAAACATATTAGACCACTACCAAGTCAAGGTTACAAAGAGATAATAAGATTGGGTTTATGTTTATTTGCTCATACACTCACGAAGTGGTTTTCAACACATAAGATCAGAGCAAATGAACCATACTTTACAAGAGATAGACAAAATATACAAATAGAATAAGTGTTTGACTATTAGAGAGTAATATAAGTATGTCAGCACTATTAGAAAGCTTTTCAGTAACAAGTGTAAAACTTGAATATCGCGGTAATGACTTCACCAACCAAGTATTCCACACTTAAATAAGATTCAACAACTTCATTTTATAGTCTCTAACTAATTATGATCATTGGAAGCTTCTTAATGCAGTTATAACATGTCTTGAAACTTGTAAGAGAAAGATAACTGTTATTTTGTCTTCTAGTTACAGCTTTTTGCAACTTTCTCTTGACTGGTACAACAACTTTTGTAGTTGTACTAGGAGAATGTTCTATGCATTTTGACTTTGAGACAATATTCCTATGTATTTTCAGTCTTCTATGTTGAAGTCTCATGAAAATAGCTTTATGATGGGTAGCTTTCTGATAGTGAGCTTTCTCAACAAATTGATTTCTCAGTTGTAACTTTCTGAACAAGAGTTTTCTAAGCACTAAAGGTTCATTGGTTTGATTGAAGCAAAGTGTTTTCTTCAACATGAATCTATTATGACCTTAATACACTTCAATAAACAATTGAAATAGCTTACACAGTACAAAAATATTTAAGCTCAACCAATGATATATTCAAATGAGTGTATCAAACAAATATGAAGTTGGCATTAATAGAAGACAGCGTGTTGAATTTTGTTCTTTTTTATTTTTTGAAAAATCAACCTTTTTTTTCTCTCAAGTTGTTAAGACTCAAGTTGTTAAGACTTAGATGTGAGAAGGTTTCAACTTAAATCAGTATGTCAGTTAGAAAGTTCAGATTAGTTAAGCAGGATAGAGTGAGAAGGTTCTTAAGAAAGTTTGCTGGTTGATAAATAAGAACTATCTTACTACTATAAATAAGTTTATGTGTTCTCTCCATAGTTGTATTTTCTTCTTCAAATTCCTTTATGTAATAAACACTTCTAAGATCAGTAGTTCAACTTATATCAAGAGTGAAACAGTTATATTTCTTTGAGAACCCTTCACCTACAAAATCAGTTATCTTAAAAATTAGTTTTAGCTTTTATAAGTTTACCAAAACTGACAAGAATAAATAGAGATAAAGGAAAAACAACTTAACACTAGGATTTATACTAGTTCACCCCAAAATCAAGGCGGGGTTATGTCTAATACCTAGAAATAACTAGGATTTTCCATTATCGATAGTATTCTTTGTCAACTAAGCCTTTTCAGACTCAACACAAGTATTCTTTAACAAAGCCTCTCCAGGCTCAACAGAAGATATCTTTTTACACAACCTCTTCAGACTCACTGATAATCACATATTTGATACATTAATAAGTCCTTATTTTTAGTCATTTACACTCTCAATGTACCTAATTGATTAAGTTTGGTTATGTTTTGTAAGTTTGGACTCAAATTGGACTTAATTGATTTTTTTAGCATGATTTATATCTTACACTATTTCTGTATTTTGGATATATCTTGAGTTCTAGATGTCTAAAATTAATGTATTTTCTTTGTTGGAAAGATAAGAGAGATCTCTACAACTTTTATGAAGAGCTCCAGGTCAAAGTCGGACATCTAGTAGAACTAATAGGGCTTGGAAGTTAGAATATGGGTTTTGTGATTGGAACCTAAACAGTGTATAGTAATTAGAGCATAACTCAGGCTGCAAGATTTGGATTGAGCTAAAATTTTGGTATCTGAAAGTTAAGACCCATGCCTACAACTTTCATGAAGAACACAAGACTCAAATTGTACTCCTTGGAGGTCATATTAGGCTTGGAAGCCAGAATAGATGAGCTGTAACTAGGCCTGAATACTGTGCAGTATGTGGGCCATATCTCGGGTTGTAGGTGACCTTTTGAGGTGATTCTGATAGTATTTGAAAGCTAAGATCTAGGCCTACAACTTTCTTGAAGACCACTTGATGATATTATGACGCCTTTAATGACTTCATAACTGAATGATTTCGGAGACAAAGAGTTTCCATAATTTTTCACTCATCAAAAGTCATTTGGCATTTTTCACTCATTTTTCACTCATCCACTCACTCATGAATCATCCCCCTTGTTATTTTGTATCTCTAATCCTCTATAGAAGGGAGCCTTGGCTGATCATGGAAGGGCCTTGGTCTTAGAGATCAAGATCATGCTATTGTGTTATTTGTTTATCTTGTTGTAATTTTCTTTTGTTCTAAATTGAAGTTATATTCTTCTTCTTCTTCTCTCTTTCTTTCTTCTTGTCTATGAATAACTAATTTTCATTTTACTTAGGTGAAAGGGTGAAGCTTTTGGTAATAAGTTAAGGTTAGATTAATTTCTTTCTTGTGCTTAAATGATATATTTTCAAGTGATCATTATATGTATTATATTTTGTTTCCAATCAATTTAGAAACCCTCCTTGTAAAGTGGTGATCTTGATTTGTTGAAGACAAGATATTGGTACAATAAATGCTTGAGCCCATTTATAAGTGGTGGTGTTATTAGATAATTAAAGAAATCATAATATAATTACGTATATAATCTTAAATGAACTTTGAATGTTGTATTTTCTGATTGAAACCTCCATTATGTGTGGATTCTAATTGAGTTATAAAAATAATTAATCTTATCTTTAATTTACTTACCAATAGTGGATCTCTTAACCCAAGTAAGTCTTTTTTATTTGTGATCAAGTTTTATCACCTTTATTATTGTGACAAAATATTTTTCTTACATTAAATAAATTTTTCTTCATCAATTCCCTGTGGATCGACCTCGGACTCCCAAAAATTTATTACTTGAAACAACCTGCACTTGGATTTGTAACTTTTAATCCGCATCAAGTTTTTGGCGCCGTTGTCGAGAACTTGATTTGAAGAACAAATTTATGGTGTAAATATTTTGTATATATATATTTATATATTTTTTCCCGTGGATCTTGTATATATATAATTTTTTATCTACTCTTTTAATTTTTTTCTTTGTACTTACTAACGTACTAACTTAATGGGGAAACTCTCCTTATCCCTCTATAATCTTTAATTATTAATGAAATAATCTTTCTTCTTCTCTTCTCTCTCGCCAGAGCAAAAAATCGGCTTGTCGATTCTCTGGTTTTCATATTTTAAATTTATTTTCTATACTTTACATCCTGTACTTTATTTTTGTACTTTATTTTCTGTATTTTACTTTTTGTATTTTATTTCTAACTTTCTAACTTACTAACCTACTAACCTTTTAATTTTCTTGCTTACTAACTTACTAACTATCTAACTCTCTTACTAACTTGTCTAACTTTTACTTTATCAGCTCTATAACTTTTTACTTTACCTACTTCTAACATTTTAATTTACTGCTTTTTACTTTTTAATTTATCTTCTTACTAACTTATTTGGTGGTTGGTTTATACCACACCCTTGTGAATATATATTTGGTGGTTGGTTTGTACCATACACTTGTTAATATTTATTTACTACATGTTAATATATATTTGGTGGTTGGCTTATACCACACCCTTGTTAATATTTATTTGGTGGCTAGTTTATACCACACCCTTGTGAATATATATTTGATGGTTAGTTTATATCACACCCTTGTTAATATTTATTTACTACGTGTTAATATATATTTGGTAGTTGGTTTATATCATACCCTTGTTAATATTTATTTGGTAGCTGGTTTATACCACATCCTTGTTAATATTTAATGGCAGGTTTACCGCCTACTTGTTAATATATTTTTTATGGAAACTTGAGCTCTATATATATTTTTTTATTTTATTTTTCCTATTTCTTCTTCTCTTTTGTCATGTGTAGTTAAATTTGTGTGTTTCTAAGGTAAAGATGTAACTTAATTCAATTGACATGTATTAATATTAGAATTTTAATTAATTTCTTTTTTATTCAATTTAAGTGTTTATTATGATTCTTAATGTTTTTATGAATTGGCCACTCATAAATGATCTAGTAAGGTGTATGTAGAATCGAAAGGTTTGCATATGACCTAGACCATAAATAATAAGTGTCAAGATTTATAATCATCTAAGAATAGATGTTATAGGTTGTGAGAGAGAATTATGGTATTTTCCATGGGAATTCATAGAGCAAAGGTCATGCCTTTAAGAGTTAAGGTTTAGATCAATGAATTGAGTTTTAATTAATTAAGGAATTCTCTCCATCAATTGAATAATTAGAAATTAATTAGAATGAAAGTCCCAAAGCTACTCTATTATCTATGAGATTGTTGAATTAAGTGAAATCAGATCCCTAGTGTTTTAATTTCATGTGTTTACATCCTTAATGTATTTTGCATTCAACTTTGTTCTCTCTTTTTCCTCTTAATTTCGTGCGTTTTAGTGTATTTTTGTTTTTGTTTTATTTTTTTATTTTTATAATTTTGTGTCTTTAATTGTTTTGAATCACTTTTAATTATTAGTCGCCTAGATTGTATTTATATTAGAGAAGTGGTACTTGGTAAACTAATTTCTTGTGGGAATGATACTCTTTGACGATTCGGTGCACTTGTCAATTTTCACAACAAGTTTTTGCAAACCTAGGTTAATATGGTGGATTTTGTTGCTTCAAGAATTCAACATCACAATAAAAGATAAGAAAGGAGTTGAAAATGTTACTGCGGATCATTTATCACATCTATCAATAATTCTTTTTCTAACAAATTTTTATTTTCTATCAATTCCAAGCCTTGGTTTGCTAATATAATCAATTTTCTTGCAATATAAAAGATCTCGCCTCAATTATCCTCATCAAATCATTTGGAGATGTGTGCCCAACAATGAGGTAGGTAATGTCATTAAATTTTGTCACTTAGAAGCATGTGGAGGTTACTTTTCTTCAAAGAAAACGGCTACGAAAATCTTGCAGTATGAATTTTATTAGCCCACTTTATTTAAAGACAGCTATATATTTTGAAAAAAGTTGTGAAAACTGTCAAAAATAGGGTTTCATTTCTAAGCGAAATAGGATGCCTTTGAACCCTATCATTGTCATTGAAATTTTTGATTAATGAGAAATTGAGAAATGATGCATATGAAAACATAGATTTATAAAGTTAGAGCAAAAGCTTTTCATGACAAATCAATTTTAAGAAAAACTTTTGAAATTGGTCAAAAAGTTCTGCTTTATAATTCTCGTATTCACCTATTCACTAGAAAATTGAAATCTAGGCGTTGTGGCCCTTTTATTGTTAAACATGTGTAACCTTATGGGGACATAGACATTGAGAATCCTAGGAATGATAGTGTATTTAAGGTCAATGGACAAAGACTCAAACCATTTCTAGAAAAACTAAGTTCTTAAATTCTTTGTGCCCCCGGTTAAGTGGCGGATAACGGTACTCCGTGACTCTCAAGTCGGTTTGTTTTTCAGTTTTTCATAATAACTGATTCCTTCTCCTTTAAAATGGATGTCATTCTCTCAATTCTAAGAAAGCATTTCCCTTCTTTCCCTCAAAATGCTCTGACAAAAATCTACAAAGCTAGGTGTGAAAGACTAAGACTGTTAATGTACAAGGGCATCCCAGAAGATATACGCTGGATAATCGAAGCAAAGGTTCGTTTAGCTGGTGAATCTTCAGATTCATTTATCCCATACATGCCGGGTCTCGGTAAAAGTTCTTATTCTAAAAGGAGAAGAGCAAAAAGAATGCAAGTTTGTTACAAGTGTGCACAATGAAATTGTAACATGCGATGTCGTTCTTTGGGGATGGTTTTCGCAAACAGAGAAGATAAAATATTCTTCATTAAGAATGGACTGAGTAAGGAGTTATTAGATGATATCTTATTGACTCTTGAGACGCATTCTTGTGGAGTTGTGTATCGTAAACTTCTTAATTTTTGGAATCTTTTTAGGGATGAACAAAAGTGTTACAGTCTTGGGAATCTGACTCAAAAAGACCCTGTTTGCCAATTTATAAGAAAATTGGATGGGAAGCTTATCCTCGACTCATAGAAGGCATTTAAGCCGTTATTAGACGTAAAACTAAAGCAAGATGTGAGCCATAATCACAACAACATGTATATATTATCTTGTACATCTTCAAAAAATAGAAAAAGAAAAGAAAAAAAAAAAAAAAAGGACAAAACTTCGATTGTACTTGGTCTTTAATTAGATTAAGAGCCCCTGCTAGTGGCAGACCCGTCATTGACTCAGGTGAACCTTCACATAAAGGTCCGCAAATAAGGTTCATGTAACATACTCTGTAGAAAGTCGCGCAAGCATTCCCAGGTTTTAACCGTAGGCTTTGCTTGTTGATGGACAGATAGAAGTGTCCTGTATTTGTATTCTCGCATGACAATGCCTCTGAGCTGGATCCTATTATTTAATGTCATGGGCTCTCCAGCGACCTCTCACTGGTTGTGGTCGTTGGTGGTAGCTGTTAGATTTGCGCACTTTAATTAGTTGCATCGTAACTCAATCCAAAATATCCCACAAGCGAGAGGGAAAAGAATTCCCAGATTGGCTGAGCCATCTTGATATTACTGCACTCATGACACACAGTATGAAGATACGCCGTGAAACTTGTACATAAAGGTGTCATTCCTGAACCTTTAACTTGAAGGAACATCATTGGAAAGACAATTGGGCTAGAACTTCAAGTATCATCTATGCATGGACGAATGAAGGCAATACTTAAAAACTCTGATGCATTCATTACCTTACCGGGTGATTTTGGTACTTTGGAAGAAGTTTTTCAAATTATCTCTTGGGCCCAACTGAACGTCCACCACAAACCCATAGGTTTGTTGAATGTTAATAATTTCTTTAATCTTTTGTTATTTTTTCTTGACCATGCTGTGGAATAGAAATTTATCACACTTTCGGCAAGACGACTCCTTATCTTTGCTTCCACTGTTGATGAGTTGATTAATAAATTAGAATTTGTATATGAATCTGATCTAGTAACAGCTCAGATAGATTAGTCAGAAGGAAGCGATGAGGGAAGTTGTATGAAAAGCAATCCAGATCAGGCACTCCAACTATTTAAATAATTACAAGCTTTGGTTTTATTTATTGTACTTTGTTTCTGTTTAAATTTTTTTCAAGTTTCTCTTTTCAATAATTACAACAATAGGTATTATCTTGTATCATTTACCTATCTATGTTTTGACATTGAGGACAATGTAGTGATCTGGTTGGGGGATGGATAGTTGTGTGAAAAATATATATATAAAAAAAAAAAAAAATAAAAAAACAAAAAAACAAAAAAGAATAAAAAAATAAAAAAATAAAAAATTAGGAAGTGTGTTTATTTATATGTTTGTCGACAACTTACTAATGACAAAACTAATTAAAGATGGCGAGTAAGGAATAAATTATTTACTCTTGAGACGCATCAAAATTGGTGGAAGATAACTAGTTTCTGTGAAAGTAGTAATTCAAATTCAGGGAAATTTGCATAATTGAGTAAATTGTCTTATATCGTAAAAATCACATGCTTGGTTATGGATGTTGAATTGGTAGACTGAGAATGATAGAAATATGCATTGTGAAATTTTGAACCTATTGATGAATTGATTGAACATTTGCATCATTCTTTTCTTTCTTGTGTGATTTTCACTCATTGATTTGTTACTCTAGAACTTACTTTAACTCTATTTGAGGCTACATTTTTACATGCATACATAAATATGATTGAGGCATTTTTCTTGAAATAACTACTTTAACCAAATAGCCAACCTTGTATATGTTCCCTTACTTAACCCCTTTGAGCTTATTCGATCATTCTTTGTTTCGAGCTCATTATGTGCCTTAAAAAAATCATGTTTTTACCCGGCCTTAGGGAATAAGAGAACATTAGATTTGTCATTGGATGAGTTCTTGAACAAGTGTGGGGGTGTGTGTGCAGAATGGTTGAAAAAAAAGTGTAAAAAATATATATATATTATGTTCTTCTTAAAAAAAATAAAAAAAATGTGTAAAGTTGGGTCAACAAGGCAATAAAGGAAAGGAAAAGAATATGTAAAGGGAATTTGTATTAGGTAGAGTTAGGATAAACTTTCATGCTTGTTAACTGAAACTAGCCCTCACGCTCTTTTATTCTCTTTGGTATTTAACTTGTCATATCCATATTACCTCCTCCTTTTCCTTGAACCCATTACAACCTTAAATAAAGTTTGCATGATTTATGTGTGCATGTGTTTTGAGTAGTGGAGAAGTAGAAGATAAGCAAGCTTATGGTAGTGCAATTTTCATGGGTTGAATTGAGTGAAATACTTACATTTTAAACACTTGAGGGATTGAGAGTGAATCCTGTGAAGATCTATCATTCTTGACTTATGCTTTTCAATTAAAATTTCCTTACTTGTTGGTTTGAGATATGAAGAAATGTTACCTCATAAATGTTTTGATCCCTTGTATTTATGGTTACTTTTCATTCTTAAATATTATTAGAAATTGAGTCTTTTAGAGTGTTTAGCTTTTGAGTCTGTGTCATTTTTTTCCTAGTTTTGGTCTTATGTGTTTTGCCCAAAAGTGCAAAAAGCTAAGTGTGGGAGAATTTGATAATCACATATTTGATATATTAATAAGTCCTCATTTTTAGTCATTTCACTCTCCATGTACTTAATTGATTAAGTTTGGTTATGTTTTATAAGTTTGGACTCAAATTGGACTTAATTGATTTTTTCAGCATGATTTATGTCTTACACTGTTTCTGTTTTATGGTCATATCTTGAGTTCTAGATGTCTAAAAATTATGTATTTTACCTTGTTGGAAAGATAAAAGAGATCTCTATAACTTTCATGAGAGCTCTAGGTCAAAGTGGAACTAATTGGGCTTAGAAGTCATAATACGATTTTTATAATTGGAACCTGAACAGTGTGCAGTAATCAGAGTATAAATTGGGCTGTAAGATCTGGATTGAGCTAAAATTTTGGCATCTTTAATTTAAGACTCATATCTACAACTTTCATGAAAAACATAAGACTCAAATAGGACTCCTTGGAGGTCATATTGGGCTTGGAATTCAAAATAGAGGAGCTATAATCGGGCCTGAATATTATGCAGTAATTGGGCTATATCTCAGGCTATAAGTGGCCTTTTGATGTGATTCTAGTGGCATTTGAAAGCTAAGATTCAGCCTACCACTTTCATCAAGACCACTTAATGATGCATTCAATGACTTCAGAACTGAATGATTTTAGAGGCAAAGAATCTTCATAATTTTCCACTCATCAAAAGTCATTTGACATTTTTCACTCATCCACTCACTCATGAATCATCTCCTTTGTCATTTTGTATCCCTAATCCTCTATAAAAGGAAGTCTTAGCTGATCATGGAAGGGTCTTGGTCTTAGAGACTAAGATCATGCTATTATGTTATTTGTTTATCTTGTTGTAATTTTCTTTTGTTCTAAATTGAAGTTATGTTCTTCTTCTTCTCCTTCTCTCTTTCTTTCTTCTTGTCTATGAGTAACTAATTTTCATTTTACTTGGGTGAAAGGATGAAGCTTTTGGTAATAAGTTAACGTTAGATTAATTTCTTTCTTGTACTTAAATGATATATTTTTAAGTGATCATTATATGTATTGTATTTTGTTTCCAATCAATTTAGAAACCCTCCTTGTAAAGTGGTGATCTTGATTTGTTGAAGACAAGATATTGACACAATGAATGCTTGAACCCATTTATAAGTGGTGGTGTTATTATATAATTAAAGAAATCATAATATAATTACGTATATAATCTTAAATGAACTTTGAATGTTGTATTTTCCAATTGGAACCTCCATTATGCGTGGATTCTAATTGAGTTATAAAAAAAACTAATTTTGTCCTTAATTTACTTACCAAGAGTAGATCTCTTAACCCAAGTAAGTCTTTTTTATTTGTAACCAAGTTTTATCACCTTTGTTGTTGTGACAAAATATTTTCCTTACGTCAAATAAAATTTTCTTCATCAATTCCCTATGGATCAATCTCGGACTCCCGATAATTTATTACTTGAAACAACCTGCACTTGAGTTTGTAACTTTTAATCCGCATCACTCATATTCACAAGGTTTCAAGTGACTTTCACAACCTACAATTGAACAAGGTTTAAGGCATTTGTTACAACTAGGTGCCTCTTGAAACACTCAAAAAGTGGATTAAAGCAATTTAGCAGAACTCACAATACACCTACAGAGGATTTGACAGATAGAAGATCAAGTAGGTAGAGAAGAGAAGATTGTATTCTTCGTGTTCACTGTTAGATTTTCACCAAAGTTCTTAAACTTGAGTTTTTCAAAATACAAACTTCAAAAATATAGTTGTTGGGCACTCCAAATGGTAACTATCCTTTCTTATGGTAGGTGACTATTTTCTTGTTTTTTCTTGATGAGTCAGCAAAAGTAACTTTAGTGAGGAAGTTCATCTAAACGTTCTCATAAGCAACCTTCTCTTATTTCAATTCCACTATCCCATTAACGTTTCTCCTTGATGATTCAGATGGTATGTGCTTCATATTTACTCTTTAAATCAACTCTTGTGGAAGATCTTCATTCTTCTAAACCTTTTCATAACTTTCTTAAGATGAACTTTCTCATGTTCTTCAAGAAGCTTCTCAAGTCTTCACTTGAACTTTCTCAAGTTAGAATTTAAATCTTTTAGCTCTTTCTAATTAACCAGAAGACTTCCTTTATACTTGTTTAATCCTATAACAAGAAATCTCCATAAAAAGCAATTTAAGCATTAAGAGTAATTAAGCTAAATTTTAACATGGTTAGTTATCATCAAAACATATTATTCAATACAAAGCACAAAAGGACTTTAGAGTTTACAAAATATACCTACGAGTTTTTTGATGCAAGTATTGTGATTTTCATTTTAAAGAACAAGTTTGTTATCATCAAAACTAAAATAATGCAAAAGGATTAAGACATGTGCATCTTAAGACTTTGGAACTTACACTCCCTCCCCCAAAATTTTCCAAATTCCTTTTGATACTATTTTCCTATTTCCTATTTCACTTCAATTGCTCCATCATACCATCTCTCTCCATAAGTTATTGACTTTGGTTGCTACACTCTCAATATTTCCTTGTTGTGACATACTTTGGCCAAAATCTAACCTTTGGAGCATCTAGTTAATTTCATTTCCTTAAGCTTCAAGGCCCACAAAATGAAACTTTAACCCAAGTTTCACCACTGCTAGCCAAATCAACATCTACTGACCTCATTATGCGTTAAAGATAACTTGGTTGATGTTGACAAGAAACTCTGCTAATGCCACTTGCACAAGAGCTACCTCCACCTTCATATATAGAATCCAATCTTCCAATTTCTTATCTAAATCTTTGTTTATGTTCCCATTGTTGATATGATACTATGCTTTCTTATGTAGCTTGCCTAGCTATATCTTTATTAAGAAATCCCTCAACCTCATGATGATCTCCTTTTAATAACTTTTCTCTTAGTTATGAACTTTTTGTTACTAAGTTGTCAACATTTAATTAGAGAATAGGATTAGGAATAAATTATTTGAATCCTTGACGGAATCAAATATTTTGTTCTCTTCCCTAATAAAAAAATTGCCAAGAAGAGAAAAGTTATTATCAACTAAGAGAGATTTTTTTTTTGTTAAATTATCAGTAATTGATTCAGGGGGACATGCAAATGGGATAAAAGATTTGAATCCTAGACAAAACCAAATATTTTGTCCCATTTTCTTGTTCCCCCAATTATAAATTAATAATTCAATAAGAAAAACTATCAACTAAGAGAAAAGTTGTTGTAAATTTCTCTTTCCAATTAATAGAGAGATGTATTTTTTTTACTGACCAGTAATTGATGGGGGGATGAGATTGCGGACATGAAAAGGGAGCATAATATTTCAATCCATCAAAATCAAATATTATTTCCCATTTTCTTATATTCGATCATGTTTCCCCAATTAAATTTTTATAACTCAATAAAAAAATCCCAACTAAGAGAAAAGGGAATCAAATATTCTGTAGCTTTTTCCTATCCTTTATATTTTTCCACAATTAAATATTAACTTATTTAAAAATATTGTCAAATAAGAGAAATGTTATGGCTAACGAAAATAGAGATTTTTTTCCTATTGTTAGAAATTGATTTGGGGGATAAGATTGGGTAAAGGAATACCCTGACCTCATTTTGCTATTTCCAATCATGTTCTATGAATTGGACATAAAAAAACAAAATATGTTTTCTCAATTACTTGTTAACAATTCACTGAAAATAAAGACTGCCAACCAATGCAAAAGTTATTGCCAATCAAAAGAGATATATCTTTTTAGTTTTTGAGATTAATTTGGGGGACCAGGAAAATGGATTCAAATCTTCTATATCCTTTTTCTATCCATAAATCAATTAGTGATAGATCAACAACAAAACAAAACTCTTATAGTTGGCAATAACTTTTTTCTTTGATAGAGATTTTGTTATGTGTTGTTTTATAAATAGTATGTAGTATTAGAACTTTCTCTTAGATATAGTGTTAAATACATGGATAGGAGGACTAAAGAGAATCCGTAAAGTTGCTAATGGCATTCTAGAGGATCTTTTTCTTATCATAACTAACTCACTAGTGCAAGAGCATCTCAAATGTAATATCAGCTTCAGTGGTATGTTTCAGGGTGATTTGAATAAAATTACGAGAAAGTGAAATTGTAGGGTTTGTAAGCACAATAAGATGTACATAGAATGGAAACTTGGCGCTAGTGGCCTTAGAGAGAATGGATGAAGCACTCATGGTAGAGCTTTAAGAGGATTAAGTGGAGCACTTCTGTCCTTTTAGCTTAGTCGCAGATAGATGCCGCTTTAGGAATGGCTAGATGTCGCTCTAGAGATGGCTAGATATCGCTTTGGATATACCAATATGTCATTTTGTGAATGCCCAGATGTCACTCTGGAGATACCGAGATGTTGCTTTAGGAATACCCAGATGTTGCTTTGCAGATGATGAAGTATTGCTCTATTTGGTTTCTGGGAGGAAGATGATGATGATGATGATGATGATGATGGGGTTTTCTAAGGTATTGGATGTGTATGGTGTAACATTCTCTCTAACCTAATAGACTTAATCAGGGTTATAGAAGCTCAATAATATTGGTACAAGTTGCCTATTAATTTTGGTAATTATTTGGATTTGTTTGAGCATAAATCTATAACACTGAATGTAAAAAATAGCTCATTTAAACCTGGATTTTGTTCAAATAGTTGAGAAAATAGAAATAAATAAGGGGATTTATTTCTAATCTATGAATAATTGGAGTGGATATCTGAAAGCTTCTTAATTAAATTCCAGAGGTTTAATTTAATCTACGAAAGAATAATAAAGCTTACAGACTGATAATGCAATATAATGAAAATGGTGGAATGGTAATATAGAGAATAGAATGAAATCTTAGAAATTCAACAATGCCTATGAAGGTTAGAAAATTCATTTTTAAAAAATTAAAGTGTTCTTAACAGATATAAAGTTTCTAGTTGGACTTCATTTTTAACTCTGTTTTAACTTGTTCCACTGTAGCTATCTGTCATTCTTATCATTTTATTGACTTTTGTCACTTACTTGTCCTTCACTTTTCCATTCTCTCACATTTCCATCTCTCACTCTCCTCACTCTCTCGTTCTCACACCATCAGAGGAAGGAGGAAAACAAAGCAAAAAGAAAAAGAATCAAAAAGGGAGAAAGAAGGAAGAGGAAAGAGGTAAGAAAAATAAAGGAAAGAAAATAGTGACTTCAAGTAAGGTAGGGGTGCTTATTTCTTTATCTCATATTTTGCTTCATTAACTTGTTCATCTCTTGCTTAATTGTGTGAGTTAAAGAAATGGGTTTTTGAGGTAAAGATGAGTCCTTTGATTGATTTTCATCTCCTTAGGTTGGATTTGGTTTGCTTTTGGCTAAAACTAGGCTTGGTTGTTGATTGTGAACCTATGAATCTCCATTTGTCTACTTATGTCGGTAGTTGAAAAATAGGTATAGAAGATGTTGTTTTGGTTCATAAATCTCCATGCTAATTGAGTATAGAGTTTGTATGAGAGTTTTAGCAGGTTTAGGCTCTATATTTGTGGTTGGAAACCACTTAAAACTTGAGCTTGGGAGGTTGGATTCTAGTTTTAAAACCAGAGGAGCTAAAATTGGCTTTTTGATGCATTGGCACCTAGGCGCCAGAGTTGGGCACCAAAGCCAAGAACCATTTCTGTTTCAAGCTGTGCGCAGGGGGCCTAGGCGCTAGGTGAGGAGTGTCAAGCATGGAGCGCTTGAGCGCTAGCGCCTAGAGACACAAAGTAAGTTTCTGGTGTTTAGGCGCTCAGGTGCCTAGTGTCCACCGCCAAGGCGCTAGAGACCAAGAAGAATTGGGCAGTGTTCTGCCATACCAGCGCCTAGGCGCCCATAGCAGATTTTCCTAGGATTTTTATTTTGATAAAATGGAGTTCCCTACTTGTTGAATTTGTTTATATATGCTTTTTAAAGAGTTCTAAGACACTAGTAGGGGTATTTTATAGAATAATTGATTACCTTGAATTTGTGAAATTCTAATTATGAAAAGATATGATGGAATATTCTATTACATGTATGATAAGATATTGATGCATTATGCTATGGGATGAGATGATATGATGAAATGTCTTATTACATGCATGATGAAATTTATGGTTGAGATGATCAATCTGAAATAATGCTTGATTTTAAGGAGTAACCCATATCTAGGATATCCTTGGACATAAGGTGAGACTTGGATAATGGTGGTTGAGGATTGACATTCCCTTACCACCTGTGTAATTGAGGTTGAGGATGGACATTCCCTCCCTCTTTACCTGAGTTCTTCGTAGATGAAATGCAGTTGAGGATGGACATTACCTCTTTACTTAAGATGCTCCTAGACCAAAGATAGTGTCAGGAAGGATGATACCCCCCTTATCAAAAATAGTTGAGGATGGACATTCCTTCATTGGGTGTGGCTGATTGGGTTACTCGGAGTAATTCTGTGTAACAAGAAAGACTGTTATAAATTAGTTGAAGTGCACTAACCTAAAAGCAAACTACTACTAAGTGGGCGGTATTGTGAGGATGAACATTCCCTTTGTACCAATTTGATAAAATATGATTGATAAACGATGATTATTGATAGATGATCAATATGAGATAGCTTATTGCATAGGTCTATCATGGATGGATTTCTTGATATGATATTGAGATTGTGATGAGATTTGATGACTTCTTTGAGTATACAAATGATTTGGTTAAACTTATAAAATGAACCTCTATTTTAGGAAGAGAAATGACTTGATTTGGCTTTTTGCCACATTTCTACTGATTATATGTTAATGAATTGAAATGATTTTTCCCTGAAACAACTGAAATTATTATGATGACAGGAATTTAAAATTATTACTGAGAATTATGAGATTCTCACCCCTCTACTTGTTTTTCCATACTTGATTCCAGGATGTCCTCGTGCAGACTATAGAGGTGAAAAAGGACCTGATCTTATAGATCTTTTATTCCTTTTTGTTTTGACATATGTACATGGTAGTATACCATTTTTTGTGCCTTGGTGGCATATGATGTACTATTTGTATAGAACATAGTTCTACAAATATGTATTATGTGCTTCTGCTTCATGCTCATATTTTGTATAATATATATGTACTTCTTCAAAAAAAAATTGATATTGATCTAAGTGACGTACTCTAATATGATTGCTAATGCATAATTCTGGATATGTCATTAGTTTAAATATTAGGATGTTACATTTTGATGTCAGAGCAATTAATCCTATTGAGCTCGGATATGGACTTGCTATGCTTTTAGCATGAATGTTTTGCATTTTCTTGTCTTGATACTGAGAAGTATAGATAAAATTGCATGACATCCTTAAGTATGAATGTTAATGGTTACTATTACACTATTAAATGAATATTGAGCCTAATCAGCTTAATATGTAATGTACTGTGTATGCAGAAGACTATGGCATCATCCAGGCGTATGCGATGAGATAGATCATCTGCCAGTGATAACACAACAGCTATGATGGACATGTTTAGAGAAATGACACTTGTCATGAGAGAGCAAAGGGAGATGGCCACAACTATGAGAGAACAGATGGCCGTCACAAACAAAGTTTTGGAAAGAATGGGTAATAACCCACATTCGCTACAAGAAAATAAAGTAGCGATTGTGAGAAATCATGGTCTTCATGACCTTTCAGAGTTCAAGAAGACTAACCCTTCATCATTCCAATGAGAGTACGATCCAGCTAAGGTAGAGGAATGATTGAGGGAGTTGGAGAAAATTTTTACAGTGATGAGATGCATGGATGACCAGGAGGTGTCCTTTGCTTCCTTCATGTTGAAGGGGGAAGCTGAATATTAGTGGAATGATGCTAGAAGAATAAAAGAAGTAGCTAGAATAAAGATATATTCGGAGATATTCAAGATAACTTTCTTGGACAAGTATTTTCTAAGGAATTTTCAAGAAGAAAAAAAGTTAGAATTTTTGAAATTGGAACAAGGGAACATGACGGTGGGGCAATATGTGGCAATATTTAAGGAATTGTCAAAGTTTTCTTCCTACTTTCAGCATAATCCAGACGGGAGCTAGAATTGCGTAAAGTTTGAGTCCGGGTTGAAGGATGAGGTGAGGAAGGTAGTGAGGCCCTTGAGATTAGAGATTTCCACACACTAGTGAACAAATGTAAAATAGTAGAGTCGGATAGCTAGTGGCCACCATAGTCAAAGTCACAACAGAAGCAAAAGCCTTAAGGCTTTCAAAAGAGAAAGAAGATAGATGATGACTCCAAGAAGAAGTTTTCAAAGTTCAAAGATCAACAAGGAAAAGGGAAACAACTCAAGATAGAAGATAGAAGACCTCAATGTCCAAAGTGTGATGGATACCATGGTGATAGAGCTTGCAGGATTGATTGGATGGAATGTTTCAACTGTGGCAAAAAGGGACATTATGCTAGGAACTATTCCCAGCAGCAAGAAGCAGTAACTCCCAGACCCTTGATCAAAGGAATAGTTTTCACTTTGAGCGGCAAGGAAGCAGCTCAATCCCACGATCTGATACAGGGTAAGTGCTTTATTAAAAATACACTTTTAACTATATTGTATGATTCTAGAGCCTCTCACTCTTTCATTTCTTATGACTGTGTGAGGATGTTGGATTTGCCTGTTTCTGACCTCCTTTATGACTTAATAGTTTCCATTCCTACGAGAAAATCTGTAACAACTTTCAAAATATGTCTAAATTGTGGCGTAACTGTTGAAAATAGAAACTTCCTTGTGAATCTTATAGGCTTACCCCTTGTTGATTTAGACATCATTTTGGGCATGGACCGGTTGTCAAGAAACCATGTTATTTTGAGTTGTTTAGATAGAACCTTAGTGTTTATGTCTGACCTTTCTTCTACAAACACCTCTTCTGAGTCAATGTATCTGGTGCCAACTAAGTTGTCAACCACCTAGTATAAGGAACTCAAGGCTATGTTCTCTTCTTTTCGTTCAATTCTGAAAGGGAACAGAGTTTCGAGAGTATACCAGTTGTGAGTGAGTACCCATAGTTATTCCCAAATGAAGTGAGTGAAATGCCACCTGAAAGAGAGATTGAGTTTGGTATATACTTAGTGCCAGGAACAGGGCCTATCTCTATAGCACCCTATAGGATGTCCCCTATAGAACTTTCTGATCTTAAGAAACAGATTGAAGATTTGTTGGATAAAAAGTTTATTCAACCTAGTGTCTCACCTTGGGGAGCCTCTATCCTCTTGGTGAAGAAGAAAAATGATAGTATAAGGTTATGTGTGGATTATAGGCAATTGAATAAGGTCACAATTAAGAATAAATACTCACTGCCTAGGATAGATGATTTAATGGACTAGTTAAGATGAGCTGTAGTGTTTTCCAATATTGACTTAAGGTCAGGATACCATCAAATTAGAGTTAGAGAAGAAGATATTCCTAAGACTGCCTTTAGGACCATGTATGGGCATTATGAATACCTTGTAATGTCTTTTGGTCTGACAAATGCACCTGTCATTTTTATGAATTATATGAACAAGATATTTAGACCATACCCTGATAAATTTGTTATTGTCTTTATAGATGATATTCTCATTTATTCAAAGACAAATGAGGAACATAAGGAACATTTTAGGGTAGTTCTAGAAATCCTGAAGGAAAAGAAATTTTTATCAAGTTATCAAAATGTGAATTTTGGATGAAGGAGGTGCTGTTTTTAGGACACGTGATATCTAAAGATGAGATATCTATGGATCCCAGTAAAATAGAGGCAATGTTGTGATGGGAGAGACCTACCACCATAACTGAAATTAGAAGTTTCTTGGGTTTAGTTAGATATTACAGAAGATTTATAAAAGGGTTTTCCCAGATAGCTTTGCCTCCAACTAGGTTGACTAGGAAGAGCAGCACTTTTGAGTGGACCTAGAAATGTGAAAATAGCTTCCAATAGCTGAAGTAGAAATTGATCACCACACTTGTGCTAGTAATTCCAGACCCACAAGAAAACTTTGAAGTTTATTATGATGCTTCAAAAAATGGGTTAGGACGTGTGTTGATGCAAAATGGAAGAGTAGTTGCTTATGCTTCTAGGTAGCTAAGACCCCATAAAGAAAACTATCCAACTCATGACCTGGAACTAGCAGCAGTTGTGTTTTCTTTAAAGATTTTGAGGCACTATCTGTATGGGGTCAAGAAATATGAAAATAGCTTCCAAGAGTTGAAAAAGAAATTGACCACCATACTTGTGCTAGTAATTCCAGACCCACAAGAAAACTTTGAAGTTTATTATGATGCTTCGAAAAATGAGTTAGGATGTGTGTTGATGCAAAATGGAAGAGTAGTTGCTTATGCTTCTAGGCAGCTAAAACCCCATGAAGAAAACTACCCAACCCATGACCTAGATCTAGCAGCAGTTGTGTTTGCTTTAAAGATTTTGAGGCACTATCTGTATGGGGTTAAGTTTGAGGTCTTTAAGGATCACAAAAGTTTGAAATACTTGTTTGATCAAAAAGAGTTGAATATAAGGTAAAGAAGGTGGATGGAGTAAGGCCAATGTTATGGCTGATGCACTTAACAGAAAACTTCTACATATGTCCCAAATGATGGTACAAGATATGGAACTCCTTGAGAGCTTAAAAAATTTGAGCCTGGCAACGAATGTGTTATCACATGGTATATGTTTGAAAAGATTAGAGATTTAAAATGATTTGAGGACTCAAATTAGAGAAGCTCAAGAGGAAGATGAAGCATTAAAGCTGATAGATGAGCAAATTCAGTTAGGAAAAAAAATGATTTTAAGAGGGCAAAAGATGGGAAACTTATATTTAGAAATAAACTTTATGTTCGAAGAGAAGATGAAATCAAAGAGAAAATTTTAGAAGAAGCCCATAAGAGTAGATACACCATCCACCCCGGAGCCACGAAAATGTATCAAGACCTCAAAAGGATGTTTTGGTGGCCAAATATGAAAGGAGATATAGCCAAATATGTATCTAAATGCTTAGTTTGTCAAAAAGTAAAAATAGAACACCAAAGACCTTTAGGATTCCTCTAATCCTTGGAAATTTATGAATAGAAATAAGAAAGTATATCAATGGATTTTGTGATAGGATTGTCAAGGACTCAGTCAGGTCACGATGTCATTTGGGTTATGGTGGACAGATTGATAAAATTTGCACACTTTTTAGCCATAAAAGCTAATTGGCCATTAGATAGATTAGCCCAATTGTATCTCCAAGAAATAATCAGATTTCATGGAATCTCCTCTAGTATAATATCATATAGAGACTCTAGATTCACATTTAGATTTTGGGGAGCCTTGCAAAAAGCCTTTGGCACAAAATTAAACTTTAGCACAACTTATCATCCACAAACAGATGACCAAACTGAGAGAACCATCTAAACTCTAGAAGATATACTGAGAGCATGTGTGCTAGACCAACAAGAAGTTGGGATAGGTTTTTACCCCTAATAAAGTTTTTCTACAATAACAGTTATCATACGAGCATAGGAATGACACCCTATGAAGTCTTGTATGGCAGGAAATGTAGATCACCCTTATGTTGGTATAAAGCAGGGGAACAAACTATCCTATGGCCAAATTTAGTACAACAGACCACAGAGCATATTAAAATGATCAAGGATAGGATGTTAGCATCACAAAGTAGGCAGAAAAGTTATGTAGATGAGAGAAGAAGACCTTTGGAATTCAATGAAGGAGAACATATGTTCCTCAGAGTCATTCCTACTATGGGAGTTAGTAGGGCTATTAAAACCAAAAAATTGACTCCTCGGTTTCTTGGTCCCTTTCAGATTTTGAAAAGAATCAAACCAGTTGCTTACCAAATAGCTTTACCCCTAAGTGTGTCAAACCTCCATGATGTTTTCCATGTTTCCCAACTCCAAAAGTATAATCTAGATCCTTCACACATTCTAAAAAATGAATCAATACAATTAAAAGATAATTTAACTTATATAGTTAAACCTGTAAGAATCATGGATAGGGTTGTGAAAGAACTCAGAGGGAAACAAATTCCTCTAGTGAAGGTGTTATAGGAGGGAGGTGACTCAAAAGATGCCACATGGGAACTCAAATTCCACTTAATGAAAGATCATCCAGAGCTTTTTGAAAGAGGTATGCAAATTTTGAGGACAAAATTTATAAAAATGAGGGAGAATTATAATATTCTCTCTAACCCAATAGACTTAATTAAGGTTATAGAAATTTAGTAATACTGGTACAAGTTTCCTGTTAATTTTGATAATTATTTGGATTTGTTTGAGCATAAATCTATAACACTGAATGTGAAAAATAACTCATTTAAACCTGAATTTTGTTTAAATAGTTGAGAAAATAGAAATAAATAAGGAGGATTTATTTCTAATCAATGAATAATTGGAGTAGATATCTGAAAACTTCTTAATTCAATTTCATAGTGTGGAAATAAGTTTACCTTAATGATTTAATATGTTAAGTTTTGATGATGACAAATACAAGACAAAAAGAATTATGCTTATGCTACATAGATGTCCTTAATAGATTATATTGGATCATGCATGATCATGCACTCCATCTTATTATATTTCATAAAAGAATCATGTATATTCTTTATAGCATCTTTTATAGAATATATCCAATAATATGTTATATGGGTTGTATTAAATTAATATTGAATTTGACTTTATTTAAATAAAAATGTGCAAAGTGTTCTTTGTTGCATCCTATATAGAGATATCCATTAGTAATTAATAAATATCTTATTTGGATGTGTCTATGAAAGTCTTATATGCATGTTAAACTAACTAGAGTTATACATTTATGAATCATGCATATGGAGATATTGAGTTATGAATTTGAACTAACTATATTTGTTTTAAGTGAGTAATACTTTATGGGATAGTTCAAGTACCAAGAGTGAGCATTGCAATAAGAAAGTAAAAAATCATAATTATGCTCAACTCAAGAAGAATGAGAATAATAAGGTGTCCCAAACATTTGCAATATTTGAATAGAATAATTTTTTTAGAAGCTTGGATTACATCAAGAAACCTAAGGACTAGAATTAGTATATTTTCCTTTTAGACTTTCTTCTATATAAAGATAGAGGTTTTACAAGAAAAGAGCTCAAACATGTTTTTAAATGGTTCTTACTTGCTAAAATGCCTAACAAACTTGTTTTGAAAAGCTAGTCATGGTGGTAGTTAAAAACTATGAAATATAGTCAAGTTTGAGTTTTGAAAAGTTGACATTTGGTTATTCTTTTGATCATAACTTTCAAAATAATTTGAGTTTTGTTGTGCCACTTATTTCATATGAAAATAAACTCAAATATCTTTTCAATGAATGTTATTTTCTTAAAACGGATAAGAAATGAAGAAGTTATGATCATTTCAAGTCAGTTTTTGAAACCATAGTGCAATAACCAATTAGGACACATAAATAACTGGTTATTCTGAGCCCAGAAACGTTCCCAACGACTATAAATAGCTAGTTTTCATACGAAAACATTTCTAAACACTACCAACAGCCATTTTATCACTTGGACTCTATATATAAGTGTGTTTGAAGCTTTTGCAACACTTAAACACTTGATTTGATCCTTGAATTATCAAAATCATATTTTGAGCTCTTTATTACAAAATCCTTCTATTCATTTGTTCTTCAAGTTATATATCTACTCTTGTGAGAGTTTATAATCTTTCTCTTTATCTTGAAATCATTATAAGAGGGTGAGGTATCCTTTGTAGTAAGACTCAAACACAAAGGGTGAGGTATCTCAAAGGTGTTGTGGGTGCTCTTAAATGTAAAGGTTTTTCAAGCACCTATGAAGCTTGAAGAGTTGGAGATTCCAGCATAAGGGTGAGGTATCCCAAGGTGTGAGGAGTGCTTTTATTTGTACAAAGGTTTTTCTAACACCCGCGAAGTCTAGGAGATAGTGAAGAAAATCTCAAGTTAAGCTTGGGGACTGGATGTAGGCCATAAATGGTTGGTGGCTGAACCAGGATAAATTCTTGAGTTTGATTCTCTCTTCCCTACATTATTTAATTTCAATGTGTGGTGTAATATATTTATTTATTGCATATATTATTATCTTAATGTTTTGATTTTAAGAACTTGATATTTAGCTTATTTGCTTGATTTATCCTATAACCCAAGTTGTATTTGAGTAATCTAAAATAGTTGTATATCTGTTAGACTTATTCCGCTGCATGTGTTGATTGAGTATATCAAAATGTATAATTTCTCAAAGTTGCTTTAAAAATTTGCAATCACCCAATTCACCCCCCCCTCTTGGGTGATGGTTTCCATAACTAACAAGTGGTATATCAGAGTTTCGTACTCTGTTGAAAGCTTATCCGCTTGGAGTTAAAGATCTTTATTTGTTGGCAATCATTAAAAGCTTTTCAAAATGGAAGGTTTTGGAATTGATAAATCATCATTCTTTTATGGTGTGAATTTTGTTTATTGGAAAGCTAAAATGGAATTTTATATACAATCTATTGATCTTGATTTGTGAGATATTATGCTTAATGGATTTACTTGCAAATCAAAACAAACTTAGAATACCTATGATAAGAAATGCTTTTCATTGAACATTAAAGCTATGCAAATTTTGAGAAGTGGTTTAAATGATTATGCTTATGCTAAAATTAAGAGTTGCTCTAGTGCTAAAGATATATGGGATGCTTTTGATTCTATCTATCTTACTAATAATGATTTTTTACATAAAGTTGTATATAGAGAGCAAGAAGAGCAAAAACCTCCGGAGGAAGACAACATTGAAAAATGTCTTCAAGAACATGTTCAAAGTAAGAAAATGAGCTCAATGCTTCTTGGTGATGATGGAGCTCAATTTGAAGAAAAGGCAAAACAAAATAAAATTGAGAAAGAAGATGTTCTTGAATCCTTGATGGACAACTATAAGAAATATAGTAATTCCCTTAAAGAGCCAAGGATACTAGAAATTGAAACTACTTCATATATGGCTAAAAAGGATTTTGAGGTAAATAATGCTAAACTACATTATAGTCCTTCTTATGATGAGCTACAATGTGCATATGATAAATTGTATGATGGTTTGTCATTTTTAGAAAAGAAAAGCTTATGTTGTTTAGAAAACATTTCCTCCATTGAAAATGAAATTGAATTCTTGAAAAATGAATCTGTTTTTCTTGATGAGGAAATGCCTTTAAAATATGAAACCTCAACTTTTTGTCAAAAGTGCATTGATTTAGAAAATCGAGTTGGGAACTTATCAATCGAATTTGTCAAAGCTAATGATTCTAATTGCTTACATTCTATGCTTGTTAATGAGAATAAAATTGATGTTATTCCAGATAAAAATCCAAGCAAGGCTTTTGGCAAAAATAGTATAGAATGTAATAACAACAAAATGCTTAAGTTTTTCAAAGATGATCTTCAAAGGACCAAACCATAATTAAATTCAATTGTTTTCAATTTTTGTGGTCATTTAGGATATATTTCTCATTTATGAAATTATAAAAGAAATCCTTGTACGAGAAATAGTATGGTATGGGTTCTTAAAAATCTTAAATGCTCTAACACTAACATTCAAGGACCCAATATGAAGTGGGTACCAAAAAGTCCTCCTAGTATTTCAATTATGCAGAAAATTTCTCAAAATGATGGACTAATTAGTCAAAGGAAAGAGAAATCATCAAGGAGAATGCTTCCAAAGCCCAATGGAAGTTTTAGTCAAAGAAGGAAGATGACTTCAACCAAAGCTTCTCAAGTACAAAATGTGGAATTTACAAAGTTCAAAACACTAAAAGAGAAATAATGGATAAGGAAAAGAGTTTCCTTGATTACCAATGCCAAGGTATCAAAAGTTTTTACCTCTTATGAATATTCACTTAAAAAGATAATGAATATGAGGTATATTATTTGTAGGCCTTAGGTAAAGGATAGAATCATGTGTACTTGGTAAAAGTTAAATATTATATATAACACATGATTCTATTCATTCTTGTTACACACTTTGCTCACTATCTTGCATATCTCTTAATCATAGGGTATTCTATGACTATGTATGTTTTCTATGCTTTAAATTGTCTATATATCATGAAAGTAAGCATGCTATTGGCTATATGCTTAATGGTAATTGATTATTTAATTTTTTTTGCTCAATTTATATAATATGGAAAAAATTGATCTTTATGAAAGTATAATGGATTAATATTCAAAAACTAACACACAAGGACCCAAGAAATTTTGGGTACCAAAATCAAAAAATTGAAGTGTGTTGTAGGTGTGCTTGAAGGTCAAAAGCTGACTTTGGTATCATGAAATTGGCTGCTGCAAGCACAAGACTAGAAAATACTCCAAGTTCCCTTCTTTGTCTCCAAGAAGCTTGGACTTGTGCTTCAAATCTAAACTTCCTGTTGGGAAAAGGTGGTTTCTGATACTTTTTGAAGTTTAATTCTGTTAGTGGGTTGAATGGCATTTTAGAAGAAATGGAAAATAAGGCAAAGCTAACATGATCCTTAAGAAGACATGAGGTTGTGTTTTAAAGTTTGAATTCCTAAAGAATTTCTGGTTTTTGTGGTAAAATAGCCAGTTATAAGGAGTAAACAATAAGTAACTTGTTATTTGGAAGTGTTCTATTTCACATTATGGCTGTTTGGAGCTCTCTGCAAGACTCAAATAATCGGTTATTAACAAAGGATAACCGGTTATTCACTTCACACAGAGGCTCGGTATTTCTAAGGTCACACAAATAATCGATTATTAAAATTCCCTAACCGGTTATAGAAATGGGATAACCGGTTATTCAAAGGTGCAACAATGTGGCCACATTTTGACTTCATTAATAATCGGTTATAGAAATCCACATAACTGGTTATAGAGCTCCTTTAAATAGACACACAACAGCCTCCCCTCCCAGTCACGTGTGCCCTTCCTCTATTTCCATCCTCTTCATCTTCTTCCTCTCAACTCTCACCAACACCCACTTCATCATGAAGTCTTGAAGCTTGGAAGTTAGAGTCACCTACAAAAACTCAAAGAGTACATTTTTGGCGATATCAATCTTTTATCCTTATCTATGCTTTAATTTGAATATCATGTGATATTTGGATAAGTAGAGAGTTATTTTTATGCCTTAACATGTCTTAAGTTGTGCTTCTCTAGCATTGTGTCTTGACTATTTTTTTACATATGCTAACATGCTAGATATGCACACATATTGCTTGGAATGACACGTTTTATGGTACTATCTTTGTTCTTAAGCTTGTGACTAATCCTCTTTGTTCAAATATGAAAATTCATATGCTTATAAGTAGTTCCAATCATTTCCTTTTGATGCTTAATTCTCCTATATACTTACTTGGAGATTGGAAAGTTAAAAGTTATATGTCTTCTTGTTTGAAATTGCTTAATATGTTTATATCTTGAAAACAGAAAATAAATGATTCATCTTGTGCCTTGAACTTGTCTTTGAACTTCAATGATTCTTAATTGAAGTATATCTTGAAATGAATTATAAATGATTTTAAAATTTATAATTCCATGGCTTTTCAATTCTTGTATTACAATAAGAGACTTTTTGTTCTTGATTGTCATGTGTGCATACTAGAATTTCTTACTTGATATAACATGCCTAACATGATCAATATTTGCATAGAATGCCTATATAAGTTTTGATGATGATCATATATTTTTTGATAAACTTGAGTCATGCCTTAAAATGCTTAAACCATATTTTGGATTCAAGTGCATATATGCTTCATGCATTATTGTTAGTGTTAACATCGCATGGTTGATAATGTGGTACATACATCACATGGTTGATAATGTGGTACATGCTTTACATTATATGTCAACCTAAATTATGCTTGTAAATGAGCTTAAATGATATTTGAGGCTAACCTATGTTTTAGAGAACTTTTGAAGTTTGCTAAGTTTCTCTATGTGTTTCAAACATAGCCATCAATTTTTTTTTCATACAAGCATATGTGGATAAATGAGAAGAGTTGAATGGAATTCAAATGAAGTGAAAGATAAAGGAGAATTTCTTCTAATGCAATGGAATGGAGTACTCAAAGGAAGAAAACTTAAAATTAAAGGACTAATAAATAAAGAGCGTCACTCTCTATCTAACCTAATAAGTATCTCTATCCCTAAACTATTGTAGTATTCTATATGCTATGGATTGTATGATACTTGTTGATTAATTAATCTTAAATTATTAGATATTTTTTTACATGAGAAGTATGCTTATTATTGACAAAGTGCCTAATTAGATATTAACTTACTAATCTTGTCATTGCATATAAGGTGGATGATATTAGTTCTATACATGCTTTGATCCCTATAGCATATTTCATCAAGGTGAAAGTTTGATATCTATGATTCTCTTGATTTATGATTTCTTAATGATATAACACCTATGAGAATCATGCTCTTGTTTTGAAAAGAGTTTATGGTTTGAATAAAAAAATTTAAAGCAAAATCTCTTATCATATTTGAAAGAAGCTTTTCAAGTTCCATATCCTTGAGAATCTTTTGAACTTGTCTTAAGACCTTGAAAGTATTTTCACCACCTAATTGTCTTGAAAATTTGGAAATCATTGGATATGTACTATAAATGTAATATTATCTTCTTTTACTTTGAAAAGTTTTATTAAGTCCTGAGAGAATATTTAAGAAAGTTTTCAAATAAATCTTTTGAAATATACTATAGAGCCCATCTTAATACTTCAAAAGATAAGTCTTGTTCTTCAAAGTGTTTTATTTTCTCAAGGCTTTTGTTCAATGAAAAATAGAGGAGATATACTTTCAGATGTTTTTTTAACTTGGATTTGATCACTTTCAAAGAATATATGATTTAATATAAAATCTTTCTATCATTCTAAAATTCTTTTGAAAATATAATGTGTTCTTGTAAAATTCTTTTTGAAAGGGGGTGATGTTTTAAAATAGTTTTTGATTATGAATTAAGAATAAGTATCTTATGTCTTGCTTTTTTTTATGGTAATGTGCTTACATGGTCTTGGTATGCATATTTTCCTTTATCTATCTTGTGCTTCAATAAGAAGGAGCTTATCTTCTTTTCTTATAACTTCTTATAATAATTTGTTAATTTGTAATAGTTGTTTATCCTTCTTATCTTACATATCTTTCTTCCATGCCCTTGTTGACTAAAAATATATGCATGACTATGTTAAACTATTATATTTTGATAATATGCATATTTTGAGGGGGAGCTTAGCTCTTAAATTATTGTTTATATCTCTTGGCTTACATCATTGCTTGACATGAAGTGTTTTATTATTAATACTATCAACATGTCAATGAAGACCATCTCTTATTCTCTTTTTCCTCTATCAATGAAAAAAGGTAAACATTCTTAAAATTCGTATCTTTTAATTCTTTTATTGAGAAATGCTTGATATGTGACAAGTTGTATGATCTTTCGTTTGAAAACCTTAATTTCATGATCTTATATGGATATTTTGTAACTTTCATCAAACGGTACTTATTTGTCATGTGGTATGCAAGATACTATATGTTAGATATAATTTTTTAAGCTTATTGTTATCATATGCTAAATGTTGATGTACCAAAATATGATAAACATTGTATGAATAATCTTTTATATCTTGAAAACATGCTTATTTCATCTCTTTATTCTTGTATTATATGTAGAATCAAATAGGGAGAGATAATTATGTTTTAAATAACTTGAAAAAGATTTTGATTTTGATGATCCTACTATTTTTTCCAAAATGGGTTTTATATATAGGGGAAGAGAAAATATTATCTTTCCTTCCTAAACCTTTTTGTTGATATCAAATAGGGGAAGTGAGAATTGGAAAGAAAAATATGTTGTTGTACTTAATGTTTGAAATGCTTACACGAATATCTATTTTTCTATATAACTCAACATATTTTTCTTTGGTGATTTGTCATCATCAAAAAGAGGGAGATTATGAAAATAAGTTTACATCAATGGTTTAATATGTTAAGTTTTGATGATTACAAATACAAGACAAAAAGAATTATGTTTATGCTACATAGATATCCTTAATAGATTATATTAGATCATGCATGATCATGCACTCCATCTTATTATATTTCATAAAAGAATGACGTATATTCTTTATAGCATCTTTTATAGAATATATCAATAATATGTTATATGGGTTGTATTAAATTAATATTGGATTTGGCTCTATTTAAATGAAAATGTGCAAAGTGTTCTTTGTTGCATCCTATATAGAGATATTCATTAGTAATTGATAAATATATTATTTGGATGTGTCTATGAAAGTCTTACATGCATGTTAGACTAACTAGAGTTATACATTTATGAATCATGCATATAGAGATACTGAGTTATGAATTTGGACTAACTATATTTATTTTAAGTGAGTAATACTTGATAAGATAGTCCAAGTACCAAGAGTGAGCATTGCAACAAGAAAATAAAAAATCACAATTATGCTCAACTCAAGAAGAATGAAAATGATAAGTTGTCCCAAACATTTGCAATATTTGAAGATAATAAATTTTTTGAAAACTTGGATTACATCAAGAAACCTAAGGATTAGAATTGGTATATTTTCCTTTTAGACTTTCTCCTATGTAAAGATAGAGGTTTTACAAGAAAAGAGCTCAAATATGTTTTTAAATGGTTCTTATATGCTAAAATGCCTAACAAACATGTTTTGAAAAGTTAGTCAAGGTGGTAGTTAAAAACTATGAAATATTGTCAAGTTTGAGTTTTAAAAAGCTGACATTTGGTTACTCTTTTGATCATAACTTTCAAAATAATTTGAGTTTTGTTGTGAAACATATTTCATATGAAAATAAACTTAAAGATCTTTCCAATGAGTATTATTTGCTTAAAACGGATAAGAAATGAAGAAGTTATGACCATTTAAAATCAGTTTTCAAAACCAGAGTGCAAGAATCTATTAGGACATGTAAATAACCAATTATTCTGAGCCCAGAAACGTTCTCAATGGCTATAAACGACCAGTTTTCATAAGAAATCATTTCTAAACACTACCAACGGCTATTTTATCACTTGGGCTCTATATATAAGTGATGTTTGAAGCTTTTGCAACTCTTGAACACTTGATTTGATCCTTGAATCATCAAAATCATATTTTGACCTCTTTATTGCAAAATCCTTCTATTCCTCTGCTTTTCACGTTGTATATCTACTCTTGTGAGATTTTATAATCTTTCTCTTCATCTTGAAATCATTGTAAGAGGGTGATGTATCCCTTGGAGTGAGACTCAAACACAAAGGGTAAGGTATCCCAAAGGTATTATGAGTGCTCTTTGTAACATCCCAGATTTTGGACTATTTAATAGTAATGACTGAATTTCACTGTTTTGTGTTATCTGTATGCAATAAAATTAATTTGACTGTTTTGAGACTATTTTTGATCGTTGTGTAAGATTTGCTCAGGGTCAGGAAAATAATAATTTTCGGGCCGAAAAAAATCTTATTTGATTTATTCGGAGACGGGAGATCTTACTAAACCCGAATCTGAGAGACACAAAAAAGAATCTTTTAATTTTTAAAATTTAACTGTGAAATAAAAATATTTCTCAGAAAATTATCCGCTGTTTTATTTATAGCAGCTTTTGCTATAAATTTTGGACCCGGTATAATTTATTTGATAGAAAATGTGCTTAGAATATTTTCTGTAACCTAATTTAAAATGAACCAATAGAAATCAGTCAAAAATGATGGTTGGACTTTTCTAACCAATAAGAAATGGTCCAAGTTGAAATGTTTGACTAGTTACAAAATAACTAAATAAATCTAATTTAGTTACCTAAATTGCCTAATTAAGGAACTAAATGAACTAACCTAGTTACTAATTAGTTAGGATCTAATTACTAGCTAAATATCCTAATTTCATCTAGAAGCCATGACTAAGCATGACCTATGCAATGACCTAATTCACTAGTTAGCTATGTAACTAGATAGTTAATCAAGTAACTAGAAAACCTAATTTAGTTAGTTATTAATTGTTTGAAATGTAACTAGAACTAAATTGGAAACAAACTTGGTTAGCCTTCCCTATGGAGCCACACGGCCAAAGAGGCTTCTCCAAGCTTCTTGAATACTCTTGTGTGACACTTTGATGACCAATTGATGACAAAGCCATGTGATGCTTCCATATGAACACAAATGTGATATTTTACTATCATAATTACCTTCTAAATTTCCTACACACCCACACGGTTTTGACTCTCTAATTTCACTATCCATTTACATTTTCTCTCACCAAAAATCTAAGCTATCATCTTTTCTCTCCAAACTCTTAAGAACACAAGAACTTTTCCTTTCTTTTTCCTTCCTTGGGGTTTCGGCCAGCCACCCAAAATCCCACTTCCCATCTCCTATAATTTTTCTTCTCTACACTTTCTAAACCTAAACCATATTCTAAACACTTTTCCTCTTGGAGGTTTTGCTTGAATCCATCTCTAAAGGCTTCAAAAACCAAGCTTTGGTTTACTTCCCTAAAGGTAAACTTTTGATTTTGTGGTTCTAAGTTGAGTTTTTGATTTTCTAAACCATGATTGTTCCATGGTTCTTTGATCTTAAGCCTTGTTTGCGACTTTTATAATTGTTTAAGATTTTTAGGGCTTTGTTTGTGTGTCACACGAAATCAAGTGGAGGAGGGAACTTGAAGATTCTTGTCTTCCTTGAGGTAAGAGGGAGATTAACCTCATCAACTAAGTGTCGGTGGCGAGGAAATGGTTTTATGTGTGGTGAAAAATCCATAAGGGTTTATTCACTTGTTGCTTTATGCTTCCTTGTTTGTAGTTGTGGTATTTATGATTTATGATTCTGAATTTATAATTGCATGTATGATTATATGTTTATAGCTTTGATAATATAATTGCATGTGAAATTTAGGATATGAACAATATGTTGGGAAGATTATATGAGAGCTCCAAAGAGCTTAAGAGGCACACGGCCTCACCACATTTAAAAGGGCCAAGGAATCCTAAATTAGGGTTTCAAAATGAGATTTTAAGGTTTTGTAACAATAAGATTAATTAAGAGATCCTTATAATGATTTAAAGTGTTAGAAAATAAATTACAATAAATTATGAAGCAAGGTGGAAATTCGGCCAACATGCTAAGTTTTATCATTCAAGATCCAAAAATACTCTTCTAAGTATAACCTTAAGTGTTTTTAACAATAAGAAGTCATTTTGGTAAGTTTGGTAATTGACTATGTTTTTAGAAATAAAATTAGCTTACTAAGCTAAGTAGTAAAATAAATATGAGTACTTGAAACTTACGGATATATAGCTCACCTTATGGGTTTTGAAGCGCGTCTAGAAGTTTTGAGCTGTAAGATCTTAAGTGAAACAAAGAAATACAACTTTTGGAAAATAGTATAAATACTGATTTTTAGAGGGACTATATTATAATTATTAACTTAAGAAGGACTATATTGTAAATATTTTCTAAAAGAAGGACTATTTTATAAATATTATTTTAGGAAGGACTACTATGAAAATATTATTTAAACAAGGACTATTATGTAAATATCATTTAAATGAGGGGCTATTATTCAAATAGTGGAAATAAATCAATTTTTTGAGAAAAATAGTAATTTTAGGCTACGCGATTGAGAAAATGCAATAAAATATTTACGTGATTTGAAAAATCTTTACGCGATTTAAAAACGTAAGAAAAGTATTTTGCGATTTCAAAAATACGATAATATCGCTACGCGATTAAGCGTAAGCAACAGTTTGCTGTCGGGCAGTTATGGTTGGCCCGGTGATGGTGAATCTTGATATCACCAAGAAGGGGTGAATATATGTGTAATGCTATAGAAATAATAATGATTATGTGTTTGAATCATACATCATACATAAAAAAACATGTTTTGCTAGTTTGGTTAAGGCTATATGCCTAGGAGATGAAATTACACCTAAGTGCAGGTGCGAAGAGACAAGTGTAGGTCACTTGTTGGTCTTGGGGGCATCGGGGTGCGGGTACCTCGCTATGGATGGTTGGTAGCTCTTCTGTCCGTGGGGCAGACCGATGCAAACACATCGATGATCCGAACCGGGACATTGTCCTATATCGTGATCTTGTAAAGAATGTTTTGTCCAATGCCTGATGTGCACTTTTGATAAAATTGATAAAATATAGCACTTTTGGCCACGGCAGCCTAGTGACAGACATGTCTTCTAGATCTTCTCTCCGAACTGTGTTTAGCTCCATGGAGTAGGATTTGGTCGTTGTGCATATGCATAGTTAGTCAGCATATTGATTGGTTATTTATGCTTACTAATTTTACTATCTGCTTTATGATAACATGATTTATTGTTATGATATTTTTTACGGCTTGTCTGCTATCATTTCCTATACTGTCATACTAGTATTGATGTAGGGGATCTCACTTCGTTATTGTGTGATATCTGTTTTATTGTATGTGTTTATTGAAGATCAAGAAAACAAGGAGGCAAACGATTCTGTGTATCATCAGTAGTTGTTTATCCGTTTATTAGTAGTCATGTCGGCTAGATGATAAATCCTAGGTTTTGTGAGGGTACAGTTCTATGGGGGAACTGATGCATGGAGATTTAATTTTAATAATGAACGTTTTGTATACACGGGAGATCTAACTATGACTCTGAGTGGGAACCATTATGGTGTCCCTGTGTTGACGCAACATGCAACAGTGTGTCTAGAGTTCATGATACCTATACGTGAACTTTGGAGTGGTAAAGTGTCTTTTTATATGCCACAAGAGGATACAGTGGTGTCTTCTGCTAGAGCCCCCATGAGACAATTGTCTCCACCTGGGGCTTATGTTGACTGTGTTGGGGATGGTGAGGATGCTGAGGAGGAGGATCCTTCTGAGGAACCAAATCCTTAGGTCTGCTAGGGTTTAGTTAGAGTACTGTTTTGTTTTATATCTTTATTTTGCTTTTGAACAAATATGTATTTTACTTTTTGAACTGGTTTGTACCTATGTAAATTATTTCAGAACAAAGTTGTAGCATATGTATATATATAGTTTGGTATGTTTATTATAAGTTCTACTAATGTTTTAATTCAGTTTATTTATTTTATTTTATTCCTCAAATGAAATTTTAAATTTGACCTTTTTATAAGATTAATTCTTTTACAACTTAGGTAAGTTCTAATGGGATTAGTCTTAAATATGATACCCTACGGTGGGTGTTACATTAGCTGGTATCAGAGCTCCCGGTTAGAGTCTTTTGGGTTTTTGTGGTTAGGTCTGTTTTAGCTTGTGTTGTGTGGTTCTCTGAGTTTGATTTTCAATGGATGATATCTGACTTTCATTGGAATTTGTTTGATTGTTTGTAAAGAATACTATGTCTCGTGGTAGAGGTGCACGCGCAAATATGAAACGTGACAACGACCCAATGATTGCTGCTGTTGAAGCAATGCAGAGAATGGCTGAAGTGATGGCACAACAGAATCAATGGGCTATGCAACAACAAGAGGCAAATGCAGAGGTTCAGAATTTGTCAGAATTCCGTAGGAACAATCCTCCACACTTTAGAGGCGAATTTGACCCCGAGAAAGTGGAGCCATGGATCCCAGACTTAGAGAAGATTTTTGAGGCAATAGGATGTAACGATGATCGACAAGTGACGTACGCTACTTTTATGCTAAAGGCTGATGGTGAGAATTGGTGGAAAGCCACTAGAATGGCGCTAATAGATGAAGGGATAGAAATTACTTGGGAGCTATTTTGTGAGGTGTTTCTGGAAAAGTACTTTCCTGAAAGTGTGAGGCACGCAAAGAAGATGGAATTTCTAAGTTTACGTCAAGGTGGTATGACGGTGAGTGACTATGCTACGAAGTTTGAGAGCTTGTCTAAGTTCTCACGGTATCTTCAGATCCAGCCGAATTAGGTTTGGAAGTACCGTAAGTTTAAGGAAAGATTATGTTTCGAGTTGAAGAAAGGAGTGATATCAATGCGTGGAAATCAGTTTTCAACACTGATGGACATATGTTATAGGTTGGAAGCATTAGAGTCGTCAAGGGACATGAGAAACCGCAACTTTGGACCGACTAGGTTCCAAAAAGGAGGCAACAACAACAACCGGTTTCAACGAAAGTCGTATTCTCGACCTTCGAGAAGTCAGCCGCAACAACAATTTTAGCAACCTCGTGGAAGTGGTCCATATGGGAATCGATTCAATCAGACTGCATCGCCGCCAATGAAATGTTTGAAGTGTGGGAAGGGTCATCTGACGAGAGATTGCTTGATTAGAGGCATAATTTGTTTTAGATGCGGAAAGCCTAGTCATGTATCTAAAGATTGTGATCAAGCTAAGATGGAGCCTTCGGTGAGTAATGTTCGACCCGCGAAGCCGCAAGCTGGAGGAAGAGTTTATACAATGAGTGGAGCTGAGGCCTCCCAATCTGAGAATCTTATTCAGGGAGAAAGTGTCATCTCAGGTAATCTTTTAATTATACTATATGATTCGAGTGCAACTCATTCATTCATTGCATATGATTGTGCGGATCATTTAGGATTACTTGTGTCTTCTTTAAATTTCCAATTGATTGTTTCCACTCCTACTGCCAAACCAGTTAGTACTACAAAAATATGCTTGAATTATTCTATTACTATCAAAAATCGAGTCTTCTCTGTTAATTTGATTTATTTAGCTCTTGTTGATATCGATATAATTTTAGGAATGTATTAGTTATCTTCTAACCATATCCTATTATATTGTTCTAAAAAGACCTTAGTTTTTCCTAACGAGGTTTCTGGATTTGTAACTGCCAAACAAGTCAAATCTTTATTGAGGGATGGAGCTCAAGGATACATGCTGCTATCTTCTTTAGAAATTAAGAGTGAGAAAGATGTGAACGCTATTTCTGTCATGAACGAGTTTCCTGAGGTTTTCCCTGATGAGGTACCTGGATTACCACCAGAAAGAGAGATAGAGTTTTCTATCGATCTTGTACCAGGAGCAGGTCCCATCTCAATTGCATCGTATCGTATGTCACCATCGAAGTTAGTAGAATCGAAAAAGTAGTTAGAAGAGTTATTGGAAAAATAGTATATGAGACCTAGTGTTTCATCCTGGGGAGCTCCAATGCTGTTAGTCAAGAAGAAGGATGGAACTTCACGTTTATGTGTTGACTACCGCTAACTGAACAAGGCCACGATAAAGAACAAGTATCCACTACCAAGGATCAATGATTTAATGGACCAATTGAAGGGGGTAGCTGTCTTTTCAAAGATAGATCTATGATCAGGATACCACCAGATTCGTGTTAAGGTAGAGGATATACCTAAAACAGCTTTTAGGACGCGTTATAGTCATTATGAATATCTCGTAATGCCATTCGGTGTGACGAATGCTCCTGCTATATTCATGGATTACATGAATAGGATCTTTTGTCCATACCTAGACCAGTTTATCGTTATTTTTATCGATGACATTCTAATCTATTCTTGAAGTCAAGAAGAGCATGTTGAACACCTCATTATAGTTCTTCAGATTTTGAAAGAGAAAAAGTTGTACGCAAAATTGTCGAAATGCGAATTTTGGTTGAATGAAGTTCAGTTTCTAGGTCATGTAATTTCTAAGGATGGAATTGCAGTGGATCCAGCTAAAGTGGAAACGGTTCTTCAATGGGAAAGACCAAAGACTGTGACAGAAATTCAGAGTTTTGTTGGATTAGCTGGATATTATCAAAGATTTATTGAAGGTTTTTCTAAGATCGCCGGACCTCTTATGCAACTTACAAGGAAGAACTAAGTTTTTAATTGGACGGATAAGTGTGAAGAAAGTTTCCAAGAGTTAAAGAAGAAGTTGACTACTGCACCAGTGCTGATCCTACCAAATCCAAATGAGTCTTTTGAGGTGCATTGTAATGCTTCTTATCAAGGGTTAGGATGCGTGCTGATGCAGAATAGGAATATTGTAGCATATGCTTCTAGACAGTTGAAGGTTCATGAAAGAAATTACCCAACACATGATTTGGAATTGGCAGCATTTGTTTTTGCACTGAAGATTTGGAGAAACTTTTTGTATGGGGCTACGTTTAATGTCTTCAGCGATCACAAAAGTTTAAAGTACTTATTTGATAAAAAAGAATTGAACATGAGGCAGAGAAGGTGGTTGGAATTCTTAAAGGATTATGATTTTCAACTCCAATATCACCCTGGGAAAGCAAACGTTGTAACAGATGCTTTGAGTCAGAAAATGCTCAGTGTTTCTACTATGATGGTTGAAGAGGAAAAATTGATTGAATAATTTAGAGATATGTGGTTGTTAATGGAATTGGCACCTGGAAGGATGCGTTTGAATAAGGTCACTATTTTGAATGATTTGCTGGAAGAAATTCGGGAGAAACAGGAAGATGATCAGTTTTTGCAAAATGAGAGAGAGTTTTTGAAGGAAGGCCATGAGGCAACCGTTGAGGAAGGATCAGATGGGGTTTTAAGGTTCAAGGGCAAGATTTGTATACCCAATGATCCTGATCTTAAGAAAGCAATTCTTGGTGAAGCTCATACTAGTAGATTGAGTATACATCCTGGGATGACCAAGATGTATCAAGATCTGAAACATTTATTTTGGTGGCCTAGGATGAAGAGAGATGTAGTTGAGTACGTGGCATCTTGTCTAGTATGCCAGAAAGCAAAGGTTGAGCATTAGAGATCGACAAGCATGTTACAGCCTCTTACTATTCCAAAATAGAAATGGGATGGTATTGCAATGGATTTCGTTACAGCATTGCCAAAGACTAGGAAAGGTTATGATTTTATTTGGGTCATTGTAGATCGACTTACAAAATCTGCTCACTTATTGCCTATCAATATCAAGTATCCAATGGAGAAGTTGACATAGTTGTACATTGGTGAAATAGTTTGACTCCACGGAGTACCTACTAGTATCATATCCGACAGAGATATGATATTTACATCAAGGTTCTGGCAGAGCTTACATGAGGCAATGGGGACAAACTACGTTTGAGTTCAGCTTACCATCCTCAGACAGATGGGCAAACGGAGAGAACTATACAATCTCTAGAAGACTTGTTGAGAGCTTGTGTGTTAGAACGACAAGGGAGTTGAGATGAATTCTTACCTTTGGTAGAATTTACCTATAATAATAGTTTTCACTCGAGCATAGGGATGGCACCCTATGAGGCTCTTTATGGATGACGATGCCGAACACCTTTGTGTTGGTATCAAGATGGGGAAAGTATGACTATTGGACCCGAAATGGTGCAGCAAACCACAGAAAAGGTAAAGATGATTCAAGAGAAAATGCGGGCAACTCAGAGCAAGCAGAAAAGCTATGCTGATAAACGAAGAAGACCTCTTGAATTTGAGGAAGGTGAGCATGTGTTTTTACGAGTAACACCTACGACTGGGGTTGGCAGAGTTATAAAGTCCAGAAACTCACTCCAAAATTCATTGGGCCTTATCAAATTCTTCATCGGATAGGTCCAGTTGTATACCAAATAGCTGTACCGCCATTTCTTTCCAATCTCCATAATGTTTTTCATGTGTCTCAGTTGAGAAAATATATTCCCAATCTTTCACATGTTATACAACCCGATGAAGTACAATTGAAAGAAAATTTGATGTATGAAGCACTTCCTATTAAGATTGAAGACAGGAGGGTAAAGCAACTTAGAGGCAAAGCGATTCCGTTAGTGAAGGTAATTTGGAATGAGGCTACTAGAGATGCTACTTGGGCAATGGAGGAGAAAATAAGGGAGCAGCATCCTCAACTGTTTTAAATGTGTGATGAATTTCGAGGACGAAATTCTTTTTAGAGGGGGAGAGTTGTAACATCCCAGATTTTAGACTATTTAATAGTAATGACTGGATTTCACTGTTTTGTATTTTCTGTATGCAATAAAATTAATTTGACTATTCTGAGACTATTTTTAATCGTTGTGTAAGATTTGCTCCGGGTCAGGAAAATAATAATTTTTGGGTCGGAGAAAATCTTATTTGATTTATTTGGAGACGGGAGATCTTACTAAACCCGAATCTGAGAGACACAGAAAAGAATCTTTTAATTTTTAAAATTTAACTGTGACATAAAAATATTTCCCAAAAAATTATCCGCTGTTTTATTTATAGCAGCTTCTGCTATAAATTTTGGACCCGGTATAATTTATTTGACAGAAAATGTGCTTAGAATATTTTATGTAACCTAATTTAAAATGAACCAATAGAAATCAGCTAAAAAAGATGGTTGGACTTTTCCAACCAATAAGAAATGGTCCAAGTTGAAATGTTTGACTAGTTACAAAGTAACTAAATAAATCTAATTTAGTTACCTAAATTGCCTAATTAAGGAACTAAATGAACTAACCTAGTTACTAATTAGTTAGGATCTAGTTACTAGTTAAATATCCTAATTTCATCTAGAAGCCATGACTAAGCATGACCTATGCAATGACCTAATTCACTAGTTAGCTATGTAACTAGATAGTTAATCAAGTAACTAGAAAACCTAATTTAGTTAGTTGTTAATTGCTTGAAATGTAACTAGAACTAAATTGGAAACAAACTTGGTTAGCCTTCCTATGGAGCCACACGGCCATCCAGAGCACCGCACGCCTCAAAGGCTTCTCCAAGCTTCTTGAATACTCTTATGTGACACTTTGATGACCAATTGATGACCAAGCCATGTGATGCTTCCATGTGAACACAAATGTGATATTTTACTATCATAATTACCTTCTAGATTTCCTACACACCCACACGGTTTTGACTCTCTAATTTCACTATCCATTGATATTTTCTCTCACCAAAAATCTAAGCCATCATCTTTTCTCTCCAAACTCTCAAGAACATAAGAACTTTTCCTTTCCTTTTCCTTCCTTGGGGTTTCAGCCAGCCACCCAAAATCCCACTTCCCATCTTCTATAATTTTTCTTCTCTACACTTTCTAAACCTAAACCATATTCTAAACATTTTTCCTCTTGGGGGTTTTGCTTGAATCCATCTCTAAAGGCTTCAAAAACCAAGCTTTGGTTTACTTCCCTAAAGGTAAACTTTTGATTTTATGGTTCTAAGTTGAGTTTTTTATTTTCTAAACCATGATTGTTTCATGGTTCTTTGATCTTAAGCCTTGTTTGTGACTTTTATAATTGTTTAAGATTTTTAGGGCTTTGTTTGTGTGTCACACGAAATCAAGTGGAGGAGGGAACTTGAGGATTCTTGTCTTCCTTGAGGTAAGAAGGAGATTAACCTCATCAACTAAGTGTCAGTGGTGAGGAAATGGTTTTGTGTGTGGTGAAAAACCCATAAGGGTTTATTCACTTGTAGCTTTATGCTTTCTTGTTTGTGGTTGTGGTATTTATGATTTATGATTTTGAATTTATAATTGCATGTGTGATTATATGTTTATAGCTTTGATAATATGATTGCATGTATAATTTAGGATGTGAACAATATGTTGGGAAGATTATATGAGAGCTTCAAAGAGCTTAAGAGGCACACGACCTCACCACATTTAAAAGGGCCAAGGAGTTCTAAATTAGGGTTTCAAAATGAGATTTTAAGGTTTTGTAACAATAAGATTAATTAAGAGATCCTTATAATGATTTAAAGTGTTAGAAAATAAATTACAATGAATTATGAAGCAAGGTGGAAATTCGGCCAACATGCTAAGTTTTATCATTCAAGATCCAAAAGTACTCTTCTAAGTATAACCTTAAGTGTTTTTAACAATAAGAAGTCATTTTGGTAAGTTTGGTAATTGACTATGTTTTTAGAAATAAAATTAGCTTACTAAGCTAAGTAGTAAAATAAATGCGAGTACTTGAAACTTACTGACGTATAGCTCACCATATGGGTTTTGAAGCGCGTCTGGAAGTTTTAAGTTGTAAGATCCTAAGTGAAACAAAGAAATACAACTTTTGAGAAATAGAATAAATACTGATTTTTAAAGGGACTATATTGCAATTATTAACTTAAGAAGGACTATATTGTAAATATTTTCTAAAAGAAGGACTATTTTGTAAATATTAGTTTAGGAAGGACTATTATGAAAATATTATTTAAACAAGGACTATTATGTAAATATCATTTAAATGAGGGACTATTATTCAAATAGTGGAAATAAAATCAATTTTTTGAGAAAAGCAGTAATTTTAGGCTACGCTATTGAGAAAATGCAATAAAATATTTACGCGATTTGAAAAATCCTTACGCGATTTAAAAACGTAAGAAAAGTGCTCCACGATTTCAAAAATACGATAATATCGCTATGCGATTAAGCATAAGCAGCAGTTTGCTATCGGGCAGTTATGGTGGGCCCGGTGATGGTGAATCTTGATATCACCAAGAAGGGGTGAATATATGTGTAATGCTGTAGAAATAATAATGATTGTGTGTTTGAATCATACATCATACATAAAAAAACATGTTTTACTTGTTTGGTTAAGGCTATATGCCTAGGAGATGAAATTATACCTAAGTGCGGGTGCGAGTAGACAAGTATAGGTCACTTGTTGATCTTGGGGGCATCGGGGTGCGGGTACCTCGCTATGAATAGTTGGTAGCTCTTCTGGGACAGACCGATATAAACACACCGATGATCCGGACTGGAACACTATCCTATATCGTGATCTTGTAAAGAATGTCTTATCCAATGCCTGATGTGCACTTTTGATAAAATTGATAAAATATAGCATTTTTGGCCACGGCAGCCTAATGACAGACATGTCTTCTAGATCTTCTCTCTGAACTGTGTTTAGCTCCATGGAGTAGGATTTGGTCGTTGTGCATATGCATAGTTGGTCAGCATATTGATTGGTTATTTATGCTTACTAATTTTACTATCTGATTTATGATAACATGATTTATTGTTATGATATTATTTACGGCTTGTCTGCTATCGTTTCCTATACTGCCATACTAGTATTGATGTAGGGGATCTCACCTCGTTATTGTGTTATGTCTATTTTATTGTATGTGTTTATTGAAGATCAAGGAAATGAGGAGGCAAACTATTTTGTGTATCATCAGTAGCTGTTTATCCGTTTGTTAGTAGTCATGTCGGCTAGACGATAAATCCTAGGTTTTGTGAGGGTACAGTTCCATGGGGGAACTGATGCATGGAGATTTGATTTTAATAATGAACGTTTTGTATACATGGGAGATCTAACTATGACTCTGAGTGGGAACCATTATGGTGTCCCTGTGTTGACGCAACATGCAACAGTGCGTCTAGAGTTCACGATACCTATACGTGAACTTTGGGGTGGTAATGTGTCTTTTTATACGCCATAAGATGATACAGTGGTGTCTTTTGCTAGAGCCCCCATGAGACAACTGTCTCCACCTGGGGCTTATGTTGACTATGTTGGGGATGGTGAAGATGTTGAGGAGGAGGATCCTTCCGAGGAACCAAATCCTTAGGTCTGCTAGGGTTTAGGTAGAGTACTGTTTAGTTTTATGTCTTTATTTTGCTTTTGAACAAATATGTATTTTACTTTTTGAACTGGTTTGTACCTATGTAAATTATTTCAGAACAAAGTTGCAGCATATGTATATATATAGTTTGGTATGTTTATTATAAGTTCTACTAATGTTTTAATTCAGTTTATTTATTTTATTTTATTCCGCAAACGAAATCTTAAATTTGACCTTTTTACAAGATTAATTCTTTTACAACTTGGGTAAGTTCTAATGGGATTAGTCTTAAATGTGATACCCTATGGTAGGTGTTACACTCTTGAATGTAAAGGTTTTTCAAGTACCTGTGAAGCTTGAAGAGTTAGAAATTCTAGCACAAGGATGAGGTATCCCAAGGTGTGAGGAGTGCTCTTGTTTGTACAAAGGTTTTCTTAGCACCCGTGAAGTCTAGGAGATAGTGAAGAAAATCTCAAGTTAAGTTTGGGAACTGGATGTAGGCCACAAATGGTTGGTGGCTGAATTAGGATAAATTCTTGAGTTTGATTCTCTCTTCCCTACACTATTTAATTTCGATATTTGGTGCAACATATTTATTTATTGCATATATTATCATCTTAATGTTTTGATTTTAATAACTTGATATCTAGCTTATTTGCTTAATTTATCCTATAACCCAAGTTGTATTTGAGTAATCTACAATAGTTGTATATCTGATAGACTTTTTCCACTGCATGTGTTGATTGAGTATATCAAAATGTATAATTTCTCAAAGTTGCTTTAAAAATTTGCAATCACCTAATTCACCCCCTCTTGGATGATGGTTTCCATGACTAACACATAGGATTGATTTAACCCAGGAAAGAATAATAAAAGCTTAGAGACTGATAATGCAGTATAATGAAAATGGTGGAATGGTAATATAGAGAATAGAATGAAATCTTAGAATTTTCTACGATACCTATGAAAGTTAAAAAATTCATTTCTGAAAGATTAAAGTGTTCACAACATAAATAAAGTTTCCAGTTAGATTTCATTTTCAACTTTCTTTTTACTTGCTCCATTGTAGCTATTTGTCGTTCTTATCATTTTATTGACTTTTGTCACTTATTTCTCCTTCACTTTCCTATTCTCTCATATTTCCATCTCTCACTCTCCTCACTCTCTAGTTCTCACACCATCAAAGGAAGGAGGAAAACAAAGCAAAAAGAACAAGAATCAAAAGGGGAGAAAAAAGGAAGAGGAAAGAGGAAAGAGGAAAAAAAGATAAAGGAAAGAAGATAGTGACTTCAAGCTTGGTAGGGGTGCTTGTTTCTTTATCTCATATTTTGCTTCATTAACTTGTTGATTTATTGCTTGATTGTGTGAGTTAAAGAAATGTGTTTTTGAGGTAAAGATGAGTCCTTTGATTGATTTTCATTTTCTTGGTTGGATTTGGTTTGCTTTTGGCTAAAACTATGCTTGGTTGTTGATTGTGAACCTATGAATCTCCATTTGTCTACTTGTGTTGGTAGTTGAAAAATAGGTATAGAAGATATTGTTTTGGTTCATCAATCTCTATGTTAATTGAGTTTAGAGTTTGTATGAGAATTTTAGCAGGTTTAGGCTCCATGTTTCTGGTTGGAAACCACTTAAAACTTGAGTTTGGGAAGTTGGATTATGGTTTAAAAACTAAAGGAATTGAAATTGACTTTCTGGTGCACTGGCGCCTAGGTGCCAGAGTTAGGTGCCCAAAGCCCAGAACTATTTCTGTTTCAGGCTACGTGCAGGGCACCTAGGCCCCAAGTGAATAGCTTCTAAGCGCCAAGCATGGAGCGCTTGGAGAAATAGAGTGACTTTCTGGCGTCTGGGCGCCTGAGTGCCCAATGTCCACCGCCCAGGCGCTAGTGACCAAGAAGAATTTGGCAGCGTTCTGCTATACCAGTGCCTATGTGCTAGAGAGTGGGCGCCTAGGCGCCTAGAGTAAATTTTTCCAGAATTGTTATTTTGATAAAATGAAGTTCCCTACTTGTTGAATTTGTTTATATACGTATTTTAAAGAGTGTTAAGACACTAGTAGAGGTATTTCATAGAAGAATTGAATTTGTGAAGTTCTAATTATGAAATGATATGATGGAATATTCTATTACATGTATGATAAGATATTGATGCATTATGCTATGGGATGAGATGATATGATGAAATGTCTTATTACATGCATGATGAAATTGATGGTTGAGATGATCAATATGAAATAATGCTTGATTTTAATAAGTAACTCATATCTAGGATATCCTTGGACATAGGGTGAGACTTGGATAATGGTGGTTGAGGATGAACATTCCCTTACCACCTATGTAATTGAGATTGAGGATGGACATTCTCTCCCTCTTTACCTGAGTTCTCCCTAGATGAAATGTAGTTAAGGATGGACATTCCCTCTCTACTTGAGGTACTCCTAGATCAAAGATAGTGTCAGGAAGGATGATACCCTCCTTATCAAAAGTAGTTGAGGATGGACATTCCTTCATTGGTTGTAGCTGATTGAGTTACTCAGAGTAATTCTGTGTAACAAGAAAGACTGTTATAAATTAGTTGAAGTGCACCAACCTGAAAGCAAACTACTACTAAGTGAGCGGTATTGTGAGGATGAACATTCCCTCCGTACCAATTTGATAAAAGATGATTGATGATTATTGATAAACGATGATTATTGATAGATGACCATTATGAGATAGCTTATTGCATTAGTCTATCATGGATGGATTTTTTGATATGATATTGAGATTGTGATAAGATTTGATGACTTCTTTGAGTATACAAATGATTTTGTTAAACTTATAAAATGAACCTCTGTTTCGGGAAGAGAAAGGACTTGATTTAGCTTTCTGCCACCTTTCTACTAATTATATGTTAATGAATTGAAATGATTTCCCCCAAAACAGCTGGAATTATTATGATGACACGATTTTAAAATTATTACTAAGAATTGTGAGATTCTCACCCCTGTACTTGTTTTTCCATAATGATTCCAAGATGTCCTCGTGCAGACCATAGAGGCGAAGAAGGACCTGATCTTATAGATCTTTTGTTCCTTTTTTTTTTTGACATATGTACATGGTAGTATACCATTTTTATGCCTTGGTGGCATATGATGTACTATTTGTATAGAACATAGTTCTACATATATGTATTATGTACTTCTGCTTCAGGCTCATATTTTGTATAATATATATGTACCTCTTCAGGAAATTTGATATTGATTTAAGTGACGTACTCTAATATGATTGCTAATTCATAATTTTAGATATGTCATTAGTTTAAATATTAGGACGTTACATATGAGGTTTTTCATGGTGGATGGATGTGTTGGTGACTTTCTAGACTCTTAAAAGAAAAAGGAAGAAAGTAAGGTTGTAGGCTTTATTGTGAATGTATGGTTTCTTGAAATAGAGGGAAAAGAAGATGAAGATGATAATAGAGGAGAAGAAGAAGATGAATATGAAGATGATGATGATAGAGGAGAAGTAAATGAAGATGATGATGGAGTTCTAGGCTTTCATGAATGTGGTCGCTTTCTAAGGGGTGTGTGAATGACTTGTGGATGTATGGCTTCTAGAAAAAGAAGAAGATGCGGATGGAGGAGAATAAGACGAGATTCTGGACTTCGTTGTGAGCATGGTTTGCTTCTGGTGGAAGGGATATGTGTGTATTTCTTATCTGGTGGCTACTTGGGTTCTCCCATCAGGCCTACTTATAGAGGAAGAGAGGGATAGAAGGGTAAAAGAGAAAGAGTTGACCATTGGCTTGTCATAGGTGGTAGGGTGATAGGCTAGGTTGTCAACTTTTCAACTGGATTTGTGGGTGATGTCATCGATGGGTTGTCGGTGACAAGAGCTTTTTCGTGGAGTCCAAAGCTTGGGATGGGTCAAAGCTACAGCAAATGGTTGCTAAGGTGGCAATTTGAGAGGGTGAATGCAACATGTCATTTGAAAAGCATTATAGCCATCTGGTTAAGGTGTTACAAGTCCTAGACAGCTCCATCTCTTGTCTACCATGTAAGTGCATTTTCTAAGGTATGAACACTTAAAACCTTCTTTCATCTAATGTCTTCCAAGACACATAGTCATCTTAGCTCTCAAGAAACACAACTTTGTGGTGCAGTCAAGGCGTTATCCAGCACCAAGGCTTCGCAATCCTATTGAGCTGCTTAGTGTCTTTTCACTTTTTGAGAGTTTAGTTTGCCTTGGATGAGTTTGGTTCAATATTAAAATTCCCACAGTTATAGTGGTGCTCTACTTTGTCACATGTAATATTATGAGATTAATAAATTTAAACTTTGTGTAGGCCTTGGTTCTGATTTGAATGACATATGTGGGAGAGATTGGGAATTTGGGGATGGTGGACCCAGGTGATATATACCTCACATGTAATATGAATATGTTTTTTTTCTTTTCTTTTTTCATTATTAAAGTTATATGAGATATTTCATTTCAAAGGCTTGTGTACTATTTTGTGTCCACGTATCAAATAACAGTAGTGACTCTGCTGGCCCTCTTAGTGCCTTAATTGTGGTGGACGGAGCAAAAATTCGAGATGGGATACTGTTTTAAATCTAGGTTATTATCTTTGTATAACAGATCTAGCACACGCAGTATCCTCGATGAAAGAGAACAACCAAGTGTCTTTTCCATTGGTTGTGTTCGGTCACGTGCACAAAGAGCTGACATGTGACAATGTCTTGAGGTGTTGGCACTGACAACACCACATATATACTTGATTGGGGCCATTCTTCCTAGGGTCAAAAGATTAATTAATGAAGGCAAGAGAAACTCCTCAGAAGATGGAAGTGCCTATTTCCTCAACAGAGACGAAAGGTACAATACGAGTCTTCACTTTAGTAAGATTGCGGAAAGTTGGGTCTCTATTGTCAAAGATAGGACCACGTTACAAGAGGAACACATATTATTTTAAGACATATAAGATCCTCTAGATTAGGTTCCCGCTTCAGTCACATCATGTTTGTGCATAGATGAATAAAGCACAAGATTAAAGCTGTGTATAAATTTATGTAAATCACCACTGAACAAGCCATACTACTGTGCAAAATTGGCATATGAATTCCATATCTAGAAGGTGGTTTATGTACTTGTATCAGCCTTCCTATTTTTCTGTGATAGTTCAGTGCATCTTGAAACTCAATGAGATGGATTCCTGTCACTAATTTGTTTCTAGCAGTGAGGATGCCTATTTGTTTTGCTTTTCCTTGCACATTTGGATACATGTTGAGTGGCATGGGTCCATTGGATTATGCAGGATATTCCATCTGCCGTCATGGTGCATATTCTTTAAGCCTTCACTCTCTCATGTGATGCCATTTATGATATGAATTTTGCTTTCCTCCTTTGCAAGTACCGTGTACAGAATCTGCAGTGTATTGGTCTCGACTATATCATTTTCACGTTTTGCTTTTTCTGGACCCTATGACAGTTGCAGTGATTTGGCGAATGGTTGGGATCCTGTTTGGTCATTAAATGCCTCCCATGACTATAAGCACCAAAAGTAAAGGACTAAAGGCTCCTGAAGGTCCTGAAGGTTGACCAACCTTTGAATGATTTCATCTTTTTCTTTTGATAAGTTACTAATAAGTTTTACTCACAAAGAAAGAGATTGGTCATTTCCCTAATATTTCCCCCATCAATCATACAATTAGTGAATGCATATTACAAAAACATTAGTTGATGCCATATTATATAGATTCCTGTCTGTTGTACATGACATCTCCCTTCCCGCATTATTATATTCTATTGGAATGCTTGTCATTCTGTAAAAATGACCAGTAATATTATTAGGCACTGTCTCTCTCTTGCTTTCTTCAGGTTTGGTGCACCGAATTCCAAGCAGTCTAGGGGCTTTTTTTTGACTCATCTTGGTCCTTTACAGCCACTGGATAACGGAAAGTGAAACAGAAGACTTAAAGTAAGCTAAGTTCGGATTTTTTATTAAATTGTCATTGTTGATAAAATTATTTATTAAATTATTTTTTTAACTATTTATTAAATTATTTTTTAATTATTTATTAAAATATCACTCTTTTAAAATTATATATTAAAATACTACTCTTTTATCTTACATAATTTTTTTTAATATTATCTTCGGCCTATGATCAGGATGCGTGGTGGCGCATCCACGCAGGTTGGCGCTTACGTTAGGCGCAACCTACGTGATGCGCCACCTCTATGGCGATCTTATCTGATTGGCCTGGCACTAAAAGCGTTCTCTTGTTGACACAACCAAGCACAATAAGTCAACAAGGGTGGCGAACCCTAAGTATATCATCACCCACCCCTCTATTCGTAACATTCAAATCATTTCCTAAATTCTCACTATCTCTCTAAAAATTTCTTTCTCTAAACGCTTCTGAACTCTCTCAACGAACTCAATTTTTACTAGAAGTGGTGCCTGGATCATTATTTGTGATCAGTGAATTTAGATTGTATTTCTTCAATTATTGTAAGTACCTCTTTCAATAGTTAAATAGTTTATTTATTATTTGTTAATTAGTTTTTTACTAAGTTAGTGTTAATTGTAATTTGATATTATTATACTTTAATATTTTTATTGACTAATGAATAATGAAGTTGTATGATATGTAGTCTAAATTGTATAGATCATTATTTTGTAAGTAATCGAGTAGGATATATATCTTTTATTAAGTACTTGACATGATTTACATTAGGAAATGTAGCTTATATTAGGGTTTAGGATATATATCTTTTCTTAAGTACTTGACTAATTTCAAGTACTTTTCAAAATAATCGAGTTTAGAAATTTTTTTTACATAAATAACTATATTGGATATTATAATTGATTGTTAATATGTTGAATAAATATATGTAATATATTATTATACATTGTTATAAATATTTATACATTATTATATGTCCAATTAATATTGTAATTGATGGCTTTAATATATTAAATAAATTTGTTAAATTGTTATTGTTCAGAATTGGAGTTAACATGACAAAACCGCTAAATGTGCACATTTACTTCAATGGGACAATGTATGATGGTGAAGAGGGTGTCATGTATCGAGGTCCTCCTCCTAGGCCTATTGTGATCACAGCCGATATGACTTTGGATGGGTTGAAAACTAAGATCCATTCAAAGTTGAGGCTTCAAGCAAACTAACATGTGTCAAAAGTTATCTATCGGTGTCCGCAATACTTCAATCCATGGAGATGGGTAGGGCTTCCAATAGAAGACGATGATGATGTAAAGTACATGATAGATTCCTTTTGTCAAACTCCGAACATGGCGTCGATGGAGTTGTATGTGGAGGTAGAAACAAGTGGGCAGGAAGAGCATGTTGAAGCTCCTGATGAAATCGAAGCTCAAGTTGGTCCTTCTAATCAAGTTGAGTCATGCAATATGATCGTTATTGGTGGTGCAATGGTTGAACCTGATAATCCACTTGTCAGAGATGCAGTATGGGAGTCAAGTGAAGACGAAGCACAAGTAGGTGAGGCGACGATTCGGACACCGACATAGAGGCAAGAGTAAAACTTTGATGCCGAAGAAAATTTACTGAGGTTCCATTGGCGGTTGCTCCTCAATCCATATTTATGCCTCGAGATGAATCGTGTTTGTGCCACCATGCCCTCGTTTTCTCAAATTAACCGGGATCGTTGAATAATCCCGATAACTTGCACGAATTAGACAGTCGTGGGACTTGGAGCATGGGTGATGAATTCTATGTTAGCTTGCAATTTTCATCAAAAGATTCTGTGAAGTTAGCTCTCAAACAATACCTCATTTCTTTTTTAAAATGAAAAATAAATTGAAACAATAAATTTTTAAAAAGTAACAAAAAAAATATATGTGTTATGTAATTAATAAATCCTCATAATAACTAAAACAATATTAAATATTACCAATATATTAAATTTGTCACTTTTTTAATTTTATATTTTATATTTTACCTCCGTAATTAGTATGGACTCATTAATAAATGCTTACAAAATTCTATTAAGTAATTTAAATAATTTATAAAAATTTAAATTTAAATTTTATGTATAATGCCAGGAAAACGTCAACAAGCAATTGGCGTTTTTAGTCTTCATTTCTCAAATTTAACTAGGATGCGTACGTGGTTTAAGACATCCAAACGTAGGTTGCGCCAAGCGTGTTGGCATGAAACCTGCGATGAATCTGAATGGCCAAACTACTTAATACATCCGATTGATCGATAATATTAAAAAAAAACCACATAGAATAAAAGGGTGACATTTTGGTATATAATTTTAAAAGAGTGATATTTTAATAAATAGTTTAAAAAAAATAATTTGATAAATAATTAAAAAAAAATAATTTAATAAATAATTTCATCAACAGTAACAATTTAATAAAAAACCCGATAAGCTATTTCCAGGGTAACCATTGATATTAATTCTGACCGTGCTTAATTGCTAATGGCTTGATTGTAGAATTTTGGAGTACCATTATAATTGTTCAGTGAAATGACAAAAAATGCCCCACCCAGTTGGCCTTACTTTAGTGTCCACACATATTTGGTTGAGAACTCTATTATTCATGGATCTATATCTTTCTCCCAACAAATTGATGTAGAACCTTAACATTATTTATTCATTTTTGGGGATTCCTACTTTTCAATCCTAGATGTCCCTACTCTTAAGATCAGTCCATCGAATTCCTCGTCACCTGCCTTTGTTGCTCTCCTACCACAACGCCAATGTTTTCATCTACTAACTAATTTTCTATTTTCTTACAAGTCATTTATGCTTAAGAAATCCAATTTTTTTCTTCATGTATTTTCTGAGCAGAGGGAGACTGAAAACTTGCTAGAGCAACGCACAATGCTGACTAAAATAGTTTCATAAGTTGTTATTTATTCTACTTCACTTAGGTACTTGTTTTGCTTTATTATAATTATTAGGAAATCGAGTTTGGCACGCCAAAATTCTCCCACCATTTTATACTGTTAATTATATCTTAATTATTGGTTAAAAAATATATTGATTGGTTAACTAATAAAGAATAAGTTACTGATAAGCGGGTGACAGTTTAAATGTTCTTAACTAGTCTTACAATAATAACAATAATTAAGTTTTTTTTTTACTAGGTGAGATCAGTTACATGGATCAAACGACGTCATTGTATCTTATCATAAATCAAGTTTTCAGAAATATCATACAAATTTAAATCTTTTTTAATCGTTTCACCTATAATTTTTCTTGATCTCCCTCTATCTCTAACTATTGAATTATCATCCACTTAATCTACTCTTCTTACAGGGACTTCTAAGGTTCTTCTTACAAGGATCCTTAACCAGTCTTGTTAACCGATAAATGAATCATCATTAATTTATATAAAAATTATGTAAAAATTTTGGTGTGCAAATACACATAACTATAATTATTATTAGAGTTCTGACTTTTGTGCATTATTTTTTTCATTTTTTTCTTTTACACCATTTTAATTCAATATATGTAATAAATTCAGATTTTTTTTCGATTTTGTTTATTAATATAACTTCAGCATTTACGAGTGATAGACACAATATTTTGTTACTAAGTGGCCTCAATACTCAATAGGGGGTGAATTGAGTATGAAAGCTAAGTTCGCAAATCTTTCGCAAATCGTTTGATAAACAATTTTCGTTGAAGCTAATTGATGATTAGAGATGATTGGATATAAAATATAAACACTTTCACTTATAAATGCAATAGCCAAAGGTACCAATATTCAAGCAAATCAATAAAACAGTACTTAATGTGAAGAGAAGGGTTTAGAGAAAACACACACAATAATTTATCCTGGTTCGATCACCAATCCACTTGTAATCTACGTCCAGTCCCCAAGCAACAACTTGAGATTTTCCACTATATCTTCAAGCTTCAATGAATGCTTGACAACCACTACAACCTTGAGCACTCAACACTTTGGGATACCTCACCCTTGGAGCTTGAGTCTCTTCAACTAAGGGATACCTCACCCTTTACACTTTTGGAGGGATGCCTCACCCTCTTTACAAAGCAATAATGATAGATTGAATGAAGCTCCCACTAGAGCAGATGATTACAAATTGAAGCTCTAATATGCTCTCAAAGATTTTTCACGTTTTTAACGAAAAACAGAGCAAGAAGTGGATTTGAGAATTGATTCACGTTTGGAAGTATTGGTGATCATTTTTTGATTCAAGGTCAACCTCAAATGAAGACTCACTTTGGTATTTATAAGTTTCTCAATTAATAGAGCCGTTAGGGTGGTTTGGGCATGCATTTAATGCATTTAATATAGTCGTTGGACGTTGTCAGGGTTCGTGTAATCGATTACACAACTTATGTAATCGATTACATTGTTGTTCCAACGTGTTCTTGGCTTTCTGGGCTCTGTGTAATCGATTACATTATTGGTGTAATCGATTACATGGCTTCTGACTTTGCTTGTCATCGATTACAATATCCATGTAATCGATTACATGACTTCTGACTTGCTATGTGATCGATTACAATATCCATGTAATCGATTACATGACTCTTTGAATGTGTTCTTACCTTTCTGGGCTTGATGTAATCGATTACATATATTGTGTAATTGATTACATGGCCTCTGACTTGCTTGTAATCGATTACATTGATCATGTAATCGATTACATGGCTTCTGTTTGCTGTGTAATCGATTACAAACATCATGTAATCGATTACATTGGCCTTTGAACACATTTTTCAAGTCCAATAAAGCTTGTAAGTCATTTCTAACACCTCAAGACACTTGATTAAACATAAATCCTTTTAAGAGTGTTAGATTTAAGATTGAAACACAAGTTTTCTTGAAAGTCATGTTTAACTTTGAAATTTCTCACTTATTTTGAAATGATATATTGAAAAACCATTTGAGAAATCTTGAGAGCATTTAACATTAATGTTCTAAGTCTTATAACTAAATAAACCTCTTGACTTCTTTCTTTGATCTTGATTTTTCCTTTTGCGCTTGATCTTCTCTTTTGCACTTGATCTTCATTTTGGCCTTTGTTATCATCAAAAACCATTTGACATGCTTTAGGGACATAAGCATTCACATTCTCCCCCTTTTTGATGATGACAAACTGATCATAGGAAAAAGAAAGAGTTTTTGCATTTGTATATAATAGACATTTAAGCGCAATGCTCCCCCGGAGTTTATGCATGATATTGGGTTAGATTTTGCATATGAAAAGCTTAAGAGCTCAAAAGCTCAATAACTCCCCCGTACTCATGCAACCTTTAATTAGATTTCATTTCATTTTTCTTTATTTTCTCCCCCGTTGGCATTATCAAAAAGACATAAGCATTTAAAGAGAAAATGGACAGCATAACAGCTATATTTCATGATTCCCCAAATTTTGCCAGAACAAGAGATCCAACAATTAATCAATCCAATCAATATTATCAAACAGCCAAACATTCAAAGCAGAAACAAGTTCAGATATTATTAATCAATATGTACAAGGGAACTTATCACAACCAGTAGCCAATAACTAAAAAAAAACCATAAATGTATACTAATGTAATATAATCGAGTCAAAACAAAATAAATACAAGGTAGTTATCAAAACAAAAAGCATCAAGGCAATGAGCCATGATCACTATCGTGGCCTCATTGTCACAAAAGACATCACCCTCTGGATCCGCAGCGGTGTCTCCTAGATCATCGTTATCATCGGCTGGGCTCAAGATCGTCGTCGAGTCCGAAGCTCCTCATCATCGGCCGGGGACTCCGGATGGACCGGCGAAGGATTGGGGGAACCAGGAGGCGAGAGGATGTGGGAGGTGCAGCAGCAACGTTCTAAGGAATAGGAGGTCCACCCAAGAGAGATCGAATGGAGGCAAGCTCCTTATCTGAGTAGTCCATCCTCAGCTCAAGATGGTCAATCTTCTGCTCTATATGATCCATGCGTGTGTTTACATTAGCGCTCAGGTTGCGCATTTCTTGGAGCAGGAGATCAAGAGTAGTAGGAGTAGGAGCAGGAGCAGGGGCAGGATGCTGAGCCTCTTCATCATCATCACTATCTGGATCGTGATGGATATGACCAAAAGTGCCATGAGCGATGTAATGCCACCTATCATCTACCTTATAAAGCTGGAGCTTCTTCAGGGTATGCAGGCCAATGGATTGTGGTCCCTTCGAGCTGGTGTCCTTGGATTCCTCAGCCAGTGAAATGTGACAGTGCTCTAGGATTGTGGTTACCAACATGGTGAATGGGAGAGCAGAGTTCTTCTTTTTCTTGACATCCAGCATATGCTCTAAAATGTAATAACCCCAGTTAATTGGCCGCCCGGTGGTTATTGCCCATAAGGCCACCACATCATCCTTGAGGACTTGGGAGTAATTCCCTCCCCTAGGAATCAATCCTCGGACCAAAAGGTAGTGGAGAACCCTGTTCTCCATAGTGAGGCCAGTGGCCATGATTCTTCGTTTAGGATCACTAGGGGGAGTAGCCAGTCCTAATCAAAGAGAGAAGAGCAGCCTTATGCTCAAACTCATGCCCCCAAACATTGGCATTCCCACAGAAGTGAGCTCCATCAGGAGTGAGCTTCGTTAGCCTATACCATTCAGCCATTGTTAACCTTATTTGTTGCTTTTTCACTTCAGAGATTATGCAATTATCCTCAACCTTCAGGTTCGCATAAAAGACTCGCACAAGGTTAGGGTAGATAGCTTTCTCTATGCTTAGGAAACCTAGCAAGCCTAAATTTTCTATGGTTCTAAAGCTCGCTAAAGGTTCACTCTCGCAGAAGGTGATGGGAAGATACCTGGGAGAGATGATCTTGCGAAGCTGGAAGTTCTTCCGGAACAACTCAGCTCGCTTCACTGTGGAGAAGTGTCTCGTGAGGTCCAGGCCAGATATGTTACGTGAAGAACCACCAGAAGACCCTCTAATGGCAGCCCCTGTTCTTGGGCGCTTCGAGCGATGAGAGGATTCAGTCATTGATGAGAAGGAGTAGAGTGGGATGAGTGGTAAATGGTTGGGGATGAGTGAGGAGAGAGAGAAGGACGAGGTTAGGGCAGAGAAATGGAGAAATGAGGTTCGTGAGAGAAGATGGGGAGATTTGGGTGATGGATGTGAGGAGATTTGGAGAGATGGGTTGTGTGGAGAGGGGTTTTCCGAGATTGAGAGAGGTGAAATGAGGGATTTTGATGGAGATTTGAGTGAGAAATGAGAGATTTTGAGGTTTGAGAGGTTTGGGGTGCATGGGAGCAGAGGAGGAGGACAAAGAAGATGAATAGGTTCTGAAAAATGAGCTCTACGCGCGTCAGAAACCTTTTAAAAAACCCAGTGTAATCGATTACATTGAGTGTGTAATCGATTACATGCTTTGTGGGAACCTTGTAATCGATTACATAGTTGATGTCGATTACACTAATCTGAGTTGATTGTAATCGATTACAAAGGTGTGTAATCGATTACATGTGTGACAGAACTGTATGTCGATTACAAAGGCATTGTAATCGATTACCAGCACTCTTTAACTCAGATTTTACATTTCAAACAGCATATAATCAACTTTAATCCATCCAAATCAATTCCAAAGCAACTTAGATCAATTCAAATCATCATTCAAACATATAATCTAATCATATTATGATTCAACTCACATAATTGATCAAAATTACCATTTTTACCAAGAATTTCACCATTTTTGGTGAAATTTTAAGGATGTTGAGTTACTTGGGAGTCTTGGGCATGAGGGAGCACCTGCAAAATAACTTAGGGGAAATCTCTAACGCTCAAGTCAATATATTGGATTCAAATATAATGAAAAATTCAGAGATTATGCAGCAGTGTGGCATAATTATGCAGAAAAACACAAGTTTATGCATTAGTTTTAGGATTATGCAGCAAATATTTAACTTATGCATGATTGATCCAATATGCCAAGTTCATTTCTTATATAGAAAAATACTTCTTTTGCTAGGGGTTTAGTGAAAATGTCAGCTAGTTGCTTAGTGGTTTCTACAAACTCAAGCATACAATCACCCTTTTGAACATGATCTCTAATGAAATGATGTCTTATTTCAATATGTTTAGTCCTAGAATGCAAAATGGGATTTTTGAACAAATTGATTGCACTAGTATTATCACATCTTATGGGGATGTGATCAAGCTCAAGACCATAGTCCAAGAGTTGTTGTTTCATCCAAAGGATTTGAGAACAACAACTCCCAGCTGCAACATATTCAGCTTCAGCTGTAGACAATGCCACACTATTTTGCTTCTTGCTATGCCAAGAAACTAGTGAGCTTCCAAGCAAGTGGCATGCCTCACTAGTGCTCTTTCTATCCATTTTGCACCCAGCAAAATCAGAATTGGAATACCCAATAAGACTACATGAGGCACCTTTAGGGTACCATAAACCCATTTGTGATGTGCCTATTAGATATTTCATTATTCTTTTAACAGCACTTAGGTGTGATTCTTTAGGATTAGCTTGATATCTAGCACACATGCAGACACTAAACATTATATCAGGCCTACTTGTAGTGAGATAAAGGAGTGAGCCAATCATACCTCTATATTTCGTAATTTCTACTGATTTACCTCCTTCATCCTTGTCCAAATAGCAAGAGGTGCCCATAGGAGTAGCCATATGCTTGGCATTGTCCATTCCAAACTTCTTGAGCAGCTCCTTGCAATACTTTGATTGACTTATGAACTTTCCTTCTCTTGTTTGCTTGATTTGGAGACCAAGGAAGAAGTTGAGCTCACCCATCATGGACATTTCAAACTCACTTTGCATAATATTTGAAAATTCTTTACAAAAAGAGTTGTTAGTAGCTCCAAATATAATGTCATCAACATAGATTTGAACTAGAAGTATGTCATGCATTTTATGTTTTATGAAAATAGTAGTGTCAACTTTGCCTCTAGAAAAACCTTTTTCTAAAAGGAATTTGCTCAACCTTTTATACCATGCTCTAAGAGCTTGTTTTAAGCCATACAAGACCTTTTTCAGTTTAAAAACATGGTTGGGCATTTTAAAATCCTCAAAACCAGGAGGTTGTTCTACATACACCTCTTCTTGTATAAAACCATTTAAAAATGCACTTTTGACATCCATTTGTTAGAGTTTGAAATCTATGATGCAAGCATATGCAAGTAACATTCTAATGACCTCTAACCTAGCTACGAGAGCATAATTTTCTTCATAGTCTATGCCTTCTTCTTGATTATATCCCTTAGCTACAAGTCTGGCTTTGTTTCTTATTATTAAGCCCGTTTCATCAAGTTTGTTCCTAAAGACCTATTTGGTGCCAATTATAGGATAATCATTGGGCCTTGGAACTAATTCCCAAACTTGATTTCTCTCAAATTGGTTTAGTTCTTCTTGCATGGCCAAGATCCAATGCTCATCATTAATGGCCTCATTTATGTCTTTAGGTTCAACTTGAGAGACAAAGGCTAGGTGATTACATGCATCTCTAAGTGAGTTTCGAGTGATTACCCCTTTTGATACATCACTTATCACCTTGTCGAGAGGATGATATCTTGAAGTCCTCTATTCCTTGGGTAGATCCAAGATTTCTGAATCTTTTTGCCATGAGTGATCAAAGAGTCTCTCTTCTTCCTTCTTGGACTTTTTCTCTTGATTTTCCAAGTGCGTCTTTGCCAAGATTTCTGCAACATCATCAACAAGCTCCTTTCTCGGCTCGTTTGGGTTAGTTTCATCAAATGCAACATGTATAGACTCTTCTATGGTCATAGTTCGTTTATTATAGACTCTAAAGGCCTTGCTATGAATAGAATAACCAATGAATATTCTCTCATCAGATTTTGCATCAAACTTCCCCAAGTTATCTTTTCAATTATTCAAAACAAAGCATTTATATCCAAAGACATGAAAATGTGACACATTAGGTTTTCTTCCTTTGTATAATTCATATGGGGTTTTCTTTAAAATTGGCCTTATTAGGGCTCTATTCATAACATAACAAGCGGTGTTAACCGCATCCGCCCAAAAGTACTTAAGAAGGTTGGCCTCATTGAGCATAGTTCTTGTCATTTCCTCTAAAGATCGATTTTTCCTTTCTACAACACCATTTTGTTGTGGTGTTCTAGGAGCAAAAAAATTATGCTTAATGCCATGTTCATCACAAAAAGCTTCAAATTCATGATTTTTAAATTCACCACCATGATCACTTCTTATGGATGCAATACAAAAACCTTTTTCGTTTTGGATAACTTTGGCAAGTTTTCTAAATGATTGAAAAGCATCATTTTTGTGGGCCAAAAATAATGTCCATGTAAACCTAGAAAAATCATCCACAATCACTAATGCATAGTAATTCCCACCAAAGCTCATAGTTCTAGAGGGACCAAAAAGATCCATATGCAAGAGTTGTAAAGGTCTAGAAGTTGAAACTATGTTTTTAGCTTTAAAAGAGACCTTTACTTGTTTTCCCTTTTGACATGCATCACAAAGTTTGTCTTTTTCAAATTTGAGCCTTGGAAGACCAATTACTAGTTCTTTAGAAACCAATTTATTTAAGTGATCCATGTGAATGTGAGCAATTCTTCTATGTCATAACCATGAATCATTTTCTTTACTCATAAAACATTTAGCATCATTTGAGGAGATATCATCGAGACTAATCATATATATATTATTGACTCTATGACTAACAAACTTAACTTGCTTATCATCCTTTTTCTCAATTATGTAACAGGAGGAATCAAATATAACTCTATTGCCTTTATCACATAATTGACTAATACTAAGCAAATTATGTTTAAGTCCTTCAACAAGCAAAACATTATCAATAGATGATGAAGGAATCTTACCAACTTTGTCAATTCCAAGAATCTTCCCTTTGTTGTTATCACCATATGTGACATGACCATGTTTCTTGTGCGTAAGGGAGGAGAACTTAGAGCCATCACCGGTCATGTGCTTGGAGCAACCACTATCAAGATACCAACTTGAGCTCTTTGTCGTCAAGCACACCTCGGTGTCGCTTTCTTCACTTTCTTCTCCTTGAGCTATGAGGCAAAGATGGGCTTCTTCATTCTCCAAATTGTCAGAAGAGCTTAAGTCATTGTCCTCCCAAGCTATATATGCTCTTCTTCCTTTCCTTTCCTTAGAAGGCCTTTTCCCAAACTTCTCCGTCTTCTTGAGATACATAGGACACTCCATTTTCATGTGTCCCAGTTTTCCACATTCATAACATTTTGGAGGAGTAGAGGATCCTTCTCCTTTGTGATACGCTTTCTTTTGAGGAAAGAGTGGTCTTCTTTGAAATCCCTTGTTCTTTAGGAATCTTTCAAATTTTCTCACAAGGAGACTAAGATTCTCCTCACTTAGCTCAACACTTTCACCATCCTCTTCACCATCTTCATCATCATCTTCAGTTGTAGAGGAAGTAGCTTTGAGAGCGATTCCCTTCTTCTTTTTGTCATGCTCTTCATTTTGGTTGAGCCTATTTAGTTCCAGCTCATGTTCTTGAAGCTTTCCAAATAAAGTGGCTAGAGACATTGTTGATAAATCTCTTGATTCCGCAATCGCCGTCACTTTGGGTTGCCAATTCCTGCTTAGACATCTCAAGACTTTGTTAATAAGATCCTCATTAGGAAATGTCTTTCCCAATGAGATGAGATGATTAACAATATGAGTAAACCTTTTTTGCATATCTTGAATACTCTCACATTGGTTCATTCTAAACAATTCATATTCATGAGTAAGAGTGTTTATTCGAGATCGTTTTACCTCACTAGTACCTTCATGAGTTATTTGTAGAGTATCCCACATTTCTTTGGCGGTTTTACAATTTGACACCCTAAAGAATTCATCATACCCCAAAGATGTGGTGATGATGTTCTTAGTTCTCAAGTTGTATTGAACCTTCTTTTTATCATCATCGGTCCATTCATTTTTAGGTGTATTAATTTTCACATCATCTTTAGTTTGTGTTGGGACAAAAGCACCATTTTCAACGGCGTCCCACACATCTAACTCAATAGCTTCAATGAAAATTTTCATCCTTTCTTTCCAATAGGCATAACCATTCCCATTAAAATAAGGTGGTCTGTTTATAGAAGAATCTTCATTTGAAAAACCATTTAAAGTCATCACTTCTCTTGAAGCTGCTAAGCTCTTTATACAAGAGTCTAACTCTGATACCACTTGTTACCAAGTGGCCTCAATACTCAAGAGGGGGGGTGAATTGAGTATGAAAGCTAAGTTTGCAATTCTTTTGCAAATCGTTTGATAAACAATTTTCGTTGAAGCTAATTGATGATTAGAGATAATTGGATATAAAAGATAAACACTTTCACTTATAAATGCAATAGCCAAAGGTACCAATATTCAAGCAAATCAATAAAATAGTACTTAATGTGAAGAGAAGGGTTTAGAGAAAACAAACACAATAATTTATCCTGGTTCGATCACCAATCCACTTGTAATCTACGTCCAGTCCCCAAGCAACAACTTGAGATTTTCCACTATATCTTCAAGTTTCAATGGGTGCTTGACAACCACTACAACCTTGAGCACTCAACACTTTGGGATACCTTACCCTTGGAGCTTGAGTTTCTTCAACTAAGGGATACCTCACCCTTTACACTTTTGGAGGGATGCCTCACCCTCTTTACAAAGCAATAATGATAGATTGAATAAAGCTCTCACTAGAGCAGATGATTACAAATTGAAGCTCTAATATGCTCTCAAAGATTTTTCACATTTTTAACGAAAAATAGAGCAAGAAGTGGATTTGAGGATTGATTCACGTTTGGAAGTATTGGTGATCAGTTTTTGATTCAAGGTCAACCTCAAATGAAGACCTACTTTGGTATTTATAAGTTTCTCAATTAATAGAGCCGTTGGGGTGGTTTGGGCATGCATTTAATGCATTTAATATAGCCGTTGGACGTTGTCAGGGTTCGTGTACTCGATTACACAACTTATGTAATCGATTACATTGTTGTTCTAACGTGTTCTTGGCTTTCTGGGCTCTGTGTAATCGATTACATTATTGGTGTAATCGATTACATGGCTTCTGACTTTGCTTGTAATCGATTACAATATCCATGTAATCGATTACATGACGTTTTGACTTATTTGTGTAATCAATTACAATATCTATGTAATCGATTACATGACTCTTTGAACGTGTTCTTGCATTTTTTCAAGGCTTGATGTAATCGATTACATATATTGTGTAATCGATTACATGGCCTCGACTTGCTTGTAATCGATTACATTGATCATGTAATCGATTACATAATTGCTTCTTGTGTAATCGATTACAAACATCATGTAATCGATAACATTGGCCTTTGAACACATTTTTCAAGTCCAATAAAGCTTGTAAGTCATTTCTAACACCTCAAGACACTTGATTAAACATAAATCCTTTTAAGAGTATTAGATTTAAGATTGAAACACAAGTTTTCTTGAAGGCCATGTTTAACTTTGAAATTTCCTGCTCATTTTGAAATGATATATTGAAAAACCATTTGAGAAATCTTGAGAGCATTTAACATTAATGTTCTAAGTCTTATAACTAAATAAACCTCTTGACTTCTTTCTTTGATCTTGATTTTTCTTTTTGTGCTTGATCTTCTCTTTTGCACTTGATCTTCATTTTGGTCTTTGTTATCATCAAAAACCATTTGACATGCTTTAGGGACATAAGCATTCACATATTTTATAACCTATATTTCTTGCGTGAGATCCACAGTCCTACACTCACTATTGTATTTATCTATCTTAAAATAACAAATTTATGTAAAAAATATATATACATTAATCATTTACGGGACCTAATTAGTTGTCACCTAATTGTTTTTATTTTTTGAATAAAAATAAAAATAATTATGTTGAACTCTTTAACACGCCACTTTATTACCTATGAAATACAGACAAGAACACGGACACGAGGATACGAGACATACGTGCATATCTGTAAACATATTAAATTCAAAAAATTATAGGATATGGACATGATATATATATATATATATATATTGTAAAATTAAAGAACTTAGTTTATGTATATATATAATTGTAAAATTTAAGAAAAAAATTCATAATTCATTAATATCATTTCTATAAACTTGAAGATTTACAATATCTTAATTTATATCACATGTGTCAATATTTGCTACCTAATAAGCTCCTCTCAAAAAATATGGAGTATAATTTCTATTAATATTTTTTAAAAAATATCTTAAACTAACTTATCTTAATAGAACTAATCATGTACAAGTACATGTACATCCAAAAAAATTAGCTAAAGGGAATAGCAATGTGAGACAAGCTTCGGTGACAACGAAGTCAGTGACTTGATACAAGTAGAGGTAGAAGGAGTAAATAAAAATAATTATGTGTGAAAAGATAAAACTTAAAAATCACATAGTGACGTGTAAAAAGGTAAAACTTAAAATACTTGTATAAGAAAATAATGATTTAAGACGTCAGTAATGTGATTGAGGTTGAGTGGATTACGTACTTACTAATTGGACGTTAGTTATGGAAACTAATTTAAAAAAAAAATGAATGGATCATGTCTAAGTTGTGTCTTAAACGTGTTCAAATATGTCCAAAATATGTCCAAGCGTATTTGAGACATGTCCAAGACGTGTTCAAGCCAAATAATAATAATCTTTTTAATTGAACACGCAAAACACATGTGTTATATGTGCATCCTCATGTTTCTAGTACGAACACATGTCCAACATACGAACACGCCTAAAAAATAACGTATCATTACTTCATAGTTTATTACTAACACCAGTCCCATTAACTGAAGTTTCATTACTTCTATAACTGTCTTTTTCCTTTGAAAGGAAATTGATACCAACTCAAGCTGAAGAAAGAAAATTGTTGGTCATATGTATAACTGTTTGAAGCAAACAAGAGATTAATAATTTGAGCTATATAATTGTGTTTCTAATTATGTATTTGAATATTAATTCTAAAGATGAATATATACTTTAAATTAATTGCAGTTGAATTATCATTTATGAGAAAAGCAATCATTTTGCCTCATTTTATTCTTTTCAGCCATAAAACATGAAGCTTTCAGCTTTCCCATTTTTCTTTAAATACTATAACTAGTAAGTATCCCTGTAATGTATATATTCTTTAAATTTAGCCAAAACTCTAAATTAAATCATTAATAAATCAATATAATATATTTAAAAAATAATCGGGTCTATGAAATTTTAACAAATGTCATTTCATATTTATGTTATCCATGATTTATTATGATTTGAATTTTACTATTATTATTTTATTATAAAATATAAATTATTTAGAAATTCCTTCATTATTATTGCCAAGTGTCATCTCCAAATTATATAGTTATTATTGAATACCTTATATTAAAGCTAAATTTTTTATATTATCTTATTAAAAGAAAATTATGTATGGTTATCAATGAACACCCTTGTTATTTAAATGTGGCTAAAAAGTTTAATAGCTCTAACACCATTTAATTTTGATATCTATTTTAACATTATTAATCATTATTTCACGAGTCTTTGTTACAGAGCCCAGATGGCTCTGTGGCCCGGATTTGTTTAGTAAATTTAAATTTGGAATTGATTATATTAAGGTGGGGCCATCAACTTTTGCTCTCATCCACGCTGTCCGTGTTGCTCTTCGTCTAAGCCTTGCACCATTTTCCTCATTTCATTTATGATGTTTATACTGACCAAAGTGTTTTTACATTAATTTTTTTCATACCATTTTTTACATTATTTTTATATCATTAATTATATTATTTTTTTTATTTAATCATAATTATTAAAAATAATGTATAAAATAATATTTATTAAAAAATAATGTATGAAAATCATTTTTCATGTTTGAAAGTTCAAGATCAAGGTGCTTTGATTGTATAATCAACTTAATTTCTTAAAACTGTCATTAGATGATACTCTCGGGATAATTTTCTTAGATTAATGTAATTATAATACACACACACATATATATATATATATGAAAATGGTTTTGATATTTTTTATAGAATAGAAAATAATTTTGTTAGGATGCCAAACTATATTATTATATATGGAGATAAAGTCAAGGGGATTTTTATAACTTAAAATACTCTTTTAATAATTTTTAAATTATTTTAAATTTTTTATATAAATTTAATATTTGATACTTCAAAAAAAAAATAAAATAAATATTTGAAGATAATATATATATATTCTTTTAATAATAAATAAATAATTATCGTATTTTAATTTTAAATATTTAATTTTTTCTTATTTTAGTGTATATTAAAAAACATAAATAGTTGAAAGAGAATTTAAATTTAAAATTAAAATTAAAAAAGAAGTTAAAAATAGTATATATCATTTTTTTGAAAAAAATAAAAATAACACATATAATTCTATAAAAATAATAAAATAAAAAATTAATTCATTGTCAAATAAAATTATTCTAATTTATATATAAAGGTGAATTTATCATAAACAACCTTGGGAATAACTTGCTAATTGGGTCAATGCAAGTCTCTCAGTAGTAATATGGCAAGTTGCCAAAACATGGTTAACTTGGTAATTTTGTGGAAACATAGTAGGACCACCAAGGAATTTGGTCAATTATCGATCCCGAGTTTGGCAAATTAAGTGTCATGGTTTGGCAGATTGTTGAAGTGACTAAAAAAATAATTAAAGAAAAAAGTAGAATGGAGAATGTCAGACTCTGGCTTTTTTAAACCCGCAGTCCCTCACTCTCCTGCTGCACTTTCACTCCACAGCCTTTGACCGAGTCTGACCGCTCCAGTCGCTCTTCTGCAATTTCATTTTCTCCCTATTTTGGGTCTATGATCAACTTTAAATTTTATTATGATATTTTTTGGTACAGAAATTTTATTATCATATAAATCTTTAATCCGGCACTTGTTTTTACATTTTAAGATTAAATCAAAACTTCCGTTGTATCTGTATCCTAGCTATATTATACAAAAATACAGCTCATGTTGGTGATAATTATTGGTAAATTATTTTTCTTCAATTTACATTATTTCATGGAAGTTTTGTTTATTATCAATCAAATAATTTTATATTTTAATTTTGAAATACTTACCTATCGTTTTTATATATTCAAATTCTATATTTTTTTCTTTTATAATAATTTTAATAATTTTTTTCACCATTCAAACGTCATTATTTCTCTTTTGCTTATTTTTTCTTCCTTTTTCTTTTTACTTTTGTAATACTTTATTCAAATCATAAACAATATATAGTTAATCATTTTTTAATTTTTTTCTAATCACTAAAATTCTACAATTACTCTCATATTATAAATTTATTAAGAAAAATGTCATAATAGCAACAATAGTAATAGAAAGTCGTTTTTAGAAAAAATTATATTAATCTATTATATTATGATATATTAACTTTTAATAGACTAAATATATACATAATATATTATGAGTTATATTTTAAAATACCTCAACCTAAATATATTAATATTAATAATAAAAAATTAAATAAATTTAGAATAAAATTATTCAATTATATATATTAACAGATTTATTATAATAGTTTATAACAAATACATGATTTATTTAACAAGCTTATACATCACACAAGTTATCAATCTTGTTTACTTCTAATCAAATGTCAAAATTAACCCATTCAGGTTCATAACCCTTCAAATTAATTAGTATCCGATTCAAATCCATTTGATTAGTAGTAACAATAATAAATACGTTAGTACAAAGACTGCTAAACAGATTCCTAATCCAAAAAAAATTCGAACCCCCTATACATTAAAAAAATGCAGAATTTTATCTAAATTCTTTCATTTCGGTCAACTTTTTCCGATGGTACTTTATAAATTTGGAGCTTGGTTGTTAGAGTTTAATATTTGAGTCTTTGTGGGCATTGGAGATAATTTTGTCACTAATTGTTTAAATAAATTTCGAAAAAATTGCTAATACTTTATGTATTTTGCCAGTCTATTCAATATGCAAACTCTCACCAAGTTTGGAGTTAATATTTTTTTATTTTATTTTAATAAGGTGATATTTAAGTCAATTTATACACACTTTGATTAATCTATTTTTTGGTTCAGTCAAACGCCTATCCACGTTAAGGTTAAAAAATTTACAAGAAAATTTCTTATAGTCTAGCCTCAAAAAATTAATATAAATGAAATTTGAATCAATAACTATACATTTACTTTTACATCACATATTTATCTACAGTTACTCCAACCTTTGAAGTTGGTAAGAAGATTTTCAAGAGTAAACGCCTCCTACTTTAAGCTCATTACACTTCTTGCATATATGTCTAGTATAACTTTTCGTAAGAGTTAGTTACAATTTTCTATTTTGTAAATCAAGAAAAGAATGAAGAATTAATGGCTTGATTCAAATTAATAATTAAGTATTTAAGACACAATAATAAGCTAATGACAAATTAAATAATAATAATAATAATAATAATAACAACAACAACAATGAAAAAAAATGCGTTAACTTATTTTCATCAGTTGGTTAAAAGTTATAACTTGTTGACATGTCATATTTGGTAAGTTGAGAAACGATATAGACAACCTCGACTTCTTTGGACAAGGAATAGAGGCAGGTTCTTGGTTAAAAGTGCCTATAAAGTGGCTTGTAATCAAACACTGGCCAGCAAAACTAAAATGGGGCTATGGGTTATGAGGTCATGGAACTAAATTGTTAGTGTAATAAATTGTGATTGATTACGATTGTTTTTAAGAATGATTGTAATTGATGTAATATAAAATTAGTTTGATTTAGTACATAATTATAATTTATTATTTTTTTTATAGTATTGCCTTCTTGTATAAATAAATGATAACTCTCCTATATTCATTTATTCAAAAATATATATAAATTATCAATATTTATTTTTTTATTTTTGTTTCTAACTTGGTCAGATAGTTTAAGCTCTCGATCCAATCCTAAATTCTATTTTTTCAGACACCATCTTCAGACACTGTTCCCTATCTATTTTTTGTTGACCAATTTTGGTCTCTATTTTTTGCTTGCTTTATGTTTTCTCGCTGCACATCTTCAACTTTTTGTTCTCACATCCATCTTTCTTCTTTTTGATGTGGCCCACTACCTTTAGTTGACCATCTCAGCTTTTATACCATATTACTTTTTGCTGCACAAGCACATTCAATATTTTTTGGTGTGCACTGTTGCTTTATTGATTTTTTGGTGTGGCCTGCGTTGTTGTGCATGCACGTCTTGTGCACCATTTTTTGCATAGATCCGTACACGTCTTCTGTAGTGTTCCGTTTGCTTCGTAAGGCATGTATTCATCATTTTTTTGTGAGATCTTTTTATTTTTGCTATTCTTTTCTATCACTTCAGCTCTGAAAGTTTAGTTTTTTGCATTCTTCTTGGTATAATGGAGAAACTAGATATTGCCCAGTCTTTTTTAGTTGTGCTTATTGGCCCCCGATGTTGCAGATATTGCAAAGACCCAGGACTCTTGATTAAGAATTGTTTCACATGTCCTCCAAGGTCTGATCAGAACATGTTTCAATTTCGTCACAGTTCTTCTAAGTCTGTGCTTGTTCTTGCTGCTACAAAAGGATCCCTAGGTTCTTCAGTCACACCCCAGGCTACCTTTTCTACTGATGGTCTCATGTCTCTCCTTAAGCGTCTATTATCCAATTCTGGTAATATCTCTTCTGCTTTATCAACAACAACATTTTATACTAAATGATACTTTGACTTTGCTTGCTATAACCATATGACGTACACATCTTAGTCTTTTTCATCCTTGTCTATTAATGACATTGCACATTCTATACACACAGCTGATGGATATCTTATGAATGTTAGTCATAAGGGTTCTATCTTTTTGCCCACTCTTAGCTTACCTGATGCATATCTCATTCTCAAATTAAACTTTAATCTCATTTCTGTTGGTCAACTATATGACCTTGGTTATGAAGTCATAGTTTCTTCTTCTGGTTGTCGTGTGTAGGATCTACAGACAATACAAGTCATAGGGACTGGATGTAAAGTCAGAAGGTTGTTTGAGCTCACCAACCTTCATATTACTCCTGCCTCAAATCTTTGTGTAGCATCTATCTCCATCCAACTGTGGCACCAGCGTTTTGCTCATAGTTCTCTAGGGAAACTACGTCCCCTCTTATCTCAATGGGTTCTAGGTTCGGTCAATAATGAGTCTTTTCACTGCAATTCTTGTCAAACTATTAAACAACATGTCATTTCTTTTAGTAAAAGTACCTCTATTTCTAAATCTCCTTTTGATGTTATGCACTTTGATGTTTGGGGGCCTGCCCCCACATCAACTATGGGAGGTAATCGATATTTTGTAATATTTATTGACTATTTTTCTCGTTTTACTTGAATATATTTAATGAAAAATCGTTTAGAACTTCCTCAATTTTACATTAATTTTGCTACTATGATAAAAAAAAGCTCATTTCTCAAAAATAATTAAAGTTTTTGTCGTGATAATGCTTCTGAATATTGTAATTCAAAACTTCTAACATTTCTTACTGAACAGGGTACATTATCTGAGTTTTCTTGTCCTGGTACATCTCAACAAAATGGTCGTGCTGAAAGAAAATACTGTCATATACTTGACTTTGTCCGAGCTATGCTCATCTCCTCCTCTTGTCCTGATTGTGCTTGGGGTGAAGCCACTCTCAACACTATCTATGTCATCAACCGTCTTCCTTCGTTTGTTCTGGGTAATGTATCTCCCTTTGAACGTCTCCACCATACTTTCCCAGATTATAAATCTCTTAAAGTTTTTGGTTGTACTTGTTTTGTTCTCCTTCAACCTTATGAGTACACTAAACTTGAGCCCCAAGCAAGTCTCTGTTACTTTTTTGGTTATGGCACTGAACATAAGGGTTATCGCTGCTAGGATCCAATCTCTCAATGCATTTGTATCTCCCGTCATGTCGTATTCTGGGAAGACACCATGTTCTCATCACTCTTAAAGTTCAAGTCATTCACTTCCACTTCGAATCCATTTTTTACTAACCCTTTTGTTGATATCTTTCCTAGTGATTTTGATGTAGGTTCCTCTAATGAGCTTTCAGTCACTTCTGATGTTTCAGTCACTCCTGATGACGCTGTTCCAAACGTAGATCCTACACCTGTCATTGCACCCTCTCTTCCTTCTAAGTGTCCAACTAGGGTAAAAACTCATCCTACGTATCTTCATGATTATCATTATTTTTCTACCATACTTTACTTACATGAACCTCAGTCCTATCAAGACGCCTCCACAGATCCTCATTGGCAACATGCTATGCAAGAAGAGTTACAGGCTTTGGAGAACAGTAATACTTAAGACCTTGTTGATTCTCCTTCCAGTAAGACACTTGTGGGATGTAAATGGGTGTTCAAGATCAAGACTCATTCTGATGAATCTATTGAGCGATATAAGGCTCGTTTGGTTGCCAAAGGTTTCACTCAAGAATATGACATTGATTATGAGGAAACTTTTGCACTTGTTATCGCATCATTTCCGTCCGTACTCTCCTTGCTATTGCAGCCACTTAGAAATGAACTCTAAATCAGATGGATGTGAAGAATGTCTTTCTTAATGGTGATTTAGAAGAAGAAGTTTATATGCGTCCACCCCCTGGTTACATTTGTCTACCAAATAAGGTTTATCATCTTCGAAAGGTTTTATATGGTCTCAAACAAGCACTTCGAGCCTAGTTTGCTAAGTTTCACAGTACTATCAGTCAATTTGGTTTTTCTTCTAGTGCACATGATTCTGCCTTGTTTACTCGCAAAACTGGTAGAGGTACTATTACGTTACTTCTCTATGTTGATGATATGCTTATTATTGGTGATGATACTATAGGTATTACTAAGCTTAAACAGTTCTTAAGTCAGCATTTTGAGATGAAAGATCTTGGACCTCTCACTTACTTTCTGGGGTTTGAAATCCTTTCTTCTACTGATGGTATTTCTCTGTCTCAAGCTAAATATGCTTCGAATCTTATCTCTCGAGCCAGTCTCTCCGATAGTTGCACCGAGTCCACTATTCTAGAACCTAATGTCAGATTTACACCTCCGGATGGTACTATACTTGATAATCCTACTCTCTATCGGCAGATGGTTGGTAGTTTGATTTATCTTACTGTTACTTGTCCAAACATTTCATATGATGTTCATCTAGTCAATCATTTTATGTCAGCTCCGCGTACTACTCATTATGTTGCTATTCTACGTATTATATGGTATATAAAAGGAACTCTATTTCTTGGACTTCATTTTTTAGCCAACTCTTCCTTGGTTCTCCAGGCTTATTCTGATGCTGATTAGGGTGGAGATCCTACTGATTGACAATCCACTATTGGCTATTGTGTCTTTCTTGGCGATGCCCTTATTTTATGGAGAAGCAAGAAACAAACTTTAACTACATGTTCAAGTACTGAAGCAGAATATCGGGCACTAGCTGACACCATATCTAAGATACTTTGGTTACATTGGCTTCTTGAACACTTGGGTTTTTCTCAATCCTCTCCCACTGCTCTTCATTGTGATAATCAGAGTGCTATTCAGATTGCTCACAATGATGTTTTTCATGAGCGCACCAAGCATATTGAGATCGACTGCCACTTCATCCGTTAACACATTCTTCGTGGTGCTATTCATCTTATTTCCATCAGCATTCTTGATCAACCAGCTGATTTGTTTACCAAAGCTCATCATATTAGCTATTTTTGCACTCTGATTTCTAAACTAAAGTTGATTTCTTCTATACCCACTTGAGTTTGAGGGGGGATGTTAGCGTGATAAATTGTGATTGGTCACGATTGTTTTTAGGAATGATTGTAATTTTTGTAGTATAGAATTAGTTTGATTTAATATATAATTATAATTTATTATTTTTCTTTTTTGTATAGCTGCCTTCTTGTATAAATAAAGGCTAACTCTCCTATATTCATTCATTCAAAAATATACACAGATTATCAATATTTATTTTCCTATTTTTGTTTCTAACTCAAATAAGCAAGCAAGGGGTTGTGGAAGAAAGTTTGGAAACTTCAAGTTCCACCCAAGGTTAGAGTGTTCTTGTGGAGAGGTTGCATTGACCTTCTTCCAACTAGAACACGATTCATAGCTAAGGGTGTAAACATAGGAAACGACCTATGAAGCATGGATATACTATTTTTGAGATGTGTCTGCGTGTCAGACACGTGTTCGTGTCAGACACATGGGGATGCGCATACGACACACGTATCCTGCTTGTCCGAATGTGTCTAATTAGAAATATTATTTTTTCAGCTTGGGCACAGCTTAGACACGACCTAGTAATATTTTTTTTAAAAAAAATTAGTTTCCATAACTAACGTCCAATTAGTAAGCCCGTAACCCACCCAAATCTAATCACATGACTGACGTCTCAAATCATCGTAGTTATATGTATAGGTATGTTTATTTTGGAGTACTTAAGTTTTATGTTTTTAGGATATGCAAATGATGTACTTAAAGATGTAGTAAACTTTGTTTTATGAAAAGTCTTTTAGTTCCTATGATTTGAGTCTTTTATTTATTCTATGGTTCTTATGTTTTGTGTTTCCAAAATTTGACTAGTTTATGTTATCCACTCAAAGAAGCTTTTGAAACTCATATCTTACACTATTCACTATTATAACTTGAGCAAAGAATTTTAAAATAGTAAGAGTCAGTCTATTATGTACTGCCTCCCGGAAGGGGGTGTTACATAGGCCCGATCATTTATTCTTTTTTTAATGTTTTAGAACGTTACATTTTACACTATTTGATATTTCATTCTAACTTTCCCCATTTTTAGCCAATCGATTCCATTTCCAATAGAGACCAACCCTGCCCTAGCCCTAGTCGCTGCTCACACCTTTACCTTAATCCTTCATGCTCAAATAAGTTGTTGCCCCTTACCGGCGAGGCAAGAACGATCCCCAACGAATGTTGAGCTATTGCAATGCCCATCCCCATCACGCAATCCCCAGATCTAGAGCCCGAGACAACAAATATGAATCAACAAATTAAGAGTGTTCATTGAATTGAATCAACTTGACGAATCCGAAAAATCAAACTGAACTAATTAAATTAGCTCAATTGATCAAGTATGATCAGGTTTTACCTGATCAATAATGATTCGATTCTCAGGTTCCATTATTTGGAGCCTGAGACCCGACCACCCGACCTGTAGACCCGATCATTTACTCTCTTTTTTAATGTTTTAGAACGTTGCATTTTACACTGTTTGATATTTCATTCTAACTTTCCCCATTTTCAGCCAATCGATTCCATTTCCAACAGAGACCAACCTTGCCCTAGCCCTAGTCGCCACTCACACCTTTACCTTAATCCTTCATGCCCAAATAAGTTGTTGTCCCTTACCGGTGAGGCAAGAACGATCCCCAACGAATGTTGAGCTATTGCAATTCCCATCCCCATCACGCAATCCCCAGATCTAGAGTCCGAGACAACAAATATGAAGAAAAGTTGTGAGATTTCTTCTTCTGAGAGGTTCATCAAGGTTTTGTTGACGCGAAGGGCAAGGCACAACACCAAACTAAGTTACATGAGCTGAGAATGACTTGCCCCCAGCTTCGTCGGCCAACGTCTTCCTTGACCATAACCTGCAACTTCTTCTTCCACCCTGGGCCCTAGTGCTTCAACCCTGTAGTGAGTCTGTGATGAACTAACACTGACGAAGTGTGCTTCAACTTTGTCTTTTGACGAAGCCTACGACTCCATCGTAACCTATGAATAAAACCTGACGAGCAAACCAAATATAGAAGTGATGGTATCTAATCTGAGTTTGTGGCCTAATATCCCCTGAGCAAACAAAGAAATGGAGCTCTTATGGGGGAACAAATCTAAGATTTTGTGAGTTCATAATTTTAACCATTTCATAATTTTTATTATTATGTTTTTGTGTTTATAAGATTTATATGATGTGGTGCTAACAAATCTAAGTTTGTATTTTGCAACTTGTGTTTTTGCTCATAAGTTTAAAAAAAAATGCATAACCTAATGATTTAAACTGAACCACAACCTAATCCAAGTTCGGTTGGTTTGGTTTTGGTTGTCTATTAAAAAAATACATAAATCCAAACCAAACCAATAACTTTTGATCGGTTTGGATTTTTTTTACCCCAAACCTAATCCAACTCGACCCGTGAACGCTCCTATTAAAACTTATAAGAACCCAAAAGACCAAATAAATGAGTCTTTATAATTTCATAAATTTTGAAATCATATAATATATAAAGAGAAAGTACATGCTTTTATATTCTGACATGGAACAACATATTTAAAAATTTGTCATGTGACAAGTACATGATTCTAATAACTGACATGTGACATCTTATGTTACAATTTAAAAGAAATGTGTATATGTGTTATCAGATCTAAATTAAATTTATTACTCATACATATAAATATAAAAATTTATAATCACTTATTTATTACCTTGACATATATATATTTACATATTAATTTATATTCCAAAAAATTCACACATCTTTAGTTGATCATGTTATTAATTATTTTTATTAGTGATTGATTTTAAAATCCAAAATTTTAAGTAAGTAACTAATACTATCTCTGTTATATATATAATATTACCATAAATTAATTAATTATATTTTTAAATTACTATATTTATTCATATATAATTATTTTCTATTATTTACAAAACTTCAATATATACATTACACAAAAGTAAAAATTTTATATGAAAATATAATAAAATTAATTTAATGTAATTTATTATGAAGAAACTAAGAATTTATTAAGTTTAAACTAAGAAAATCATATAATATATAAAAAAAAGTACATGTCTTCTTATTCTAACATGTGTCATTCTAACATAAAATAACATGTTTAAAAATTTGTTATTTGACAAATATATAATCCCAATAACTTACATGTGACATCTTATGTTGCAATTGAAAAGGAAAGTATACATGTGCTGTCAAGTCTAAATTAAATTTATTACTTACATATACAAATATAAAAATTTATAATCACACATTAATTAGTTTGACATATATACATTTACATATTAATTCATATTCCAAAAAATGTAAAAAATTAATACCGATATTTAATTGACCATGTTATTAATTGATTTTATTAGTGATTATTTTAAAATTTCAAAATTTTCGTAAGTATCGATACTATATCTACTATATATATATATATATATATATATATATATATATATATACTATCACATTAAATTAATTAATTATATTTTTAAATTATTATATTTATTTATATATAATTATTTTTTATGATTTACAAAATTTCAATATATACATCACATAAGTGTGAAAATTTTGCATAAAAATATAGTAAAATTAATTAAATATAATTTATTATGAAGAAACTAAAATTTATTAAGTATTTTTTAAACTAAGAAAATATAATAAATTTTTTTAATATAATCTTAATAATAAGTTGATAAAACATTCAAATAAATAAACACATAAAAATTAATATTAAAAAAACTATAAAAAAATTGAAATAATCTAAAACTATATAAATTAATTATTTATTAAAAAGTTATATAAAAGAAATATTTATTAAGAATAGTTATATAGTTTAATTATCATAACACGAGAAGAATTAATTAATAAAAATAAAAAAAAATTGAATAAATTTTATTATAAATTTTATTAATTATAAATAATTAAATTCATCTCAGCTATGATCTCTAAATTAAGTATATATATTTTTAATTTATTATAATATTTTTTAATTTATTTTATCCATTACATTGATACAAAATACTAATAGGCCTAATAGGTCAATTATTATATTTTTTTAAAGAGTATATATATTTATTTTTACATCTTATATAATATTATTTATTAACGACTTTTTATTAATTAGTTCATACTAACATATCTTTTTAAGAATGTAAGTGAACTACAGTGAAAATGAAATAAACTAAAAAATAAAAACTTGATTCACATAAAGTCAAGGTGGTTGGTGTGAATTTATTCAATCGTGTTACGTTTCACGAATTTCATTTTACATTCAGCATGTTAGTCTTTAAATTCAATGTAACGTTTTGTATCCGAAAAAATATTCAACGTAACGTTGACGACACTATAGTAAAGACTAAATTAAAAAAAAAATTAAAATCATTATAAATCAATTATAAATTTTTAAAATATAGAATCTTCATTAAAAATTCCTTAAAAAAGATAGCATAGAAACTTACAAATTAAGTTAAGCTTATTTAATTTATCTTATTAGTTTCTTTATTTTATCTCTCAAGATGGGAAGTGAGAATTGAGATGATGAGAAGGAAGGAAAGGTGAATGGTCCTCCCCAGTCCCGGCACAGCAGCAGCTCCAGCTCACCCGCTTAGGCCGGATCTATTTCCTGCCACTCTTCACTTTCCTCCATTGGTACTTTCATTTCATCACACCACACGCCACTTGTAATTGGAACACACACAACACAACACAGCACCTTTTCTATCATCCCAACCCAACACAACAAACAACAACAAACAACGTCAACAACAACAACAACTACTTACAACATCCACTCTCTTCCCCAAAAAACCAAAACAAAAGTAAAACAGAAAAACAAGAAATTTTTTTCCCTTTAATATATAAATTTTCTTTTTACACATAGATAGAATCATAAAACAGAATGGGATAATGTCCCTGAGAATCTCATCAAGTATCAACCTCTTCCCCGGTGCACAACAAACTGTGTATATATATGCTTCTTCCAATGCTTGAACAGCAGGGTTGGTGTTAAATGGGCAATGTTACTGGAACTGTAGCTGCGAAATTCGCGTTTTTCCCGCCAGACCCAGCAACGTACGAGGTTATCAGGGAGCAGGATGGGAGGCTCGTGTTCACCGGTGTCACCGAGGATAAGAACGTGGACGTTCATGTTCTCGAGACAAAGGGTGGGAACAAGATCGTTGCCACCTTCTGGAAACACCCTTTTGCCAGGTTCACGTTTCTTTACTCGCATGGCAATGCCGCTGACTTGGGTCAGATGCAGGAGCTTTTCATTGAGCTCAGGGCTCACCTCCGTGTCAATATCATGAGGTCTGTTTCTGGGTTCCTTTGCTTATTCTACTTTTTTTTTTTTGGATTCTATTTTGTTTTTCTGGTCACGTGTTTACAAATGCCAACGTTGTTGTTGGTTCATTAAATTCTTCACTTTTGGTTAATTTTTGAGGATTGATCATATGTTTCCTTTTTTTGGGTGATACACGATTTTGTTCCTGCTGTGCAAAATTTGCGTGTTTTAAATTGATGGAATTTCTTTCTTTTCTCGAGTTTTAAGTTTGGTACTCGTGTTTTATGGGTTTTTTTATTTTTTATTTTTTAAATTGTTGCTTACCGTTGCACATATGGAATGGGAAAATGAGCAGTTTCTGGCATATGGTGTTGTGGTCTACCTCCTCAATACCCTGCCAACAAGTATAATATTATATTGAAAAAGGAAAAGAGGTTCTATTTCAAATCTGATAACAACGTTAATTTTGTCAGATAATGGAGGTGAAAGGTGTTGTGTATGCTTCTAGCCTAATCTTACAGAAAATTTGTTGGATTTTTTTTTTTTTTGGATTCATAATGTTTATTTTGCTCTTCCTGACAGTTTATAAGATGCAAATTTACATACCAGTTTGAAGTAAGAGTCCTTTCTGAATATTTTCTTGAAACTTTCTGTTACATTGCAGCTATGACTATTCAGGATATGGAGCATCAACAGGTAAGGTAAGTAACACATCTGATTTCTTTTACCCCTTCTTTTTTATTCCGTCATTTTATACGGTTGTTTTCAAATAAAATTTTGAGGAGCTTCAATTGACCTCAAAGAAGTCTAGGGCTCTAGGCTGTCCTGAGGCTTGGTTGTGCATATGCTACTATGACATGAAAGGATGATTTAAGGATGCAAGATTATGAATTCCATTTGAATTCTCTGTTTTTGTCCAAACCATTCTGTTCACCATTCTAACTCGGTCTTATGTGTGATTATCACTCCAACTGTGACAGCCATCCGAGTTCAACACATATTATGACATAGAGGCTGTGCATGATTGTTTGAAGAGTGAATATGGAATTAAGCAAGAAGACTTAATTTTGTATGGTCAATCGGTTGGAAGTGGGCCCACTGTACACTTGGCTTCTAAGTTACAGAATTTGAGAGGTGTTGTTCTTCACAGTGCCATCCTTTCAGGGATAAGGGTCTTGTACCCTGTCAAGATGACATTTTGGTTTGACATATTCAAAGTAAGTTTTGCCTGAGTGTTCTTCATAATTCTTACTCTGTTGCAATATTTATCACTGAGTTTTGTATTAACAAAGGTCTCTTTTATCATTTCAGAATATAGACAAAATAAGGCATGTCAACTGTCCAGTGCTAGTTATACATGTACGTATATCCTTCCATCCATGTTTCTAATTAGTTTCTGCATTTATGTTTCTTTCAGTATTCAAACTTGCTCAATAATTTCTTTCTTGAGGCTTCTATCCTGAAGAGATTGTTCTATAATTTCTTATTTTTGCTATCTCTGTCAATGAGTTATTCAAATGGAGGCTTGGTTGAGCCCTGAAAAGAACACAAAAGAATAAAACATTAGGATTGTGTGGGTTATTTTGATTGATTCGTCATTTACTTTAAAACACACTCATTATCAAAAGAAATTGCAAATGTCACATAATGCAAAGTGTTAAAACACACTCTTTAGTTTAACAAAATTAAGTTGTTTCATGAGGCTGATTTGGTTGGACTTTTGCGTGTTAATTTTCTTTTACTTCCTAGGAAGATGTCATCTGAATAAAGAACTATGAGTGTTTAGGAACCTGGTGGTGTTTGCATCCAAGTAGTACTGTTTTTTCCCTTTAATCAACAAATTAGAAGAAAAGAAATGTGTTTTCTTGGTACTGTGGTTTATTTGACAAGTATTATTTTCACATTATACTTTTTCACCAGTTTACAAAAAGTCTCAGATCTTGTTACGAAGATGGAAAACTTTTGAGTCAATCGATTCTACTTCTTAAAAACAATAGACCAGCTGAAATACCTCTACATAGTGCAAACAATAGATTTTATGTTCTGGAGTAAACTGAAATGACAAACACTGGAGACAGAAGTTGATATCATTTTAAAGTAGTCCTGTTTCCAGCGTATTACTCAAATTTTGCATGCTGACGTGAAGTTATAGAGCAATCTATGATTCAAATACAGATGTAAAACATGTATTGAATGTTCAATATGATGAGTATGTTCATAGGAAGGTTGATAATCCAATAGGATGTTAAGGTCAATGCAGACTACTATTCATTGTCAATGGCTCAATATATAGCTTTATTCCTACTGTATGTTTCTAACTTTGTATCAATGTAAGCATAGGCATATGAAATGTGCCTTTTCCAAACGCTTCTCCCGTTATCTTTTTTATGTTGGTTGTGTTCTACTGATATTGAAACTGGGTGGAGCCTGCACCTTTTGTCCTAATGAAGAAGATGCTAATGGGGTAGAAGATGTTTAACAAATATTTGGCATTTGTCTGTTTCTGCAAAAGTAATGCTGTTTTATTGGCTTTTTGGGTCTGCTATTCTAAGTTACATTGGAAGGAAAACAGTTAATAGAGTTTTAACTATAATGGGGTTTTATGGTTGTTCTTGTTTTTATATCCATATCTTGAAGCCAACAACATAATCAATGCATAGATTTCAGAATATCAATACATCTTTGCATTTCTCCGGTTGTTGGAAGCTGTTGCCAGACATATATGAGAGCCCATTGATCAGAAATACTCTTTCATTCGATAAGGCCAACTAGCATATAGCATAGTAGCCATCAATGAAACCAAAGTAGAGTAGCAAAATTAGATGTTCTTAGGGACTCAGTTTTGTATCATTATTCATGAATTAATTAGCCCATACAAACACCTTACCTGACATGGATATTTGTCTCAGTGGCATGTGTAATCTTTGATGATATAATACAATTCCCGGTGCTAATAGTAGTTTTGTTTGTCTGCTTATGGATTATGAGCAGGGAACAAGTGATGATATTGTTGATTGGTCCCATGGAAAGCGCTTGTGGGAACTTTCCAAGGAAAAATATGACCCTTTGTGGGTTAAGGGTGGGGGTCATTGCAACCTTGAAACTTTCCCTGAGTACCTCAAGCACTTGCGCAAGTTCTTAAATGCCATGGAGAAACTCTCAATCACAGGACAGACAAACAAACAACTCACTCACAATCCTAGTATTACTGAATCCAAAAATATCAAATGTTTAAGATTTGGTAAAAGATAGTTGGATCTATTTGAGGTTTTGGATGTAGGGAATCAGAACCATGGTTTGATTGAAGGTTGAGACCCACTCTAAAGGAGTATCCGTGCTACTTTGACTCATGGACTCAGGATCCAATCTATTTGATTAGAATTGAAGGATATTTTTTATCCAAATCCTGATGAGATAGGCACTTTTTAGGTGGAGAACTTCCCAGTGGTTTTTGCCTGGGTTAATTTTAATGTACTTGATGATATCTAGCGCAGTTAGGTTTATGTATAGGCCATCATCATTCTGAAAAAAAGAATGTTCTTCTTCCCATTTCTAAATTTCTCCGATTTACCTTAGTGCAATTTATGTAGATAACAAGGGCCACCTAGAGTACTTTCTTTATATTGGAAGTGGATGAACATGTCTTATGATTAGCAAGTAGCGTAATAGCGTATTGATGACACTAATCATGCACACAGTAGGTTTGCCTCCAATTCAGAGTCAAATAGCCCTTTTGATTTTGAAACCTTTAATAAATCAAAAATTTGCTGCTGAATTTAAAGCCATAGATTATGTTATGTACACATTCCATAAAACTAGTTAAACCATGAGATGCAGCCATTATAATCACATAAGCATATACTCATCTAGAGATTTTTTTATGCGTGCCAACTAGAACGCCTCATAAGTGATAACTCGAGATTATTCATTTCAAACCCAATCTATTTTTTAAGAAAGTTTGAAAAGTCTTTGGCACCAGAATTTGAAGAAAAATGCATAAAATATAAACCCTCCTTTCAAATTTTTTTTCTTTCTTACTTTGGTCCTTTACAGCAATAGTAGTTTTTTTTTTTTTGAACTTTGAATTTCATGGATCACTAGCATCAGCAATGAGCAAAGGTACAATGAAAAGGGGAGGGTCTTCTAACCATTTGTCCAGCTCACAGTTGTTGGCATGGTGGGCAAGAAGATCCGCCACTTTATTACGAGTTCTGGGATTAAACCCACAAGAACAGAAATCAAACCAAGAAGCAATAAGCAAAACATCACGAACACTGGAACCATTATGAGAGAAGTCCTCCACCTCCCCCTGAATGGAAGAGTAAACAGCCTGTGCAGCTCCTTCTAGCTGGACCTGACAAAAGCCAGCCTCCCAAGCAAAGAGCAAAGCCTCTTTAGCAGCAAAAAGCTCCAATCTATGAGAGTCACCATTACCATATCTTCTAATAGTTTTAGCAGCCATGAAATCACCTCTCCAGTCTCGGATCACAATACCAATGCCATAAGAATTTTAGACATCAAATACTGCTGCATCAACATTTATTTTGTATATTCCATGAGGAGGATTTGTCCAACCCCGTTCTGCAGGGCAAAAAATCATCACCATCACGAGCTGTTTGATACATTTGCAAGGCACGTTGAGCACGCAAGCTAACACTTTGGCTAGACTGCATGGGTTTTCCTTTCCAAATATTATTCCTCTCCATCCACACCTCATTCCAACAAGAAACCAGAATCTTACGCTGCTCTTGCTGCAACTGAGAAAGAATTTCAAAAATTCTTTTGTAAAGACGGATCACCCCCGTAGTTATCAAAACCGCGGTACGTGGGGAAACAGGATACGGGTACGGGATGTGGTATGCCACTTCTCAAAATATGGGGTACGTTGGGGGTAGATTTAGTTATTACATTATTTGGAGTTGTAATATGCTCTATCCAGACTCGTAGTATGCTTAGGACTCGTTTGATATGCATGATAGGATAAGACATAGTTGTATTAGGTCTTAATAGTATAAGACTTGATAAAATTTTAATATTATATAATGTTTGGCGTGACATTATATAAGATATTGTGTTGTAAAAAAAGGAGATTTCTATTCTCAGGAACTGAGAAATGAATAAATGAAAGGGGAGGCTCGCGGTGGTACACAGAGCGGTGGAGTTCTCGGCAGCAATGCGATCTGGGTAGCACGATGACGCGAGCTCGACGCGTGTCGTCTTAGGCAAGTTGGTCGATGGCGATTCATGGCGGAGCGGTTCAGTGCTTTGGGGTTGGGATGCGATGGTGGCCAGTAGTTTGTGCGTGGGCTGCTGGGATCACGCGCGGTGGAGGACGGCAAAGGAAATGGTGGCAGAGCAGACCTGGCAAGGAGGAAGGGGTTCTCTGTGTTGGGTCGTTTAGTATGGTGGGGATTGATGGTGGCTTGGGGTGGATGTTGGCAACAATTGCTATGGGTTCCAGGTTCTGGTTCCTGATAGTTGGTGGTAAAAGTTGTGCGGTGGTGGCTTGACTGGAACAAGGTATAACATCTTCCTAAATCTATTAGTTGTAGTTTAAGGTTATAGATCTATGGTAATATTAGTTTGAGTTAGTTGGTCATTTTTGACCAACATAGAGGACTAAAATGTGTTAAGAGGTTTAATTTACTCCAAAGTCAAATAAGTTTATCTTCTGATTCTTCTTTCCATCGTCTTTGACCTTAAGGATAAATATATATTTTTTCTCTCATTTTATACGGCTGTAACAACAGAAAAGAGAGGAAAAGTTAAGAGATAGGAACGAAATAAGAAAAACAGAAGAAGAGATAAGAAAAGTGAGAAACAGAATGTGAAACAGAGAAAGGAAGAAAGAGCATCAGGAAGGAAGAGAAAGCAGAAAAAGGAGGAAAGAGTAGCAGGAAGAAAGAAAGCAGAATCGAAATAAGAAGAAGAAGAACCAAAGGAAGAACTAGAAAGAAGGATCGAACACCATCTTTAGGGAGTTAAGGTAGGAGGTGTTTGTGTTTGTTGCTATGTTGTATCCTTTTCTACTAGTTGGAAACTAGTAAGGAATGGACAACATGGAGTTTTCATGATATTCAAAGAAAATCATAATTAGGTGTATTGTTATATCTTCGATTAGTGTAGTTTCTTTCAATTTTATATATATGGTGCATATAGGTCATGAAGGCCTAGTTTGTATTCGAATACTTATGTATTATGTACATATTTGATATAGTAAAGTAATTGAAATTATGTACTATACAGAATCGAAACTCAGTTATATGATATTAATATTTAGTTCGAATTGTTTCTCTTCGAGGCTCAATTTTTTATTCTATTCAAATTCATATTTTCGATACGTGTAATTGTTGCAAAGCTTTTATGATGTTTAAAAGTAATAAGTAACGACTCTAATCTTGTTTACTAAGTATATTTCGAATATAATGTAGTAACTCGAATTAGGACGTTACATAAGGTGGTTGGCTATAGAGGTTTGGGGTTTGATATTTGCTAATTTATGTTGCAGGGGTGGTAAAAGGTTGTGTGGTAGTGGTTGCTATAAAAATTTATTTATCAAAACTTAATCAGACCTAATCTCAAAATTATATGTTATTTTAATGTATAAGAGAAATATATTAGATAAATTTATACAATATTATAATTACACTAAATAATTAATAAAATTATAATATATTATATAAACTTATTTTATCAAATTTTATACATCATATCAAACGTGTCCTTAATATTTTATTAAATTTGAACACTGATTTTAATAATTATTTTTTTATACATGTAATAAATCTCAGTTTTATTAGTCTCAACCAATATATGGCCTAATAAAGTAAATAAAAAGTAAGAAAAATACATATAAAGCTAGACATATAATTAAAAGCTTAATCAAATAGTAATACTTCAATCAAAATCACATAGAGAAACATGTGCCAGCAACCATACATAACAAAAATAAATGTAGCAGCCACCTAGATAATGCAAAACCAGAAGCAATAATTAAAAAAGAAACCTTAAATAACAAAAAGAAACATAACAGCCACCTAGATAATGCAAAGCTAGAAATAATAATAAGAAAACATAAAAAGACTTCACATATTGTGATTTATGCACTTCTGTTTATATCCAATTATATCTTTGCAACTCTGCCTTTTTAACATTTTTCAAATCCTTTTTTTTAAATAATAATAATATATTCATCAACTAATATAAATAATCAATTCCTTTAAAATTTTATAGAAAGGATGCATCTTGGGTATATAAATGGATACTACTCCTTAATTTTATGATTAAATTGAATGGGCTAAAACAATTCAATTAGCTCAATTTCAATTTACCATCCTTTGTCAGTCAGTGCTTTGAAATTGGAAAAGAGAGTATTTAAATTTTATAATCCTAATTTTTATATATTATTTTTTACATTAATTAATAAAATATAAATTTATAATTAATTATATATATAAATTAATTAATAAATATCTTATTAATTAATTAATAAACAATTAATTACGAATTTATATTTTATTAATCATTATAAAATGTGTTATAAAAAAAGTGACGTGATGATTAATTTTTTTATTAACGTTTTGTAGTTTTGTATTTTGAGTCTTTGACCATTTTCTTTTCTGTTTCCCATCGGCTCTTCCTCTCCCTCTCTCTTTCTCTCTGCAACGCTGTCGTTCTGTATTTTGACCATTCTCTTTTCTGCCTTTCCCTATTTCTCAGTGACTCTCCCTCTCCCTCTTTCTTTCCCTCTGCAACGCTGCTTCATTTACAAACAGCAGGAGTAGCCATGGCAGCAGCTGAGTTCGTCATCTTTTACCTTCTAAAATGCGAATCGTCGCGTTTCGAGACGCGAACGTACTTCGTTTTTGTACGCACGAACTAGATCGCGGTTCGATGAGGAGAGGAGCGTTTCTGGTAACCATGATCACCCCATTCCCATCATCCAACCCGTGAATATCATAAAAACTACATGCATTTTTAGTGAAGGGACAATCCAAAAAAATATGAGCAGCAGATTCATGTGCACCACCACAAAGATAGCAACCATCCTCAATCACCTTGCCCTTCTGCTGTAAACGGTCCTTTGTAGGCAGAATATTCCTGCAAATCCTCATAGAAACACTCTGGTCTTTGGTTGAATTGGCAATTTCCACAAAGTCTTCCACTTAGAACCAGACTCCTTCAGATCATTATAGATTTCATAACCAATTCTGTTAATAGAAACCTGATCCTCAATAAATTTTTCCCAAGCCAACCGATACCCACATTTGACAGAGTAGGCACCCATGCCATTAAATGTCCATATATCAGTTTTTACTCCGTCTCCAATACGCCAAAGTGATCCTATATCCAAGACCTACCTCCCATCTATCAGGCTACGCCAAGCATAAGAAGGATTGGCTCCCAAATGTGCATTCAGAAAATTGCCAGTTGGAAAGTATTTAGCTCTCAAAACCAGGGCCACTAATGAATCCGGATAGACCATAAGTCTCCATCCTTGTTTAGCAAGCGTAGCAAGATTAAAGGTTCTCAAGTCTCTAAAACCCATACCACTTGCATTTTTTGGCCAACACATTCTTTCTCAACTAAACAATGAATCTTCGGAGTCTGTTTGATCTTCCCACCAAAATTTGCACATCATATCTCCTAGTTCTTTACACAAAGTCACAGGAATTTTAAAATAAGCCATCAAGTAGGTGGGAATAGCCTACGCTACTGCTTTAATAAGAATTTCTTTCCCACCTTTTGATAACAATTTTTCATTCCACCCTTAATTCGTTTCCATACTCGATCCTTCAGAGAATGGAATGAATAATTTTTGAACCTCCCCACCATAGATGGTAAACCTAGATATTTCTCCGAAAAGACCACAAAATGAATATTGGTGTAATTGGTAATTTGGAGCTTCATAGATTGACACACATTGAGACTAAATAAAATAGAAGATTTATCAAAGTTTATCACCTGACCAGAGGCCACACCATAAGTCCCAAGAGTATCCATAACAAACTCACAATCCTCCATAGTGGCTCTAAAAAATAGTATGCTATCATCTGCAAAAAATAGGTGCGAAATCATCGGAGCAGCTCTACATATACGGAGACAAAAGAAAAGATTAAGTTCTTCCCCATTTTGAAATAGAGCAGACAATGCTTCAGCACAAATAACAAAAAGATATGTTGAGATAGGACCCCCTGTCTAATACCTCTTTGAGGTCTAAAAACCTCTCTTGGGACACCATTTAGGAGAACTGAGTATGAGACTAATGAGACACATTTCATAATCCATGCTATCCACAGCTCAACAAAACCTAGTTTACGCATCACATTCTCTAGAAAGTCCTATTCCACTCTATCATAGGCTTTGCTCATATCTAACTTCATGGATAAGTATCCTTCCCTACCAGACCTCCTAGACTTTAGAGCATGAGTAAGCTCGTACGCAATGAGGATATTATCCGAAATATGTCTGTATCGAACAAAAACACTTTGAGAGTCTGAAATAATTTTGGGAACAATGACTTTCAATCTATTAGCTAGAGCCTTGCTAATAATTTTATACACCAAATTACATAGTTAAATGGGCTGAAATTGTGACATTTCTTCCGACACAGGAATCTTTGGGATGAGAACAATGCATGTCTAATTAACCTCATACAATGGAGAACCTTCATTCAAAAAATTCTGAACCGCTGTAGTAACATCAGGGCCCACTATGCCCCAGTACATTTGATAAAAAGAGTGCAGGCATTTCATTTGGACCAGGAGACTTAGTAGCACCTATTAGAAAAAAAGCTTCACTCACCTCCGCGATAGTGAATAGCCTTGATAAAAATTTGTTCATTTCATTAGTAACCTTATGATGAATTTGCATAATATATAGATTTATAGGCTAAAAAGGGTTGTAATTATGCGAAATTTTAATTGTTAATTTTAGATTCAGGATCAGTGTAAATAAATCTCACATCAATTATCCTCCCTTACGGTAATTTTCTTGGATTGCACTAATTTTGGAAAGCCATCCTTTATAGGAATTCAAGACCATCAAGTTCACGCTCAGCATCTGAGTCCTATGCTCAACGCAGATTTCGCATGTTCAGCGAAAAAGGGGAATGTTCATTTCTAACCTGTTTGCACTCAACATGGATTTCTCATGCTGAGCGCAAACGGTTATTTCTGACACTTTTAAATACGAAGCTCATCTCATTTAAAGGGACTTTTGACATTTTTTGGATGCAAATTGGAGGAATTCTCAAAGCTTCTTGGGATTCTCAGACGTGTTTCCGGGTATTCCTTTAGCATTTCATCCAAGAGGAAGAGTTCCTCGAATTCTATGAATTTTTTTAGAATATTCTTTTCTTGAATATCATTCAAGAAAATTTCGGATTGCCTAGTATTCCACCAATTAGTAACCCAAGATTCCAGACTTTTCTTAAATGTGAAAGAGATGCACCAGGGCAAAAAGACTATAGATGTAAGATATAGAAGGGGAATGAATGCTTTCTTTTTTACCATTTTTCGTCTTTAATGAACTCAGCTTCACCTCATTCGTCAACTCTATATGATAATAATATTTCTATCAAGCATAAGTTCTATTACAAGTCATAAGTTCTTTCCAAGTGCTTTTGAAAAGAAGATTTGAAGATCCAATGCAATTCTCATCCAATTTCCACACTATTTCTTCTACTTTTCTCAATTTCATCATGTGTAACTAAATTCTACAAGTTAGGGTAGGATGAATTTTAGTTCAAATCTTGTGTACTTGTTCTGATCTTGAATTCAATGATGATTCATAGTAATTGAGTAAATCCTTCTACTCTTAATGCTTTCCTTGACTGGCCATCATTGGAATTGTTCTTATGACTTGATTGTTCAATTGGAAAATTGACATTAGGTTAGATCTGAAGAAATTTACTATGAATTACATAATCTTAGTAATAGGATATGGAATTTATGCATTTGTATGAATTCTTGTGCTTATTGCTTGGTTTGAAATGAGAGCACCTAAGGGATTAGGGTTCTTAGTTAAGACTAAAGGGATTATTTGCCAAGGAATTGTGAATAATCTGAATTTGTGAATTTGAATGTCAATTGCTTGAGTTGAAATTGAATTCAGAATAGAATTAAGGCATAAGAGGAGAGGTAAGAGGATTCCGAAGTCTAATCGATTTTATTCTAAAAATCTCAATTCACTTGTATTATTTGATTCTAGGATAATTCGCTTCAGACTTTCAGCACGATTTATAATTCATCATTGTTTTTACTTACTCCAATCCTAAGTTCTACTGTAACTCTTGACTCAAATACAAGTTATTCATTGGTTCAATTAGCGATTTCTTAGTTTACATTGATAATTGACACACAATCCTTGTGAGATCGACAACCTTATTCACTCTTTATTACTTGTACGATTTGGTATACTTGCCAATTCATTAACAAGTTTTTGGCGCCGTTGCCGGGGATTGTATTTCAATATCAACAAGACTATAGGAATTCTAATTTGGACATTTATCTGTTTTATTTTTTTTTTGTTTAGATTTTTGTTATGAATTTTCTCTAGAAATTCTTACATTGTGTTCTGTTTTCGTGTTGTTGTGCATGCGAGAAAAAGCATCGGGTGAACTGTTATAAGATCCCGAGGTAGAAAAGACCGCAAGAAAGAATAGGAAGAAAACAAGAGAAAGAAAGCAGCAGAAGAAAAATTTGGAAAAAGGAAATTCATCAACATCACAAGTTCAAGTAGAAATAGTCATGGCTGATAACGGGAACAGAGTCCAGAGAACTTTGGGAGATTATAACAATGCTACAGTCAATAAAAATCTATCAAGCATTGTTAGACCACCAATGGCAACCAACAACTTTGAAATCAAACCAGCTCTTTTGCAAATTGTAGCACAAAACCAGTTTGGAGGAGCTAAGGTAGAAGATCCTAACATTCACCTCTCAAAATTTCTTGAAATTTGTGATACACTCAAGATAAAAAGAGCTACCAAGGATGCAATACGATTGAGGCTATTTCCATTTTCGCTTAGAGATAGAGCCAAAGCTTGGCTCCAATCTCAACCAAGGGGTAGCATTACAACTTGGGAGGATTTAGAAGCAAGATTTTTGTCAAGATACTTTCCTCTGTCTCAGTTTGTCAAGATGAGAGGAGAGATCACTAGCTTTAGCCAAAAGGAAGAGGAAACATTATATGAGGCTTGGGAGCATTTCAAAGAGCTGCTAAGGAAGTGTCCCAACCATGGATTTGATGATTTACAACAATTGCAAATTTTCTACAATGGGTTGAGGCCAGTCACCAAGCTAATGCTAGATGCTTCCACCAGAGGTTCTATGAATACGAAGACTGTAGAAGAGGCTCAAAGTTTGATTAAAGCCATGGCATCTAATGAATATCTAATGCATCATGATAGAGGACTTTCGGGAAGGAAAGGAATGTTGGAGCTTGACTCACAAAATGCATTCTTGGCACAAAACAAGCTTATGACTCAGCAATTAGAGGCATTAACAAAACAGATTCAAAACATGAGTTTTGGTCAAGTCCAACCACAACAAGTTATGAGGTGTGACTTTTGTGGAGGGGAGCATGACAATGGGAAGTGTGAAGCTACCCCAAATTCTCAAGAGAAGGTGATGAAGTTCCCAACAATGACGTCGCCGCCACCGTAGTGACTACCAGAATTGTACTACATGGGGAATTATGGAAGACAAAGTAATAATCAATTCTCCAATACCTACAATCAAGGGTGGAGGAACCATCCAAATTTCTCATGGAAGCAAGAAGGCCCTCAATCTAATAAACCACCACCACCACATCCTCCACAAGACCGAACCACTGTTTTGGAGAATACTTTGGTACAATTCATCCAAGTCTCTTAATCTAACTACGAGAACACCGAGTCATCTATTAAGAATTTAGAAAACCAGATTGGACAGTTTGCAAAACAACTTGTAGAACAATCAAGTAACAATTTTTCAGCAAATACGCAAGTTAATCTCAAGGAACATTGCAAAGTCATTACATTAAAGAATGGGAAGATTGCTGAACCAGTTGTTAGGGAGTTGATAGAGGAGAAAAAGCAAGGTGTTGAAGGCTTGATAGTGGAAGAGGACCAATAAAAATCAGTGGGACAAGAAGACAGCAAAATAGAAAAAGACAAGAAGATGAAGCTAGTTGATGAGGACTCTATCTTGAGGAAAACAAAGAGCCAATTATTGAAAAAAGACAATAAGCCTCAAGAGATCCCTCCTTATATTAAACTGCCATATCCACATTTGGGGAAGAAAAAGGACAAAGAAGAATAATTTGCTCGATTCCTTGACATTTTTAAAAGATTATAGATTAATATTCCATTTGGCGAGGCATTAGAGCAAATGCCTACCTATGCCAAATTCATGAAGGAACTCCTCACTAAGAAAAGGAAGTTTAAGGAAGATGGGACGGTCGCCTTGACAGAAGAATGCAATGAGATTTTACAGCGAAAGCTACCTCCAAAGCTCACTGACTCCGGTAGTTTCACTATCCCTTGCACTATCGGGAACATAACTACCGAGAAGGCCCTTTGTGACTTGGGGGCAAACATCAATCTCATGCCTTTGTCCATTTTAAAGAAGTTAGGAGTGGGTGAGGTGAAGCCTACTCGCATGGCACTTCAACTAGCAGATCGGTCCATTAAACACCATTATGGAATCATAGAGGATGTATTGGTAAAAGTAGATAAGTTCAGCTTCCCAACTGACTTTGTCATTCTAGACATGGAGGAGGATTCAGAGATACCACTCATCTTGGGGAGACCTTTCCTAGTCACTGGTCGTGCTCTAATAGATGTCCAACAAGGATAACTGCGGCTTAGAGTTCAAGATGAGGAGATCATTTTCAATGTTTTTGAGGCTATGCATCACCTGAGTGATAAAGGGCAATGTTTTCGAATGAATATGGTTGATGTAATGGTCAAGGGAGTCTTGAGACAGCAACAACCTTTTACTGCTCTTGAGAAGGTAATGATTAATTCTATTGAAAATCTTTGTGATGAGAAAAAGAAGGAAGTAGAAGAATGCATATGGAATTTGGAGGCTCAACAAGTTCAGTTGGCTGTTGACACCAAAAAAGAAGAACTAAAGAGAGATGAAGTGCAAGAGAAGCCCAAGTTAGAGCTCAAGTAGCTTCCTCCACACTTGAAATATATTTTTCTTGGCAAGAATGATGAAAATCCTATCATAGTGAGCAATGAATTGTCCAAGTTGGAGGAAGAGAAACTTGTAAGGGTACTTAGAGAACACAAGACAACTATAGGGTGATCCATTTCAGACTTGAAAAGCATTAGTCTCTCATTTTGCATGCATAAAATTTTGTTTAAAGGGGAATTTAAACCAGTAGTGCAACCCAAAAGGAGGTTGAATCCTACAATGAAAGAGGTTGTGAGGAAAGAAGTGCTGAAACTTCTTGAAACAGGAATGATATACCCTATTTCGAATAGTGCGTGGGTAAGTCCGGTCCAAGTGGTGCCAAAGAAAAGAGGGATGACAGTTGTTAAAATTAAAAAAATGAGCTCATTCCCACACTTATAGTTACGAGTTGGCGCATGTGTATAGACTATCGTAAACTCAACCAAGCCACTGAGAAAGACCATTTCCTGCTGCCATTTATGGATCAAATGCTAGAGAGGCTAGCTGGTCAAGCTTTCTACTGCTTTCTAGATAGTTATTTCGGATATAACCAAAATTGTGATTAATCTGGAAGATCAAGAGAAGACAACTTTTACATGTCCATTTGGGATCTTCACCTATCGTCGGATGCCATTCGGATTGTGTAATGCACCAACCACGTTTCAAAGGTGTATACTTTCTATTTTTTTTATATGATTAAAAAATCAATAGAAGTTATGGATGACTTTTCTATTTTTGATTCATCTTTTGATTTATGCCTTACTAACTTAGCTGCAGTATTGCAAAGGTGTGTAGAGACTAATCTGGTTTTGAACTGGGAAAAGTGTCATTTTATGGTGCATGAGGGGATTGTCTTTGGTCACAAAATTTCAGCTAAGGGAATTAAGGTAGATAGAGCAAAAATAAAGGTCATAGAGAAGCTACCACCACCAGCAAATGTTAAAGGAGTCCGAAGTTTTCTCGGACATGTCAGGTTTTATAGACGTTTCATTAAAGATTTTTTCAAAATTGCTAAACCCTTGTGTGTCTTGCTTAATAAGGACTGCCCTTTTGAATTTACTACTGAATATTTGCATGCCTTTACTGTTTTGAAAGAGAAATTAATCACTGCACCTATCATTGTTGCACCGGATTGGAGTTTACCATTTGAATTAATGTGTGACGCTAGTAATTTTGCTGTTGGAGCTGTGTTAGGACCAAGAAAAGAGAAATTCTTTCATGCTATTTACTATGCAAGTAGAGTGTTGAATGAAAATCAAATAACTATGCAACAACTGAGAAGGAATTACTTGCAATAGTGTTTGCATTAGAAAAGTTTAGATCTTATCTCATTGGGTCTAAAGTCATAGTGTTTACTGACCTCTTTGCTCTAAAATACTTGCTGACTAAGGTTGATTCCAAGCCACGACTGATTCATTGGATCTTACTTTTGCAAGAGCTTAACTTGGAAATCAAAGACAAGAAGGGTAGTGAAAATGTCGTAGCAGATCACTTGTCTATATTTGAAGGAAATGACTCAAGAGCAGAGGAAAAAGATATTCAACCAGAGTTCCCGGATGAAAAACTATTCATGGTGAAAGAGAGACCTTGGTTTGCTGATATGGCAAATTTTAAGGCAACAAATGTCATTCCGGAGGACCTTTCATGGCAGCAAAGAAAGAAATTTTTCAAGGATGCAAACCACTTCATATGGGATGATCCATTCTTGTTCAAGTGGTGTCCGGATGGTTTACTCATAAGGTGTGTTGCTTATGATGAAGCACAAAGCATTTTATGGCATTGCCATGAGTTACCTTATGGAGGACACTATAATGGAGATAGAACTGCAGTGAAGGTGTTGTAATGTGGATTTTACTGGCCCACACTTTTCAAAGATTCTCACAAATTTGTGCAGCAATGCGATAGATGCCAAAGAAATGGAGGGATATCAAAGAGAAATGAGATGCCACTTAATAGCATTTTAGAGGTAGAGTTATTTGATTGTTGGGGAATCGATTTTATGGGACCATTCCCATCATCCTTTTCAAACCAATACTTCCTTATAGTAGTAGATTATGTCTCTAAGTGGGTGAAGGCCATAGCATCACCTGCCAATGATGCTCACACAGTTGTGAAATTCTTCAAGAAAAACATTTTTGTTAGATTTAAAGTGCCTCGTGTGTTAATTAGTGATGAGGGCAAACACTTTTGCAACAATTGCTTGCAAAATATATTAACCAAATATGATGTGCGACATAAAGTGGCAACTCCATATCATCCACAAACAAGTGGACAGGTTGAGGTTTCCAACAAAGAGATTAAAAAGATCTTGGAAAAAACTATTACAAGTTCAAGAAAAGATTGGTCGAGAAAATTGGATGATGCATTGTGGGCGCATAGAACTGCATACAAGACCCCTTTAGGCTTGTCTCCATACCAATTCATTTATGGCAAGTCATGCCATTTACCTGTGGAGCTTGAACATAAAGTATATTGGGCTATCAAATTCCTAAAGTTCGATTCAACATTGGCCGGTGAGAAGAGGTTGGATCAACTGCATAAGATGGATGAGATGCGATTGTTGGCATATGAGAATGCATCAATCTATAAACAAAGGGTAAAAGCCTATCATGATAAGCACATTGTCAAAAGGACTTTTCACCCTAGCCAACAAGTCCTATTATTCAATTCAAGGTTGAAACTCTTCTCAGGGAATCTGAAGTTTAAATGGTCTGGCTCATTCATTATTAAGGTTATAGCATCACATGGAGCAATTGAAGATGAAGACCCTATATCCAAGAGATCATGTAAAGTGAATGGACAACGATTGAAGCCTTATTTTGGAGGTGACATTGAGAGGGTAAGGGCATCTCTTAGTTTGAGTGACCCTTGATGAACATTCAGGCGTCAAGCTAATGACGTTAAAGAAGCGCTAATTAGGAGGTAACCCAATTTCTTTTATGTTTTTGCATTCATTCATTCATTAATTTCTTTTTAGTTTAATTATGTTGGATGTAACTTGGTTAACTTTTGAAAGTTTGATACAAGTCATTTTTGTTTCAGGAGTGTCTTTTATTTTGTTCAAGTTGAGTACAGAAGAAAAAAAACTCAAGGATGGCACCAAAGCACCTCAAGCATTCTACAGATTTTTCACAGAACAGATGCTTCATGCTGAGCGCCATGATCTCATACTGAGCATAATTGAAGAGGTCAGCCACTGACTTCATCATGCTGAGTGTATCAGGAGCATGCTGAGCACAATTCAGATTTGTTGCTACTGACTTATTCATGCTGAACGGGATATGGTCATGCTGAGCACAAGTCTTCACTGTAGTTTTTTTTTAATTATGCTGAGTGTGCCTTATCACTGCTGAGCGTGATCTCAGTTCTTAAAAGCATCTGGAGTAGCATTGCTCACTGTGCTTGCATTCAAGTTCATTAGGTCTAAACTTCAATCTCTATTCTGCATTCCTCACTTCCAAGCCCCTGTGTTCATTTATGGTTTTCAAGAGCTTTAGTCCATTAAATTTTTGCTCTTTAGTTAGTCACAATACTTCCCCATGCCAGGTATGTCTCATTCTCCTCTCTTTCTTTTATTTCATTTTTTTTAGTTGCTCATTTTAACATGGGATTTTTTCGTCATTCTCGGCTAAGTAGGAATTTGGTTAGTGCATTTCGATTTTGGCTATATTGGTGAATATCAGTAGCTTGTTGTATGCGTCAGGGAGGGAGTTCTATCATTGAAATGAATTTTTCCTTTAATTGGGTGATGTACACCCCAAGTGCTTTACAAAATTTCCAAATGTGAACTGTGTTGTCCATAATTTCATCCTATACTATATCCTTTGGTATCAATGTTGGTTTTTCATTTTAATTTCTTAAGGATCATTCACAATGTGTTCAATATAGTATTAGTTGCTTTTCATTACTATGTGGCCTCTCTTTTTCAGTCAATACACCTTGTAGTTTTAAATGGGGATATGACAATTGTTAGTTGGTTTTGGCATGGTTATGAATTTGGTTCTTGGCATGGTTATGCGGCCTCCCTTGCATGAGTGTTAATTTTTTTTTTGTGTACTACACATGAGTGTAATGGCCTGTACACATTATTTTTTGTGTTAATGTTGCTAAAAATCCATATTGGGGCTGTGAAAGCATCACACACATTATTGCATTAATATTAGCTTCCTAGTAATTTCATAATGATGCTGAATTATGTCTCTCTTTGTCTTGTTGCCTTGCTGAATTGTTCATATTTTCACAGGACTATGGCATCAAAAGCTAAGGCTGATAAGAAGCGAAAGAATCCAACCTCTAAACCATTCAATGTTGATCTTTTCAAGTCTTATGACCATCAACAGCTCTTCGAGTCAATCATCAGGCAAAAGAAAATTATACATGAGAAGGCCTTTGAGCTCTATGATGATGAATATCCAGAAATTCAGCAGAACATTCAAGATAGGGGCTGGAAAACTATGGTGACATTCTCGAAACTGGCTTGCCCTAATATTGTACAAGAGTTTTATGCCAACGCATATGCACCAGTGCTGGAAGACAGGTTTGTTAGCTTTGTTCGAGGAAAAATAATCAAGTATGACTTTCGCACTCTGAATGCCCTATTGGGAGTTGCAGAGATTTCACCATGTGCATATGAGCAGAGAGAGCAAGAACACCCTGATGCGGAAGATATTCGTGAAGGTTTGTGTAGACCAGGTGGGCAGTGGACTTATGGTATTGATAGAGCCCTGAATAAGATTCGTTCTTCAGACCTAAAACCAATTACAAGGGCCTGGTCCACTTTTGTTCATCACACTCGTCTCCCATATGCTAATGTATCCAACATCAATGTGATCAGGGCCCAGTTAATTTGTGCTATAGTAAAGGGCGAAGCCGTTAATGTGGGGCGTGTGCTCTCGTTAGACATTCAAGCCACTGCAAATGACACTTATGCCACATTATGCCATCCTTCTCTCATCTGTCTTCTCTATAGAAAGGCTAGTGTGAAGCTGCCAAAGAATGCGATAGTACTAAAGCCAATGATTTCCATCACAGTCAAGTGGATTCGGTGAATTCCCACTGAAGATATTAGAGCATCTTCCTCTGCACAGCCACCAGTAGGTGACCAGGGCACTCAGATGCAAGACCAGCCACGGGATTCGCAAGACAGATTGTAGAGGATGGAGGCTACTGTAAACCAGATGAGGCAGGACTAGCTTCAGCTGATAGAGGGTCAACTCGTATCGAGCGGAGCATCTAGGCATTATTCAAGGTGTTTATTGCTGCACGGGATGGACTAGCAGTAAACCCGACGTCTGAGTAGGAGATGATGCAGTTAGTAAATTTTGATGGTCATGAGCAGGCAGAGCAGCAAGGTGATCTTGGGACAGCCGCCACCATTTTGGAAGAGCAAGAGGAACTAGAGCCGTGATGCACTATTGTATTCTGTTGTCTCTTTTATATTTCTATTCTTTTGGTTTTCTAGCTATTTTGGATATTTTCTTTGGGATATTTTGTGGCTGTTAGTATTTATTTAGTTTATCTTACACTTCTACTACTTAATTCTTGCTTTACTTTTGATTCCACCTATATAGCTACTCACTCACCTCTTTATGTGTAGAAATAACTTCTGTAGTCATTGCTATCGGATTGTGATGTTACTAGAGGTTCATCGATGGTATGCTTCGACGGAGGGAAGCTTCTTTCCCTTACTCATATTTTTGTTCATTTTATCCCTGTTGGGACATGGTTAGGTGATATATTTTTGGATGCATGTCATTTTGTTAGTTTTGCATGGGCGTGTATCAATCATTCACTGTCCATGAACTCCTTGTTTAGTTCTTTTTGCGACCATGTGCAGTTTGTGGCTGCATAGCATGATTCGTTCACTGCTTCCTTATTGGAATGTGCACGAATTGGTAATTTGTGTTGGTATTGACTGTGACACTTACTGGTTGTGATTGTTTCCTTGATACACTTAATTACCTATAAGAATTTGAGCTCAAACAGATGTATTTTCATTCATGTGTGTTTAATTCATCACTTGCATGTTTTCTTCAGAACTTGACTTAGTTCTTAATCACTTTTATTTTCCTTAGGCACACACACATGATTGAGGTAGTTTTTCTTCAATTACACTTAGTGCCAAATAATTCTCCCTTTCCTTCATTCCCTTGTTATGCTCAATTGAGCTGTCTACCCATTTTTGGTTGTACTTAGCTCATTACAAGCCAAGGCCAAAAGACAAAGTTGTCCTTTCCTAATTGGGATTAAGGGATCCAATTTGATTTATGAGACTCTGGCTCTTGCATTAAGTTTGGGGTTATGCTCATTGCTTGAGGACAAACACGATTTTGAAGTTTGGGGTGGAGGTAATGCATAAACCAAACAAATATACAGGGATGGTGTACAAAGAGAAGAAAAAGAAAAAAATATTTTGTATATGTGTATACAATATAAATTAAAAAAAAAACAAAAAGAAACAAAAGAAAATCCCAACGAAAAAAAAAAAAAAAAAAGAGAGCAAGTATGGCACAAAGCAAAAGAAAATGTGGATTGAATAAAGTTAAAATAATAATAATAATAATAATAATAATAATAATAATAATAATAATAATAATAATAATAATAATAATAATAATAATAATAATAATAATTTTTTTTTTTTTGTAAATGAGGAAAAGTTCAAAAGAAAGGAAGCCTCATAGCTTGGATCCTTTAATTCTAATCAGAGTTAGCTTAGATCCTTCAATGTACCTACATTCACCCTAGCCTTATTACAATCCAAAGAAAGACCTCTTGATGTGTGTTGTTCTAGAAAGTACAATTGTTATTTGAGAATTTTGTCAAGCCTATGGTAGGAAATTGCATGATGATGATAATGTTAGAGAGTAAATAAACTCTAAACAGTTGAGTGACAGTGAAACACATAATCTGGTGAGAAGTGTGAAAAGGAGTCAATCACATTTAGGAAAGTCAAGGTCCAATGCTCTCTTGAATTACCACAATTGGGAATTATGAACTCAAGGGAGTAAGTGCATTGGTTGTGCGATGCATGTTACATTGTGTGCATTGATCAAGACTTGAAATTAGCATGGATGGATTAGTGCAAGATGAAACTTACCCTTGAGAATTCAACCTGATCCCTATGTGATTCTAGTTGTTTGCTTGGGGACAAGCAAAATTTTTAACTTTGGGATTGTGATGAATCTACATAATATGTAGATTTATAGGCTAAAAGGGTTGTAGTTATGCGAATTTTTAATAAAAGTTGTTGATTTTTGATTTAGGATCAGTGTAAATAAATCTCACATTAATTGTCCTCGCTTATGGTAATTTTCTTGGATTGCACTAACTTTGGAAAACCATCCTTTATAGGAATTCAAGACCATCAAGTTTCATTCTCGAGTCATATTCATCCAAGAGGATGAATTCACTATGCTCTATGCTCAATGAATTTCGCTTTGCTCTTGCAAAATGATGAATTCACTACTGACTTCCGCGTGCTAAGTGCAGATTTCACATGCTCAGCGAAAAAGGGAATGTTCATTTCTGACCTGTTTGCACTCAGCGCGGATTTCTCATGCTGAACGCAAACGGTTATTTCTGACACTTTTAAATATGAAGCTCAGCTCATTTAAAGGAACTTTTGACATTTTTTGGGTGCGAATTGGAGGAATTCTCAGAGCTTCTTGGGATCCATTGGTGTTCAAGTGCTTTTGGAAAGAAAATTTAAAGATCCAATGCATTCCTCATCCAATTTCCACACTATTTTTTTTACTTTTCTCAATTTCATCATGTGTAAATAAACTCTACAAGTTAGGGTAGGATGAATTTTAGTTCAAATCTTGTGTACTTGTTCTGATCTTGAATTCAATGACGATTCATAGTAATTGAGTAAATCCTTCTACTCTTAATACTTTCCTTGACTGGCCATCATTAGAATTGTTCTTATGACTTGATTGTTCAATTAGAAAATTGACATTAGGTTAGATCTGAAGAAATTTACCATGAATTGCATAATCTTAAGAATAGGATATGGAATTTATGCATTTGTATGAATTCTTATGCTTATTGCTTGGTTTGAATTGAGAGCACTTAAGGGAAAAGGGTTCTTAGTTAAGACTAAAGGGATTATTTGCCAAGGAATTGAGAATAATATGAATTTGTGAATTTGAATGTCAATTATTTGAGTTGAAATTGAATTCACAACAGAATTAAGGCATAAGAGGAGAGCTATGAGGATTCCGAAGTCTAACCAATTTTATTCTAAAAATCTCAATTCACTTGTGTTATTTGATTCTAGGATAATTTGTTTCATACTTTCAGCACAATTTATAATTCATCATTATTTTTACTTACTCTAATGCTAAGTTCTACTGTAACTCTTGACTCAAATACATGTTATTCATTAGTTCAATTAGCGATTTCTTAGTTTACGTTGATAATTGACACACAATTCTCGTGGGATCGACAACCTTATTCACTCTTTATTACTTGTACGATTTGCTATACTTGTCAATTCATTAAAATCAAGACCCATCAAAGCTTCTTCCATCATATTCGACTTAGAAGTAGAGAACAGATTCAAAAAATAGCTTTTAGCAATACTTTCCAATTCAGTATCCTCTGACTACCAGGTTCCACTTTCATTTTTTAATCTAGAAATCTAGTTTTACTTTTGTCTAGTCGATGCCCTCCCATGGAAGAACTTTGTATTCTGATCCCCTTCCTTGAGCTAATTTACTCTAGACCTCTGTTTCCACATAATCTCCTCTCTACAAAGGATTTCATTGAGCTCTTTTTTGAGCTATTGCAGTTCCAACACATTTTCTTGACTTGGCTCCTTTGCTGCCCATTTATTTATATCATTCTGAATTTTCTTCATTTGTTTCCCCACATGACCAAACGTTTCTTTATTCCAAAATTGAAGTTTCTCCACAACACAACCGATTCTAGATGCAACCTGTGACAGAGAAGAACCCATAACACCTAGATTCCCATTTTGAGCAATTATTTCTTCGCATCTAGGATGGCGGGACCATATTTTCTCAAATCTAAATGGCCTATCGTTTTTCACCCCTTGCTACCTATTTCAGTGTATATCAGTATCTAATAATATAGGACAATGATCAAAATGTGATGGAAAGAAATGAGTAACTTGAGTATACCTCTATTTCTCCAACCAGGATGAGTTTGCAACAAATCTATCAAGGCGTTTTTTTTTTAATATGGACGTTGAGGACCAAGTATATTTATAACCTAAATATTATAAATCCTGCAAACTATAAACACTTCTTTAAAGGTATCCATTTGATGAGCTGGACATTGAAGACCACCTAGCTTTTCAAAAGTGTCTAGCACTTCATTGAAGTCTCCACCAATAAGCCACAGTACATAATCATCTTGGTGGAGATCCTTCAAAAGTTGCCATGATTGGGGTCGGTTTATCAACATAGCATCACCAGAAAATCCTATAAATTTCCATATTGCACCATCATGTTGAGACTTGATTTGAACATCAATAAATCGGGAACAAAATTGTTGAACCAAGATATCAATATCAAATTTCCATAACAGCCCCAAACCTTCACGTCTATCATCACTGCTAACACCCAAACCCTTACTGAAACCCAGTTTCCATTTCAACCTGTCGAATTCCACATTAGATAATTTTGTCTTTATGAAGAACACAAGATCAAGATTATTTTGCTTCAGGATGAGGCATAAAGCTAGAACTGCCTGTGGATTCCCAAGACCACAGTAGTTCTAAGAGAGGACTTTCATGGCTGACGGAGGAGTTGCAACGCAAGCTCCACCATTGTAGATGAGTTAGTATCAAAACTTCCTTCTAGAGTTCTTCGTACTCTCTGCCTTTCCCTTTCACTATCAATTTCCATTGTTATTTCACCTTTTCTTGGTAAGTTTCTAAATTACGCTTTGATAGTGTAACTCCCAGCCCCAGATTCTCTGTTGTGTCTATATTCACTGCTCAAGCCTTATGCTTCCATTTCTTTCTTGTCTTCTCTGACTGAGAAGGAGGATTTTTCTAAATCTGACCTTTTGGAGTATTGCTATTATGAGGAGTAGACATCTCATTTACAATAACAACCACCTCAAGTCTTTTACTAACCACTCTATCTTCCTTCACCACCACTGCCTTCTCCTTTTCTGGACTAGAAACATTTTTTGTAGAGGAGGAAATAGCTGGTGAAGTTGCTGATTTTTCACCAGTAGATCCTCTTGGCTGACCACCTATACCAGATTTTGAATGACCTACCCTTCCTTCACATTAAGCACGAAGCCAGTCCCCAAATTGTTGACAGTCCACCGATTCTTCTACGTCACAATCCCCCTTCATATGCCCAAGAAGACCGGAGTGGCAACAAAAGTTTGGAAGTCTCTCATATTGAAGGAAAAACCACTGTGGATCCAAGGAGGAATCAACAAGAAGTTTTACACCTCTCCTTAATGGCTTTCGTACGTCAATCTTCACTCTTATTCTTAGATAAGCACTCTTCGTGATTCCTCTTTCATCAACGTCAATGTCCAAACACTCTCTAATGGCAGAACTGATCATCATCCTAGTCCTTTTATTCATAGCACAAAGAGGAAGATTTAAGACCTTGATCCAAAAAACTTCATGACTGAAAGTAATCTCCGAAGTACGAACACGTCCATCATACGACCAAGTGCGTTGAAGTTGCATGGATGAACTGATTAAGCGCTACCAACCAATAAGAACTTGTCCACTTTACTAGACCCTCCTTCAACATAAATGTTCACTCCCACTGTGATTCCTTCCTCCTCAGATAGCGATAGTGATGGTGTATGTCTTAGAGTCTAATTTATTTTGACAATACTTACATATATTATATTATGCTATTTATTTAATATATGAGACATTTTATTTATTGTGTTATTTATAATAACAATAATAAAGTCCTTAGAATAGTAAGTTTAATATTATAAGACATCAAGTGAATGACTTGATCGTGAGATCCTATTAGATAGAATCAGAACACTATTCTTAAATGTCCCTAATCAAGTATTATTGTTAATTAGTACAACAATAATACATTGAGATTAACATGTGCGTATACTGATGGTCACATCTCACTAGTTATGAATATGAGATATCAAGTCTTCACATGAATACATATTAGAGTAATAATGTATTGGACTGACCCACAATGAGGACGTTGCGTGGATCGTTACATGAGTGTCATAGACGATTCTCAAAGTAAAAATGGTGTATGTGGTTCTTTGACCTGAAATCACTACAATTCTCACATAAGGAGTTATATGTTTTAATGTCATCAAACATCATCTGTAAGAATGTGATTATAAAATTAGTTATTGGACATACCACAAATCATGCAGAGAAATGTGAGTGACCTAAATGATTTCATTTTCATAAATATACTCATTATTGTTATTGATTTTTATATTCTGATTTTCATAAACATACTAATTATTATTATCGTCAGCATCATTCACAACACATATAAATACTTTGAATCTACATTTTTTTTTTTATTTTGGTTCATGTAATTACAATATATGTTAATAATTATATCTAATTAGACTCACTATTAAAAGTACATGTTCTTGAACCTCAAGTGATTGGTCTAGTGATGGATGAATATGTAATGTGTGAGTAGTTACACAGTCATAAGTTCAAATCATAGTTATTAGGGATAAAGAATATTCTTATGAATCCTCTAGTCCCAACATGAATGATTTACCTTTGACTAGACAAAAAAAATAGATTAATTGGGATATACATAAGTTGGCTTGGTCAACATTTGACTGTAATACAAAAAACAAAAAAACAAAAATATTGCACATGTTCTTGGATGAATGCATTAATGGAAAGCCTGTTTACAGAACCCAAAATGAATGTTCATACTCTCACTTAATCATAATATTGATTGAAAAGTTGAGTTAATTTATCAAAAGCCCAAAAGGTACATATTGGAGCAACCCTTCACAAATATTTAGTAGCGTAGCTCAACATTTCTTTGGGCTATTGCTATTTCAAAGAAGCCTTTAATACCACAAAGGCCCATCAAAAGGAGGAAGGGAGAAAAAACAAAACAAGTGGAAAAATGTATTGCATTCACATTCGTCAACTTTAAGGTATTTGTAAACAACTATCATAAATTATCAATTCTCTTTTATTAAGTGCCTGAACTAATAGGATTATCCTAATATCCTTCCATCCATGTATCGTTTATTAGTTAATGATAAAAACTAATCATGTGACAAATATGTGATTTTTAAAAGCGTGAGCTGAATGACATAATCTCAGCCACCTATAGAAATTAATCTCTTCCATTAAATTAAAATTAAAATTTTACTCTTTAATCAATTTAGTAAATTAATACATCAAATAAAAAAAAACCTGAATCACATTCCAAGCACATGCTCTTCTTCTTCATTAAAGCATTGACTGATGAAAAAGAAGGCTATGCTCACTAAGCTTGGATGCAACTGTCATACAGCTGATGTGTCCTCATACGGAGATAGTTCTCCCATGCGGGTCGTTTTACAGTCTTCATCAGTGTAAACAGAGTTTTGATACTCACTGATTTTGACCTGATATTATAAGTTTTGGTAGTATTTATACTCTTGTCCTACTTTTACTCATATTGTATTTGAACCCTAAGCTTTCATTTTTCACTTATTAGTCCTTATTATATGTTTTTGGTTAAAATCTTTATCTTCTTTGGTGGTCGAAAACAGATATGACTAGCGGTGAAGGAAGTCCACTTGAGACTCACCATCCACCTTGTGCTCAAGGTCCAAGTTCTTTGATGCAACACCAGCACCATTATTGCCAACAACAACAATGAGATCCGATACATCAGAATCACTGTCAACAAAACCAAACTCACTTCTGTTGACAAACTTGTCGAATTTTCATTGTAATTAAGAATAATACATATTATAAAAGTTGTTTGTAATGAATACAAGCCATTGATCAGTATTCATTAAAAATCAACAGCTATATTAGTGAGTTTTGATATTCCCTTGACTTTGATGAGTATGGTAAAACGACCCCTCCCATGGCTGGTGATTCCACATCCACGAATACACATACATGATAAAGCCATTATTTATCATATGTTATTTCTATTAGTTTGTTAGAATTAGTTATGCCAATTGTATGGCAAATAAGTAGTTAGCTTTTCATTCTATAAATAGCTTTGTACATAGCTACACAATACACGTGTATAAATAGTCCCTCAGTGGATGAATAAACCAATTCTCTCATTTCATCTCACACAAAACTCTATAATTAATAGCAACAATGTGGTAGTCCTCATCATGGTGCTGTTGTTTGTGGTTGTCTTCTTTGTGGTGGTCTTGCAATCCTTATTGCATATGCAGATGGAGGATGAACCAAGTGTGGAGAATGTTAACACTAGTGCTAGGGTCTAATATGTTGTATGGTAGGAGAGTTTGATCTTGAAATTAAGATTGGAATTGGATATTATTGTTTGTATTTGAAATTAAGGTTTGGATTGGGAATTTTTGTTTGAAAATAATGAATTTATGTTTAATTTAGGAATTTTCATTTGAATGTGAATTGGGATTTGTATTGAAAATTAGTTCCATCTATGCTTTTACACATTACCAAATGATTGATTAACTTTATAACAGGAAGATTATCTTTCTATGTTTGAAATCATGGAAAGATTGATAAAGGGGTATAAAAATATTAATGTGTGCTTTGAAACTCTATATGCTGCAAGGGCATATAGTGTTTTAGAGCAAACATTTTAAATGAATGAAATTCAAAAGATTGATAAAAGGGAATATGAACAATTAAAGAAATTTGAACCAAGGATATGACGCAAGTTTACAATCTGAAACCTATCCAATTTGCTTTGAGCTTACTAGAAATATACTAACAATGAATTGGTTTTGTGCTTCTAACCCTAATTCAAAGTAACATCATGTGAATTAATATCTTAGAAACATCTAACTATTACATAAAAGAGGTAGGAGACAAGCTTATAATTACTACGGTGGAAATTGTTAAAAGGTATTTGATTAAGAGATTACATGTTTAAAGAAATGGAATGCTAGTTTACTTATAGTTAATGTGCCCCAAGATACTTGAGAAGCTAGAAGCCTCCAAGATAGATGCAATGAAGTGCATAATCTATATTGGAGGGCACATGACATTTGAGATTAGCCGTCGTTTTGATGCATGGGAACAAGGTTATAAACTTGCTAGAAAAAATTTATACCTGTATAAAGTGGGCATATGATTGGAATTCCTTGTGGTCATGATGTGGCTACAATATATGATGACAAAGGAGGGCCATAGCTATGTGGATCCCTTATTCTCAAAAGAGACGTTCCTAAAAGAATATGAATTTATTTATAATATATAAAAGTTGAAGCATGGCTCTAGAATTGCCATTTCAATATGTATGACATATCAATAATTTTACATCATTTTCACCTTTCTTTTCATTGGCTTTTCACCTTCTAAGTTAGTGTCTTTTGAGATTTTCATCTCACTCATTATCTCATTTATAACTTCAATAACCATGTCGGACAAAAGGATCTTCTCATGTGTCTTTTTTACATGACAATGTCATGTGAAGAGAGAAATAGACACAAACACTTTAAGGAGGGCTCCACAAATTTAGATAGGGCTCTAACTATTTAAAGTCTTTATGTCTATCTCTTTCTTCACATGATCTTTCGTCATATGAAAAAGACATATGAGAGGATCTATTTCCCTATGAAAGTATTTTTCCATCTCCTACCTTTCATTTTGACCATTATTATTACGTTACGAAACCATAAAAAACTCAGCTATTAGGATGGAGACACAAAGAAACATGGCACTTTTCATAGAAAAAAATGAAGAAGAACCTTTGCTTATATGTCATGGACTCGTGTTTGCAACTAGAATATGGAAGGGTCTATATTCAAACTAGACAGATTTGTAAATGGGAAAATAAGCCCAATATATTCCTCTTCTTCAAATGTGGATCTCGTTATCTGCAAACTTCAAAATGCTATTTATCGTAGCATTGTCCGCCAACTCTGATTTGCTCTTCTTCCTCTTTGGTGACTCTCACTAGTGGGTGCACTTACCTTGCTTTGCATCCAACGGGGGTCTCGTTTAATTAAATATATTGCATAAGGAGCTAGGTTGATTATTGAGGAAGTAATTAGCATTGGCAGGACATAGACCACATGGGCAAGAAGGCCATTGTCAGCAATGGAGCGCTATGATCGAAACCTTCAGGTTCAAGTCTGTTCAAAGTTTATCAATAGGACCTCTACTTGCAGTGAGCTATGAGATCTCTAGGAGGAGCTTGAGGGTATTACAATGAAGCCCTCTTGGAGGAACTTGCTTATACTTCATTGCTGCCACAAACAATCTCAACTTTGGTAAGAACAAACATGAAACACTCACTATATGATCTTCCTCCTCTGTTTTTCCTTTTCAAATAACAGTTACCATTGCAGCAGGATTTTAGTCCATTTTACTGATAATAGTCCTTTAACTTACAAAAAAATCAAAAAGAGAAAAAGAAAATGTCCTTATTTTCATTCAACATGAATATCACATTCATATATTCACATCAGGATTTCTCTGCAAAAAATTGAAATAATACAAAACTTTGTAAGCCTGTACGAAAAATAAATTGATGAAAAATTGATATTTTGCAAATATTTTTGGTTTTGGATTATGTGTATCATTTTTTTAGACTTCAATTTATTTAAAATAAGATTTTGATGGTTGACTGAGATATCATGGATGAACCCAATTGGCTTAGTTAAAAGCAATATTTGGCTGCGTCTTGGCTTTATGCCTCTGCTAGACTGCTTCCAGATGGTCTTTATTGGTAGTATGTGCTTATATGAAATCTAATTTGTTTGTTATATTTTGCAGATATTGCCATTTTGTAATAGCATAGTCCACACAAACTACTTACTTTATTTCTCTTGAAGTCACAAATAAAGTGTTGAAGTAACTAATGTGAATACTCTAATTACTCTCGTTTCCAGGGTAAGATTTTAGAGTCGTACGTGGCCTACGATTTTGCACGTGACCTTAAACCTGGAAACATCAACCCTTTAATATTCAAGAGGAGAGAGGGATCAAACTCTAGCGAAGTTTTTAATGGACTTGTTCTCAAAATTATACAGTTTGTCGCCTCATTAATGATGATGATATTCAATGAAAAAAAAATGTACCAATGTTCACGCATGCATCAAATATCATCAAGTGCAATGTAACATATGCGAATTGAGGAGTGTAGAGTGTTTAAGAACTTTTGTAATGTTACCAAGACCCTTTATTTATAGATGAATTGAGTAATCGCTCCAAGCATCAAAAGATCATGTAATGATTTGATGTTTGCTTAGATTGCGCCACATGTCATCGATGGTTATTTTTTTCCCATCAGTGCATAACTTGAATTCATGTCTTCATGGAGTGCTTCATGCGTAAAAATGGGAAGTAATGGGAATAAACCCCCCGCATCATGGGTTCCGGCCCATGACTAGCATTTTATAATTGACGATCTTTCAAAAAGTCACATGATTGTCATGTGCGGTTTAAGATTAAGCCTTATCAAAACTTCTCATCAACAACATCAGTATTGTTATTATGCACCATTACAATTCAGACTCTAATGTATAAGTGTCGACTATATTTATTGGTGTTTCAACTATATGGTAGCTTTAGTATTAATATTTAATTCAATGTTTGACAACAACAATACTACCAACTTGCTAAGATGGCATCAGTACTACTAAGATTTCTACTTCAATTGATCTTTTTGTGACTACACGTATACAATCCTTCAATTCCTAGGCAATATCATTATTGCCTTCATTTGACAACTCCAGTACCATTGACTCAAAGTTTCAGTATTCATTTGGCATCTTTTAACTGCCTCAGTACTGTCACATGTCACATGCTAACATATTTATAGCCTATGTGTGCCTAACAAATAAATTTTATTTGATTTCTAACAGATTCCCTCCTAAGTATGGCCTTTGAGTGGTTAGACGAAATGGCCATACTTATGAACTGTTTTGGAAAATGTCGCATCACCTTAATTGTCATTAAGTTCTAAACACATATCCCCTGAACGCATTTATTTCAAATATGCATTTTCCAACTTTATTTATGTTTCATACCTCTTGGTTTGTCCAATTGGCATTCTCATTCTCCTCTTTATATAGGATATAAGAATGAATATTCCTTATTCTCACTTAAAATACTAACATGAAGGAGTCATCTTCCTCGAATAATTCCCCTTTTCTTCCTCAAAAGTCCTTGCAACTCTCCTCCAGCAATACCCCTTTATTGGAGTGATACACTTTAAGCCCATGCATATTCATTGGCTGAAACCAACAAATCCTCTGAAGATTCTTTCCGAAAGATCCTGGTGTAACACCTCAAATTTCGTATCTCTTAAACAGTAATTTTGACAGTTAACAGAATTTTACTGTTTAGTAATTTCTGGATACTGTAAAATTATTTTGTTTATTCCATCAGCGTATTTGATCGTTTTGAGTGATTTACTCCGTGTCAAGAAAATAAAAATTTTCGGGCCTGGGAAAACTTTACGTAATTTAATTTTTACCGTTAGGTAATTATTTTACGTAATCTGAATTGATATTTGTGCGTTTTCTAATTTTTGTGATTTTATGGATGATTATGAATTTTTTTTACTATTTGTGGGCCCAAAGGGGTGTATGTGGACCTAGGTGGGTCCCGCAAAGTGAAAATCTTTCTACGCATAGAAAAATTTGTACTGTTTAGACGAAGACAGGGGATCTTACTAAACCTGAATCCGGAAACAGTTTTACAAATTTTCTTGTATTGTGTTTGGTACTGTATTTAATTATCGGGCGATAAAAATACAGTAAATATATTCTTTCGTGAGGTTTTTAGTAGATAAAAATAGAAATTTTATTGCTTAAGTCAACATTAGTGGTTTGGATATCCACCATTGATTTATTTAACGATGGAGACTTGATCTTGATTTAATCAACGGACGAGATTTGATCTTAAAAATGAATAAGATCATTTATAACCATTAGATGGAGATTAAATTAAGGGTAGATATTTAGTTTTATATAATGGCTATGACCATTTACCATTGGATTTAGAAGTGATCAAGGGTGGAGATTTAGTTTTAAAAAGTGAAAAAGACCATTCATGACCATTGGATGAAGGATTAATCAAGGGTGGAGATTTGGTCTTAAAAAGTAGCAAAGACTAATTATGACCCTTGGATTAAAAGTAAGAATGAGTAATCTTGACCCTTTATTTTGGAGACACATCTAATGGCTAGAATTTAAAGGAGAAAGATCCAATGACCTAGATTAAGTCTTCTAAATCAAAAGTCTACCTAAATCCTAACTATTGAATTAATCAATGGTAGAAATACTCTAAATGGTGACTAATAATGATGACAACTTCATGAATGCATTAGGAAGAGGGGGACGGTTTTGGAGAATGCATAGGAAAGGAGGAGACAATTTTGAGTAGCCTTTTTAGGCCAAAGAAAAGATGAAGTCAACAATAGTAGCTTTAATTTGATTAGTCACTAATTAATCCTAATTTGGTTAATCTAATGGCCTAATTAACAAGCTAAGTAAAAAAATTAATTGTTAAATTATTATAATTTAATTCTTAATTACATATCCTAATTTTAATTAGAGGATATAATATATACAATTATATGTCTAATGAATCAATTATGTAATTGGATAATTAATTAAGATTGGTTAGGAAACTAAACCTAATTAACTAGTGATTTGATTAGCAAGTAATTAGACTTGAATTAAAACAAATTAATGTCCCTAAAACCCCAAGGAGTCCCACGGTTTGCAGCAGCTTGGAGGAGTCATCTATATGGTTCTTGAACCATCCATAATATCCATACAAATCAAATTGATGACCTATGCCATGTGCTACTCCATGTGCATCCAATTGGTGATATTTTGAGTCAAGCAAATCCTCTAATTTCACTACCCATTCACGGCAGCAGCCTTCCATAATTCAATCTCACAAATTTTATTTTCTCTCTCATCCAAAAAGCTTTCATCTTTTCTCTCAAAAATCCCAAGAACCAAAGCATCATTTTTCCTTCCTTTTTCCTCCATAGGTTCGGTCTCCACCACCAAATACACTATCCATCACCTATAATTTTCACTCTCATCATTTCCTAAAGCTAAACACCATTCTAAACACTTTTCATTTAGAAAGTTTTTCCAAAATCCCACTCTAAGTGCTTCAAAATCCCACTTTTAGCTTACTTCCTTAGAGGTAAACTTTGATTTCTATGGTTTAAATTCATGTTTATGATTTTCTAAGCCATGTTTGTTCCATGGTTTGTTATTATTAAGCTTTGTTTGTGATTTTACTAATTGTTTTAGAATTGTTAGGAACTTCTCAAAATTCTATCATCTACAACCTTGTCATTCAAGTTAAAAATCAAAAAGCTTATGTTTTTCTTCTTGTGAGGAATTCGGTCAACCACCCTAAGACCACCCTTCAAATTTGTTTAATTTCATCCAACCATAGATCTTAAATCTACATGATATTCTAAGCAACTTTCATGTTGGAGACTTTCTCTAAATCATTCATCTTCATGGACTTTCTTCAAGATCAAAGTTATTAGGTTTTTGAGGTGAAGTATAAGAAGACTTCATTTCTTCTCTTCTTTTTCATGATCTAAACTATGTTTGATCCATGGTTCCTCTTAATCAAGCTTAGTATACTAATTTCTATATATTTTGTTTTGTATTTGAGAAGCCTTTGGTGGTGAAGAACTTGGAAAAAGAAGCAAATCAAGAAGCTTTTGAGGATCTTCAAGAGGTAAATTGGAGATCCATCTCACCAACCAAGCATGGTGGTGAGAGATGGTCTTATATTTGATGGATGGTGAATCCATGTGAGGATTCATATCCATGGTCATGTAATAATTTATATGTGTTTATGAGCTTTGATTAATTGCCTATGCTTAATATATACTTTGCATGAGTTTATGATTTTGATGGTATGCTTATACTATGCATGATGATAATATAGCATGCTTTTTTGATATATATATATGATGTGTATGTATGTGTATGCCATGATTTGGTGATGGAAAGAAAATTAATTTTGGTCCCAATGGCCAAGGAAGGACTACGATTTTGATGCCCTTGATTAGGGTTCATATTAAAATTTTTCAAGAACAAGGGAATTAATTTTTGGTCCCTAGAAACATGGTGAATATCGGTTAAGACACCTCAAGATAGGTGTTCATAAATGAATATTTTCATGAATGATGAAAATGGATGTTTAGAAAAACAAGGAAAATAAACAAAGAGTTTATTTTTCAAAGAGTACAAGAACATGGTTTTTGAGGAATTTTTATTGATTTATTTTGTGTAAAAAGTTTCTAAGTGTTTTACAAAACATGAGATTTAAATGAAAATAGCAATGATGATTTTAAGAATTTGCAAAGAAAGTGAAAAAAAAAGATTTGCAAAGAAAATAAAAATGAATTTGAACAAATGGGTTTGGTTTTATAACCATAAGTCTTTGCGGTTTTGAAAACAAAATTTTTAATGGTTTTGTTTGTGTAAAACCATATCAATTTAAAAGGAAAAATATTTGATGGTTTCAATAGTCATGTCCACGTTTTTGAAGGCTTGTAATGCCTTGATTTTTATGAACAAAGTGATTTTCAAAGTGGAAACGTAACTTGATTTAATACAAGAATTTGAAAAGGGAATCAGAGCATTTTAATCACTTGAGAAATTAAGTTTTTGTAAACAAGAATGTTTTCAAACTTCAATTTATTTTGAAGAAGGTTGTGTTTGGAAATGATTTGGGAAAAATGAAGAATATAGTGGTATTATGAAAATCTACTAACGTATAACTTATTTTTGAGTTTTGAAGTACGTTAGAAAATGTTAAGTTTTGAAACGTTGATTTATATCAATGGAAAAGTGATTTTGTGAATTATATTTTGGAAAAAGATTTCTTGAGTAAAGAAATGTGAAAAAAGATTTTCTTGAGTAAAGAAAATGTGTTAAATAAAGTATAAAGTCATATTATTTTGAGGAAAGTTGAAATGGAATTTTTGAAGAAATGAGAAATATTTTCTGTAATGGAATTGTGGTGAAAAATAATTATTTACGTATCTTAAAAATGTAATTTTTAAAGTACGTGATTTGAAATATAGTAAAATATTTCCAAGTGTTTGAAAATACAGTAAAATATTTTTATGCGATTTGAAATATGATAAAATATTACTACGTGATTGGAGATGCGTTGAAACATTTTTTAAGTGATTTGAATTACGTTTAAATATTTTACGTAATTTGAACTACTGTTGAAAAATCACTACGTGATTAAATAATGAGAGAATATTTTTACGTGATTGTGAAAATGACGGAAAATCATTATGTGATTTGAAAAGTGTTTTAAATATTTTAAAAATGATGGAAAATGATTTACGCAACTTAAAAGAATGATTTTTAAGCTACGCGATTTTGAAAATGATAAAAAATCATTACGCGATTTGAGAAACGTATATTTTTATGCGATTGAGAAAAATGTTGAAAAATTTAATACGTGATTTAAAGGTGCAACAGAAGAGTTACAGTATTGTGAAAACGTAACATAAACGTTTTGGAATTATGAAAATGAAATGAAAATATTGTACAATTTTGTGAAAACATGACGAAAGAATTTTATAACTATGAAAATGTGATAATATGATTTTCCTGTTGAAAATACAGTATAAATACTGTAGAACCAGTATATGGATGTTTTGTGAGAAAATGACATGTTTTGCCTGTGATTGGCATTTGGTGCATTATACATGCATTGAAAAGATATGTCTGTGATTGGATTTGGTGCATTGAAAAAAAAATATGCATTGAAACATATGATTACATTGAACAAATGAAATTGAAAAGATTTGACCCTTTGGGGTTGGACTTGTACTGATATATTCGTGTATTGTATAAAATATGTGTTGAAGCATATGATTACATTGAACAAATGAAATTGAAAAGATTTGGCCCTTTGGGGTTGGTCTTGCACTGATATATTCGTGCATTGTATAAAATATAGCTAATAGCTATTATGGCCCTTGTGGTTGAAGAGGGAATGAGAATTGATAGTGAGGTCTATGATGGATCTTGGGGGCGTCGAGGTGCGGCGGTCAACCAGTTGACAGTTGGCGAATACCCTGTGCCACTTGGCGATGCAGTCCGTTGCAACGCATTGGCGATACCCGACAAGAACACGATTCTTTTCAACGACTGGGAGATTGTCTTTGGGCTAAGGCTGACAATTAACCAGAGCATTCTTCTCGAAATTGTGAAAACTTCCATGGAGTTGTTTTTGATAAAATGAGTCTTTGTGCATATGCATAAATCTGAGCATTTATATCTGTGTGATATATTAATTGAGGAATATTAGTTATTGGTTATGACAATTGTTTTAAATACTTGGATGATAATTGAATTGATAAATGATTGGATGATGATAGTTGATTAATGTTGATGGCATGATCATAATTGCGGTATGATCTATCTGTATGATATTCTTGTTTGTGTTATCTCTGTCTTTGCCATGTTGGTATTGGTGTAGGTGATCTCACCTCTTTGTTATATTGTTTTGCTTTGTCTGTATTGTTAAAATTATACAGTAGAAGGAATGAGTTGTCTTAGACATAACGAGTAGTAGATACTCAGAGATTGATGGAAACATTGAAAAGTGGTTGTCTCAAGTTCGAAGATGTGCAGGGTAGATAAGGAGTAAAGTTCCGATGTATCAAGATGGACAGAAAAAGGAATAAGTATGTTAAAGTTTCTCGTTAGTGTTGTACCGTGCTATTAAGTAGGACCCGTCATGGGGTTTGCTACTGTAAAAAAAAAATAAGTTTGTTAATTTTATATTTCTCTTTAAATTGTGATATTAATTGGTGTCAATATTGCATAATGAATAGTTGAAATATGATTTTCAATATTACCTAATATTTTCAGTAAATTTACGTGTTAGTAAAGAAGAAATTTTGAAACTCATCTTTTATAACTCAAACTTTGTGCGAACTTCTTTTCAGATTATGAGTTAGGAGTCAGAAATGGGATGCCCTAAGGAGGGTGTTACACCTAGCCATCCCAAGATACCCATTTGTCCATGCGTATATAGGTTTGGCTAAACCTACGCTGCTCTAGCAACTCACCAGCCTTCGTTGGATGTATAACTGCATCTAACGAAGTTTGTGTGCACAGCTCTACCTCCCTGATTGCTTGGATTTCCAAGTCACTTCAAATCAGTTAGGGAGATGGGATGGGTTGGAGTCTTGGTAAAGTATTTCCTTAACCCTGATGGCTGTTTTGTTTTACTAGCTAAGGGAGTTCAGCAAGTGGTGGAGTCCACTTCTTTCGGCCTTAGGAAGTATTCTATTCAATACACCTAGAACTCCAAACTCCAACCTAGAAATAGGATTTTGGCTTTTATAATCTCGTATTTCTCTAAAAGTTGCGATTTGTCGACGTATCAATGCTATTTTATTTCTTTCATATCTATGTGTCAAACAAATCGAACCCCAATACTTCAACTTTCTTTGAGAAGCTTAAGCCAACAACCTTGTAACTGGTAGACCACAAATATAACTTAGTCAATTTAAATAAACGCTTGGCCAAAATAATGAACATAAAATAATTTAGCTTTTGATGAAATGAGTAAGTGTATTGATGACCACACTTAAGCTTTTTGGTAACCTAGCCAGCCTAACATAACGGTTAATTTGTCCAACTGACTCATCAACTTAAATAACTATAACCTCAAAGAACTTTGGCCATTAACTATTTAATTAATAGCTTGATTCATCAGTCGAATCAATGTTGCAAATGAACTATTCGATAGGAATTTTGAGTCAAGAAGATATATTCAACAACTTCCTTGTCAACCTTGAGACCAGTTTCTTTGAACAGTCAACTTTGCTACTTAAGCCCATATACAAATTAACCAAACTTGGATTGATATGTTCGCATCAAAATCCTTCTATTCAAATTGGCGCTTTTAAAAGGACATGTGGTATTGCAAGATAACCCATTCATACTAATACCGCCAATTCGAATTTTCTAATAATGACATTATCTTTTCCATCTAACTAAAACTTTGAAAGTCAAACATACTCTCTTACCTGCGAAACGCATTTATATCCAATTTTTCTCTTTCCTTTTTGTGTTTTTAGTAAGTCATCTCTCTTTGTGATCCTATTTATTTCTCTCTTACCTCTTATAAATCCCTAACTCCTGCTCCATTCAATTCCAATGGCATGTGATTGTAGAACCTCAAACCCTTCCAGGACAACTCCTTCTTTTTCCCTAATCATGCTGGAAAACATTCATTCAACTTCCGCACTCCACCCCAAACTTCATGAAACACATCAGTAGAAAGGGTTCTTCGTGACCCCACTCCATCAGACACACAAGCAAAACTGCTTCAGAGGTAAGTATTGGTTCCTTTTGACCTTCTTTCATCTTCTGATTTCCATGGCCTCTCAAGTTTAGTTGGGGATTACGCTCAGGATGAAAACTACCCTTTCAAATCCCAATTCGAGCATTTATTCTTCAATCCCTAAATCCTTGTTTATCCTTAGATAAATAAAAGTGTTTTAGAACTTTCCAATAAGTATCCGAGGATTACATCAGTTGACTAGATCGAATCCAATCAACAAAAGTAAGATATTGGAAAAGAAAAGGGATTTATGGCATTATTTAGCTTTCTAGATACGAAATTAAGCTCATTCTAATGATGATTAGCATAATAATGTCATTCTGGAATTCAGTTTCTAACAACTTTTTGTTTTAGCATGGGTTTATGGACCCTACCCTCTTCGATGTAGCCGTTATCATAAGGCTATGCCCTGATGGCCTTGCTATCTTACCTTCATCGATACTGCCAACCAGTTTGAATACTATTCATGAAGAAATGAGGGTGACAAAATGGTAATATAGCTAATCTAGGTATATTTCCCATTTTAGGGGTAATAGGACAGACTTAGTAACTGATAGGGAATATATGACATTCCTTACCTTATGGCTATGTAAGAATGTGTTTTGTTCTTCTGGAATTAGAATTGCTCCTTCTGTGTTTTCAATGGTTGTTATGTTGATGGATTTTGTGGAGTATAGTTTTGCTCCATAGGTATTGGCCTTGCGTCTATTCTTTTCTTAATGAAATTTACCTAGCTTTGTTGAGTAGAGAAGCAGTCAACAATCTTGGAGGGCCTCTTTGGTTAATCCAACTATAGCTAAATGCTCTGTTTGCTGACCATCCTCACTCCACTTTTCCTGTTGATACTAAACAATGTTGTTATGGGGTAAGGTTGACCCATTTGAATGTTGATAGGGAATCAAAAGATCAACTCCAAAGGTATTGCATGATAAAGTTGATGAAGTTTTATTTCACTAAAAGTTAATTTTTTATATTGTGATAAACTTTACCATATCATTTATGCATGCATAATTAGTTAATTTATTCTCTTACCAATATAAAATCTATAAAACTCATGACAAAATTAATAGAGAGGGAATAGCGAGGGAAATTGACAAAATTAATAAATAATTCAGCGACGGAATAGCGAGGGAAATTCCCTCGCCATTTTGCGAGGGAATATTAGCGAGGGATTAGAGAGGAATTAGCGAGGGAAATAAATTTTCTAGAGACGGATTAGAGAGAGAATACTTTCCCTCGCTAATTAGCGATGAAAAAAAATGACTAAAATTTCCCTCACTAATCCCTTTCTAATCCCTCGCTAATAAAATTAGCGAGGGATTAGCGACGAAAATTTCCCTCGTTGTTTTCCTAATTTCTTGTAGTGTCATTCAGGCTTTGTAGCTAAATAGAAAAACAATTTTTCAAATGTACTAGGACGAGAATTAGTTTCATACTCAAGAAGTGTTTGAGACACTTCGTAATTTTATCAAAAAAATGAAACAATTATCTTTCTGTGCTTGCGCATTGCGCGAGTCTACATCTAGTTTCATATAAATCCTATGCCTACAAAAGATGACTAGCCTAAGTGCAACTACAATGAAATGTTGCCTCCAAACATAGGCAATAAGCCAGCTAGGCCTAAAAAGAAAAGATTCATGGAAGAGGGAGAGCCAGATGATCCTTACAGAATTAGCAAGAAGGGCACCAAGATGAAGTGTGGGAATCGTAAACAATGGGAACACAATGCTAGATCTTGCAAGGAGCCTCTAAATCTAAATCGAAAGATTCACAGAAGAAGCTATAGAAGGCACAAATGATAGAATGATTTTTTCTAGCTTTCCCTCTCTGTAATATTCTTAGGATTTTATTTTTACTACCATTAGAATGTAGCAACATAGCAACATTCTTATTTTTAAAGGTGTTTAAATTTGTTTCATTATCATGGTCAGTATTCAATGGCAGGGGTAGAGGTGACTGTTAAAAATATAAAAACAAGTAATGATAATTTGTGTATATATCTGAATTATTGTATACAAGAGGATTAACCTCTATTTATAGAAGAAGATTGCTATATAGAAAAGGAAAATAATAAAATATAATTATGTGATAAATCAATCTAATTATGTACTAAATCAATTACAATCATCCCTAAAATCAATCGTAATCAATCATAATCTCTATTATAATTAATCACGCTAACATCCCCCCTCAAACTCAAGTGGGCATAGAAGAAATTAACTTGAGTTTGGAATCTAAAGTGTGAAATCGGCCAAGATGATAATTGAGTCTGAAGTCTGGAGTCTGGAGTCTAGATTGAAGTCTAGAGTCTACAATGAGAATGGAGTCTGAAACAGAATCCTGCCATTAGAATGAAGTTTAGAATCTAAGACGAAATATGAAACGGATTCCTGCCATCAGAACGAAATCTGGAATTTAGGACGGAATCTAAATAAAGTCCTACCATCAGAATGAAGTCTGAAATCTATGACAAAATCTAAAATGAAGTCTAGCATCAGAACGAAGTCTGAATGGAGCGAAGGAGCACAATAAGAGAGCGCAACGGAAGTGCGCAACAGAGGAGCGCAGTGGAGATGCTCAACGGAAGAGCGGAACGATTGGATCGGAGTGGACAAAGATGAACAGAACAACAAAACTAAATCTAGATTTGATGGTGATTAGTAACTATTCTAACGAGTTCCACAAACTCTGTAACATCCCGAAAATTGCTTATTTCATTATAAATAATCATTTTAAAATATTTGTGATTTTTGGTGATTTTTGTGAAATTTTCTGGAAACGTTGAATATTTTAATATATTCCTCGTTTTGCGTATGCACTGAGCGGAGCCGGGATAACGAAATGTTCTCCTTGAGGCTGGTAAACCTTGAACTGTCAACGTGTCAACGGGGATCTTACTAAACCCGAGGTCGTGCACAAGTTCATGCGAGGTTTGCATTTTTCAAGGTTTTATCTCGCTAGATAAAATCGCGGTATCATAAAATTATCGGATGAATAATAAAATATTATTTTCATCACTTGTAATTTTATTCACCGAGAAAATAATTCTACAACAGTAATTGATCATCTATCGATGTATTTAATTTGGAGACTAGCTTACCATACACTTTATCGAGGAGCGTGCAAAGCTTCTCAAGGAAGCTTCTTCCAACTATTATTTTATTATTTTCTCTCCCCTATTTTGTGCCGCACATTTGAATTAAGGGATCCAATTCATTTTTCATCCACACATTTTCCTCCTCCCGTACGTAGCAGATCACTATTCACTCATCTTTCTCTCTTTCCATTTCTCCTTACAAAGAAGACACCATCCACCCACATTCACATTTTTATCTTCCAAAACCGTCACACTCCTAGCACCATTTTGTGTTTGGAGAAACACCATATCCGAGGGAATCATCTTCAAAGTTCTACATTTTCTTCATCTTCATTTTCCTCCACGGTTGAAGCTTAAAGGTTGGAACTTTAAGGTAAAGTCCTTAGCTTTTTCCTCATCTTTCCTCATTTTCGTAACCCATTGTCATTTTGATGACCATGGGTATCCATTTCAACTCTTGATTCTGATTTTGGTGAGCTTGAATATTCAAGGATCTCTTGGGAGCTGAAAACATAATTTCTGACCAAAAAGGAGCAGCCTTTCTTTGTGCTTCTCCAAGGTAAGAGGAAGACACTCCTCCTCAACCTCTTTTAGCATTAAGGATCTCCTTTGCTTGCTTGGTTTTTATGATTCTGTGCTGTGCTGTATTTAGTTGTTTACGCTGTTTGCATGATTTGTTAAGTTTGATAATATATTCGACAGAGTGGAATGCATGATGTTTTGGTTTGATAATTCTGCATGTTAGTATGTTCACATGTTCGACTGAAAATTGGAAAGCATGGTACTTGGGTGATTTTGCATGTCAATATATATATTCGACGAATGCATGAGAGTGGAAGGAAAAGATGTCGGATTCATCCCTGGGATGGCCATGGTTTTGAGGCCCGTAATCCTGGAATTCGGGTGAACTAGGATAATAAATGGAATTCAAATCAATTAGGTATCCAATCTTTGTAAGCCGTGAATTCAACTATTCGACACTGAACCTTGTCCAACTTTTGACAACCAACTTCTAAACCTTTAATGCTTCCGTCGAATAGACACATGGGGCCCTTTACAATGTCAAAATTTGTCGAGCTAGTGACCCCTTAACACCTCCGTCGGTTTGACATGCGAGAAAACTTATTTATGACTCAAAATCCGTCGGATTAGAACTTGTGACCCTTTGCACAACCTTTGGTCGAACATGAATGAAACTTCTCCAATAACACAATTCGTGGACTTTAAATTTATGACTCTTAGCATTCCTTCAGATCAGCATGAGTGAAACTTCCCTATTGTCCCAGAAACCTGTCGAATGTGATAACCTAATCACTTAATAAAATGTTAAAATCCGTCGAGTAAGGACTCATGGCCAAACCTGTCGAATTTGATATCCTAATTACTTAGTGAAATGTTAAAACCCGTCGAGTAAGGACTCATGGCCAAACCTGTCGAATGTGATAACCTAATCACTTAATAAAATGTTAAAATCCGTCGAGTAAGGACTCATGGCCAAACCTGTCGAATTTGATATCCTAATTACTTAGTGAAATGTTAAAACCCGTCGAGTAAGGACTCATGGCCAAACTTGTCGAATGTGATAACCTAATCACTTAATAAAATGTTAAAATCCGTCGAGTAAGGACTCATGGCCAAACCGTCGAATTTGATATCCTAATTACTTAGTGAAATGTTAAAACCCGTCGAGTAAGGACTCATGGCCAAACCTGTCGAATGTGATAACCTAATCACTTAATAAAATGTTAAAATCCGTCGAGTAAGGACTCATGGCCAAACCTGTCGAATTTGATATCCTAATTACTTAGTGAAATGTTAAAACCCATCGAGTAAGGACTCATGGCCAAACCTGTCGAATTTGATAACCTAATTACTTAGTAAAATGTTAAAATCCGTCGAGTTTAGACTTCTGACCATTTCCGTCGAATGTCAAAACCCGTCGAGTTTAGATCTTCGACCACTAAACACAATGTCAAAATCCGTCGAGTATGAACCCCGATCATGCCCGTCGGGATTGATCTTCCGACCAAAACCCGTCGAATAGAGTCCCTGGACACTTAGGAGAAACTGCCCCAAAGTCAATAATCGTCGAGTTTGAGAGACAATGCCTATCGAGTAGATGAATTTCTCTGCACTCCGTCGAAATTAGAGATTTCGACAGGTGTTTTCTGTTCGACGCTTGGGAGATTTTCTCCAATGTCGACACCCATACCCGTCGAATTGAGGCTTTTGCCGACCTTTTGGAGGATTCGACAGTCCCGATCTTTGTTCGACAGTAACCCCATCCGATGTAAATTGATTTCTTGCCAATCCTATTATAAAATGTTCTCCCATTCTTCCTCCTCCCGTTACATTATTTTCCGTCGAATGGCGCTTCAATTATTCATAAAACGTATTGTTTTGTCGAATTTAAAAGTATACCTATCACCCAACACCTAGTAATTGAAATATCTCGACTCGGTTTGTGATTCCGACCGTGTATTTCCCCCTGGACCCAAAACCTTGGGACTAATAGAGGCATATTGATTATAAATAAATGGGATGACTAGAAATTACTTAGGATGCATAAACAGGGAAGAACATGAGAGGTGAGATTTTGAGATCTTAGAATAACCTTCTAAGGGCATATGAATAAATTACCTAAGAGGATTTAAGTTAACTAAGAGAATTCCTTTAGAGATAAACTCGTAAGTAAAGCTAAACCTAAGTAAGAATTCATAATACGCTTTAAAATGTGTTAATTTATTTAACAACAATATCATGCTATTGTGGGTCCATGTGGGTGACCATTGATTGGGTTAATTCTTACTTGGGCAAATTGTGACGTATGATGGAATAGTATGTAATGATGATCATACATGATTATGCATAGAGTCTGTATGCATTGTGGATAAATCATATGACATGCATTTGAGGCATGATTGACCGGGTTGTCATGAGAAGCATGATAGAGTCATGTATTGCACAAAAGAGCGAGGATGTCCGTTGGACTTTGTTAAGGCCGAGTTGCCTAGGAGTTGAATCACACCTTAGTGCGGGTGCGAATAGATACGTGGGGTCCTGTAGATGACCTTGAGGGCGTCGGGGCGCGGGCGTCTCGCAGAGGGCAGTGGTAGCTCCTCTGGACCGTGGAGACAGACCGATACACACGCACCGACGATCCTAACTGGCCACAGTCCTATATCGAGATCTTGTGAGAATGCCGCTGTATAAAGCCTTGTTGCGCAAAATGACTGATTATTTTCTGAAAAGCACTTGTTTTTATGGCTGACGAGATACTGGCATGTCTCCCTGAATCATTCTCTCCGACTGTTTTGTGTCTAGCTCCATGGAGTAGGATTTTGATTATTGAGGGCACATGTGCATAGTGAGTCCATGAATTATCTGGCATACATTGTTATTATAATTGGAACTGTTGTATTTCGATATATCCATATATACATATGATTGCCCGAAACCGTCTCGGGTTAATTATAACTCGCTACTAAATGTTTATTACCATTATTGCTATCATAAATGCTATGTGGGCGCCTTGCGCCGCTTGGTTTCTTGATGCTATGACCGGTAATGATGGTAGGATGTCTTACCTCTTTCTTGTATTTTTCTTGCTCTATGTTAATTTTGGTTAAAGACTATAAGTGGGAACGAAGTTGGATTCCTTTGGATTTTATTGGTTTGACCCATCGCATTCGGTGATGCCGTCGCGAAGGAGCTCTTTTTGGGGTTTGTTCAATTGTGTTCGCTTTGATACCAAGACCCGTAGAGTCGACCGGACCGACAAGCGTATGTGACATGCTTTGGGATCCGACTTTGACCATGAAGAGGACCGTGATTGAAGACCTTATCTTGTATTTCTCACTACACCGGTGAGTCCGGAATTGCCTCACGCATTCGGGATACGATGGAGTGCCCAACTCCTTAGTCGTAGATATATTATGGGTAGTTTATATTTTATTTTGCATTACCTATATAAAGTGTATTTTTGAGTACATGTATGCTTCAAGGCAATTATCCAGACTTAAATGTTGTAAATTGAGTACATATTATAATTCATAATTTAACTGGTTGTATATGTAACTACTCATTCGTGGCTCTTATTTTCCTCATATAAGGAATGTTTAATATTTTATGGTAAATTTGTTGTTTGACAATGTTAGCACGCCGACATTTAGTGACCGTGACATAATGACGATTGTGCATTTTGGTTACTAAATCGAGGGGTGTTACATTTTATGGTATCAGAGCAGTTCATCCTGTTGAGCCGGGGTATGGACTGACTATGCTTAGACATATTAGAAGTTGTTGTGTACTTCCTTGTCTCTTGATTGAGATGTTGGGAAAGGAAGACATGGCTTGCCGTAGGTTGAGTATTGGTAGCTACTGTTGCACAATTACGTGACATTGAGTACTGGCCCACTCAATGTGTAATGTTCTGTGACTACAGGAAACTATGACTTCACCTTGGCATATTAAGGTAATAGGAGTTCTTTAGAAAGAAGCTCAGCTAAGATGACTGAACTTGCTTAGGACTTGTTTGCATTTATACCCTTGTAGTGTTACCTCTAGAATTGTTTGAGCCTATGGGTTAGAAAAAGGGTAGTTGAATAAGACTTGCAAGGTTAGTGGACTGAGGTGCCCAAGAGGTTTTCGAAAACCGATTCTCTTTGGAAAGGAGTATCTGGCATAAGCTTGGTTCGAGAAGCTGCATAGGAGTCAAAGACTTACTGGAGATCGTGCCGCGAAAGGCAGAATGAAGGAGCTCGAATTATAGTCTTTTGGGTTGTCTTGATTGGGTTATGTGACTTTTGTGCTTGGTTTCCAAAAAGAGATAATATTGTTTGGAATGAATGCTTTTTATTTTCCCTTATTACTTGACTTGTTTGTTCTTGAAGGAAGACAATGACTCGAGGTAAATATAAGCGCGTGAACGCAGGGAGTGACAATGAGGACACAACTGAGGCAACCGAGGAAATACAAAGAATGGTTAATGTAACTACACGCCAAGATCGTAGAGCCGCACAACAAAGCAGAACCGGAAGTTGAGGTTCGAAATTTGAAGGAAGAAAGTCGATTTTGGGGTAACTCGATTACCGAAGTTCCAAAGGAGGAACCATGGGAAGGCCAAACAGTTTAAGCAGAAACCGTATATACTACGACCAAGGGACAACAGCGACAACCAATGCCTGAAGGAGGTACGAGTGGTAGTAAGTCCAATCTAACTGTGGTACCACTGTCAATGTGTAAGAAGTGCGGAAAGGACCACTTCACGAGGGACTGTAAGATCGAAGGAAGAATTTGTTTCAAGTGCAGAAAACCAGGACATGTGTCAAGAGATTGTCCTTTACATGAGACAAAACCTCCAAATGCGATCAAAAGGGCAATCTGCTTCAAATGTGGAAAGGACCATTTAACCAAGGACTGTACGAACGATGGGATAATTTGTTTCAAATGCAGAGAGCTAGAACATGTGGCTAAGAACTGTACTTCGCAAAGGACGAAGCCTTTTGTTGGTGATGCACGCACTTCACAATCTCACAAAGAAAGGAGAGTTAATTTCTCAAGTGGAGTGGAAACGTCCAAGACTGACGGCCTAAGCGCGGAAGCTTGTACTACGGTGGATGACCCTGTGATTATACTGTATAATTCCGGGGGTAACCCGTTTCTTTATGACGTATGAATGTATGAATTCAATAGGGATATTCATACCCTCGTTATCTTTTGACTAAGTTATTCCTATTTTGGCTACTAAGAACTTGTTGATGGTAGCCAAGTTGTTTAAATTATCCAATGACTTGTTAAAGACTGAATCTTTTGGTGATCTGATTTGTTTACTTCTCTTACAAATTAGATGTAATGTTAACAAAAGGGATTGGTTATCTTTCAACCATATCCTGTTGAAATATTCCAATGAAATTCTAAGAGTTCGTTTATGGAATTGAGTTATCTGTGTATTTATTTCCTTTCGATCCGAATGATACTATTCTCGTTTGTAAGACTATTTTCATTACAATAGGTCTGTTTAGAACTATCCTATTGTTGTTAGACATTGGAACCTTTTTACCAATTCAATCACCTACTTTCTTCATGAATAGGCTTGATCTCAGAAAAGAGATTGATCGTTTTTAAAATGGGTCTCGTCATTTGGTTTCAACGGAGACTTAGTGTTTCTTGAGACAGAAATTTCCTAGATGTAAATCCATGAAAATCACTCCTACGTTTTATTAGACTATATCATACTCTTCGTTAGGCGGGCCCAGTGGTAAATCAAGTAACTTCCCTATTTTTCTTCTGATCTTTATAACGTTTCTAGTATACTTCGATTGAGTAAATGTGTTCCCGAATCTGAACCATAACAACATGCTAAGCGTAGCACGATAAAGTGAGAACTTACCCTATGAGATATTTGTTCGAATCAAGGAAAGACGATTTGGCAAATCAATTGAAGGACGCCGTTATTTTCTGCAATATCATTTTGGGTTCTCAATTATCATTAAGATCATTTGAGAGAAGGGTATATTTCCAAGGTAACTTTCTCTGATACGTAGTGAATACCACGGGTATTTCATAATGTCGTTCCAAGTAATGAACACTTCGGTAGTAACCATCGACTACACAAACAAGACCTCTCTTCCCTATTGAGACAGAATTGTCATGTTGTTCTTCAAATTCAGAAGAAGAACGAGGAGTTACGCTAGAAGCTGTTCAAGTGTGAATTTCGGTTTGAGGCAGTTTAACTTTTGAGTCAAGTGATCTTTAAAAGAAGGAACTATTGAAGATCCATCGCGAGTTGGAGCAATTCTTCAATGGGACAGACCAAAGATTGTATTGTAGATTTGTAACTTTAAAGGATCATTTGAATAGTACGGGGACTCCGCAGAATTCTTCGTAATGGTTTTGTATGGACTGATGTATACGAGAGAAATTTTCAAAGATTGAAGAGACACTCGATTTCTTTGCCAAAGATGATTCTGGCCCAACCCCAATGAACTTTTGAGATACCTAGTGATGCTTCGCATTGAAAGTTTAGACGTGCGCTTGATCAGAATAGAAGGAATGGTAATGTACGCTAGCGACAATCAAGAATACATGAGAAGGATTACCTTACACCAACTCAAAATTAGCTTTGTAGTGGCATTGAAGGTCTGGAGGCATTTTCTACAAGAGAAATTCTCAATGCCTATAGTAATCTTAAGAGCCAAAGGTATTTTGGTTTATTAGAATGAGTTGAATATAAGGCGTAAACGATGATTAGAAGTTCCAAAAGATTTTGATTTTTGTTTTGGTATAATATCGAAGAGGTGAATGTCGTAGAGGACGCCTTAGGAAGAAAATACGTTTAGTTGTCTACAACAAAGTGAGCAAGAAGAGTTAGTTCGACAGAGACACTCGAGAGGTGTACAATTGTTTTGGGAATTGGTCGTTGGATGGTCAAGATTCAAGGAGCGTAAAATCTTTTGTTGATCGGCCTACGACGTCAACGCATTTTTGCTCGTTAATATAAGATGCTCGTGGGAAGGAAGCAACCTTATTGCCTCGTGATTTGGATTGATGCAACCGAAGATGCAACACGAGAACTAAGAGACGAAATGAAAGAAACACGATCGCGTTTGTTCTAAGATATGATGAATTTCGAGGACGAAATTCCTTTTTAGAAGGGGAGTGTTGTAACATCCCGAAAATTGCTTATTTCATTATAAATAATCATTTTATAATATTTGTGATTTTTGGTGATTTTTGTGAAATTTTTCGGAAACGTTGAATATTTTAATATATTTCTCGTTTTTTGCGTATGCACTGAAGCGGAGCCGGGATAACGAAATGTTCTCCCGAGGTGGTAAACCTTGACCGTCAACGTGTCAACGGGGATCTTACTAAACCCGAGGCCGTGCACAAGTTCGCGAGGTTTGCATTTTTCAAGGTTTTATCTGCTAGATAAAATCGCGGTATCATAAAATTATCGGATGAATAATAAAATATTATTTTCATCACTTGTAATTTTATTCACTGAGAAAATAATTCTACAGCGTAATTGATCATCTATCAGATGTATTTAATTTGGAGACTAGCTTACCATACACTTTATCGAGAGAGCGTGCAAAGCTTCTCAAGGAAGCTTCTTCCAACTATTATTTTATTATTTTCTCTCCCCTATTTTGTGCTTGCACATTTGAATTAAGGGATCCAATTCATTTTTCATCCACACATTTTCCTCCTCCCGTACGTAGCAGATCACTATTCACTCATCTTTCTCTCTTTCCATTTCTCCTTACAAAGAAGCACCATCCACCCACATTCACATTTTTATCTTTCAAAACCGTCACACTCCTAGCACCTATTTTGTGTTTGGAGAAACACCATATCTGAAGGAATCATCTTCAAAGTTCTACATTTTCTTCATCTTCATTTTCCTCCACGGTTGAAGCTTAAAGGTTGGAACTTTAAGGTAAAGTCCTTAGCTTTTTCCTCATCTCTCCTCATTTTCATAACCCATTGTCATTTTGATGACCATGGGTATCCATTTCAACACTTGATTCTGATTTTGGTGAGCTTGAATGTTTAAGGATCTCCGGAAACTGAAAACGTGATTTCGACCAAAAAGGAGCAAGCCTTTCTTTGTGCTTCTCCAAGGTAAGAGGAAGACACTCCTCCTCAACCTCTTCTAGCATTAAGGATCTCCTTTGCTTGCTTGGTTTTTATGATTAAATGTTTGTCTTTGTATTTAGTTGTTTACGCTGTTTGCATGATTTGTTAAGTTTGATAATATATTCGACATGAGTGGAATGTATGATGTTTTGGTTTGACAATTTTGCATGTTAATATGTTCACATGTTCGATGAAAATTGGAAAGCATGGTACTTGGATGATTTTGCATGTCAATATATATATATATTCGACGAATGCATGAGAGTGGAAGGAAATGACGTCGGATTCATCCCCGGGATGGCCATGAGTTTTGAGGCCCGTAACGGGATTCTCGGGTGAACTAGGATAATAAATGGAATTCAAATCAATTAGGTATCCAATCTTTGTAAGCCGTGAATTCAACTATTCGACACTGAACCTTGTCCAACTTTTGACAACCAACTTCTAAACCTTTAATGCTTCCGTCGAATAGACACATGGGGCCCTTTACAATGTCAAAATTTGTCGAGCTAGTGACCCCTTAACACCTCCGTCGGTTTGACATGCGAGAAAACTTATTTATGACTCAAAATCCGTCGGATTAGAACTTGTGACCCTTTGGCACCACCTTTGGTCGAACATGAATGAAACTTCTCCAATAACACAATTCGTGGACTTTAAATTTATGACTCTTAGCATTCCTTTCGCGTTATGAGTGAAACTTCCCATTGTCCCGAAACACATGAAGTGAGAATCTTCACCTATTATGTTAAAATCCGTCGAGTAGGACTCATTCGAATTTGATATCCTAATTACTTAGAAGAAATGTTAAAACCCGTCGAGTAAGGACTCATGGCCAAACCTGTCGAATGTGATAACCTAATCACTTAATAAAATGTTAAAATCCGTCGAGTAAGGACTCATGGCCAAACCTGTCGAATTTGATATCCTAATTACTTAGTGAAATGTTAAAACCCGTCGAGTAAGGACTCATGGCCAAACCTGTCGAATGTGATAACCTAATCACTTAGTACAATGTTAAAATCCGTCGAGTAAGGACTCATGGCCAAACTCGTCGAATTTGATATCCTAATTACTTAGTGAAATGTTAAAACCCGTCGAGTAAGGACTCATGGCCAAACTGTCGAATGTGATAACCTAATCACTTAATAAAATGTTAAAAAGTAAGGACTCATGGCCAAACCTCGTCGAATTTGATATCCTAATTACTTAGTGAAATGTTAAAACCCGTCGAGTAAGGACTCATGGCCAAACCTGTCGAATTTGATAACCTAATTACTTAGTAAAATGTTAAAATCCGTCGAGTTTAGACTTCTGACCATTTCCATCGAATGTCAAAACCCGTCGAGTTTAGATCTTCGACCACTAAACACAATGTCAAAATCCGTCGAGTATGAACCCCGATCATGCCCGTCGGGATTGATCTTCCGACCAAAACCCGTCGAATAGAGTCCCCGGACACTTAGGAGAAAATGCCCCAAAGTCAATAATCGTCGAGTTTGAGAGACAATGCTGTCGAGTAGATGAATTTCTCTGCACCGTCGAAATTAGAGATTTCGACCAAGTGTTTCGTCGGTTCGACGCTTGGGAGATTTTCTCCAATGTCGACACCCATACCCGTCGAATTGAGGCTTTTGCTGACCTTTTGGAGGATTCGACAGTCCTGATCTTTGTTCGACAGAACCCCATCCGACAGAAATTGATTTCTTGCCAATCCTATTATAAAATGTTCTCCCCATTCTTCCCTCCTCCTGTTACATTATTTTCCGTCGAATGGCAGCTTCAATTATTCATAAAACGTATTGTTTTGTCGAATTCAAAAGTATACCTATCACCCAACACCTAGTAATTGAAATATCTGACTCAGTTTGTGATTCCGACCGTGTATTTCCCTGGACCCAAAACCTTGGGACTAATAGAGGCATATTGATTATAAATAAATGGGATGACTAGAAATTACTTAGGGATGCATAAACAGGGAAGAACATGAGAGTGTGAGATTTTGAGATCTTAGAATAACCTTCTAAGGGCATATGAATAAATTACCTAAGAGGATTTAAGTTAACTAAGAGAATTCCTTTAGAGATAAACTCTGTAAGTAAAGCTAAACCTAAGTAAGAATTCATAATACGCTTTAAAATGTATTAATTTATTTAACAACAATATCATGCTATTGTGGGTCCATGTGGGTGACCATTGATTGGGTTAATTCTTACTTGGGCAAATTGTGACGTATGATGGAATAGTATGTAATGATGATCATACATGATTATGCATAGAGTCTGTATGCATTGTGGATAAATCATATGACATGCATTTGAGGCATGATTGACCAAGTTGTCATGAGAAGCATGATAGAGTCATGCATTGCACAAAAGAACGAGGATGTCCGTTGGACTTTGTTAAGGCCGAGTTGCCTAGGAGTTGAATCACACCTTAGTGCGGGTGCGAATAGATACGTGGGGTCCTGTAGATGACCTTGAGGGCGTCGGGGCGCGGCGTCTCGCAGAGGGCAGTGGTAGCTCCTCCGGACCGTGGAGACAGACCGATACACACGCACCGACGATCCTAATTGGCCACAATCCTATATCGAGATCTTGTGAGAATGCATTTGTATAAAGCCTTGTTGCGCAAAATGACTGATTATTTTCTGAAAAGCACTTGTTTTTATGGCTGACGAGATACTGGCATGTCTCCCTGATCATTCTCTCCGACTGTTTTGTGTCTAGCTCCATGGAGTAGGATTTTGATTATTGAGGGCACATGTGCATAGTGAGTCCATGAATTATCTGGCATACATAGTTATTATAATTGGAACTGTTGTATTCCTGATATCCATATATACATATGATTGCCTGAAACTGTCTGGTTGATTATAACTGCTACTAAATGTTTATTACCATTATTGCTATCATAAATGCTATGTGGGCGCCTTGCGCCGTTTGGTTTCTTGATGCTATGACTGGTAATGATGGTAGGATGTCTTACCTCTTTCTTGTATTTTTCTTGCTCTATGTTAATTTTTGGTTAAAGACTATAAGTGGGAACAAAGTTGGATTCCTTTGGATTTTATTGGTTTGACCTACTGCATTCGGTGATGCCGTCGCGAAGGGAGCTCTTTTTGGGGTTTGTTCGAATTGTGTTCGCTTTGATACCAAGACCTGTAGAGTCGATTGGACCGACAAGCGTATGTGACATGCTGGGGATCTGACTTTGACCATGAAGAGGACTGTGATTGAAGACCTTATCTTGTATTTCTCACTACACCGGTGAGCCCGGAATTGCCTCACGCATTCGGGATACGATGGAGTGCCCAACTCCTTAGTCGTAGATATATTATGGGTAGTTTATATTTTATTTTGCATTACCTATATAAAGTGTATTTTTGAGTACATGTATGCTTCAAGGCAATTATCCAGACTTAAATGTTGTAAATTGAGTACATATTATAATTCATAATTTAACTGGTTGTATATGTAACTACTCATTCGTGGCTCTTATTTTCCTCATATAAGAAATGTTTAATATTTTATGGTAAATTTGTTGTTTGACAATGTTAGCACGCCGACATTTAGTGACCGTGACATAATGACGATTGTGCATTGGTTATTAAATCGAGGGTGTTACATTTAGGTGGTATCGAGCGTTCATCCTGTTGAGCCGGGGTATGGGTGACTATGCTTAGACATATTAGAAGTTGTTGTGTACTTCCTTGTCTCTTGATTGAGATGTTGGGAAAGGAAGGCATGGCTTGCCGTAGGTTGAGTATTGGTAGCTCTTGTTGCACAATTACGTGACATTGAGTCGGCCCACTCAATGTGTAATGTTCTGTGACTACAGAAACTATGACTTCACCTTGGCATATTAAGGTAATAGGAGTTCTTTAGAAAGAAGCTCACCTAAGATGACTGAACTTGCTTAGGACTTGTTTGCATTTATACCCTTGTAGTGTTACCTCTAGAATTGTTTGAGCCTATGGGTTAGAAAAAGGGTAGTTGAATAAGACTTGCAAGGTTAGTGGACTGAGGTGTCCAAGAGGTTTTCGAAAACCGATTCTCTTTGGAAAGGAGTATCTGGCATAAGCTTGGTTCGAGAAGCTGCATAGGAGTCAAAGACTTACTGGAGATCGTGCCGCGAAAGGCAGAATGAAGGAGCTCGAATTATAGTCTTTTGGGTTGTCTTGATTGGGTTATGTGACTTTTGTGCTTGGTTTCCAAAAAGAGATAATATTGTTTGGAATGAATGCTTTTGATTTTCCCTTATTACTTGACTTGTTTGTTCTTGAAGGAAGACAATGACTCGAGGTAAATATAAGCGCGTGAACGCAGGGAGTGACAATGATGACACAACTGAGGCAACCGAAGAAATACAAAGAATGGTTAATGTAACTACACGCCAAGATCAGAGAGCTGCACAACAGCAGGAATTGGAAGTTGAGGTTCGAAATTTGAAGGAAGAAAGTCGATTTTGGGGTAACTCTGGATTACCGAAGTTCCAAAGGAGGAACCGTGGGAAGGCCAAACAGTTTAAGCAGAAACCGTATATACTACGACCAAGGGGACAACAGCGACAACCAATGCCTGAAGGAGGTACGAGTGGTAGTAAGTCCAATCCAACTGTGGTACCATTGTCAATGTGTAAGAAGTGCGGAAAGGACCACTTCACGAGGGACTGTAAGATCGAAGGAAGAATTTGTTTCAAGTGCAGAAAACCAGGACATGTGTCAAGAGATTGTCCTTTACATGAGACAAAACCTCCAAATGCGATCAAAAGGGCAATCTGCTTCAAATGTGGAAAGGACCATTTAACCAAGGACTGTACGAACGATGGGATAATTTGTTTCAAATGCAGAGAGCTAGAACATGTGGCTAAGAACTGTACTTCGCAAAGGACGAAGCCTTTTGTTGGTGATGCACGCACTTCACAATCTCACAAAGAAAGGAGAGTTAATTTCTCAAGTGGAGTGGAAACGTCCAAGACTGACGGCCTAAGCGAGGAAGCTTGTACTACGGTGGATGACCCGTGATTATCCTGTATAATTCGGGGTAACCCGTTTCTTTATGACGTATGAATGTATGAATTCAATAGGGATATTCATACCCTCGTTATCTTTTGACTAAGTTATTCCTATTTTGGCTACTAAGAACTTGTTGATGGTAGCCAAGTTGTTTAAATTATCCAATGACTTGTTAAAGATGAATCTTTTGGTGATCGATTTGTTTACTTCTCTTACAAATTAGATGTAATGTTAACAAAAGGGATTGGTTATCTTTCAACCATATCCTGTTGAAATATTCCAATGAAATTCTAAGAGTTCGTTTATGGAATTGAGTTATCGTGTATTTATTTCCTTTCGATCCGAATGATACTATTCTCGTTTGTAAGACTATTTTCATTACAATAGGTCTGTTTAGAACTATCCTATTGTTGTTAGACATTGGAACCTTTTTACCAATTCAATCACCTACTTTCTTCATGAATAGGCTTGATCTCGGAAAGAGATTGATCGTTTTTAAAATGGGTCTCGTCATTTGGTTTCAACGGAACTTAGTGTTTCTTGAGACAGAAATTTCCTAGATGTAAATCCATGAAACTCACTCCTAAGTTTTATTAGACTATATCATACTCTTCGTTAGGCGGGTCCAGTGGTAAATCAAGTAACTTCCCTATTTTCTTCTAGCCTTTATAACGTTTCTAGTATACTTCGATTGAGTAAATGTGTTCCCGAATCGAACCATAACAATGTGCTAAGCGTAGCACGATAAAGTGAGAACTTACCCTATGAGACATTTGTTCGAATCAAGGAAAGACGATTTGGCAAATCAATTGAAGGACGCCGTTATTTTCTCCAATATCATTTTGGGTTCTCAACTATCATTAAGATCATTTGAGAGAAGGTATATTTCAAGGTAACTTTCTCGATACGTAGTGAATACCACGGGTATTTCATAATGTCGTTCCAAGTAATGAACACTTCGGTAGTAACCATCGACTACACAAACAAGACCTCTCTTCCCTATTGAGACAGAATTGTCATGTTGTTCTTCAAATTCAGAAGAAGAACGAGGAGTTACGCTAGAAGCTGTTCAAGTGTGAATTTCGGTTTGAGGCAGTTTAACTTTTGAGTCAAGTGATCTTTAAAAGAAGGAACTATTGAAGATCCGTCGCGAGTTGGAGCAATTCTTCAATGGGACAGACCAAAGATTGTATTGTAGATTTGTAACTTTAAAGGATCAGTTGAATAGTACGGGGACTCACTGAGAATTCTTCAGAATGGTTTTGTATGGACTGATGTATACGAGAGAAATTTTCAAAGATTGAAGAGACACTCGATTTCTTTGCCAAAGATGATTCTGCCCAACCCCAATGAACTTTTGAGATACCTAGTGATGCTTCGCATTGAAAGTTTAGAACGTGCGCTTGATCAGAATAGAAGGAATGGTAATGTACGCTTAGCGACAATCAAGAATACATGAGAAGGATTACCTTACACCAACTCAGAATTAGCTTTGTAGTTGCATTGAAGGTCTAGAGGCATTTTCTACAAGGAGAAATTCTCAATGCCTATAGTAATCTTAAGAGCCAAAGGTATTTTGGTTTATTAGAATGAGTTGAATATAAGGCAGAAACGATGATTAGAAGTTCCAAAAGATTTTGATTTTTGTTTTGGTATAATATCAGAAGAGGTGAATGTCGTAGAGGACGCCTTAGGAAGAAAATACGTTTAGTTGTCTACAACAGTGAGCAAGAAGAGTTAGTTCGATAGAGACACTCAGAGGTGTACAATTGTTTTGGGAGTTGGGCTTGTTGGATGGTGAAGACTCAAGGAGCGTAAAATCTTTTGTTGATCGGCCTACGACGTCAACGCATTTTTGCTCGTTAATATAAGATGCTCGGGGAAGGAAGCAACCTTATTGCCTGTGATTTGGATTGATGCAATGAAGATACAACACGAGAACTAAGAGACGAAATGAAAGAAACACGGTATGCGTTTGTTCTAAGATATGATGAATTTCGAGGACGAAATTCTTTTTAGAAGGGGAGTGTTGTAACATCCCGAAAATTGCTTATTTCATTATAAATAATCATTTTATAATATTTGTGATTTTTGGTGATTTTTGTGAAATTTTCTCGGAAACGTTGAATATTTTAATATATTCTCGTTTTGCGTATGCACTGAGTAAGCGGAGCCGGGATAACGAAATGTTCTCCCGAGGTGGTAAACCTTGGACCGTCAACGTGTCAACGGGGATCTTACTAAACCCGAGGCCAGGCACGGTTCGCGAGGTTTGCATTTTTCAAGGTTTTATCGCTAGATAAAATCGCGGCGGTATCATAAAATTATCGGATGAATAATAAAATATTATTTTCATCACTTGTAATTTTATTCACCGAGAAAATAATTCTACGGCGTAATTGATCATCTATCGATGTATTTAATTTGGAGACTAGCTTACCATACACTTTATCGAGGAGCGTGTAAAGCTTCTCAAGGAAGCTTCTTCCAACTATTATTTTATTATTTCTCTCTCCCCCTATTTTTGTGCTTTGCACATTTGAATTAAGGGATCCAATTCATTTTTCATCCACACATTTTCCTCCTCTGCGTACGTAGCAGATCACTATTCACTCATCTTTCTCTCTTTCCATTTCTCCTTACAAGTGACACCATCCACCCACATTCACATTTTTATCTTCCAAAACCGTCACACTCCTAGCACTATTTTGTGTTTGGAGAAACACCATATCGAAGGAATCATCTTCAAAGTTCTACATTTTCTTCATCTTCATTTTCCTCCACGGTTGAAGCTTAAAGGTTGGAACTTTAAGGTAAAGTCCTTAGCTTTTTCCTCATCTCTCCTCATTTTCGTAACCCATTGTCATTTTGATGACCATGGGTATCCATTTCAACACTTGATTCGATTTTGGTGAGCTTGAATATTCAAGGATCTCTTGGGAGCCGAAAACATGATTTCGACCAAAAAGGAGCAGCCTTTCTTTGTGCTTCTCCAAGGTAAGAGGAAGACACTCCTCCTCAACCTCTTCTAGCATTAAGGATCTCCTTTGCTTGCTTGGTTTTTATGATTAAATGTCTTTGTCTTGTATTTAGTTGTTTACTGTTGTTTGCATGATTTGTTAAGTTTGATAATATATTCGACATGAGTGGAATGTATGATGTTTTGGTTTGACAATTTTGCATGTTAGTATGTTCACATGTTCGACTGAAAATTGGAAAGCATGGTACTTGGGTGATTTTGCATGTCAATATATATATATATTCGACGAATGCATGAGAGTGGAAGGAAATGATGTCGGATTCATCCCTGGGATGGCCATGGTTTTGAGGCCCAGAATCTGGGATTCTGGGTGAACTAGGATAATAAATGGAATTCAAATCAATTAGGTATCCAATCTTTGTAAGCCGTGAATTCAACTATTCGACACTGAACCTTGTCCAACTTTTGACAACCAACTTCTAAACCTTTAATGCTTCCGTCGAATAGACACATGGGGCCCTTTACAATGTCAAAATTTGTCGAGCTAGTGACCCCTTAACACCTCCGTCGGTTTGACATGCGAGAAAACTTATTTATGACTCAAAATCCGTCGGATTAGAACTTGTGACCCTTTGGCACAACCTTTGGTCGAACATGAATGAAACTTCTCCAATAACACAATTCGTGGACTTTAAATTTATGACTCTTAGCATTCCTTCGGATCAGCATGAGTGAAACTTCCCTATTGTCCCAGAAACCTGTCGAATGTGATAACCTAATCACTTAATAAAATGTTAAAATCCGTCGAGTAAGGACTCATGGCCAAACCTCGTCGAATTTGATATCCTAATTACTTAGTGAAATGTTAAAACCCGTCGAGTAAGGACTCATGGCCAAACTCGTCGAATGTGATAACCTAATCACTTAATAAAATGTTAAAATCCGTCGAGTAAGGACTCATGGCCAAACCCGTCGAATTTGATATCCTAATTACTTAGTGAAATGTTAAAACCCGTCGAGTAAGGACTCATGGCCAAACCTGTCGAATGTGATAACCTAATCACTTAATACAATGTTAAAATCCGTCGAGTAAGGACTCATGGCCAAACCTGTCGAATTTGATATCCTAATTACTTAGTGAAATGTTAAAACCCGTCGAGTAAGGACTCATGGCCAAACCTGTCGAATGTGATAACCTAATCACTTAATAAAATGTTAAAATCCGTCGAGTAAGGACTCATGGCCAAACCTGTCGAATTTGATATCCTAATTACTTAGTGAAATGTTAAAACCCGTCGAGTAAGGACTCATGGCCAAACCTGTCGAATTTGATAACCTAATTACTTAGTAAAATGTTAAAATCCGTCGAGTTTAGACTTCTGACCATTTCCATCGAATGTCAAAACCCGTCGAGTTTAGATCTTCGACCACTAAACACAATGTCAAAATCCGTCGAGTATGAACCCCGATCATGCCCGTCGGGATTGATCTTCCGACCAAAACCCGTCGAATAGAGTCCTGGACACTTAGGAGAAAATGCCCCAAAGTCAATAATCGTCGAGTTTGAGAGACAATGCTGTCGAGTAGATGAATTTCTCGGACCGTCGAAATTAGAGATTTCGACCGGTGTTTCGTCGGTTCGACGCTTGGGAGATTTTCTCCAATGTCGACACCCATACCCGTCGAATTGAGGCTTTTTCTTGACCTTTTGGAGGATTCGACAGTCCCGATCTTTGTTCGACGAACCCCATCCACGTAAATTGATTTCTTGCCAATCCTATTATAAAATGTTCTCCCATTCTTCCCTCCTCTGTTACATTATTTTCCGTCGAATGGCGCTTCAATTATTCATAAAACGTATTGTTTTGTCGAATTTAAAAGTATACCTATCACCCAACACCTAGTAATTGAAATATCTGACTCAGTTTGTGATTCCGACCGTGTATTTCCCTGGACCCAAAACCTTGGGACTAATAGAGGCATATTGATTATAAATAAATGGGATGACTAGAAATTACTTAGGGATGCATAAACAGGGAAGAACATGAGAGTGTGAGATTTTGAGATCTTAGAATAACCTTCTAAGGGCATATGAATAAATTACCTAAGAGGATTTAAGTTAACTAAGAGAATTCCTTTAGAGATAAACTCTGTAAGTAAAGCTAAACCTAAGTAAGAATTCATAATACGCTTTAAAATGTATTAATTTATTTAACAACAATATCATGCTATTGTGGGTCCATGTGGGTGACCATTGATTGGGTTAATTCTTACTTGGGCAAATTGTGACGTATGATGGAATAGTATGTAATGATGATCATACATGATTATGCATAGAGTCCGTATGCATTGTGGATAAATCATATGACATGCATTTGAGGCATGATTGACCAAGTTGTCATGAGAAGCATGATAGAGTCATGCATTGCACAAAAGAGCGAGGATGTCCGTTGGACTTTGTTAAGGCCGAGTTGCCTAGGAGTTGAATCACACCTTAGTGCGGGTGCGAATAGATACGTGGGGTCCTGTAGATGACCTTGAGGGCGTCGGGCGCGGGCGTCTCGCAGAGGGCGTGGTAGCTCCCGGACCGTGGAGACAGACCGATACACACGCACCGACGATCCTAACCGGCCTGATCCTATATCGAGATCTTGTGAGAATGCCGTTGTATAAAGCCTTGTTGCGCAAAATGACTGATTATTTTTCGAAAAGCACTTGTTTTTATGGTGACGAGATACTGGCATGTCTCCCGAATCATTCTCTCCGACTGTTTTGTGTCTAGCTCCATGGAGTAGGATTTTGATTATTGAGGGCACATGTGCATAGTGAGTCCATGAATTATCGGCATACATTGTTATTATAATTGGAACTGTTGTATTTCGATATATCCATATATACATATGATTACTGAAAGCATACGGTTGATTATAATCTGCTACTAAATGTTTATTACCATTATTGCTATCATAAATGCTATGTGGGCGCCTTGCGCCTGGTTTGGTTTCTTGATGCTATGGTTGGTAATGATGGTAGGATGTCTTACCTCTTTCTTGTATTTTTCTTGCTCTATGTTAATTTTTGGTTAAAGACTATAAGTGGGAACGAAGTTGGATTCCTTTGGATTTTATTGGTTTGACTCCATCGCATTCGGTGATGCCGTCGCGAAGGGAGCTCTTTTTGGGGTTTGTTCGAATTGTGTTCGCTTTGATACCAAGACTGTAGAGTCGACCGGACCGACAAGCGTATGTGACATCTTTGGGATCGACTTTGACCATGAAGAGGACCTGTGATTGAAGACCTTATCTTGTATTTCTCACTACACCGGTGAGCCGGAATTGCTCACTCACGCATTCGGGATACGATGGAGTGCCCAACTCCTTAGTCGTAGATATATTATGGGTAGTTTATATTTTATTTTGCATTACCTATATAAAGTGTATTTTTGAGTACATGTATGCTTCAAGGCAATTATCCGGACTTAAATGTTGTAAATTGAGTACATATTATAATTCATAATTTAAGCTGGTTGTATATGTAACTACTCATTCGTGGCTCTTATTTTCCTCATATAAGAAATGTTTAATATTTTATGGTAAATTTGTTGTTTGACAATGTTAGCACGCCGACATTTAGTGACCGTGACATAATGACGATTGTGCATTTTGGTTACTAAATCGAGGGTGTTACATTTTATGGTATCGAGAGCGATTCATCCTGTTGAGGGGTATGGGTGACTATGCTTAGACATATTAGAAGTTGTTGTGTACTTCCTTGTCTCTTGATTGAGATGTTGGGAAAGGAAGACATGGCTTGCCGTAGGTTGAGTATTGGTAGCTACTTGTTGCACAATTACGTGACATTGAGTCTTGGCCCACTCAATGTGTAATGTTCTGTGACTAGGAAACTATGACTTCACCTTGGCATATTAAGGTAATAGGAGTTCTTTAGAAAGAAGCTCACTAAGATGTGAACTTGCTTAGGACTTGTTTGCATTTATACCCTTGTAGTGTTACCTCTAGAATTGTTTGAGCCTATGGGTTAGAAAAGGGTAGTTGAATAAGACTTGCAAGGTTAGTGGGTGAGGTGTCCAAGAGGTTTTCGAAAACCGATTCTCTTTGGAAAGGAGTATCGGCATAAGCTTGGTTCGAGAAGCTGCATAGGAGTCAAAGACTTCGGAGATCGTGCGCGAAAGGCAGAATGAAGGAGCTCGAATTATAGTCTTTTGGGTTGTCTTGATTGGGTTATGTGACTTTTGTGCTTGGTTTCCAAAAAGAGATAATATTGTTTGGAATGAATGCTTTTTATTTTCCCTTATTACTTGACTTGTTTGTTCTTGAAGGAAGACAATGACTCGAGGTAAATATAAGCGCGTGAACGCAGGGAGTGACAATGAGGACACAACTGAGGCAACCGAGGAAATACAAAGAATGGTTAATGTAACTACACGCCAAGATCAGAGAGCTGCACAACAGCAGGAACTGGAAGTTGAGGTTCGAAATTTGAAGGAAGAAAGTCGATTTTGGGGTAACTCTGGATTACCGAAGTTCCAAAGGAGGAACCATGGGAAGGCCAAACAGTTTAAGCAGAAACCGTATATACTACGACCAAGGGGACAACAGCGAAAACCAATGCCTGAAGGAGGTACGAGTGGTAGTAAGTCCAATCTAACTGTGGTACCACTGTCAATGTGTAAGAAGTGCGGAAAGGACCACTTCACGAGGGACTGTAAGATCGAAGGAAGAATTTGTTTCAAGTGCGAGAAAACCAGGACATGTGTCAAGAGATTGTCCTTTACATGAGACAAAACCTCCAAATGCGATCAAAGGGCAATCCGCTTCAAATGTGGAAAGGACCATTTAACCAAGGACTGCATTTAACGATGGGATAATTTGTTTCAAATGCGAGAGAGCTAGAACATGTGGCTAAGAGCGTACTTCGCAAAGGACGAAGCCTTTTGTTGGTGATGCACGCACTTCACAATCTCACAAAGAAAGGAGAGTTAATTTCTCGAGTGGAGTGGAAACGTCCAAGGCGACGGCCTAAGCGCGGAAGCTTGTACTACGGTGGATGACCTGTGATTATCTTGTATAATTCGGGGTAACCCGTTTCTTTATGACGTATGAATGTATGAATTCAATAGGGATATTCATACCCTCGTTATCTTTTGACTAAGTTATTCCTATTTTGGCTACTAAGAACTTGTTGATGGTAGCCAAGTTGTTTAAATTATCCAATGACTTGTTAAAGACCCAATCTTTTGGTGATCGATTTGTTTACTTCTCTTACAAATTAGATGTAATGTTAACAAAAGGGATTGGTTATCTTTCAACCATATCTGTTGAAATATTCCAATGAAATTCTAAGAGTTCGTTTATGGAATTGAGTTATCTGTGTATTTATTTCCTTTCGATCCGAATGATACTATTCTCGTTTGTAAGACTATTTTCATTACAATAGGTCTGTTTAGAACTATCCTATTGTTGTTAGACATTGGAACCTTTTTACCAATTCAATCACCTACTTTCTTCATGAATAGGCTTGATCTCAGAAAAGAGATTGATCGTTTTTAAAATGGGTCTCGTCATTTGGTTTCAACGGAGACTTAGTGTTTCTTGAGACAGAAATTTCCTAGATGTAAATCCATGAAAATCACTCCTACGTTTTATTAGACTATATCATACTCTTCGTTAGGCGGGCCCAGTGGTAAATCAAGTAACTTCCCTATTTTTCTTCTGATCTTTATAACGTTTCTAGTATACTTCGATTGAGTAAATGTGTTCCCGAATCTGAACCATAACAACATGCTAAGCGTAGCACGATAAAGTGAGAACTTACCCTATGAGATATTTGTTCGAATCAAGGAAAGACGATTTGGCAAATCAATTGAAGGACGCCGTTATTTTCTCGCAATATCATTTTGGGTTCTCAATTATCATTAAGATCATTTGAGAGAAGGGTATATTTCCAAGGTAACTTTCTCTGATACGTAGTGAATACCACGGGTATTTCATAATGTCGTTCCAAGTAATGAACACTTCGGTAGTAACCATCGACTACACAAACAAGACCTCTCTTCCCTATTGAGACAGAATTGTCATGTTGTTCTTCAAATTCAGAAGAAGAACGAGGAGTTACGCTAGAAGCTGTTCAAGTGTGAATTTCGGTTTGAGGCAGTTTAACTTTTGAGTCAAGTGATCTTTAAAAGAAGGAACTATTGAAGATCCATCGCGAGTTGGAGCAATTCTTCAATGGGACAGACCAAAGATTGTATTGCAGATTTGTAACTTTAAAGGATCAGCTGAATAGTACGGGGGACTCACTGCAGAATTCTTCAGAATGGTTTTGTATGGACTGATGTATACGAGAGAAATTTTCAAAGATTGAAGAGACACTCGATTTCTTTGCCAAAGATGATTCTGCCCAACCCCAATGAACTTTTGAGATACCTAGTGATGCTTCGCATTGAAAGTTTAGAACGTGCGCTTGATCAGAATAGAAGGAATGGTAATGTACGCTTAGCGACAATCAAGAATACATGAGAAGGATTACCTTACACCAACTCAAAATTAGCTTTGTAGTGGCATTGAAGGTCTGGAGGCATTTTCTACAAGAGAAATTCTCAATGCCTATAGTAATCTTAAGAGCCAAAGGTATTTTGGTTTATTAGAATGAGTTGAATATAAGGCAGAAACGATGATTAGAAGTTCCAAAAGATTTTGATTTTTGTTTTGGTATAATATCAGAAGAGGTGAATGTCGTAGAGGACGCCTTAGGAAGAAAATACGTTTAGTTGTCTACAACAGTGAGCAAGAAGAGTTAGTTCGATAGAGACACTCAGAGGTGTACAATTGTTTTGGGAATTGGCTGTTGGATGGCTGAAGATTCAAGGAGCGTAAAATCTTTTGTTGATCGGCCTACGACGTCAACGCATTTTTGCTCGTTAATATAAGATGCTCAGGGGAAGGAAGCAACCTTATTGCCTGTGATTTGGATTGATGCAACTGAAGATGCAATACGAGAACTAAGAGACGAAATGAAAGAGACACAGTCGCGTTTGTTCTAAGATATGATGAATTTCGAGGACGAAATTCCTTTTTAGAAGGGGAGTGTTGTAACATCCCGAAAATTGCTTATTTCATTATAAATAATCATTTTATAATATTTGTGATTTTTGGTGATTTTTGTGAAATTTTCTGGAAACATTGAATATTTTAATATATTTCTCGTTTTGCGTATGCACTAAGCGGAGCCGGGATAACGAAATGTTCTCCCTGAGGCTGGTAAACCTTGAACTGTCAACGTGTCAACGGGGGATCTTACTAAACCCGAGGCCAGGCACAGTTCGCGAGGTTTGCATTTTTCAAGGTTTTATCTGCTAGATAAAATCGCGGTATCATAAAATTATCGGATGAATAATAAAATATTATTTTCATCACTTGTAATTTTATTCACTGAGAAAATAATTCTACAGCGTAATTGATCATCTATCAGATGTATTTAATTTGGAGACTAGCTTACCATACACTTTATCGAGGAGCGTGCAAAGCTTCTCAAGGAAGCTTCTTCCAACTATTATTTTATTATTTCTCTCTCCCCCTATTTTGTGCTGCACATTTGAATTAAGGGATCCAATTCATTTTTCATCCACACATTTTCCTCCTCCTGTACGTAGAGATCACTATTCACTCATCTTTCTCTCTTTCCATTTCTCCTTACAATGAGCACCATCCACCCACATTCACATTTTTATCTTCCAAAACCGTCACACTCCTAGCACCATTTTGTGTTTGGAGAAACACCATATCCGAGGAATCATCTTCAAAGTTCTACATTTTCTTCATCTTCATTTTCCTCCACGGTTGAAGCTTAAAGGTTGGAACTTTAAGGTAAAGTCCTTAGCTTTTTCCTCATCTTTCCTCATTTTCGTAACCCACTGTCATTTTGATGACCATGGGTATCCATTTCAACTCTTGATTCTGATTTTGGTGAGCTTGAATATTCAAGGATCTCTTGGGAGCTGAAAACATAATTTCTGACCAAAAAGGAGCAGCCTTTCTTTGTGCTTCTCCAAGGTAAGAGGAAGACACTCCTCCTCAACCTCTTTTAGCATTAAGGATCTCCTTTGCTTGCTTGGTTTTTATGATTAAATTTGTCTTTGTATTTAGTTGTTTATTTGTTTGCATGATTTGTTAAGTTTGATAATATATTCGACAGTGGAATGCATGATGTTTTGGTTTGATAATTGCATGTTAGTATGTTCACATGTTCGGATTGAAAATTGGAAAGCATGGTACTTGGGTGATTTTGCATGTCAATATATATATATATTCGACGAATGCATGAGAGTGGAAGGAAAAGATGTCGGATTCATCCCAGGATGGCCATGGTTTTGAGGCCCAGAATCTGGAATTCGGGTGAACTAGGATAATAAATGGAATTCAAATCAATTAGGTATCCAATCTTTGTAAGCCGTGAATTCAACTATTCGACACTGAACCTTGTCCAACTTTTGACAACCAACTTCTAAACCTTTAATGCTTCCGTCGAATAGACACATGGGGCCCTTTACAATGTCAAAATTTGTCGAGCTAGTGACCCCTTAACACCTCCGTCGGTTTGACATGCGAGAAAACTTATTTATGACTCAAAATCTGTCGGATTAGAACTTGTGACCCTTTGGCACAACCTTTGGTCGAACATGAATGAAACTTCTCCAATAACACAATTCATGGACTTTAAATTTATGACTCTTAGCATTCCTTCGGATCAGCATGAGTGAAACTTCCCTATTGTCCCAGAAACCTGTCGAATGTGATAACCTAATCACTTAATAAAATGTTAAAATCCGTCGAGTAAGGACTCATGGCCAAACCTGTCGAATTTGATATCCTAATTACTTAGTGAAATGTTAAAACCCGTCGAGTAAGGACTCATGGCCAAACCTGTCGAATGTGATAACCTAATCACTTAATAAAATGTTAAAATCCGTCGAGTAAGGACTCATGGCCAAACCTGTCGAATTTGATATCCTAATTACTTAGTGAAATGTTAAAACCCGTCGAGTAAGGACTCATGGCCAAACCTGTCGAATGTGATAACCTAATCACTTAATACAATGTTAAAATCCGTCGAGTAAGGACTCATGGCCAAACACTGTCGAATTTGATATCCTAATTACTTAGTGAAATGTTAAAACCCGTCGAGTAAGGACTCATGGCCAAACACCGTCGAATGTGATAACCTAATCACTTAATAAAATGTTAAAATCCGTCGAGTAAGGACTCATGGCCAAACCTGTCGAATTTGATATCCTAATTACTTAGTGAAATGTTAAAACCCGTCGAGTAAGGACTCATGGCCAAACCTGTCGAATTTGATAACCTAATTACTTAGTAAAATGTTAAAATCCGTCGAGTTTAGACTTCTGACCATTTCCATCGAATGTCAAAACCCGTCGAGTTTAGATCTTCGACCACTAAACACAATGTCAAAATCCGTCGAGTATGAACCCCGATCATGCCCGTCGGGATTGATCTTCCGACCAAAACCCGTCGAATAGAGTCCCTGGACACTTAGGAGAAACTGTCCCAAAGTCAATAATCGTCGAGTTTGAGAGACAATGCCTGTCGAGTAGATGAATTTCTCCAGACCCGTCGAAATTAGAGATTTCGACCAGTGTTTCGTCGGTTCGACGCTTGGGAGATTTTCTCCAATGTCGACACCCATACCCGTCGAATTGAGGCTTTTGCTGACCTTTTGGAGGATTCGACAGTCCTGATCTTTGTTCGACAGAACCCCATCCGACAGAAATTGATTTCTTGCCAATCCTATTATAAAATGTTCTCCCCATTCTTCCCTCCTCCTGTTACATTATTTTCCGTCGAATGGCAGCTTCAATTATTCATAAAACGTATTGTTTTGTCGAATTTAAAAGTATACCTATCACCCAACACCTAGTAATTGAAATATCTGACTCAGTTTGTGATTCCGACCGTGTATTTCCCTGGACCCAAAACCTTGGGACTAATAGAGGCATATTGATTATAAATAAATGGGATGACTAGAAATTACTTAGGGATGCATAAACAGGGAAGAACATGAGAGAGTGAGATTTTGAGATCTTAGAATAACCTTCTAAGGGCATATGAATAAATTACCTAAGAGGATTTAAGTTAACTAAGAGAATTCTTTTAGAGATAAACTCTGTAAGTAAAGCTAAACCTAAGTAAGAATTCATAATACGCCTTAAAATGTGTTAATTTATTTAACAACAATATCATGCTATTGTGGGTCCATGTGGGTGACCATTGATTGGGTTAATTCTTACTTGGGCAAATTGTGACGTATGATGGAATAGTATGTAATGATGATCATACATGATTATGCATAGAGTCTGTATGCATTGTGGATAAATCATATGACATGCATTTGAGGCATGATTGACCGGGTTGTCATGAGAAGCATGATAGAGTCATGTATTGCACAAAAGAGCGAGGATGTCCGTTGGACTTTGTTAAGGCCGAGTTGCCTAGGAGTTGAATCACACCTTAGTGCGGGTGCGAATAGATACGTGGGGTCCAGTAGATGACCTTGAGGGCGTCGGGCGCGGGCGTCTCGCGAGAGGCGTGGTAGCTCCTCCGGGACCGTGGAGACAGACCGATACACACGCACCGACGATCCTAAGCGGCCACGATCCTATATCGAGATCTTGTGAGAATGCCATTTGTATAAAGCCTTGTTGCGCAAAATGAGTGATTATTTTTCGAAAAGCACTTGTTTTTATGGTGACGAGATACCGGCATGTCTCCCTGAATCATTCTCTCCGACCGTTTTTTTGTGTCTAGCTCCATGGAGTAGGATTTTGATTATTGAGGGCACATGTGCATAGTGAGTCCATGAATTATCGGCATACATTGTTATTATAATTGAGCTGTTGTATTTCGATATATCCATATATACATATGATTGCCTCGAAAGCTGCACGGTTGATTATAATCTGCTACTAAATGTTTATTACCATTATTGCTATCATAAATGCTATGTGGGCGCCTTGCTTGGTTTGGTTTCTTGATGCTATGTTGGTAATGATGGTAGGATGTCTTACCTCTTTCTTGTATTTTTCTTGCTCTATGTTAATTCTTGGCTAAAGACTATAAGTGGTAACGAAGTTGGATTCCTTTGGATTTTATTGGTTTGACCTACTGCATTCGGTGATGCTGTCGCGAAGGGAGCTCTTTTTGGGGTTTGTTCGAATTGTGTTCGCTTTGATACCAAGACACTGTAGAGTCGACCTGGGACCGACAAGCGTATGTGACATCTTGGGATCGACTTTGACCATGAAGAGGACTGTGATTGAAGACCTTATCTTGTATTTCTCACTACACGGTGAGCCGGAATTGCCTCACGCATTCGGGATACGATGGAGTGCCCAACTCCTTAGTCGTAGATATATTATGGGTAGTTTATATTTTATTTTGCATTACCTATATAAAGTGTATTTTTGAGTACATGTATGTTTCAAGGCAATTATCCAGACTTAAATGTTGTAAATTGAGTACATATTATAATTCATAATTTAACTGGTTGTATATGTAACTACTCATTCGTGGCTCTTATTTTCCTCATATAAGGAATGTTTAATATTTTATGGTAAATTTGTTGTTTGACAATGTTAGCACGCCGGCATTTAGTGACCGTGACATAATGACGATTGTGCATTTTGGTTACTAAATCGAGGGGTGTTACAAACTCTACATAGCAAAAAGGATAAACTCTCCTCAATGTAGATATTATGTGTCTGATACTATGTTGACAATATAGAAACAGGTAATGATAATTTGTGTATATATCTGAATTATTGTATATAAGAAAATTAGCCTCTATTTATAGAAGAAGGTTGCTATATAGAAAGAAAAATAATAAAATATAATTATGTAATAAATCAATCTAATTTTGTACTTAATCAATTATAATTCTATTTAAAATCAATCGTAATCAATCATAATTTCTATTATAATTAATCACACTAACAATGACAAAGCTAAAGGGTGAGTAGGTAGAGATAGAGGAGAAGAAAGAGATAATGCCATGAAAGCTCAAAGAGCTAGAGGGTAGGGTAGTCATGTAAGAAGCAAGGGTGGAATGAAAGGAGGAAGCAAGATTATGATCGAATCTCACTGACACGAAGGAATTTTTATTGCCAAGGATAAGAAAGGTGCCCTACTGCCCTTGTTAGTTGTTGCTAAGAATATGGTTCCTGGTGAAGGTGTTTACAATGAGAAAAAGGATTCTTTTTTTTTTCTCTCTTATTCTAGCAATGTGATTTCGTCTACTTAACAGTTTTTTTGTTATTCATCCCACAAAAAACATTTTTTTGTTATTCAATTTTTGATATGTAGGTCAAGGCAATGTGATGCCCTCGAATAATAATGCATGTAATGTATAAGTACGAATCCTGTGATTTTGGGCAACATGTGTTTAGCTACTTCTAGATGTGTAGCCTTTTGCTTAGCTGTGTAGAATTACTTTCTCACAATTGTGTAATGGAGAACATATTAATTATTAATAAAGAAATTAAATAAATATAGGAATAATAATAGACCACTAATTTGACTCAACCATTTAACGAATGTTTTAGAAAAATAAGTAAAAAGCAATTGGTTATGAGTTGCAATATGTCAAAATTTTAATATGTTAAGTATCTCATGTTAGAGTTGTCAAATTTCTGAATTTTACGTGCCCGAATTTTCTGTTCGTATCATATGATATATATAATATATATATAATATTGAAATAGAAATTATACTGAATTATATTGATATGTTGATGATGATTTGTGATTTTGAAATTCCAAATTATTATTAATAAATAGGCGTAATTGTATTCATCATCATTATTGTGAAAGGGCATATGCCATAAGAATAAATTTGTGATTAAGAACTTCTCATATTTATGGGTTAGGCCAATAATTAACTTGCCGTTTGGATACAACACCACAACAGCGCCCACTTAGCTGACAAACAGCAATTTAGTAGTAATTAAAGGGCGAAAAATTGCCTTCTAATGGCAGTGACTACGGGTAGCCTTAATGTCTAAAATCACGGGATTAAAATAAAATAAAAAAATCATTTCAGGAAATTATTAATTTTAGTAAAGAATTTTGAATATATTCCATGTACTGGTAACTAAAATGGTATATGCATTAATGTGAGACATATTACCCAGATTCTTCACGAAATTTTCTATGTAACTTGACAGAATTGTTTACTGAGTTGACCGAGATGCATACTTTTGATAATAACGTACAATTTAAGTAAATTGAAACCACATCAAACCTCTATAAATTGGAGTCTTTTGCTATGTGAACCGTGATTTCTGCATCAGTGCTTGGTTTTTGGTTTTGCTCTGCTGGCTCAAGATGACTGTGGAGAATCAAAGTGGTCATTTGGGGGATGAAGATGGGGCCAGTGACCGCTTTCCTGTGGGTATGCGTGTTCTGGCTGTGGATGACGACCCAGTTTGTTTTTCTTTTTTCCATGATAAAAGCATGTAATCCTCCATTATTTATTCTAGACTTCTAGAGGCTTTTGAAAGATAAAATTCAACAATAATAAGCATTATATGAAATATAGAAAAATATATTTAATTAAATAGAAAATAGCATACTTTTATTTGCGTCTATGCAATTGATGCATATCTGAGATCACGGTTGAATACAGTTGAAGCTAAATCCTTGCTTTTATCTTACTCCCAATAGGAATATAGGATTTGGATCGTCTACAGTTATAAAAGAACTGCACCTTCCTGCATTTGTTAATCCAATGGTTTAGCTTTATTATAATATATAGGTTTAAATAAGTTATTATCCTGAAAAAATATTACTTTTTATTTTTGGTCATTTTAAAATTTTATCTTTAGTTTTAGTCTCTCAATTTTTTTTATTTTAATCTCTATCATTAGTGAAACTTTCATTAAATTGTGTTTATGGGATAAACAAAAGTTTTGTTCATTGATATTACGTGTCATTGATTCTTTTTATCAGGTAAGCATTTATCAGAAATTCACTAATAACATAGTTTAAAATAAAAAAAAATTAGAAGGATTAAAATTTAAAAAAAATTAAAAGGACTAAAAAAAGGCTATATTTTTAGGGAAAAAACATAATTAAACCTATAATCTATTTACAATTTTATTTTGGTTACAAAACAAGTCATGTTTTAAGGCTGAGATTTCTTCCATCTTTTTTAAATTATAGAGGATCTCGATCCCACCCAATAATACTTGGTTATTAATGCATCAAGTCAAAATTTGTCATCACATACACTTGCCATGGAAGTGGATCGGGTCACACCAAGTCAGGTTTTGTCATTAACGGCCAGGTTTGTCTTTAAACATAAAGTTTGAGGTTTATTTGACAAGACATAATATATATATGTGTGTGTTTGGTGGAGGGGTTTAGTTTGGTTTTTTAAAATTTGTTAACAGCCTATTTTTAAATAGGGTAATGGATTAAGTCTTTAAATAAGTTAATATGTTTATACCTTAACTTTCAAGATAAATAATATGATAAAAATATTTTTATTTAAAAAATAATAGATTTAATAATAATAATAATAATAATAATAATAATAATAATAATATAGGTTAGTTGGGGTATCAAATGAATGTATTGATTTGATTTTGAATTAGATCATAATAGAATAATAGATGAATTCAAAATAAACTATTAATGCATTTAAAATTTAGTGTAAAATATTTTATATTATTTAATTCATCCATGACCTAATTTAATAGATAGATATTCAATCCATCTAATTAATCTATTTTAATGGATTTGATGAATAGATATCCAACTTACTCATTTAAGAAAAAATATCTCTAAAAATTTTCATTCTCTCTCTAAAAAATATTTCTCTCTCTAAAATTTTTTTCTCTCTCTAATAGTTTTCATTCTCTCTCTAAAAAATATTTCTCTCTCTAAAAATTTTCTTTCTCTCTCTCTAAAAAATTAAATTTTATTCTCTCTCTAAAAATTATTTCTCTCTAAAAACGTTCATTCTCTCTCTAAAAAATGTTTCTCTCTCTAAAAACATTCATTCTCTCTCTCAAATTTTTTTCTCTCTCTAAAAAAATCTCTTTAAAAATTTTGGGACTCAACGCTTATGTTATGGGCTTTAGTGAGAGTGAAAGTGAAAAAAAAAGGTAAAATATATTAAATATCCATTAGATTAGTTTTTAACTGGATATCCGTTGGATATCCAATGGATGTTTTGATTGGATTATTAACTAATCATAACTAAATTTAATCCATTAGATCCAATCTAATAAAATACATTATTCTAATTGAATGGATTAGAGTGATTGTAATATAAATGAATTGGATAGATTAAAAATTAATAAATTTTTTTACCAGTTCACATCAAGCCTAAAAGGTTATTTCAAACGCATGAGGTCTAATTTATTTAATTAAATAAGTTTTTTAAAAAGTCTTAACTTGACTTGTTTATTAAATTGGTCAGGTCAGGTTATAGGTAGAGCTGACAAAACGGGTTCAACTTGTTGGGTTAACCCGTCAACCCGTTATTTTTTTACGGGTTGGGTTCAAGGATTGAACCCATATTTTTTTTTAACCCGCATATCCTGCCCTTGAACCCATATTTTTTTTTAACTCAAGCATATCACGCCCGCTTAACTGCGGGTTAAGTGGGCGGCGAGGAGTTGACCCTGCAGGTTGGCTCTTTTTTTAAATGATAAGTAATATTATAAATGAAAAATTCTTTGATGTTATATAATTTATGTTTGAATATTTAATTAGACTATTTTAAAAATTATATTTTAAATATGTGGTTTGTAATTTTTTACCATTATTATTTATTATTTTTTATAGTATTTATTGATTTTTTATATAATTTTTTTTATTTTTTAGGCGGGTTAAGCCAGTTGACCTACTAACTCATCTATTTTTTCTCATTTTATCTTTTATACTGGTCAACCCGCCAACCCACCTTAAAGCGGAGTGGGTTGGTTCTTCCAACCCATTTTTAAAAACGAGCTAACCCATCCCGCCCCGTATTTTAGCGGGTTGAGGCGGGTCGGGGCGAGTTGGCCCATTTTACCAGCTTTAGTTATAGGGCCTTGATGAGCTGCTTGTTTTATTTCTATCCCTACATGCTACACATAATGTAAGTAGAGAATAATCCTAAGCTACATATAGTAATGGAAAATCTTTGAAACAATTTTGTTAGTTTTATATAGAATGAATTAGTATGCTCATTTGCTCTTGTATTACTAAGTGATCCTTATTATTATTATTATTTTTGACTAAGCATTTAGGAAAACAGAATGTTGCCTCATTCTAGAGTCATGACATATCACAAGCTCCAGCGATGACTTAAAGGAAAAATTCTTAAAAGCTCCAAGATTAAGAGAAATCTCTTACTATATACCATTAAATATGTAACACTTCAGTTATATGGGTCATTATTGTGTCCCACTTTAAGTCTTTAAGTACATTTTTAATGTTATGTTAAGGTGATACACATTCTAAGATACAATACTAACTATGAAGCAAAATAATTTTTTTACTCCAAGAACACCTAAAAATTTCTTGGACTTACAGTAATATTTATACATGACCTACTAATGAAGAACTACTAGTAAAAATTAAAGCTAAGACTTTTTTCTTGACATTACTTGATCCTAATAATTAAAAAAAAACCTCAGTGGCACCATTTTTTTCTCATTCAACAACCACATTAAATCTAGCTACAATCTACCAAAATTATAATTAATTTCTTCTAGTTGTGTAACTCTACTCATACAATAATACTCTATAGGGCCTATCAAGGCTCACTATTATAATATAAATCCAATAGTGTCTAAGAGTCATTCTTGTAACAACATATAAATAGTCTAAGAGTCTGTTTAGATGACAGAATTGAAATTACAATATAGAATTCTAATTTCAATTCCAATTTTATAAACATTAGAATTGACTAAGAATCTTAAGGAGTAAATATAGAATTGAGGTATAGAATTGTAAATTCTAAATTGAATTGGAGGATGCCACTAGCGATAGTGTTCAGAGGACACCTCCAGGACAATGGTTAGAGGGCGCCACTACAGACAATGGTCAAAAGATGCCGCACAGCGATGGTGGTAAGAGGGTGTCATCGACAATGGTTGTCAGAGGGTGTCGCCAGTGATGGCGGTTGAAGGGTGTTGCTGGCAACAATGGTCGATGGACGCCAACGGCGACAATAGTCAAAAGACACTGCTAGTAGCAATGGTCGGTGGGAATTGTTGGCGATGGTGGTCGGAAGGCACCATTGGCGACAATGGTCAGAGGATGCCGCTGGGAACTTAGTTGGCATCGGCAACAATGGTTACTGGAGTATTTGGCAAAGATAAAATATAATTATTATAACACATTGTTTTTAACTTTTGTGCTTGAAATTATAATTCTTAGAGTATAGGCTAAAAATTGAAAATAATATAAAATAGTTATTTTCTAATTCCATGGAAATGAACTCAGAATTGCAATTCCAATTTTAATGTACATACCAAATAAGATAATTAGAATTGGGAAGTCCAAATCCAAATTTAAGGCTCAATTCCAAGCCTAATTCTATGCACTAAATGACACCTAAAAGTTATTTATGCTTTTCAGTTAATGCTTATACCATTGGTATCCATTCATACTTCCATTTACTAGCTTAACATATGGTGTGCACATCTCACCATCAGTTAATCATTCTGTATTGATATTTTAATGCTTGTCTAAAATTCCGATCACATGTATAATCAACCCAATTTTTTAGAAATAAAAATTTACAATAACTTATAACCTACATTATTAAAATTTCAACATTCTCCAATTTGGGGAAAATTAACTACGATTTTAATTTTAAAAAATATTTTATTTCAAAAAATCTTAAAGGCTAAGCAACATAAAGTTCAATACATAGCCACAATTTTAAAGAACAAGTGATCCATAGACAACACTTAGAAATGATTCATCTCATAGTTTAAACAAAACTTAATCATGATAGTCATTGCCTCCTTTATTGAAACAAGATGAATCCATGATCAAAAACACAATTAACATTACAGATACAAGTCTTAATGTTATAATGTAGTAAGAAAACATCCAAAAGTGTGTTGCTAGCCCTTCAATTTCTCTCCAACATGTTGGATACATAATAAGCACGAGAGAACCATGCATTGTGGCTCAGTTCTCAATTGTCAAGATGAGCTCTATATGAGCAAACTTTACTTGCAATATAGGGCTTCAAAACCCACTAGAAATACTTTGTTACCAATGGCCTACTAACAGTTAAGCAAGGTCCACACTCAAAATATGGGAACACCTCATAATCTTTAAAAATAATTTAAGCAAGAGAAATAAATATACAAATGCTATGAATATATTTAAAAGTGGATGTCCAAAAGTTATTAAAGGAAATTCTTATCTGATCTTCATTTGAATATGATTTGATTATTTAAATTTTATATATAACTGAAATTTGATTATAGAAAAACTTGTATCTGATTAAGATTTAATTTGATTTTGGTTACCTCACCCATGGATGCCCAATGTAGTATGCATATTTGATACTGATCAATTACATTTTTTTATTTCTCTTCTCTTCTCTATATCTTGATTTATTTATGCATATTTTCATAATATGTTATTAGTACAAGTCTTTACCACATGATTAATAACTTGATCAACATCGGCTCCGCTTTCTTTGATGGCTTTTTCATGCTCTTTTTAGTATGAATATCTTTTGCATTTCATTCATGATCATTTTATTGTCAAATATTTTTAAATTATTGTGTTTTATCTTATATTAAATTTGTTGTTCTTGACAAATTATGAAACAAAAAATTCTTTATAATTATCTTGATAAGCTCACAAATTTATTTTATAATGATTTTGTTCATGGCACTATGGTTTTTTTGACCTTGTGACTTATTAAGTCACAATAATCTAGCTTTGATTTTTTTTTTCTTTTATGAGGATTGAGAGATGAGATATAGTTTCCTCTATAACGCCCCTTTTTGAGAGGGAAACGTCACATCATCAATTACAATGCAGAAAACAAAAGTATAAATTAAGACCCAGTTCATTATATATATAAGATAAAATTGCTTAGTTGTGATCGTATAAATAAATTAGCGAATTCTTTTTTTTTGTTATAAAATAATAATAAAATATAATGGCAAAACATAGTTACAGTAAAGAGTAAAAATAAAAGTAAATCATATATTTGAACAACATATATATATATATATATATATATATATATATATATATATATATATATATAATCATATCAAACTTGTTTAGTTACAACACCTGATATACAAAAAGTAAAACTATGCATGCCCCAAAAGATTATATATGTACTGCCCACCAAAAAGATAAAACATCAGGCCTCAAAAAGAAAGACAGATAGTCATCAGTGATCATCAACAGTATCAGCCCCTATTGAGAAAGAGAAGGAACCAAAACTGGATCCTCCTCTGGGTCTTTCTCATCAGAGGAAATCCTCATCGGAGCCACCGAGTTACGGACGGGGGCTTGGGCAGTAGAAAGGAATGAATCCTCTTGTGGAGAGTAGTAACGCTCTCCCCGCATGTAAGGGATGGGCAGATAAAACTATAAGTGTAAACAAACACTACAAGTAAAGATGGGCAGATCATAATGCCCCCAAGCTAGAGACACCGTCACGTCTCCCAGATAAACACAGCGATCAGAAGCCAAGTTGATATGCCAACAGTCCGGACCTCCAAGGAAAGTCATTCGTACATATCCCAAAAAGCTTTGTGGATGGGTCGTCATGATCAAAGCAGGCGCTAGTCAAAGTCAGGCCAAAAACCAGGGAACTCGTGTACTTCCCCCTCTTCACCGACATCTTTAGAGAAACATACAGATAGACAAAACAGTAGAAATATAGAAAAGATGTGAGACATTCTACATCCAGTACCAATTATGGTAGTGAAGAAACAGAACGGCGTAGGACGCCCACATAGCATTACAGGAATAATAGACAGTATCAAGAAATAAACATTAAACAACTCAATAAATTCAGGCAGTTATAACATCAATAATATAACAATCTCATTCATCATATGAATTAAATGTCAAATAATATATTGACTCACTATACACATGCATATGATATCAAAATCTTACTCTATGGAGTTAGACACAAACATCGGAGAGAAAAGATCAAGAGACATCTTTGTAACTCGGCTGCCACAACCAAAGTGCTATAATTTATCAATTTATCAACATGCACATCAAGGCATTGTACAAGACATTCATCACTAGATCGCGATATAGGACAGTGCTCGGTCCGGATTGTCGGTGTGTTTGCATCGGTCTATCCCACGGCCAAGAAGAGCTACCAACTAACTATTGTGGAACACCCGCACCTCGACGCCCCCAAGGTCAACAGTATGACCTACGCTAGTCTACTCGCACCCGCACAAATGTGTGTTTCAATCTCTTAGGCAACATGACCTTAACAACAGTCCATCAGACTTTTACAATGCATGATGACTCAATGCACATTCATGTATATTCAACAATAAGTTAGTATTGTATTATACCTGTGAAGTTGGAGTTGACATGGTGGGGAAAAAGTTTCTCTCGATGGACTGCACTTGTGAGTGTCTTTATTTTTTTTCTCCACACAACTTTTTGGTCTACCTTTTACACGAGAGACACCATCTTTCTTTTTAATACCCTTAGCTTGATTAGTTTGACAATTTACATCAACAAAATCTGTACTTGGTGTGGAAGATCTTTTATTTAAGATCTTATCAACTTCAATGCCAACTTCCACCAGTTTTCTTGCAAAAAATACTGAAGCATCTTCACATTTAGCAGTCTTGCTTGATATTTCTACTGCATTGTGACACAAATCCTTAAAGCAGTTTGAGATAACCAACTTTGGATCTTCTTTGATAATTTGTCCCTTATTGTCTAGAACACACCCACTTCGAGCATGCTTAGTCCACCACTTAAGGATGTATTTTGGAGGAATAACAATTATATTCAAATGATTAAGTACTCGAAGAGCATGGTTACAAAGGATACCAATAAATTGAAAAAGTTGACAACTACACACAACACTTTGATCTTCAGAATTGAAGGTAACTTTATGCTGCCTCATATCCCTAAACAAACACACTTCATATTCAAATAATTGCAAGTTTTGAGTGTAGCATTTCAAAATAAGATTACAAGATTTTTCATATTCCCCACGAACAAAAATTGCTGATGTGTAAACATCTCTTGCATTTTTCAACAACTTGATATTCATATTCAATGATGGCATCTTTTAGCTCATTTCATAGTTATACTCTATCTCCTTATATTGCATGTCCTCTAACAACCTTTCAAAGTTCTTAAAAAATTCTAGCACATTAAAAGTAGACTTCATGTATAGCCTTAAATGACCATTGAAACTCTCACTTAATTGTGTTGTTGTAGCACCAACTGAAAAAGTATGGCGTCCATATACTAAAGCCCATTTTTCTTTCTTCTTAAAGAAGTCTTGCATTCATTTATTCTAACGAAGGTTGTGCTTATCCAATAATGGCTCCCAAGCATTAAGGAAGTCATCCTCATACTCAAAGTCATAAATGTAGCTTCTCAACTTTCTAGTAAAAGAATATGATTTTTTTAAAGGCATGATTAAAATTCTTAAGTGCATTTTGGAATAAATGTCACAGGCATAAACGATGATATGATTAAGGAAAAACCTCCGCAATTGCTTTCGCCATTGCAGCATCTTGATCTATAAGAATTGTCTTCAGTTTCTTTCCACACATAGCCTTGAGAAAAGTCTTAAACAACCATTCAAATGATTCAATAGTTTCATCATATAATAATGCAGCACCAAATAACACAGTTTCTTAATGATGGTTGAACCCAATGAAGGGAGAAAATGGCCGTAAATTCTTATTGCTGCGATAAGTGATATCAAAACATACCACATCTCCAAAATAAGCATAATCTACAACCATTTTAACATCCGCCTAAAAAATGTTTGTTATTTGATGATCAATCTTCGGTTTCTTTCCACACATAGCCTTAAGAAAAGTTTTAAACAACCATTACCATTCAAATGATTCAATAGTTTCATCATATAATAATTCAGCACCAAATATCACAGTTTCTCGATGATGGTTGAATCCAATGAAGGGAGAAAATGGCCATAAATTCTTATTTGTGCAATAAGTGGTATCAAAACATACCATATCTCCAAAATAAGCATAATCTACAACCATTTTAACATCCGCCCAAAAGATGTTTGTTATTTGATGATCAACATCAAGTTGAATTTGTTAAAAGAATGATGGATTCTCTGTTTGCTTTGATTTAAAATAATGAAGTAGAGTGTATGCCTTACCTTCTTCCATTTCCTTCATCCTCTTAAAATTCAAATGATTGCTAATATCTTTAGCAGTACAACCAATATTCTCTCTCCCTCTAACCTGTCGACTTATAAACTCAAAAACTAATTTTTGTCGTATGCCAGAACGATTCACCAATTCGACTTGGGCAGCTTAAGCATCAGAAATCCACCTTTGTGATGGTAATTTATGCTTACTCTATGGGGTTGCAAGCTCATGATTATGATCTTTTACAAAAGACACTACAACATATTTTCCATTTGATTGTCGACTAATGATCATTTGTGCTGAACATCCAGTTCTGATATCTTTGTAGGTCATTTGTCCTTCATAATCTTTGTTCTTTTTGAAGCCTTCTTTAAAACAAACAAATCTTTGAGATATCACAGTCTCCTTATCTAACTTGCTTTTATTCCTCCAGTCTTTTTTGATGCTAAAACCAATGAAGTCAGCATACATATCATAAAACCTATATGCATGATCTTCTATCTCAAACTCCATTCCAACATATAAGATTAAATCTTTCTCAGTCACTTCATGCTCAATGTTATCCATCAATTTCACTAGAAGAAATAAAATATATTAAATATTAATATGTTGAATACTTATATTCTTGAGTTAATATTCTATAAACAAAGCAATTAGCAAGTAAACAATACTAAAAAAGTTGGACATTCTAGTGAAATCTATAAAAAAAATCACATAAAGCAATTGCTATATGTAAAAGCACAGCCACCTATAAAGAAAAGAGAAAAGGAGAAAACTTAAAGCACACTGTTAACTTCATAAGAACTATTGGGAGGGCAATGTGTACACCAAAACAGAAGATATTACAAAATTGAAAAACAGTGCAAGTCATCAAAATCTCTAAACAATAAAATAGTATCTTGAAAAGCAAAACAAATATTCCATTTCAGCTTTCGCTTGAAGAGGTTTTGCCTTTGGCCCAGAGAACCAAGCCAATGCTAGATTGAAGTAATTGGTTTGGACTTAGAGAAAGGAAAATAATTTACAAAAACAAACAGACAGAAGATGCAATTTGATATTAAAGATGTGACCACTTCATATTTTCAAAAGGCAGGCAACTAGAAAAGTTTTAGAAACACCATAACAATTAAAAACTATCGCGACTGGGATCGCGGTGAAAAATAGCAACTCAAAGGATCTTAAAATATGAAAATAGGAAAATAGAGTCACCACCAATTTTATTTAAATTAGGAAAAATTGGAAAACCTTTCTTTGAAAATGGTCTTTGGAACCAGATTGGATTCGAGAGTCGGTTATGGATAGGGAAGGGCAGAAACTTAATCCCACAGCACCCCTAACACACCCGTTCTAAAACGGTACCTTAAGTTAATTGTGCAAATTCTTAACGATCCTTGGAAATATTTATTTTACCCACTTTTTGAAAAACATTGTAACTATTTATAAAAAGGAAACCACACAATTATGAAAATTTAATTTTGGCTTGACAGAAATTAAATTCTGCTCCTACGTATCCCTTGGTGCAATGAGGAACTCAAAGTTACGTAGTTCTTTATAAAATAAGTGTGGGTTAATTGATTTTAATTAAGAAAAAAAACTTTTATTTCAAAACCAAATTTATTCTTGCACAGGGTTCAAGTTAGCACAAGGCTACTCAATAAACCCTTATGATCCAAACGACATTGAAGATAACATTCGTTATTCAATCAACATCATTGGTCATCACATTGATTAAAAGATTTTTTTATTCCTTTTTTATTTGCCATTTTTATATTCTTTACCTATCTCCCTTTTTACCAAAATGCATCATTATTGCCTTAATGTGAAATGGGCAGCAGCCCACGTGATTCAACCTCAAACCCAACAAGACAATCAACAATGCAATTTAAAGAAATAAAAGTTTAGAGACTTTGGCAACAATAACAGCACACACCAGGGGACGTTTACAGAGGGATCCGGTTTGAGATTCGACGGTCGGTTGAAGGTCACGGTTTCTGAAGTCCGACGGTCAGTGCGGGAGAGATCTGGTTGGGGTTCGACGGTCGGTGAGGGGAAGGATCTGGTTTCTTGGGGTTCGACGGTCGGTGAAGGGAAGAATCTGGCTTCTTGGGGTTAGACGGTCGGTGAAGGGAAGAATCTGGCTTCTGTGAGGTTCGACGATCGACGAGGGGAAGGATCTGGCTTCTTGGGGTTCGACGGTCGGCGAGGGGAAGAATCTGGCTTCTGTGAGGTTCGACGGTCGGTGAGGGGAAGGATCTGGTTTCTTGGGGTTTGACGGTCGGTGAGGGGAAGAATCTGGCTTCTTAGGGTTAGACGGTCGGTGAAGGGAAGAATATGGCTTCTGTGAGGTTCAACGGTCGGTGAGGGGAAGGATCTGGCTTCTTGGGGTTCGACGGTCTGTGAGGGGAAAAATCTGGCTTCTATGAGGTTCGACGGTCGGCGAGAGGAAGGAGCTGGTTTCTTGAGGTTCGACGGTCGGTTGAAGGTTTGATGAAGATAATGGGGGTCATGGTCGGTTAGGAAGGGATTTGATTTGGTATTCGACAGTCAGTGATGTTGGTTGTGGAAGTTGAAGATGACAGCAGGGAGTGTGGGTGATGGTGATGGAGCAAAATGGTAAGGGCTACGTAATAGTGAATGGGTCTAGGTTGATGAAAGTTGGTTGTGGTGGAGATCTTGGGTTTCAGTCATGGAGGCTTGAGTAGATATGTAGTATTCATTCCAGATTGGGTGCAGAGGGATTCAGGGGTTATGTGCAAGTGAAAATAGCTAACAGAAACGAGCTACATGACATAAATGAAGAATGTTACCTGTAGAGCTCAAAGGGGAGCAGTTGAAGTGAATGCTATTCCTCAGCAAGGCTCCTGTCTCCTTCTTGTTCTCTTCGCTCTGTGGAGCTCAAAGGGAAGCAGTTGAAGTGAATGCTATTCCTCAGCAAGGCTCCTGTCTCCTTCTTGTTCTCTTCGCTCTATTTCCCTAAAAAAAAACTTGTTATTGTATTGATTGATTTTTTTTGTATTCTTGATTCTGTATTGGGATGACTGAGTTATGTTTCCCTTGTGATGGTTGTGCTCTTGGAAGTTTATGGTGGTGAAGGATTGATGAAGATTATGGTCACGATGGAGAATGGGTGGAGGTGCTGTTTTTGGTGATGAATGTGGTGAAATGGAAGGTGTTTTTTGGTTCGGTTTGGGTGGTAGGAAGGTGAGGGAAGGTGGTTTAGTGATGGGTGGTCAGAGGTTGATAGAGATGATGAAGGGTGGAGTGGTGGTTTTGGAGATTTTTTTTAGGTGGTTTTTTTTGGTTCTTGAAGGTGAATAGAGGTGAAAACCCGTGGTTCTCTTTTTCTCGTGTGATCGTCTCCCCTCCAATATCCTCCCCCATCTTTTTAAATATCCCTCCTTTTCATCATTTTACCGCTGACATCTCCTTTTCTTTTTTCTTTTGCTTTTTCTTTACGTGAGCCTCCCTACATTGAGCCCCCCATTTCTTCCTCTATCAGAACCCCTTTTTCTCTTCAATCCTTTCCCCCCTCACTTTCAGGTGGCTTAATGCATTTAATGCATTGTTACTTTACGTGTGCAGACACCAACATTAAATGCATTACCCCTTTCTCTCTTTTTTTTTTGTTTATTAAACGAGATCAGTGTTCTCTTCCCTTTTTTTAAGTAGGCTTACAATTGGGCCTAAAAAAAATAACATAAATATGGACTTTTAATTAATTCAATTTTTTTGTCACTTTTCATTTTTTATTTTTATTTTTTTGTGTGTTTGTTTTCTTTTTTCTTTTATATTGGGAGCCCGGTCAAAATTGAGTGTTCACAGTTGCCCCCTCTTTACTTGTTTCTTACTAGATAATAAGAAAACTGTAGTCTTCATATTATCGTCGCAAGAAACGAGTAAAGATATGAATTTTAATTTTGTCCGGTGATGCATAAGATGTAAAACAAATGCGAGAAATAACATGCAAAGCGCCAATACGCTCAAAAGACTTGACAAGAATTTAAAATGCATGGAGCTGATGCGCTCAAAAGAATTAACAGAATTAACAGTAATTAAAATGCATGGAGCCGATGCGCTCAAAAGAATAAACAGAAATTAAAATGCATTGAGCCGATGCGCTCAAAAGAATAGAAAATGCATGGAGCCGATGCGCTCAACAGAATTTAAAATGCATGGAGCCGATGCACTCAACAGAATTTAAAATGCAAGGAGCCGATGCGCTCAACAGAATTTAAAATGCATGGAATGTATGGAGCCGATGCGCTCAAAAGAATTTAAAATGCATGGAATGTATGGAGCCAATGCGCTCAAAAGAATTTAAAATGCATGGAATGTATAGAGCCGATGTGCTCAAAAGAATTTAAAATGCATGGAGCCGATGCGCTCAACAGAATTTAAAATGCAAGGAGCCGATGCGCTCAAAGGAATTGACAGAAATTAAAATGCATGGAGCCGATGCGCTCAAAAGAATAGACAGCAATTAAAATGCACAGAGCCGATGCGCTCAACAGAATTTAAAATGCATGGAATGTATGGAGCCGATGCGCTTAAAAGAATTTAAAATGCATGGAGCCAATGAGCTCAAAAGAATAGACAGAAATTAAAATGCATAGAGCCAATGCACTCAACATAATTTAAAATGCATGGAGCCGATGCGCTCAACAGAATTTAAAATGCATAGAATGCATAGAGCCGATGCGCTCAAAAGAATTGACAGAAATTAAAATGCACAGAGCCGATGCGCTCAACAGAAATGACAGAAAACTTAAAATGCACAGATGGGCAACTGAGTCCTAGAATTTAAAAGACAGGCGAGCTACTATGCTTTAAAAAAAAAACAAGGTATCTTGATCTACAAGGATTTTTCTTCTCCCTTTTTTTTGTTTCTTTTTGTTTTAGTTTTATTAAAAGACCTTCGAACCAACGGCGACTTTTGGAAAACTTTAACCAATCAAAACCCTTGTTCACATGCTTTTGCTCGTTGAACCTGATAGCCTCGATCTTTCCTCTCCTTCTTCTTCTTCTTTCTTTCTTCTTTTTTTTTATTTTTTTTATTCCCCTTTTCTCCTTGGCAACGAAATCCAATACTGCGTTGCAATCTGTAGTTCGAGCTACTGAGATCTTTTAGTCCAATTCAATCATTGAAGAATTATTGTAGAATTGTCAAATCAAATTGTTAATCATAAATTTATCCTATTTGAGACATAACTTAATAAGTAAGCATGCATTCATGAATGGATAGAAATTCGTTGAATGAACAAACTTCTTTTTTTTTTTAATTGCTTTGGTGATCTGATCATACATGAACTTTTAGCAAGACACATGCTTGAAAGATGAAATCCTAGAAACTAAAGGAAGTTACAAGGGATAAGAAAAATTTGCCCCAGTATTGGTTCTTTGTTCCTTATTCAATTGATTCCCTGCAATGGCCTGATAACTCAACTATTGCCTCTGTGTGGTTACTTTCTTCAACACATCTTCTCCTCAGTCCTTCAAAAATAATTGCCCTAGTGTAGCCAATTGAAAGCGACCAAAATTGCCCTAGTATAGTCAATCAAATACCGACAAGAATTGCCCCAGTTTGGTGAGCCCTTCCAGGAGTTTCATGCCAACTTTCTTTGAGTTCTTACTTATTTGTTTGCCCTAACTTTTGATTAGACCGCCCTTTCGGGTTTTTACCCTAACGGGTTTTTTTTAGGCATAAAATCTCTTGACAACATCCGTATTTACGGGCCTTGGCAATTCTTCTCCATCCATATTCTGTAAGATTAATGCTCCCCTTGAAAATGCCTACTTGACTATGTATGGGCCTTCATAACTCGAAGCCTATTTCCCTCTGGCATCCTCTTGATTAGGGAGAATCTTCTTCAAAATCAAATCTCCTGAACAAAAATCTCTGGGATGAACTTTCTTGTTAAAGGCTTTGGCCATTCCGCTTTGATACAATTGCCCATGGCAAATAGCTGTCAGTCTTTTCTCTTCTACCATATTCAACTGTTCTTGTCGAGTCTTCACCCATTCGGATTCTTCTAACTCTGCCTCCATCAAGACCCTTAGAGAAGGAATCTCAATTTCTATAGGAGAGACGACCTCCATCCCATATACCAAAGAGAAAGGCGTTGCCCCAGTGCTTGATCGTATATTGGTACGATACGCGTGCAAAGCATAAGGCAACATTTCATGCCAGTCTTTGTAATTCACTACCATCTTGGCAATAATTTTCTTGACATTCTTATTTGTTGCTTCAACTGCACCATTCATCTGGGGCCTGTACGGAGCTGAATTATGATGCTTGACTTTGAAACTCTCACAAAACTTTCGAATCTCAGCACCGTTGAGATTGGTGCCATTATCTGTTATTATCCTTTCTGGAATTCCATATCTGCAGACGATATCCCTTTTAAGGAATCTTAAAAATACCTTTTGAGTGATATTGGCATACGAGGAAGCTTCTACCCACTTGGTGAAATAATCAATCACCACTAAAATGAAGCGATGATCATTGGAAGCTTTAGGATTAATGGGTCCAATGACATTTATTCCCCACATTGAGAGGCCATGGAGATACTAAATTGTGCAAGGGAAATGGAGGTGCATTTACTCGATCTGCATATATCTGGCACTTCTGACACTTTTGTACATATTCCATGCAGTCTGTTTCCATGGAGGACCAATAATAGCCACTTCTGAGAATTTTTTGTGCCATCATATGACCATTAGCGTGAGTTCCACAAATCCCTTCATGGACTTCCAACATGATTATGCGAGCTTCACGAGCATCCACACATCTAAGCAAGGTGCCATCATGACTTCTCTTGTACAAAACCTCCCCATTCAAGAAAAAGGCCATTGCCAGACGATGAATAGTTTTCTTGTTCACCTCATTTGCCCCAGTTGGGTATTCTCTATGTTGAATATACTGCTTGATATCATGGTACCATGGCTTACCATCTGGCTCATCTTCCACATTAGCACAATACGCAGGCTCATTGTGCATCTTTACTTGGACATGTTGAACATTATTGTGAACATCCAATTTGGTCATTACAGCCAAAGTGGCCAAGGCATCTGCAAACTGATTCTTGTCTCGAGTCAAATGGGAGAAGGTCACCTCCTCAAACTTCTCGATCAGCTGTGTCAAATACTTTTGATAAGGCACCAACTTCGGGTCTTTGGTTTGCCATTCATCGTTCACCTGATAAATGATAAGTGCTGAATCTCGAAATACATTTAGCTATTTGATCCCTAAGTCAATTGCAACTTGTAAACCATTAGCACAGGCCTCATATTCTGCAATATTATTGGTGCATTCAAAATCAAGCTTGATAGCGACTGGGTATTGCTTTCCAGTTGGTGAAACAACCACGGCTCCTATGCCACTACCATGCATGTTGACTGCTCCATCAAAATACATCTTCCAAATGGGCTCATCCTCATTTTCTTTTTCTCCTTCTACTGTCAAAATTTCTCCATCAAGGAACTCGGATGTTACTAGTTGTCTACCCTCAAGAGGGTTTTCAGCTAAATGATCAGTAATTGCACTTCCTTTGACAGATTTTCGAGTTATGTACTTGATGTCGAATTCTGATAGTATCACCTGCCATTTTGAAACCCTTAATGAAGCATGAGGGCTTTCAAATATATAAATCAGGGGGTCTATTCGGGAGATTAACCAAGTGGTGTAATACAACATGTATTGCCTTAACCGTTTTGAGGTCCATACCAGAGCACAACAAGTCTTTTCAATAGCCATGTAACGGGCTTCACAGTCATTGAACTTCTTACTCAGATAATAAATTGCCTGCTCCCTTTTCTCTGATTCATCATGCTACCCCAACATTGCTCCCATTGAGGTTGGCAGTACGGTTAAGTACAATATTAGGGGCCGACCAGATGTAGGTGGTACCAAAACAGGAGAATTCACTAGATAAGCCTTTATTTTGTCAAAAGCTCCTTGACATTCCTCATCCCATTTTCCTGGTTGGTGTTTCTTCAAAGCTTGAATATAGGCTCACAAGTACTGGTCAAGTTGGCAATGAATCTAGCAATGTAGTTAAGTCTCCCGAGGAAACTTCTCACTTCACGTTCTGTCTTAGGAGCAGGCATCTCCTGTATTGCTTTCACCTTATCCGGATCCACCTTTATTCCTTCTCTACTAACAATGAATCCGAGTAGCTTTCCAGTGGATGCTCCAAAAACACATTTAGCAGGGTTCAACCTCAGCTTGTACTTTTTGAGTCTTTCAAACAGCTTACGCAAAACTGCCACATGACTTTCTCCTTCTCTAGACTTGACAACTATATCATCCACGTACACCTCAATTTCCTTGTGCATCATGTCATGGAATAATGCAACCATAGCGCGTTGGTAAGTAGCCTCGGCATTCTTTAATCCAAACGGCATCATTGTGTAGCAAAATATTCCCCAAGGAGTGATGAAAGTAGTTTTCTCTTTGTCATTGACATCCATAGGGATTTGATTGTACCTTGAGTATCCGTCCATGAATGAAAACCTGTGATTCTTAGCAGTGTTATCAACCAAAACATCGATATGAGGGAGTAGAAAATTATCCTTGGACTAGCCTTATTCAGATCCCTGTAGTCCACACACATTCAGACTTTCCCATCCTTCTTAGGCACAGGCACAATATTGGCCACCCACTCTGGGTGTCTTGACAATTCTACAAATCCTGCTTCTAGCTGCTTAGTCACCTCTTCCTTAATCTTCAGGGACATATCAGGATGCATCCTCCTTAGCTTCTGCTTCTTTGCCTCAACATCTGGATATAGTGGGATTTTATGATATGCTATCTCCAGATCTAATCTAGGCATATCCTGATAAGACCAAGCAAAGACATCCATATACTCTTTGAAAAGTGCAATCATTTCTTCCCATTTAGGGTTTTCCACCATTTTTAATTCTTTTTTCTCTTCTTCTGTCCCCATGTTAATTACCTCGGCTTCTTCACCATTTAAGTCAAATTCCTTCTCTGAATACTCCAGTAATTTTTCAAAACTTTCAACGACTTCTCCCTCTTCATCAGATCCATGGTCTTCTTCCTTAAACATCGCATAGGAAACAATTGATGAGTTTTCAAGGTCCCTTTCGTGAGGCAAACTTTCTACGAGACTCAGATCCCTGGAAAGTAATTTATGTGGAGTTGGAAAAGCAAAATAGAGTGGGAATGATAAAGGAACAAACAAAATATTATACAACAAGAAAAATTGGTAAATGCAAATGGACAATTCAAAGTACAACGAGGAGGAATGTTGAATAATCATGCAAATTCATTAAGTTAATGTCTCAAATGGCACAAACATAAGCTCAAAACACAGTCAATTTTAATTATCATCTTAGTACAATGTGACCAGACAATTACTTGGAAACAATCACGTCAATCATTGGTTCGGACTGCCAGTTCTTCAGTGGCTCCTTATCAGCAGAGGGACGGATTACCTTGCTTTCTTCTGAGCTTTCTTCATGCAACGCATTAACAGTGGTATGGCCTTGGGAGCGAATGACTTCTCCAGACATGATTATCCCAGCTGGTGCTGGGAACGTTTCCCTCAGGTGGGGAATATACCTCATCTTGCCCTTGTCATTTTTCTTTCCGAGGGTCATGCTCCTTGTTCTCTCTTCCAGGGATGCTTCATACCCTAACCCAAACTTGTCCCACTTTTCCTGGAAGGACACCAGAGACCGAGTACCTTGCAATTGTGAGCCCAAGCCTTTTCCATCTTCGTAACCACTACTTGCCATAATCTGGGCCACTACCTGATCCACACTTTGTGTCGAGGATTCATCCTTACCAACTCCAGTCTCAACTATTTCAAAACTATGCCACAAATTCTCTTCATCTTTCTCTGCACTCTCCACATATGGCACCGAAACTGGTTTTGACAACATAATCTCTTCCTCTCCATGTATGGTAATGACTGACCCATTTTCAATATATTTAACACTCTGATGCAGGGTAGAAGGAACAGCACCAGCAGCATGGATCCATGGTCTCCCCAAGAGCATTGTGTAACCAGGCTCAATGTTCATAACTTGGAACAATACCTGAAAATTACTTAGACCAATCTCTAATGGCAACGTCACCTCTCCTAAAATGCCTCTCCTATTCCCATCAAAGACTCGCACCACTATTTCTCGAGGTAACAGTTCATCCTCACTTATTGATAATGAGGTTAGAGTTGACTTCGGTAGGATATTTAGCGCAGACCTCCATCAATCAAAACTTTTGCAACTATATACCCTTTGCATTTAAGGGTTATGTGTAAGGCCCGTGGGTTTTTCTCAGACCGAGAAGTGATCTCTCCATCCATGAATGTGATCATGTTGACGTGCTTTACCAGGTCCACCATGTTGACAACATTCTCAGGAGTAACATCGGGCTTGACATAAGCCTCATTTAGTACTCTTAGCAATGCTTTTCGATGTAACTCAGATGTCAAAACGAGTGACAGAAGGGATATCCTTGTTGGAGTCCTCTTCAATTGTTCCATCACATCGTATTCACTTTGTTTCACGATCTTCAAAAATTCTTCTTCCTCTTCTTTCTCTTTCTCCTATTCTCTTGCATTTTCCTCCTTACTCCATTCTTTAACATTCTTTTTCTTTTCTACTTCTACTGGGCCATAGCATCGCGCACTCCTTGTAATTCCTCCTACCCCGACTATGTTAGTCACTGGGTCTCCCTCTTGATATACTTCTGCCACTCGGGCATTTGAAGTCCCTTCCCTGACTCCCTTTATCTCCACCCTTGTTTCATAGCTCCAGGGCACTGCGCGGGTGTCATTACAGGCAAATGGTGTTAGCTTCTTGACTGTCAATACTACTTTCCCTGATGCCGAAGCTTGGTTGAGAGGTGGCACTTTAAGTACAAATCGTTCAATCACATTGACCTCTTCAGAGGAAGTTACCCCTGGTCTTGCTTGTATTACTCCTAATGTGAGCAACCTCTGGACTCGAGCCTTAAAGTCCCAATAGTTCTCAATATCGTGTCCTGTTTCTCCACAATGGTAAACGTACCTGGACTTTTCATTATGCATCTCCTCTTCTTTCACCGATGAAGCTGGTGCCATGATAATATAACCTGCTATCTTCAATCCCTCAAATATTTGAATCATCGGTGTATGCAGGCTCATGACCTCTTTTATTGGAGGTCCTTCCATCTCCACGGTATTCGCCTTATTCCTTCCACTATGATTAGGGATGTGGTTGTTGACGATACTAGGTCCAGCCTCTTCTTGTATGTCAAGCTTACCATAAGCAATAAGCTTCCTTACTGTAGTTTTGAAAGCCTCACAATCTTCAATTGAATATCCTGGGATATCCATGTGGTATTTGCAAGTCAAATTCGGGTTATACCACGCTGGGAACGGTGGTTCTAAGGGACGCACAGGATTTCCTGAAATGAGGTGGGTATCGAACAATCTTTGGAATAGGTCCGCATTTGAAATGGACAGTCTTGGGAAAGGGGGTAGGTTTTAAGGACGAAAGCGACCTTGATTCTGGAAGTTTGGCCGAGGTTGTGGGTGATTTGGGTAGGTTTGTGGAGGTGCAGGTGGGTATCGGGTATAGGTTGGGCGAGTTGGCATATATGGTTGTGGTGTGGGAACATTATTGATTTGGAATTTTGGAGTTCGGGTGATGTTTATGGTAGGCATAACTTGGTGGGGCGGGTAATAAGGAAGTGTAGGTGTTTGGTATGGAAGATGAGGGTTAAGGTTATATGGTAGTTAGCGGCTTGAGTTTTGTGGGGGAATATCGAGGTCTGAAGGTCTGCTGGCGTTGGACATAATTCACCTCGGGCTCCTTCTTTTTCGGCTGGAATCCCTTCTTAAAGGCAGTATTCTCCGCATTGCTCACCGACAACTTCCCAGCTTTGGCCAAAATCTCTATCCTTTCTCCTGCCATTATCAAGTCTGCAAAATCCTTGTAGGCTGCCCCGACTATTGCCCCGATAAAAGGATTTCCCAAGGTTCCCAGAAAATATGAACACATCTCAGATAGTGTTAATAGGGGCTGAATTTGAGCTGCCAAGGCTCTCCATCTCTGTGCATATTGTCTGAAAGGTTCATTATTTCTTTTCTGCATCGAGCTCAATTGTTCCCAGGTCAGAGTTGCGTCCAGATTAAACTTGTATTGGTCCATGAACAGGTCAGCCAATTCCATCCAACGAGAAATCTTAGAGTGGTTTAATTGAATATACCACTCTAAAGCAGGACCTGTAAGACTCTCGTGGAAAAAGCTAATGAGGAACTTATCATCCCTGAACCAAACAGCCATCTTAGTTCCATAACTGATTAAATGAAACCGCAGGTTACCACTTCCATCGTACTTGGCAAAATCAAGAATCTTGAAGTCTTTAGGGATTACGACATCTGTGGTAGGACACAGTTCTTCTATTCTCAGAGGTCCATAAGCACTGGGGCCCTTGATTGCCTTGATCTGTTCTTCCATTTTCTTCATCCACTCTTCCCTCATCTTGTCTTTCTCGGTCATGACGTGGCTATTCCCAGAGTGAGGTATTGTTGCTTGCCCTGTAATGGACACATGAGGTTATTCCCAAGTAGGGCCAGCATAACCAGGAACTTCATTATGAGCACCTTCCAAAGTGCGATACCCCTCCCCAATAGGCATGACAATCGATGTCGTTTGAGGTGGTTGTTCATGGATCCCCACAGTGATGCCTGAGGTTATAGTCGGGAATGTCGGGGCAGTTATTGATGGCACATTTACATATGCTTCAACCCTATTTGTACATCTATTTCCGCTGATTAAGTGAAGAGACTCCCTCATATCTTGCAGTATTGCTTCCAACCGTACTTGGGCCTCTGACACCTCATTTATCCTCCCTGTCATTTCATCGACTTCTCTGCTCAAGTTTCTCCCTGCCTCAGGATTATTAGCAGTCATTCTGGTCCGAGATCTGGTATTGTGAACTCGGGTTTGATTGGTATCTTCTTTCCTAGGCCGCGCAATGATTCCTGAATCAAATTGATTTATTAAAACAAAACAACATTAAACAAAGAAAAAGGAAAGAAAAAGTTAGCGCTATTGTGAGGATGCTTGGTGATTGTGGAAAGATTTGCACGGACATTCAATGGCAATACAGGATCCCAAATTCTGCACTTCGGGTTCATCATCCCTTAGGCAAGAATATGGTTGATAGTGATCCCAAGGGAGTATTCTCTCCTCAATGGTTGCTATCTTCTTGGATATTCACAGGCAATGCAGTTATTCTTTCACTGAACCCTAGGCTTCCTGTACTTTCGCTGAAGGAAGAAATGTCTCAGGTCGAGAGCACGATTGACAACCTATTCAAGAGGGCATTCACCCTTCAATGAATAATGTCCAGGTGAAAAACAGTAAAATCAATGTTTGGAACAAAACACTGCAATTGGTTATTCATATTCATTTCAAATTTCAATCAGTTCAAGGTCTCAGACTTCTCAAAAGGCAACATAAACAACATTACATTAACAACTTGGTTTGTTTCTTCCTAAGACCTTTAGCAAGACCTCGACAATACTTCATGAACTCGGCTATTTTTTATGGTAGCCGTAACAATGGATTCAGTCGAATTTGAAGGTCTGCCTCTTCAAAATGATTAACCAGTTGCACAGCATGATATTGCACACTGTCAGACATGTTCTCATATTTCTTCTTCCATTCTTCTTTTTCAGCCCTTTGATCTTTGATGCACAATTTTTAATTATCGCATTTGTAAACCCAAGTGCAGGTTGTCTCAAGTAATAAATTTCTCGGGAGTCCGAGGTCGATCCACAGGGAATTGCTGAAGATTAATTAAGGTGAAGTGAATATTTTGTTACTACGATTAAAATTATTTACTTGGATAAAAAGATTCACTCTTAGTAAATAAAATAAAGGTAAGATTAATTCTTTTTATAACTCAATTAGAATCCTCGCAACATAGAGGTTCCAATCGGAAAATACAACATTAAAAGTCCAATTAAAATAATATACGTAATTATATTATGTTTCCTAAAAATATTACCACCACTTATAAATGGGTTAAAACATTCATTGTGCTAATCTCGTGTCTACAATAAATCAAGAACTCCACTTTACAAGGAGGGTTTCTAAATTATTAGAAATAAAATACAATACGTATAATGGTTACTAGGAAATATAAATCATTTAAGTACAAGAGAATAATAAATCTAACCTTATTTTATTACCAAGAGCTTCACCCTTTCACCCAAGTAAAATGAAACTTAGTTACTCATAGATAAGAAGAAAGAAAGAGAGAAGAAGAAGAAGAAGAACATGACTTTAATTTAGAACAAAGGAAAATTACTACAAGAAAACCTAGTAACAAAATGACATCATTTTGGTAACTAATACCTAGCACCCTTAATGATCTGCCAAGGCCCCCTTTTATAGAGGATTAGAGATACAAAATGACAAGGGGGCTGAGTCATTAGTGGGTGGATGAGTGAAAAATGCCAAATGACTTTAGGTGAGTGGAAAATTATAGAGATTCTTTATCTCTAAAATCATGTAGCTCTGAAGTCATTGCATTCGTCATTTTTGAACCAAGTGGTCTTCATGAAAGTTGTAGGCCTGGATCGTAACTTTCAAATGGCTTTGGTTTGAGTCCAATATCATATCTATAACTCCAGATACATTCAAATTATTGAACACTGCCCAAGCCCAGTCACAACTCCTCTGTTCTAACTTCCAAGCCCAATATCACCTTCAAGGAGTCCGATTCTGGAAAATTGTTCAACATAAAAGTTGTAGATATTGGTCTTAACTATTTAGCATCCAAAGTTCAGCCTATTGGACAACTTATATCCCGAAATATGTGATGCACAGTACACATAGGTTAAGCTGTCAGGAAAAGCACTCTGGTTCTTACTTCAACCCCAATTTGAGTTATCTACTCGTGAGATTGGGCCTTTGAGGTATTCTTGAAAGTTATGGAACTCTCTCTTATCTTTCAAATGCCACTAGAATCACCTCCAAAGACCACCTACAGCCCAAGATATGACCCAAATACAGAAATTGTGTAAGATAAAAATCATGCTAAAAAATTCAATTAAGTTCAATTTGAGTCCAAACTTACAAAACATAATAAAACTCAATGAATTAAGTACATAGAGAGTGTAAATAACTAAGAATGAAAGCTTATTAATGTATCAAAATGTGATCATCAAACTCCCTCATACTTAACTTTTTGCACTCTTGAGCAAAACACATAAGATCACTCACAAAAAAAATGAAACAGACTCAAAAGCTAAACACTCTAAAAGACTCAATTTCTAATAATATTTAAAAATGAAGAGTAATCATTCAAGTAATCAAAACATTCATGAGGTAACATATCTTCACTTCTCAAATGAACAAGCAAGGATATTTCAATTGAAAAGCATGAGTCAAGAATGATAGATTTTCACAAGATTCATTCTCAATCCCTCAAGTGTTTAAAAGGTAAGTATTTCACTCAATTCAACCCATGAAATTTGCACTACCATAAGCTTGCTTATCTTCTACTTCTCCACTACTCAGAACACATGCACACACAAATCATGAGGACTTTATTCAAGGTTGTAATGGGGTCAAGGTAAAGGAGGAGGTAATATGGATATGACAAGTTAAATACTAGAGAATAAAAGAGCATGAGAGCTGAGTTCAATTAACAAGCATGAAAGTTCATCCCAACTCCACCTAATACAAATTCCCTTTACATATTCTTTTCCTTTCCTTTATTGCCTTGTTGACCTTCTTTTTCTTTTTACTTACTTTTTTTTTATTTTTGATTTTTGATTTTTTGTTTTTTTTTGTTTTACAAAAAGAACATCATATATACATTTTTTTAACTATTCTGCACACACACCCCCACACTTGTTCAAGAACTCATCGAATGACAAAACTAATGTTCTTTTGTTCAAGGTCAAGTAAGAACATAGTTTTTCATTTAAGGTACATAATGAGTTCGAAACAAAGAATAGTCAAATAAACTCAAAGGGGTTAAGTAAGGGGAAATAGGTCATTTCTAATATTTTATGTTGGCAAGAATCAGAGAATTTTCGAGAAGTCATAAAAGTATTTGATATCATATTGAGACAACATGCTGCTAAACAAGGCTGACTATTTGATTAAAGTAACTATTTCAAGAAAAATGCCTCAATCATATTTATGTATGCATATGAAAATGTAGTCTCAAAAAGAATCAAAGCAAGTTCTAGAGTAACAATTCCATGAGTAAAATTCACACAAGAAAGAAAAGAATGGTACAAATGTTCAATCCATTCATCAATAGGTTCAAAATCTCAAAAGGCATAATTTTATCATTCTCAGTCCACCAATTCAACATCCATAACCAAGCATGTGAATTTTAAGAAAGAAGACAATTTACTCAATCATGCAAATTTCTCTGAATTTGAATTGTTACTTCCACACAAACTAGTTACTACCCCAATTACTCCTTACTCTACCACCAATTTTTGATGTGTCTCAAGAGTAAATAATTTACTCCTTACTCTGCCATCCCTAATTACTTTTGTTGTTAATAAATTAATGACAAACACAACAAACATATTAACAAACACACTCCTATTTTTTTTTTTGGGATTTTTTTTTACAACCATCATTCCCCCCAACCAGATCACAACATTGTCCTCAATGTCAAAATATAGATAGGAAAAAGGATAGAATATATTACCTATTGCTGAAATTACTGAAAAGAAAAACCTCACACAAATTTAAACAGAAACAAAGTATGTTAAATAAAACTAAAGCTTGTAATTAGTTAAATAGTTGGAGTGTCTTGGCTGACTTTCTTTTCATTTTGCTTCCTTCACCGCTTCCTTCGGACCAATCTATCTGAGCTGTTACTGGATCAGGTTCATAAACAAAAGCTTCTAATTTATCAATCAACTCATCAACAGTGAAAGCAGAGATAAGAAGTCATCTTGCTGAAGGTGTGACAAATTTGTTCCACAGCATGGTCAACAAAAGATAACAAATTATCAAAGAAATTATTAACATTCAACAAACCTATGGGTTTATGGTGGATGTTCAATTGGGCCCAAGAGACAACTTGAAAGACTTCTTCCAAAGTACCAAAACCACCAGGTAAGACAATGAATGCATCAGAGTTTTCAAGCATCGCCTTCATTCGTCCATGCATAGATGATACTTGAATTTCTAGTCCAATTGTCTTTCCAACGATGTTCCTTCGAGTTAAAGGTTCAGGAATGACACCTAAAACTTGACCACCTCTTACAAATGCAGAAAGTGATACAGCCCCCATTAACCCAAGGCAACTTCCCCCATATACTACACGAATGTTCCTCGCAGCAAGTGTTCTACCAACAATGCTTACTGCGTTTACAAACTCTAAACCATTCCCATAACTTGTCCCACAAAATACACAGATACTGAGAAATCTACGAACTGAAGAAGAAACTCCCTCCATTTCTACACTCACACTCTCTTTGAATGATTATGAGTTGTAGGAAAGTGAAGAAAATGAAGTGTTTAAATAGGGAATAGAATAGAAAAAGTAATAATAGCTCCTATACAGGTAGGTTGACTGGTGTCAGAAAAGTTTAAAAATTTAAAAAAAAATAATAATAAATTTTTTCTTTTTTTTGTTTTTTTTTTGTTTTATTTTTTTTTTTTACTTCAAGAAAACCATCAGGGTAAAGAAGTCTAGAAACTCCCGAAGGATCCCATCAAAAGGATCGTCTGTCCAAAACCAAAATTCAACAAAATCATACAAATCAATGCACACTTTCGTTTTCAGCCATTGTGCTTAATGTGTGTGATTGTGATGCAAAAAAATCAATATGTAAAGTACCTGGATTAACTCTAACCAAACGACCAGAATTTAAATCACGATACCAATTAAGCATAAACAAGTAACTTATAGTATAAAATAAAATGTACAAACTAGTAGTATAAATTATCCATTAAATATTAACAAATGTGTGGTATAAACCAACCACCAAATAAGTTAAAAAGCATAAAAATTAAAAAGTTAGTATACAGATAAAGTAAAATATTAGAAGCAGATAAAGTAAAAAGTTAGATAGTTAGTAAGAGAGTTAGTAAGTTAGTAAACAAAAAAAATGACAGAAAATAAATACAAAAAATAAAGTACAAAAAAAATAATAAAAGGGAGAGTTACCCCACTAAGTTAAAATGTACAAGAAAATAAAATGGAAAATTACTCCCACTGTACAGAAATTAAAATGCAGAAAATAAAGTACAAAAAATAAATTTAAAATATGAAAACTGGAGAATCGGCAAGTCGATTTTTTGCTCCAACGAGAGAGGAGAGAAGAAGAAATATTATTTTATTAATGATTAAAGATTATAGAGAAATTAGGGAGATTTTCCCCCACAAGTTAGTATGCACAGAAATTAAAAAGGGATAGGTTCCCCCACTAGTTAATATGTTAGTATATATACAAAATTTTTTACACCAGAAATTCAGTCTTCAAATCAAGTCCCTGGAAACGGCGCCAAAAACTTAATGCATAATTTTTAATTGTCGCATTTGTAAACCCAAGTGCAGGTTGTCTCAAGTAATAAATTTCTCGGGAGTCCGAGATCGATCCACAGGGAATTGTTGAAGATTAATTAAGGTGAAGCGAATATTTTGTTACTACGATTAAAATTATTTACTTGGATAAAAAGTTTTATTCTTGGTAAATAAAATAAAGGTAAGAGTAATTCCTTTTATAACTCAATTAGAATCCTCGCAACATGGAGGTTCCAATCGAAAAATACAACATTAAAAATCTAATTAAAATAATATACGTAATTATATTATGTTTCCTAAAAATATTACCACCACTTATAAATGGGTTAAAGCATTCATTGTGTCAATCTCTTATCTACAATAAATTAAGAACTCCACTTTACAAGGAGGGTTTCTAAATTATTGGAAACAAAATACAATACGTATAATGGTTAATAGAAAATATAAATCATTTAAGCACAAGAGAAGAATAAATCTAACCTTATTTTATTACCAAGAGCTTCACCCTTTCACCCAAGTAAAATGAAACTTAGTTACTCATAGATAAGAAGAAAGAAAGAGAGAAGAAGAAGAAGAAGAACATGACTTTAATTTAGAACAAAGGAAAATTACTACAAGAAAACCTAGTAACAAAATGGCATCATTTTGGTAACTAACACCTAACACCCTCAATGATCTGCCAAGGCCCCCTTTTATAGAGGATTAGAGATACAAAATGACAAAAGGGCTGAGTCATTAGTGGGTGGATGAGTGAAAAATGCCAAATGACTTTAGGTGAGTGGGAAATTATGGAGATTCCTTGTCTCCGAAATCATGCAGCTCTGAAGTCACTGCATTCGTCATTTTTGAACCAAGTGGTCTTCATGAAAGTTGTAGGATCTTAACTTTCAAATGGCTTTGGTTTGAGTCCAATATCATATCTATAACTCCAGATACATTCAAATTACTGAACACTGCCTAGGCCTAACCACAGCTCCTCTGTTCTGACTTCCAAGCCCAATATCACCTTCAAGGAGTCCGATTCTGAAAAAGTGTTCAACATAAAAGTTGTAGATATGGGTCTTAACTATTCAGCATCCAAATTTCAACCTATTTGACAACTTATATTTCGAAATTTGTAATGAACAGTACACATAAGTTAAGCTGTCAGGAAAAGCACTCTGGTTCTTGTTTCAACCCCAATTTGAGTTATCTACTCGTGTGATTGGGCCTTTTAGGTATTCTTGAAAGTTGTGAAACTCTCTCTTATCTTTCAAATGCCACTAGAATCACCTCCAAAGACTACCTACAGCCCAAGATATGACCCAAATACAGAAATAGTGTAAGATAAGAATCATGGTGAAAAATTCAATTAAGTCCAATTTGAGTCCAAACTTACAAAACATAATAAAACTCAATCAATTAAGTACATAGACAGTGTAAATGACTAAGAATGAAAGCTTATTAATGTATCAAATATGTGATCATCAATCTTGTGCTACTGATTGCCACATTTCTGCCCATCCTTCTTTTTGCCTCACTAGTCTTTGGGCTTCGAGTCTCCACTGCTCATGGTCTCGCCCCAACTCTTGAATTTCCAGCTTCAGATGTTCATTCTTTCGGTTTGCTTCCACGAGTGCATCATGATATTTGGTAGCTATTGCTCGTCTTTGGTTAGAGTGGCCCTTTGCTTCAATCAAAGCTTCTTGTAAGGCTTGCATTCTACGGTCTTGTATCCTAGCATCCGCCTCCAACTTTCCTTTCTCCTGCAAAATCGACGCCATTGTCTCTTCTTGAGCACTTATCTTTGCTCGTAATTCACGAACTTCTGTTGTGGTCTTTTCAAATTCTATCTCCTTTCCTTTCCTTGCTCTTTTTACTCGGCTTGGGGTCTCAGCCATATCTGCACACGTGTCTTTTAAATATTCAACTTCATCAGCTAGCTTCTGGCATCGACTCTAGTGGATGACTACTTTTAACTCAGTGGCTTCCTTTCCTTGTTCCAAGACTTTCATTTGTGCTTTCAGTCTTTCCATCTCGGTAGCTATTTGAGGTATGATTTGAGGATGACCTTTATTATCTGAAACTGTCTGAAATATACTATTTTGTACCCTTCTTACCCCTCTCCATTGCAAGTATTCAGGGGTACAGACCACCACATGCTTCCCCAATTCCTTTGTTTCTGCCATATGAATATTCTTCCAAGTATCTCTAATCTCTTTTTCTCGCTTAGTAGTGCTTCCATCTTACTGATATAAGAAGCTGAACCCTTCAAGTTACTTTTTGTTGGGCGCATATTGAGTCCATCAGAGTTGTCTAAGCACAAGAATTGGCGCGTATGATACACCGCCTCTAGGGCTCATCAAGGGAACATTAGGAAAGTCACCACAGTTGAAAACTATCTCTTCTCCAAGATACCATGGGCATACCCATTTAAAAGAATCTGGCCCCATCCTTATGAACTCATTTTTCTATTCATAAGCTTTTTGTTGCTTCACTGGTATGCGACCAAAATTCCTTAACGGGTCAGGTAGGAGTCCCAGGCGATTCTGTACATCCATATGCGTCATGATCCAAACGTACAATACATGTGTACAGCATCGAATCTTTCCACCACCCTTTTGATGACAGATTTCCATTGTCAAGAAAGTATTAGCAAGAATAGCAGGGACTGGATTTGCTTTATACTTCTCAAACTTGAAGAATACATTCATTGCTGCTTGATCTACCATATCTGAGGTAAATGGGAATAACACTAACCCAAAGATGGTTAAGGCTAGTGTTTTGTTGAAGAAATCTCACTTTCCTTGTTGTGCTAGATACTGAAGATGTGCTTCGAGGTAGCTTTTCTTCAAGCCTTCTGTTCCTCCCCTTTTTTCCATGCCCAATTGACTTGTTTGAGTCCCTATCAGTTCTGCTATCTTCCCTACTGACACATAATACCCTCCATAAAGATAAACATTTGGGTGCTTGCTCATTGGGAGTCTTAACATGATAGTGTACTCTTCAATGGTCGGTGCAATATCTAGGTCCGGCAACTCAAAACATTTCAGAGAATGGTTCCAAAATTGAGCTAGGCCACTCAAGACAGGCTCTTTAACTGTGATGCGCAATAAGTCCAGGATCTGCCCATAACTACTCGAAAACTCTGATCGAGCTTTAGGAGTCATCTGTTGAGTAATGTCTCTCACACGCCTCAGATCACTGCCATTAACTGTAATCTTCATGTTTCTCTTGAGGTCAACTGCATTGCTTGTGTTTTGCCCATGACACATTTCTTCCATTCTTTGCTATTGATGAGTACCAATCTTTCCACTTTACCAAGCAAACTCACCCTACAGAATTAAAAGAGAAAAGAGTGTAAGCATGCCAGAAAAGGAATGGTGCATCCTAAGGATACCTCTTATCGAGGTAGCTCTAGAGAATGTTTCCTAACAACCTACATGGAGAAACCCTTATAGGGTTGTAAACCCAAAGGATGATGCATGATATGCAAATGCATTTTTTTTTTTTGCAGTGAATGACATGAGAATGCAAGATATATATATATATTTTAATGCTATGAAAATGTAAGCCATGAGTAATGCAAGATGAAGTATACACATTTTTTTTTATTTTTTTTCAACAAGAATGCATGGATGAATGATATGTGGAAACGATAAATAAAGAAAAAAAAATTTTTTTGCTAAGAATGAAAATGTAAGATGATGTATTTTTGATGATTTTTTTGGAAAAAAGAAAAGAAAATACAAGAATGAATCACATGAAGAAAATATAGATAAAGAAGAAGTACGCCCCCTTTGTGCCCTAGTTAGGTGGAACTTAAAGGTTGGATTTCCTTAAGGTCACGACTCTAATTTTGGCAGCCATTACGTTCGATCTATCAGTGCAAGATTTTTGGGACAGGTCTAAACTTCTAAAAGTCATGGTCCTCAGATTGCCATTATCTATAAAGACAAGGTCCCAATTCATGAATCAATCACAAGTAGGGATAAACCCTCTCAATATGATTCATCCATGATAATGGTAACAATCTGAGTGGTGTCTCAATAAATGTCAAGTGAGCATAAAGCCCCTCAATAACAAAAGTCGAGACTCCTCCTATTCCTCGGCTTCGCACAGACTCGGGTATAGAGCCCAAAAAGTGTGTGAGGTAAGTGATAGTGATGTGTGTGAGAGGGCATACAAACCTGTACAAAAATTTAAAAAGATAAAACTACCCCAACCTACAAAAAACATATATACAACAGCCAGCCAGCAATCATCTGTCCTAGGGTTTCAACAATTATGCACAATATATTTACAGGTCACAATATACATAAGCATCGGATATTTACATAAAAGTACTAAATAAAATCTATTTACAAACAAATAAGAAGACAAAAAGGGTAGAATAAATAAATAGAGATCATTAATAATTTGCACAACTAACAACAACAGGTCTGACTCTCTCATCAAATCCCCAGTGGAGTCGCCATCTGTCGCGACTGGGATCGCGGTGAAAAATAGCAACTCAAAGGATCTTAAAATATGAAAATAGGAAAATGGAGTCGCCACCAATTTTATTTAAATTAGAAAAAATTGAAAAATCTTTCTTTGAAAATGGTCTTTGGAACCAGATTGGATTCGAGAGTCGGTTATGGATAGGGAAGGGCGGAAACTTAATCCCACAGCACCCCTAACACACCCATTCTAAAATGGTACCTTAAGTTAATTATGCAAATTTTTAACGATTCTTGGAAATATTTATTTTACCCACTTTTAGCAAAACATTGTAACTATTTATAAAAAGAAAATCACACAATTATGAAAATTTAATTTTGGCTTGACAAAAATTAAATTCTGCTCCTACGTATCCCCTGGTGCAATGGGGAACTCAAAGTTACGTAGTTCTTTATAAAATAAGTGTGGGTTGATTGATTTTAATTAAGAGAAAAAAAACTTTTATTTGAAAACCAAATTTATTCTTGCACAGGGTTCAAGTTAGCACAAGGCTATTCAATAAACCCTTATGATCCAAATGACATTGAAGATAACATTCGTTATTCAATCAACATCATTGGTCATCGTATTGATTAAAAGATTTTTTTATTCCTTTTTTATTTGCCATTTTTATATTCTTTACCCGTCTCCCTTTTTACCAAAATGCATCATTATTGCCTTAATGTGAAATGGGCAGCAGCCTATGTGATTCAACCTCAAACCCAACAAGACAATCAACAATGCAATTTAAAGAAATAAAAGTTTGGAGACTTTGGTAACAATAACAGCACACACCAGGGGACGTTTGCGGAGGGATCCGGTTTGAGATTCGACGGTCAGTTGAAGGTCACGGTTTCTGAAGTTCGACGGTCGGTGCGGGGAGAGATCTGGTTGGGATTCGACGGTCGGTGAGGGGAAGGATCTGGTTTCTTGGGGTTCGATGGTCAGTGAGGGAAAGAATCTGGCTTCTTAGGGTTAGACGGTCGGTGAGGGGAAGAATCTGGCTTCTGTGAGGTTCGACGGTCGACGAGGGGAAGGATCTGGCTTCTTGGGCTTCGACGGTCGGTGAGGGGAAGAATCTGGCTTCTGTGAGGTTCGACGGTCGGCGAGGGGAAGGATCTGGCTTCTTGGGGTTCGACGGTCGGTGAGGGGAAGAATTTGGCTTCTTGGGGTTCGACGGTCGGTTAGGAGAAGAATCTGGCTTCTGTGTGGTTCGACGGTCGGCGAGGGGAAGGATCTGGCTTCTTGGGGTTCGACAGTCGGTGAGGGGAAGAATCTGGCTTCTGTGAGGTTCGACGGTCGGTGAAGGGAAGGAGCTGGTTTCTTGAGGTTCGACGGTCGGTTGAAGGGTTGATGAAGATGATGGGGGTCACGGTCGGTTAGGAAGGGATCTGATCTGGTATTCGACGGTCGGTGATGTTGGTTGTGGAAGTTAAAGATGACAGCAGGGAGTGTGGGGTGATGGTGATGGAGCAAAATGGTAAGGGCTACGTAATGGTGGAATGGGTCCAGGTTGATGAAAGTTGGTTGTGGTGGAGATCTTGGGTTTCAGTCATGGAAGCTTGAGTAGATATGTAGTATTCATTCCAGATTGGGTGTAGAGGGATTCAGGGGTTGTGTGCAAGTGAAAATAGCTAACAGAAACGAGCTACATGACATAGATGAAGAATGTTACCTGTGGAGCTCAAAGGGGAGCAGTTGAAGTGAATGATATTCCTCAGCAAGGCTCCTGACTCCTTCTTGTTCTCTTCGCTCTGTGGAGCTCAAAGGGGAGCAGTTGAAGTGAATGCTATTCCTCAGCAAGACTCCTGTCTCCTTCTTGTTCTCTTCGTTCTGTTTCCCTAAAAAAAAAACTTGTTATTGTATTGATTGATTTTTTTTGTATTCTTGATTCTGTATTGGGATGACTGAGTTATGTTTCCCTTGTGATGGCTGTGCTCTTGGAAGTTTATGGTGGTGAAGGATTGATGAAGATGATGGTCACGGTGGAGAATGGGTGGAGGTGCTGTTTTTGGTGATGAAGGTGGTGAAATGGAAGGTGTTTTTTGGTTCGGTTTGGCTGGTAGGAAGGTGAGGGAAGGTGGTTTAGTGATGGGTGGTCAGAGGTTGATAGAGATGATGAAGGGTGGAGTGGTGGTTCTGGAGATTTTTTTTTAGGTGGTTTTTTTTGGTTCTTGAAGGTGAATAGAGGTGAAAAACCGTGGTTCTCTCTTTCTTGTGTGATCCTCTCCCCTCCAATATCCTCCCCCATCTTTTTAAATATCCCTCATTTTCATCATTTTACCGCTGACATCTCCTTTTCTTTTTTCTTTTGCTTTTTCTTTACGTGAGCCTCCCTACATTGAGACCCCCATTTCTTCCTCTATCAGAACCCCTTTTTCTCTTCAATCCTTTCAGCCCCCTCCTCAGCTTTCAGGTGGCTTAATGCATTTAATGCATTGTTACTTTACATGTGCAGACACCAACATTAAATGCATTGCCCTTTTCTCTCTTTTTTTTTGTTTATTAAACGAGATCAGTGTTCTCTCCCTTTTTTTTTAAGTAGGCTTACAATTGGGCCTAAAAAAAATAACATAAATATGGACCTTTAATTAATTCAATTTTTTTTTTGTCACTTTTCATTTTTTTTTTTTTTTTTTTTGTGTTTGTTTTCTTTTATATATATATATATATTGGGAGCCCGGTCAAAATTGAGTGTTCACAAAAACCTTTACTTAAAAGCAAGCTAATTAAGTTGGATATAATTTTTAGAAAATGGTAAAACAAGGCCACTCAGACATTCTATCAAACACTTAGAATGCTAAAAGTAATGTAGCTAAAACAAGGCTTCTTGATTTCATTCTTGTAGAATAGAAAAACATAACCTAAAATTAATAGAAGCAAAACCTTACCATTGGAGTCCAAACCGGTAGGAGCACCAATATCAACCTTTGCTTCATTAGCATCGAAGGCAGGAGCTTCACAAAAAGGATGAGCAGTGACCACTTGAGCACGTTGATTGCTGAGCTCGATTCCACTAATCATTGGAGGAATAGTTTTGAATGGTGATGGAGACGCTATAGAGGTGGAGAAACCAGTGGTAGGACACGGCAAAAAGAACATTGATACCGAGCTAAGGTTGCTGGATTTGGGGCGCAGGTGCAATGGTGTATATGAGCTGCTATTCTCCTCTCTTTGTCTCCTCTGTTCTTCACGGCATGGTGCCTTGCATGCAGTTGCTGTTCTATTCCTCAAATTCCATGGCCTAGGATTGAACGCCTTTGATTTTGAGAGATCTTTTGTCAACAAGGCCAGAGGTTTGTCAAAATAATTATCAGAATTAAGGGATTTGGAAGTTAGGGTTTGCGAAGCGAAGTTTTGAGAGGTGAAGGATGTTTGTGGATTTTCATCAAAAATGGGAAAGTAAGAGAGATAATGATGTGAAGAAACGTTAACATTAACAAAGCATAAAATGAAGGTGCTGATTAGATAATTTAGTAATAATAATGTGTAAAACTTAATCTACATGTCATAAATTAATTAAAAAATAGCACAATAAGTACTTAAGGTACATTACCTAAGCTTTATCCTTTTTTTATAACAACAAACAAATAAACATAATAAATTACAATATTAACTATTGATCATACTTTCTCAAAAGAGAGAGAAATACAACGGTTGAAAGTTTAAACTTGATACATTTATGCACTTAGGATATATAAGAAGTAATTTATTTTAGAGAAAACACTCCCTAAACATACAAGTGACATCATTTGATTTTCTAAAATACGTTTACATCAATTTAGTCCCTCAACATCCATAAAAATAAATAAAAATAGTCCCCCAATCATAGAATGACATTAATTTAAAATCTAAAAGTTAACATTGCCCTTGAATTGTAGAAAATATCATTAATTTAATACTTCAATCATATAAAAGTAACATAAATTTAATTCCTTAATCATAAAAAATGATATTAATTTAGTTGATCAATCTTATTATCTATACACAGAAGGACAATTTTAATATTATTTTTTATGATTGAGTTGAAAAACTAAAATAACAACACTTGTATCTTCCAATAAACAAAATTGGGGTTCAGTCTTCACTTTATCTCAATCTCAGTCACATTATTGATGAATGATTGATTTGGTGCACGAATAGTTAGGCTAATGAATACAATACTACAAGTATAGGCAACGCTGACCTCTTCATTTTGTTGTGTAATCTTTGAGTGTTGGTTCTTCACTCTAGCTATCAGTTTAGTGGCGTGGTTGGTAAACGTCTTGCGATTGTTTGTTTGTCCTTTCGTTATCTTGCTGTATCTAAAAAGTATCATTCATGCTGGGGCTGTTGATTGCTGAATGCTGAATGCTGATGTATCTCAAGCAAATTATTGGTTATCTTGTCCCTGCCAAAGAGGAAACAAGAAGAATTCCTCGTTAAACAATTATGTCCAACATCGATGTTTGCTTTTATGTGCATGTGGAAAAATTGTCAATATGCACGCCGTGCGATCAATGTTAAAAGTTTTGTCAGTCTTAACTAATCTTGGTTGAATATAAAGCTTAGTTGGTAAATTGATTTCACTGATTTACAAACTAATTACAGTTGTAGTTGAATATTGAAATTTTAAATTTTAAATATCTCCATTTCATGTTTTTTTTATTTGGAGCATGTGGTTTGAGATGGGTTGTGCGTGGCCCAGCCTAACATATTGTACAAACCAATAGAATTAAAAAAAAAAGGAAGAAAAGGAAAATTGAAAATTGAAGGCTCTGTGATGGAATTTGGTAGTTTTTCCATCATTAACTCTATGATCTGACACTTTGAAATCGGAAATATTGCATAAGAACCGACAAAGGTATGAGTTTTACTTTTTCTATAATAGGTAATTTGAAAATTTTAAATTATTATTCTTTAATAGACGTAATTATATTCATAATCATCATTAGTATTCATATAATGACTTCTAAAACGGTATATGCCAAAGGAATATTTGTGATTAAGAACTTTCCATCCTGTTGGTCTTGCCACACTAACTTGCATTTCAGGAGACAACACCTCATCTTAGCTGACAAACAGTATTTAGTAATTGAGGGGCCAAAAATTGCTTTCTAATGACATTAACTGAGGAAACGGGTGTCCTTGATGTCTAAAATCACGGGATTCTAAAACAAATTCAATTTAGAAAATTATTTTGTTGAAATTTTTTTAGTATATTCCGTGTACAGGTAACTTAAATGGCAAATACATTTAATGTGACACAATAGCATAATACCCAGATTCTTCATGGGATTTTCTTTCTAAGCATCTTAACAGGATCGTTTCCAGACTTAGACCACAATGAATACTTTTGGTTATTTCGTACAATTTTAAGTAAATTTAAACTCCGTCAAACCTTAATAAACCCGAAATGAGCCATGTAACATTTTTTTTAAAAAGAAAAAAGAAAAAGACACATTCATCATAGACATGATTGAAATCATTTGCTCAAATCATGTCACTCGAAATTGGTTCAGTGGGGCATATGAACTGTGGGGTAGGCATTTGCATTGATCAGTTGGGCGCATGTGAGTATTACCATATCAAACCCCCCAAAAGGGTCTATATTAAGGTCATGTTCCACTGGCATTGGCGTGTAGAGAAGAGAGAGAATTACACAGAAGAATATAAAAAGAGGGTGAAGGCAGCAAGCTGCATTATTGTATTTTGCATCAGCGATTAACAAATAATTAAAGTCAAAGACTTTTTTCTTCTGTTCATTTGGTTGAAAAAGGGCAGGACAAATAGCAGAGAAAGAGAGAGAAAGAACTTTCACTAAAATACTAAAAAGATTTCTGTTTTGTTTTGTTGGCTTCAATCCATCACTGTCCATTTGTACCGGTTTCGTTACCCTCTTCAGTTCCACATTCTCTCTCTCTTTATTTCTCTCTCTTTTTCTTCTGAGTTTCTCTTTCTCTCTGCAGTGTCTCCTTGCCCTTCTATTGTTGGTTCCTGTGTTGGTGAAAGAGGCCTCTGAGAGCAAAGTTTCTGTTTTCAAAATTGAACCTTTTTGCTCTTTGAACCGTGATCTCTGGTTCAGTGCTGGCTCAAGATGACTGTGGAGAACCAAAGGGTTAATTTGGTGGATGAAGAAGGGGCTAGTGACCGTTTTCCTGAGGGTATGCGTGTTCTGGCTGTGGATGACGACCCAATTTGCCTCAAAGTGTTGGAGAACCTGCTACGCAAATGCCAGTATCAGGGTTGGTTGCTTTATGTTTTTTTTTTATTTATTATTATTCAGTAAAAAATCGTGTATGCAATAATTGTGCTGAACATATTGGTAGGCATGAGTTCTAACAATTTTTATTTGCAATATCTTCATATTCTTAATTCAAATATATTTCTTTGCAAGGTCTGCAAATTCTTAATTTTCCTAAAGTTAAAGGCTTTGGTTCAAATTTGAGATTTTTTTTATGATTTTCTTGGGTTGTTGCATTACTATAGAACTATTAATGCACCATTCTCTTCAGGCTTTGTTTATAGCTTAAGTTGATCTGATTTGATAGTTTAGGAGGCCTTTGGCTTTGCTAATTTTTTGTTGTTGTTGCAGTTACTACAACTAATCAGGCAATTCAAGCGCTGAAAATGTTGAGGGAAAACAGAAATAAGTTTGACCTCGTTATTAGTGATGTAAATATGCCAGACATGGATGGATTTAAGCTTCTTGAGTTGGTGGGGCTTGAAATGGACTTACCTGTCATCAGTAAGCTCATACACTTTTGTCTTGACATGTATTTGACCTGAGTTTAACTTCTTAATCTGAGGATTTTGGTATATAACTGATGAAGATTTTCCTAATTACAATTCAGCTTGTTTAAATTGGTTGATTGACTTAAACTATTATTATTTTTATCTTGTTTTAGTGTTGTCAGCACACAGTGATACAAAGCTGGTGATGAAGGGTGTTACACATGGTGCATGTGACTATTTGCTGAAACCTGTTCGAATTGAAGAGCTCAAGAACATATGGCAACATGTAGTCCGAAGAAAGAATTTTGATTGCAGGGATCAGAATAATAAGGCTTCCAATGAGGAGAAGGCTCCTAATATTGCTGGGGAAGGTAGTCAAGGCATCATATCAGAAAACAGTGCTGACCAGAATAAAAAGCTTGGTAAGAAAAGGAAGGACCAAAGTGAGGAAGAAGATGAAGATGGCGAAGGGAATGAAGAAGAGAATGAGGACCCCTCAGCGCAGAAGAAGCCTCGTGTAGTTTGGTCTGTTGAGCTGCATAGAAAATTTGTTGCTGCAGTTAATCAACTGGGCCTTGAAAGTGAGTTTGTGACAATGAAGATATAACATTCCCATTTTTTTATTTCAGAACCTAATAGTTTCATATCTCAATATGAGTATTATAATTCCTGATACCAAGTTTGTTCACCTGTTATTGCAGAGGCTGTTCCTAAGAAAATACTTGACCTGATGAATGTTGAAGGACTTACAAGGGAAAATGTTGCAAGCCATCTGCAGGTAGTTATCATAATTGTTCTATTATAGTCTGAGTCTTTGGCAAATCATGGAATGAAAATGTTAGATCTGATAATTTTTTAAATTTTGTTTAATGATAATGCATGAAATGAAAGTTTGTATAATGAATTAGCAACTCTGGGAAAGTTTATAGTAATATCAAAGTGTTAGAGCTTCACTTCCAATTGAAGAATGTGCATAGTATAATCTTATAGATATTTCTTCTAATTATTTGTTTTAACAAAATAGGATAGATTAAATCCAAAGAATGGTTTGTTACTAATGAGGCATTTAAGATTTTAAACACATCTTCAAGTCACACTAATCATAGGTTGATTGCTGGATCAACTTTGATTCTCTGACTATCATTTCTTTATTCAAGCAGAGATGTGCATCTTTACACCTGCACTAGTTTGTTGATTTACGTATGTGCATCCTAAGTTGCTAGGGGATAGCTTTTCATTTTTCATGACGAAATATACTTTTTAGTATTGTGATTATTACACATAAGCTCACTGTCATTTTGTATTGTAGAAATATAGACTCTATCTGAAAAAGGCAACCCAGCAAGCTAGCATGGTTGCTGCATTGGGTAGCAGTGATTCTTTCCTGCGGATGGGTTCAATAGATGGATATGGAGATTTTTGCACCTCATCTGGATCAGGAAGAATCTCAAGCACTACATTACCATCATATGCATCGAGTGGAATTTTTGGTAGGCTGAATTCCCCAGCTGGCTTGAGCTCGAGAGGAATTAGTTCTTCTGCACTAATCCGGCCTGTTCAGTCTCAAAACATTAACGGCTCCTTGAACACACTTGGAAACATTCAGCCGTCCATGTTTTCTGCTAATCAAAGCTCAAGTTTATTACATGGCATTCCAACATCAATTGAGCTTAACCAGTCTAAGCAAAGCAACTGTACAACTGGTTTAACGCAGTTAGGTCAAGTTGATTCAAGTGGATTTACAGTTGCCTCTGGCTTCCCAGACAGTAAGGCTACTGTTGGTAGTGCAAACAATTCTCTACCTTGTGTCTCAAGTAATCATTTAATGTTACAAGGAAACTCACAACAAACACATAATTCAGGAACATTTAGAAATCATTCTTCTGTTAGAGCGGCTTCTTTGAGCACTGAATCTTTTGATGTCGGCATTTGTGGTTCTTCTAATTTGTTGGATTATAATCGGTGTAATGAAAACTGGCAGAGTGCAGCTCAGTTGTCTAAATTTCCTGCCAATTCTTTGCCATTGTGTGAGGCTTTCAATAATGACCAGCTGCCTCCCACTGGCATAAGTGTTTCCAACTCAAGTACTCATATTGCTAACAGTCCAGTTGATTTCTCTTCCAGAATTGCAATATCTGTTCCTTTGGAGGATGCCAGAAGTGAGCTGGGATGCCAAGAAGGCTTGATTGGGAATATTGTACAGCCTTCAAGTTACACACCACGACAAAGGTGGGAAGAACATAAGCTGGACTACAACCAAAACATGAGTCGTCCCTTCAATTCTGTAAATTCACAAGTTTCTTCTAGTGGAGTGACGAGTTCGTTGGGGCATAGTTTAAATCAAAATAATACAATTTGCAGCAATAGAGTTGATGCATCTTTGGTTGGCCAACTGAATGGGGCTTCCCCATCAATCACCCGGTGCACTGATGTTGAGAAATTTTCTTCAGACGTAAGATTCAAGTCAAATGATGCCTACATTTTGGAGCAAATGAAGTCCCAAGATGGATTTATTCAGAATAATTTTGGGACCTTGGATGACATAATGGGTGCAATGGTCAAAAGGGTATGATTAAATAGCCTACTTCTGTTTGTTCCATTCTTAATAAGAAACTAACAAGTTTTTTTTTCCCCCCTTTAAATGCTTTTGTGATTGCAATGGTATCATGAAACAAATGAATTGCACTGCAGCTGTTACATAAATTGCTTTTAGATGCTTATAATATAAGCACAATCACTTTTGAATTTTGATTGTTGCTTTTAGATGCTTGTATAAGTGGTTGTGTAGCTTTGGTTTGTCACTTTTGTCTTAATAATCATCAACCTAATTTTATTATTAGAAATCTACATTTAATAACTATTGCAAAATAAGTTCCATATTTTTTTATATCCATCAAGTTTTGATAAGCATTACTGTATGAAAAAATGATAAAATTAAATAATTGTCAACTTTCTCTTTTATTTGGTGGAGCCATTTCTCAGTTTCCTTTAAGACATCAGGTGCCTTTTCATTTGCAATGGAATATCTGAAGGCGATGACAGTTGATTCATTCGAGTTTCACCATGGTTTTCTATCTAGCAAAGAAGATTTGAGGTTTTAAGCATTGTGGCACCCGTTCCATATTTTTCTCTAGCTCTTATTAGAAAGAAAGGAATTTTAACTGTGCAACTCCTTTCTGTTCTAAGCTTTTGCTGCTATTGGAATGAATTAATGATGCAAATCTCGGAAAGTGAAGGCAAACAATGTCAATTCAGTAAGCAGTACATGAAAAATTAAGCAGTTGATTATTATAAAAAATGTTACCAACTATAGACACAGACTCTGCAGTTATAAATGCTTTTTCATTTTAAAAACAGTAAATTACAATCACCTCCTCTCTTGTTTCAGAAGTTACATGGACCATTAGTGTCATGGTATTTTCACTTCTATGAAAGGTTGTACAACGGAAGTGTGTTTCAAAAATTTAAAAATGGGTTAAGATGAAAGTGCAAAACAAGGATGTTATTTTGTTTTTTTTTTAAGGAAAGGTGAATGTAATTCAGACAGACTAAGGAGATAAAGTGTTTATAAACTTTTTTGTTTATAAACATTGTAGACAGAAGAAAGTGTTTATAGCAATGAACTATGCAATATAGTTTCTGAACAATGAATTGGAAGCTTCACTAAAGTATTAGGTTCATAAACTTTTTTGCGGTTGTGGTAGGTTTTTTTGTTGAATAGAGTAGTTTTTTAACCCGTATATCCTTTGGTTTCTTTGTTATAAGTATCTCCCAAAGAATTTATACATTTTATTGATGTGTGTGTGTAAATATATATTTGGTTACAACTCATACCGTGCCTTATAATTTGGTTTTAGCTTTGGTCTACAATGAAAGAAAATACCTATGGTTTCTTTTCATCATTTTATGAAAGACTGTTTGTGATGCAGGAGCAAAATGAGTTGACATTGATGGATGGAGAAATGGGATTTGATGCTTACCCTGTTGGATCATGTATCTGATTTCTTCTGATTCAGCAAGAATCCAGGAGCATATAAATCGTGAAACTTACTCCTGTCCCTAGAGCCTGTTTCATTGTCTAGTTTCTCTTTGATGTACTTAATCTGCTACCAAATTTATTATTATTTTTTTTTTTTGGCAAACATTTTCATGTTTCACTTATGAACATATGTGTTAGCCATCTGATTCATTCCATCTCTTTTTCATGCTTGTAGTGTAACCGCATTAAAAGTTCCTGCCTTTTTTCTCATCAGATAAAATAATTGTAATGTGAATGTATTTCTTATTACTTGTGTTCTTTCTGGCTAGTATATACATTTTAGAATAAGTGAAAATTTTATTATAAAAATTATTTTACACATAATTGATATAAAAATATGAAAACGTTAAAAATGGAATGCAACTCGATTAAATTCCATCCTGTAACTGTTGACAATTTCAATAGCATGAAAGTGACTTGAAAGTGATTTTCTAACTAATAGTCAAAATCTATCTCTCTCCAATTCTTTTTGTATTCTTTTTATATCTATCTTTTTTGTATTTTTCACTTATACAAAAATAGCCCCAATATGACATTTGTGAATTACATCTATCAAAAAAGAAGTTCGGGCAGCTATCTTAGGATCACAATAAGAAAACGAGTTATTGAGGTTTCAGGAGAACATGATGGATTCCATCCCACCTTCAAACTCCATGTGCTAAGTGTTTTGTGGTAAATAATATTCTCTAATTAAAATTATATACATTTTTTTCCTTATTTGCCAGTTAATTTGCCCTTTGAATCTTTCACCACAGAGAAATGGTAGAACTGAGGATGGATAAATTGGCACCAACATTGGACATTAGTCTAAACGGCAACGACCAGGGCAATAACCTAAGCGTCTCACGCTCTAAGATTTGATGATGTAGAAAAACAAAACTGTAAGCAGAATTTAGCAGAAGATAACGTTGGGTACTCGCAAAGGAAACTAACACCAAGGCCCCTCAAAATAATAAAAGAGAAACAACACCCCATAACCCCCACCCCCCCCCCGCAAAAAAAAACTAATAATAATAGAGAAACTCACTTATTGAACTCGAGTTATCTTGAGATTTACAACATCATGAATATTGAACCACTGAAACAAAAATCTACAAGATCTAATTGCCAATCAGGCAGTGGAGACATAAATTGTTGAAAGAGAAAGAGAAAATATTATGTTAGATTATCTATACATAGATTCAATGAATATCACCATCAAAAAAGATTCAATGAATCATAAGAACAATCGTTAGCAGAATACCTGAGGTTGAAATTAGCGCCAGCACATATAATAGAAACTACAAAATTCAACCCTTTTTTTATTTTATTTTTTTAAATGGGGATGTGAATCTGTCTAAAGAATTTCTTTAATTCTCATTCACTAGGTAGAGATGAATCACATTTGCGTCTCATGAACATAAAATTTCTCTAATTTTCTTCATTATAAGCTACTTTATTACATGTGGGATATGCTCACAAATATTTCATGATACAGTATCAGAAAATAATAATAATAAAAAAAAAGAAACATTAGATACAGACTTCAGATCAGTAAAATAAAAAGTAAGAAATGAAAATATAAATCATAATTAAATTACACAATAATAATGAAAAAATGCCACAATAAGAGACAGCTTATTACAAGACAGTGCTGCCTAATATTTAATTTCAGTGAAAAGTATGGTTTGTTCTGACTGTAAGCATGTCTTAGGTCGCAGTTTTGAATCTGTTGGCACATTATGCAGTAGTTCCACCTTCAACCCATTGTTGAAACCTTGAAATTCTATTTCTTTACAACTTTTTCTCAAGTCTTCTATGAATGAAATAGATTGCTTTTGTAACATTCCAAGGGCAATATAAACAAGCTCCTAGCTTGAAATGAGTTGAAAATGTCCCACTTTCAAGCATTTAACTCAATTCAACTCAGTAAGCTGTGCTCTCCTTTCTGCAGCTCTTTTTCTGATAAATATGCCCCACCTCAAAGCAGCTTTGAGCTTAAGCCACCCAACAACAGCCTTCCCTGAAGACTTCCCATGATCCTCACTGAATGAATGATACATCTGAGGCTCATATTGAAGGCTGTAGGCATAACAAGCCTCATTAGAATGACCATAATTAGCTGACATGCTGACTCCTGCATTAATTGTCTTGAGTAACCTCTGCATATCATCACTCTCCAACATCTCTGAACTCCTAAGACGGAGTTCTTCTGCAACAATGTCTTCCAATCCTTGCCCATTTTGCCTAGACCAGTCTTCTGGAAAATATGTACCTTCAACTTCAGGATTTTCACTTGATATGTAATTCATGCTGCCTGACAATGCTATTTGAGAGTTATTAAACGATGTCCCTACCATCTGATTATCAGATCTCCCAAATGGATAACCAGTCAAATCAGGACCAGATGAGTAGTTATGTGTTATTTGCAAATGTTGGTTTGGTTCAGAGGAGACATACGGAAGCCTATTCTTTTGAGAAGTATACTGCTGCTCTGGGACATGGTTATGATGCATCATAGGTGTGGCTACAGATCTTGATCCCTTTTTGGAATTAGTAACAGAATTTAAAACTTTGCCATCATATTCTATAACTTGGTTCCAATTTTCATATGCTTTCTTCACCAAGGAATCCACAGAAATCTGTAATTCAAATTCTCAACAAATGAGCTGATATAGTCACTAGTTAGATAAACACACAGGGTAATGGGAGGAAGAGGGACTAAAAATTGCATGTTGATCACATATCAAAGCTAAGCATGATATCAAATTGATCTAGGAACCCTCTGTTTTTAATTTGTGCAAAAAATTGACCTTCTGATTTGGAGTAAGTGATTCCAAAGAGAAGAACTGCCCATCAGCAATGAGGCCTCTCAGCTCGTATATATGATTGAACACAATGCCAGTGCTACTGGTTTCATCAGTGTAGTAAACGAAGAGCTTACCACCCAAGACACATGTCTTGGCATGCTCCACAGTATTCTCCCACATCCTGTTGGACATTCCACTACCAAGTATCTGTAGTAAAGGCGGCAAATAAGTTTGTTGAAAGGAGTATTCAAAAAAATTGGATTAGAGAAGAACGATATGGATGCTTATGAGCAAATAGGATTGAATTCTTACACTTCTTAACTTCTGTGGGTCCCGGACAAGAAGACGTAGGAAATCTTCTACAGTTACTATTTTTGCTTGAATCAATTTTTTGTGAAGTGCCCCATCCTTTGCTATTCGATCCAATCTCCAAACTTCGTCATGCAAAGCAGGTGGATAGTGTTTCTTGTATACTGCAAGTTACAGAAAATAATGTTTAGAGAACTTTATCAAACAAGATTTGCCAAAAGCCTAAATATTGACAATATTGCTGCCTTGATAGTCAGAATTCAAGCAAAATCTGAAGTTAATTTGTAGAAAATTATAGTCATCAATCAAATCCACCACTTAATCAGCTTATTTAAATTATTAACTCCAAGAAGAATTTATTCCAAGTCAGGAAGACTTCAATTATTGAGACCACCTTTGCCTCATTTTTCATCTCCAGGTCGTTTTTCTAGAGTAAGATTTTAGGAAATTGCATGTTGATATTACAAAGTATGCAATTAAACACAAACAACCATGCACATGTTATCTGCTATATATTATTCACTCTATAAAATTGTTCCAAAGTTTTCCTACATATAAGGAAATTCATTGTGAATATGAAAATTTGTCCCAGACACTTAATACAAGTGTCAAGAACCAACTCTTATAGAAGAATGGTTGTGGACAATGGACATGCCTATTCTACCTTGTGCTGTATTTCAACTTTTATTTAGAAGAATGAGGCCTGGTAAGGATTGAACTCCTAACCACTTGGTCATAGAGTCTATAATACCATATCAAGAACCACCTCTCATAAAAGCTTAAGTTGTTAGGTGAAGGCACATTATATCTCTAACAAGTTTCGTAATCTATGCCTTTCAATTATAATTTTAGTTATCCAATATCTCCAAGTCTGGAGACTTTGGACAAACACAAAATTATTTTATCATAAGCATAAAACATGAAGTGTTAACTGTTAGAAAACTCACATTCTCCTCTATGATCTTTAACAGCAAAGGCTTCAGTCTTTCCCTCACGAACATGAATCCCCTCACAATACCCAGGAGCCACCTTAACACCAAGCCTGAATTTTCTGCTTCTTATCCAGCTAGAATTGTCAGTGAAAGTAAGATCACCGAAGGTTCCTACCCCTTCCTTTAGGCTAACCTGCAAATCACCAGTTAGAAGTGGCCTTTTCCCCTCACGTTCCTTTACTTCATGGCTTTCAAAGTGATCTTTTGTCCAATCATCATCAGCTTCCTCATTAAAGTCACCTTCAAGCACCACAACATTCAATTTAGCAACCGATTCTGGTCCAACTTGAACCACATTTCCTGTGTTCGGATCCAGCAAGACAACATGGATAGATGCTCCTTGCTCTCCCTCAACCTTCCCTCCTGTGAACAAGTGAGGAGGCATTCTTGTTCTGAAATGAAGCTGCAGATTCTTTGGCCCTGGTCCTTCTATTCTTGGTGGTGGGGATCTGACAGGTAGAATGTAATTGATGAAATCATGGCTAACAAATAATAATTGTTATTTAATTATTTTTACAGGGATCTTCATGATTTTATACAATTTTGCACCATCCAGTTTACATCATATTGATAAGGACTGCATATACTCAAATACTATTACATCCATTCAATTGCTTATCAGCTACCAGCATCATACTGAACAAGCATTTATAACTAAAAATGAAAATTTTCAGAGTTCTAATTTGACAGGGGAACACACCTTTCAGCCAGTTTAGCATGGCCCAATTTTGCCAAAGCACGCTCCACTTCTTCACTGACCTATATATATAGTTCACAGAATTAGAAGGATTAACAGAATACTTTATAATCTTTACTAAGAGGTTCTTTTATTGATTCAGCTACATTTAGCTACTTATAAATGAAAGCAATAAACATAATATTGAACTATCAAACTCTAACAAAAACATTAAGTTTATAACGTAGAAATAAAATTATACTGAATCTGTTGTGTTTGACTACTTTACATTTGGATTCTTGATAGATGCATTGCTCATTTTACTCCATGTTTTAGTATGTTTTACATGTCACATTATTTTCTTTTCTTTTCTTTTCTTTTTCTCACCAAAAATTTTAAACAACATGCAGTAACTAAATGTTGTTACAGAGTACTTTGATGTCACTTCTTTTGTCAAGAGGTGTTCAAACAGAGGGTCAATTATTATATAGAAAAGTGATTAATCATTGCAGATAAAACAACCTTCTAAAAATATGCAGGATTTAATACAAAGAAAGTAATTATAACTCACAATTTTTCTGAGAAGAGGTTCCAAAGATGAGCAAAGTCTCTGCAGACAATCCACCTTTAAAGCTTCCACAATTACACTGCACATTTTGAGTAATTACTGGTGTGAGTGTCACCAAGTTTGCATTAAAATGCATAAAAATAGTTAAAAGTAACACCTTTAAATTGAAGATAACCGACACCAAAAAAAAGGTTTAGGAAGCCCAAAAGTTGAAAAATTTTCAAATGGATATATTCAAAGCCACCTTCACTTGTATATAAGATTCCAAAAAATGAGATTCATTATAAAGTCCAACTTAGATTGGTATTCTTCAAAGTTCAAATTGCTACTTTTACATTGAATTAGTGAGTTTTAAGAGCCACAAAAGATTAATTTGACTATTGGTGTCATGTTATCAAGATCTAGTAGACAGTACTCAACATCAACTGCAGTGCATATCATACAGTAATTATTTGAAAATTCTGAACAGCTAAAAATGGAAATTAATCCAAACAAGTAATGAGATTATAAATAAACAACATAAGCAAGAACCAGTTTGACAAGACAATATCTATATTAAAATACTTAGAGGATGTGCACAGAACCCAAACTCCACATTAGCTCTGAAGCATATAATTAAATTAAAATTAAAAACACTAACCATGAAAAGTGAATGAATACTTGTAAATTGTATTGCAATACCTGGCTAAACCAGGTAGTTTTGGCTTCTTTGACTGAGTTAGATGATGCTGTGCATCATCATCACCCTTCTCAACTAGCTCGTGCCCTCTCTTCTCCACTCTGTTGTTCTTGGAACTTTCCATTTCTAGAAACTAATCCAATCCCAATATATCTTTCGATAATTTCTAAATTTAGAAATTTGGTCTTGTCTTAGTGATCCGTCGTAGGATAGGTACAAGGTACACCCCAGAAGCTTCCCAGAAGCAGAACAGTGGGGAGTAAAAATCTTTGGAGCTAAACCTTAAACTTGAGTTTGGAAACCCATAAAAAGCTGGGAAACTCTGTGGATCTAGGATTAGGACATAAAAAAATAAAATATGGTCACTGTAGCATAGATCTATAAATCTACAACTTGTTTTTGTTTGTTTTTGTTTGCTTTAAAAGAAGCGTGTATTGGAATTTATAATTGACATATTATTGAAGTTCACAGCTGGTTTGGGTGTGTGCATGAACGTAGAAAATTGAAACCGCGTTTCGCGGTGTCTCATTTGCCTTTGACTTTGTTGTGGGTGTGGGTGTGGGTATCGGTGAGAAGACAGAACCAGGCCTGCATATGTACTTTATTTACGTTTGTCTACTAGCGTGGTCTGTAATTTACTCGTGTTTGGGTAGGATGGTAAAATCCCTCAATATTTAAGGATCAACTCAAAACCTTTCACATTATTTTTTTATATATTTTTTATACTAATTAATAAAATATAAATTTATGATTAATTATATATATAAATTAATTAATGATTATTTTATTAATTAATTAATATACATAATTCTTATTAATTAATTAATATATATAATTAATTATAAATTTATATTTTATTAATTAATATAAAAATGATGTAAAATAATAATAATAAAATAATTATTTTTGTGTACGAATTCTTGACAAAAATTCTCCATTTGGAGACATGAATTTAAAATTTTTTCTCAAAATGAAGTTGAAGATAAATATCTAAGATGCAGAGATAGAAATAAAGATTATATCCCTCATCCTACATAACCTCGGTCTTAAAAATTTATTAAATTATTTTTAATAATTATATCATATATATATATTATTTTAATAATTTTAATAATTTTATTTTTATAATTTTTATATTAATTTTAAATTAAATAAGTAAAAATTTATAATTAAATAAAAACTTATTATTTTAATTTATTAATATTATTGACGTTGAAATTATTTACAGCTTTTTATATATATATTTTTATTGTTTTAAATTTTTTCTAATTTTTTTATAATAATTTAAGGATCCCGTCTACCAGCGAAAGATAAGACCAGAGAGTTTTTTGCTCGAGACCGGGATTGGGGATTGGGACCGCAGCGGAGAGGTACCCGCGCAGGTGCTAAACACGTGCTGCATTACAGATTTTCTTCATGGACAATAGTCAAATGTTATTCACTAGGTGAGCTCACCACCTAATAATATTGAAAATTATCATTTTTTCACATTATTTTTTTATATTAATTTTTATATTATTAAATATATTTTTTATTATTTTTTAACGTAATTACAACTATTAAATAATGATATAAATAATAGTATAATTAAAAAAATAATGTGATAACATCATTTTCTTAAATTTAGATTTTTTTAATTTTTTTTTTCAAGTGATCAATTATAGAAGAGAAAAAAAAATAAATATTATAAAAAAATTCACACTAATAATTGAGTCATGTTAATAAATTTTTTTATTTTTTTTCTCTTATAATTGATCATTGAAAAAATATTATAAAAATTCAAATCTCATTTTCTTAATCCTGAAGCCACAACCTGCATGATGGAAAGATCGTGTTCAAAATTCAGAAAATCTTAGTGCATAAGTAATTTAAGGAAATTTGTTATGAATATAAAAGATTTTTTTATAAAAAACAAAGTATTTAATATAATAAAAATTAAAATATATATATTTTTTATATAAATTTTCTTTTTTAAATTTCTTAATAAATGTTCTTAATACATTTGTTAACAAAGTTTGTTATGTAACATAGGATTAATTTAATTTAAAAAATGATTACAATATTTGTAGAAAATTCATTAGATTAGGAACAGCTCAAGGTACAATTAATTTTACAACTCCAGAGGTCCTCAATCCATTTATAGTTATATGTAATTAATTGTTTTATATTTTATATGATTGAGTTAATTATATTTTAGGTTAACTATTTGAAGGACGCTGGCACGGTTAACTTCGGGATACCTTAGTTTGACCCTTAAAATATGCATTAACTTTACAAAACATTTTGTGATCACGATCATTTCCCCGTTCACTTGCTAATAAATTTGAGTTTTATTTTCTTTTTGGATTCTAGTTAAAATTTCAAATATACAAAAAATACTACAAAAAATGTTATGCACAGAGAAAATAAAGTATTTTTTGTTAGAAAAGAAAAAACTTATGGCGAAAATTGGATTTCTTTCTCTTCTTTGAAACAACATAATAATTATTTAAAGGTACTGACCACTGAGGATAAAATTTTATTTTATTATTTCCTTTTACTGCTAAGAATAAAAAATAGAAAATGTACGAATTAATTAAGAAGCAGCCTCCCTTTGGATCGATCATAAATATTAAATGAGGTTAGTAGTGCTACATCTGCCAAGAATCTTTGTTTAAGTTTTTATCCATGTGCGTGTTAAAGATTCTGGAGAATTCCCAGTCATCATCACCCATGTGTAAAGGTTTTAAATTGATATCTTAAGATAAGGCACCCACATAAGTACATAACCAACTATTAATTTGTTTCAAGGTCTTTTTTCTCGTAGGTTATGTAACACATTAAAATCTTGGGTGCTTGCTTAGTGGTATGTGTTGTTTGTGTTGTCTTTTTCTTCTCGGAATTTATTAGCCGATTGTCTTCATTCTTGAGTGTGTTCATATAAGGTGGACAGACAAGCGGGCCATCTATTTTATTATTTTATTATTTTTTAATTTTTATTTTTATTTTTTATATTAATTTTAAATTAAATAAGTAAAAATAATAATTAAATAATAACTTATTAATTTAATTTATTAATATTGTTGACGTTGAAATTATTTACAATTTTTATATATATTTTTTATTGTTTTAAATTTTTTCTAATTTTTTTATATTAGTTTAAGGATCCCGTCTACCAGCGAAAGATAAGAACAGAAAGAGTTTTTTGCTGGAGACCGGTATTGGGATTGGGACAGCAGCTACTTGGGTACTACGAAAACGTGCTGCATTACAGATTTTCGTCACGGGAAAATAGTCAAATGTCATTCACTGGGTCAGGTCAGCCGATGACGATCACCTATTTCTGTTTTTTGTTTTTTATTTTTTTTAATTTTTTTACATAAATTTTAACAAATATTTTAAATTTAATTTTATATTTTTTTATTTAATTTATTTTATATTTATCAAAATTTAAATAAAAAATAAAAAATAAAACATAAAATAAAGACAGATAATCTTTTATCCTAAATCATTACTTAATAATATTATAAATGATGATTTTTTATATTATTTTTTATATTATTAATTATATTTTTTTATTTATTTTTTTATTTAATCATAACTATTAAATAATAGTATAAATAATAATGTAATTAAGAAAATAATGTGATAATATTATTTTCTATATTTAAATTTTCTTAATTTTTTATTCTTCTCAAGTAGTTAATTATAAAAAAATATAAAAATTATAAAAAAATTCACACCAATAATTGAGTCTCACCGATAAATTATTTTGAATTTTTTCTTTATAATTAATTATTTAAGAAAAAAAATTATAAAAATTCAAATCTTATTTTCTTAATCCTGATGTAACAATCTACATGATGATAATATCGTGTTCAAAATTCAAAAAATCTTAGTGTATAAGTAATTTAAGGAAATTTGTTAAGAATATAAAAGAAATTTTTTATAAAAAACAAAGTATTTAATATAATAATAATTAAAATATATATATATATATATATATTATATAAAATTTCTTTTTTAAATTTCTTAATAAATGTTCTTAAAACATTTGTTAACAAAGTTTGTTATATAACATAGGATTAATTTAATTATAAAAAATGATTACAATATTTGTCGAAAATTCATTAGATTAGGAACAGCTCAAGGTACAATTAATTTTACAACTCCAGAGGTCCTCAATTCATTTATAGTTATATGTAATTAATTGTTTTATATTTTATATGATTGAGTTAATTATATTTTAGGTTAACTATTTGAAGGACGCTGGCACGGTTAACTTCGGGATACCTTAGTTTGACCCTTAAAATATACATTAACTTTACAAAACATTTTGTGATCACGATCATTTCCCCGTTCACTTGCTAATAAATTTGAGTTTCATTGTCTTTTTGGATTCCAGTTAAAATTTCAAATATAAAAAAAAAAACTACAAAAAATGTTATGCACAGAGAAAATAAAGTATTTTTTGTTAGAAAAGAAAAAACTTATGGCGAAAATTGGATTTCTTTCTCTTCTTTGAAACAACATAATAATTATTTAAAGGTACTGACCACTGAGGATAAAATTTTATTTTATTATTTCCTTTTATTGCTAAGAATAAAAAATAGAAAATGTACGAATGAATTAAGAAGCCCCTCCCTTTGGATCGATCATAAATATTAAATGAGGATAGTAGTGCTACATCTGCCAAGAATTTTTCTTTAAGTTTTTATCCATGTGCGTGTTAAAGATTCTTGAGAATTCCCAGTCATCATCACCCATGTATAAAGGTTTTTAATTGATATCTTAAGATAGGGCACCCACATAAGTACATAACCAACTATTAATTTGTTTCGAGGTCTTTTTTCTCGTAGTCGTAGGTTATGTTGCATATTAAAATCTTGGGTGCTTGCTTAGTGGTATGTGTTGTATTTTTCTTCTCAAGGTTTATTATTAGCCAATTGTCTTCATTCTTGAGTGTGTCCATATATGGTGGACAGACAACCAGGGCCATCTATTTTAATATGGGTTGGGTTATGTTAAATTGACTAAAAAAAATTCAAATCAATATAGGCTTTGTTGTATGAATCAAGATATTTTCAATTTTTTTTATTTCTCCAAGTGGTTAAATATAAAAAAGAGAAATATAAAAAAATTATTTATAAAACCCAATTGAATCTTATAAAATTTTTTTATAACCTTATATATTTCTCTCTCTTACAATTGACCACTTAATAAGAAAAAAAATTGAGAATATCGTGATCCAAGTTTGTGTTATTTTTCTAGTGTCAAACTAGAAGGCAACTCAACTGGTTAAACCAGCAAAACCTAAGCTTCAAGTACTTGGAATTGAAAGCAATCGCCAAAAAACGAAAAAGAGCACTTGGAAGCAGAACTAAATATATGGTATATAATATGATCAAGTCCATGAACATATTTGATGAGTTTTCAGCGCCCAGGAGGAGATCGTGTCGTGGTAATAGTGCACGCGTATGCATTGGTATCATCTGTGAGGTAAAAATTGTTTGATACACCATATAGGCGATATGGTTACAAACACATAGTATAAGGACAACTTTAACCTAAATTGGTTGACAACACAAGCATTTTGCTTGCATGCTTGTATAAAATCATGATTATAACAATAAAGAAAATAAATCATAAATTTATACAGTTATTCTCCTTCCCAGCCCATTTGACGTGCTCGTCGCTCCCAGACCAAAGTCATCTTCTTCTCCTTGAGGAGCATGGCCTGAGCCTGCTCTCTTGCCTGCTCACATGTTTCAGTTGCAGCAATACATTTGTCTGCCTCTCTCTGGTACTGAGATGCTACTCTTTTTGCTTCAGCCAAAGTTATGTTCATGTGCTGAGTGTGCGCTTCGGCAACAGCCTCTTGCAACTTAAGCTCCTCTGTGAGAAGGTCCACAAACTGCTTCTCCATCTCCTCCTTTAGATCTGGGTCATTACTTCCGCAATCTGTTGATCAGCAGAGTTGATGTCATCCATATGCAGTTATCAGTAGCAAAGAATTAACTAGAAGTTTGTGCAAGAAAATTTCAAAAACTTGATTAATGGATGGAACAATCTAAACTGACACTGATAACAAAATAAGAAATATGACATGATATGGAGTTAGATTTCCTCATAGACAAAGCAATGGTAACTCTCCCATCCCATCTCTTTCGTCTTACCTAAACAGTATACAGTACTACAGTAAATATATATTTCCAGTTATCTAAACTGACAGGCAAGTAATTAGCAAGGTATAATATCAGTCACACCTGAAGTACAAATAAAAGGTCGAATCACATAGCATAAAAGGCTAGTCTAAGTTGTTCAAGTTCTTAGTAGTTAGCTCTTAGTAATTGTTCTTGTTCTTAGTAGTTAACTCTTAATAATTGTTCATGTTCTTAGTAGTTAGCTCTCTGTAGCTGTTCATGTTTAGTGGTTAGTTCTTAGTGCTTACACACCATCATTTAATTACACACAAAACCAATGTGGAACTTGAATAAGACAAAATGTGACAGTAAAAAACCTGACAATTAGACAAAAATGTTTGGCAATAAGATAATAAAAAACTTGATGATGCAGATTGCCAGGCTAGAACTGCCCTCATTATCATGAAAGCTGTGATGGGCAGAGTTCACACTATTAAAAAACATACTAATAAAAAAATTATACATTTGAGAAAAGCCATCAGGAGAAACTCTAACCTGAGACAGAGAGATTGGCCAGCCCTGTGTAAGAAAGACAAAAATGAAAGAAATGAATCAGTAAACAAGTAGTTAAGTTACATCTCACATAAAAAATGAATTCCAAACATACATGTATCAAAATTGACATGTACCAAGACAAATAATGGCTACAGGTAAAGTTTGCATCAATCTCTATAGTCATAAATTTGCTATATCTGGGACATACAACTAATGCATAACATAATATGAGCCAAGTTCCCAAGATAAGAAACGGGACATTCATGAAAAGTAGTTCAAGAATAGTTGAAAAACTAATTGTTACTTCAACAAAATGAACCCTTCATTCTATAAAGATAAGCATGAAGAAATTACCTGAATTATTATTATGAACACATTAAAATAATTTTTATCATTTGCAATCCTAACACCAGAGATACAAATAATTGCAGCTAACCATTAGCTATGAGAAAACACGATAGCAAGATTGGACAGAACTATATAGACCATAAGTCAAGGGTATAAGAAATAAAAAGACAAGTCTTACAGTGAAAAAATTATGTTATCTGAGACAAGAACAACATTGACAAATTTTAAGGGCCGTTATAAAATATTTCCTTTCTCAATCCTCTTTTATCTCAAAATTATTTCAATCTCTCCTCCTTGAATCACAAAGTTATGTTAATTCCTCTACAGCAGAATTTTTTATCATCACAACCAAAATTTTGAAACTACAGACGAATTTCAAGTTTCAATGGGAAAGTTTGTCTCTAAGGCAACTTGAAGAGAGAGATTCCAGCCCACAGGACCTGATTTCATCTAGTGCACCAATAAATAGAGAGATCCTGTATTTCACGGGAAAGTTAGCTTTCCATATCTACCCTACCTGAAGTTAGATTCTTTATCACTAGTATCTAAGAAATAATTAATCAGCACGCAATCCAAGTAACTACCATAATATGGAAAGTAGAAAGGCATTGCAATTGGTGTGTCCATATGGAATTTCTGATGAACCCTATTGGAATCATAAGACATGATATATCATATAACAAACAAATATTGTCCATGAAACTTCTTTAATCACTTTACAAAGATAAAAATTTATTTCTTTTTTCTTTCTCTTCCATCATTTTCAAATGCTTCTTAACAAACAAGCATGATTAAATATCCATTTTCAAAATTGACCTCAGAAATGATGTGATGTGTGGAAATTCCGTTATTATCAACAAAATCAGAAACTTAGATCATAACATGAAAAATAGGCAATATGCTCTAGTTTCAATCTCAGACTAATCATCACAATAAAACAGATAACTGAATCTTAATATTTTCTTTATAGTCCTTGTAACGATCCCAAAGAGAACCCAATACATACAACAAGAATCGCAATATCCTCAAAACCTCAAACTCCACGAAATGGGTTTCACTGGGGAAGGGCCCAATTTCAACAGAAGTAATGAAAATGGGTTTAAAAATGAGAACTTTGATGGTGGGTTTGATGGGAAAGTGGGAATTTTTTTAAAAAAGAAACATGAAAGTGATAAGGGTTTGTTTGCTTACATACCAGGAGCAACCTGGAAGAGGGACAAAGGGGGAGGGCAGTCACAGAGGCATGGAGGGCAGGAGAGCTTGGAATTGCGGAGGGCGATGCCCTTCTTGAATCTCCAGTAGAGAGCAGGACCACACACACCCAACGCTGACACAACTGCAAACACCACCAAACACCACCTCAACCAACCTCCTGAATCAGATCGACTCCGTGACATCTCTCTCTCTCTCTCAAAAGGATAGTGAGATACTGAGATCTAATTCAGTGATTCTATTGTGTGCTGTGTACTGAGAATGAATGAGATTGTTGTAGCAAAATTCTATTATTTTACTATGTGGTTAGTGCTGTTTGAATAAGTCATAAGTCTCAGTGTGTGCGTGTTACTTCGTTCCCATTTGTGTATTTGTGCTTGCCAATCTTTTGTTATTTTGTTTTTAGGTTTTTTTGTTTTTTCACTTTTTGGGAGTCAAAGTAATTAGGTTCAAGAATCAATACTGCTAAAGCTTCAGCTAATCAATGGTGGGATAATACCAAGTTTAGTTAAGAAAGCATCATCTTAGTGTTGCCACTTAACTAATAAATTAGTTATTAATTATAGCCAACTCCTTTGTAGATTTTCTTATGAATCTCTTTTTATTTGTATTTAGTAATACTAATAAAAATAATCAGAATTTTGACAGAATTTAAATGTAATTGTTAAATAGAATAAAGGGATAAAAACCATTCATTCAACAAAGAATTAATAAGCATGTTAAATCATTATGATAAAAATTCAAATTCTGACAACAAAATTCTAATTGTTGACCATTTTTCATTTGTGTTAGGACTAAGTAGGGCTGAAAAAAATTTTAAAAAAAATTGAATCAAACCATAAAATTGGACCAAACAGAATAATAAAAAAATAGAAACCTTTCTATTTCAATTAAAAAATAGTTCAATAATTATTTAATATATTAAATTTAATTCACAATTCACTCAATTATGAATTAATAGCTTTCCTACATAGTTCGACTGAGTTGTAGCTTAAATAGCCTAAATAGTTAGAAAAATAATAATAAATTCCACTTACGAGTGAGTTCACCAGAGTATGATCCACACCATTAGAGATTTAGCTCCACACGAGGGCTTCATTTTAGAGGAAAAAAGTGAGGAATTAGCTATTTATAAGAAAATTTAAAATGAAAATTTTAATAACCTCATAGTTTATTATATATATAAATTATTTTATAAAAATTTCAACCATTAACTCTTCCTTCAATTTAGAGGAGTCAAATCTCACTCATTACTCCATCATTTCTTATATGATGGAATTTGGGGCATAAATTTATAGGTTGTTACCTTTTTCAAATGCTAAACATCAAGTTTCATTTCATGATATATCAATATTGATGTTCTTGTGGGTTTTATAGCATTGGCTAGATTAGATTACTTAGTTATTGGTGCTTGTGTCTCAAGCATTAATATTGTGAAATTTCAACATAAAACCAATTAGCATTAAGTAGAGTGACCCAATAAATATATAAATCGCACTCGAAAGATTGAAGTAGATGATGTGGGATTCTTAACACCTCCATTCACATATGTTTAGATGGAACAGACGAGTCTATCGAAGTAGGCGGAAACAAGCCTAACGAAGTAAGTGACGGAGATTGGATCTTGTCTCTGATACCATGTGAAATTCTAACTTAAAATCAATTGGCATTAAGTGGAGTGACCCAACAAATACATAAACCGCACCCGAAATATTGAAGTAGACAATGTGAAACTCTTAACAAACATGAGAGAATTACTTTTCATGGAGTCGTGTCATGAAGGTGGTACTCATTGGGAATAATAAGTTTGGCTTTGTTGATGAATCAGTTCCACAACCAAATGGTGATCCTTAGCTAACTTGAAAACGTTTACAATGCACCACACAATGTGTGGTGCATCCATGCTTCACACCTTTTACTGGTGTTAACCAGTTGCAACGGTAATTTTTTTTTTTGTTTGGGTAGTTTTTCTTTATTTCTTCAAGAGATTTTGCATGTTATTATAATTGTCATTTATCTCAAATCAAATTTAACTAGATGTAGCATAAACTAGATTAGATTTACCCAAAAGTAATTAGAATGCTATCTTACATCTGATTGACCAAACTAAGAGAGAAGGATATCTTCCCCATTGTTGAAGGAGCAGAGATTTGTCGAAGGAGTATAAATATGTTGAAGCTTTCATCGCGACAGTGCGATGGTGTCTAGTTGATATACTTTGCGCTTATTCATACTAAGAACCATGAGGAACCAATGTCCAAAATTTGGATTATAAATAGGCACATAAACCTGCATATTCAATTACTTAAAAAGTGTGGGGTGGCAGTTGTATTTGGGTTGAAGGTTTAGGGAGATAGTGCATATACATATTGTAGAAAGCAAGTTGATATCATCCAATCCCTAGCATTGGATGCCATTATGTCTTCTACCTTTGTGCCTTGATGAATTAGTTCCAAACACAAGCACAAATTTTAGTATGAATGTATTATTGGGAATAATTTAGTGCATTGTTGTGTACTGCATGTTATTGGAAAATGCCAATTATTTACCCAAAAAGATGGTGGCAAACACCATGTTGTTACCATTGGTGAATGTCTCTGCATTCATGTTGTCTTAAGTACCATGAGTTTTATAATCTAATTTCATAAAGTGTAAGCAATATTGGTTAATAATTATATCTAACTAAAATGACAGTAAGTTAAATATATCAGTGCCTGAGGCTTACTTGGTCATTAACTATTTTCCTCGGGACGAGGCAAAAGAAATCCCTCCTAATGATCCTCGTATATCTATTCAAAAATATCACTTCGCTGTTTATGTAAGCATAAAGTAATGCATTTGTCACATGATTAAATATTTATTGCAATTACAACATTTTCTGGTTTGAAAGGTCAACCTTTCATCCAATCCTTTCTCGAATATATATGTTGAAAGATGGAGCTCAGTGCTATTTAGGTCTATATCCGCCATGGGTCTAAAATGGGTGTTTATATACTGTGACATTTAAATGGTGTTAAACATTAAAAACAAGGCAACTTTGTTATATTTCCAAATAACTTCTTTAAACAATTGTACCATGAACTAATTATTAGTATATAAGATCACCTTTGATAGCAACAAGTATGTTGCCTTTGTTGCGGTTCTATTTCCTCTTTTGACATAATTCCTCCCTTGGTTTGACATGAGTCTGGTTGACTTATCTCTTATCGTGGTTGCCCTCTTTGATGACCCTTCTCCTTTTTGCCTCTTCTAAGGCCTAGTAGTTGGGGATAGAGTACTAAATAATCTCTTTCCAATCACATATGTGTTCTCCCCACTTCCATCAACACTGTAACCCTCCTAACAGTTGGTATTTTTGACACATTAGCATATGTCATGATGAATCCTATGCAAATAATATGCAAAATTCCTAAATGCCAGCTTATAGGTTTATGACACATGTAATGGGGACATTAGCAGTAATGGTGGGTGATGCACACTTTTCTCAACCAAGTCCAAAAACTTGATGCGAGATTAATTGTTGTATTGTGAACCCAAGTGCAGGTTGTCTCAAGTAATAAATTTCTCGGGAATTCGAGGTCAATCCACAGGAAATTAATGAAGATTACTTATGGTAAGGTAAATATTTTGTTACTATAGTAAAAAATTATTTATTTAGGTAAAAAGATCCACTCTTGATAAATAAAAGAAAAGTAAGATTAATTTCTTTTATAACTCAATTAGAATCCTCACAACATGGAGGTTCCAATCGAAAAATACAACGTTAAAAGTCCATTAAAATAATATACGTAATTATATTATGATTCTTTTAATCATCTATTAACACAACCACTCATAAATGGGATCAAGCATTCATTGTGTCAATATTTTGTCTACAATAAATTAAGATCTCCACTTTATAAGGAGAGTTTCTAACACCACCACTTGTAAATAGGTTAAAGCATTCACTGTGCCAATATTTTATTTACAATAAATCAAGAACTCCTCTTTACAATGATAGTTTCTAAATTATCAGAAACAAAATATAATACGCATAATAACTACTTGAAAATATAAATCATTAAAGTACAAGAGAGGAATAAATTTAACTTTATTTTATTACCAAGAGTTTCATACTTTGACCCAAGTACACTAAAATCTATTTATACATAAACTAGAAAAGAGAAAAAAAAAAAAAAAAAGAAAAAAAAAGAAAAGTGAAGGGAGGAGGAAGAGAGCCTGGGCACTGCTCAGAATCCCATCTGTCTCTCCCCCCCGAATTGTGAATTGTAATTGACATTGAAGCCTATTTATAGGCAATTGGAGTTACTGTAGCTTGCAATTCGAATTGCAATTTGGAGATACAGTAGCTACATGTCAGAAACTTAACGATTAAGGTTCTGATGTTTTATTTTATTATTTATTTATTTTTTGAATATTTTAATAATTGAGTAAATGCACATTCGTGTGTCCAGTTTTCTTTATTTTTGAGAGAAGTGATCTTCATGAAAGTTGTAGGCCTGGATATTTGCTTTAACATGGCTTTAGTTTGAGTCCAAAATTATTCCTAGAACTCAATATATGATCAAATTACTGTACACTATTTAGGCACGATTTTAGCTCCTCTATTCTGACTTCAAAGCCCAATATTACCTATTAGACCTCAGAATTTAGAAAAGTGTTCAACATGAAAGTTGTAGGGAATTGTCCTAACTTTCCTACAAGGCTAAAATCACATCAATCAGATATTTTTAACTCAAGTTATAACAAGTTTACTAAACACTTTCAAAGAGATAATTAAGGCTAATTTATGCAATAATTTATTTAAATGTCCAATTTGACTCAAAATCATAAAACGTGTCAAAACCAACTTAATTAAGCCTAATTGAACCTTAAGAAGCCTAGTGAGAGGATTACAAAATGTATAAAATACAGTGTTATTAAATTCTCCCACACTTAACTTTTGCACTCCTGGGCAAAACACAAAAGACAAAAACTAAAGAAAAATGACACAGATTCAAAAACTAAAAACTCTAAAAGATTTAATGACTTCAGAAGAGCAACTAGACAATCAAGAGATCAAAACAGTCATGGGGTAATATTTCTTTGCATCTCAAACCAACAAGCAAAGAAACTTCAGTTGAAAATAATGAATCAAGAATGATATATCCTCACAGAATTCACTCTCAATCTCTTAAGTGTTTAAAAAGGTTAGTCTTGCACTCTATTCAACTCATGAATAATTGCACTACCATAAGCTTGCTTATCTTCTACTTCTCCACTACTTAGAACACATGCACACACAAATCATGATGACTTTATTCAAGGTTGTAATAGGGTCAAGATAAAGGAGAATGTAATATAGATATGACAAGTTAAATACCAAAGAGAATAAAAGAGCATGAGAGTTGAGTTCAATTAACTAGCATGAAAGTTCATCCAAACTCCACCTAATACAAATTCCCTCTACATATTTTTTCTTTCCTTTATTGCCTTGTTGACCCTTCTTTACACAATTTTTTTTGTTTTGTTTTGTTTTTTTTTTTTTTTGAAGAAGAAGAACATAATATATACATTTAAAAAAAAATTTCATTCTACACACACGCCCCCACACTTGTTCAAGAACTCATCAAATGACAAAACTAATGTTCTCTTATTCCCTAAGGTCAGGTAAGAGCATGATTTTTCATTTAAGGCACAAAATGAGTTCAAAACAAAGAATGGTCAAATAAGCTCAAAGGGATTAAGCAAGGGGAAATAGGTCATTTCTAATACTTTACGTTGGCAGGAATCAGAAAATTTCCAAGAAGTCATAAGAGTGCTTGATATCATATTGAGACAATATGCTGCTAAGCAAGACTGACTATTTGATTAAAGTAGCTATTTCAAGAAGAATGCCTCAATCATATTTATGTATGCATATGAAATGTAGTCTAAAAAAGAATCTAAGCAAGTTCTAGAGTAACAATTCCATGAGTGAAATTCACACAAGAAAGAAGAGAATAGTATAAATGTTCAATCCATTCATCAATAGGCTCAAAATCTCACAAGACATAATTCTATCATTCTCAGTCCACCAATTCATCATCCATAACTAAGCATGTGAATTTTAAGAAATAAGACAATTTACTCAATCATGCAAATTTTCCTAAATTTGAATTGCTACTTCCACACAAACTAGTTGTCTACCCCAATCTAGATGCGTCTCAAGAGTAAAATTACATTCACAACAAAATTTACTCCTTACTCTGTCATTCTTAATTGGTTTCGTTGTTAGTAAACACGACAAACATATTAATAAACATACTTCCTAATTTTTTTCAAGCATTTTTTTACACAATTATTTACATAATTATTCATACAACTATTGACACAACTATTCTTCCCCCCAACTAGATTATAACATTGTCCCCAATGTTAAAACATAAGAAGGTAAAGGATAGAAGAAAGTACCTGTTGTTGCAATTACTGAAAAGAGAAACTTCACACAAATTTAAACTAAGCCAAAATATATACACGTAGCTGTGATTGTGGCTCACATCTTCCTCTAGTTTTACGTCCAATAATGGCTTAAACGCCTTCTATGAGTCGAGGATAAGCTTCCCATCCAATTTTCTTATAAATAGACAAACAAGGTCTTTTTGAGTCAGATTCCCCAAGACTATAACGTGCTTACTTGCCCTTGAAGAGATTTCACAAATTAGTAAATTTACTATACACAACTTTACAAGCATGTGTCTCAAGAGTCAATAAGATATCTCCTAATGACTCCTTATTCAAACCATTCTTAATGAAGAATATTCTATCCTTTCTGTTTGTGAAAACCATCCCCAAAGAACAACTTCGCTTGTTACTAGAAAATTGACAATATTAACAAATCAAAACATAAAATTAAAAATTAAAAAATACATCGAAAAAAGGATCATTGATAGGTGTGATTTTAAAAAGGTGAGCCTATTGTAAGTATGGACAAATGATCTATAATAACATTTTCGACTCATTTTGAATTCTTGAAGTAACAAAATCCACTGTATCAACCTAAATTTGTAAAAATTTGTTGAGAAAATCGACAAGTGCACAAAATTATCAAATTGATTAAGAGGAAAAAGAAAAAGAAATATAAAGACACACAAAATTAAAAAGAAAAAGAGAAAACAAAACACGAAAAATTAAAACACTAAGGATCTGATTTCACTTGATTCAATAATTTATCATAGACAATAGAGTAGCTTTGGAACCTTCCTTCTAATTAATTTCTAATCATTCAATTGATGGGGAGAATCAGTAATTAATTTTCATTTAATTCCTTAGTCTAAACCTTAATTCTTGAATGCATGACTTTTACTCTTGTGATTCTCATGGAAAATACCACAATTCTCCCACACCACACAACATATAACCTCTATTCCTAGACAATTATAAATCATGGCACTTTATTATTTATGGTCTAGGTCATATGCAAACCTTCCGATTCTACATACATCCACTAAATCAATTTATGAGTGGTCAATTCATAAAAACATTATGAACCATAATAAGCACTCAAATTGAATAGAAAAGAGTTAATTAGAATTCTAATCTTAATACATGTCAATTGAATCAAGTTACGTCTTCACCCTAAAAATACACAAATTTAATTACACATGACAAAAGAGAAAAAGAAATAAGAAAATAAAATAAAAATATATACGAGAACTCAACCTAATATATATATATATATATATATATATATATATATATATATATATATATATATGATAACTACTAATAATAATATATATATATGTGGTATAAACCAAACAAATATAATTTACAAAGGTGTAGTAATAAAAACTACCAAAGTAACATGGTGGTATGAACCAACCATAAAAAAAAAAAAAAATAAAAATAATATTAAAAAGTAAAGGCGAGAAAAATAAAAGGTGTAAACTAAAATAAAATGATAACTACTAATAATAATATTAACAAAGATTAAAAAGACTAAGTTAGTATAAAAAACCACCAAATATATATTTACAAAGGTATGGTAATAAACCAACTACTATTAATATGTAAAAAAATAAAAAGGTGTGGTATAGAACCAACCAAAATAAAAGGTTTAAAAATAAAAATAAAAATAAAAATAAAAATAAAAAGCAAAAAAATACAAAAAGTAAATTACTAAGAAAAATTTCAAAAAGTAATACTATAGTAGAAACTTAGTCATTAAGTTTTCGACATTTTTTTAACACTATTCATACCACTAAATTAGTGCGCAAAATAAAAGGGAAAATTTTCCCCCACTAATTAGTATGTACAAAAATGTACAAAAAATTAAAAGGTCAAGAGATTTCTCAACTAAGTCCAAAAACTTGATGCAAGATTAATTGTTGTACGAAAAAAAGTAATAAAGAGTAGTCGAATGAGGAATTGATGAAGATTAATTATGGTATGGTAAATATTTTATTACTATGGTAAAAAATTATTTACTTGGGTAAAAAAATTCACTCTTGGTAAATAAAAGAAAAGTAAGATTAATTTATTTTATAACTCAATTAGAATCCTCGCAACATGGAGGTTCCAATCGAAAAATACAATTAAAAAATACGTAATTATATTATGATTCCTTTAATCATCTATTAACACAACCACTCATAAATGCGATTTGTGATATTTTGTCTATAATAAATTAAGATCTCCACTTTATTAATATGTATAAAAAATAAAATTTTGGGAGAGAAACAAAATATTTCCTACTTGAAAATATAAATCATTAGTACACTTTGACCTAAATAGACTAAAATTTATTTACACATAAATTTAAAAAGAAAAAAAAGAAAAAAAAAGTGAAAGGAGGAGGAAAAGAGCCTGGGCATTGCCGAGAATCCCCTCTAATTGTAATTGACATTGAAGCCTTTTATAGGCAATTGGAGTTATGTAGCTTGCAATTCGAATTGTAATTTAGCTACGGTATTATTACACGTTTTTCTTATTTTTTTTTTTTTTTTTTTTTTTTTTTTTATTTTATAATAATTTAAATGTATATTCATGTGTCTAGTTTTCTTTATTTTTGAGAGAAGTGATCTTCATGAAAATTTTAGATATTTGCTTTAAAATATTTGGTTTTTCATTCCTAAAACTCAAGTTTTATTTTATTTTATTATTTTTTTAATATATAAAAATAAGAAGATCAAAAAAGCAAGTTTTCCTAACTTTTACAAGACCAAAATCACGTCAATCAGATATTTGTAACTCAAGTTATATCTAATTCTCCAACTTTTGATAATTAAGGCTAATTTATGCAATAATTTTTTTTTATTCAAAATCATAGATGAACAATAAATTCTAATTTGGATGAAGGATTACAAAATTTCAATAGGGATGAAGGTTTAATACTGAGTTTTATTCAGTAGAAACTTAGTCATTAAGTGGTCATGCCTATTGAAGTACTAATTTTGACAGCAATTTTTAACACTATTCACACTATTCACTCAATTTTTTTTATTTTTTTATTTTTATTCACACTATTTACTCACTATTCATGCATATGCACTATTCATACATCGAGATTCTATGATATTTATTCAAGATGCTCAACTATTCACACACGTTTATTTATGCACTATTCACACAAGTGTAACACCCTTTTTTTAACCACACATAGTTAGTCATTCGAAAAGAAGTTAGTTTGAGTAAAAGATGAAAAATATTTGAAACGTAAACCTTGAAAAATTTGAAAATCATATTTCTATTCAAATCAATACTTACACTAATTAATATCACAATTTAAAGAGAAATATATAAAACTTGACTTATATATTTTCTCAACTAAGTCCAAAAACTTGATGCGGGATTAATTGTTGCACAATAGCAAGAAACTTTAACATACTTATTCCTTATCGTCCATCTTGATGCATCAAACATCGTTCCTTTGTCAACACGCACACCTTGAGTTGTCTCTTAAGTAATAAATTTATCGTTATGTCTAAGACAAGTCGATCCATTGTTTGATTTTAAAATTGATGCAAAAGATTAATTATGGTAAGGTAAATATTTTGTTACTATGGTAAAAAATCATTTACTTGAGTCATACCAAAAAGATCGGCATTATCATCATCATCATCCAATCATTGGTAAATCATCTAAATTTATCAATTCAAAAAAGATTAATTTCTTTTATAACTCAGATATAAAGAATGCATATGTACAAAGACTCAGCTTTTTCAAAAAAATAACTCCATGGAGGTTCCAATCGGAAAATATAACGTTCGAGAAAAAGTCCGTCGGACCTTAAAAGAAATCTCCGTCGTTGAAAAGAACCGTGTTCTATATATCGCGAAGTGGTACAGGGTACTCGTAATTACCTCATCAATCTCATTAACCACAATTATCATATATTTTATACAATGCGAATATATCGGTGCAAGTCCAACCCAAAGGGCCAAATCTTTTCAATTTCGTTTGTTCAATTTATATCATATGCTTCAACGCATACTTTTCCAATGCATGTATAATGCACCAAATCTATTCACAGGCATCTCTTTCAATGCATTCATTTTCTCATACACTTCCATAATTGGTTATAGTAATTATACTATATTTTCAACACAAAATCATGTTATCATGTTTTCATAAATGGTGTTTTCACAAAATTGCGTAACATTTCCATTATGTTTTCACAATTCCAAAATGTTTTACATTACATTTTCAAAATTAAACGTTTACGTTATATTTTCAAAACATCGTAACAACTTTTGTTACTTTTTCAAAAATCTTGTGCTCTTCATTTTACTTTTAAATCACGTATTAATTTTTCAATGTCTTTCTCAATCACGTAAAATATATCGTTTCTCAAATTGCATATTAATATTTTTTAATAATATTTTTAATAGTGTAAAATATTTAAACGCTTTCCAAATCTCATAACAATTTTCCACCAATTTTCTACCATTTTTCATAATCGCGTAAAAATGTTTTATCGTTTGTTCAATCACGTAGTGATTTTTCAACAATATTTCAAATCATGTAAAATAAAGCTTACATAAAATATTTAAACGTAATTCAAATCACGTAGAAATATTTTAACATATTTCAAATTACAAGAGAAATATTTTACTATATTTAAATCTAATACGTAAATCATTATCACCATTTTACAATTATGTAAAATATTCCTCAATATTCTACATTATTTTGGACTTTCAAATAAATCAATATCATTTTCAACACGTTTTTAAGATACGTAAATAAATTTTCACCATAATATTTCTCAACCTTCTCCATTTCATCTTTTTGAAAATATTAAATCATTAAAGTACTCAAGAAAATCTTTTTTCAGAAAAATAAATCTAACATTACTTTTTTTATTAAATCAAAAAGCTTCACAATTTGACCTAAATAGTATTTCAAAACTTAAAATTTATTTACATTCTTAAAATTTATATTCTCCAAAAGCAAAAAAAAAAAAAAAAGTGAAAGGATTCTTGACAAAAAGAGCTCAAGTGGCATTCCGAGAATCCCTAACTGTTCTCTCACCCCACTTTGTTCATAAAAATCAAAATTGTCAAAAATGTGTAATTGACATTGAAGCCTATTTATAGGCAATTGGAGTTACAAATTATAGCTTGCAATTCGAATTGCAATTTGAGCTTAAAACAATGTTTGCCCATTTCATTCAAAACTCATATTTAGAAAAATACTTAGGATCTTTTTACACAAAATAAATCAATAAAAACTTAACGATTAAGTTTTTGACGTTTTTTATTTTTATTATTTATTATTTTTTAATATTTTAATAATTTGAGTAAATGTATATTCATGTGTCTATTATTTTTTTTCTTTATTTTTGAGAGCAACACAAAGTTGATCTTCATGAAAGTTGTATCATTCTAGATATTTGCTTTAAAATGGATTTGGTTTGAGTCAAATCATTCAAAATCAAAACGTAGCTCTTCCTTCAAGATATGATCCACATCATCATATATATATATTTCATCTTATTTCACAAACATGGCTCATCGATTTCATACTATCAAAGCCATAAAATCTCATATTAAGCGACTTCAAACCCAAGATCACATACAATTAATTATTAGACCTCATGAATTTCAAAAAAGTGTTCAACATGAAAGTTGTAAGGAATTGTCCTAACTTCCCTACAAGACTAAAATCACATCAATCAGATATTTGTAACTCAAGTTATATCTAATTTACTAAACACTTCCAAAGAGATAATTAAGGCTAATTTATGCAATAATTTATTTAAATGTCTAATTCGACTCAAAATCATAAAATGTGTCAAAACCAACTTAATTAAGTCTAATTGAACCTTAAGAAGCCTAGTGAGAGGATTACAAAATATATAAAATACAGTGTTATCAGTGGGTGAGGTTTAAGATACATCATGTGAGTTTTATTCACTTACTTTTGCTTTCCTATGCGAAGTGGTGGTCATGCCTATTGGAGTACTAATTTAATAAGGAACCTTGGGGGCGGAACAATTGTCATAGACCCACCATGACTTACAGTAAAGAGTATGTTTGAGTTTTGATACACAACAATATTTTCATACACTACATAATTAGCAAATCTCACCCTTGATCAACTCTACCAATGGTTGTAAATGGTCACTTTATATAATTAATTTTACACCATTCATGATTAAATCACTGCGTTTATACCACCAATAATGTTAGATCATTCATCCCCCTATTCATGCATATGTAGCGTTATAGGGTTGTTGTTTAGCATGGGGGTTAACAGTGTGAACATCGAGATTCTATGATCAATTTTATTATAAACAAGATGCTCAACCAACTTGACTGTCTCCCTCATCTCGTTTGAAATTTCTAATGCAGCCATGTGTAGTTGCATAGACTGAAACACAAGACCCATTAAAATTATACTCAGTAGTGCCCACTCAATGTCTCTATTCAAAAAAAGACCATGTGGGCTTGACAAGTTTAATAAAATATAGTTTAAGAAGAGTCAATCCTCCATGAAATATATCAACTTACCTGATGATGTTGGTGGTCCTATTACAAACTAGACTGAGTCAGCTTGTTTAGTTGTGATTCCCTGTTATGGGACAAGTGAAAAAGAATAACCTATCATCATTTGTGGCCATGCATATAAGTAGAAATTAAATTTTTTTTTTTGCAGGAACTTTGAATATATAACATATGAAAAGCATATTGTTTCAACTGGTACTTGTTCTGTTGCATTGGCGTCAAATTCTCTAGCATGTAGTTGCACACCACCATTGTCTCCATTATACCTAGTGAACAATAACCCATTAAAGACCATAAGTAGATCAAAATAATCTGCTGTGAGGACTTGTGCTCAGTTTATTCATGACATCTTAACCCAAGTTGGCCTTTTGAACATGGATCCATGATATGTGCAGGGTCTTCCCTCTTTTCCATTGTATGCATTAGTAGGGGAGGGTTAAAGTTTCATCCATAGCACTAAAGTGCCCAGACCATCTCCTCTTTGTCCTGATTAATTAGGATAAGGAATAGGAATAACTGGGTTTAATAATTAAATGGGGGTTAGGTGGGGGAATGAAATATATAATAGAATTACGTGACTGACCTACAATTAATGCAGCTACAACATCAGATAGGCCATAGTACTAGTATAATTGGAGAAAAGATTTTATGTCAGAAACAATTATTGTGCCTAAGGGCTCGTTTGGTACACAAGATAGGATAAGACCTGATTGTATTAATCCAGTGCTTGGTATGACATTGTATAAGATACTGTGTGGTATAAGATAATATTATCATGTGTTTGTTGATGCACTGTATAATATTGGATATGATAAAATATTAACACTTTTGACAAAAATACCCTTTAATAAAAAATATACTATATTCATATAAATTTATCATGTTATACTAAATTTTGGAGAAATAAAAGTCTCCAAGGCCTATAAAAAAATCATGACCGTTATGTATATTAAATAAAAACCAACTCATGCCTTCACAACAAAAATTAGCAAAAATCTAAAAAATGTCTAGATCGAGTAGTCATTTTCGTCTTTATTTTGGTAAAACATCTTAATAGTAAAAATTCACAAGAACTTATATGACTATTTAGTTTCTGAATGCAACACATAATATGAAAAATAACTCAAGTTTACACACATTTTCATAAATAGTAACGATAAAGTTCTAATAGCAAGTACCATAAAACACCACCAAATTAAAAATAACATCAAGTTTTAATAGCAAGTACCATCAAATTCTTATAAGTACTACCAATTGTAGTCTACTACATATTTTATTTCTAGTTTTGAAACACTAGCACTATTAGTTATCATTAAGTAAATCTTTCACAAACTGAACTCTGTGTTTACCTTGAAATCCCCAAAACAAATGCACAAGGGGAAGGTTTTGCATAAGCAAACAACCAGTCTTGTTGCGTTCTCTTGGTGTGTGGTCTTCCAATTTCATCAATTCATCAACAATAGCCCTTGAATTATCATAGAAGTCTTTCACAACCTTCACACCTTTCATATATTACCTTGACACTTTCAATCATGGCACCCATCCTATCAACAAAATTTCCAACAACTTCTACAAGCAAATTGGCAAACTTGTCTATACTAGCAACTAATATATCTTCTCCTCTTGACCTCTTTCTCACTCGTCGACCTTCAGAATGAGTATCTTTTGCCTTATTCTTATTATGGTTCACAGACATTGATTGAGTGACATCCTGAATATCATCATCACTCAACCCAATAACTTTCTCCAAAAGTTTTGTAGTAGCATTGTTTCCATGAGCTTGTTCTTCTTTGTCTAAATCCTCAAGTACATCAGCAGGAGCTTCATCATATTTTCCAGTAGCACGATCTTTTCTAAAGATAATCATCAATCGATTAAAGTGAGGAAACACTTTGGTCCTATAATTCTTCAAGGTTGCATCTTTCTTTACACACAAAACAAACATAATAGTCATATTAGTTAGTTAAAGTAGACAAAAAAGAAAAGGACATACGATAAAACTAATTAAAAAAATTAGAGAACCTTAGTTTGGATATAGGAATTCCACACATCATCACTATCAACTATAATCTTCTTATTCACATCATCCCATAAAAAATTACTTGTGTTCAGCATGTCATATATATTACTATACTCTGTTTTAAGCCTCCTCATGATTGACTCAATGTGTGGTTTCACCTTTATGCCTGCTTCAGGAAACTTGGCCCCCAACTTCTGTTCTAACCATTTAGAAGTACCATTTTTAAATTGCCCAGCATCGGCCTTTTTGTTTAGGGCAACTGCCTCCTCTAAGAAATTCATCAATGCATTAAACTATTCATCGCTTCAACCATTTTGTTCTCCTTTAACTTTGCTGGCTTGTTGAGTACTTTCAGATGCCATACCTATCAAATATATTAACACATAATACAAGTGTAGAAAAGCCAATAATAACTAACTAAATCAAAATAACAAATAAATAAAACTCAGTAAAACTACATGTATTTTATAAGTTCCAATATAAAAACCACAATACAGTACACCATCAAAACATAAAAGTACATCACAACTTCAAGCAACCAAAATATAAAAGTACGTTATAACTTCAAGGACAAGAACAAGAACAAGTCTTCATTTAGCTTGAATGAGCAACCCAATTATTATACATTTCATTTGCTAATGCATCTCTCCATGCAGTCCACGCTTCACTTTTTTCAATGGTTTCTATGTTATCATGTAGTTTCACCTCCTCTTCTTCATTAATTGACATGTTATCAAACTCTATTTCTAATGGATCTACCAGCATCTCCCTCCTAATCAAATTGTGCAATAAGCAACAAGTAATAATAATTCAATTATGAGTTTTAACTGAATAATAACTTGGACTTCTAAGAATTGCTCAACGCATCTTCAACAATCCAAATGTTCTTTTTATCACATTCCTAGCTTGAGTATATCACCTATTGAATACTTCTTCAGGAGTTGCTGGGATATGTCCACGTCTCCACTCACTAAGATGGTATCGACCGAGTTCCCATATAAGGGGCAAGAAACCCTTCCATGTTAGTATATCCAGCATCTACTAAGTAATAGTATCCTATTTCATAAAACAAGATTCAATATATATTTTTATTATAATAATGTTATCAATTTGAAGGTAGTTTTCACGTTCTTACCAGTTAGAACTTTAAGGCTATTTCTTTTATTAATTGCATCGCGCAATACCGTAGCATCTGAAGTCGAACCCTCTAATCCTGGAAACACATAAATTTCAATGTCTCTTAAGCACACTCCTAACACATTTGTGGCAATTTCACTTTTTCGACTTCTATATCTTGGTTTGTCGGCCTCAGGAACATTAAGACTAATATAGGTTCCATCTAAAGCTCCAAGACAACCCTAAAATAGATAAACAAATCATCTTTAACAATATTAACTCATGTGAAATAAACAAAAACAATGCAAAAGTTTAAAAGGAACATTTGATATCACTAATATAGTTCATACCTTAAACCATTTCCACCTATCATCAATGCAATCCTCAGGTATTGGATCCGGTGCCCTAAGTAAATTTTCTTGCAACCTCAACATAGAGTTCAACACTAAATTGAAGTATCTACTAACAGTTTTCCCTGAATGTTGGAATTTAAACTTGATGGTACAATTTTTTGCATGGTGAGCTAATATGTGTAAAAACATAGCAACTTGTTCTTCTACTGGTACTGGCCTATCTTCCTTTAGCCTACCCTCAACGCGTAGAAGAGAACACAACACTTGAAATGTATAAGTATCCATTTGAAGTTGTTCCACACATGCAACATCATCATTTATTAGTCTCCTTATGAATGCTACCCTTGATTTTTCCCTTACCCTTGGTATTAGCTGTCGCCTTAATGATAATATTTCATGTTGTCTTTGGGCTACATGACATACATGTAGGTATGACATAATACATACAATCATCATCTCCAAAAAAGCTTGTTCCATAATCAAGCACATTGACATGACATTAAGGAGCTCACTTATATCAGTAAACCATCCATTTGGGTCATTTAGCTATCGATTTGGGTCAAGTCTTTTATTAGGATTCATATCACCTAAAAATTTAAAACTGCTCATTAAAAGATTCATATCCACCAAATCAACTATAAAAGTAAAAATTTATAAATTGAATAAAAGAATATCACAATCTTATTGATAGAAGTCATATGTATAGATTGTACGTCTTTAATGCTTATAAAAATATTCATAGGTTACTGTAAATAAAGAGGCCCTAAAAAGTCATCCCTGTGGAGTAGATCATATTAAACAAGCTGTTGTGGATTATGTTGCAGCACTACTTATGCCCCTTTATAAGGCAAGTAAACTAGACAAGGATGGATACAAGGCTACAATGAAAAAAAAAGTGCAACAAAGGTAATTTTCATCGTTCACTTCTTTGTTTTGCTTTAATATTTGCTAAATTAAGAAATTAAGAAAGTGTTACTATGATTTGGTGGTTATAAGGATTAATTGATCTAGAATTTCCTCTTATGACATATAGTCTTCTTCTATTTCTTACCATCTTGTGTTTAAGTTTCAGGTCATGGAGAAAGCCATGGAAGCAGAAAAAGTCATGATTGTTCATATGTTTCTAGATTTTAAGCAAAAGAATAAGGTATTTTTCTATTATTTGCCCTTATAATCATAGATTTTAAGCGAAAGAATAATGTGCTTTCTTTTAGAATTTCAATTTTTTTAACTAATCCTATCAATATGAAATATTATGTGCTTAGGTGTCTTTGGAGTTTGTCTATACTCAGTTGAGGGATGCTTTATCATGTCCTTTTTGCATAAGTACATCAAGTTCTCTATTAGTTCTTACCATCTACATAGTAAATTAGTTTGGCTTTGTAGTTTTTATGACCCAAAATGAAATCATATTTGCCTCCTACAGTAGGTTCTTTGTTAGTTTGGCTTGCTAAGTTTATGGTTATGCTATGTTTTTTAATTTAGCTCCTTTGGCTTTCAAGTTTTAGCTTCACTAGTGAAATTATCTACTTTGAATTGAACTTGCTTTGTGAAATTGTCTAAATTTTTTGAACATTTTGTTGTTTCTTTTGTTACATGGCCATGGAAAATAAAAAACGCACTCTTGCTTATTGTGGTTACTAAAGCATTCAATTGACTATATATTTTGAAGATGTGACAGTCATATAGAATGAAGTTCATAAATTTCTCACAAGTTTATATCTTATATAGCATAAAATATTTTCTTTTTTCTTTTGTTTGATTTGGAAGGCAGGTGAAAAAGCTCATTTTTTGTTTGTACAAAAAACAAAAAATCCTGAAAGGAAAGTAATATACTATATCAAAATTTAACTAACTCATGTTGTGAGGGAGGCACTAAAGTACGGCTACATTGACTTATTGACACTTGTAAGCATGAGTAGACAATTAAAAAACTAATCTTGGCAACAAAAACGAATTCAATGAAACAAAAAAGTATAGATAAAGAAATGAAAAGATGTTGGGACTTGGAACCAAACATACAAACCCGTTGTTGCTTATCAGCAAAATAATGCAAAAATAGAATAATTAAAGCATAAAAAACATGGGTTTAGAGCAAAGGGAAAAAAAAAAGAAAAAGGCGTAAATATAGATGGAAAAGAAACAAATAGAGTAACGTACCTTGAAGAAAGAAGAGAAGGTGGGGAGTTGTTAGATAATGAAGCACTAATAGAGGAATCGAGTGAAGTTAATGATAGGAAGTAATGGAATTTGAGGTAAAGGAAGTGAAAGTTGAAGAATTTTAAAGAGAATGAGACAACTTAGGAGAAGCGGAGAAGAAAATAAAGGGAAACAAAGAAGAATAGGGGTTTTATTTGTTATAGTTGCGTAGAGGAAGATGAAATTACAGTGACAATAATTATATTAATTAATAAATAATAATTATTTTGGAAGACTTTGTGTTTTGGGGGAGCATAGCATAGGGGTTGACACAGCTCAAAGAATAGTGAGAGGTTGAGAGCTAACCTTGCAATGGGGGAGAGAGACAGTCAGATGGAGCATTGTCTTATTGATTGCAGCTACCGCCTGCAGTAGCTGCTAAAGAAGAGCTCGTCAGCAACGAGAGGAGAGGAGAGGGTGGTAGTGAGAAGGCAGAGGAGAGTATCGAAGTTCATTAGGTTGGAATGGAAAAAGTTTTACATTAGCATATACATCAAATCCTAATTAGTCTTAATCTCACGCTTCAAGGCCTGATTACATTATACATCATTTTAATGTATAAGAAAAATTTGTTGGATAAGCTTGTACAATATTATGGTTTCACCAAATAACTGATAAAGTCATAATATATTATATAAGTTTATTCTATTAGGCCTAATACATTATGCCAAACGTACTCTAAGTGTATACAAACGCATTCCTTTCCTTAATCATTGACTAATTTTATATAAAGTGATGTATAAAATAATTTGGAGTTGTAATAGAAAATTGAATTCACATAAATAATTTTACAAACTTAACCAAAATTTAAAGGAATAAATAACCTATTATAAATAATAAAGTTTGATATTGCGATAAAAAAAATTATTATTCACGATGAAAGTAGAACAGAATATATTTTACAGCAACAAATTGTATATTTTATAAACTAAAAAAGCTTCAAATTAATCTAATTGGTTGTATCCTTTAAGTGTATCTTATTAGATAAATAAAAATATATTAAAATTCTGGTTAACAAGCTAGAATACATTGGACCGCCTCAAATTTATGTTTGTTGTGATGAAACTAGTGATGGCCTAATTGCCCAAAATTATGATAAATAATCATTGTAGTCTGTTTTTTGGCCACTCAAAACACAAAATAATGCTAATGTATTTAAAAATAATAATAAATGGTGGTGATCCACTAGCGATCGTTCGAACTCGCGGGTTAAAGCGGTGTGGACATGGACCTATTCCCTTAAGTTTAAGCAGTGAATCTCATATGGACTCCCTGTAAACATCTAAGTTTGTTCGGATAACTTTTTTCTTAAAAAAAAATCTCTATTAAGAAGCACAAAAAAATAGAATAATACAAAAAATGATTACATTAATAAAAATATACTAATTTGCCCCAATTTTTGTTTTTCTTTTCCTTGCTTCTTAGCCCAAACTTGTAGCCCATTTTAATATAACTTAAAAAGAGAGGGGAAAATAAAAATGAAAGTAAATCGACAAATGAGACCGATTTTTCTTTGCTTTTATTTTGAGTGTTAACCAAAATTATTTTTTCCTTTTTTTATTTCCTTTTTTTCCCACTACAGCAAGCTTAGTCAACGTTGTTAATGAAAACACGGTCCTGCATAGCAATGTATTATTGTTTTTATCGTGATGATGTTAAAAAAAGGTTTGTTTTTGTTACAATATATTAATAATTAATTATTATATATTTATGGATATTTTTTTGGTAATGTATATTTATGGAAATGCGTTTGTTATTTGTTTCGATTGTATGTCAATAATGATCAGTTTTATAGAGTTTGTTAATAAAAAGGTTATATCAACTTAATTTTATAATTCATTGAGTTTAAAAAATTAAATTGACTTACAAAGTCATGGGCTGAAATAATACGTCCCTACTCTCATCTCCTTTGTCTTCAATCTTGCTGACAGTGTAGATGCAATCTAACATGGTAGTGTGAGTTAAGCACTCGTAAACAAATGCTCCGGTGTTGATGAAAACATTACTTGGGATTAATAGCAAAGTGGTTACTACAAACAAGTAAAAAGATAAAATAAAAAGTGGTTACAACAAAGAATACTTATATATAGTAGTAGTCAATTAAACTAAAAACAGTGACTTTCATCTTGTGATTTTCAACACTAATCAGCTCAAACACAGTGGCGTTGCCTGGAATCAGCATCAACTTTGATGCCATGGCTTCCCAACCAGTTGACAAGCACGTTTTGCATGGCATGCCATTGGCATTCGTCCTCTCAATTGCCCATGTATGTATTCCATAAGTTATTTCGCCTACTTGTCATTGACAGCGAGCATCATGTACTTAGCAAATTCATCAAGAACATGCTGTTAGAATTTTATTTATGGACAAACATAAATCATATTATATAGAATCCAGATTAATTAGATGTTAAAATTATTAGAGTATTTTGTTTAGCCCAAATTGTGGTCAGTATTGTTAATGGGCCTATTATTGTTAAAGCACTGCTCATATATGTGGGTTTTGTTTATGGATCCTGTATATGAGTTTATCGTAGTGGGTAGGTTTAACCTAATATACTTGTTTTATATATACAGGGAGAGACCCCTATTCCTAACCACTCTAATGCATACAGTTGCTCTATTGATACTGACGCGTGAGCGACTATTGTAGGATAGGAATAGTATATCTCCCTCATCATGTTTTACTTTTTAAGATTGTCCAACAATGACTTCTTCATCGATACTATTTCAAGGTAACTCTGAAATCTTTTATATCAATTGATATGTCCTAAATTATTGAGATTAATAGATCTGATAAATATTTTCTATCAATTAGTATCAGAGCCAATATTTTTAATCCTAATTATGACTATTAATTTTTTATTTTACCTATAAAATAAATGAGATTTAAAATTATAAAAATATGAAATATTAAATCATGTGATTTTCAATTCAAAGCTTTATTTGAAATATTGGATGATCAAGTCTTTGTGCTGGAGCACCGTGCCTTTTTTGTTATTATCATGTGATTTTCAATTCAAAGTGTAATTTGAAAATTTGGATAATCATGTCCTTTATGCTAGAGCGGCATGCCCTTTGTTATTGGACTGCTCCATTATTTTCTGTGGCGGTACTGCACGACGCAATCCTTCAATTTTTTTTTTTTTAACGCTCCTTCTTCTTCGTTATTGTTTATTATGTGTAATAGAATCCTGTATAAAGTAACAAATTTCAAAGTTTGTTTATTTTGAAGTTGTGTTTAATATAAAATTTTAGTAAAATAATTTTGTTCAGATTATCTTAAAATAAAAACATGCTTATTTATTATTTATTTCAAAAAATTTAGAGATTAAAATTATTAAAATATATAGTACTATCCTCTTTTGTCTCTGAAATTTTTTTGTGTATTATTATGATGTTATTGGGCATGATATATATTGTGCACTTTTATAGTTGATGTTGTTTAGACACTGAAATAATTTTTGGTATTATTCTGTGCATAAATTAATATATAATATTTTGAAAACTATTTATTTTGTTGTTATTTATGCGATTTAATTATGAGAGTTGCTATTTAAAGTATTGTGGTACTATATTGAAGCACTTTGCATAATTGTGATGCTATTGGATATCATATATATTGCACACTCTCAAATTTTGTGTTATTTGATTATCTAAATAATTTTAGTATTATGTTGAATATATAATATTGTATAATGTTAAAAATTATTGTATACTCTCCAAGTTTTGACCTGAATTTTTTTTTTAAGCATGATTGTGACACTAGTGAGAGTGTTGCACAATATGTACTCTCAGACTTGATATTGTTTAGTCACTAAAATAATTTCAGTGTTATTTTGTGCATAAAATGTTATGTAAAATATTATATATATTGTTATTTCTTGTTATTCTTTATGCAATTTTGTTTTGAGAGTAATTATTTAAAATATTCTGGAGCTTTTGGGCATTTTTCATGATTGTGAGTTCGTCTTCACGGGACCAATTATATTGAGGTGTCAATTTTGTTGATATTTTGTTAATAATGTTGCATTGGGAATTATATTAATAATGCGCTTACCCTATCAGTTTGTCTTTATTAATGTAATTTCTAGTGATTTGTTGAGTGATGTTATTTTGGGCGCTTTTCATAATTGTGAGCTTGCCTTCGTGGGACCAATTATTGTAAGGTACTATTTTGTTGATAAAATATTGTTATGTTGTGGCTTTGGAGATTATATTGGTAATGCGCTTACCCTATCAGTTTGCCTTTATTAATGTGATTCCTAATGATTTGTTAAAGGCATTGAGATTCTGACCTTAGAGTTCTCAGTATCCTTTCGGTACTAGCTTTAGGGACATAATTTTGATGTCTGTGGGAGTCTACTCATGTGTTGTAATTCGGGACCCTTAGGCGAGATTACAATTGCATGGGAAAACTCAATTATGATTTTGCTCAAATATTGTACATGTTGATATGCTTGACAAAATCTCCCTTTAATGTATCGTTATTTCAAGCTTCATTGATGCAAATGAGTGTTATAATGAAATTGAATGAGACTAATTTTGAGGGCTGGGTGGATTCTGTGAAATTGTTCCTTGCTGTCTCTAATATTGATGCTGCTCTCACTGAGGATGAACCTACGAAATCCACAAATGCATCTTCTGCTACAGAAAAGAAGAAGCATGAAAAGTGGGTTCAATCCAATAAAGTTTGTTTGATGACCATGAAATATAGTATGGAAAAGACTATTAAAGAGAGCATTCCTGAAACAAATAATGCTAAAGAGGAATAAATTTGCGAAAGGGAAGAATAGTAAGCCTCAGTTTAAGAAAAGTGGAATGATAAGTCTGAACATTCTTCTAAGCCATCTTCTGGTCCTGGTGAGCCTTCTAGTGTTAAGCCCAGATATCGTTTTAATGAAAATTGTAAGTTTTGTGATATATATGGGCATAAGTAGTCTGATTGTTTGAAGTTTAAGAGTTGGCTTGAGAAAAAGAAAGAAATTCAAAAACAGGAGGAAACCAAGTGAAGGGGAATTGATGATCACAGTAGGAAATGGAGCCAAAGTCAAAGTAGAATATATAGGAGTGGTTTCATTAAAGTTGTGTATTGGACATGATTTAGTTTTGAAAGATACAGTTTATGTGCCTTCTATGAGGAGGAATTTGATTTCAGTTTCTGTTTTGGATAGTTGTGGCTACTCTTTCCATTTTAGTAATGCAAAAGTTTCTTTATATTATGATTGTGTTCTTGTTGGTTCTGGAGTATTGTCTAATGGTTTATACATGTTGAATGTTGATTCTTTTTCTGTTGATCAATGGGATTCAGATATCAATAATGTTGTTGGAAACAAGCATGGTAAAGTTGCTGAAAAATCTTCTATGTTGTGGCACAAACGTTTAGGACACATCTCTCGGGAGAGAATGGAGAGGTTGATCAAGGAGAATATTCTTCATGACCTGGACTTCTCTGATTTTGATACCTGTGTTGATTGTATAAGAGGGAAACTCACAGTTGGAGCCAGAAAGATTGGGGTTACCAGGAGCGAAGGAATACTACAGTTGATTCATACAGATATTTGTGGGCCTATTACTCCTATTGCTATGGGTGGTTTTAGGTACTTTATCACGTTTATTGATGACTTCTTTAGATACAGGTTGATTGATTTACTGCGTGAGAAATCTGATTCTTTAGATGCCTTTAAAGCATTCAAAGTCGCTGTTGAATTGAAATTTAGTAAGCAGATCAAATATGTGAGGTCTGATAGAGGTAGTGAATATTATGGCAGGTATAATGAAACTAATAGAAATCCTAGACCTTTTACTAGGTTCTTATAGGACTGTGGTATTGAGGCACAGTACACCATGTCAGGAACTCCACAATAAAATGGAGTTGTAGAAAGACGAAATTGTACTCTGATGGATATGGTGAGGTGTATGCTTAGTCATTCTACTCTTTCAAAATTCTTGTGGGGAGATGCCTTGAAGACTGCTGCTTATATATTGAATCATGTGCCAAGTAAATCTGTGCTGAAGACTCCATATGAGCTTATGATAGGCAAACGGCCTACCTTGAAGCATTTTCGTGTTTGGGGATGTAGGGCAGAGGTGAGACCTTACAACCCACATTTAAAGAAGTTTGATCCCAAAACCATCAGTGGTTTCTTCATTGGCTATTGTATTAGCTCAAGGGGTTCTAGGTTCTATTGTCCTTTTCACACTACTAGAGTTATTGAATCTGATCGGGCTGTCTATTTTGAAGGGAACTTAGAATATGGTGGAACTCAGGAGACACGTATTGTTGATTTCAGTGAGGAGCGTGTTGTTCCTATTCCTGTTGATCCCTTTCCAGGGATAATGTCATCTCCTCTAATCTATAATGATAATGTTGTTGATCCTGTTGATGTTGTCGATATCTCTCAACAAGTTAAAAATAATGTATAGATTCTAGATGTTGTTGTGACTCCACTAAGAAGATCTGAGCGGGTTCCTATATCCACTGAGTCTATTAGATTCAGGGACTATGTTGTGTACCTGCAGGAGCATGAGTTTAATTCAGTTGAGGATTCTGATCCTATTTCTTTTCAAGAGGCCACGGTTAGTCCTGATAGTGCACAATGGCTAGTGGCTATGGAGGATAAATTGGCTTCTATGAGAAAGAATAATGTTTAGGAATTGGTAGAATTGCCTAGTGGTTGTAAAACTGTTGGTTATAAATGGGTCTTTAAAACCAAACGTGATGCTAGAGGTGAAATTGAGAGGTATAAGGTCAGACTTATTGTTAAGGGATATAATTAGAGGGAAGGCATTGATTATAGGGAGACTTTCTCACCGGTCTCCACTAAAGACTCTTTTCGTGTTGTGATGGCTTTGGTTACTCATTTTGATTTGGAGCTTCATCAAATGGATGTTAAGACTGCCTTCTTAAATGGTGATTTGTATGAGGATGTGTATATGGATCAACTTGATGGTTTTGTTGAAAATGGTAAAGATCATATGGTTTGCAAATTGAGACGATCCATTTATGGATTGAAACAGGCTTCTAAGCAATGGTATTTGAAATTTGATTATATTGTTAGTTCTCTTGATTTCAAAGAGAATACTATTGACCAATGCATTTATTTGAAGTTTAGTGGGAGCAGATTCATCATTCTTGTTTTATATGTTGATGATGTATTATTGGCGAGTAATGATTTTGTTTTTCTGAATGAGACAAAGCAGATGTTGATAGCACATTTTGATATGAAAGATCTTGGTGATGCCTCTTTTGTATTAGGTATTGAGATTCACCGTGACAGATCTCGTGGTATTCTTGGCTTGTCTCAGAAAGCTTATATTGAAAGGATTCTAAATAAATTTAATATGAAATCTTGTAATCCTTGTACTGCACCTATTCAAAAGGGTGAAAGACTCTCTAATACCCAGTGTCCTTAAAGTGATAAAGATGTTGCTGAAATGGAGAAAGTCCCATATGCTTCTGCTGTTGGCAGTCTTATGTATGCTCAAGTTTGTACACGTCCTGATATTGCTTTTGTTGTTAGTGTCCTTGGGAGATACTTGAGTAAACCTGGTGTGGCTCATTGGCAGGCTGCAAAATGAGTTATGAGGTATCTACAGGGTACCAAAGACTATGATCACCTATAGGAGGTCTGACCGCCTTGAGATGATAGGCTATACTGATTCTGATTATGGTCGTTGTCCAGATGACTACAAGTCCACATCAGGATATATCTTTATGTTAGCAGGAGGAGCTGTTTCTTGGAAGAGTGTTAAATAGACACTTACAGCTACTTCTACTATGGAGGCAGAATATATAACTTGTTATAAGGCTACGCGTCAAGTGATATGGTTAAAAAATTTGATTACTGAATTTCTTATTGTGGAGAGTATTTCTAGGCCTCTTACTATTTATTGTGATAATTCTATCGTAGTGTGCTTCTCTCAAATTAATAAAAGCTCAAAGCGTTCAAAGTATTTTGATACAAAATTCATGTTTGTTAGAGAGAAAATTCAGGAGTTTCAGACTCGTATTAAGCATATTCCTACAGAACTTATGGTTGCAGACCCACTAACTAAATGTTTAGCTGTTAAAGTTTTTATTGATCATGTGACCCGTATGGGTATAGTGAGGTCTTTTGATGTTTTGGATTAGTGGGAGTTTAATTTTGTAATTTTGTTATGACCTCATTTTATTATGTCTCGAGATAATTATATTATTATTATCGTTGTCATATAATATTGTTATTGTTATTGATCTGCGCAGTTTTGTTTATTTATGATATGCATATTGTGGAGACATTTTGGACCCAGTCTCATTTTGTTATTGTGATGAGATGTTCAATCTCAGAAAGCATCTTGGGTGGATACTTGAGGCCATTTTTGTTGGGAAATGCACTTTGATCACATATTAACATGCAAATTTTGGATGTGCTTTTCTATTACCCATTTACCACATTTTGATGGGTTACCGAGATATAAGTATGTTGCATGTATGATATCAGTACTCATTCAAGTATGATTTTCTGCATTGTTGGGATACTTGTAATCGCATTTTGGACCATTCGTTAAGAGTGCTAGCTCGATTTTGACATCATGTTGTGGCCACATATTGTTTGATTAATCTGGAGAATTGTTTTCTTATTAAAGTGATATAATGTGACTTATGTTGTCCAAGTGAGAGAGTGTTAGAATTTTATTTATGGACAAACATAAATTATATTATACAAAACCTAGATTAATTGGATGTCAAAATTATTAGAGTATTTTATTTAGCCCAAATTGTGATCAGTATTGTTAATAAGCCTATTGTTGTTAAAGCACTGCTCTTATATGTGAATTTTGTTTATGAGTCTTGTATATAAGTTTACCATAGTGAGTAGGTTTAACTTAATATACTTGTTTCATATATACAGGGAGAGACTCCTATTCATAACCATTTTAGTGTGTACAGTTGCCCCATTGATACTGATGCGTGAGTGACTATTGTGTGATAGGAATAATATCTTTCCCTCATCGTGTTTTATTTTTCAGGATTGTCTAACAATGACTTCTTCATTGATGCTATTTCAAGGTAACTCTGAAATCTTTTATATCAATTGATATGTCATAAATTATTGAGATTAATAGATCTAATAAATATTTTCTATTACATGCTGCACATAAAAAATACACCTTAATAAGCTATTAAAAAGCATGTTCAGTCCAAGTATATAGAGGATTACATGTGGGCCATCGAAGCATTCAGGATTCATGATGGAAAGAGGGAATTTGGAATTTGTAAAAAGACTTCTCCGTCAACTTCATGGCATCTTCCTTAGCAAGACTTTTGGCTATGAACAAACCAGGAAAAATATATTAAACTCGATGTTGTATTATGTGCAATTGGATAATAGTAATTATTCTTACCTCTCTCAATCCTATACTGGTGTTCGTCCTCCAATGAGCTAGATGAGTTTTTAGGAGAAGAAGCGGGGAATGCGCAACCTTCGTATCGGTTTGTCATTTTCACTGATGATAGCAATGACAACAGATATTGGGTTATATATATTACATGTGGCCCAGGTACTGACGAGCTGTGGCTATAATAATAATATACTCATGTTTAATATTCCAATGCAAATATTAACAATTTAATTTAATGTATAAAAGTAGATAGATTAAATAATAATAATTTAAAAATGATAATTAAAGGATATTTAAACTATTTTTAAACTTAATAATAATTAAATAATTACTAAACTAATTAAATCTGCTGCTAAATATTATTTAAATAATATTTTTCATATATATGCAAATAAAAATAGTCAACAAACTTGTTTAGTAATAATTATAATCAAATTACATGCATATTAATAATAAATTTAATTTAATATTACTAAAAAAAGTTAAACATATAATTAAATTACTGTATATTTAACAAATGCAGTTCAAAGACGATATAATAAACTAAAATTACATGACACAACTGACACAAATGGCATTACATATCAACCACTACCTGCGTGTTATATAATAAAAATTGCAGGTTATGCGGTTCAACACTCAGCTTGATCCATATAACCATCTAACCAACATGCGTTAACTACAGTGTACGACCACCCATTTTGCACACCTATTTCATTAAAAAATTCATATGAAGAATACAGGTACAATTAATTAAAAATATAATTTAAATTTCATATTTAAAACTTAAAACTTAAGAATGATTTATGTAATTGTTATAGGGATAGTAGAGTATGTGATTATCCCACTCTCATAACAATGTACTAAATTTAATATATACATGTGAATTAAATTTCTTGTCTTCTTTTATATATATATATAAAACTTACTGTCACAACTTAACTGGCTTTCGAAAAGGTCACAACTTTAACAATGAGCTAACCCATCTTTATAATCGATTAAAAGTTACAATATGTCAAAAAAATTGTTCGAGTCATTAATAAATGTATAAGTATAAGCCACACAAACCAATGAACAAGGTTAAATTCAACAAAACAAGTTTACAGGACAAATAATATAATTACAAAAAAACAAAATAAAGAACGAGAAGAACTCCAATAAATAATACTAAAATGACCTTATACCCATCTTCATAACATTTCCAAATTATTACATTTGACAAACACAGTTACTCATCGTACTCGGCTATTTCTCCATATAAAGATCACCAGAGTTGACAAACCTAGTGACTCTGGTTGTTTAAGGAATCATAACTTGTTATCACCTCCTACTATATATTACTAATCATTCAATTCGACTGCCTTGAGCTACTATCTCAGACATATTTGAATGTTCATACCCAACATGCTTCTCTTTCAGGTTATGTTCTATCAACTAGATAGTTATGCACTTTTGGATAGTACGTAGAAGGCGATATGTAAACTATTATGAGAAAATCAACAGTTACCGATTTTATAAAATACATCAACCTATATAACATATCATACATATGTCATAATGTAATCCATAAATTTGTTTAGATTAAATCATTAGGATCCCACATTGTACTATAAAAAATAAATATACTTATTAATAACTGCTAACATGTTATGCATTTTATTTACATAACATTAGAAATCATCCTGTTATTGTCCCCCGTCATTGTTTACTAAATATGTATAAGTTTATAAATAAAAGAGTGCTTATACTTCGAGTCAAACTACATAGTGCATGTGCAATTGCACGCCTTACCATTGAACCCACGGATACCCATGGGTAGCCTCACAGATATCTTAAATGACTATTTGCGATAATTGTGCATATCCATGGATACCTGACTCACTCGAAGGGATCATAAATGAATATTTTACAATAAGAAGCACTACCCAATCCCATTATATTTTCCCTTCCATTATCCTCATCTCCATTAGGAGGCCATCAACGAGCCTTGTTAGTAGTCCCTACACCAGGCCCCCACAAAGTGGGAAATAGGTAGGGTAGGAAGTGAGTCAAACAAGTTCATGAACCTGCTTGTAGTTCATTTTGTTAATAATTTAATGAAATGAAAATTTTGTCTGCATTACAAATGAGTTAAGCTTGAGTTTTTACATGTTCGACTTATCATCTTATAAGCAGTCTCAATATATAAAATGTATACATTTTTATGAATAATGATAATAATAATAATTTAATTTAATATAAATTAGCATTTACTTTTATTTTTTATTTGAATAAATTATTATTTAATTGAATATATATAAAAGATATATATTTTATTAAGTTACAAACTCTAAATCCTTCCTTATGAAAACTACAATATTTAATAGTACAAGAGTCAATATTAACTCATTAAACTCACGTAACTCATGAACTTAGGTTAAGTTGAGCTGAGCCAAAGTCATCAAAATGCACTCATTTATAACTGAGCGGGCTTAAGGTAGGAAGCTCAGCTAAGATCTCATGACTTCCTGCCCTTGTCATAGGCCTTACCCCTTACCAAAGCAAATTATATCTGTAGGAAGTACATTTGTATCTTACGGACACTGTTGGCATGTCAATTGCTTATATACATATCATACTAACCTATATAATATATAGTTTATCCCTTTTTAAAAAAAAATTGTGAGTGACTAATAATGTATGATATCAATTAAAAAATACGATTCTATCTCGGCGAAAGTATTAGCACTCTCAGAACCCTATTCACATTCCATATTAAATTAAATTAAACTAAAAATTATATTACAATATATATATATATATATATATATATATATATATTGTTTCTCATAATATCATTCATCGATAAATAAGAGACTAATTTTTCAAATACTTGTATGACACTTAAATAGTAATCTATCTCAATAGTATTATTTTAATACACATAAAAATTGAAATTTAACCCAAGATCCGAGTCTCATTCACTCGGATCAACACACAATTTGTTATACTAAAATATATATAACTATATTAAACAACTAAACTATATTAAATTAACTATTAACTATATAATATCTTAATTATTAAATTTAAACTAAAGAAAAAGGAAGATAATATTAATAATAGATAATATATATCATGCATACAAATATATAATTTTGCTTATAAATTTCCATTTTTTAAGCATAAAAATAATTAACACTACTAGGCTTTTAATTGCATGCGACGGTAGGTCAACCCAATATTGGAAACACTAGCCCTTTAATGAATTATGGATGCAAATGAATTGTAACGTGGTTTTTCTATTCTCTTACATTAATTAATATTAATATTTATTACTTATTAAAGACCATTATTTAAGGATACTGGTGCAAAACGCCATGTTTAATCCACACGATTTGAGCCTTTTTAACCACACACCTTTTTAACCCCTCCCACACACCAATATAATTTACCATCACTATCATGAAACACACATACACACATCTCAATATAATTTATTATCATTATCATGAAACCTCACTAACAGAATACACACACACCAATATAATTTACTACCACTATCATAAAACCTCACTAACACCTCCTTATTCCTGCAACCAATGAAACATCACACACACACACACCCCAATATAATTTACACACACACACCAATATAATTTACCATCACTATCATGAAACACACACACACACACACACCAATATAATTTACCACCACTATCATGAAACCTCACTAACACCTCCTTGTTCCCGCAACCAATGAAACTTCACACACACACACACACATACACACACAACCCCTCCTTGTTCCTGTAACCAATGAAACCTCACTAACACCTCCTCACACACACACACACACACACCCCTCCTTGTTCCCGCAACCAATGAAACCTCACTAACACCTCCTTACACACACACCAATATAATTTACTATCACTATCATGAAACCTCACTAACACCTCACACACACACACACACACACACACACATTCTTGTTCTTGCAACCAATGAAATTTCACTAACACCTCCTTACACACACACACACACACACACACACACACATACACAAACACCCACACACACCCTCCTTGTTCCCGTAACCAATGAAACCTCACTAACACCTCCTTACACACACACACACACCCTCCTTGTTCCCGCAACCACACACACACACACACATACCTTCTTGTTCTTGCAACCAATGAAACCTCACTAACACCTCCTTACACACAAACACACACACACCCCTCCTTGTTCCTACAACCAATGAAACCTCACTAACACCTCCTTACACACACACACACACACACCAATATAATTTACCATCACTATCATGAAACCTCACTAACACTTCCTTGTTCCCGCAACCAATGAAACCTCACTAACACCTCCTTACACACACACACACACCCCCACACACACACCAATATAATTTACCATCACTAACATGAAACCTCACTAACACCTCCTTGTTCCCGCAACCAATGAAACCTCACTAACATCTCCTTACACACACACACACACACCAATATAATTTACCATCACTATCATGAAACCTCACTAACACCTCCTTACACACACACCAATATAATTTACCACCACTATCATGAAACCTCACTAACACCTCATCGTTCCCGCAACCAATGAAACCTCACTAACACCTCTTTACACACACACACACATACACCCACACACACCAATATAATTTGCCATCACTATCATGAAACCTCACTAACACCTCCTTGTTCCCGCAACCAATGAAACCTCACTAACACCTCCTACACACACACACACACACACACACACACACACACACACACGCACACACACCAATATAATTTATCATCACTATCATGAAACCTCACTAATACTTCCTTACACACACACACCAATATAATTTACCACCACTATCATGAAATCTCACTAACACCTCCTTGTTCCTACAACCAATGAAACCTCACTAACACCTCCTTACACACACACACATACACACACACCAATATAATTTACCATCACTATCATGAAACCTCACTAACACCTCCTTACACACATATACCAATATAATTTACCATCACTATCATGAAACCTTAATAACACCTCATTGTTCCTACAACCACATCCACATCCAACCATTAGCTTGAAAACAACAGGGCCAAAACCCTTCACCTGTCATCTGTCCAATGGCCTCTAAACACCCATCTCCCACGAACAAGTGACCGTCGATGAGGTGCACCAGGTTTGTTGCCACTTCTTGTCCTCACTCTTTTTATGGTTCACACTAATTTCCATTTCAGTACTTTCACCGCTCAAACTCTTCCCAAACAGAGCAGCATTATAGTATTAACCTTAGTGGTACGTGGGTTGAATTTTTGTGCTTACCAACATCAATTTTTCGCGTTGTTTAATTGATTATGTATCCCTTCTAACTCTCCATGAAGTACAATCCACACATATGTTTGCATTCTCCTTCTCTATCAATATACACACATCTATTTCATTAATTACAACATCTACCATACGGACACTGATAATAGGCAAATTAGGAAGAATCGCATGTAAATTCATTTCCAATAGAGTTTTTCATATCATTTTAGTTTTCGAATGAATATTGTATATTTGAGTTTTCTTGATTACTTTTTGCTTGGTTTATTTATAATTATCAATCTACCACAACCACCATCTGTTGACGAAGATGGGTCCTTTGCAAAGTTTAAAATTCTAATACATCCAACTGAGATAATCAGTTTATTACTTAATGGATTAGGTTTTAGAATTTAAGTTTTATGATTTTCATTATAACTATTAACAATGTCCTTTATGTGGTTTAGGTCGATGCAATTATCCCCCCAAATTACTTTTAAGAAATTTTGAAAACAATTGGGAATGGTTTACTTATTGATAGACCCCAAAGGTCAATCTTGATACATTGACATATATTATGATGGTGAAACTGCACACTTGTTTGATGGATTTAGGATTTTCAAGTTGTTTTGTTAGTTGACAACACGACGTTATAAGGTAATTTTAGATTTATAATTAAAGACAGTGAGAACAATAAAATTAGTGACCCTGATACAAATCCACTACACTATCGCCCTAGATGGGATGCGAAAATAACTGATGCCCAGGCTCTGAGAAGGGAACCATTAGTATGTTTTAACACCATTTTCTTTGTCTATCTTCATATTTTCTGTTACATATTTTTATTACAGCAAGCTTACTTGTTTAACCTATCTATGGTGTATATCATAGAATGTTCCTACAGGTTTTGTGCAATCTACACTTGCCTGAGCCTTAGATGAATGCTTCCTTATATATTCTAAAGGTGAAGAGCATAGGATCACATTAATGTGGAGCAAGAGAAATAACAATGAATGTCACTTTGGCCATGGGTGGTACAAATTTGTTTGTGACCATAGACTATCAAAGAGGGATATTTTGAAGTTTCGAATTGAAGAAGAATGTCCAGCCACATCAATGTTAAGATCATCAATCTAATTTCCTAACTTATTTTGGATCCATGTGTTTAGGGGCTTTTTGGTTGTAACAGTCAGGACATTTTGACCTGTGGAAGGCAAACACCAAGTTAAAAGCATTTGAATGAATTTATTAAGTTATGTTAAAGCTTTTAGACATATTACTGTTCCTATGATATGCTATTTAGTTATCTTTATATGTGCATGAACACATGTTTTTTAATTTTTCTTATTTTGATATCAACATTTAGTTTCAATAGGTTCAATGCATTGGGGATAACCAGGATAACCCATTTTAAATGCTTACGGTCACAAACCAGCCACGTTGTAAGCCCAATTAACAAATCTCCAACCCACTGGCCCATTTCACTCTTTTCTTTATATATTCCACATATTCCTACATGGACCATTGGCCCTACGAGTTGGTAACCAACACAAACTTAATAAGCACAATACCACAAATCAATTCGTTTACTTTTTTTTTATAGCCATAATTTCAAACATGTGGCCAAAAAATGTTTTATTCAATTCGATTTTCAACTTTGTTCTTTTTTTAAAAAAAAAAATTATTCCAAAATGTTGCGTTTTCAACATTGTACTCACACTTCTAACACCCCCACTTCTTTCCTTTTTTTTTGTTTGGTTTGCATATATCTTCTTTATTTTTTTTAACCTATTCTACGCTATGTTACTACTTATTGGGCTTAGCCCATTTCATCACTTTATATGCATTGCAGCTATGTGTACCCAACCATAAATTGAACATGTCTAATTGGGATGCTTTTTTATAATAAATAAATATAAATGAATAAATAATCATTACACATCAAACCCTAAAACTCTTCGTTTTGATGTAGCTTTCTTCCTTCTTGGTGCCTAAATCATTTCTAATGTTTGCAATGCCTTCTTCCCAAGTGGACTACGACGGATTGCTATAACAAAAGCAGTTGACTCTGATTTCACGCCAACGGTGGATAAGTCACAATGGTGGACTCCGATGGACTGGAAGAACAAAAGCAGTAGACAACTTTTTTTTTCTTTTTTTCAAGTCCACTACCGAGTTTCAATACACTTTAAAGAGCAAGATCATAACATTTTTCTGTTTAAGTGAAACATGGAGTTTTTATAATGGTTATTTTTTTATTTTTACCCACTTGATCCACATATTCAACCAAATTTTAGTAAAGAAACTTCCAAATTATTGTTTTACAAGCCATTTACCTACTCCAAAATTTTCCCTTCAACAATCCCAACCTTCCCTATTCTTTAACAATTAATCAATGGTTGAATATGTGTGGAGCATGATTGTGTTGTGCATCTTAAATGTTTCCCAACTGATTCAAGCCTAGAACTGGAACAACATTATGGTGATTTATTGGATTTTGAATTATGTCTCGAAGGGCATCATTTCTAACATCATCCACTAGCAATCTGGTGAGGAAATTTAGAGTGATCTTAAAGATCGTTTCTAACAAACAAATGGCTCAAGAATCTTTCAGCTGAATAAAGAGTTAATGATTCACTGAATCAAGGTTGTCAAAAGAGTTTTCACGAAAAAATGCTGAAGGATTAGGTAAAAGCAAAACATAAAAACATAGATGTCACATACTACATTGAATGTTATTTTAAAAATAATACATGTACAAATAAATATTTATGTACAAAAGTCAACTTAAATTTAAGTACTAAATTAACAAAGTTCATAAGTTCATAACTTTAGATTAAGTTGAATCACATATGAGTGTATGAATTAAATCGATTAAATTATATAACAACTAAAGAGTGAAGATTGAAGAATGAAAGAATTACAAAAATGACAAGTCTTTGAATTCTCGACTAATGCAAAGTTGACAAACTCAAATTGTGTTTTGGTCAAGACATTAAGCTCCACTAATGATTGGCCGATAAGCACAAAACCAACATCGCACCATTAACCTCAAACCATTGTGAAACTCAATCATAGAGAGCTTAACATGATAATGTCAAAGTCATACGCACTTGCAAACAGCACTAGTAAAAGACTATGAGAAGATTTGAGCTTGTATTACAAATGTTAATATTACCACATACATATGCCAAATCAGATTGAGCTTTATCCAAATCTAATTTAAGATCAATAACCCGAAAAAACAAAGCATAATTTCCCTTTAAAAATAAAAGCGCGACATCCTTAACTAAAATTGGGTTTGCAATGATTTTAAGTTCTAAAACGGATTCTGAAAAGATTTCACCAAATTTCTTTTTTATGTAACATCTAACAAGTTTTTTTGTTGTCAAATTGTAAAATCATAAGATTTAAGGTTTTGAAACGCGATTTTAACAACCATGAATGCTAGGAATTTACAGCTTAGATCACTTGTATATATGCTGCACAATAAGTTAATCAATAATTAAGTATTCATTTCTTCAATTTCAAACTTCAATATTAAGCGTCACGGTAAAATTAAAATGAGGAGTCTATGCTGCAAAAGAAACAAAAATTAACCATTTTCAGAGCAGCGGCAGAGAGATGCCACTTTACTTAGAGAGAGAAATGAAAGTGGAGATAAGCTAAATGTCATAAACATAATAATAATCTTATCGTTATACAAAGGCTTTGTAATCTGGCATTGGTAGTCATGTATCATGCCTCTTGTGGGAATTTTTCTTTAACCTTGTGAATTTCGTGTCGCGACCGTGAAAGCGGCGGATATAACAACTTAAAATTAATTAGGAGTTGCCACTAATTTTATTTTATTTTTATTAAGAAAAATTAGAAAACTCAAGAAAAATGGTCTTTGAAACCAGATTGGATTCGGAAGTCGGTTATGTGTAGGGAAGGGTGGAAACTTAATCCCACAGCACCCCTAACACACCCGTCCTAAGACGGTACCTTAAATTAAATATGCAAATTCTTAATAATCCTTGAAAATATTTGTTTTACCCCTTTTGTAAAAAAAATGAAAGAAACAAATAAATTATAAAAATTTAATTTTTGACTTGATAGAATAGAAATTCTGCTCCTACGTATCCCCGGCTGCAACGAAGAAATCAAAGTCACGTAGTTTTCTAGAAAACAATTGTGAGTTGGTTGATTTTAGTTAAATTTCTTTTTGAAAAATTTGAATTAACAAGTCGTCGCGACTCTGTTAATCAAATTAAGGATTGAATAGGTGAAGCTCGCGTCACGTTAGAGACGTCACCCACTGATTATCACCTTTGTTACAAAATTTTTATTTAAAATTATCAATTAGCGATTTAACTAAAAAAATTGAAAACAAGATAATAATTTAAATAATAACTTTAATAATAATAATAATAATAATAATAATAATAATAATAATAATAATAATGTAAATCATCAAACTATCACAACTCAGATGATTACAAAATACATAGGATTAACAAGCTGTCACAACTCAGTTAACCCATTTTATTCTTCTAAAAAATAAATTTTTTTATTTTTTTAAAACTCATTTAACCCTTTTTATGTTTTTTTTAATTTTAAATCATCAAGCTGTCACAACTCAGATGATTACAAAAATTATAAGATCAACAAGCTGTCACAACTCAGTTAATCTTGTTTTATTTTTCTCAAAAAAAGTTCAATTATGTTATAGTTTTTTATTTATCTCTTTTATCATTTTAAAAAAAATTGTTTGTTTTTTTTATACCAATAAAATAAAAGAACTTAAAAAAAAAAGAAAGAAAGATAAGACATGGTGCCGGTTGAAGGGAAGATGTGTGTGGCTGGCTAGGCGTTGACGGTAACAGCTAAGACGGAAGACCCACGGTGGATCACGGTCGTGAGGAGAAGACGTGCGAATGGAGGCTGAGCGGTTCCGTGATGATTCTGCGCATCCGAAGGAACGTCGTTGGGCGACGACGGCTTGGAAGGCGCGACTAGGTGGACTTGCAGATCGGTTCCGATCTGGGCTTGCGGTGGCTAGGTTGACGGTGTCACAGTGGATGCTGGGTCGTACCGTGTGAGGACGAAGAAGGGGCTGACAGGTATGACTGGTTCTACTTGTGCATTGGTGAAACGGGTTGGATCGGGTCTGAGGTACGATGGCAAAGCTGAGTTCTTCACGGTACCGGGCCGTCGGGTGGTAGACCAAAACGGCTTCTGTGGTGTGGCTCGGTGGTTCTGATGAGGGTCTCGGTTGGAGTAGTGAGGAAGATGGTGGCTTGGGTCACGGTGGAGAGAGAGAGAGTTGGGTCACGGTGGGTTGATGGAAGTTGGGGGTGGTGGTTTCACGTGGTTGATGTGATGGTGAATGGTTTAATGGTGATGAAGGTTTGGTAGTTGTTGGAGGACAGGGGTGTTATGGAGTGATTATAGAGGAAGGTAGTGAGGGTGATGGAAGATGGTGAATGCTTTAACAATGGTGATGAAGGTTTGTTAAGGAGGGATTAACGTAGGGATGGAGAATGGTGTTGGAGTTTGCGGCAGAAAAAGCTATGTGATTGAGAAAAAAAATGACTTGGGTATTAGGTATTAGGTGTACGTAAAAGTCTGTGTGGGGGGTTAAACTTCTAGGCTGAAAAATGTGTTTAAAGCTAGAAAATAAGTCAAGTTTTTGAGTGTCTTTTCTGTGTATGGGTTATGTGGCTTTATAGGAGGGGATCAGGTTAAAGTGTTTGAGTTATAGTGTGATTAGGATTTGTTTAAGATGATAAGTTATAGTCTCTTTAAAATGAGTTATGGTTAGTTTAGGATAGATTTGTTTAGGATGAATTATTGTCCATTTAGGATAGGTTTGTTTAGGATGAGTTTAAATGTTAGGATAATTGATGGGGTTTGTTTAGGATAAGTGCTCAAGGGTTAGGATAATGGGTCATGGGTTAATGAGTTAGATAACGAGTTAGTTTATGGGTTATGGGTCAATGGGTTGCTAAGTGAAAGATGAGTCTTTTTATTATTTTTTTCTTCTTTTCTTCTTTTTTTTTATTTTTTACTTTTTACAAAATGCCCCAGAAAAAATTGGGTGTTCATAGTTGCCTCTCTTTACTTGTTTCTTACTAGATAAAAAGAACAACCGTAGTTTTTCATTTTATCACTGTAAGGAACGAGTAAAGACATGAACTCGAATTTTGTTCGGGAGCGAAAAAAACAAAACAATGTAAAGAGCGACGTGCTCAACGATAGAAACTTAAATGACAGGGAGTCAATGCGCTCAAAATTAACAGACACGGAGCCGATGCGCTCAAAAGCAAAACTTAAAATGCATTGAGCCGATGCGCTCAAAGAAAATGACAGAAATTTAAAATGCATGAAATGCATGGAGCCGATGCGCTCAACAGAACTTAAAATGACAATGGGAACTGAGTCCCGAAATTTAAAAGGTAATGGGCAACTGAGTCCCGGAATTTAAATGACAATGGGCAACACTGAGTCCCGAAATTTAAAAGGCAATAGGCAACACTGAGTCCCGAAATTTAAATGACAATGGGCAACACTGAGTCCCGAAATTTAAAAGGCAATGGGCACCACTGAGTCCCAAAATTTAAAAGACAATGGGCAACTGAGTTCCGAAATTTAAAAGACAATGGGCAACTAAGTCCCTGAATTTAAAAGACGATGGGCAATTGAGTCTCTCAATTTAAAAGACAATAGACAACTGAGTCCCGAAATTTTAAAAGACAATGGACAACTGAGTCCCGCAATTGAAAAGACAATGAGCAACTGAATTCCGAAATTGAAAAGACAATGGGCAACTGAGTCCCGAAATTTAAAAGACAATGGGCAACTGAGTTCCCAAAAAGATCTTCTTTTTCTTTTTGTTTTTTCCTTTTTTCTTTTTTTTCTCTTTTCTCTTTTTTTTTCTCCTTTTTTATTTTCCTCTCTTTTTCTTTTTCCTTTTCTTTTCTCTTTTTTTTTTTTTTTTTTTTTTTTTTTTTCTTCTCTCTTTTTTTTTCTTTTTCTCAATTTTCTTTTTTTTTTTTTATTTTTTTATTTTTCTCTCTTTTTTTTCTCCTTTTTTTTTCTTTTTTTTTTTTTTTTTCTTGTTTTCTAAATCATATTTTAAAAAAATCATTTGAACCAAAGACGACTTTGGAAAGCTTTGACCAATCAAACCCTTCGTTCACGTGCTTTAGCTCGTTGGACTTCGGTCCTCATCCTTTCTTTCCTTTTTCTTCTTATTTCTCTTTCCTTGTTTGCCACTCTCAACTCTCCTTTTGAGAAATGAAATGATCATCTCTTGTCATGAACCCTTGCTTGGCTGAGTCCTTGAGAGAAAAATTTACTCCAGTATTCAACTTTGTCCCTCATCCAATTGATTCCCTGCAACTGCTTGATTACTCAATCATTATCTCTATTGCTACTTCCTTCAACATATCTTCTCTTTAATCCTTAAAAAATTTACCCTAGTATGGGCAATTGAACAAAATTGCCCCAGTTTGGTGAACTTTTCAAGGGGCTTCAGGCCATCTTCCTATTTATTTGCCCCAGCTTTTGCTTAAACCGCCCTTTCGGGTTTTCAGTCTTACGGGCTCTTTTTCTTTTTTGTTTAGGTACCTCTTATTTATGGATTATCCCTTGAGATATCATTTTTTTCCTTTAATTAGAATTTCTAAGTTCTTTTCGATCTGAATTGTTCATCAGGGGATTGCTATCGGATGGTCAAATCATAATGTTGTACTCATGTTCACTTTACCTGAAGCATTACGTAATAGATAGACATGGATTCAAAAATACAACAGAACAAGAATTGACTAAGTGAACAACTTTTAGATTGGCCTTGGAAGTTTGACAACACAAAATGGTACATATGGAATAAGACCCAAACGATGGTATGGGATTCAAAGAAGAGTTGCCTTGATATGGATTGATTTGATTCTCATGAAAATGATATTTAGTTGCTCACTAGACATTATGACCAAGGATTTCCTTTTGAACATTTACATCAAGTCAAATTGAACCAAAGAGAAATTTGTCCCAGTTTAGGATTGAATAGAATAAGGCTAATACTCGCTCTAGTGATCAAAAGATTTATCCCAGTATTGGTCAATCGAACCAAAGAAAAGAAAAATTGCCCCAGTTTAGAGTCAAATCGAGCAGGGTAGACACTTGTCCTAGTGTAAGGCCCAAATTGAACTAAAGAGAAATTTATCCCAGTTTAGGGCTGAATTAAATAGAACAGGAACTCGCTCTAGTGATCAAAAGATTTACCCCAGTGTAGGTTAAATTGAATTAGGGAAAAGAATACCCCAGTGTAGGGCCAGCTCAAACATGGTAGAAACTTGCCCTGGTGAAAGTCTTTTTTTTTTCTCCTTTCCTTTTTTTTAAGAGCTAGATACTTAGATGAGTGTAACCTTTGTCTCAAAATTAAAGTTAACAAAATGACAACAACCCTTCATTGATCAGAATAGACTTTTTGATGCTTGTAACATGACTAAGGTTAGGGGTTATGAAAGGAAAGATATAAGGCTCAAACAAGTGTTTAAGGGGTGAATGAGACTAAAGATCCTTGCACTTTCAAAATTAAACTTTGTCAACTGCTTTTGCACTTTCAAACACACTTTTCTCTTATTGTTCTCAATTTCTTCCCCATTTCATTTCATTTTCTTTCATTCCCCTTTGTCATGGCCCATTTCATTCTTCTTTTTTTCCCTTCTTTTTTTTTGTTTCATTTTTTCTTCTTCCTTTTTTTTTAGTATTTTTTACTTCTTGCCCCTTTCACCTTTTCTTTTTTTATTATGCTTCAAAATAGTCACTATAGCAATCAACCTTTGCTTTGTGCTATCCCCTAATGTAAGAGTGATCCTTATCAAAGATTTATTGAAGAAATTTTCAAGCTCAAAAGGGGTAACGAGGGATAAAAATGATGAAATTTTGTAAAAGATAGAGAAAAATGGTCAGTCTTCATTTTCAAATCATAATTGTTTATTTTCAAAACTATAATTTTGAGACAAAAAGATAATGCACACTAAGTGATTACTTCTTTGCTCCCTTTTTCCCTTTTTCCCTTTTGATTTTTTTCTTTTTGCTCTTTTTTTTTTTTTTGCAAAAGGCACTTGTAGACGTGAACCTTATTGACATATACCAAACTGAGAATTGCCAAGAATTAGCGTTCAATGGGATCCAAATACAAGGAAAACACTTTGAAGAAATGAACGCGAATAAATATCAAGAAAGACAACGTGATGAAAATGAAAGGAAACAAGATATCCATACAAATTCATTACACTAATGCTTCAAGAAAGTTATCATGAGTTCAAAACCCAAATGATTTTATTGATTGAACAAGCATAGGGTTGATACAATTAAACCATCGTTTCACCGTAACTACTTGATAAACAAATCAGAATACCGGTCGCTTAGAAATTCCCTAGTGTTGGAGGACTCTAAGGTATTGTTTATGAACCACCACTAAGTTGAACTTTCTGAGGTTTCCTTGATCAACTATTCTAAGTATTTACCCCATTCCTTCCACCATGATTAGGAATTGGGTTATTAACAATATCGGGTCCAGCCTCCTCTTGGATATCAAGCTTCCCATAAGTAATTAACTTCTTCATTGCTGTCTTAAAAGCTTCACAGTCTTCAATGGAATGCCCAGAAACGTCCATGTGAAATTTACAAGTCAAATTTGGGTTATGCCAACTTGGGAATGGTGACTCCATAGGGCGCACAGGACTCCCCAAAATTAAATGGGCATCATAGAGCCTTTGGAATAACTCTGCATTTGAAATGGACAATCTTAGGAAAGGAGGTAGGCCTTGGGGACGAAAACGACCTTGATTTTGGAAGTTTGGTCGAGGCTGTGGGTGATTTAGGAAATTTTGTGAAGCTGCATGTGGATATTGGGTATAGGTTGGGTGAGCTGGTGCGTATGGTTGAGGTACAGGAACATTGTTGATTTGGAGTGGCTGGGTTTGAGGTGCATTGGTGGGAGGGGCGGTTAGGCCAGGTAGATGGGATGGTGCAGGTGTTTGATAAGAAGGGAAAGTGTTTGGGTTATATGGCGGTGCTCGATATGCAGGGTAGGATGGCGAATATCGGGGTTGTAAAGGCTGTAGATTTTGCACGTAACTCACTTCCGGCTCCGTTTTCTTAGAAGGAAACCCCTTCTTAAAACTACCATCATTATTGCCAGTTGGCAATTTGCCAGCCTTTACTAGAATTTCAATCCTCTCTCCGGCAACAATTAATTCAGCAAAGTCTTGGTAAGCAGCACCTACCATTGTCTCAATATAAGGAGTTCCTAAAGTCCCCAAGAAGCATGAGCACATTTTTGTCAGAGTTAACGGCGGTTGCACTTGAGCTGCGTTCTCCACCTCTGGGCATATTGCTTGAATGTCTCCTCATTTTCCTTCTGTAGTGTTCCCAACTGCTCTCGGGTTGGGGCTATATCCAGATTAAACTAATACTGTCCCATAAACAAATTTGCCCAGTTATCCCAAGAGGAGATTTTTGAAAGGTCCTGTTGGATACACCACTCCAAAGCAGGCCCAGTCAAACTTTCATGAAAGAAGCTGACGAGAAACTTCCAGTCCTTAAACTAAATGGACATTTTGGTAATATAAGTTTTTATATGGAAAAAGGGGTTGGTGCTCCCATCATACTTGACCAATTCTGGGATTTTAAAATCCTTGGGAATGGTGATGTTAGCAGTAGGGCACAATTTTTCTATCCCAAGGGGACCATAGGTGCTAGGACCCTTGATCGCCTTGATTTGCTCCTCCATCTTTTCCATCCACTCTTCTTTCATCGTATCATTCTGACAGTTGTGTGCCCATTACCGGCAGGAAATCCAGTTGGCATCTGAATGGACATATGTGGTGGTTCCCACGTGAACTCAGTGTTACCATGGACCTCATTTCGAGTACCTTCCAATGAATGAAATCATTCTCCAATAGGAATTACTACTGATGCAGTGTTTGAGGTTCCTCTCACAGAAGGTATCTTAGTTGTGACCCCTGGGTTTATCCTCATGGAAGTAATATTCAGTGGGTGCGAATGTGCCCCAGTTACTCTCGTACTTCCAGTTGCTCCCATCAAGGTGAGGGTCTGCCTCATGGCTAACAACATTTCCTCTATTCTTCTTTGAGACTCTGTCACCTCATTCATCCTTCCTTTCACTTCATCCATTTCCAAACTTAGGTTCCTGCCTTCGTTTTCAGCTGCCATCACTGCAAGCAACTTTGTTTGAGCCCTTGTATTGTGAACACGGGTTTGATTGATGTCTTCTTTCCTTGGTCGCGCAATGGTTGCTGAACACGGTAACATTATACAAGGAATGAGATGAAATGAATGAGATTAATATCATGCATAAGATAAAATGAAAACATTTTTTAAATGCATGGAATGAAAATGCATGATTTATTTTTTTAATTTTTTTTTAGAATGCTAAAGATGCCATGAAAATGCAAGATGATATTTTTTTTTTCTTTTGAAGAATGTTAGGAATGCCATGAAAATGCAAGACATGAAAATGCAAGGTGATTTTTTTTTTTAAGAATGCTAAGAATGCCATGAAAATGTAAGAAAATGTATTTTTTTAAGTTTTATTTTTTTAATGCAAGAATGGATGGCATGAGGAAAGAAGAAGTACGCTCCATTTGTGTCCTAATGAGATTGCCTTAAACTTGGGACTTTCTATCCTAAAGATCTAAGAATGTTTCAGATCCGTGCGAATTTTTATTGGGTGGCTCTTATGTTCTAAAGGTTTCTAGAGTCAAGTCCTATTTCAGAATGTTGACCACGAAATAGTGGGTAAACCATTAGGTGTGGGACATTCATGAAAAAAGTACACTCTAGATGAGGTTTTTGCGATAACCAAACAGGATGTATATCCAAAATGGCTACCACTACGCAACCTCTACAAAACCTAGGCTTTACTCAGACCCGGGTATAGGGCCCCACTCAAACATGTGTGATAAATGTGTAGGTGCGGTGAGTGTAAGGAGCATATAAACATTTACAATCTTAAAGACTACTCATATCCTGCAAAACAAAGCAACAAACCAACTCCAAAAGTGTTCTACCCTAAAGTTTAGATAATAAAACACTTAACTATAAAAAAAATCAAATAAAAAAAGAAAAATGGTAAAACAAATACATAAAGATCACAATATTCGCATAACCAACTTGTATAGGCTTGACTCTCAAGTATCCCCAGTGGAGTCGTCATCTGTCGCGACCGTAAAATTGCAGCGGGATAGCAACTTATAAAGAAAAATGGTCTTTGAAACTAGATTAAATTCGGAAGTCGGTTATGTGTAGGGAATGGTGGAAACTTAATTCCACAGCACCCCTAACACACCCGTCCTAAGACGGTACATTAAGTTAATTATGTAAATTCTTAATAATCTTTGAAAATATTTGTTTTACCCCTTTTGTAAAAAAAAATAAAATAAACAAATCAATTATAAAAATTTAATTTTTGACTTGACAGAATAGAAATTTTGCTCCTACGTATCCCCGGCTATAATGAGGAAATCAAAGTCACATAGTTCTCTAGAAAACAATTGTGAGTTGGTTGATTTTAATTAATTTTTTTTTGAAAAATTTGAATTAACAAGTCGTCGCGACTCTGTTAATCAAATTAAGGATTGAATAGGTGAAACTCGCGTCACGCTAGAGATGTCACCCACTGATTATCACCTTTGTTACAAAATTTTTATTTAAAATTATCAATTAGCGATTTAACTAAAAAAATTGAAAATAATTTAAATAATAATAATAATAATAATAACAACAACAATAATAATAAGAATAATAATAATAATGTAAATCATTAAGCTGTCACAACTCAGATGATTACAAAATACATAGGATTAACAAGCTGTCACAACTCAGTTAACCCATTTTATTCTTCTAAAAAATAAATAATTTTTTTATTTTTTTAAAACTCATTTAACCCTTTTTATGTTTTTTTTAAATTTTAAATCATCAAGCTGTCACAACTCAGATGATTACAAAAATTATAGGATCAATAAGCTGTCACAACTCAGTTAATCTTGTTTTATTTTTCTAAAAAAAAAGTTCAATTATGTTATAGTTTTTTATTTATCTCTTTTATCATTTAAAAAAAATTGTTTTTTTTATACCAATAAAATAATAGAACTTAAAAAATTAAAAAAAAAATAAAAAAGAAAGAAAGATATGACAGTGGCTTACGAAAAAGAAGGAAAAGAAGGGGATTTTCAGTTTTTGAGATAAGTTACAGAGGGGTGGCTGTATGGTGCTGGTTAAAGGAAAGACGTGCGTGGCTGGCTGGGCGTTGACGACAACAGCTAGGATGGAAGACCCACGGTGGATCACGGTCGTGAGGAGAAGACGTGCGAACGGAGGCTGAGCAGTTCGGTGATGATTCTGCGCGTCCGAAGGAACGGCATTGGGCGACGACGGCTTGGAAGGTGCGACTAGGTGGACTTGCAGATCGGTTCCGATATGGGCTTGCGGTGGCGAGGTTGACGGTGTCACAGTGGATGCTGGGTCGTACCGTGTGAGGACGGAGAAGGGGCTGACAGGTACGACTGGTTCTGCTTGTGCGGTGGTGAAACGGGTTGGATCGGGTCCGAGGTACGATGACAAAGCTGAGTTCTTCACGGTACCGAGCCGTCAGGTGGCAGACCGGAACGGCTTCTGTGGTGCAGCTCCGGTGGTTCTGATGAAGGTCTCGGTTGGAGTGGTGAGGAAGATGGTGGCTTGGGTCACGGTGGAGAGAGAGAGTTAGGTCACGGTGGGTTGATGGAAGTTGGGGGTGGTGGTTTCACATGGTTAATGTGATGGTGAATAGTTTAATGGTGATGAAGGTTTGGTAGTTATTGGAGGATAGGGGTGTTGTGGAGTGATTATAGAGGAAGGTAGTGAGGGTGATGGAAGATCGTGAATGCTTTAATGGTGATGAAGGTTTGTTAAGGAGGGATTAACGTAGGGATGGAGAATGGTGTTGGAGTTTGCTGCAGAAAAAGCTATGTGATTGAGAAAAAAAATTACTTGGGTATTAGGTATTAGGTGTACATAAAAGTCTGTGTGGGGGGTTAAACTCCTAGGCTGAAAAATGTGTTTAAAGCTAGAAAATAAGTCAGGTTTTTTAGTGTCTTTTCTGTGTATGGGTTATGTGGCTTTATAGGAGAGGATCAGGTTAAAGTGTTTGAGTTATAGTGTGATTAGGATTTGTTTAAGATGATAAGTTATAGTCTCTTTAGGATGAGTTATGGTTAGTTTAGGATAGGTTTGTTTAGGATGAGTTATTGTCCATATAGGATAGGTTTGTTTAGGATGAGTTTAAGTGTTAGGATAATTGATGAGATTTGTTTAGGATAAGTGCTCAAGGGTTAGGATAATGGGTCATGGGTTAATGGGTTAGATAACGGGTTGGTTTATGGGTTATGGGTCAATGGGTTGCTAAGTGAAAGATGAGTCTTTTTATTATTTTTTTCTTCTTTTTTTCTTTTTTCTTTACAAAATATTCCAGACAAAATTGAGTGTTCACATTTGGATAATATTATATATAAAAAAAATGCACCAAAAAAAAATCATATTAAGCCTTTTCACAAGGTTTCCTCAAGATTTACTGTAATAGAACTTGGCCGACACTTATGCAATCATACCAATAATAATAATAACAATAATAATAATAACAATAATAATAATATTAGACACGTGTAACTTGGCCGACATATGTAATTGTAAAGGTCAATAATAGACACTAGAATATATGGCCTCCTCTTCAGGATAGCCGTATGTTGGGTGGATTAGGATCTTCTGTAGTTGAAAAACAACAACAAAAGTCTCATCCATTAAAATTAAATTTTATATAATAAAATATTAAAAATAAATATAATATTATAATTTATAAAGATGAGATTTAGAATTAGATTCCTCTCCAATTTTTCACAAGTGCAGAGAATCTTAATCCATGTTGGGTCTATTAGGGTTCCCGAGACCAGGCTGCTGGATATTGTAGAAAGCCCACTGTGCAAATGCTGGGTAGTTGGGCTGTGTACCCATTTTACTTGTATCCTTTTCTCTATTTTACTTCCTATTTTTTTCAGACCAAAAAAAAAAATTCTCATTTTATGAAGTTATTCTTTCATAAAAAGGTATGCCAGTTCAATGTCATTGATTCTTCCGGTGATTCATATTTCTACTTTCTTCTACATCTCTTAGCTTACTATTTTTCAAAATATGACCAATTTTCAATTATGAAATTTTATGATGAAATAAAATTTATATATAATTTACAATAGATTTTTGCAAGCAAATGCTTCCAAGTAATCTCAAATGTTGATGTGGACTATCATAGATAAATTTGATATTGATCTTTCAAGTGCTAACATAGACTTTTATAAACATATCTTTCACATTGCATGTTAGCTTTCAATAATCCCGAAGAATTTCTTAAATAGGCATGACCTATATATGTTAAGTTAACTATTACATGATTGATAGCTTTAATGACCAGTCTGATCGAGTTCCATCTGCATAAAATATCAATGGGCAACAACAAAGTAGCTTTGTTAAAATAATAGAAAAAAAAATTATAATTTTTTGCAATACTTTTTTTTTAATTTTTTTCCTATGCAGCAAAATATGAAATAGGTGTGCATTTATATACAACTTTTAAAATTTTTGTTTTAGAGAAGTTGACACCAACTACTCATGCCATATACTAAATCATATAAAATTTTGTTTTTATAGTGCTTAAACTATTCTCAATAACTTTATCAATTTCATATCATCTAAATCTCTAAGGTCATTTCAATGCAACTTGTGAGATCTATATCTATACCCAAAACTTTTTACTTTCAATTTCAATTTATCACCTAATATGATATTATAACAATTGATTTTTTTTAAAATACTAATTACAAATACTAATATGCAGGTCAAAAGCATTGGCTAAAAGGTTAGTTAATTATTGACAGAATTAAGCCAAAGTTAAAAGTAATTATTAGATGAAATAAAGTGATTGAAATTACTTACTAATTTCAGAATAAAAAAGTATGCAAAATCATTCAGTCAAAAATCTGCTTGTGTACATATTTTATTATTATTAGTCACCCGTGCCTTCAGGTCCAAACATTTAATTGAAATGGATATATTAATCCATAAGCTATTTCTTGCCCGCTAAGCTTTCTCTCTTGGCGTTAAAGCCTTAGGACTTGAATAGACATAAATTTTGGTATTTTTCAATCAGGCCAAATACCATTTACCAATAGAATGATTTGAGAAAACCAAAAATGCTATTTTTCATTTTTTTTTCTACAAGGAGAATTTTAAATAAAAGAAAACTTGCAATTACAGGATTTTTCTTCCTCTGGCTTCTAGAAATTTTTAGGTGTTACTAAAATAAAAGAAATGTCTTTGTTAGTATTAAATGTATATTACGTTAATTTTATGATAGTTATTACTTCTTTTACTTTAATTATATTTTTTAATAACATAACTAATATATCACACAAATCAATTATTCAAAACAAAGAAATTTCTTTCATATCACGTCTCTCCTTGCTTCTTGTTTGATAAGTCAGCAATTACCTTAACATATACTAGAAACTGCCATCCTATGTTACATGGTGTACGTGTAAGGAAACTCCCCACACCTCCCATCCACATTGCTCCAAATACGCTCTGAAAAATCTAAATCCATTCAGTTGTGATATTCTTGTGATTAATAGTGTGTATATTTTTTTTTCACATTTTTTTAAATATTATTTTTTATTTTTTTTTTTTTTTTATTAAATTTGACACTTTTAAAATAAATGTTAACAATATATACATTTTTAAAATAAGTGTATGATAATATTTTTTAAATCCGTTATACTTATCCACTTTGAAACCTTATCAAAACCATAACTCACACCACCAAGAAACCCTACAAATCATTATTCTGATCTGTTCTTTCTCCCTGCACTGTGGGTGAAGTGAAACTACCAATGGCCAACAAAGAGATGCAAGTTGTGGAAGGGTCTGGACCTGCAGAGGTACATGGGGCGGTGGTACGAGGTAGCCTCTTTCCCATCAAGGAATCAGCCCAAGGATGGTGTGAACACCAGAGCCACATACACCTTGAAGGATGATGGGACTGTGCATGTGCTCAACGAGACTTGGAATGGTGGGAAAAGAAGCTATATAGAGGGAACTGCTTATAAGGTTGTCCCCAGTAGTGACGAGGCCAAGCTCAAGGTCAAGTTCTATGTTCCTCCATTGTTGCCCATCATCCCCGTTGTTGGGGATTACTGGGTTTTGTACATTGATGATGATTATCAATATGCTTTGATTGGCCAGCCAAGCAAGAAATACCTCTGGGTAAGCCACTTTACCTTTCAGGACTTTTTTTCCCCCTTGGTGTATAAAAGTTTATAATGAGAGGAGGTTGGTCCATTCCAAAATCTATATAGACAGGAATCAAACTCACAATCTTTTTGTTGACTGTTCAAGTTTACTAGTTGAGCCAATTTTCATTGTCACCTTTTACAAGTTTATAAGGAGAGGAGGTTGTTCCATTCCAAAATCTATATCGCCAGGAATTAAACCCATGATCTTTTTGTCGATAATTCAATCCTACCAGTTGAGCTAAGTTACCTTTTACTTTTTCATGTTAAGCTCTTTTCTCTCTCTCAGTTCTCGTAAGTGTCTGAATGTGATTACATATTGAGGCTTTTCATTTGAAAAGGTATTTGGAATATAGAGGAGTAAAGTAGACAAAAGCAGAATTGCATAAGACCAGGCATACGGTTGCTTAACATAGTTGCTTTTGTGAGGGACTATGATGCATGGATATAAATACGAATATTAAATATGATAAGGATATGATATTAAAATATAATTTTTGTTAAAAAATTAAATTAATCTTTATTAAGTATTTAAATATCTAATATAAATATAGATACATATCTGACAACAGACATTATGAAATATCTGTGTTTGTGTGATTATCATGGTCTATTGTTGGTCAGCTAGGAAATAGGAACAGGATCAAATAGCTGAAGACTGTGGAGTTTATTTCCTTAACAAATGCAACTTGTTCGGTTTTGTGAATATATCTAATTTATGATTTATTCATTAATTTCTTATTCCTACCATTATATTATACCATAACTTGGGTCAATTTTGGTTCCTAGATATTATGCAGGAAGACCCATTTGGATGATAACATCTACAACGAGCTTATTCAGAAAGCCAAGGATGAAGGATATGATGTGAGCAAACTCCATAAGACACCACAGAGCGATCCTCCGCCAGAGGATGAGGGCCCCCAAGACACCAAAGGCATTTGGTGGTTCAAGTCTATTCTGGGGAAATAGGTCTCGAGGATATATAGTTTATTAGGTTGAAAAATATTTCATGCTATGAATAGAAAAAGATAAAGAACCTTCGTTCGAGCAATTTTTAAGTTTGGATGGATCTCTGTAAGGCATGTATTGGGTTGTATTTTTTTTTTTTTGACGAAATGTATTGGCTTGTGCTTAATAGACGAAGGTGTAAAAGATATGAACATTTGTATGGCTGATGCTTGATCTTGATACACTGTTGTATAACTACTTGTTCTCTTAACAATAGGGGGGCTGTGTAAGTACTGAATTAATGTTTTTCACCCAAAAAGTATTGTTTGTGAGAATATTTCCACACTTTCTTTTTAAAAATATTTTTTAAACATTTAAAATATAACACTATGAGACAACATATCGTATATGAGTGTGGTTCAATTTTTATATATTATATACTAAGTTAGAATGAATATATTGTATGCAAATACGAGTGAAGATGTCTATTTTTACCAAAGAGATTTTAATATTTCCATACTTTCTTTTAAAAAGACATTATTAGGTTCAGTTTTTTTGTTTAAATAAATATAATTTTTTATTAGCTTCAATTGGTTTGGATACGGCTTCTAAAACTTCTCTCACTCTCAACTATCAATACTCAAGTCATCGAAACCTTAAAAAACTAAAATCTTATATTTTGAGCCTTCTACTTAATTTTCCTTTTCCTTTTCTCCTATGTCAAAAATTATGACCTAAAGCCACAATTTCCAGCTTTTGGACAACCTTCCATTTGGCTGTCGTGTAATCTCTAAATTGACCCATGAGTGAAAATAATGACTAAAACCTTCGTTTCGAAAGAAGCAAGGTCATTTATGGGCATCTTCTAGTTATAGTTATCGTAAGTTCAGGTTACGCGTGTAAATAATCTGTGTTTGAATGTTTTTTCATTAATAAAATAGAACAGAATATGTAAGAATAGACCGAAAAGGAAAAGAAAGGAATAAAACATAGTTACCATTCTCTTTATTTAAAAATTTCATTAATGAAATGGAACGAAACTTCATTACTCATGTGTTTCTCCCATTCCACTTCAATTTTGAAGGGAACAAAAGTTAAATATTTGAGAAAAAAAAAATAATTTTTCATGTGTTCTATTCTCTTCTTATGTATTTTAAAACTCTCAAACAAGATAAGTTATTTCCCTCCTCTTCATCGTCTTTTTTTCTCCTCATTACCTATCATTCAAATATAGTGTAAGATTGTATTTAATAGTTATAGTTATCATACAAGTTCAGGTTACGCGTGTAAATAAGATTATATTTGAAATCGTTAACATTAAATTTAATTTGAATCATCCTGATTTTAAAATAAATTATACTGTTTAGAACCTATCCCCAGTGAAGAAAATAAGTTTTGAATTAATTTAAAAATTAAATTTTATATTTGGAAATCAATGTTTGATTGAAGTAGAGTTTAAAGAGAAAAGAGCAACAAAGGAAATCAGGAGAGAATATAATAGATAGATAACAATGAGATTTTGAAGCATCAGAATATTAATTAAGGGAAATAAAAATATTCTCAATGTAAAAGATAGATACTTTACTTCACCCACATTTTTTCCCAAAAAGAAAATATTCTCCATTTTCTTGATCCTTTTGTTTGCTTAAGGGGTTGAAAGGAAACCTTGCGCAAGCTTCGAGAGATGATTCATGTTTATGCAAGACCACCTTGCTTCCCAGCCATTCTAATTACTGCAATTTACGAAAGGTTTGTTACAGTATTTACATACTATAACCTTTTATAATTTACCTTATGGTTATTTTTCTTATTTTCCTTATATTTTCATGTGATGACTATGTTACTCACACTTTTTAGTTTTGTTATAACAAGCTGAGGTGGCCTTGAATAGTGAGAATTCGTTAGAATATTCCAAATTGTAACTACCCATGCTTTATAGCAAGCCCGAGTGGCCAATGAAAAGGATATCATCATTCTCATAATAAATTATTTTTTCTCTCTACTCTGAATATTCTTCACTCACACCCACTCTACCACAACGGAGCTCATTCCTCCATTGAGTTCCCTGTATTGAGTACTGGTATTTTTCGGTTAATCCCTAAAATCCAAATTCCATCACAAGGTTATATTTGACCTGTGCCAAGGGTTCACATAAGTTCACAATACGGTGTGGCTAACTACTGGAATGCAAGCTTCCAGTTACCTCTAGTATTCTGTTGCTTGAATAGGATGGCAGAGTAATACGAAAAAGCCACTCCAAGACAGGAGCATGAATATAAATTAACCATGGAAGGGGCCATGATAGATGAGCACAGGTGACGATATCCAACTACAGATTAGCATGAAATGGCTTTATCAAGACAATAACTTACGTATACTATAAATTACCATAGTAAGAATCACAAAAAACGTAAATGAGAATGTTAATTTGTCAACACGGTAAGACCTTTAGCCAATATTCAGTTCCCGTCTGCAATACATATATCGGGAACATCACAGAATTTCACCAAGCAAACAATGGAGAATGATATAGACATATGAAGGTATTTTCCCCTATCCAACAGCCTCAACATCGGAATAGGATTCAGGTGAGCTCACTGGATACTGATGGCCTTGAAAGCTTACAATATGGTACAACACTGATTGGTTTTTTTCGCCTGTTTGTAGAACATCTGTTTCAAACACCCGCATCAGGTTCTTGTGTCAGTAAATTAACTAGTGGGAAATAAAGTTCAGTTCATGGTTAACTTAACTAAACGAGGTTCTCTTGGAAAGATGCAAGCAAATATGGAATTCACAAGAAGTCACACCCCTTTATAGCAATAAATAGAATTATTGATTTAGCAACCAAAAACTGATAAATACCAAAATAAATATTGAAAAAGAAAGGATTGAAATCACTAGAAGTGTAAATGATGGCAACAACCCAATAAGTATTGACTATATAGAGTACAGACTAACCAAAGTCAAGAAAAGCAAGGAACAAACAAAGCACCTATAGAATTCCAATTTTTGTTTAGTATTTGATAGTGACAAAAGAAGATATAATGTAACCAACTGTAATCTAATTATACATTAGAACATGTAAAGAAGCAAAATTTCATTCAAAGATAGCCTTGACCTAGTTATGATAAATTGATAAGAATGTTTAATTCTGTATGAATGACTCAATATCCGTTACTCTCCTCTAGAGCCTCTCTCCCTTTCTTCCTTTTCATAACCCTATAATCACAAGTCACAACTACACATATACTACTTGAAAATCAATACACAGACAATTTAGTTTAAAACAAAAATGCCAAGTCCTGAGCAACATTTATAACACCATGACTTCACAGGCAATATATTATTAGCAGCTTAGATGAAAGTACATTCTGAGGTAGATAGACTCAAAAAGACAATAGCACATGTAAGTCAAATGAAAAAAACCAACGAATTCCTAAATTAGCACACTGCATGTTCTTCATATTAATTTATTTCCTGTGATCACCTAAATAAAAGCATTGATAAAGATTTATGCTACAAGCAAAGACATTAATCACAAGAATAAAATAAAAAGTAACACTAATCACACATGCTTAATGATGACCATAACCATAAATCAAAGATTTTTGTAACAGAAAATAAGAAGAGCCACAGAAATAATAGATGTCTGAATGTGAGCATGTACGCACTCATGTGCTAGTCCCAAATGCAAAGTTGTAAAACAGGAGTTGTCTTAGTGTACCTGCGATGCTGTACTCAGATCAGAACTCTTCTCAACTAAACTGTCCAGCTTCTCCCCTCGTGCAAGAACACTATCAATGGTCTTATGCTGTTTATAAACAGAAAGTCATCATAGGGTGAGAGAAAATAATAAAGTCATGAATAAACACTCCATCACGTGTGTGATGTGGTTCTTAGAAATCTACGCATCAGAAAATTGTAAAAAGAACCTAAACAGGCCCATGGAAAGTTTGGGAGGAAATGAGAGAAGCCCGCTAACCCACATAGAATGGCTCAATCAAGACTACCAAATTAAATTTAGCATGACCAAGTAGATGTATAATAATAAGAAACACCAACATATTTGAAAAAAAGAAATTAATAGCAACTGAATGGTTGATGACCTGGTGACAGACATTATACAAAATCTGGGATATCACCACACAATGACACTAAGAAAGGATAAATTTGCAAAAGTACATTATATTTGGATCCATCAAAGTGATGCTTGACTAGCATGATACTGGCATTGTCATCTAAAGCTAAATGTATTTGGAAACCAATGCCAAATTCTCAAACAAACAAAGATTTCTTTAGAAAATTACCAAGCATATCACAGTTAAGTTTAAAATTGTATAGCCACATAACAAAAATGTCTAACTAAGGAGAAATAAATTTAGGAGATGAAACAAGCAGGGAACACATCTACTGTTTTGCAAATATAAAGTCATGCATCCTTAACTCAATACTTACAAGAATGATTTTTGTTTCATCCAATTCCCTCTGGATTTTCAACAACTTGTCAGCCTCCGCAGGGTCCTGAAGACTTGACAGCAACAGGAAAAATGGGCGGTACGAGTCAAAAGTAATCATGTGAAAAGATTAGTAGAAACTAGAAAGAAAAAACTTCATTAATATAACTTATAAATTAGAATATTATATAATTTTTATATAAAAAATCAACAATATCTCCTCTAGCTGAATCTAATATAATGAAGAAGAGGTTTACATGCCTGGAATTTTGTCAGCGCTTCATTCAAATAGGGCCATGGTTGAGTGCTGTCTGCCTGAGCAGTTCTCCATGATTCACCAAAACTTTTTTGATATTCATCCACCACCTGCAAGACATCATATTTTATTGCTATTTAATAAAAAAATAAAATTACATGCATCAGACACAGTCCACGCATTATAACAGCTATTCTAATCTGACATTTATTTAGTCTCATTTATTTCAATTACTTCAAGGTTCTTAACACAAAAAGACAAATACTTATCAGAATCACTTGCCTAGGACAATGCTTACTCCTCCTTTGTCCGCCACCATGATACATAAACTTACTTGCACGCAAGTCACTCAATAGACATGAAAATCTCACTAAAAACAGGACATTTGGGCTTGTGGGGGACAAAGGGCTCTAAGGAGCTAATCATTTAGTTATGGTTGCAGACTACTAGTTCAACAAAACAACACTTATTATCTTGAACAAAGCATAGACAGTTACACACACAGACGCACAGAGGTTCAGCTATGAGATCTACGTTATTCCACAGAAATCGAATAATAAAAAGTCCAACCAGGAATGTCACTCGTGAGGACCAAGGTGCAGAGAAAAACAGCATTAATAATGTTATGCTAATTGGGCAATATAAATATAAACTAATCAATTCTTGTCTGACTAACTGTTTTCATTATTTCATCAGATTTGGAATTACTACAAAATATTCATATTGGCAGTAGATAGAATAAAAAATTGAGCCCTATACCCCAACAATTAAAAACTAAAAAGCAGTCAGAATTGATTTGATGGTCACCTAAGTGGGCATGTTCACCATGAGGAAGTAAAATATGATCAGAATTAGTATGATACCATGACAATAAACAGTGATAAAATGGAAAACAAGGTCAGCCTCTTTCTCCATCAATCAAATAACTAAAACACGAGAAAACCCTTACATAATCATAATATTCCTAGGACCCTAGCAATACAGAGGCATTGTTATCATGTACACTCATAAACAATATCTTCCTAATTTATCACTGCAAGGAAAAATGGGGCAATTACTCATGATCCAGAAAGAGTCAAACGGCTAAACACGAAATGTGTCTAACTGGATGATGGTTCCATTGACATTTGACTGAATATGCAAGTAATTAAAAAAATGAAATGAAAAATTATATTCTAGATGTCAATGTTATTGTCTTCTGGACTATAAGGGAAAATATTGATATAATAACTAGCACTGAGATAACACACAGAATCTAATCCTAGAACTGTGACCTAATAACAAACGATGCAGCAAAACAAGTAACAAGCTTCCACGAGATTCCTCCAAACATGATGTGCAGTAAATATAATAAAATTGAACAAAACATACTGCCCTCACTCTCACCTGGTTAAGAAGAGAAAATGCACTTCGAATTGGGTAGTGATCATCCATAAATCCCACAGCACAAAGGCCATTTCTGTTATAAGCATGCACCTTGTACTCTGCGAAAGGAAACAACAAAAGGGAAACAGGTTTTCAAACGTTCACAATTTGGTACATAAGAACCAACCCAATTACCCAACATCTTAAAGGTAAAAAAAATGATTATATATCAAAATCAGAGATGAAAAACATATGATTATATATCTAAACAATAATTCCTAACGGTTAAAAAAAAAAAGAAACAGAATCCAAAAAATGGTTAAAAATCGTAGAAATTAGAAACCCGATCAGCATGCAAATATTGTATTGTGAACAACCCAGATCAACTAAAACGACAACCCAATAACTCAAAAAAAAAAAAAACCAAATCTGCTTAATTTTATTTCACAAAACGACCAAAACACATCGTAATTCTAGCTTTAAAATAATAATTAAAAAAACCTAAGATGGGAATCTGAATGAATATATATAATAAACCTTCGTGCTGGACGGATTGACGCTGGCCCTGAGGGGTGCGTTTAGCGACGGTGCGACCCACGAAGACGATGAACTCCTTGACGCTGGAGCGTTGGAAGTAGCCGAAGCGGCTTACATCCGAAGCGTTCACCAGAATCACCGGATCCGAACCCTCACCGGTGCATTTAAGCACCAACAGAGCTGTGATCTTCATCTCTTTCTAAATTCTAATTCTATTTCTCTCTCTCTCTCTCTCTCTCTCTTTTTCTCTCTCTAAACTCTTTCAGAGCTATGTTTCTCTTGTTCTTCTGGATTCGCAGAGGGAAGCGTGGAAGAGGAAAATGGAATTAAAACGAAGATTGTTATCTGCTGCGAGGAGAAATATCCATTGGTGAATCACCATTTAATAATTTCGTAAATTTTTATGTCACAAAATTATTTTATGAAAAAGGTTAATAACACGTTCCCAATCACACTATTTTTAATATATATTTTTTATTAATTTATATTATATATTAAAATATACATTGAATCTTGATTAGTATATAATTAACTTAATTAGTATATAATTAATTCAATTAGTATGTAATTATTTTTAAGTTTGTACTTAAGTGTGTGATATAATCTATGAAGTAAAAACACGAACACGGATATGAGGCATACATACGGATCTGATACGTACATAGACACGAATATGAAAACACACAAAATTTAAAAATTATAAAAGCGGACACGACATATATATATACACATACATACAAAATTATAAAATTTAAATAAAAAAATTTATAATTCATTAATATCATTTTATAAGTTTAAAAATTTATAATATCTTAATATATGTCGTATATGTCTTAATATTTACTACCTAGTAAACCCCTTCTAAAAAATATGGAACATAATTTCTATTGATATATTCAAAAAAATTTCTTAAACTAACTTCTCCTAATAGAACTAACTATGAATGAGTACATGTGCATAACAAAAATTAATTAGAAGAAATATTAGTATGAAACAAGCTTCAATGACGACGAAGTAGACGATTTGGTACAAGTAAAGGTAGAATGAACAAATGAAAATAGTGGTGTGTAAAAAGATAAAACTTAAAAGTCCAATAGCGATGTATAAAAATATAAAACTTGAAATATTAATGTGTAAAAATAGTGATTTATTAATTATGTGATTGAACTTAAGTGTGTTACGAACTTATTAATTAAACGTTAATCATAGAAACTATTTTAAAAAAATATTAATGGATCGTGTTCAAGTCGTGTTGTAGATGTGTCTAAACGTGTCTGAGACGTATCCAAGCGTGTTTGAAATATGTCTAAGCGTGTTTGAGACGTATTCAAATTGAAAAAATAATCTTTTTAATTGGATATATTTTGACACGTAAGACACGTATGTCATACAGGTATCCCATATATCTAATACGAACACATATTCGTTCTTCATAGAATATATATTCGTGCTTCATAGAATATAATCAATAGAAAAGAATGTACATAAAGAAATGTGATAGAAAGTGTATCTTAACCTCCTCTTATTTTATATTAAAAGGAGTAATACGTTATTTATTGATTAATTTAATTTATACTCTGGTGCGAGAGGGTGTAATGGAGAATGCTGAAACTGATGAATTTGGACCAACGAATTGGGTCCACGTTATGGTAAGGTGTTATTGTACCTGCACGATCTCTTGGGGTATTGTAATTTCCTCCACGTGGGGGAATAAGTGACAGGGAGTACCCGAGAGTTGAGGTGGAGAAGAGAGTAGTATTGTATTTCCCTGCTATCTGATTTGTCTGCATAGAATAATAGTGCTGTAACGCACCGATTCTAACATTTCCTCTTAAAATTTTATTTTATTGTTTAGTGATACAAAGAGACAGTGCCCTGAGGCATAAACCAAAATAAAAAAAAAAAGCCATTACCCTCTGTCTTACTACAAATATTTGTTAATAAGTGTTCTTAATTCTTTAATATAAAGTAGAATTTTTTTTAATTCTTAATATATTAAAATACTTTATTTTCTATGAAATATTTTTTTATTTTAAATTCTTAATAAATAAAATCTTATAAATAGACTAAATTCGAAATAATCCCCTTCAATTTTCTTAAAAGTGCGATTTACTTCCTTGAACATGTTAATATAGCAATTTACCTCTTTGAAGTTGTTAAATGGTGCAATTGACTCTATGTAGTAACCTCAAATCCAAATGATAACGGAGGATCACGGGCACATCTAAAATTTCTCAAATATCGCATTTTAAAACAATTGCCCTAACTTAACTGATAAGAATTATCTCAATTTTTTTTCTCTCAAATAGTTAATTATAAGAAAAAAAACATTAAAAAATTATTAATGAGATTTAGTTAAAATTTGTAAATTTTTTTTGTAACTTTGTATTTTTTTTTTACGATTAACTATTTGAAAGAAAAAAATTGAGTTGTGAAAAGGAACGCCACCCTCCCACCCAATAGGGGAGTTTCACCCTCTTAACTATTGCGCGTATTTTAATTGCAACCATGATATCAAAATTGTCAAAATCAACCTAAATCTTAAACCCAAATTTAGCACCCTAAACCCTAAATCATAGCGACGGTTTATCGTCGGTGCTACTGTATGCATCAACGTTACACCAACTACAGACGGGAATATGCGATGCATACACTAGACCCTAAATTTTAAACCATAAGTTATATTATCTTCAATACACAATATGTTATGTAGAGGGTTCTTGCGGCACTCTACGTGAAATTAAGCACTTGTTCTTGCGGCACTCTACGCATTGGTGATTGGCTAGTTGATCCATCTACAAAAAATTGTAGGTATATGATTTGTTTGTTTCCCACCGTTTTCTAATCTCAATAATGCCTTTTTCCTTTTAAAACTATAATAATGAGGTTACTCTAATAGAGCCATATTTCTCACCGTAAGTAGCATATAGTTTTCCTCAAGGATGAGGGGACGTTTCTTTTTTAGTTTACCATTTAAATGTTTCTTTAGATTAACTTATTCTTGCTTCTTTCAATTGGCTTGCATAAACTTAATTGTAATTTGCTTTATTTTTTTAATCTACTGTTAGTAATATTTGAAAAGATTCTTTCCATTTTGTTAAGGATGCAAGCATTCATCACGTTCCACTAAAAATTAATAGTTTCATGTTAGTGATTCACACGAAAATAGAATATTGACATTCTATTAAAAATGCATGAGTTTATCACTTCCCATTGAAACTCAATAGATTTCTGCAATGGTTCACATGATATTCTTAACTTGCCTTTATGCTATTGTTTAATTCAGATGGGGACTATAACTTTTGAACTCTACTTTGTTGGGTAAATGATAACTCTATGAAATGTAATTATTTGTGCCCCATAATTGTGCTTCATAAAATGTTATATCATTATTATTATGTATATATGAGAAATTTTATGCTTATAATGGTTAAATTTCTTTTGAATATCTCTCTATATGCTATTGAGTAATTTGTGTATATTCGTTAAATGATTAAGTGGATTTATAATTTATATTTAACTTGATTATTTCTCTAATGTAGGATGGGCTCAAAACTGATGAATTGGAGCGATTCAAGGCTCAAAAGTTCAAGAGAAAGCAAAAGTGGCATTCTGGGAGAGAGAGCCACAACACAAATGAGTGTGCGCCGCAGCACAAATGTGCATCATCAATATTTCATACATAAATCCGAGGCTAGCGCGCCGTGGCACAAAAGTAGTGTGCGTCGCGACTCTTTGTGACCGACTCATTACACGTCACGGCACAAAGAAGTATGTGTCGCGGCGCTAAATGCAGAACTGAGCTTATAAATATATTGTTATCAGATTTTCTTAGTATGACTTTCTATGTTAGAGAAGCTGCGCCTAGTTCTTCATTTTCTGAGATTGAAAAAGGCCAAAAGAGCCAAGGGTGGAGGCTATCTTCCTCATGGAGGGAGATTCAAGCATCAATGACAACATCCATAAGTCTTCCCTCCTTTCTCCCTTTGTTTTCTTCTCTTTCTCATTCATTTGAGCATGTATTTTGATTTGTAATAATGTGTTCAATAATGTAGCAACTGTTTTAGGGAACACTTTGAATCGTTTTTATAGATATTAATGATTTTGTAATTCTCCTATGAGTTTGTATGGATGTATGGTTTAGTTCAATTATATGGTTCTTAATGCTTTTGAATATTTGATAAGCTTTTGAATGATTTGTTGAAGTCTAATGTATGGTTGATGCATGTTCGATTCTATTCCAATGGTGGGATAAGTTGATTCACTAACTGGATAGAAATATACATTTTAGCCATGTATAGTGTGTGTTTAAGAATAGATCATTTAAGAGTGGATTTTGTGTTAGCTCTCATGGAAACATAGTGAGTTGGGCAATTGAAACTATGGCTAGATGACCTAGACATAGGCTTTTAGCTAATGAAGATTCTCAACCTAACCTAATCATTACGTTCATGTTTATGAAAAGGATTGCATATTGTTGGTTGAAGTAAGGGGTGAAGAAGGATTTTCATAAACTCTATCCATTATGTTATTTTCATTTATCACTTTATAGTCTTTAGTTTTAACTGCTTTCCCCTATTCTTATGTTCTTGAATAGAATTAGGTAAGCTATTGGTTAATACTTAGCATTGGAAGTAAACTTATCCTCGAGGGAGTGATCTTTACTTTTCACTTTATTACTTGAATGACCCGTGCACTTGCGACCTATTTTGGGACAAACAAGTTTTTGATGCCGTTGCCGAGGATAAGGCATTATTTCTACATTACTAATATTGACAATGAGTTTGCTTAGTTCTAATTCAAGTTTTTATGTTTTGTTGTTGTAAATAGTTTTATTTTCAAGTTTTTATGTTTTTGTTATTGATTTGCTTAAATATGTAGTTATAGCTTGATTTTATGTTTTTGTTGTACATTCTATGTTTTAAGTTTGTAGGCATATTTTGTTGGTGCTGGAGGCCATATTGAAGCAGAAATGGCAGCAGAAACCATTTCCCTGCAGAATTCTACAGGTTGAGTTCTGAGCGCCGCAGCCCAGGCATTGTTACTCCGTGGCACACATGAACGTTTTCTGCAGAATTCTGCAACTTTTTACTTATGCCGCAGCCCAGTCATGGTAGAGCCGCAGCGCAGCACCCTATTTTTGCCTTTTTCTGTTTATTTTCTTTATTTAGTATACTCAGTGCCAAGTTGGTTGCCATTTTGATATGCTCAGGTACCCTATAGACCATGTGCAGCAAGGAACACATTCACTTTGGTTTGGGGGAGTATGTTTACATGTTTTCACCCTTAATGCTTAATGTTTACACATGTTTTGATATTTTAAGTATGTGCTAGTGATAGTCATCATGCTTTCATGATTATATCCTGTTTTGACTATTACTGGTGAGCTATTGATACAAGTTTTAATTTTTCGTACTTTGTACATGTTGTTATGCATCCTTGAATGGAAAATGATGGATCTTTGGAATGCATGACATATTTCCATTTGTTAGTGTGTGATAGTCGGCCAATGATATAAATGCTTGCATATTACCCTCTATTTTGTGAAACCATTCGCGATCTTGAAGCATGTCAATGCAACCTGGTTTGTTTTTATGCATGCTGTGTTTTTCCACGTAGATGCTTGTTTAACTTTGGAAAGATATGAGTGTTTGTTTAGAGAATATTTATGAATTGTGCATGTGGATGATTTCTTTTATCCTTGAAGTTGTTCTCCAACCCTCTTGAGGTGAAATCCTAGGTTATGCATGATTGAGGAAATAATTAGGGTATTATTTGGACCGTTTGAGTCTTTTCAAGCTTACCTGAATGATGATATTCATAGGTCCCCGTTTGAAGCTTTATACTATTTGGCCTTATTTGTTTTTCACCACCATTGTGTTCGTTAACCTGTTAATGTTAGCCATGACAACCACCACCCAAGAAGGGGGTGAATTAGGTGATTACAAGTTTTAAAGCAACTTTGAAAAATTATGCATTTTGAATAACTCAATTAATAAATACAGCGGAATAAGTTTAACAAAGGTGCAGTTATTAGAGATTTCACAAATACAACTTAGGATATATGATGAATCAAGTGAATAAGCTAGATATCAAGTTGTAAGAATCAAAACATCAAGATGACAAGATATGCAGTAGATAAATATATTTCACCAAATAATAAAATTAAAGAGTGTAAGGAAGAGAGAATCAAACTCAAGAATTTATCCTGGTTTAGCCACCAACCACTTGTGGCCTATATCCAGTTCTCAAGCTTAACTTGAGATTTTCTTCACTATCTCCTAGACTTCACGGGTGCTAGGAAAACCTTTGTATAAACAAGAGCACTCCTCACACCTTGGGATGCCTCACCCTTGTGCTAGAGCCTCTAATTCTTCAAGCTTTACAGGTGCTTGATGACCTTTACAAACTTGAGCATTTAACACACCTTGAGATACCTCACCCTTTGTGTTTGAGCCTCTACTTTCAAGGGATACCTCACCCTTACAACTTTGAGGGATACCTTACCCTCTCTTTTACAGTTTATATAAAGTGTAGATAATAAGAAACTCTCTCAAGAGTGGATAATACAAATTGAAGCACTATAGGTATCAAGGATTCACACTTTCAAACTCAAAAATAGAGGTTTGAAGAAATAGATAGTGAAACACGAATTTAATGTTCAAGAATGATTTTCAGATTATTCTCTAACCTTTCATGAATGCCCAAACACTTTCATTTATAGCCCAAAGAAAATTATAGCCGTTGGTGGTGGTTAGGAATGATATATTATGAAATATAGCCATTTATAGCCGTTGTACTATATCTTCTGGTTGCCCAGATAATCGGTTAGGACATTGTCTTAATCAGTTAGGAGCTTCAAAACTTTGCTCCTGATATTCACAATAACCAGTTAGGCAATGAGCCTAATCGGTTAGGCTTCTTTTTAAAACCCTTTCATGTGTGTTATAAAAACATTACTAACCGGTTAAGAAAACTTCCTAATCAGTCAGGAGGTCTTATAAAAGCATGAAAAATGCACTTTTCTTTTATGCTAACTGATTAGATGAAATGCCTAATCGATTAGGAGCTTTAGAAACTTGAAAAATACTCATGATATTCATAATAATCGGTTAGGCTAATTGCCTAATTGGTTAGGAGCATTTAGAATATGAAAATGGCTCCTGACAGGGTGAATAATCAGTTAGGGAAAATCCCTAATCGGTTATTGCACTCCGATTTTAAAAACTGACCTTAAATAGTCATAACTTCTTCGTTTCTTATCCGTTTAAAGCAAATGACACTCATTGGAAAGATCTTTGAGTCTATTTTTATATGAAATAAGTTTCAGAACAAAACTCAAAGTAATTTGAAAGATATGATTAAAAGCGTAACCAAAGATCAGCTTTACAAAACACAAACTTGACTATTTTTCATAGATTTGAAATACTACCAAGATTAACTTTTCAAAATATGTTTATTGGGCATTTTAGAATGCAAAAAACACTTTTAAATATGTTAAAACTTATTTGAGCTTAGTGTGATTCTCATTTACCTTTACATAAGATTTAAGTCCTATAAGCTATTCTTGAAGAACTTTGGGATTTGATCTTTTGTCATCATCAATTCTTGATGTAATCCAAGCTTCCAAAAAAATTTTCTCTTTAAATCTTGCAATTGCTTGGAACATCTTTATCATTCTCATTCTTCTTGAGTTGAGTATAGTTGTGATCTTTTACTTTCTTGTTACAATGCTCACTCTTAGTACTTAGACTATCCTACAAAGTATTACTCACTTAAAACAAATATAGTTAGTCCAAATTCATAACTCAATGTCTTTATATGCATGATTCATAAATGTATAACTCTAGTTAGTCTAACATGCATATAAGAATTACATAGACACATCCAAACAAGATATTTATCAATTACTAATGGATATCTCTATAAAGGATGTAACAAATAATACTTTACATATTTTTATTTAAATAGAGTCAAATCCAATATTAATTCATTATAACTCATATAAAGTATTATTGGATATATTATATGAAGAATGTTACACATATCTCATTGCATGATTATTAAGTGAAATATAATTAGATAAAGTACATAATCATGCATGATACAATATATCTCATTAAGCACATCTATGTAACATGATCAATATTCTTTTGTAATGCATTTGTCATCTATTAAGCACATCATAAGCATTATTTTTTTTGTCTTGTATTTGTCATTATCAAAACTTAACATATTAAACCATTAGGGCAAAGACAATTTTACAATCTTCCCCTTTTTGATGATGACAAATAACCAAAGAAAAATATGTTTAGCAATATACAAGAATAGATATTCATGTAAGCATATCAAACAATAAGTACAAAAACATATTTTTCTTTCTAATTCTCACTCCCCCTATTTGACATCAACAAAAAGGCTTAGGAAGGAAAGGTAATCTTTCTCTCTCCCTTTATAGATAAAACCCATGTTTTTAAAAAGAGTAGGATCATCAAACTTCAAAAACTTCTTCAAGTTATTCAAATCATAACTATCTTCCCATATTTGATTCTACACATGATACAAGAATAGAGAGATGAAACAATCATGCTTTCAAGATATAAAAGATTATTCATGCAAAGCTTGTCATATTTTGGTACATTAACATTTAGCACATGTTAGCAATAAGCTTAAGAAATTATGTCTAGCATATAATATTTTGCATACCACATGATAAATAAATACCACTTGATATCACTTATTAGGAGTTACAAAATATTCGTGTAAGATCATGGAATCGAGGTTTTCAAATGAAAGATCATACAACATGTCACACATCAAGCATTTCTCAATGAAAGAATCAAAAGATATGAAGTTTAAGAATGTTTACCTTCTTTCATTGATAGAGGGAAGGAGAATGAGAGATAGTCTTTGTTGACATGTTGATAGTATTAACAATAAAACACTTCATGTCAAATAAGAATGTAATCCAAGAGATATAAGCAACAATTTAAGAGCTAGGCTTCCCTTCAAAATATGCATATTATCAAAATATAATAGTTTAACATAGTCATGCATATATTTTTAATCAACAAGGACATGGAAGAAAGATATGTAAGATAAGTAAGATAAGCTCCCCCTTATTGAAGCACAAGATAGATAAAAGGAAATATGCATGCCAAGACCATGTAAGCACATTGCCATAAAGAGAAGCAAGGTAAAGATACATATTCTTAATCTATCAAACAAAAACCATTTTTAAACTTCTCCCCATTTCAAAAAGAATTTTATAAGAACATATTACATTTTCAAAAGCATTTTACAAGGGTAGAGATGTTTTATATTAAAATCACATATTCCTTGAGAATGGTCAAACTCAAGTCAAAGGAACATTTGAAAGTACATCTTCTCTCTTTCTCATTAAACAAGAGCCTCGAAAAGATAAAACACTTTGAAGAACAAGGCTTATCTTTTGAAGTATTAAGATGGGCTCTATAGAGCATTTCAAAAGATTTATTTGGAAACTTAAGTATTCTCTCGAGATTTAATAAGAATTTTTAAAGTAAAAGAAGAGAATGCTACATTTATAGCATAATTCGAATGATTTCCAAATTTTTAAGACAATTAGGAGGTGAAAATACTTTCAAATTCTTAAGATAAGTTCAAAAGATTCTCAAGGATATAGAACTTGAAAAGTTTCTTTCAAATATGTTAAGAGATTTTGCTTAAAAAAAAACTTCTAGACAAGCCATAAACTCTTTTCAAAATAAGAGCATGATTCTTTTAGGTGTTATACCACTAAGAAACCATAGATCAAGAAAATCATAAATATCAAATATTCACCTTGATGAAATATGCTATAGGGATCAAAGCATGTATAGGACTAACATAAACCACCCTATATGCAATGAAAAAATTAGCAAGTTAATATCCAATTAGGCACTTTGTCAATGCTAAGCATACTTCTCATGTAAGGAAATCATCTAATCATTTAAGATCAATTTATCAACAAGTATCATATAATCCATAGTATATAAAAGACCACAATAGCTTAGGGATAGAGATACTTATTGAGAGAGTGATGCTTCTTTAGAATATTCTTCATTTATTAGTCTTTTGAGTTTGTGCTTTCTTCCATTGAGTATTTCATTCTACTACACTTGAAGAAAGTCTCCTCATGTTCCTCTTCATTTGATTGTTCTATTTATTTATGCTTGAAACTTCAATATTTTATGGCTATATTTGAAGCACATAATGATACTTGTAAAGCTAACTTTAAAAGTCTTCTAAAACATAGGTTAGCATCAAATATCATTTAAGCCTATTTACAAGCATAATTTGGGTTAATGTATAATGTAAAACATGTACCACATTATTAACCATGCAATGTTAGCTCTAACAAGAACAAAGGAAGAACATATGCACTTGAATCCAAAAGCATAGTTTAAGCATTTTCAAAGCAAGATTCAAGTTTATCAAGAAAAGCTTGATCATCATCAAAGCATAAATAAGCATTTTGGGGCAAACAATGATCATGTAAGACATGTAATATCAAGTAAGGAATTCTAGTATGCACACATGCCAATCAAGAACAAAAAGAATTCCCTTATTATAATGAAAGAATTGAAAAACCAAAAAAAAAAATTATGGTTCATTTCAATATATACTTCAATGTAAGAATAATTGAAATTCAAAGGTAAGTTCAAGACACAAATGGTGTTGAGTGAGTAGGTGCTTGATATTTGAAGGAGGGTGATAATCACATATTTTATTCATTAAGAAACCCTTATGTTTAGTCATTTACACTCTCCATATTCTTAATTGATTGAGTTTAGTATGATTTTGTGAGTTTGAACTCAAATTGGTCCTAATTGAATATTTTCAACATTATTGAGATTTTACATTATTTCTGTATTTTGGTCATAACTTGAGTTCCTGATATCTGATAATCATGAATTTTATCTTGTAGGAAAGCTAATAGGAAGCTCTACAACTTTGATGAAGAGCTCGAAGTCCTAAACAGATGTCTAAGGGACCTAAGTTTACATGGAAGTCAGAATACGGGTTCTGTCACTAGAATCCGAATGGTGTGCACTCATAAAATCATATCTCAAGTTGTAATAATGGAGATGGGCTGAAATTTGGATAGTTGATAGTCAAGACCCAAATAAACAACTTTCATGAAGAACACCTTTTGAAATAATGAAGTCTAATGGGTCAGTTTGGGCTTGCAAGCCGGAACAGAGGTGCTGAAATTGGGTTTGAGCAACCTGTGGTATTTGGGTCATATCTTGGGATGTAGGAAGCCAAATTGGACGATCCAGATATGCATGTTATAGCCAAGACAAAGATCTACAACTTTTATGAAGAGCACTTTTCATGAATCTGAATTATAATCGGTCGTTTTTGGCTTCCAAGTCAGACCAAGGAATTTTCGCACTCAACCACTCATCCACTCAACCACTCCACTCAACCAAATCACTCCACTCATCCACTCAACCACTCAGCCACTCCACTCATCCACTCAACCAAATCATCCACCCAACCACTCCACTCTACTCAACCAAATCACTCCACTCAACCAACCCACTCACTCCACTCATTCCACTCAACCACTCATCCACTCATCCACTCAACTAACGCACTCAACCAATATTTAATCCACTCTACTCAAACCAACCCACTCATCTACTCACCCACTCTACCAATCCACTCCACTAACCCACTCATCCATCCACTCACCTTTGTCATTTTGTTACCCTAGACTTCTATAAAAGGGCACCATTGGTTATCATGTTGGGGGTTGGGGGTTGGACTCTCCTTCATTTCTCTCAGTTTTTCTTGTGATTTCCTTCTAGCTATGTGTAACTAAACCTCCCTTAGTTAAGGGGGTGATGAAACCGCTAGTATTGATGTTGTAAACTTTGCATATTTGATTATTTCAACACAGTTATGTTTTTATTCATATATTTCTGAATCTATTGTTGGTATGAAGGTTTTTGTACTTGTTCCTACTTTCAAAGTAGTAGATCTAGGTTTATTATGCGCGTGTTGCATGTAGTAGATCTAGTGGGATGTATGATGTTCATGTGGGTATAATTATCTTTATGCTATTTGCCGTTATAAAAGTGGTAGATCTGGGTTTATTATGCTTGTGATTTGCGGTATTAGATCTAGAGAAATATATGTTCTAAGTAATTTAATCCGGTGTGTGATTAGATCTTAGTGTAATTGGTTTTCTAAATCTTAATGCAATTGTTGGATAGTTGTAAGAGCGGTTGCTTTATGACTAATCAGTGATTAGGAGTTGATTTGAGCGGTTGCTGAATTGGCCAACACGTAAGGAAAACAGAGATTTACTCTCACAATTGCATAAAAACATAATTGAGCATGTTGGAATAAAAGGATATGTGGATTTACATCATTATATAAATCTAGTGGTGGATTCAATCTCTTAACCAATTTTCTTATATTGTTGTTTTCATTTATTTTATTGTTATTGTCTTTGAAGCTGTTCATTGTTCATCAAAACTCCAAAACCCCCTATTTACTGTTTATTGTTAATTAGAGTTTAAATTAAAAATTACTTGATAGTGTTAATTGACTTGGTTCTCTGTGGATCGACCCTTACTAACTACAACTAGTTGTAAGGTTTTTATTTTCTGGTGGGCCTAACAACTGATTTTTTTTATCTGAATTTTAATCACTACATCCGTACGCATCAGAGGGCATGGCTGGGAGTCCTTTTTGATGACCAATAATCGGTTAAGAAGGACTTGGTAACCAGTTACTAGGTTGTCTCTAACCGGTTAAAGAGTATCTCTAATCGGTTAGCATTTAATTCCAAATGCTTCCAGGAAACTCAAAACACCCATAATCGATTAGTGGAGCCTCCTAACCGATTATTTTGCTTGGTGGAGAGCCCATTTCCTTGACAAAATAGATCCAAAAACTCAAATGACACATTGTGTAGCAAATAACAAATGAAGTTATGCAGTAAAATTGCTCATTATGCATCAATCATATACATTATGCAGCAAAGAAAGCAGATTATACAGAAAAATGTGACTTTGTGCAGTAAGAGAGAATTGTGTATTAAGAGTTTAGATGCATGATTGACTCAAAAAGTCAAGTTCAAAGATATTTACATGAAATAATGCTAGAAAAACACAACTTAAAACATGTTAAGGAATAAAATAACTCTCTACTTATCCAAATATCACATGATATTCAAATTAAAGCATAAGTAAGGATAAGAGATTGATATCACCAAAAGTCTACTATTTTAATTTTTGTAGGTGACTCCAACTTCTAAGCTCCAAGACTTCATGAGGAAGTGGGTGTTAGTGGGTGAGAGAGGAAGAAGATGACCATGGAGGTTGGGTTTCTGGGAATGGTGAGGGGAAAACACATTTTGCTATTTTAATAAGTGTAATAATCGATTATACTATTGTGGTAATCGATTATTTTCGTGAGGAAGGAAAAATGGGGGGCCACGGTTTAGAGCAATAATCGATTAGTGGGTGGACCTAATCGATTAGCATGTGTGAGAAAGAGAAATGTTGGTCTCGGGTTGGAGCAATAATCAGTTAGAAATATAAGCTAACCGATTAGCTTTGTTGTGAAATTTAAAAAAATGTGAGGCTCTGTAAGTGTGAATAATCGATTAGGACATGGAGTAATCGGTTAGAGTGAAGAGAAATAAAATAAGAAGCTTACGGGTTGGGACAATAACCTGTTATGGAAGAGAGCTAATCGATTAGCTCATAGGAGATAAGGAAAATGAACATTCTGTAACATTGAATAATCGATTAGGGGGTACACCTAACAGATTATTTTCGTGGATCTCAAATATATGGAGCCTCTGTTTGGTTCAATAACAGGTTAGGAAAAGTTCCTAACAGGTTATTTTCTTGATCCTCAAATAAATTAAGCATCTGTTAGCTTAAATAACAAATTAGAAAATGGTCCTAATTGATTATCTTGACTTGCCAGAAATAAGTTTCAATGTGCCATACTCATTCCAAGGTAATTATGCAGCAGAAAATGACTTATGCAGCAAGGTTGAGATCATGCATCAAAATGACATTATGCAGCAAAACATTATGCAACAAAGCTATTTTTTCATAGTATATACATTGAGCACAAGAAATCAATTACCATAAGCCCATGACCAATAGCATGCTTATTTTCATGATATATAGACAATTCAAAACCTAGCAAGCATACTTAGGCATTGTAGAACCTTATGTACCAAGATATATAACAAACTAATGAGTTGTGGTACAATAAGAATGAACATAATCATGTGCTAAATATAATATTCAAATTTTACTAAGAGCACATGATTCTATCAATCACTTAAGGCCTACAAGGAATATACCTCAAATTCATTGACTTTACATGTGAATGTGTATAAGAGGTAAAAATATTTGATATCTTGGCCTTGGTAATTAAGAAAACTCTTTTTCTTACCCATTGATTCTCTTTTGGTGTTTTGAACTTTGCAAGTTCCACATTTTGTACTTGAGAAGATTTGGTTGAAGTCATCTTCTTTCTTTGATCAAAACTTCTACCATTGGGCTTTGGAAGCATTCTCCTTGATGATTCCTCTTTCCTTTGACCAATTAGTCTATCCTTTTGAGAAATTTTTTGCATAGTTGAAACACTAGGAGGACATTTTGGTACCCACTTCATCTTGGGTCCTTGAATGTTACTACTAGGACATTTAAGATCTTTAGGAACTCATACCATATTATTTCTCATATAAGAATTTCTTCTATAATTGCATAAATGAGAACTATGTCCTAGATGACCACAAAAATTACAAATAATTGAATTTAATGATAGTTTGGTCCTTTAAAGATCATTTTTGGAAAACATAAGCCTTTTGTTATTTTTATATTTTAAACTATTTTTGCCACGATTTTTGCTTGAATTTTCATATGGAATAATATTAATTTTATTCTCATTCACAAGCATAGAATGCAAGCAATTAGAATCACTCATTTTGGCAAAATTCGGAATATAAGTCCTCAACTTGATTTTCTAAATCAACGCACTTTTCACAAGAAGTTGAGGTTTCACATTTCAAAGACATTTCTTTATCATGAAAAGCATATTCATTTTTCAAAATCTCAATTTCATTTTCAATAGAGGAAATGTTTTTCAAACAAAATAAATTTTTCTTTTTTAAATTCAATAAACCATCATATAATTCATCATATACACATTGTAACTCATCATAAGAAGGGTCATACACAAGATAAGCATCATTTACCTTAAGGTCTTTTTTAGCCATATATGAAGTAATCTCAATTTCTGGTATACTTTACTTTTTAAGGGAATCACTATCTTCCTCATTGTTGTCCTTCAAGGATTCAAGAGCATCTTCTTGAGAACATTTTTCAATATTGTCTTCCTTTAAAGGCTTTTGCTCTTCTTGGTCTCTATATACAACTTTATGCAAAAGATCATCATTAGCAACATAGATAGAATCAAGAGCATCCCATATATCTTTAGCACTAGAGCAACTCTTAATTTTAGCATGAGCATCATCATTTAAACTACTTCTCAAAATTTGCATAGCTCTAATGTTCAATAAAAAACATTTCTTGTCATAAGCATTCCAAGTTTGTTTTGATTTACAAGTAAATCCATCAAACATAATATCCTACAAATCAAGATCAATAGATGCATATAAATTTCCATTCTAACTTTCCAATAAACGAAATTCACACCATCAAAGAATGGTGATTTATCAATTTCAAAATTATTCATTTTGAAAAGCTTTTAATGGTTGCCAAACAAACAAGGATCTTTAACTCCAAGTGGTTAAGCTTTTAACAGAGCACGAAGCTCTGATGCCACTTGTTAGTCATGGCAACCATCACCCAAGAGGGGGTGAATTGGGTGATTACAAGTTTTAAAGCAACTTTGAAAAATTATGCATTTTGAATAACTCAATTAATAAATACAGCGGAATAAGTTTAACAAAGGTGCAGTTATTAGAGATTTCACAAATATAACTTGGGATATATGATGAATCAAATGAATAAGCTAGATATCAAGTTGTAAGAATCAAAATATCAAGATGACAAGATATGCAGTAAATAAATATATTTCACTAAATACTGAAATTAAAGAGTGTAGGGAAGAGAGAATCAAACTCAAGAATTTATCCTGGTTCAGCCACCAACCACTTGTGGCCTACATCCAGTCCCCAAGTTTAACTTGAGATTTTCTTCACTATCTCCTAGACTTCACGAGTGCTAGGAAAATCTTTGTACAAATAAGAGCACTCCTCATACCTTGGGATACCTCACCCTTGTGCTAGAGCCTCTAATTCTTCAAGTTTCACAGGTGCTTGATGACCTTTACCAACTTGAGCTCTCAACACACCTTGGGATGCCTCACCCGTTGTGTTTGAGCTTCTACTTTCAAGGGATATCTCACCCTTACAATTTTGAGGGATACTTCACCCTCTCTTTTATAGTTTATACAAAGTGTAGATGATAAGACATTCTCTCAAGAGTGGATAATACAAATTGAAGCACTATGGGTATCAAGGATTCACACTTTAAAGCTCAAAAATAGAGGTTTGGAGAAATAGATAGTGAAACACGAATTTAATGTTCAAGAATGATTTTCAGATTTTTCTCTAACCTTTCATAAATGCGCAAACACTTTTTATTCATAGCCTAAAGCAAATTATAGCCGTTGGTGGTGGTTAAGAATGATATATTATGAAATATAGCCATTGTACTGTGTCTTCTGGTTGCCCAGATAACCGGGTAGGACATTGTCCTAATCGGTTAGGAGCTTCAAAACTTTGCTCTTGACATTCACAATAACTGGTTAGGCAATGAGCATAATCGATTAGGTTTTTTTTAAAAAGCCTTTCACGTGTGTTATAAAAACACTACTAACCGGTTAGGAAAACTTCCTAATCGGTTAGGAGGTCTTATAAAAGTATGAAAAATGCACTTTTCTTTTATGCTAACTAATTAGGTGAAATGCCTAATCAGTTAGGAGTTTTAGAAACTCAAAGTATTTTGAAAGATATGATTAAAAGAGTAACTAAAGGTTAGTTTTACAAAATACAAACTTGACTATTTTTCATAGATTTGAAATACCACTAAGATTAACTTTCCAAAACATGTTTGTTGGGCATTTTAGAATGTAAGAAACACTTTTAAAGCTATTAAAACTTATTTGAGCTTAGTGTGTTCACATTTACCTTTATATAAGATCTAAGTTCTATAAGTTATTCTTGAAGAACCTTGAGACTTGATCTTTTGTCTTCATCAATTCTTGATGTAATCCAAGCTTCCAAAAATTTCTTCTATTCAAATCTTGCAATTGCTTGGAACATCTTTATCATTCTTATTCTTCTTGAGTTGAGCATAGTTGTGATCTTTTGCTTTCTTGTTACAATGCTCACTCTTAGTACTTAAACTATCCTACAAAGTATTACTCACTTAAAACAAATATAGTTTGTCCAAATTCATAACTCAATGTCTTTATATGCATAATTCATAAATATATAACTCTAGTTTGTTTAACATGCATATAAGACTTTCATAGACATATCCAAATAAGATATTTATCAATTACTAATGGATATCTCTATATAGGATGCAACAAAGAATACTTTGCATATTTTCATTTAAATAGAGTCAAATCCAATATTAATTCATTATAACTCATATAAAGCATTATTGGATATATTATATGAAGAATGTTACACATATCTCATTGCATGATTATTAAGTGAAATATAACTAAATAAAATACATAATCATGCATGATACAATATATCTCATTAAGCACATCTATGTAATATGATCAATATTCTTTTGTAATGCATTTGTCATCTATTAAGCACATCATAAGCATCATTCTTTTTGTCTTGTATTTATCATTATCAAAACTTAACATATTAAATTATTGGGGCAAAGACAATTCTGCAGTTAACCGTTCTAATGTATATGAAAGCATTGCATTTTCTTCCTACCCTTATTGTTTGTTGAGTTCATAATATGTTATTTCTTGAAATGAGTCTTGTGATTAGGGGTGTTAATGAATATTTAATATAAAAAGAGCCTGAAGGAACCAAATGCAGTCAAAAGAAAGAAAAAAACATTGCTTTGTAAAAATAGAAAAAGAAATAGAAAACTAAAAAAAAAAGAAAAAACAAGAGGAAAATAAAAGCAAAGCATAAGTAAAGTATTGAAAAACATCAAAATAGTTCTGGAAAGTTTTCTACATTCACTGTCGTATACCCTGCGAAAATCATGTAGTGGCTCATGTCTTGAAATAGTATGTTTATGTTTCTCAATGTTTGTATTGTATCCTATCCTTTTCTTCTTTTACCCACTACCCTTGGCCTTACATTATAAGCTATGAAAGTCCTTCTTGATCCTCAGTTATGTATGATTTACATTAGTAGAGAGAGGGTTGGATAAGAATTTTGTGTATTCTTTGATTTGAATCCATGTGTAGGTTCATAAACTTATCCGGATGAGCATGATTTGAAAAAAGATAAGTTTGACTTGTATGTTTGTGGAAAATATCATGTGTATGATTGAAAGCTGGATTAAGGGCATGTTTAGCATTGTATATGTATTGAGCTTAATTGTGAGGCATGTGGATCTTTTGAGGGCTTAAACAATCATTGTGCACTGATTGTGGTTTAAATGAAAATTGAAGTGTTGATTGCATATGAGCATGAATTGATTAATGTAAGTTTACTTGATTGTAGTTTGTGTTGCTCGAGGACTAGCAACAACTTAGGTTTGGGGTGTGATAACTCCATGAAATGTAGTTATTTATGCTCTATAATTGTGTTTTATAGAATGCTATGTCCTTATTATTATGCATATATAGGAGATTTTATGCTTATAATGGTTAAATTTCCTTTGAATGTCTCTCTATATGCTATTAAGCAATTTGTGTATATTCATTAAATGATTAAGTGGATTTATAATTTATATTTAACTTGGTTATTTCTCTAATATAGGATGGGCTCAAAACTGATGAATTGAAGCAATTTAAGGCTCAAAAACCCAAGAGAAAGCAAAAGTGGCATTCTGGGAGAGAGTGCCGCAACACAAAGGAGTGTGCGCCGCGGCGCAAATGTGCATCATCAAGATTTCATACAAAAACCCGAGGCTAGCGCACCGCGGCACAAAAGTAGTGTGCGCCACAGCCCTTTGTGACCAACTCATTGCACGCCTCGACATAAAGAAGTGTGCGCCGCTGCGCTAAGTGCAGAACTGAGCCTATAAATAGATTTTTATCAGATTTTCTTAGTATGGCTTTCTAGATTAGAGAAATTGCACCTAGTTCTTCATTTTCTGAGGCTGAAAAAGGCCAAATGAGCCAAGGGTGGAGGCTATCTTCCTCATGGAGGGAGATTCAAGCATCAATGACAACATCCATAAGCCTTTCCTCCTTTCTCCTTTTGTTTTCTTCTCTTTCTCATTCATTTGAGCATGAATTTTGATTTGTAATCATGTACTCAATGATGTAGCAGCTATTTTAGGGAATACTTGCTTTTATGGATATTAATGATTTTGTTCTCCTATGAGTTTGTATAGATGTATAGTTTAGTTCAATCATATGGTTCTTAATGCTTTTGAAGGTTTGATCAGCTTTTGAATGATTTATTGAAGTTTAATGAACTAGACATAGAAATTTGGATTTTAGATCTAATGTATGGTTGATGCATGTTCAATTCTATTCCAATGGCGGGATGAGTTGATTCACTAACTGGATAGAAATATACCTTTTAGCCATGTATAATGTGTGTTTGATAATAGATTGTTCAAGAGTGGATTTTGTGTTAGCTCTCATGGAAACATAGTTAGTTGGGCAATTAAAATTATGGTTAGATGACCTAAACATAGGCTTTTATCTAATGAAGATTCTCAAGCTAACCTAATCATTACATTCATGTTTATGAAAAAGATTGTATATTGTTGGTTGAAGTAAGGGGTGAAGAAGGATTTTCCTAAACTCTATGCATTATGTTATTTTTATTTATCACTTTGTAGTCTTTAGTTTTAATTGTTTTCCCCTATTCTTATGTTCTTAAATAGAATTAGGTAAGCTATTGATTAATACTTAGCATTAGAAGTAAACTTATTCTTAAGGGAATGATCTTTACTTTTCACTTTATTACTTGAATGACCCGTGCACTTGTGGCCTATTTTGGGACAAATAGTAAATTAAGAAAAATTTCAAAATGATTCTAAAATGTTTTTGAACATGGATACTCTATGTTTTTTTATCATTAATTTACAAAAATTTTGTATTTATGGTTGAGATGTATTACCTGCAACATAAAAAGGATAAAATCTAATTGGAGAGAGAGAATGAATATTTGTAGAAAAAGAGAGAGGAGGAGGAGAGTCAAAAGTTTTTACCTATTATAATAGGTAAAGTTAATAGAATATTGATGTTAAAAAAATTATAAATGTCTCCGTAAAATTAAATATGCTCCTCAAATCAAATATATTAGTGGGACACGTATTAAACACAAAGAGTTTGACTTGGATCATCTATCAGTGACTCATTGCAAAAATTATGAGAGAACATGGCTACCCAAATGCAGACTTCATGTGGTATAAGTTCAGTGATCAATCATTTGATGATTTAAAACACCTGCAAGATGATGATGTTAGGAAAATTTTTCAAGAGTTAATACAAAGAAACATGATTTTGCAAGTGTTTGTTGAACACATGGTAGATGATACTTTGGTTAATGAAGAAATTGATAGCACATACTTAACTTACAGATGTCCCAATTCAAGCATAGCAAACTGAAATTACTGAAAAAGCTTATGACAAGCATCCTTTTCTTACAAATGTACCCATTAAAGCTGTTGGAATCTATAGAAAAAAGAAGGCAAAAAACAAATCCTTTAGATAACATGGATTCTAATGTAGAAGGTTGTGATTTTCCCAACTCTGACATATAGCAACCTGATTTATTCTTTGAGAACAATGACAAAAGAGTTGAGGAGGAAGTTAGGGATTGGATGAAGAATAATATGGCTGGTGCATCAAAATCTCTCACTGAACTTGAATATGAAGGAGATATCCACTCAGAATATGATGATAGTGATGAGTTGGTTAGTTTGAGTGGTAGTGATGAGGAGGGGAATAAAAAGACGCAAAAATTTCCAAAATTTCATGAAAAAGATGATATGCAAAAAAATGTTCAGTTAAAAGTAGGAATGTTGTTTAGTGATTTAAGATATTCAGAGAAGCATTGAAAATGTATGCTATTCAAGAAGGAGTAGACTTCGACTACATAAAGAATGAAGCTTCTAGAATAACTGTAAAATGCAAAGAAGTTGCGGATGGGCCATTCATACATCCACAACACAATCTGGTGATGCTTTTCAAATTAAAAGTTATCATCACCCTGAGCATAATAATTGTGGTTGGGAATATCACAATTCCAAGGCTAATGCTGCATGGTTGGTCAGGAAATTTAAAGAAAATATAAGAGATCAGCTAAATTGGGAGAATAATGCAATGAAAAATAAAGTGGCAAGGAGGCATAGAGTTGAAGTTAGTAGATTTCAATGTTATAGTGCAAAGAAAAAGCTTTTAAGGACTTAGGGGGCTTATGCGGCACAATATGCAAAGTTATGGAATTATTGTGCTGCAATAAGGAATTCTAATCCTGGTAGTACTCTATGATGAAACTTAATACAACCTTATTTCAAAGAATGTATGTTAGCTTAGAGGCATGCAAGAAACGATTCTTAACTACTTGCAGACTAATTATAGCAATTGATGGTTGTTTCTTAAAAGGTCCCTATGGAGGATAATTGTTGTATACTATTGGGAAGGATGAAATGATAGAAATTTATCTGCTTCATGAAAACTCTCTTTAATAGCTTTGTCTATGTTATACTTTATTGTCATGAGACAAACTTTATTTACTTTATTTAAATGATCTGACCTTTCATATTTCACCATAATCGCAGCGAAAAACATATATATGGGCTTCAGAACTTATTCACAGCAAGAGCAACATCAATAATAGAGATGACTAAAAATAAATTCATTAACTCAACCCAGTCATCATAATTGGTCCCACATAACTTTATCAAAATATTTATTTTCATAAGCAAAACTGAATCAATATTTTAAAGAGAGATTTTCTTGTCGAGCATTTTAATAAACAGGATGAGCAATAACCATAATAGAGCTCACTCACTCCCACAAACATTAAAATCATGTCCCTAAAACTAGTACCGAGAGGATACTGAAAACTCTAAAGTCAAAACCTTAATGCCTTTAACAAATCATCAGGAATTACATTAATAAAGGTAAATTGATAGGGTAAGCGCATTATCAATATAATCCCCAAAACCACAATATCATAATATTTTATCAACAAAATAACATCTTATCACAATTGGTCTCGCGAATGCGAGCTCACAATCATGAAAAGTGCTCAAAATATTACCATTTAACAAATCATCAGAAATTACATTAATAAAGGCAAACTGATAGGGTAAGTACATTATCAACATAATCTCCAATGCAACATTATTAACAAAATATCAACAAAATTACACCTCAACATAATTGGTCCCGCGAAGACGAGCTCACAATAATGAAAAGTGCCCCAAAATAGTACCACAATGCTTTAAACAGCAACTCTCAGAATCAAATCGTATAAATAACAACAAATAAATAGTTTTTAAAACATTATATATCAATTTATGTACATAATAACACTAATAATTATTTTAGTGACTAAACGACATCAACTCTGAGAGTGCGTAATATATATCATGTCTAGAAACATCACAGTAATATACAAAATTTTCCAGAGGTAAAAGAGGAGAGTACCATATATTTTTAATAATTTTAATCTCTAAATTTTTTTAAATAAATAGTAAATGGGCATGAAAAATAAAATAATATTCACCAAAAATTAGGAAATGTTGCGTGGAGCACTACATAAAAAATAGAATTTAAAAAGTAATTTTCTGTGTATTTCACGCGCCCCCACGTGCCTGGGACGCGAGTGGGCATGGCGTGGGAGGAAAATTCATCTTCCTCACCTGTTTATCTGAAAACAGGTTGCGCGACCCGATTCGAAAAGGAATGGGTTGCATTGATTTTCTCCTTTAATTCCCCATCAAATTTCAAGTTCTTGGTGTCTAAAGATTCAGAAAATAAGGCTTTACATTTGCCCTACGTTAATTTCTAGAAAAAAAAATTGGGTTTTCTCAACAAATACGAAGGGCACGCTGCAAATCATTTTCTTAGAAATTCCAGGTTGTTTCTCAATCAAAGAACATGATCTTGGTGTTGTTAGTTTCGCAAAAAAAAAAAAAGATCTACAATAACATCAAATCAATTTCTTGAAATAATCTCCAAAAGAAAATGAATCATAAAAAAATAAATAAATTTTTTAGGGTTTTTCGAGTTTGAGTAAAATTCTTTGTGAATTCACAATATAAAAAAATAATATACATATTTCTAAACTCAGAACAACCCGATCTACAAAAGTCCAAATTTTATTTTTGAAAAAGGATCTCAAATTTTTTTTTGAATTAAATGTCACATACATTAGAATTTCAGGTTTCTTAAATTTTCAAATCTCATAATAAAACAAAAAAAAATTGATTGTCATAATTAGGATTAAGAATATTGGCTCTGATACCAATTGATAGAAATTTATCGGATCTATTAATCCCAATATTTATGACATATCAGTATCTTGAAAAGGCACCGACGAGGAAGTCATTGTTGAAACCATGAAAAGTAATCTCAATGAGGGAGTGATATTATTCCTATCCCACAATAGTTGCTTACACGTCAGTATCAATGGAGCAATTGTACGCACTAAAGTGGTTAGGAATAAGGGTCTTTTCCTGTATATATAGAATAATTAAAATGAGTTAAACCTACCAGTATGGCAAACTCATATATAAGACCCATAAAACAAAATTCATATATATGAGCAGTGCTTTAATAACAATAAGCCCATTAACAATACTAATCACAATTCTAGCTAAACAAAATGCTTTAATAATTTTGACATCTAATTAATCTGAGTTTTATAAAAATATAATATGATTTATATTAGTTCATAAATAAAATTCTAACATTCTCCTACTTGAACAACATAAGTCATATTACATCATTTTAATAAGAAAACAATTCTCCAGATTAATCAAACAATATGTGGCCACAACATGATGTCAAAATCGAGCTAGCACTCTCAACAACTGGTCCAAAATAAGACTACAAGCATCTCAACAATTCAAAAAATCATACTCAAAGGAGTATTGATATCATACATGCAAGATACTCATATCTCGGTGACCCATCAAAATGTGGTATATGAGTAATGAGAAAGCACATCCAAAATTACATGCCAATATAATCAGAATCAGTATAGTCTATCACCTCAAGGCGGTCCAACCTCTTATAGGTGAGCATATAATCTTTAGTACCCTGTAGATACCTCATAACTTGTTTTGCAACCTGTCAATGAGCCACACGATGTTTGCTCAAGTATCTCTCAAGTACACTAACAACAAAAACAATATTAGGGCGTGTACAAACTTGAGTATACATAAGACTGCCAACAACGGAAGCATATGAGACTTTTTTCACTTCAGCAACATCTTTATCATTTTGAGGACACTGGGTATTAGAGGGGTTTTCACCCTTTTGAATAGGTGCAGTACAAGGATTACAAGATTTCATATGAAATCTATTCAGAATCCTTTTAATATAAAATTTTTAAGACAAGCCAAGAATACCACGAGAATTGTCATGGTGAATCTCAATGCCCAGTACAAAAAAGGCTTCACCAAGATCTTTCATATCAAAATGCCCTGTCAACATCTGCTTAGTTTCATACAGAAAATCAACATTATTACTAGCAAACGATATATCATCAACATAAAAAATAAGAATGATGAATTTTCTGTTGTGGAGAGTATTTACAGGTCTCTTACTATCTATTGTGATAACTCTGTCGTAGTGTGCTTCTCTCAAATTAATAAATTCTCTAAGCGCTTAAAGCATTTTGATACAAAGTATATGTTTGTTAGAGAGAAGATTCTAGAGTTTCAAACTCATGTTGAGTATATCCTTACATAACTTATGAATACAGATCCCCTAACCAAAGGTTTAGCTATCAAAGTTTTACTGATCATATGACCTATATGGGTATAGTGAGGTCTTTTGATATTTTAGGTTAGTGGGAATTTATTTTGTAATTTTATTATGACCTCATTTTGTTATTATGTCTCGAGACCATAAATAATTATATTATTATTATCGTTGCCATATAATAATATTATTATTATTATCTGTACAATTTTGTTTGTTTATGATATGACATATTGTGAAGACATTTTAGACCCAGTCTCATTTTGTTATTGTGTTGAGATATTTTGTTAAATCTCAAAAAGCATCTTGGGGGATGCTTTGGGCCATTTTGTTGGGAAATGCACTTTGATCACATATTGGCATGCAATTTTGGATGTGCTTTCCCATTACCCATATACCACATTTTGATGGGTCACCGAGATATGAGTATATTGTATGTATGATATTAGTATTCCTTCAAATACGATTTTCTACATTGCTGAGATGCTTGTATAGTCTCATTTTGGACCAGATGTTGAGAGTACTAGCTCAATTTTGACATCATGTTGTAGCCACATATTTTTTGATTAATCTGGAGAATTATTTTCTTATTAAAATGATGTAATATGACTTATGTTGTCCAAGTGGGATAATGTTATAATTTTATTTATGGACTAGCATAAATCATATTATATTTTTACAAAACTCAAATTAATTGAATGTCAAAATTATTAGAACATTTTGTTTAGCCCAAATTGTGATCAGTATTGTTAATGGGCCTATTATTGTTAATGCATTGCTCATATATGTGAGTTTTGTTTTATGGGTCCTATATATGAGTTTGCCATAGTGAGTAGGTTTAATCCATTTTAATTATTCTATATATACAGGAAGAGACCCCTATTCCTAGTCACTTTAGTGAGTGCAGTTGCCCCATTAAAATTGATGCGTGGGCGACTATTATGGGATAAGAATAGTATCTCTCCCTCATAGAGATTATTTTTCAGGGTTTTAACAATGACTTCCTCGTCGGCGCCTTTTCAAGGTAACCTTAAAACCTTTTATATGTATTGATATGTCATAAATATTGAGATTAATAGATCCAATAAATTTCTATCATAAAAATGAGAATATGTATCTAATAGCATTTGCTATTATTGAAATTAAGTGCAAAGACGCTGGTCTTGGTTAATATCATATTTAGGTCCAATAGCAATCAACAAAAGGTACATCACATTTTATCTTACATATGTTAGTTATGTTATTTTATATAACTCAATTTGATTTGAATTTTCTTGTAGGGCTTGCCAGACAGACACAACAAAATAGGGTATGACCACATGTTTTGCTTAAGACATTTATATTTGAATTTCAAACTTAAGGGCTATATAAGTAAGAGTCTTAAAAATGAGTTATGGAATTCAGCAAGGGCTACTACAAAGAATAAATTTGATTTTCAATGGACTTAATCAAGAAGAAATTGGATGAAGGAGCATATAGTTGGTTAATGAGGTTGAATCCAAGCGTATGGTCTAGGCATGCATTCAACATAAGACCCAAGTCAAACATACTATTGTTCATAAGACCCAATTTCAAACATGCTATTGAACAATAACTAAATATTAAAAAGATTGTAGAAATCTTGTAATTATCCCACTTCTTCCATCATTTATACCACTTCTTCCATCATTTATCTCCTTACATTTAAAGTTGAAATTTAGAGAGCAAAATGTAAGTAGAAAATCTTAAATGAAAAAATCAAGAAAATGACTTTCACTATTTATAAATTGTTATTTAATAGTTTATAATTTATTAAAATTTAGTATGAAAATTGTTGTCCTCACTTCAAAGAATCAAATGATTGCAATTGGCACTATGATCACAGAAATTAACTATTCAATCTGCAAAGCTTTAAACATTAAAAAAAGTTGCTTCTTCACATTAAAAAAAAAGTTCCTCCATTACATTTACTTAAGAATTTTATTGCTTTTAAATATGGGTACACTCTATTGGATCCATATATTATTAATACTAATCTTAGACAAAGTAAAGCAAAATAGCAGCTAGTTCATCCAACAAATGATAGAAAGATACAAAGTGATTGGTGAAGGAAGTTACTAGAGGTTATAGCAATTCATCTAAAATTCCCTAACTACGTGAGCCTTAAGTCAACAATATTAGCAAGTACATCATCCTAAATTAAAATGTGGAGAGGCTCCTTGGGATGCTAATACCTCGATCTTCCTCGTAATTTCTCTTCCTTAAGATTGAAATGATAATAGACTCATATACACGAATAATAAAATATATGTATAGGGAATGTATCAAGTGAGAATGCTTTTCTTATGTGAGGGAAGAGAGAAACTCTTTTTAACCATAGATGAAAATAAATGGCTAAGATTGTCTTAACTATGGCGTCTGGGATTCTGGCGTGGAGGCAGTGGCGCGTGGTGGTGGAGTTTCTGTTTTGGTTTTTTAATTATTTTTTTTCAAGTTTCGATGAGATCTTGTTCCTGTCTTACTCTTAATCATCCTACAGAATATGAACCAAATCAATCTTTCCATTCCCAAATTATGGGCTCTAAGAAGTGTCAATATGATTTTCATGTCTTATTAAGATAAAAGAAAATGGCGAGACTTGAATTCTAAGAGCCATGTTAGTCTTGGATCTCCTTGCATATTTATTCTTAGAATTCATATGCAAGTGTGCAAATTTCTTTTAATACTCATTTTTTAATCTTTCCATGATAGGAAGCAATGAAGCTATCTAGTCAATTAAGTGAGCAAATGAAAGACTCATCACATATATGGGCTCCTCATTTATATATGAGACTTCTCAGCATAGATAAGAAGGAGAGGGAACTATATTTGAAATTAGGAAATTTGGTTTTAGCACTCTACTTGAATTTTGATTAAATTAATCTATTTTATCTCTAACACTTATTTTGTAATTATATATTACTCTCTATTTTGTGAGTACAATTAAGCTTCTTTCCAAGTGAGTTGAGGTTGCTGGTGGGTGCTATATGTGTGGTGATAATGTAGAATCCATATCCCATCTTCTGCTAGAGTGTCCTTTCTATGAAGAATGTATTGTATGCAGCTTACCCACATTTGGTTCTTCAGGATAATCATAATGTTGTTTGACTCCAAAAGATATGTGATTTAATTGAACTAGACAAGATAACGATGTTGTGGTCTAATATTTGGCAGGAAAGAAATATGGTTTGGCAAAGCAAAGTACCAAGATCCTCTCAAAATGTGGCCGCGGTAACTTTGTTAAATATATAGGCAACATGGAGGGTGAATCTGATATGCCGTATGATGGAAATATTCTAGGAGATTCTTTATTTGCATCTTGGTTTGATAGCTTTGAATGTAGCTTTGTTTTAAGATCTGTAATTAGGGGTGTCTAGTGGGTCAGGTTAACTCACAAACTCGCGGGTTTCGACTCAACCCAATCTATAAAATGCGGGTTGGGTTGGGTTGGGTTGGGTTAAAAAATATTTCAACTCGCAGTGTATGGGTCGGGTAGCGGGTTAGGTAGAGAAAGTTTATAGAAATGCATGTGTGTGGATTACTTACATCCTAGAACTTGTTTGGATTCTCTCTTGAGGTAAAATCCTAGACAATGCATGATTAAGGAAATAATAAGGACATTTATTGGATTTTTCGAGTCTTTCAAGCCAACTTTTAAAAAGTGTTATATCCCTAAGTCCCATTTTATAACTTTATATGTGTTTGGCCTTTTTTTTTTCTTTATCTACATTTTCCCTCCCCTTACCCTTTTTGTTTCATAAAAAAAAAATGTTGATTCCCCCTCTCACATGTTCCTGTTGTTGAATGCATATCCTTTTTTTTATTATTAAAGCTAACAATTAGTTATTTTTGTGCATGTAGTATTAAAGGAGCTAAGAAGAGCCAATTTAATAGCAAAAGAAAAGAAAAGTGATAAAGAGTGGAAATAAAAAGAAAAGAAATCCTCTTTTCAAAATAAACAAAGAAGAAGAAGAAGAAGAAGAAGAAGAAGAAGAAGAAGAAATTAAAGGAACAAGTGATTGATTATTGTGCTCTATTTTGCATTCCTTTGATATTTTGTGGCTTGGATTTTAAAAATTTGTATGATTGTGTATCTCAATTTTTGATTTTTTCCCTACCCCTTCTTTCTCAACCCCCACCATTGGCCTTACATTACAATATTAAAAAGACTTTCTTGATTCTTGGTTATACTTTGTTTACATTAGTGGAGAGAGAGATGAAAAATAATCCTATGGATGCAAGTGTGATGTACATTTGTAATTTTATAAACTTATCCGGGCTTGTACTTCATGAATAGGAATTGGTCTTACATATATGTCTATGGGAAGTCATTTATGCATGAAAGTTGCATGTGAGAGTCAACATAAAAATTGGATTGTACATGTGTGGTACATTGAGGTGAGGTTGTGAAGTAGTTCTTTAGGATATGAATGGTATTTGATAACTGGTGTTGCCATGCTTTGAGTTTGCATACTTTGAGATTTTAGTTGATTACTTTTTGAGTTGTTTAGCTTTAATTCCTTGCCTTGTTTTGCTTGAAAACAAGCAAAATTTTAGGTTTTGGGGAATGATGAATTTGTAAAAAATCATGTTTTTCCATAACAAAATCTTGGTTTTCATCCCCTTTCAACCCTTTTCATTGAGTCATATTCTTGAATTTTATGATGCTTTTGTTGAAGCAGTGTTTTACAATTGTAAATGAATTTAGGGAAATATGTGATCAATTTTCTTTATTATGTTTTGTTATTTTCAATTTGGTTGTCATTATGTGTTTAAATTGCTTTCTTAGGTAGTTACACAAGGAAGAAGATGGAAATTTTGAACAAGAAACAGGAAAGAAGATTTTGAGTTTTGGATTATCAATCACCCATTTCTCAATGATTAATCGTTTGCTGGTCACCAAGGGGTGCATTTTGCCAGCCACCGATTAAATATCCAGTTTTTGGATGATTAATCACCCAAAACTCTAGTGCAGCGAATACTTGCATGACTAATCGCTCAAAAAGTGGCTGATTAATCGCCCATGAACAGAAGAGTAATGCTACTTTTAGGTGATTAATCATTGGCAGATAGTAGCATTACTTTTCTGTTCATAGGTGATTAATCAGCTACTTTTTGGGTGATTAGTTGTGTGGGTTTTCGCTGCACTAGAGTTTTGGGCAATTAATCATAAAAAGAATGGATGATTAATCGGTGGCTGGCAAAATGCACCCCTTGTTGCTTAAATGATTCATCATTGAGAATGGGGTGATTGATCATCAAATTCAAAATCTTCTTTCTTGGTTCTTGTTCAAGCTTTCCATCTTCTTCCTTTTGTAACTACCTAATAGAGCAATTTAAACACGTAATGACAACCAAATTTAAAACAACAAAACATAATAAAGAAAATCGATCACATATTTCCCTAAATTCATTTACAATTGCAAAACATTGTTTCAATAAAAGCATAATAAAATTCAAGAATATGGCTTAATCAAAAGGGCTGGAAGATGATGAAAACCAAGATTTTGTTATGAAAAAACATGATTTTTTACAAGTTCATCATTCCCCAAAACCTAAGATTTTGCTTGTCCTCAAGCAAAATGAGGCAAGGAATTCAAGCTAAACAACTCAAAAAGTAATCAACCAAAATCTCAAACTTTGCAAATTCAAAGCATGGCAACACCGGTTATCAAATATCATTCATTTCCTAAAGAACTACTTCACAACCCCACCTCAATATACTACACATGTAAAATCCAATTTTCATGTTGACTCTCACATGTATCTTTTATGCATAAATAACTTCTCATAGACATGTATGTAAGACCAATTCCTATTCATGAAGTACAAGTCCAGATAGGTTTATAAAATTGTAAATGTATATCAAACTTGCATCCATAGAGCTATTTTTCATCTCTCTCTCCACTAATGTAAACAAAATATAACCAATGATCAAGAGGGTCTTTTTAAGCTTGTAATGTAAGGCCAACGATGGGGATTGAGAAAGAAGGGATAGGAAGAAAAATCAAAAGTTGAGATACATAATCATGCAAATTTTTAAAATTCAAGCCATATAATATCAAAGGAATGCAAAACGGAGCACAAGAATCAATCACGTGTTCCTTTAATTTCTTAAGAATCAATCATGTGTTCCTTTAACTTTTTCTTCTTCTTCTTTTGAAAAAAAAGGATTTCTTTTCTTTTCTTTCCATTTTTTATCACTTTTCTTTTCTTTTGCTATTGAATTGGCTTTTCTTAGCTCCTTTAATATTATACACACAAAAATAACTATTTGGTTAGCTTGAATAATAACAAAAAAAAAAGATATGCACTCAACAAAAGAAACATGTGAGAGGGGGAATCAACATTTTTTTTTATGAAATAAAAAGGGTAAGGGGAGGAAAAATGTAGGTAAAGAAAAAAAAAGGCCAAACACATATAAAGTTGCAAAAGGGGACCCAGGGATATAACATTATTTAAAAGTTAGCTTGAAAGGCCCAAACAGTCCAAGGAATGTCCTTATTATTTCCTTAATCATGTATTATCTAGGATTTCGCCTTAAGAGAGAATCCAAACAACTTCTAGGATGCAAGAAATCCACATACTTGCATTTCCATAAACTTTCTCTAAGCTTAAAATGCATTCATATTTCAAGATATGCCAAACATAAAAATGAAAAATGCACTCACACACAAATGAAGCAATAAAGATAAACATAACTCTTGGAACCTCATGTGATTTCCTAAGAAATGAGGCCAATCCCCAATTCATGCAATGATTGGATATTCAATTTAAAACACCGACATGTTTAGTCTCAACTATACAACCAAAATGCTAATAATCAACATCCATGGGTTACTACTACTAACAGTCAGTAAAACATAAGGCATCTAAAGGGGTGAGTGTATGGATTTACTAGTCAGCATCCAAGATAGCATTATTCTGGAACCTAAACCATCTAAAATAAACTCCCATGATAAAAAAAAATAAAGCAAACCTTCCCCAAAACTAAAGGGAACAGTGCCCCCACTATGCAAGCAAAAGATAAACAATAAACAAAAAGAAAGTAGAAAATAAGATACTAGTAAAGGGAAGAAAAATGCTCAAGTTTCATCGATCTATTCAATGGTTGCCTCTTCATCCTACTCCTCATCTCCTTTTTCTTCACTATCTTCTTCCTCCTCTCTTTCTTCTTCTGAAACATAGACAAGTAGGCCTCCAAGCTCATCAGGGTCCAAATTCAATTGTGCAGTCAAGTTGCGGATCATACCCTCCATCCCAATCAAGATTTGGGAAATGTGCTTCAATATGCTTTTGTATTCTCTCATTTCCCTTTCTAAGTTGCTCATTGTAATATCCTTAATGACATGTTAGACTAGTATATGTGTACAAAGGTAGCATATGACTTACTTAACATGTCTCTTTAATTTTGAGACAAACTGAGTTAGTTTAGGCACTTTGTTACAACCCAGAAGGTGAAAAATAGCTTAAAATGACATAGATAATAGCATAAATTGCCTAGATGAGAGAAATAAATATAGATAATTTATTTTTAGATCAAAAATTTATGAAACAAGATATGGTTAAAGTTTCAAGGTAAACTGAGTTAGTTTAACATTTTTAGTCATACTGATTGTGCATTTTATACTAGATTAACTAGCAGTAGATATGAAAAAATAAGATAATGGTGAAACAACAATTTTAATGAATCTTAAAATTTATTTTAAAGCTGTTAGAAGTTAGAAATCTTGATTTAGCTAAATCTAAGTATTTTTAGCATATCGAGATTTATCAATTATGGCCTTAAGGGTCTTATGAGTCTTTTGGAACCACTTTTTAAGCCTTCTTTCATGGTTCTTTTGTTGCACATTTCAGAAACAGAAAATGTTAGAGCAAAAGAAAGAAGAGGAAAGCAAGGAGAAGGAAAAAGAGGAGAAAAAAAAAAGCCGAAGGAAAATCCAAGGTGTGATCATCCAAGCTGGAATATCCATTTCAGCTGCCAAGGTAGGGGATTTAAAGTTCTTTTCTCCATTTTCTCCATTGATGCACTCTTGGTGCATAATAGGTCAAATTGAGTTTTAGAGGTGTTTGATGTGTTTTACTTACTTAAATGTGTTTTAATGGTTGTTTATGACTTGTTCATAGCATGAGTTTAAGTTAGAAACTTAGAACATCCCATTTAGACCTTTGATGCACAAAAATGAATTTTAGGTCAAAGCTTGTGTGATTTTGGTTCATAATCCAAATTTAGTAGTTTAAGTTAATGATTGATGATTCCTATATGTCAATGAACTGATTAAGGACTTAGGATCACTTAGAAACTATTTTGGAATGGCCAAATCTCATGAAAATAAATAATAGAACAGTACACGGTTATGTAGAATTACAGTGTACGATTTTGCAGAATTCTGTAAAACCCAGTTTCTGCTATTTATGCAGTGGGGTGGAGAGGTCATGCTGAGGTGTGCATTGCAGAGTATGTGCACCCGAGAGCAATGTGCCACAGCGTGAGATGCACCACGCCGAGGCATGAAAACCAGAGAACTACGCGCCGCGGTGTGAGAGGGGCTACGTCAAGGCGTTAGTTCCAGAATTTCTCAAAATGTGATTTTTGATGTATTGATGTTTCCTATTAGTTGGAATCATTTATGTATGTTTTCTAATGTGTGTTAAGACACTGATGTGTGTGAAACAACATCATGTTTTGTTCTTGTTTTGCATGCATTTTGTAGGCATTTTAAGCATTTTAGTTTCCCTTTTTAGTTAGTTTTTCCCTTAGTTCGAGTAACTGCGGTGTTTTTGGTGTTCTTGTGCAGGATTGGTACTGATTTGACCTTGGATTGAATGGAATGCTCGCATGTTTGAAGTTGGAGCTTAATGGATAGCAATAAAGGTGCAAAAAGAGCCATTCCAGAGAGATCCACGGCCTGCCCGTGGATCAAACCACGGCCATGGATCGAGGGATAACTTAAAGAAGGAAAAAAGGAGTTCCAGGGAGTTCTACGGCCTGGCCGTGGAACCATCCACAGCCGTGGAACTCAAATGTTGCAGAATTGGTTTTTGGCAGAGACATCCACGGCCTGGCCGTGGAACGATCCACGGCCGTGGATCGCAGTGCGCAGCAGTTTTTATGTTTTTCTTTTTATTTCTTTTGGGAGCTTTTTAGCCAATTAAAACCCTAAACTTATAAATAGGGGTTCTGAATACAATTGAGGGGAATCTTGGTTTTAGGAGAGGCACATTGGAGGCTTTGGCTTTTGTTCTTGATCTTTCTTCCCTCTTGGGTTTGGATGTTCTTAAACAATGTTTTCTGATTCCTTTTTCTCTATGTCTGAGTAGTTTCCTTGTTTCTAGGATTGGGCAATGCCCTTTGATACTTTGATAATGAATAATTGACGTTGTTTCTCTTTTATTGATCTTGAATGTTCTTTGATTCAATTCTTATTACTCTTATTAATGTGAATTTGCTGGCCACTTATTTGCATCTCATAGGCATTTAGGGACGTACTGAGAGGAGAGCCTAAGTGTTGGAACCATAAGAATTGAACTTAAGGTCTAAATCACGAGAGTAGTTTTAGCCTTTCGGGGATTCAATGAATTACCACAAAGCGTAATGGGTTCAATTTAAATTCAATTACCACGAGAGTAGGAATTGGTTTAATTGGGCACGGATCTTGTATCTTGAGAAAGAACATTAACTAATTTAGGGTAATTCACCTTCAATTGAATTTCAGATTTAATAAAAGGGTTGTCAATTAGGATTTATCTTGTATCATTGTGGTATCCCAATCTTGGAAGCTTTCTTTAATCTGAAAACCCCTTTCTTGATAATTCACTATTTTTGTTCTGAATTCTGTTTTCTTGATTTTTATTTAATTATTTTGTTACTACGTTCTTCTTTATCAACAATCATATTTTCTTTTGTTTAACTTAATTGAATTAATTAATTAATTGGTATTCATATACACAGTCCCTGTGGATTCAATCTTTTTATTACTTGACGATGAAACCGTACACTTGCGGATTTCACACATCAAGTTTTTGGCACCGTTGCCGGGGACTGTGTTTTTATTGAATATCAGTTTAATTTTTAATTTAATTATTTTTAAACCTTTTTCTTTATATTTGGTTTTTACGTTCTTGATTTCTCTTTTGACTCTCTGCAGGTAATTTCTCTTGTTTATGCAAAGTACTAGACGTTCTGGGATTCTCATTGAAGCAGATCCTGAAATTGAAAGGACTTTACGTAGAAGGAGAAGACAACAAAGGTAAAGAGTAAGGGAAATATCTGAACCAACACTTGTCATGGCAGCAGCAGAAGATAATAAACCTTTAAAGGAGTATGCAGCCCCTAATGCTCGGGGTTTGCGATCTGGAATTGCCCGGCCAGACATTGAAGCCAGGCACTTCACCATACCTCTTGCCCTACTTTCTATGATACGACAGAATCAGTTTGGAGGATTGCCATCAGAGGATCCTAATGATCATGTGGATATGTTCTTGGAGTTCTGTGAGACCCTCAAGATCGAAGGTGCCTCTGTTGATGCTATTTGTCTCCGCTTGTTTCCTCTATCATTGAGAGATAGAGCTAGAGCTTGGCTGAAGTCTGTTCCTGCTGAGACGATAACTACTTGGGACCAATTGGAGCAAGCCTTTTTGGACAAATTCTTTCCACCTTTCAAGACTGCTCATCTAAGGACCCAAATCACAAGCTTTGTTCAGAAAGATGGCGAGTCATTGTCAGAAGCTTGGGATAGATATAAGGCTTTGCTGGAAGCCTGCCCACACCATGGGTTAGAAAAGTGGTTGATCGTCCACACCTTCTACAATGGTTTAGAATATTCTTTGAAGGTGTCTCTTGACTCCGCAGCTGGTGGAGCTCTGATGAATAGAAGGCTCACAGAGGCTTATGACATTATTGAGAATGTTGCTTCGAATCATCACCAATGGGCCAATGAAAGAGGGCACAACCCGAGAAAGCTCTTGGGAGGTAAGTTTGAGGTAGATGGTGTTGATTTAATTATGTCAAAGTTTGATTCCTTGAATAAACGTTTTGATATGCTTGAGAAAGCTCATGTAAATGCCATAGGTGTCTCTAACAATTTTTGTGAGATTTGTGGAGTGCAGGGACATATTGGTGCTGAATGCCAAGTTGGAATAGGACCCTCACATGGTGCACCGGTAGAGCAAGTGGAGTCATGCCACAATTTCCACGACTTCAACCAAAAGGGGAGGAATGACCCGTATTCCCAAACTTACAACCCCGGTTGGAGGTCACATCCTAATTTCTCTTACCGGAATAATCAGTATCAAGCTGGGCAAGGTAATGCTAAACCCTCTTCTGGAGTCCCACAGGTACAGAAATCTAGACTTGAGTCCCTTCTAGAGAATTTTGTTGAGAGCCAGTCTAAACAGAATGAGGAGTTTAGGCACCATGGGCAAGTTGTGACTGAAGCGATCAAAGAGTTGTCAGCTAAGGTTGATAATTTAGCCATTCATAATAAGATGTTGGAGACCCTGATTGCCCAACAAGCAAGCACTTCTCTTAGGCAGCAAGGTAAGTTTCCTGGTCAACCAGAAGTCAACCCAAGCAATGAACATTGTAAGGCTGTGAGTTTGAGGAGTGGAAAGAGGTTAGAGGATCCTAGAGGTAAATGGGAGAGTAACAAAGATGTGGGGAATGAGGAAAAAGAGACTAAGGCACAACCCTTAGAAGAGGAGGAAATCACTGAGAAGGTGTCTAAGTATGTACCCCCTGAACCTTACCAACCCCCAGTTCCCTTCCCTCAAAGATTGGCTAAGGCAAAGTTAGATAGGCAGTTTGGGAAGTTCCTAGAGGTCTTAAAGAAATTGTACATAAATGTACCCTTCACAGAGGCATTAAAACAAATGCCTACCTATGCTAAGTTTCTTAAGGACATCCTGTCTAATAAGAGGAAGCTAGAAGACTATGAGACAAAGTGGCTTTAATTGAGGAGTGTAGTGCCTTAATTCAAAATAAATTGCCTCCTAAGTTAAAGGATCCGGTAGCTTCTCTATTCCTCGTTTGATTGGCAACACTAACTTTGATAAAGCTCTGTGTGATTTGGGGGCTAGTGTTAGTCTTATGCCCCTTCTCGTTTGTAAGAAGTGGAGGTGGGTGAGCTTAAACCCACAACTATATCACTGCAATTGGCGGATCAGTCCGTCAAATATCCTGTAGGCATCTTGGAGGATGTTCCTACCCGTGTTGGTAAGTTTTTCATACCTGCTGATTTTGTTGTGCTTGAAATGGAGGAGGATTCCCAAATCCCCATTATTCTTGGTAGGCCTTTCTTAGTTACTGCTGGTGTTATAACTGATGTTAAGAATGGTAAATTGTCTTTAACTGTTAGTGATAATAAGGTTGAGTTTGATATCTCTAAATCTATTAAACAACCTTCTTTTGAGGACTCTTGTTACAGGGTTGACTTATTGCACCAGGTGGTGGAGGAAGAGTCCTCCAAAATTCATTTGGAAGATCCATTGGAAAGATGCTTGGTTGGTGGCGGCTCTATTGATTCTGGAGGAGAAGTAGCTGAGTATGCCTTCTTATTGGAGGCAACCTCAAAAATTCCTCCTAGCAAAGCCAAGGTGGAAAGGCTTGAGCCAAAGCCTAAGTCTAAAGATTGGGAAGAGGAAAAGGCTCCTAAGGTAGAACTTAAAACTCTTCCTTCCACTCTCAGGTATGAGTTTCTTGGTCCCAACTCTTTTTATCCTGTCATTGTTAGTGCTAGCTTGAATGAGTTAGAGACTGAGAAATTGCTTAGGGCTCTTAGGATGCATAGAAAAGTCATAGGATATACTCTTGATGATATTAAAGGCATAAATCCTTCCTTTTGCATGCATAGAATCTTCATGGAACCTGATCATAAACCCTCTGTTGAGCATCAACGTAGGTTGAATCCTAATATGAAGGAGGTTGTTAAAAAAGAGGTACTTAAGTTGCTTGATGTTGGGGTAATTTATCCAATTTCTGATAGTGAATAGGTTAGTCTTATGCATGTGGTTCCTAAGAAAAGGGGGATGACTGTAATTGAAAATGAAAAAAACCAATTGATTCCCACTAGGACTGTCACAAGTTGGAGGATGTGCATTGATTATAGAAAGTTGAATAGTGCAACTAGGAAAGATCACTTCCCTCTTCCCTTCATTGATCAGATGCTTGAGAGGCTAGCTAGGCATACACACTTTTGTTACTTAGATGGTTATTCGGGATTCCACCAAATCCCTATTCATCCTAGTGACCAGGAGAAAACCACATTTACTTGCCCTTACGGCACTTTTGCCTATAGGAGAATGCCATTTGGTTTATATAATGCCCCTGCTACTTTTCAGAGATGCATGACTGCAATATTTTCTGAATTTATTGAAAACATCATGGAAGTTTTCATGGATGATTTTTCAGTATATGGTACTAACTTTGATGATTGTTTGTTTAATCTGTCTAAGATTTTGCAGAGATGTGAGGAGGTAAATCTTGTCTTGAATTGGGAGAAGTGCCATTTTATGGTACAAGAGGGAATAATGCTTGGACACTTGGTCTCTGGAAAAGGAATTGAGGTGGATAAGGCCAAAATTGAAGTGATTGAGAAATTGCCTCCACCGGTGAATGTGAAGGGAGTGCGAAGTTTCTTGGGACATGCTAGTTTTTACCGGAGATTCATTAGAGATTTTTCTAAAATTGCTAAACCTTTGTCTAATCTCTTAGTGAAGGATGTTCTATTTAATTTTGATAGTGACTGTTTGAATGCCTTTTGTAGGTTGAAAGAAGCTTTGATCACTGCTCCCGTTTTCTAAACACCAGATTGGAATTTACCTTTTGAGGTCATGTGTGATACCAGTGACTATGCCGTAGGAGCTGTGTTGGGGCAAAGAAAGGACAAGAAGGTGCATGCAATTTACTATGCTAGCAAGACACTTGATGGAACTCAAGCAAATTATGCCACTACAGAGAAAGAGTTGCTAGCGGTAGTTTTTGCTTTTGAGAAGTTCAGGTCCTATCTAGTGGGGTCAAAGGTGACCGTATACACTGATCATTCGGCACTTAGATACCTCATGAGCAAGAAGGAAGCAAAGCCTCGACTAATCCGTTGGATTCTTCTTCTCCAAGAATTTGATTTGGAGATTTTGGATAGAAAGGGGACGGAGAATCAAGTAGCAGACCATTTATCAAGGCTTGAGCAACCAGTGATTGGGGGGAGCGAATTGCCTATTGATGATTCTTTCCCTGATGAGCAGTTGTTTGCAGTTTTTGCGGAGAGTGCTCCTTGGTATGCTGACTATGCAAATTATTTGGTTAGCAAGGTTCTACCTCCTGAGCTAAACTATCAGCAGAGGAAGAAGTTCTTCTCCGATCTGAAAAATTTTGTGTGGGATGACCCATACATATACCGGAGGTGTGCTGATGGTATTTATAGGAGATGTGTCTCCGAGGAAGAGGTTCCGAGTATATTGAGTTGTTGTCATTCTGCATCCTATGGAGGACATGCTAGTGCCTCCAAGACGGCAGCCAAAGTTCTTCAGTCTGGTTTCTTTTGGCCTCATATTTTTCGAGATGCTCGGAATTATGTGCTAACATGTGATCCATGTCAGAGAGCTGGAAGTATCTCCAAGAGGCATGAGATGCCAATGAATACTATTCTTGAGGTGGAGATATTTGATGTTTGGGGAGTTGACTACATGGGCCCTTTTCCATCCTCCTGCAATAATAAGTTCATTCTTGTAGCTGTTGATTACGTATCTAAGTGGGTTGAAGCCATTCCATCCCCAACAAGTGATGCAAAGACCGTGATCAAGCTATTCAAGAAGATCATTTTCCCAAGGTTTGGAGTTCCTAGGGCTGTGATAAGTGATGGAGGTTCACACTTCATAAAGAGACAATTTGAGAACCTTTTGAAGAAATATGGAGTCACTCATAAGGTTGCTACACCTTACCATCCTCAGACTTCTGGCCAAGTGGAGGTTTCTAATCGAGAAATAAAGAGTATTCTGGAAAAGACTGTGTCTAGTTCAAGAAAGGATTGGTCTTTGAAGCTGGATGACGCTCTTTGGGCTTATCGTACTGCTTACAAGACTCCCATTGGGATGACACCCTTTCGACTGATTTATGGGAAGCCCTGCCATTTACCCGTTGAGCTTGAACATAAAACCTTTTGGGCTATTAAGCTTCTGAACTTTGACTTAAAAATGGCAGGAGAAAAGAGAAAGCTTCAACTTCATGAGCTCGATGAGCTGAGATTGGATGCTTATGAGACCGCGAAGTCATACAAGGAGAGAACCAAGAGGTGGCATGACAAGCATATTCTTCGTAGAGAGTTTCGTGAAGGAGAACTGGTGCTTCTTTTCAATTCTAGATTGAAACTCTTTCCCAAAAAACTTAAGTCACGATGGTCGGGGCCATTTTGGTGAAGAAAGTGTTTCCCTATGGTGCTGTGGAGGTTTGGAATGAGGAGCGAGGACTTTCAAAGTTAATGGTCGAGGTTGAAGCACTATCTAGCGGGAGGAGCAACTCAAGAAGAGGATGAACATTACCCTCCGTGACCCAAATGTAGAGTGATGAGAGGATAGGAGTCGAGCTTATGACTTTAAATAAGCACTTCTTGGGAGGCAACCCATGTTTTATTGTTTTTCTGTTTTATTTCTTCTTTTTCTTTTGATTTTGAGTGTTAGATTATTGTTTTGATAATTGTCTTTTGGATTTTGTTTAGGATTGATCCCTTTTTGAAGACTTATTTAAAAGACGACAGAGGTCGGAAGGTTCCACACCCCGTGCATAGAAATTTCCATGGCCATGAAATGCAAACCAAGGAGAAGGTATAAGTCGAGAGATCCACATGTGCCATGGATCAATCCATGGCCGTGGATCTCATTTGCAAAAAAAAAGGGTGAAAAGTCAGAGAATTCCACAGCCAGACCGTGGAACCATACACGGCCGTGGAACTCTCTGTTTTCAAAAAAAAAAAAAAAAAAAAACAAAGTCAAGCATCCACGGCCAGGCCATGGATAAATCCACGGCCGTGGATCGTTCTTTGCTGAGTTTCAAAACCACGCCCCCCCTCTCCCTCGTTCATTTCACCATCTCTTCTTTTCTTCTTCTCCTTCTTCTCTCCTTCAACCTCTATACCCATCTTTCCAAAGCCCCATTAATCCTTCTTTCCCTCACAATTCTACATTCACCACCTTCTTCCTCCTTCTCCAGGTTCAATTTTCATCCTCATTCCTCATCCTCTTCCTCTTTCTTCCTTCTCCACCGTAACCCACCATAGCCACCATACCAAAACCTTCAAAACCACTCCTTTACTCCACAAATCCTTTTTTTTTCTTCCACTTTCCTACCATTTCTCCCCTTTCTCACCTCTTTCCACCCAATCCCTTCTTTTAATTTGCAAAAGCCCTCACTTGGAAAATTCTGCTTCCAATTCGTGAATAGTATAGCATTTAGGGCCTTTTGTTGTGCTTGATTCATTTGGTGTGGCTAGGCAGCATGACGAATAAGCGCCAGAGAGGTAAACCTGGTTCAAGTTCAAGGACTCAGAGACAAGGTAGAGGTCCTGCTGCTCCACGAGGTAATCCCCCTAATCCCCATGGTTTTAATTTTAGGGATAATGAGCAGAGAGATCGTTACAATGTGTTAGTGAATAGGAGGATAGTTAGCACTAGGTATATGGATGATATTGTTCTTGATACCTTAGGCTTGCGTGATGACTTTGATTGGATGCTTGATAGAGCAGGATGGACTTATTTTCTGAATTTAAAGTGTCCCACTTACACTGAGCTTACTTTGGAATTTCTTAGCTCTATTGATGCTCATATCCTTCAAGGGGAAGGTTGCTCTGAAGGCCGGATCACTTTCCGGCTGTTCAATAATGAACATTGCTTAAATTTGGAAGAGTTTAATGAGATTTTTGGTTTGCCTGCTAGGGGGGAAAGGAGACACCTAAGTGGTTTTTCTGCAATTTCTTTTTGGGCTGATGTTTCTTCTGGGATGGGTACCTATGATTCTTCAAACTGTAAGGCATCTTTTCTGCCCAATCCTTGCCTTCGCTATCTCCACCGTATCATGGCTTATACTTTATTTGGACGTGGGGATAGTGATGGCAATGTCCGTGCTGATGAACTTGCTTTTATGTGGGCCATTCTTAATGATGTTAAAATGGATACTGGATCTTTTCTTGTTAGGCATCTGCTTAGGGTGGGTAGAGCCCAATCTGGGGCCATTGTTATTGGTGGTTTAATCACAGCAATTGCTAATTTCTTTGAATATGATTTAGATGGTCTGGAGGCAGTTAGAGGTAATTTTAGGATTGATATTGAGTCCTGTTTAGCTATTAAGATGATTGTTAAAGAGGACGGAATTTACTGCCTCCGCTTGAATGATAGAACTCACCCCCTACCCCTTCCTAACCCTCCTGCTATCACTGTGCGCAACCGTGCAAATTGGTGCACTCCTGGGAGTGCGGTGGATGATCTAATTGATATTCAGTGCCCTCTTCGCCCTCCACCAAGGGCAAGCACCTCTCGTCCTTCTTCTTCATCTTTTGCAGGTCCCTCCGATGATGGTCTCACACGGATTTATACTTCTCTGGAGGCACTTTATGCTGAGCAGGTGCAGCAGCGTCACATGTTAGAGGAGCTTCGTCGGCGAAGGTCGGCCATCGATGGCCGCTGCAGCCTTGGAGGGGACAGATTCGTAGTATGGAGAGCATGATGCGGGCCATTCATGATTGGCATTTGAGTCAAAACCATTTTCCACCACCGCAGTGAGTTTATTTCTTTTCTCCCTCCTCTAGTTTAAGATTTTTACATTGGAGACAATGTAGGTTCTAAGCTTGGAGGGGTATTTTCACATTTTTATTTTCATTGGTATTTTAATTTAGAGTCTCATACATTCTCATGTTTTGTTTTGTTCATGTTGTATTGTCACACCATCATATCTCTTGGGTTTTTGGTTGAACTTGTGCCCCTCTTTTTTGAGGATTTTGAGATGGTATTGATTTGGAACCCAATTTGTTGATTCTTGTGATTAGTTACAGGCATTGTTTTTATTGATAGTAGAGGTGATCTTTTGATAGTTGATAATTAGCATATGTTCTCTGAATTTGTGCTTCTTACTGAATTTTTAAACCTCTAAATGTGAGTTTTAAGCCTGTATGGGATATATGCACTATATGATTTTGTTCCCATTCTTTGTGTTGAGTGATATTCCTTATTGATCTTGTGCTCTAGAACTTGATTTGAAACCTTTTTGAGGCGAAAATTTTGGTTGCATGCTTGAATATGATTAAGGCATCTTAGGTATTTTTCTGGCCTTCTGAATTTGTTACACTTTCATCCACTAGTTGTCCATTTTGAGCCTATTGCATAATTATTTTTCTTGATGCCTATGATGATACATTGTTGGTAATCATTTAGAATTTTAAATGGAGTAATTTGGATTTGAAAGTTGTGTAAAGATGTGTTAGGAATTATATGTATTTGAGCTTCCTCTTTCTCAAAAAAAAAAAAAAAAAAAAAAAAAAAAAAGAGAAAAAGAGAAAAGGAAAACAAAAGAAACATCATGAGTTGAAAGCTTGAGAAAGAGGAGAAGGAAAAGCAAGGAAGAAAATTCTTTGAAATGTGGAGTTATGTTTTAGATTGAAAAATTGTCTTTACTCCATTTATGTTCTATTGGATTTCTTATGTTTATCGAAAATCTTGATGAGCCATTTGTGCAAACCTTCCTTTCTCTACCTTACCTATCATCATTCTCATGGCCCCATTACAACCCTTGAAAGACCTTTTGATTCTTGCATGCATGCTGATTATTAGTGAAAATCTGGTTTCTTATCAAGCATATGGAAGTGCATTTTCTTTGAAGGATTTTGAGCGCATTGTCTTCACCCTTAAACACTCTGAGTGTGGTTAGTGGAGTGAACTTAATTCAATCAGTGAGAATGCATGATTTCTAAGAACTTAGCCTCTAATTGGACTTGATTTTGATTACCTCTCAGATTCTTTGGTTGTCTTAGCCTATTACTTGGATTTTATTTTCTCGGGTTCCTTATTCTTTATTGTCTCTTGATCCCACATCTTGGTTTGACATTGGTTATTGCTTGGGGACAAGCAAAGTCTTAAGCTTGGGGGGATTTAATGTGTGTGAAACAACATCATGTTTTGTTCTTGTTTTGCATGCATTTTGTAGGCATTTTAAGCATTTTAGTTTCCCTTTTTAGTTAGTTTTTCCCTTAGTTTGAGTAACTACGGTGTTTTTGGTGTTCTTGTGCAGGATTGGTGCTGATTTGACCTTGGATTGAATGGAATGCTCGCATGTTTGAAGTTGGAGCTTAATGGATAGCAATAAAGGTGCAAAAAGAGCCATTCCAGAGAGATCCACGGCCTGCCCGTGGATCAAACCACGGCCATGGATCGAGGGATAACTTAAAGAAGGAAAAAGGGAGTTCCAGGGAGTTCCACGGCTTGGCCGTGGAACCATCCACGGCCGTGGAACTCAAATGTTGCAGAATTGATTTTTGGCAGAGACATCCACGGCCTGGCCGTGGAACGATCCACGACCGTGGATCGCAGTGCGCAGCAGTTTTTATGTTTTTCTTTTTATTTCTTTTGGGGGCTTTTTAGCCAATTAAAACCCTAAACTTATAAATAGGGGTTCTGAATACAATTGAGGGGAATCTTGGTTTTAGGAGAGGCACATTGGAGGCTTTGGCTTTTGTTCTTGATCTTTCTTCCCTCTTCTCTCTGGGATTACGGGTTTGGATGTTCTTAAACAATGTTTTCTGATTCCTTTTTCTCTATGTCTGAGTAGTTTCCTTGTTTCTAGGATTGGGCAATGCCCTTTGATACTTTGATAATGAATAATTGACATTGTTTCTCTTTTATTGATCTTGAATGTTCTTTGATTCAATTCTTATTGCTCTTATTAATGTGAATTTGCTGGCCACTTATTTGCATCTCATAGGCATTTAGGGACGTACTGAGAGGAGAACCTAAGTGTTGGAACCATAAGAATTGAACTTAAGGTCTAAATCACGAGAGTAGTTTTAGCCTTTCGGGGATTCAATGAATTACCACAAAGCGTAATGGATTCAATTTAAATTCAATTACCACGAGAGTAGGAATTGGTTTAATTGGGCACGGATCTTGTATCTTGAGAAAGAACATTAACTAATTTAGGGTAATTCACCTTCAATTGAATTTCAGATTTAATAAAAGGGTTGTCAATTAGGATTTATCTTGTATCATTGTGGTATCCCAATCTTGGAAGCTTTCTTTAATCTGAAAACCCTTTTCTTGATAATTCGCTATTTTTGTTCTGAATTCTGTTTTCTTGATTTTTATTTAATTGTTTTGTTACTACGTTCTTCTTTATCAACAATCATATTTCCTTTTGTTTAACTTAATTGAATTAATTAATTAATTGGTATTCATATACACAGTCCCTGTGGATTCGATCTTTTTATTACTTGACGACGAAACCGTACACTTGCGGATTTCACGCATCAGACACAAATATGGATAATTCAAGAGGAAAATTATCACCTAGCATGTATTAAAAAACTTAAGCCTTTGAGTATCCAAGAGTAGTGGTTTGCCTTCAGTAAGTATCTAGTACCTTAGGCCACTTTTTGTGGTATTTGTATAACTTAAGATGTAATGAGTGATGATGTGGTGTATTAGATGCTAATGAACAGGGATGGATTGGTAGTGTTTTCCTACGAATGTGACCTTACTTGATATTTATTGTTAAAATGGCTAGAAGGAAATGAATCAGAAGTTCCTAAGGGAACAAGTCATTCATAACCAAGAGCTAGGGTTACATGTAGTATGGGGACAAGGTTTTTCCTCTCTATAATAGGTAAACATAAGAAGTTAGAGTTCTTAATAAAATATGTTTGGGTCTTAAATGAACTAAGTATATAAGAATGAATGAATGCATGATTAACTTGGTTTATCTAGTTATTTAAGCTAAACCTAGTTAAGACTTTAAACAAATCTTATTAGTGGCATGTTTTAAGATTATGTTACTTATAATATGTATAACTGGTTTTGGTTTACTCATACTGAGAATTGTTGATTCTCACCCCATTATATTACCATGTAATTCTAGATGAAAGTTCTTCAAAGAAAATGAAGAAAAAGGTAGTTAAAGATTAGACTAGTTCTAGTTCTAGTTTTATGGTTTATATTACAACTATTGTATCTATTTATACTTCTTTTGTAATGTAAAGAATTATGTAATACTTCAAATCTTTGCTAAGGCTAATGTCTCTATAATGTTTCCAATGAACATTATGGATATATGTATTAGGATATTATGTATGCAATGACGTTGTAATGTTATTTTTCTCTTTAAATGTTATTTATATCTAGATATTAGTGTTAGGACATTACACTCACTATTTCTCTTATTGGATGTTGCTTCCTCCGTCTTGTAGGAGTTGGTGTGGGAAGGTTTTGGGGTGGCACATGTTCTTCTTAGAAGTATGCATTAAGCATTGCTGAATCCATATTTGGGGCTGTCTTTTCATCCACATGTTTCTTTTAGAGCTGAACACCCTCTTTCAAGCAAAGCTTTATGATGATAGAAGGGTATGGTAAATTTGTCGAGTTAACATGGGCTACTGTGAATATGAGATGCTAGTACCTCACCCACATCTATTTCCTGATTAGTCATAATAGCATAAATCAATAAGGCTCTGTTCATAGTGACCTCTTGGTTGTGTGAGTTGGGTAGCAAGGTGGCTTGTACAAAGGTATACCAATCCCTCGAGATGGGTTTCAACTCTTTCTTCTTTAGATGCTTAGTTTTGTCATTTACATCACATACCCAAGTGACACCCGCTCTACATAGCATCCAAAAAATCTCATCACGAAACGCTTCATCAAGGCTCAAGTCTTTGTTCATTAGCCTTTTATAACCACAACTACTAGCCCGTTCTAAGTCAACTCTCGAACCAAGGAAGTCATTCAACACCTTTTTATCAAACTTCACTGTCTGGCCCTTCACATAAGTAGTCAACTTGTCAGCATAAGTAAGTGAATGACCTTTTTTATTTTCCTCATTGAAACTACTTGTGTAGAAATCCTTCACTATGGCTGGATAACTTGGTTTAGGCTTTGCACAAAACGTTTTCCATTCTCTCCTTTCTATCTCATCGATGATAACACAATACTTCTCATCTTTCAAAATGATCTCCTTTTCTCGAATGGTGTTCTTTTTGTTCACGACTTCATTGTACCTCTCCTTATGCTTAAGGGAATAGAAATGATCCTTATTATAAGTAGCCTTAGAGCTAGATGCTTTAGTTGCCTTCTGTTTCTTGCCTGGATTCATTTTTTGAGAGAGAAAGATTCCCCTGTGCACAAAACATGAATCACAACCAGGGAATTAATAGTTAATTCAAAGTGTTCATAATCCTATACTTCAATAAAAAATTTGAGCACGAAGGAGGAAGCAACCATTCACAAAGCATAGCAATAGGGCATGATAACAACAACTTTGTAACGAATTTTCCATATGACATTAACACCATTCACACAAATGTTAACATCATTCAAAACAAACCAACAATCTCACATAAGACAGACCAATGCATTGTCTACACTTATTAAATGCTAAAAATGCAATCACTTAATAAGGCTCAAAGTGGATAAAATAGGAGAGAAAGAAAAGAAAATATGCTTTCATGTGAGCCACTAACAAAACCACAAGTATATCATAAAACCACATCACTTCCAATAGTTTCAAGTAATCAAGAACCCAAAATCACTCATATTTCTCACCTTAAAATCTTTCATTAAGCACATGATAACTCAACAAGTCAAACAAGTTCAAGAATTCAAGTTTCACAAAATAAATCAACTTTCACATTCACATTTTTTTCTCAACAACTTTTCAATTCAAATCACTACACTAAGGCAACACACACACATTAGAGTTCATTTAGAATATGCTTTAAAACTCAACACATTCCTCAACCATTCAATAAATTTTCAAGGTCTTCACAATATCATGTCAATACAAGTTCAAACAACTTTCAACGATTCATTCCAAGCAAACCCAACAACTTTCCCCAACTTAGGATTCCCCTTTTTGAAATCCATCAACCACACCATTCCAAAACTACAAGATAATTAACACATCAAGAACATAATCTTATCCACAACAAACCCAAAAATTTTAGATTCAACACTTTTGCAATATTAGGGCTCCATTAGAGGAAACTTCAAACAAATCAACCCAAGCATATGTTCTACATCCAAAGAAATCAATAATCAACATACCTTCAAGATATTCATGTTCAAACCTCAAATACCCAAAGAGTTCTAACCCTCAACCATGGATATTCAAAGACACCCAAGTCAAGAACTAAGCTTCAATCAAGTAAAAGGTGAAAAACTTACCATAATAGGCAAAGATTGAAGAGGAAGAAGCACAAATTTGACTTTTGAATGAAAACCCCTCTTCTCCCCTATTTTCATACCTTTAGGAACCCTAACTCACCAATGGGTTCTCCTTTGGTGTCCTTTACGTGAATAGGGCAGAAATATGGAGGGTTAGGGGTAGTTTTGATGAAGGAATGAAGATGGGCTAATGTTTGGGTGAGTGGAGAGTGAGTGGAAGAGAGTTGGAGGAAGAGGCGATGAAAAGGGTTAGGGATTTGAGAGAAGGGATTTAGGGATAAAATGAGAAAGAGGGTTCAAAATCAATCACTTAAGTGATTGTGCTACTATACACACTACTACACGATTGAGCAACAGAACACAAACCGATTAATCGGTCTAGCACAAAATAGGGGTGATACGCATGACTGATGTTGCGGAATTTGGCAAGTGCACCAAATCGACAAAAATAATAAAGAGTGAGTAGAGTACCGTCCCACGAGGATTAAGTTATTAATTATTAAATTTGCCAAATCGACACTATTCAAGCTATTGAAAAGAGGGTGAATGCAATTTAATTAAAAAGAAATATAAAATCAGCAAACAATAAATCAAATGGATGAAAAACAATGATGTTAAAGCATTGGGGTTTAGATTTCACTTGAACTATTTAAATGCACACTCAAATATTGGTTTAACTATGTTCTATTTCAATGATTTATGGTCAATTCCCAAAATTAATTAATACTCAATCCTTTGATATATTAATCCTCTTACGTTGATTGGAATTAACTAATCCCTTAGTCTAACCTCAATTAGAAAGGCATTATCAAGAACGAGAAAATTAAAAGAAATACCACATAACCCACAACGTCTATTCCTAGCGATTGTAGAAATTATGGTGTTTATCACAAGTTCTAGGTTCATGCAAATTTTTTCAAATTATACATAAACCCAAAAGATCATTCCCAAATTGATCAAGTTTAGAAAAATATTAAGAATAGAGATAAACACGTAAACTATGAAAAAGAAACATTGATTAAACCCATAAAAGAAAATTACATCATCCAAGAACAAGATCCATCATCCCCCTAACAAAGGAAAAATTAGTTACACATGAAAAAAAAAAGAACACAAAGGAAAAAATATGACAAACTCCATTGTAGAAAGGTAGAAAGGTTGAAGAAAATATCTAATCTTCAAGCCTAATTGCGCCCACACCACATTAGGGTTTGTGCCTCTTAACGGCTGTTGCGTTCTGTCCAAGTGTCTCTAAGAGTGTGGCGTAACTTATGAATTTATAAGAAAAAATGTGGGTTTTCTGCACAGTCAGCACTCAGGCGCTACGTTACCAGTGCTTAGGCACTGGCCCATTAAAACCACGGTGCTTATGTATCGAGCGCCTAGGCGCTCTGACTTTAGCGCCTAGGCGTTGAACCACCAGAATGCAAAATCAGCTCTGTGTCTCATACAATCGTCTAGTCTTCTTCCATGCATAATTACCTATAAAAAACACATAAAAACACACAATTAAAACATAAATTAGAAAAACTAAAAACAAAAGAAACTTAAGCACAAACTCAATCAAAAAGAATAAAAGAGAATGAAAACCCAAGACTTTGAACTGTAAAAATATGAATTTTTGCAGGTTCATCACTCCCCCAAACTTAAGCTTTTGCTTGTCCTCAAGTAAAAACAAAAACAAAAACAAAAAGACTAAGGGTCTTTAAAGCTTGTAATGTAAGGCCAAGGGTATGTGTTAAGAAAGAAGTGGTAGGAAAATAAAAACAAAAGTTGAGATACAAAATCATGTAATTTCACAACTCAAGCCTCAAAATATTGAACAAGTGCAAAACGGAGCAAAAGAATCAACACAACATTCACTTTCTTTCTTTCTTTCTTTTCTTTTCTTTTCTTTTTCTTTTTCAAGAACCTCCACCCCCAAACTTATTTCTTTGCAATACTGTGGGTAGACTTCTCTCTTTTTTTTTTCCTTTCTTTTTTTTGTTGAAATTTTTTAGCTTCACAAAACTTCATGCACAAAAATAACAAAGACTTGAATAATAAAATAATACAAGATATGCACTCAATAGAGGTTATGTAAGAGAGGAATTTCTTTTTTTCATATAGGTATGGGAAAAGGAAAATATGGGTAAAAGAAAAGAAATAGAGGCTAAACAATAAACAAGGCTGCAAAAAGGACCTAAGAATATACTGTATATACAGGTTAGCTTGAAAGGCTCAAACGGTCTAAAGAACGTCCTTATCATTTCCTTAATCATGCACTACCTAGGATTTCGCCTCAAAAGAAAATCAAACAACTTCTAGATGAAAATCATCCACACACATGCAATCCCATAAACTTTCTCTAAGCTTGACATGCAATTAAATTCCAAAGTCTATCAATCATAAAGATGGGAAGAACATCTATACACAATCAAAACAATAGAGATAAATGCAACTCATAAATTCTCATGTGCTAACCCAAGAAATCAAATCAATCCATAATTCAAACAATCATTAGATATTCAATTCAACACATCGGCATGCACAGAATTAAAACAGAGACTTAAAACACAAAATGGATGATGATGACAAAATCAAAATAAATAAAAATAAGTAATTAAATGAAATAAATGCAAGAAATGAAAAGAAAAACTCTTTTTGGCAAATGACTAAATACATCCCCCTACAAATGCTCCAAACTCGGGAGGCACCTAAGTCAATTTAACACTAGCTAACTATAAAACAAAAATAGAAAAATGTTAATCAACAAAATAAGAAATAACAAAATAAAAATAAAAATAAAAAAGAAAAAGAGAGAAAATTTGGGTTGCCTCCCAAAAAGCGTTTGTTTAACGTCATTAGTTCGACGTTGCCTTTCCAACTAATTAAGGTGGCTTGAAGCACGAGAAGTAGGATGACATTTTTCTCTTATCAGTTCTTTGCCTCCATACTCTGTCACTACCTTTGGAATCAATCTACAATAAATCAGTGGAAGCTGGAGGATCTTTTTCAATTGCAGTACTTTTAGAAAGAAGATGACCTTTCTCCTTTTCATCCACAATCTTAGAAGTGAGAAGATTAACATTGATTGATGATGAAGGACTCTTACTAGCCAAATCCTGTGGAAGCTTATCTTGAATGCATTTGACAAGGGCATAAAGATCTGATGTCAGTGCAGATTTATCAAAAACATTAATAGTCACTTGATCACCATCCACCCTCAAAATAAACTCTCCTCTAGGTACATCAATTAACGCTCATGAAGTAGCTAAGAATGGTTTTCCAAGAATCAGAGGAATATTGGCATCCTCATTCATATCCAAAATCACAAAATTAGCTAGGAAAATAAATTTGTCAACCTTCACTAGCAAATCTTCTACTATACCATATGGATGTTTAATTGACCGATCAGCTAGTTGAAGAGACATTGTAGTTGGCTTCACTTTATCAATCCCAAGCTTGCGGAGAATTGACAATGGCATTAAATTGATGCTAGCCCCTAAGTCACATAGAGCTTTCTCAATAGTTAACTCACCAATAGTGCACGAAATAGTGAAACTACTTGGATCTTTCAATTTAGATGGCAGATTCCTTTGAATAATAGCACTGCACTCTTCAGTAAGTGCTACAGTCTCATCTTCCTTGAGTTTTCTCTTCTTCAAGAGTAAATCTTTCATGAATCTAGCATATGAGGGCATCTGTTTAAGTGCTTCAGTAAAGGGAATATTTATCTGTAGCTTCTTGAAGACATCTAAGAACTTTGAGAATTGCCTCTCTTGATTCTCCTTCTTTAACCTTTGAGGAAATAGAAGTCTAGCATACAATGAAGGGTCAATTATTTTCTGCTCAAGTTTCTTCTTCTTCCTCTGTCACTTTAGTTGCTTCTCTTGAGCTTCTTCATTACAGTACTCTTGAGTTGAGACATCCGCAACAGGAACATCAGTTTTTTCAACTTCTTTAACTTGCCCTTCCAAAGTCTTGCCACTTCTCAGTGTAATTACATGACATTGCTCCTTTGGATTGATGATAGTATCATTCGAAAAGGTACCTGGAGGTCTCTCTTGAAGCTATTTTGCTATCCGCCCCACTTGATTCTCTAAATTTTTAATAGCAACTCCTTGATTCTGAAAATTTACTTTTGTTTCCTCCATAAAAGCAGAAGTCTGTTGCACAAAAGCAGAAGTGTGTACAGAGAGTTTCTCAAGTGCAATCTCAAGAAGAGACTTCTTCTCTGGTACTGTTTGATTGCTGCAAGAAAAATTAAGATGATTCCTCCACCCTGAATTATATGTATTTGAAAATGAAGTACCTTAAGGTCTGGAAGGATTACTCATATAATTGACCTGTTCTTAAGAATTGAAACCAGAATTACTTGCCTCACATCCACCACTTGCATGGTTACCTACACAGAAATCATAAATTAACACCTGGTGATTCACAGAATTTATTTGCATACCCTCAACTTGCTTGGTCAGGTTAGTTAACCGCTGAGAAATACTTTTATTCTGAGCAAGTAAGGCATCGAGAGTACCGAGTTCCATCACTCCTTGTCTGACAACTGCTCTCCCACTAGGAAACTGATATTCATTGGTGGCCATAATTTCAAACAATTCTTAAGCTTCTTCAGTAGTTTTGGTATTTAAAGATTCACCTGCAGATGCATCCACTATAGCTCTAGTAGGATGATTCAAACCATTATAGAAAATCTGCACCTGCTGCCAAACTTCAAATGCATGATGAGGACACCTCCTTAATAGCTCCTTGAATCTCTCCCATGCTTCATAAAGAGATTCTCCTTGATTTTGAGTGAAACAAGCAATTTTACCCCTCGTCTTCACAAACACTGATGGAGGAAAGTATCGAGTCAAAAATTTGATAACCAGATCCTCCCAAGTAGAAATGCTCCTTTGTGGTTGGGCTTATAGCCAGCTCTTCACTTTGTCTATGAGAGAAAATGGGAACAATCGTAATCTAATGGCATCATCAGTAACACCATTATACTTAATAGTATTGCAGAGCTGCAAGAAATTTGCAATGTGCAAATTTGGATCTTCTACCTGACTTCACCCAAACTGATTATGCTGCACCAACTGTAGAAATATTGGCTTGAATTATTGGCTTGAATTTCAAAATTTCAAAATTATTGGTTTGAATAGCAGGATGCACAATACTAGTAGAAATATTCTCAGCATATAGGGTAGCATAGTCAGCCAATGTACGTCTTCACTCTGCAGTTATAACTATTTCAGCCATCTTTTCTTCTATTTCTTCAAACTTCTTCCTTTCTCTAGCTGCTTTCCTATTTGCTCTAGCTGTTCTTCCTATCTCTGGATCAAAAAGTAATTCTTCTGACTCTAGAGAACCTTGCATAAACACAAACAAGCAAACCAGAGTGAAGTAAAGAAAGAAATTAAAAATAAAAATAAAAATAAATGACTAATAAAATTAAACCAAGAAAACAAAGAAACAAATTAAAAAAGAAAATTTAAAGAAAATTAAAAATTAAAAAATTAAAATAAATAATTAAAAGAAAATTAAACAAAGAAAAAAATACTTAAATTAGTGTCTTTTCAACTACTATTTAATATTAATAACAATAATCCCCAGCAACGGCGCCAAAAACTTGTTGCAGAATTTGGCAAGTGCACCAAATCGACAAAAGTAATAAAAAATGAGTAGAGTATCGTCCCACGAGAATTAAGTTATTAATTACTAAATTTGCCAAATCAATACTATTCAAGCTATTGAAAAGAGGGTTGATGCAAATTTAATTAAAAAGAAATATAAAATCAGTAAATAATAAATCAAAGGGATGAAAAATAATGATGTTAAAGCGTTAGGGTTCAGATTTCACTTGAACTTTTTAGATGCACACTCAAATATTGGTTTAACTATGTTCTATTTCAATGATTTATGGTCAATTCTCAAAATTAATTAATACACAATCCCTTGATATATTAATCCTCTTACGCTGATTAGAATTAACTAATCCCTTAGCCTAACCCCAATTAGAAAGGCATTATCAAGAACGAGGGAATTAAAAGAAATACCACATAACCCACAACGTCTATTCCTAGCGATTGTAGAAATTATGGTGTTTATCACAAGTTCTAGGTTCATGCAAATTTTTTCAAATCATACATAAACCCAAAAGATCATTCCCAAATTGATCAGGTTTAGAAAAGCATTAAGAATAGAGATAAACACGTAAACCATGAAAAAGAAACATAAATTAAATCCATAAAAGAAAGTTACATCATCCAAGAACAAAATCCATCATCCCCTAACAAAGGGAAAATTAGTTACATATGGAAAAAGAAGAACACAAAGGGAAGAATATGACAAACTCCATTGTAGAAAGGTAAAAAGGTTGAAGAAAATTCCTAATCTTCAAGCCTAATTCCACCCACACCACATTAGGATTTGTGCCTCTTGACGGCTGCTGCGTTCTGTTCAAGTGTCTCTAAGAGTGTGGCGTAACTTATGAGTTTATAAGAAAAAACGTGGGTTTTCTACACAATCAGCGCTCAGGCGCTGGCCTATTAAAACCACGGTGCTTACGTATCGAGCGCCTAAGCGTTCTGACTTTGGCGCCTAGGCGCTGAACCACCAGAATGCAAAATTAGCTCTGTGTCTCATACAATCATCTAGTCTTCTTTCATGTATAATTACCTATCAAAAACACATAAAAACACACAATTAAAACATAAATTAGAAAAACTAAAAATAAAAGAAACTTAAGCACAAACTCAATCAAAAAGAATAAAAGAGAATGAAAACTCAAGACTTTGAACCGTAAAAATATGAATTTTTGCAGGTTCATCAATTGATCAACAAAAAAATGTCTGTCTAATCGGTAATGGGCAGTAAGCATGCCCTATTTTGCGATAGCTAGCGATTGATCAACAAAAATGGACCGATTGATCAGTCTAATGCAAATAATTGAGCTCCATTTATACTATTCAATGATTAATTAGTAAAAAAGTGGGTGCCTAATCACTTAATTACAGAGACTTACCCATAAAAATCCCTTGCAAAAGATTGAAACCAATAGCCACAAAAAATTCCTAAAAACTTAACTTTAAAAGAGAACCTCTCTAGCAAAGATTTCTGAAACAACTTTCACTTAATTTTCACACCAAGATTCCCATTTTCATGATTTAACACTTCAACATTTTCAATCAACAAACTAGGACCAACAACTACATGACAAAATTTAAGTAAAGCTACTAAAACAACTAAAAAAAATTGGTGCCAAAAAATAAACAACTAAACAAACTAATAATTGATCAAACAAAACAACAATCACATAGAGCATATAATTGAGTAGCTAACTAACATAAATGCAAATTTAATGATCTAACATGCAACTAAGCTACAATAGGCAAGAGTATCTACCAAAAGTAAACTAAATTAAACTCAAAAGTAAAGGATATGATAAAAGGATATAATGAACTTGGGATGCCTCCCAAGAAATGCTTTTTTATAGTCCTTAGTTTGATTTCCTTCAAGTTCAAGTGGGTTGAGCTAAAGGTAAAGAGGATTTTTGTCTATCCACTTCTCCTCCAAAGTAATGGTTCAACCTATGTCCATTCACCTTGAAGCTTCTTCTCGAGTCAAATTCAGCTATCTCAATTGCTCCATAGGGAAAGACCTCTTTTACCAAAAGTGGTCCAGACCATCTTGACTTTAACTTTCCTAGATATAATTTGAACCTTAAATTGAACAGTAACACTTGTTGGCCTGACTCAGAATGTCTTGAGGTGATCTTCTTGTCATGCTATGATTTTGTTCTCTCTTTATAGATGCGAGCATTCTCATAAGCACCGTGGCAAAACTCATCTATCTCATTCAACTGGAGTAACCTTTTCTCACCTGCTTCCTTTTACTCAAAGTTTAAAAACTTAGTAGCCCAAAAGGATTTATGCTCCAATTCAACTGGTAAATGGCAAGACTCACACACCAATTGATAAGGTGACATGCCAATTAGGGTCATGAAAGCAGTTCTGTAGGCCCATAATGCATCATCTACCTTTCTTGCCTAATCCTTCCTTGAAGAACCCACCATTTTCTCTAAAATTCTCTTCAATTCCTTATTTAAAACCTCAACTTGTCCACTTGTTTGAGGATGATACAGAATAGCAATTTTATGAGAAACCTCATACTTAGCCAATAGTGCCTCAAGTTGCTTATTACAAAAGTGGCTCCCTCCATCACTTATCAAAGCCCTTGGGACTCCAAACCTTGAAAATATGTTCTTCTTCAGAAATCCAATAACCACTTTAACATCATTGGTCGGAGAAGGTATGACTTCCACCTATTTTGAGACATAATCCACAACTACTAACATGTAGAGGTTGGAAAATGACAAAGGGAAGGGTCCCAAGAAATCAATTCCCTAGACATCAAAAAATTATTATCCCTAAACATCGTTGCAGTATAATGGTGAGTATTCCCGCCTGTCACGTAGGTGACCAAGGTTATATCCTCAGCAACAACGCTAAAAACTTGTTACTCAATTAGTAAATATACCAAATCACAAAAGTAATATAATGGTGAGTGAGTATCATCTCACAAGGATTACATTGTCAAGTACCAAATTCACCAAATCAACATTATCTAGGCTATGGGAAGTTAAGATTAAAAAGAGCTATGAAGGACATTGACATAAAGATCTTAATATAAAACTACTAACACCAATAACTAACAAGAAAATTACTAAAATCAACTAGAGTAAACACAACTAACAAGTTAAAGGATAAAAGGTAATGATATGAAAGTATTAGGGTTCAAATTTTACTTGAACTCTTTTGATGTAAACTCAAAGATTAGCTTAACCAAGTTTTATTCCAAGATTCATGGTCACATTTCCAAAATTAACCAATATCCAATTCCTTAGTATATTAGCCCTCTTCAAGCAACTTAGAGTTAACCACTTCCTTAGTATATCCCTAAATAGAGAAAGCTTTATCACAAACAATAGAGTCAAAAGTAAGACTACACAACCTACAATGCCTTTTCCCATAAATTGAAGAGATTGTGATATTTATCATAAGTTCTAAGCTCATTCATAATTTTTTCAAATCATACATAAACCCTAAAATCATTTCAAGAATGGCCAAGTCAAGAAAAACATTAAGAGAAGAGATAAACACTTGAATCATGAAATATAAACTTAGATTAAGCATAAAAATGAGTTTACATTATCCAAGAATAAGATCAATTATCACCCTAACTAGAGAAACTTAGTTACACATGGAGAAAAGAATAACAAAAAAAAAAAATCAATAAACTCCATGGAAGAAAAGTGGAAAAATGGAAGAAAACTCCTAATCTTCAAGCTTGGATGCTCTAATGCCAAACTAAGGTTTTTCCCTCTCCTCCTCTTTAGAATGAATGCCCAAAAGCACTTCTTCTCCTTTTATAGGTGCAACAAACGTGTTAGGATTTCCTTTAACCGATTAATTGCCCAATTTTGGGGGATTAATCATTAGTTGACAGTAACATTACTCTTCTATTCATAGGTGATTAATCAACCACTTTTTGGGTGATTAGTTGTGTGAGTATTCGCTGCACTAGAGTTTTGGGTGATTAATCATCCAAAAAATGGATGATTAATTGGTGGCTGGCAGAATGCACCCCTTGGTTGCCTAACAAATGATTAATCATTGAGAAGTGGGTGATTTATCATCCAAAACTCAAAATTTTCTTTCTTGTTTCTTGTTGCGCTAAAATACACTAAGAGCAAGTGCACTCTATCGCCAAGTAATATAGGACTTGAGTCTTAGTTATCAATCCCACAAGGAATAATTGGTAATTACTAGATTCGTAAAACTCTTTATTATTTAGACAATCAAAAGTGTATGAATAGATTCAAGAACAAATAAAGAAAAATAAATAAAGAAAAACAATGAACAATCAAACAAAGAATAGATAATCAAGGAGAGAGAGACTAGGGCGCAAGGTTCACTTGAATCCAATTATTTGGATTTTCTTTCATTTATGATGTAAGGTAATCCTTTTTTCATTATTCTATTACCTACTATTGAATCCCAATGGTCATGGATGAAACAATATTCTACTCCTAAATTAAATCACCTATTTGGTCATTTAGTTGAATTAATTAGGAAAGCATTAAGCTTCAATTCAAGAGATGAACTAACATACCTATCAATTTCATTGGTAGGAAAAATTGATGTTTGGTCATTCACCAATATAATCCTAGGCTTACCATATAGATCTACTCATTGAATGCGGATGGTCACCGGTCAAATAATGAATTAAAACACGCCAAAAGTGATTAAGTTATGACAAGAATGCAAGCAATATAACAGACCCTAAAAGAAATTATCTTAATCAAATTAGAAATCAAACCCAAATAATTAGGAAAGTAAGATCCCTCATAGCCCTAGCTATGGGTTTAGCTACTCATGTTTAATACAAACAAACTCATATCATAATACAAACTCATGGAAAGGAAACCCAAAAAAAGGAGAAAACTAGAGGGAAAGAGAAATCAAAACCCGTTTTACAGTGATTATGATCTTCAAGCCTTCAAGAATTGAATCCTCCCTTCAAAGCCGTCCTCCAAAGTCTAATGATGCGAAAGTGTTCTCTCAGGATTAGGGATTTTTTGCGTTGTTGTGAAGCAAAAAGAGCTCTTTTACTAAACTTTTTTTCCCCTTTTATAGAAAAGTTGACAGCTTTTTGTATCTAACTTGCACAATTTTTCTCACCCTTTAGATGGCCGATTTTGCTCTCGACCTCAACAGAGAAGTTTTAGGATTTTTTGTTATCTTTATAATGCCTTAAACAACGCGTCAATCTGATCTCTGTAACTTAAGATATAGCTCAATTAATGAGGAATGATCAGGATAATGTGGGAATCTAAATTTTACTCCAAATCAAATCTCTTTGAGAATCTTTATCCAATCTCCAATCTAAGATTTTGTATCCAATTAGAACTCTAATTAGCATCTAAGAATAAGATAAGAATCCTTTACATATTTATCTTCAAGAATTTCTTCTTTTCGTACAAAATCTAATGATTTATCTTGAAAATTCAAATATAACTAGATGAAGAGATAATTATTTAAAAATAAATAAAAAATAAAAATTAATTAATAATCCTAATAAATAAACTCAAAATATGAGTGTATTTAACACTCATCAAATACCCCCAAACTTGAATAACTGCTTGTCCTCAAGGAAAGAATAGAAATCGAAAACAAGATTAAACTTAACATCTAAAAACATGAATCAAGGGAAATTCCACAATTTAAAAATTCAAATTCAGTAATCAAATTCAATCAAGTAAGACCATTTAGTACTTAAAGCAATTAAAGGTTTGAGTCTAGCTTGCAACTTTCTCTTTACCAACCAATTGAGGTCACTCATCTTTCTATCGCTCGAAGTGTTTAAGGACAAAGAGATCACTCAAATTTCTCTTGAAAAAATGCAATATCATAGGTTTGCTTATCAATCTCATCTCCACTTCCAAGTTCACATACAACACAAGAATCGAAAGGACTTTGCTTTAGTTGTAACAGGGCCAAGGGTATAAAAAAAAAGTAGGAAAAAGATAAATAAGGGTAAAGAATACTCATGGATAAATCAATATAAAGTAAAATTAGACTAAAAAGATGATGAATAGAGCATAATGCACAAGAATATAACAAATTCTCACTTTCAACCTAATATTCTCATTATTCTTCACCAACAATTCTTTTCTTTTCTTCTTTTTTTCTTTTCAAACTTTTCTTTCTGTTTTTCTTTTTTTTTAGACTTTTTTCATTTTCTTCTTTTTTTTAACCCTTGAAGACAAAAATAACCTTTTATAACTTCTCAATTAACACATTAATTGCTCAAAAGAATTCAACTTAATTATTTAATTAGGTATTCAAAGAAATCAATTTTAGACTCAAATGGGGCAACTAAGGGGTTATTTAATCAATGCAACTCTAGAAGTCAAGAAAGAATTAAGCCTAATTGCCTTAATCATATTCAAGTCTGTATGTAAATCATTAAAGCCTCAACAAGATATCAAAGTAAATTTTAGCGCACATAAATCAAGAGAAAACTCACTCCAGAAGAAAAATAGGATTTTATGAAAAATTTAATCATTAAAGCTCAAAACTCACTTTCTGCCTAGAGTTAATTAAGAGAACAAAAGTAAGCAGACTTGGTTAATTTCTAACTAAGATGCTAAATTTCACTTTGCTTAATTGAAAAAGATTACTTCACACAAAATCAGCTCATGAGTAATGGAATCCCCTTAAAAACATATCTCTATCAGCTCAGAATAAATCAAGACATCAACGCACAATTCTAGCTTAATTACCAGCAATACTCAAGTGCTCATTAAATTTTTTTTGGCACAAAGATTGTAAAAGTACCCCCCACACTTAAGATAAACATTATCCTCAATGTGAAAGAAAAAGAAATAAAGGGGTAAAGAAAAGAACAACACAACCTGATGAACAGTGAGTCAGTGTTAGGCATAGAAGAAGCATAAGAGTCAGCGCTGTAGCAGAATCTGAAAAATCCTAAAACACATGAGTAGCATCTACAAGAAAAACAAAAATAACAAAAATAACTAAAATAAGATAAATAAAAAAGAAACATAGGTTGCCTCATGTGAAGCGCTTGTTTAACATTATTAGCTTGACGTTGGGCCAGTGCCATGCGTAGGTGAGGTGGATTGAGTGGTGCTCAATCTCCACTCCTTTTTCATAGTATTTTGCTCTTTGCCCATTTATCTTGAAAGGTTGTTAGCCTTCTTTCGTCACTTCAAGCATACCATACAGTAAGACTCGAACAACCTCATATGGTCCATACCATTTCGACCTCAGCTTACCTAGAAAAATATGAAGACATGAGTTATAAACAAGAATTTCATCCCCAATCTTAAACTCACGTTGTTTGATATGCATGTCATGCCACTTCTTTATTCTCTACTTATAGAGCTTGGCATTCTCATATGCCTTAAGACGAAGTTCATCCAGCTCATTGAGCTGGTTATGTCACTGCACACCTGTAGCATTCATATCAAAATTCAGAAATTTAAGTGCCAAATAAGCTCTATGTTCTAATTCCACAGCTAAGTGACAAGCTTTACCAAACACAAGTCTATAAGGGGACATACCAATGGGTGTTTTGAATGCAGTCCTATAGGCCCACAATGCATCATCCAATTTTGAAGATCAATCTTTACGGGATGCATTAACAATCATTTCCAAAATCTTTTTCAATTCACGGTTTAAAACCTCCACTTGGCCATTTGTTTGTGGATGATAAGGAGTGGTGACTTTATGGGTGACACCATATTTGCTCAAAAAATTGTCAAATTATTTATTGTAAAAATGAGTGCCACCATCACTTATGATTGCTCGGGGTATACCAAATCGAGTAAAAAATATTTTTTTTCAAAAATCTTACCACTACCCAAGCATCATTAGTAGGCAATGCCACGGCCTCAACCCATTTAGAAACATAATCCACAACAACAAGTATGTATTGATTAGAAAAAGATTTTGGGAAGGGACCCATGAAATCAATGCCCCAGACATAAAAAATTTCACAAATCAAGATGTTATTCAATGGCATATAATGTCTCCTAGAGATGTTTCCACTGCGCTGGCATTTATCACAAGATCGAATAAATTCAAACGCATCCTTAAACAAAGTTGGCCAATAAAATCCACATTGTAAAACCTTCTGTGTAGTTTTGGTGAGACCGAACTGACCACCAGTTCCCCTAGCATAACAATGTTCAAGAATGGAATGACTCTCACTATAATGAATGCATCTCCTAATAACATTATCAGCACAAACTCTAAGCAAGTATGGATCCTTCCATAAATAATGCTTAACATTTAATAAGAATTTTTTTTTTGTTGATAACTGAGATTCGGTGGAAGGATATTACCTATGAGGAAGTTTACAAAATCAACATACCATGGCAAAAAGGAGACTGCAAAGAGGTGCTCATCAGGAAATGATTCATTTATGGCACGCTCAGTAGCGGGCTCTAACACCTCTTTATCCAATCGTGATAGGTGGTCAGCTACAAGATTCTTTGTCCTCTTTTTATCACGTATCTCAATATCAAACTCTTGTAGCAAAAGAATTCACTGAATCAGCCTGGGCTTAGCATCCTGATTAGCAAGCAAATACTTAATAGCAGAGTGGTCAGTATAACAAATAACCTTAGAGAGAATGAGGTAAGGACTAAATTTATCAAAAGCAAATACTACCACAAGCAACTCCTTTTCAGTAGTGGTGTAGTTCCTTTGTGCCTCATTCAAAGCACGGCTAGCGTAATAAATAGTTTGAAAAATTTTACCTTTCCTCTGAACCAACATGGTCCCAACTGTTGTATCGCTTGCGTCACATATGATTTCAAAAGGTAAGGACCAATCAGGGGCAACAATGATGGGTGCACTAGTTAACTTTTCCTTCAAAGTAAGAAATACATTTAAACAAGAGTCAAAAAAGTCAAATGGTTCATTCTTCACTAGGAGGTCTGTTAAAGGTTTGACAATTTTGGAAAAGTCCTTGATGAACCTCCAATAAAAACTTACATGCCCTAAAAAGCTTTGAACGGATTTAACAGATTTAGGTGGAGGTAATTTCACAATTACTTCCACCTTTGCTGGATCAACCTCCATACCTTTGGGCGAAACCTTATGCCCTAAAATAATGCATTCTTTACCATAAACTAGCATTTTTCCCAGCTCAACACAAGATTGGTGTTCTTGCATCGCTCCAAAACCAAACTGAGATTATGTAAACAATTATCAAAAGAAGAACCAAACACAGAAAAATCATCCATGAAAATTTCAATACAATCCTCTATCAAGTCAGAAAAAATGGCCATCATACACTGCTGAAAAGTAGCTGGTGCACTACACAATCCAAAAGGGCATCCATCTATATGCAAATGTACCATACGGACATGTGAAAGTGGTTTTCTCTTGATCCTCAAGTGTCACATGTATTTGCATATAGCCAGAATATCCATCCAAGCAATAGAAAAATGCATGACCTAAAAGTTTTTTTAACATTTGATCAATAAAGGGCATAGGAAAATGATCTTTTCGAGTGGCATCATTCAATTTCCTATAATCAATGCACATACGCCACCCAGTCATATTTCTAACAGTTATAAGTTTCTTCTTTTCATTTTCTATGACTATTGTACCCCCTTTTTAGGCACCACTTGAACCGAACTTACCAAAGGACTATCAGAAATAGGGTAGATGATACCTGTGTCGAGCAGCTTTATTACCTCCTTCTTTACAACCTCTTTCATGTTTGGGTTGAGACGCCTCTGTGGTTGCACAAGCGGCTTGTTCTGCGCCTCTATTTAAATCATGTGGGTGCATATGGTAGGGCTGATGCCCATAATGTCATGAATGGTCCACCCAAATGCCTTCTTGTTCTCCCTTAACATTCTCATGAGTTTCTCCTCTATCGGACCTGAAAGTAAAACAAAAATAATCACAGGTAAAGATGATGGAGGATCCAGAAAAGCATGCTTTAAATTAGAAGGAAGGGGCTTGAGTTCAAGTTCGGGAGGCTCCTCAATTGAGGGTTTTAGTGTAGGAATATTCTTCCTATCCAAATACTTATAATGCCCCCAAGTTCTTCTTCTGTCCACGGACATGCCCACTTCTAACCGCATTATCATTCCTATGACCTCTTCATCATCCTCAAGGTCAGTGGTGGCCATGGTCAAGACCCTCTCCAGAACATCATTAGTCACAGATTCCTACAAATGTGAATTCATAACATCATCCAAAACATCAGTAGAATTAATGCAATTACATGAATCAAAGAAACTAGGATGTTTAACAGAATTAAAAACATTAAAAATTACTTCCTCGTCATTTAATCACAAAGTCAACTTCCCTTGATGGACATCAATCATAGTCTTTTCAGTAGCAAAGAATGGATGCCCAAGTATGATTGCGACCTCAAAATCCTCCTCCATATCCAACACATTGAAATCAATTGGAAAAATAAATTTATCCACCTTTACCAAAATATCTTCCAATACACTACGAGGGTAAGTGATGGATCTATCAGTCAGCTGCAATGAAATATTGGTGGGCTTGGGTTCATGTATATCTAATTTCTTAAACACAGAGAAAGCCATCAAATTTACACTGGCACCTAAATCACACAATGCTTTATCAAAATAAGAATTACCAATATAGTAAAGAATAGTAAAACTCCCTGGATCTTTTAATTTCGGTGGTAGCTTCTTCAAGAGAATAGCAGAACACTCTTCATTTAGTATGATTGTCTTATATTCCTCAAGCTTACGTTTGTTTGAAAGTATCTCCTTCAAAAACTTTGCATATTTTGGCATTTGGGAGATAGCTTCTAAAAACGGAATGTTAATTTGTAATTTCTTAAACATCTCCAAGAATTTTGTAAATTGCTTGTCTTGTTGAGTGTTCTTGAACCTCTAAGGGAAAGTAATGGATAAGTTCTATGGCTCACTTACCTATACCATGGAGGGTGCTTCACTTGCCTTTTCCTTTTCTGCAGTGAGTGACTCATCAATGGTATCTTCTTGCTCTTGAGTTTGCTCCTCTTTGTTCTTGGAAAGATCCTCAAGCTCCTTACCACTTCTCAGGGTAATTGCCTTCACATGTTCCTTTGGATTAGGCTCGGTAGTACTAAGCAAAGACCCTAGTGCCCTTTTTGACATCAAAGTGGCTAACTGACTGATCTGAGTCTCTATGCTCTTCATTCTGGATTTTGAATTCTGCATGTACTTCATCACAAGATTTTCAAAATTTTGCTTCTCTGCAGATACCTGAAAACCTGGAGGTGGTTGTGGCGCTCTCTGCTTGTCATATTGATTTCCCCATTTGAAATTAGGGTGGTCAACAGAAATTGTACGTATTGGCATAAGGATTGTACTGCTGCCAGTTAGAATTACCAATAAAATTTACTCCTTCAGGCTCGGGGGCAAATGGACTACCAACTTGATAATTTGAACTTGTATGACCCTGTCCTCTATATGCCTCACAAATGATTAGTGGGACTGCACTATTTGTCACCATCAAAGTCTCAACCTTCTTTGTCAAATCTTCTAATTGACTCAAAATGGCTGTAGAAGAATCAATAGCATGTACACCTACTTGTTTCTTAGGAACCTGGCGCTCATTCTGAATTGATAACTGTTCAGCGTCATTTCTTCAATCAGTACTTGGCTCTCAGTAGATGTTTTCCTCCATATTGTACCTCCTGCAGCAGCATCAATGAGTGAATGATTTATAGGTGACAAACCATTATAAAAAGTCTGAACCTGCTACCATACGGGGAATCCATGATGTGGACATCTCCTCAACAACTCTTGAAAGCACTCCCAAGCTTCATAAAGAGTGTCCATTTCAAACTACACAAAAGAAGATATGTCATTCCTTAACTTAACATATTTAGAAGGAGGAAAATACTTAGCCAAAAACTATTGTGTCAACTGATCTCATGTAGTGATGGAACCCCTCGGTAATGACGTTAACCATTGACTTGCTCTGTCCCTAAGAGAGAAAGGAAAGAGTCACAATCAAATTGCATCATTTGTCACCCAATTGTACTTGATAGTATCACACAATTGCAAGAACCTGGCCAAATGCTGATTTGGATCATCTGAAGGCAATCCACCAAACTGAACCGAATTCTGAATCATGGAGATCAATGCTGGTTTAATCTCAAAATTATTAGCCGCCACAACTGGTCTTATAATACTCCCGCCATACCCTTCAGCAGTGGGCATAGAGTACTCAAGCATGGTTCGCTCTACTTGGGTAGCTCTTTCCATCCTATTTATATTTTCTGTTATAGTTACAATAAAATACTGCTTCCTTAACCTGCGAGATGTTTTTTTAATTTCTGGATCAAAAGCTGAATCAGGAAACTGAGATAGAGTAAGCATAAACAAAAAAAATAGGAAGTGAAAAATTAATTAAAAATAAAATAAAATAAGAAATAAAAATAAAAATAAAGAATAAAATGGCGTTTAAATTGACTAGAGCTTTTCACTTCTAATATTGCCAAACTTATTCCCCAACAACGGCACCAAAAACTTGTTGCGTGTATTATACGCTAAGAGCAAGTGCACTCTATTGCCAAGTAATATAGGACTTGAGTCCCAGTTATCGATCTCATGAGGAATAATTGGTAATTACTAGATTCGTAAAACTCTTTGTTATTTAGACAATCAAAAATGTATGAATAGATTCAAAAATAAATAAAGAAAAATAATGAACAATCAAATAAAGAATAGATAATCAATGAGAGAGAGACTAGGGCGCAAGGTTCACTTGAATCCAATTATTCAGATTTTCTTTCATTTATGATGTAAGGTAGTTTTTTGGCCAATATTCTCTTACCTGCTATTGAATCCCAATGGTCATGGATGAAAAAATATTCTATTCTTAAATTAAATCACCTATTTGGTCATTTAGTTGAATTAATTAGGAATGTATTAAGCTTCAATTCGAGAGATGAACTAACATACCTGTAAATTCCATTGGTAGGAAAAATTGATATTTGGTCATTCACCAATATAATCCTAGGCTTACCATATAAATCCACTCATTGAATGCGGATGGTCACCAGTCAAATAATGAATTAAAACATGTCAAAAGTGATCAAGTTATGACAAGAATGCAAGCAATATAATAGACTCTAAAAGAAATTACCTTAATCAAATTAGAAATCAAACCCAAATAATTAGGAAAGCAAGATCCCCTATTACCCTGGCTTTGGGTTTAGCTACTCATGTTCAATACAAACAAACTCATATCACAATACAAACTCATGGAAAGAAAACCCAAAGAAAGGAGAAAACTAGAGGGAAAGAGAAATCAAAACACCTTTTACTATGATTATTATCTTCAAGCCTTCAAGAATTGAATCCTCCTTCGAAGCCATCCTCTAAAATTTGCTAACGCAAAAGTGCTCTCTCAGGATTAGGGATTTTTTGCGTTGTTGTGAACCAAAAAGAGCTTTTTTGCTAAACTCGTTTTCCCCCTTTTATAGAAAACTTGACAACTTTTCGTATCTGACTTGTACGATTTTTCTCACCCTTTAGATGGCCGATTTTGCCCTCGACCTCAATAGATAAGTTTTAGGATTTTTTGTTATATTTTCAATGTCATAAATGGTGCATCAATTTGATGTCTGTAGCTCAAGATATGACTCAATTAATGAGGAATGGTCAGGATAGTGTGGGAATCCGAATTTTCCTCCAAATCAAATCTTTTTTAGAATCCTTATCCAATCTCCAATCTAAGATTTTGTATCCAATTAGAACTATAATTAGCATTTAAAAATAAGACAAGAATTCTTCACATATTTATCTTCAGGAATTTCTTCTTTTTGTATAAAATCTAATGATTTATCCTGAAAATTCAAATATGACTAGGTGAAGAGATAATTATTTAAAAATAAATAAAAAATAAATAAAAATCAATTAATAATCCTAATAAATAAACTCAAACGATGAGTGTATTTAAGACTCATCATTTCTTGTTCAAGCTTTCCATCTTCTTCCTTGTATAACTACCTAAGAAAGCAATTTAAACATATAATGACAACCAAATTTAAAACAATGAAACATAATAAAGAAAATTGATCATATATTTCCCTAAATTCATTTACATTTGCAAAACACTACTTCAACAAAAGCATGATAAAACTCAAGAATATGGATTAATCAAAAAGGTTGGAGGAGGATGAAAACCATTATTTTGTTATGGAAAAACATGATTTTTCACAAGTTCATTAGGTCCCTATCTCCAATTCTGCATATGAAGAGGCCATAGATGGTGTTGGAAGAAGTGTTGCCTTTCACTGCGGTGATGCTGTAGATTTAGGCAATGGTTGTGGCATTAGAGGAAAGTCATGATAGAAGAGTTTGATGGTTGGTATGGCTGTAGGTTCTATTGGTTGCGTAAGTGCTATTACTTGACTTTTTTTTTTTACAGAAATACTATAGTTTGAAAATCAATTTCTTAGAGTGATGTAAGTCAAAAGTTAATTGTTAAAATAGTGTAAAGTGAAAAATGAAATATAATAAGTTGTATCTGTCAAACACGACTTGCACTTAAATAATTTTTATTTTATTTTTAATAATAAGTCGTGGCTCAGAGGCACAATTTACCCAACGATAATTTTTTTTAATTATATTTAGGTAAGTCGTGCCTTCCATCCATGACTTATAATTTTTTTAATTAAATTTTGAGTAAGTCGTAGATAGGAACCACGACTTATCCTTTTTTTAAAAAAAAAATGAATTCATGGCTTGTATTAGGGCTTAGAAGTTGGAGTTATCTCTTATAGCTGGAGTTACATTCTCTGAATTATATAATGTTGCTGAATGAATATTTACCATAATAACATATTTAGAAATCATAAGACTTAGAGTTATAAAAGGATCATTATATTCATAAATATCACCAACATCATTAACAAATGAACTACGAGTAGGGTCATATGATGACATTTGTTAATTTAAGTAAAAAATAAAAACTTCATATCAATAAACATAAAAAAGTTATAATAATAAAAAAGTATAATTAACATTCTTAATAAATATATATAATAGAGAGAATTAAACGAGAATAAGCCGAGTTTGATACAAAATAACAAATGATAGAGAAAACTTGAAAAACACTAAAATATGAAACAATATCAGATGGAGAGGGTGGAATTTATAGGTATAGATTAGGAGTTAATGCAAGTCGTGCGAGCTAACCACGTCTTCATATGATATTAAAAAAAAGGTAACTCGTACTTGTGAGGTACGACTTACATAAATTAAAAAATAAATAAATAGGTAAGTCGTGCTTACTTATATAAATTAAAAAATTAATAAATAAATGGGTAAGTCGTGCATGAGAAACACAACTTATCTAAAATAAAATAAAAGAAAAGAGATGCAGGTAAGTTGTACTTTCCAACTATGACTCATTATACGCCACTGTTTTTCACTTATCATATTTTGAGAATTAAGTTTTGACCTATACTTTTATAAAAATTTGACTTTCAAAATGTACCATTGTGATAAATAAAAAAATTGCTATTACTTAATCAGTTATAGTAAGGTGGTGACAAGTAAAATATATTTGTAGTAGATGAGGTATAGGTAAAGGATATGAGGGAAGCTAATCGAAGAGAAATGGTAGTTAATGGAAGAGAAATTAGAAGGGAAGGAGATTAGAGGAAGAATCATGAATTTGAATGAAAAGGCAGAAAATTTCGATGGAAAATTACATGATAAGAGGTTGTCCAATGGAAATGCCTCACGTGAGGCTAACGTGACTAAAGAGCCATCAAAGATAACAGGACAATTAACTAATTCAGTTTGAACCAAAGATGAGGAAGGTTATGCATCACCAGTTAAACTTAATTTGTATATAAACATTGAAAATATCTTAAACAAAAGGGGGTTATTTGTAATTTACCAAAGAATTTTATACTACAAACTTAAAATGTCTCACAACATGACTATAATAAAACATAATTCTACTATGTTCTCTCATAAAACATATAAATATTTTATAATATATCTTAAGTAATATGATCATGTAATTGAAATTCTGAAATTGAATTTTAGTCATATATGTAACACCCTCCTTAGGACATCACATTTCCGACTCCTGACTCATAATCTGAGAAGAAGTTCGCACAAAGTTTGAGTTATAAAAGATGGGTTTCAAAATTTCTTCTTTACTGAAATATAAATTTACTGAAAATATTAGGTAATATTGAAAATCATATTTCAACTATTCATTATGCAATATTGACACCAATTAATATCACAATATAAAGAGAAATATAAAATTAATAGACTTATTTTTTTAATAGTAGCAAATCTCATGACGGGTCCTACTTAATAGCACGATACAACACTAACGAGAAACTTTAACATACTTATTCCTTTTTCTGTCCATCTTGATGCATCAGACATTTGTTCCTTTGTCAACACTGCACACCTTCGAGTCCTGAATGTCCACTCCTTATTATTGTCACCAATCTCAGAGTATCCATCGCCCATTATGTCTAAGACAACTCGATCATTCTATTATTTGATTTAACAGTACAGACACAGCAAAACAGCATAACAAAGAGGTGAGACCACCTACGTCATTACCAACATGGCAGTACAGAGATAACACAAATAGCATATCATACAGATAGATCATACCATAATCATGCTATCAGCATTAATCAACTATCATCATCTAATCATTTATCAGTTCAATCATCATCCAAGTACTCAAAACAATTATCATAGCCAACATTCCTCAATTAATATATCATACAGATATAAATGTTCAGATTTATGCATATACACAAAGACTCAGTTTATCAAAAACAACTCCATGGAAGTTTTCACAATTTCGAGAAGAATGCTCTGGTTAATTGTCAGCCTTAGTCCAAAGACAATCTCCCAGTCGTTGAAAAGAATCGTGTTCTTGTCAGGTATCGTCAATGCGTTGCAACGGACTGCATCGCCAAATGGCACAGGATTCTCACCAACTGTCCATTGGTCGACCGCCGCGCCTCGACACCCCCAAGATCCATCATAGACCTCACTATCAATTCTCATTTCCTCTTCAACCACAAGGGCCATAATAGCTATTAGCTATATTTTATACAATGCACGAATATATCAGTGCAAGTCCAACCCCAAAGGGTCAAATCTTTTCAATTTCATTTGTTCAATGTAATCATATGCTTCAACGCATATTTTTCCAATGCACGTATAATGCACCAAATCCAATCACAGACATATCTTTCTAATGCATGTATAATGCACCAAATGCCAATCACAGGCAAAACATGTCATTTTCTCACAATCACGTAAAAATATTCTATCACTTTTAAATCATATAGTGATTTTTCAACAGTAGTTCAAATTACGTAAAATATTTAAACGTAACTCAAATCACTTAAAATGTTTAAACGCATCTCCAATCGCGTAGTAATATTTTATCATATTTCAAATCGCGTAAAAATATTTTATTGTATTTCCAAACACTTAGAAATATTTTACTGTATTTCAAATCACGTACTTTAAAAATTACGTTTTTAAGATACGTAAATAATTTTTTTCACCACAATTCCATTACAGAAAATATTTCTCATTCTTCAAAAATTTCATTTCCACTTTTCTCAAAATAATATGACTTTATACTTTATTTAACATATTTTTTTACTCAAGAAAATCTTTTTCCACATTTCTTTACTCAAGAAATCCTTTTCCAAAATATAATTCACAAAATCACTTTTCCATTGACGTTTCAAAACTTAACATTTTCTAACGTACTTCAAAACTCGAAAATAAGTTATACGTTAGTAAATTTTTAAAATACCATTATATTCTTCATTTTTTTCAAATCATTTCTAAATCAACCTTCCTCAAAATAATATAACTTTCTACTTCATTTAATATATCTTCTTACTCAAAAAAAAATCATTTTTCACAGTATATTCCACAAATTCACAATTCCATTTGAATTAAATCAATGTTTCTAACTTTAAAAATTACTAACACTTTCCAAAATCCAACGGATGAGTTACATGTTAGAAAATACCAAATCACTATTGTATTCTTCATTTTTTTCTTACATCAATTTTAACAAAAATAAATTCTTTTTAAAACAAATTGAGGCTCACTTGCAACCTCTCTTTTCTATTTACATAAAAATTCATTTCTCAAGTGCTAAAATACTCTGATTCCCTTTCCAAATTCTTTGTATTAAATTATATTTTCACTTGAAAAATCACTCTGTTTCATCAAACTCAATGCATTACAAGCCTTTGAAAATGTGGACATAACTATTGAAAATTATCAAAACATTTTTCCTTCTAAATTGATATGGTTTTACACAAATAAAATTATTAAAATTTTATTTTCAAAACCGAAATACCGATGGTTATAAAAAAATCAAACCCATTTGTTCAAATCCTTTTTTACTTTCTTTACAAATCCTTTTTTTCACTTTCTTTACAAATTCTTTTTCACTTTCTTTGCAAATCCTTAAAATCAATGTTTGCCCGTTTCATTCAAAACTCATATTTAGAAAAACACTTAGGATCTTTTTACACAAAATAAATCAATAAAAATTCCTCAAAGATCGTATTCTTGTTCTCTTGAAAAATAAACCCTTTGTTTATTTTTCATACTCTTCAAATAATTCAATTTTATCATTCATGAAAATATAATTTTGTGAACACCAAATTGGTTGGTGTCTTGGCCAAAAATTTGTTTAAGTTTAAGGACCAAAAATTAACTCCATTGTTCTTGAAAAATTTCAATAAAAACCCTAGTTTTGGCAGCTCAAAACCGTGACCTTCTCTATGGCTTTTGGAGCCAAAAATTCTTGTTTTATCATACTTTCATCATAATATATTCAATATATATTCATCATGCATATCATAAGCATACCATATAAGCAAATAAAAATCATACTAAGCATGCATACACAAGTAAATCATACAAAGCATATCAAGCATAGACAAAAATAATCAAAGCACATAACACACACAAATTATTACATGACCATGGATATGAATCCTCACATTGATTCATCATCCATCAAATATAAAACCATCTCTCACCACCATGCTTGGTTGGTGAGATGGATCTCCCTCTTACCTCTTGAAGATCCTCAAAAGCTTCTTGATTTGCTTCTTTTTCTAAGTCCTTCACCACCAAAGGCTTCTCAAATACAAAACAAAATACATAGAAATTAGTATACTAAGCTTGATTAAGAGGAATCATAGATCAAACATGGTTTAGAACATGAAAAAAAAAGAAGAAATGAAGTTTCCTTACACTTCACCACAAATACCCTATAATTTGGCTCTTGAAGAAAGTCCATGAAGATGAATGATTTAGAGAAAGTCTCCAACATGAAAGTTGCTTAGAATATCATGTAGATTCAAGATCTATGGTTGGATGAAATTAAAAAGTGATGGAAGGTGTTCTTGATGGTCATGGCCGAAACATAAAGGAGAAGAGAAAGGAGAGAAAATTTTCTAAGTTTAGCTTCTTGAAATTGACAAAGAAAGACCAAGAATGGGTAATAATGATGGTCTTCCACTTTGCCATCCTCTTAAGACACCAAAAATCGTGCCCCCCTCCAAACACTCTCCTAAGGATGCAAACAAATCAATAATAATGCATGTTGACCAAGACAAAGTGATAGAAGATGATAGGAATTGATTTGTAATAATTTGCCTCACAATTGGATGCATTGCCGTGGAGAGTGAGTGAGAAATGAGTGAATTATTTGAACAAAAAAATTGGTACTAAGTCATTGAGAGAAAAGGTGATAAAGTGAGATAGCAAATGAATGAAATGATTTTTGGCCCCCCTTTTTCCTTGCATGGCTATAGGAAGCACTTGGAGAAGCCACCAAATTTGACTTAGTCTTACTTTATTCAATTAAATACATTCTACTATATATCACAAAGATATAATAATTTAGAGCAATTTTGCTCTCCATTGCTGTAGAGATGCAAAGGAAATGAGCCACCAAATTTGACTTACTTTTATTTAGCTTTCTTGAATTATTGTTAGAAGAATGACCAAGTAAAATGAGTAAAGGAATTGGCCCCCTTTAGAGTGCATGGCCGTAGCTTGCATGGAGAGAAAGAAGAAAATATTTTTGTTTTAGGAAAATGACCAATAATTATGTATAATTGATCAAGACATCTAATAATGACATAAATTTTTTTTTCTTTAGCTCCAAAATGAAGCTCAAAAATCGTCCCCCTTTCATTCTTACTTCTTCAAAGTTGTCATCTTTTTCAAGCCATTATTTGAAGCATTTCTAGCCATTGATTAATTCAATGGTTAGGATTTAGGTAGACTTTTGATTAGAAGACTCAATCTAGGCCATTGGATCTTTCTCCTTTAAATCCTAGCCATTAAATGTGTCTCCAAAATAAAGGGTCAAGATTACTCCTTCTTACTTTTAATCCAAGGGTTATAATTAGTCATAGCCTTTTTAGAAGACCAAATCTCCACCATTGATTAAATCCAAATCCAATGATCATAAATGGTCCTTGTCACTTTATAAGACTAAATCTCCACCGTAGATTAAATCTAAATCCAATGGTTATAAATGGTTTCTGTCACTTTTCAAGACCAATTCTACACCGTTGATTAAATCGACGATTGATATCAAAGCCTTCCTAACTAAGTTTATTCTCACACCATTGATTAAATCAATGGTGATTATCCAATGTTTCTTTATTAAGTTTGTTTCTTAACCATTAATTAAATCAATGGTTAATCTTCAAACTAAGTATTCTCATCCAAGGGTACAAATCAAGTCAAGCCCTCTTTGTTGACTACGCAGTATAATTTTTATTATTTTTATCTGCTACAACCCTACAAATAATATTTTTTACTGTATTTTTATCACCTGATAAAAAAATACAATACAAAACACAATAAAAGAAAATTATAAAAACTGTTTCCGGATTCAGGTTTAGTAAGATCTCCTGTCTCCGTCTAAACAGTACAAATTTTTCTATCCGTAGAAAAATTTTTACTTTGCGGGACTCACCTGGGCCCACGTATGGCCACCTGGGCCCATATAGGACCACCTGGGCCCACATACAGTAAAAAAAATTCATAATCATCCACAAAAATCACAAATATTAGAAAACACACAAATATCAAATCAGATCACGTAAAATAATTAAAACCTAATAGTAAAAATTAAATTACGTAGAGTTTTCCCTGGCCCAAAAATTTTTATTTTCCTGACACGGAGTAAATCACTCAAAACGATCAAATACGCTGACGGAATAATCAAAATAATTTTACAGTATCCAGAAATTACTAAATAGTAAAATTTTGTTAATTATCAAAATTACTGTTTAAGAGATAGAAAATTTTAGGGTGTTACAATATAAAAGTTTTTACTTTTTATAATATTTTAGAATTAAAAATAATAAGATGTTTTCTCATATGATAATAATTGTGTAAAATCTTTTTTTTTTAACTACTTGTTGAAAAGTTTAAGTAGACATCTACAAATTTATGGAGGGAAAACAATTCAAATCCTCAAGATATTGTATTAAGTAGATGATTGAGGTTTGCAATTTTTTTTATTGGAAATCTTTGAACATAAATGATTAGTTAACATGAAAACCTATCTAGTCAACAAACATATCGTAAATATTTTCAGCTTTTATAATTGAAATTTTTTTTTATGATGAGATGTACAAAGAATTTAGGGTTGCACATGAGTTAGATCAGGTTGTAGTTTAAAATGAGTCCAAATCGATTGTATAGGTTTGGGTTAGGTTGGGTTGGGTTGGATCAGGTTTATAAAAAAACTTCATTTAACCTAAACTAAACCAAACCGATCAAATCCAAGTTGGTTTGGTTTGGGTTATCGAGTTACATTTTTTTCCTCTAAAAAGTTTCCAGCATACATAATAAATTGAGAAAATTAAGAAAATTAATAAAAAAAAGGTCAGAAAGGGGTGAGGACGAGAAGTATGGCAAGTCAGTTTTATTGATTTTGTGTGTCTTGTATCACTAATCAAATGCATGAATATAACTTTATTTACTTATCGCATAAGCAATAATGCAGTCAAGTTAGGATTTAAAGTTTGAGGAAGATGATGAACTGAAAATTTAATTTACACTCATTATTACCACTTAGCAAGGGGTAAGGACTGAAAGTACGACAAGTCAACAAAGGTTGAGGGTCAAGTGATGGTGATGCACAAGCACTCCAAAACAGGTGAATAGAGGTGAGGACTAGAAGCCCTGAAGGCAGAAGTGTGTAACGCACCAAAACAGAGGTGACTTAATACTCAGTGTTAAGGGTGAGAATAGGTTAGATAGTCCATCGGGGGCTATGGCCTTGTTTATTTAAGGTCTGACCTGACTTGACCCATTTAACAAAAAAGTTATGTCAAGACTTTTTAAAAAGCCTATTTAATTAAATAGTCTAAGGTTCAAGTCCTTAAAAAAGCTTTTTAGGCTTGGTAGGCTAGCCTATTTAATTATATATATATTATTACTTTATATATATATATAATATTTTAATATTTATATAATATAATTAATTTTATAAATAATACATTTTTTAATAAAAATATATGAAAGTTTGACCTAGCCCACTAGCTTGCTGGCCTATTTAAAGAGGCAAGCCTGTTGGCCTATTACAAGGTCTAACCCATTGGCTAGCCTACTGCCCTATTTAGAGGTAGGTCTGTTTGTCTATTTAAAAGTCTTAATGTAAAGTAGGTCTTTAAATAGGCTTTTAAGCCAAGTCAGGCCTTAAAAAATAGCCTATATCAAGTAAATAAGCCAGGTTAGCCTTGCATTTGGGAAATAAGTCTGGCTCGTTTTCACCACTACTCACCGTCACTAATTGGGCGACATTGGTGGTCATTATTGGCTATTAGAGGTGACTAAGGCAGCATGACAAGGGGGCGAGTGTTGAAGTTGATCGAAGGGTAGGTTAGGGCACAAATTAACATAGAGACATCATTAAGTCAGGTTTCTAAGCATGAAACACATTGTTGCATTCATGAAATGAGGGGGTCAGGTAGTTGGGTCTCCAAGTTTCAAAAACATAGACCCGTTACCCTAATCGATTTATATTGGGTTCCATTATTTTTTTACCCAAACTAACCTGAATACTTGACCCAACTCTAAAACTTGCCATTGGATTGATTCAAGTTGATCGAATCACAGGTTGACTTGAACCCGTGATCACCCCTAAAAGAATTAATAATAAGTCTTATGAGGTATACATTTATTTTATTTTAAACTTCCATTTGATTAATTATATGTATATTTTCAAAGACTTACAATTTAAATTGTATTTTCACAATTGTAGAAAAATGACATGTCTCAGCAATACAATTAGAATCTAATCTCTCAATTAGAATCATGAATCAAGAAGAATAAAGTAATGATGGTTTAAATAGTTACAAATAAATATATTTATAGATGTGTACATGGATCTTTCATTGTTTTGATTGTTTAAAACTTATTTGTTTGCAAATATATGTTGTTTATCACACATAGTTTTTGTAGCTCATAACGTGCAAATAGATATTTCTTTGTAGTGTTTATATCTTATCTACTTGCATATATTCTAATATTTATTTCTTCAATATGTGGTTAATAGTTTTACATAAATATTAAGTAAAATAGGTACTTTGGATTCTTATTTTTATTTCTTTTTTAAATTTGGTTTCCTATCTTTTATTTTTGTCAATTTGGTATCTTATCTTGTAAATCGTCATTCAATGTGGTCTTTCGTCATGGTTCTATTAGCCCAACTAATGGAAACCATTACATGGCATTAACGGCACTTACCTAGTATTGAGGTGGAGGTGAGGTGGCTTAGCTAGGTAAGGAGACACCAAAATAGCGACATTTATATTTCTATTTGGTCCCTTACTTTTCAATTTATTTTTAATTCGGTCCCTTGCTTTTATTTTATTTTCAACTCGGTCCTTTACTCATAATACAACAACAAAGAACAATTGTCACAACCTATAACATTCTCATAACATAATTGAATTACATAATTGTTACTTATGCAAAGGACATTTAGACAGCAAAAGAGTTGTTCTCATAAAATTCTCATAATTGCTACATAATTGTTACTTGGTATTGAGGTGGCCATTAAGCCTAACTCTCTCCTAAAACTGATGAAAATAACACTGTATACAGGTAAGTCTCTCCCTAAACAAATGAAAACTACACCACTTTTGGAGTTTCTCCAAAATTTTGACTGTTGCCTTCCTTCTTCCCTTAAATCTTCTTCTTCCTCTCCATTACATTAGGGTTTCTGCTTGTAAAGGCAGTTGGGTTTGTGCTTGTACATTGAGTATGGAGACAGCAATGAATTTATACAATTCATCAATAGGGAGGCCATTTCTGCTTCTACAGTGTGAGAATCATAGTTCAAACCATTGGAACAAAGGTTATCCTTCAAAGACTTCTCTGGTTTTGCAGGAACTATGAGGTAATGTATCCCTTTTCATTAAATCTAGGATTTTGGTTTAGGGTTTTGACAAAGGAAAGTAATGGTGGGATTTTATCAGTTTATTGAATGCAAATTTTTATTTTGATGGTTTTGTAACAGGATGGTGGAAGTTGTGGGTATTTTAGTTATGGTTGATGTATGCATAAAATCCATACATTTTATACTTATTTAAACATGAATTTGAGTGCTTTGAGAGAAGAATTGTGTCGTTTATTTATTATATTGATTGACTTTTAGGCACATTGAATTAAATGTGTTTTATTGTGTTTTCTAGGAATTTAAGGACTTTTGTGAAATTTTGAGCATGGTTACTAAAATCCTAGTGAAGAGCATAAGGACTTTGTTACAAACCTCGAATTGATCTAATCTTGGTGGCTCTAGAAAGATGAGGAGAATTTATACAACTTTCATGAAGACATCAAAGACTAGTTTATCTGTTAAAAGGATAAAAAAAATGGGTGCAAAGTGGTTGACGAATTTTGACTAAAGTCAACCTTTCATTCCTAAATTATAGGAATCAATTTAGATCTTTAATTGGAGTATAAGTAATATTTACTTGGTGACCAAGCATCCTTATATTTAATGCAGGGATCTTAAGGAAAGCTTCCTAATCTGAGTAGGATATTTGTTTCATAATTTATATGGAATCAACAAGAACAAAATAGGAAACAAGAGATTTGGTCAAAGATTAATTAAGAAAAGTGTTGTTGTCAAACTTGTTTCAGTAAATTAGGCATAAGTTTTTCTACAAGTATACGATTTACCAGATTCTCATGACGTTGAAAACTAATAAAATGATCTACAAATCTTATGTTGTCAACTTTCTTTAATTCAGCTATCCTCAGAGCAAAAATTGTACCCCAAGTTGCAACAAAGCAAGGCTTAACAACATGCTTACTGTGACATCCAAGGCCGACGAGGGAGGGGAGTGATCGCCGGTGCAAAAGATGAAGCACAGACAAGGAGCGGCTCTGGATTTTCCGGTGCTATATTTTCAAGCGTAGGGACACATGAATAAACTTTGAATTCACACTTTGGGAATGAGAGGGATCTAGACCTCACCCTTTGCGGTGGATGGGATGCCTCACCTCTTTATAAAGCATAGTTGAGGATGACTTAAAAGAATTGATTAGCACCAACAATATCAACAAGATGCATCTTTTTTTCGGGAACCAATAACATAAGTACTCCATAGTTAAGCATGCTTGACTTGGAGCACTTGTGGGATGGGTGACCTCCTAGGAAGTTTCCTAGGATATTTGTGAGTGAGGACAAAGCATGCTGAAAAGACCCGTGTTAGTTTGTAGGGACACTCATCGATACATTGTTGTTCCAACGTGCTTGGTCTTGGGACGTTACAAATGGTATCAGAGAGGGACCTCTCCCAGTATGGTGTGGTTCGAGGATGAACCATGCGGAAACTGGTGGGCATGTGACACATGGGGCTGACGAGGGCAGGGAGTGATTGCTGGTGCAAAAGATGAAGCACGGATAAGGAGCGGCTCCTAGAAGGCTTCTAGGTAGAGGGACACATGAATGAATTGAATACACTCCGGAACGAGAGGGATCCAGAGACTGTGCAGGTATGAGACTGCATAGTTGAGGATGACTTAAAGGAATTGATTAGCACCACCCATATCAACAAGATGCATATTCCTTTCGGGAGCCAAGAACATAAGTACTTCATAGTTAAGCGTGCTTGACTTGGAGCACTTGTAGGATGGGTGACCTTTGGGAAGTTTAGGGACTAGGATGCGTGTGAGTGATGACAAAAAATGATCCGAAAAAATCCGTGTTGTCAACTTTCTTTAATGTGGGGACACTCATCGATCCTGCAGGCAGTCTCAGGACGTTACACTTACCTAGTTTGTCCTAAATTCCTTGAAATATTATAAATAAAGGGTAAAGACAAGGATTTGGAGAGCAGTAACAAAGGCAAAAAGTCTAACTTTAGAGGCTGAGATTAGTTCACCATTAAAGACTTCCAAGACCTTTTTCTTCTAGGATTTTCTTCATGATGTTTTTTCTACCCCTTTATTTATTTTGTGCTTCTAGTGCCGTGAGTGGCTAAATTCTTTTATTGCTAAGGTGAAAATATAACTTGGTTTAGATGATGATGTATTTGGATTCATTAATTTAATAAAAGTTGCTCTTTATTCAATTGAGTATTTATCATTATTTTTAATGCTTTTATGAATTGACCACTCATAAATTAATTTTGTGGGTTATGTAGAAAATTGAAAATTTTGTTCATGACTTAGATCATGTGATAAATGTGATAATCTTGACTATCTAGGAATAGAAGTTATTGATTGTGTGAAATTTGCTTGAGATTTCATAGATCGCATAATGCCTTTAATTTTTGGGATTCAATTAAGGGATTGATTTGGTTTTTAAAATCAAAGAGGATTGATACACCAAGGAATTGAGTATTAGTTAAATTAGAGAATCTCTCCATTAATTGATTAATTAGAACTTAATTATGTTGTAATCCTAAATACTAGTCGGAAAAACCTAGTAAAATTGGATTCATAGCGTCTTTATCATTGTGTGTTCACTCCTTAACTTGTTATCATGATCTTTCTATTGTTTTCAACTCATTTGTTTTACCTTGTTTTGCTTTTCTTTTAATTACTTGTTTTTCTTTGGACTCATTCTTGAATCAATTCATTGCCTATATAGTAGTTTGATTAGAGAATTGGTACTTGACAACTCAATCCTTGTGGGAACGATACTCACTTATTACTTTATTATTTTTGCGATTTGGTGCACTTGCTAAATTAGTCAACAATGATGACGAAGTTGTCAATGAAAAGGATGTGACAATTTGGAGGCAAAGAAGGAGAATTACTAGTCTTTAGAGATTGGTTAGATCTCTGAGAAGATGGAATTGGATTTTGACATGGCTTGTGGTGATTTTGCGGGCAATGGATGCCTTATTTGCTTGTATGCAGTTGAGTTATGGTAGTCGTACAAGGCTTGCAATGTCCTAAAACAAAGCTGTAATTAGGGTAGAGATGTAGGAGGTGGAGGGTATATTAGTAGGTTAATGGCTATGTAAAGCAAAATTGTGGGTATGATAATGGCTATGTAAAGTTGTAATTGTAAAGCAAAGTTGTGGGTATGTTTGTAGGTCAATGGCCATGTAAATGGCTTTGTGAAGGCTGATTTTTGTTGTCTAAATGTCCTTTGCATGAGTAACAATTATGTAATTCAACTGTGCTATGAGAATATTATTGGTTGGTAACCATTGTTCATTGTTGTTGTATTATGAGTAAAAGACTAAATTGAAAATGAAATAAAAGTAAAGGACTAAATTGAAAATAAATTGAAAAGTAAGAGACCAAACAAAAACATAAATGACGTCGTTTTGGCGTCTCCCTAACTAGCTACGCCACCTCATCTCCACCTCAATGCCAAGTCAGTGTCGTTAATGCCACGTCATGATTTCCATTAATTAGGCTGACGAAACCATGACAGATAACCAACCATATTGAATGACAACAACAACTAACCATTTTCCTATTAGGTGGAGTCAGCTACATAGATTAAACGACGCCATTGTGTCTTATCATAAACAAAATTTTTAGAAATGTCATTCAAATTTAAATATTTTTTAATCGTTTCACCTATAATCTTTCTTGGTTTCCCTCTACCTCTAACTATTGGACTATTCTCCACCTGATCTACTCTCCTTACAGAGGCTTCTAAGGTCTTCTCCTTATATGTCCAAACCACCTAAAGCGAGATTCTCTCATCTTTTCCACAATAGGTACTGCCCCTACTTTCTCTTTAATTCATGTCCAAATTATATTGAATGACAATTTGCAAAAAAAAAGGGACCAAATTGAAAAAAGAAATAAAAATAAGATATCAACGTACTGATTTTGCCTAAATACTACTATATTATGAGTTACGATATTTATTACAAAATAAATAATATAATTAAATGTCAAAAATAAATAAATAATTAATAGTATTAAATATGTCAGTTCATTTTTTGCCCCAACACTAGTTTGATTCTTGATCCGTGTCTTTGGCTATCCAATTCTAAAGTCAAGGCATACCACAAGCTTCAATGAGAGTTTATAGTAGTGCTAATAGATGACCTATCAATGAATGACCATGAGCAAGATTCGAACCCAAAACCTTTTTATCGATGCTATTCGATCATACCAGTTAAGCCAACTTTTATTAGCCTAGTTTTTATTTTTCAGTTATATATATTGTTTTAGTTGAGTTTAAAAAATTGCATTCTTTGATTAATTGGCATATTTCACGAAAGTTACTCGGCAATATAAGTATACAATGTTTATCCCTCTAGAGTAAAAGTGGAAAAATTAAATTTAGAAAAAGAAAAAAAATAAAGAATAAGAAAACCTTAAACTCATTCGTAATATTTATTGTGAGTTGTTTAACTCATTGACAATAGTAAATATTTTTTCTATTGGATTAAATAAATCTTTGTTGGAATAGGTCAATTGTATAAAATAAAATAAAAAATGTATTAAAAGGAATAGTATAAACTCCTAAACTAATCAATGCTCTCAAGACACATCGTCATGTCCTGGTCAAGAGTGAATCCCATATTGTAAAGTTGCAGTTGTTGAAGTGAATTTAAATTTTGTCATATGTTTCTATCCCCGTCTCTTTCTTGATAAATAATATTTTATTAAGGCACATAATTAACAATAGGAAGAAAAAACAAAGAATTTGAATCCCATTAAAATTAATGCATTGTTGAGTTAAAAGAAAAGAAAATGATGCGTTTTCTTGTATTGTTTCTATGACGCATAATTAAGATACACAATCAGTTACAAAAAAGTTTCAGTTTTGAAAAGCTAATGAAGATTAACTGCAATTAGCAAAGTAAATAAAATTATATTCCCAAAATGACATTGTTATTTGGTTGTCTTTTTTGAGAGAAAATGCTGACCAGCTATTCATGCGGAAAAATGTGTGGAAGTAAATAGAAAAAACTCCATTTGGGTATCAATCCTACTCACCAATTACAATTAGCTTTGCTTTTTCCCCCTTCCACTCTCTCCTTTCCTTTCCATCACATTCCCTTGAGAGTTTTCCCAGAAACTTCACAGGGAATGTCTGTTTCTTCCATCCAATAGATCAGGATATGGGTGTGGATTTTTGGGTATGCATGCACGTGATTTTTTATTACTTTTTCCTTTTCAGTTTCCTTTGTGGTATTGGGGTGTTGGCTTCTATTAAATGCATGATTAAATTGTGACTCAACGTTATTATCTTTATCTTTATCTTGTTTTCTTAATTCAAAGTTTGAGTTTTTGTTAGATTATTATAAAAGTGAATCATCATCAACTTTGTTTCTGGATTTTATTATTCTTATAAGAAAAAGGAGAGCAAAATTTGTAAAATGAGGTTGAATAATGAAAAAAAATATGGATTTTCATTTTTTATCCAAAGAAGAACGTGGTATTATATGCAGTACATGTGTACCATCCTAATAGAAAATTTACAATTAATGAAAAACAAGTATTTGAAAACCATTATATTAGCAACTGAAAACGGTACGTTCTTAGGAATTTAATGCAAAATGTATGTTAAAAGGCTTGATATATACAACCAATTTCCTTATGGCCTTGTGATTTCAAATATGAATCAACCACATGATTAGCTAGCTTCATGTGTTCTTTGTAATTCTTTTTTTTTTTTATTGACTTTGAATTTGAATTATGACAGGAAAGTAACAAGATGATAAGAAGCTTGTTTCTTATTTCCTTGTTGATCCACGCAACATTAGCCCAGATACCTACACGTCCAAATCGCCCTACAGCTCCACAAGTTCCTGCTCTTGTCCCTGCCCAAAAATGGTCAACATTAAGTGGTTGGTAATCATACATAGGATTTTGTCTCTTTAAACTTTTTCATTCTTCTAGTTGTGGCAAGATTCTTTGTGATGCCATGATTCTTTATCACTTGTAGGCAACAAGCCACTTGTAATAGCCCGTGGCGGGTTCACGGGTCTCTTCCCAGAAGGCAGTGCAGATGCAATTGCCATATCAAAAGACATTAGCATTTTTCTGTGCAATCTTCAGTTGACAAAAGATGCTGGTGCCTTTTGTGTGACGGGAATTAAACTCGACAATGCAACAAATATAGCAATGTTCGATCCTAAAGAGAAAACCTACAATATTAACGGGCAGGATGTGCAAGGACACTTTGCAGTGGATTACACCGGTGCTCAGATTGACCAAAATGTTTCAAGTGAGTCTTGAATCAATCTGTATTTTTCTTAATTGCATGCGTTCCATAAGGAAATTAACCTTGAAATAAGTCACATTAACAACTACGACTGTGGAGAAATTTTTGGTTACACATAGATGTAACACGTTAAATTTACATACACTTATAAAAAGTTAGAGAGAGATAATAATTTTTTGTGATGAGTGAGTTTAGTGAGACTTATTTTTTCTGTTTCTAATTTTTTATCTTTTATGTGTAAATCTAATGTGTTACATCCGTGTACAACTAAGAATATCTCATGATTATGAGCTGCTTTAGTCTCTGGTGGCCAATGGTGCATAGCCATTTATTTAAACGCTGGTACATGTTGCTAGCCTATTAATTAAGATACATGGATTCTATCCCCTATATTGTCATCTTTAATTGCTTGCAGCAAAAGATTTGGGATCAAGATTTTAATATCAAAATCAAACCAAATGATTTCTTTTTTTTTTTTATCATGAATATACCATAACTTATTTATTAAGCCAATTATATTTTGGGTCTGTATTATAACTACATAAACGAATATAGAATGAAGAAGTAAGCCATTTTGAGCGGCAAAAGAAAAGAAAATAATGCAAGAATTATTAATGCATGTAAAAAGACTCTTATTCATGCTTTGTAGATAGCAGTCTTACATTCGATGAACTGCAAAATTCAGAACTAGTTAGGCTTACAGCTTACTAGTGCCACACATCAACGCATGGAATTATGCAAAACAAGATGGATAAAATTGATAGTGTTTTTATTATAAACCAATTCGTAAATTTGGAAGTTAAGGTTTGTTCTTTGCTATGTTACAGTGAATCAGGCCATTTTTTCTCGACCTGGTTTTTATGACGGTATGTCCCCAGTACTTAATGTTGATGTTATACTAAGAGATAAATCTCCACCAAGGTTCTGGTTGAATGTTCAGGTTCTCTCTCTTTCCCTCCCTCCCTATCTATCTCTCTCATTATATGAATGATAAGATCGATAGCAGATGTTTGCTGTGAAAATTGAAAATCCTTAAGCACCATTGGGTCATTCTTTTTCTAACAGTTAAATTATGTGGTAATTGATTGGTCTATTGCAGTATGAAGAGTTCTACAACCAACACGGAGTAAAGTTGGTTGATAATGTTCTAGAAATATTAAGAGTTTATCAAATAGACTTTGTTTCATCTCCAGAGGTTGGTTTCTTAAGAAGCATCAGTGGGAAAGTGAACAAGGCAACAAATGTCATCTTTCAACTTCTTAACGCTAATGATGTTGAACCAACAACCAAGAAGACGTATGACACCATTGTGAAGGATCTTGCGACAATCAAGTCATTTGCATCAGGCATAATGGTACCAAAAGAATACATATGGCCAGTTAAACCAGATAAATACCTGGGACCTCCCACAACACTAGTAGCTGATGCCCATAAACTAGGACTGGAAGTGTATGCTTCTGGTTTTGCAAATGATTTCTTTTCAAGTTACAATTATAGCTATGATCCTACAACTGAGTACCTACAATTTATAGAGAAAGGGGATTCTGTTGATGGTATTGTTAGTGATTTCGCTCCAACAGCATCAAATGCCATAGGTGAGTTTACAATATTCAGCCTTTTCTTTATTTTTTCCAAATAGAAAAATCCCTTCACTCACAACATTAATCCACAAGAAGTTAGTTGGTCATTTGAGCTCAAGACTAGTTCTCACAAATTTATTGTTTTTTCAGCATGCTTTGCACACAACAACACCCTGCCAAAAAAAGGTAATAATACTATTACTCTTGAAATGTTCTCAATCACAAAATGATAAGGCGTGAAAACATATTAATAAGAAGCTATAACATCATACATTTGTTCATCCAGGACAAGCTTTGATCATAAGCAACAATGGAGCAAGTGGTGTTTATCCAGGTTCCACTGATCTTGCATATCAGCAAGCAATAGATGATGGGGCTGACATTATAGATTGCTCAGTTCAAATGACAAAAGATGGAATTGCATTCTGCTCAAATAAAGTAGACCTAATTGGAGATACCACCGCAATGACTAAATTCATGTCTCGATCTTCCAATGTTCCAGAACTTCAACCAAAAGCTGGAATTTTCTCCTTTGACCTCACATGGAGCGAGATTCAGACCTTAAAACGTAATGCTTCTATAGAATTTCAAAAATTCACATACATATATAGCTATTAAGATTTGAACAATGAACTTATGGTATAAATTTCTTATTTCAGCTCAAATTGTTAGCCCTCAAGGCAATGACTTTCAAAGAAACCCAGCAAATAAGAACAGTGGTAAATTTGTAACCCTTTCTGAATTTTTGGAGTTGGCCAAGGCAAAGGCAGTTACTGGCGTTTTGGTCAACATAAAGGTGAACAACATGCAACCTTATAATGCTTCACTTTGAAAATTTTCCACTACTGATTCTCTTTATTTGCCTAACAGAATGCAGCTTACCTTGCATCAAAGAAAGGTCTTGACATTGTTAGTGTTGTCAACACTTCCTTGAGCAATGCCACCTTCGACAAGCAAGCCACCCAACAAGTCCTGATCCAGTCAGATGACAGTTCGGTGCTATCCAAGTTTAAGGATATCCCATCTTACAAAAGGGTGATGTTACTTGAAGATAAGATAGGCGATGCACCAAGGCAAACTGTGGAAGAAATTAAGAAGTATGCAGAAGTAGTGAATCTTCCAAAAACCTCCATTGTTAAGGCATCTAATTCCTTGTTAATAGGAATGACAAATGTTGTTAAAGAGATGAAAGATGCAAACCTCACAGTATTTGTCCATACTCTCAGCAATGAATACATGTCCCTGGCATTTGATTACTGGTCAGATCCTAATGTGGAGATCGCTACATATGTCCATTCTGCTAAGGTTGATGGAATAGTGACCGATTTTCCAGCCACTGCTAGTAGATATATGAGTAAGTAAATTAAATCTTTTTAGCTTTCTTAGTTACTCCAAGCAATGATAATTTCACTCAGACTGTATGAGTCATATAAGATCTTTCACCAAGCAAGAGTTCATGTGGTTGATTGCCTTTCTCTAACATGCAGGAAGCCCATGTAGCGACCCTAACCATGTGCCTGCCATCTTACCAGCTCAGCCTGGTGAACTACTAAGTACGGTTGCACCTGAGTTATTGCCACCAGCAGAAGCACCACTTCCACCTCTTGAGGTTGCAAACGTTGTTGATCCACCTCTTCCTCCAGTTACTAATATGAATAAAACTGGTCCTGCTGTTGCACCTACACCACCCCCTTCAAGTGCCTGGGAAAATGCTACCAACCCTGGTCTCTCCCTAGTGGCAATTCTAGTGTTTGCTATGCTTTTTGCTGGTTATTAATGTAATTAACTAACTTGGCATGGACCTCTTGCTCTTCAATTTTCTTTGAGCCTCTTATGTGATAATATCTCACTTGTACTATAGAATACATCTAACATTAGTCCACACTAGTATTTTTTTCATATTGTTTCACATAACATTGCCTCGGCTGCTTTAAGCTAAGAATGTTGTCAGGTTGCTAGATATTTCTGCACATACGAGTTAAATAAATTTAGATCCTTCTCATGCTATCATAAGCAAAAGGTAGCATTAATTATTTAAAAAAATTATGAAAAAAAGGAATGGACTATTAGATTGAGAAGAATTATTCAAGTAGTTGATATCTTAGTCAAATTCTTTTAATGACATAAACTTAACAACACAACAATTTTATACATTATAATTCGGTAAGGATGATTCCTGATTTAAAAGCAACACGCTCACTGCACTGTGACATATGAAAAGAATGAAAAGTGTGAGTTTAGAAAGCATATCAATTAGATAGGCTGGTAAAATTCTATATTTCTTTTAACAAATAGCTGTGAAAAATAAACTAAATATAACCATCATCCTAATCTCCCTTCTCTGTGTAGCACTTGGAAAATAGAAACCAAAAATGGAAACAATGAGTTAAGAATAAATACGTGCACATGTATGTGTATATAGGCTTTCTTAATTCCTATAATATAATTCTCCATCCTTGATTTTGAGAGGGTGGGGAGAATTAGACTCAAAGACCAATGACACAAAATCAGTATAATCATGTCGCTTTTATAAGGCAAGCACTTCTATAGGAGATGAACAATGTCTACCGTAAGTTAGCATACAACTACTCCTTTTTTTCCCAGTACCAAACTCAACTAATAAAGGAGTAGGAGAAGTCAATTAGCTTCAAACTAAACAAACATTGTAGAAGTAAGAAAGTTGATAACTCGTCGGGATTTCAAAAATTATTTGATCAAATCAGAAGGTATATTAGAAGTGCGGAGCTTATAACAACAATAACCAAGTCTTTTCTCACTAGGTGGGGTCGGCTACATAGATCAAACGACGCTATTGTGCCCTATCATAAACCAAGTCTTCAGAGATGCCATTCAAATCTAAATCTTTTTTAATCGTTTCACCTATAGTCTTTTTTGGTCTTCCTCTACTTCTAGCTGTTGGACTATTATTTACCTGATCTACTCTTCTTATAGGAGCTTCTAATGGTCTTCTCCTTATATGTCCAAACTTCCTAAGGCGATATTCTCCCATTTTTTTCATAATAGGTGTTATCCCTACTTTCTCTCTAATGCATTCATTCTTAATCTTATTTTGTCTTGTATGGCCACACATCCAATGCAACATCTTCATCTCCACGACACTGATCTTATGCTCTTGTTGACTTCTTACCGCCCAACATTTAGTACCATACAATACTGCGGGCCTTATAGTTGTGCGGTAAAATTTACCCTTAAGTTTGAGAGGCACTTTTCTATCACAAATAACTCATGAAGCACTCCTCCATTTCATCCATCCAGCTTGAATCCTATGATTTACATCTCTCTCTATCTCTTCATTATTTTGTATGATAGATCTAAGGTACCTAAATTATGTGACTTGTGGTATGGTATGATCTCCAATTTTCACCGCTAAGCTAGCATTAACACGCCTCTTACTGAACTTACATTCCATATACTCCGTTTTACTCCTGCTTAGACGGAAGTCATGTTCTTCCAAAGTTCATCTCTATAGCTCTAGCTTCTCTTTTGTTTTCTCTCTCGACTCTCCAACTAAGATTATATCATCTATGAAAAGCATGCATTGTGGCACTGACTCTTGGATATGCACAGTAAGCACATCCAAGACCAAGGTAAAAAGATATGGACTCAAAGTTGACCCTTGGTGCAGTCCTATAGTTATAGAGAAATCTTCTGTGACCCCACCCTGTATTCTCACATTAATTTTAGCCTCATCATACATATTTTGGATTGCTCGAATATAGGTGATACGAACTCATTTCTTCTCCAAAACCTTTCACAGGACCTCTCTCGGTACCCTATCATAGGCTTTTTCCAGATCAATGAAAACCATGTGTCGGTCTTTTTGTTTCCTCTGATACCTCTCCATTAATCTTCGTAGAAGATAGATTGCTTCCATGGTTGACCTCCTAGGCATAAAACTAAATTGATTCTCTGAAATATGAGTCTCTTTTCTTAATCTCCGTTCAATTACTCTTTCTCATAACTTCATGGTATGGCTCATGAGTTTAATCCCTCTGTAATTTGTACAATTTTGTACATCTCGATCCCTTACTCTTATAAATAGGGATTAAAGTGCTTCTCCTTCATTCATTTGGCATTTTCTTAGACCTCATTATCTTGTTAAACAGTTTTGTGATCCAACTTATACATTTGTTGCATATATCTACATAATCGGTCCCAAACCTGGATAAAAGAGGAGAGTTGTGTTAGGCAGTCGACAGCCAATGTAAAACTTTGTCGAATCTTTATGACATGAATCAATTAAGTGCACGGAGCTTACAGCACAATATTTGATGCATATATTAAGAAGTCAAAAAGCATGGGAAATTAGTAGAAGTAGGCATAAAATTGGTTAATCAGTTAGCAATTATAAAGATTAAAAAAAAATCTATACAATTGTTGTTACAAATTTTATCAAAATCGATGTCTAAGGTTGTTGCTGACCTTCAACGGGCACAAAGAAAGCTATTACAATAGCTGGAAACCCATCACTATCAAAAGCACCTTCTTTTTTTTTTTAATGGAAAACCAAATCATTGGTTGGGAACTCCTCTAGCATCAGATTACTGGTTGATAGTAACAAAGCAAATCGAAGCACTTGCTTGTACTATTCCAACAACAAATGCTCCGCAATTAAATGTTCCCAGGAAATCCTTCGGAAGAAAAATGAATCTATAAACCAATCACCCATAAGTTCACTACTCATTGATATGAAAAAATTCCAGTATGTGTAACAACTAAGTAAAATGCTAGGACTAAAATATTTTTACCTGTTTACTAGGTGCTCCTTTTCATTGATCATGTGCTTATCTTCATGTTTAGCTCCTTTCTCCAGTGAGTCAATTACCTAATATAAAGACAAAAACATCAACTAAGGGACTTGATGATATAGTAAGATAGTGGCCAACTTTTACCTACTCCAAGTAAAAATGAGCATACAGTGCAACTACAAAAGAAAATAAATTAGCCAAGTACTTGTGCTTTTCATTATCTCCACCAACATAAATTAAAGGCAAAATAAATATTTTAGTCCTTTATCTTTATGTTTGTTTTAAATTTTGTCTCCCATCTTTTATTTTTTTCAATTTGATCTCTTATCTTACAAATCATTTATCAATGTAATTTTTTCGTCATAATTCCATCATCTACCTAATATAAGTGATGATGTATCACTCACCGATTGTACCACATCACCGCTACATCAGTGATACATCATAACTTCTGTTAAGGTTTGTGATGGAATCATGACAAATGACCATATTGATAGATAATTTGCAAGATAAGAGACTCAAATTAAAAAAATAATAAAAGATAGGAGACCAACTTAAAGAAAGAAATAAAGATTAGGGATCAAAATATCTATTTTACCCTAAATTAAAATGCTTGATTGTCATATATAACAATATATATAATGCTCCATTTGCTTCAAGTTATAGCTGTTACTTCATTTATTAATCTATAACTAGATGATAGTGTCTAGATGTTGAATAGTTCTCGGTCTCATTGTTAATGCATTCTATAGTTGTGTTTCTAGTCTTTAATGCCAAATCTTGAAGTGAATCAAACAATATATATGACAAAAAGAAAATCATGAAGTATAAATCAAAATGGCAAAAATATACAAGTTAATTAAGAACCAATATTGTGTCCATTCATTGATGATTCTTTATATAAACATGTTGATTATCTCAAACAAAACCCAATACAATACATTCTCCACCAACAAATCCATAGCCAGCTCAATAAACATAGGTAGTGGAATATAATGCCTTACTTATTTAGTTGTTCAACAACTACAAGGCTTTTAACTCAGCACTGATATGCTAGACAATTCTCCTTGTCATCAAGGAGCACATCAAGATAATATAATCAGTAATCAGTTTATATTATCCTGCATGTTTCACAGTTAAGGTAATATTATTTTCAAATTGTAATGTATATATCTTTTGATCTAGGAAGAACTTCATGGAACTTTTTTACAAGTCTAAATAAGCATAAAAGGAAGAGTAAGGGCTAGAACCCATGTCCCCAACAAGGATATTTCATGCCACTACGTAACACAACATGTAACTCCTAAAAAAGATAAAATAGGGCTCAAGAGAGAGGATAAAGACAAATAAGAATAAAGAACCTCACCTTTCCAAATAATACCTTCAACACTATACTGTATAAAAAGAAAGAATGCCCAATAATCATGTCTCCCCTCCGTTTCCCTGTGATTTAAGAATAACATTGCTATATTAGTCATGCTAACCTCGTGCAAAAATACAGAGATATTCCAGCCTGTGCTCCATCGCCAAACTCAAATCACTCTCAAGTGTCAATTTTTATATGTAGATATAATGAGCTTATAGCTTGATGCATTTGCAATACCACTATTAAATCACAATATCAAGTCGTAGACAGTGCTGCATTGACAAAATTATGGCTGAGCATGGATTCTATCCCTAAAGAGAGAGAATACTAAGGAGCCTAGAGGGTGGACATGTGTGCAGTTAAAAAAGATATATATATATATATATATTTTAAAGAGCTGGAGGCCACTCTTTACGTGACCCCGTCTCAAGTTTATTGAAAAGCCCTCACTTATGGCGGAGGAATACCATGACTACAAGAAGAAAAACTTAAACAAACCACAAAACAGGCAAAGAGAAAATCAAAACAAGCCAAAACAAGTACTACCAAACAAAAAATCACAAACAACAAGCCTAAAGACGAAAAGAAGGAAGACTCAATCTATCAATATGAAGAATACTTTTGAGAAAACTAGGAAGGAAAGACTAAACTTCATAGATAACATTATTCCTCATTTCTCCTTCCCTCGCAAGAAAATCAACCGCACTGTTTCCTTCCCTATATTGATGAATAACCCTAAAATTCACCCCACTAATTCAGTTAAAAAAAAAGAAAATATATATATAATATAGGAAAGGTAATTCTATCAGTTTGTAGGTTCACAACATAATTATGATATTAGATGCTTATTGGATGGCCTAAATATTGACAAGACTTTATTATATCATTGATTTTGTCAATAACAAATTCTTATTACCAGATAATCATAATCAAGTAGCATATAAGGTATAAAAATGGTTAAGAAACTTCCCTAGACATCATATGTGATGAGCTGAACCCAAGCTTTCTCTTTCTTTCCTTGTTTCGGTAATTTGACTAATAAGTTGAACCTATGTGATAGGTCATGTGGAACATTTTTTTTCCAATAAAATAGGTCATATAGAAATTGATGAGCTGCTACAAAGTTACTCTCAAATGGAAGAATCTAATATTTACGAACATTAAAAAGATACCATATTTTGAATATTCATTTATATGTACCCAATTTTTTCTTTAAACAACCAAATCTACCATAAATCGTGATAGGAAAAGCAAAATTTCTTACATTTCCAAGACTCCAACCACAAGCTTTTAAATCCAAATGTGATAGAGATTATATATATATTCTTTTATTGTGGGTGCGTCATGACAATAGAACTAATTACACCATTAGACACTATATATCCTTCTAAAAAGGGGAATACATTAGTCCACTGCTCCACTGTCTCCTATTTTCGGAGGCTCCAGGATTGCCTAATTAGATTTCCTTGATGTGTGTGTGTGTCTATAATCATACCTTATCTCTATGGCAAAGCAGCTCAAGAACTCGTGCCCTAACAATGTAGCCAACATCCTCTATTCTGGTGGATTTACATTGTTAATTAAATATCAAAACAAGATATACAATTTTTAATAAAAGAAAGTACACATAACAATAATAAAATATCAACAAAATGGTGCTTTTAAGCCTACTTGATCATATCGTATAGTTCATATAATCAAGAACATATTTGTCTCTTCAAGTAATAAGTTACAAAAGAGTGCCAAAAAAGAAAAACAACAACAACGACATATAAATTAAAATTTTACATTTATCATTTATTCTGTGCTTGAATCTTGGGAAATAGATCAACCTTAGTAATGGAGTAACCCACTAATAATAATAATAATAAAATCAAATTGCTATTATTCTTCATCTTCATTGACTCCACCCAATGGAATGCATGAAGAATGTAGATAAAACAAAAACAATCACCTTCATTTGAGCTAACCAATATTGTCAACCTGTGTTTTGTTGTACTAAACTGACTCTGAGAACAAGAACCTAAATGCACTCAAACTAACATGCACCAACATTAAATCCAAACTCAATTAATCATACAAACACATATATAAACCCCTCACTTCAAACACATTAATAAAGTTATATAGAAAAGCATTCACAATTCGGTTTAAGTGAAATCCTACATAATGATCTATGAAAGGCGTAAACATAATGCAATTTTGAAAGCAAAATCCACTGAAATGCTTATAAAAAAAATCCGGTTGGCTTGATTTTGAACATTTTGTCAAGGACATTATTATACTGTTTGATTTTTCCACTCCGATCATCGTCCTCTCTACTATCTCTTTGCTTACACTCTACATTAAGTTGTGCAGTGGTGTAGCTTCGTTGAGACTAACTCAAAAGTCGCAACTCAAAAAAGATCCCGGTAACACACTGCCAACAGCTACAATGAGAGGCAAAGCACGAGAAAAATTTGTTTCGTTAGGTTTAATTAAGGATTAAAATGTTATTTTATGTGTTGCAACCATGATCGTGACAAAACGACAAGAAATTAAATTAGAAAGAATAGAGCTACCACCAAGATTTATTTAAAATAAGTTAATAACCTTAAAAATTTGTTTTATCCTTTTTTGCAAAAGGATGACTAAAAGGATATTTTTTATTTTAAACGAAATTATTAACTTATGAGAAAATCATTTTCTTTAAAACATTAATTACCCAAAGATAAGAAAAGTGCACCAAGATAAATAAACAACCACAACTTAAAATTAACAAAAAGTCATGTCATTGAGTAAAGTAAACATGAACACATAATAAGTAAACTAAAACAAAACAATTCAAATTAGAGAACTCAAAATATCTTTTCTTTCATTTTTTCTTTTTTATTTTGGGATTTTTTTTTTTTTATTTTTTTAAGCATAACTATTATAATTTTTTTAACCTCTTTCCTTTTTTTTTTTGTAAACTTTTCCTAACCCAATTTACTTCACTATTTTATCATTCCAACTTTTTCAATTTTAAATTAATTTTAATTAATTTTTTTTTTTACATTTTTTTATTAAGACAACAAGCTTAGTCTAAAACAAACTCCCCCCAAAAAAAAAAGGCTACTTTCAATTCTACTAGTTATTTAACTTCCTAAATGCTCCCCTGCTCAGCCCAAATGAAAAGTCTACAAAACTAAACTTTGTCAAAATTAAACTTGAATCAGGCTTTTAATTTATTTTTTTTTTAAAAGGACGTTTAACTCCTAAGCCCAAATAAACAAAAGGAAGCTAAGTCTTGACTCTAATTTGAACCAAATCCATCCAAAGAAAAACTGAAGACTAAAACCCCAATTTTATTTTGAGAAAAATAATGCCAGACAAATTTGTCCTTGAGCAAAAAAACTCACCCCAAGGTCCTTGAGACTCACAATCATGAGACAAGTTAGTCTCTCAGTTATCTTTGCTTTGTTAAACTTAACAGAAGAGCTCATGTGGCACCTTAAATATGTGACTTGGCACTCACCCTTGACATATGGGATTTTTGGTGCCCACATTGGCCATTAGAAACAATCTCATGCCTATCCCCCATTTCTTTCTCCCTTCTCCTTGAGGGCTTCTACTAACAACTGGGTTAGAGCTTTTGGTTCAGCTGCAACTATAGTGGAACCACCAGTAGAGCAGGCTGTCATAGAGTCTTTTCTGTTAGCTCTGGACAACGTTGTCGGTACCAATGGTTCTGTTGTCACTGCTACAGAGGCTGAGGAAGTGAAGGTGCGTCATTGGTTTTGTGGCCCCAAGATGGGTTGGAGGGACTTGGGACTTGAAGCAGTTTTAGAAAATGGCGAGATCGATTGGGATGTTATTGATGTTGGTAACATTATGAGTTTGTAATAACTTGCTTAATGTGCTCCCTGCTGCCTTAAGTATTTTGCCTAGATTGAAATCATATTTTTGTTTTCTTGAATTTTTGTTGGAATTAAAAGTTCTAGTAGACTAAAATCTCAATACTTTAATCTTTTTTAAATTTGGTGGTAGATGTGGTTTACTGATGGCTTTGACCACCTTCAATTGGATAGGCTTCTGGTCATTTGTTTTGATTTGTTTGATCCCTTTGACCATTCCAGTTTCCCTATATGACATTTATAGTTAGGTGAAATATTCCACTTTTATGTGTTGTTGTCCATCCATTTTTTTTTTTTTTTTGCTTCTGCCAATAAAAAAATGCTAGAAATTTTATCTTGAGGCTTGAATCTCTTTATGTGTGTGCTCATAAAACCATGCTTAAGATATTTCTTGATTGTCTTTTGATAAATCATGAGGACCCGCTTTGTCACTTGATTTTTAGTCTAACCAATTCAATTTTAAGCACATTTTCGAAACCATGTTTATGCTTGCTCATTTTCCCACTTGTTGAAGCATCCTTTGAACAATATTCTTGATATATTGTTCTTGTTATACTGTACTTGTTGAATGCATTTTTGGTGCTTGTTGCATGCCTGTTCTCAAAAGGGTATAATATATGTCTTAAACTTGAAGTGCAATAATTTGCCTTTTATATTTGATCTTTTCGTTGTTGTTGGTGCAATTGGAATTGAATAAGCTTGTTGGACAAAGTGTGTTGGTTTCTTGGGGAATCAGATTCAATTTGAATTAAAGCTTCCTTTTTATCGCTTTGAATTATGATATTTTTGTGAATTGCACTTGGTAATGGGCACATGCATTTAAGAATGAAATTTAGTGGTTGACCTTGTTTCTGATGGATGCATATTGTTAGCATGAGGTTTAAAAATTCAATTTGGCTTACACTTGAATTGTTTGTTGGAAGTTTGAGCTCATGTGCAAATAGTCATAGGTATAATGTGTTGGACTGTTTTTCTGTGTTTAAAGAAATTCACGTTATATATCTTGCGGATTCAAAATATGTGCTTTGAGTTCAGGTTGTTCTTTGCTTAGGGTTTGGTAATATGATTGATTGGAAAATGAATGGGGGCTTGAGTATGTTTGATCAAGATAAGCATGTCGTGTTCTTGTTCCTTCGTTATGCCCGAGTCCTGGCTGATATTAGTATGAAAAGAAATCTATTTTAACTTGTCACATGGATGAAATGCTATGTTTTACATGACTCTAAAACTTGCTAATTTAGTGCTTCTCAAGAATGGTTTGGCTAACCTCCATGGTGAAAGAAATGCTACATTGAACTATAGACTTTGGGGTTTGGTTAGCATTATGGTCTAGAGAAGAGTAGCAGGTTCTATTTGGTTGCTAAACACTCTATGTTAAAATGCATTCTGCATTTTTATTAAAAGGAAAAGTAAGATTCATGTTGTGAAATGCTCCCTGTGATATTCAAAAATGGAAGTGGCAGGATGTTAATTATATGCAGTGTTAGTTAGTGGCTGGTTTTAATCCTTGTTCTTTTTGGTTCCTTTCATTGGACTCTCACTAAGTGGTAAAGCTGTTATAATGCTTTTGATTGGCTGAACTTATAGATTTTATAAAAGATTTTGTCATCATGCAGTGTGTTGTGCGTGAAAATGTGTCTGACTTGTCTTTTAGAATGATTACTGGTCATCTAGTTACACCTAACAATATGAATGAAATCATTATTTTCCAGTGCTAATTTTATTTTTTTTAATAAGTAAATTTCATGGCATATTTTTGGATGAATGGGAGTGCTAATGACATTTACAAACATGTTTAATTCTGCTTGTAAATGAAGGGGGTCTGAGTTAATAGGAATCTGTTACAATATGTCATATTAGATGGGATTGAACTAGGTGCTTCTGATTGCATTCAATTTGCATTGGTTAGTTGCATGGATTTAGTTGTTCATTTTTTACTTGATATGTGAGTCATGATGGATGAGTTATCTACTAATTTAGTTGTATGAATGATTGCTATGTTGTCTTGTTTCTTTGCAATTCAAGGATTGATGAGTATGCAAACACTTGTGTGACGCTTGTGATGTGTTAATATAAAATGTATGAAAATGCTTAGTTGTGTGCAAACACAAATTCTAGATTCTTGTTTCTCTTGCATTCTTGTTTCTTTTTATGATCATTGATGCGCGTAAAATATACTAAAAGTAAGTGCACTCTATTGCCAAGTAATATAAGACTTGAGTGCCAGTTATCGATCCCACGAGGAATAAGTGGTAATTACTAGATTCGCTAAACTCTTTGTTATCCAGACAATCGAAAGTGTATGAAGAAATTCAAAATAAAATTAAAATAAACAAATAAAGAAAAATAATAAACAATCAAACAGAAAAAAGATAATAAATGAGAGAGAGACTAGAGCGCAAGATTCACTTGAATCTAATTATTTATATTTTTTTTCATTTATGATGTGAGATAATTCTTTTGTCAATATTCTCTTACCTGCTATTGAATCTCAATGGTCATGGATGAAACAATATTTTATTCCTAAATTAAATCATTTATTTGGTCATTTGGTTGAATTAATTAGGAATGCATTAAGCCTCAAATCAAGAGATGAACTAACATGCCTGTCAATTCCATTAGTAGAAAAATTGATGTTTGGTTATTCACCAATCTAATCCTAGGCTTACCATATACATCCACTCATTGAATGCAGATGGTCACTGGTCAAACAATAAATTAACACATGCCAAAAGTGATCAAGTTATGACAAGAATGTAAGCAATATGATAAACCCTAAAGAAATTACCTTAATCAAATTAGAAATAAAACCCAAATAATTAGAAAAACAAGATACCCCATAGCCCTGGCTATGGGTTTAGCTACTCATGTTCAATATAAACAAACTCATATCAAGATACAAACTCATTAAAAGAAAACTCAAAGAAAGGGAAAAACTAGAAAGAAAGAGAAATCAAAAACCCCTTTAATGGAGATTATGATCTTCAAGCTTTCAAGAATCGAATCCTCCTTTGAAACCGTCTTCCAAGATCTGCTACCGCAAAATAACTCTCTCAGGATTAGGGATTTTTTGTGTAATGTGTTAAATGTCTGTCTACTCTGTCTATATTGAATTTGGCATAATTTTTCCTATTTATTGAAAATCACGTGTTCTGTTACGCAACCAGCGCCTAGGCGCTCAGTTCTGAGCGCTTTGGCACTCAGCCACTTAAGTCCAGATCAAACAGAGAATAGATAATCAATGAGAGAGAGAGACTAGAGTGCAAGGTTCACTTGAATCCAATTATTTAGATTTTCTTTCATTTATAAAGTGAGGTAATTCTTTTGTCAATATTCTCTTACCTACTATTGAATCCCAATGGTTATGGATGAAATAATATTTTATTCCTAAATTAAATCACCTTTTTGCTCATTTAGTTGAATTAATTAGGAATGCATTAAGCTTCAATTCGAGAGATAAATCAACATACCTATCAATTCCATTGGTAGGAAAAATTGATGTTTAGTCATTCATCAATCTAATCCTAGGCTTACCATATACATCCACTCATTGAATGCGGATGGTCATCGGTCAAACAATGAATTAACACATGCCAAAAGTGATCAAGTTATGACAAGAATGCAAGTAAAATAATAAACCCTAAAGAAATTACCTTAATCAAATTAGAAATTAAACCTAAATAATTAGGAAAACAAGATCTCTCATAGCCCTAACTATAGGTTTAGCTACTCATATTCAATACAAACAAACTCATATCAAGATATAAACCTATGGAAAGAAAATCCAAAGAAAGGGAAAAATCAGAAAGAAAGAGAAATCAAAAACTCCTTTAATGGAGATTATGATTTTTAAGCCTTCAAGAATCGAATCTTCCTTTGAAGCCGTCTTCCAAGATCTGCTACCGCAAAACAACTCTCTCAAGATTAGGAATTTTCTGTGTAACGTGTTCAATGTCTGTCTATCTCTGTCTATATTGAATTTGGCGTAACTTTTCCTATTTATTAAAAATCACGTGTTCTGTTACGCAACCAGTGCTTGGGCGATCAATTCTGAGCACTTGGGCACTCAGCCACTTAAGTCCAGATGCGCGCTGCTACCTCCTGCGCGCTCAGGCGCTACCCACCCAGTGCTCAGGCGTTGGATCACTAGATCAACGCTGCTGCATGCGCTTTAAGCGCTCAAGCACTCCACTCTCAGTGCTTAGGCACTGAACGCTGATGAAAATTCCACTTTTTTTTGCTCCTTTGAATGTCCAATCTTCTCCAGGTGTAATTACCTAACAAAAACACACAAAGTACTTAATAAAAACATAATCAAGCAATACTAAAAATATAACAAAGCTTACGAACAAAATTCAATAGAAATAAATGAAAAGAATATGAAAAACTAAGGAATTGAATCGTAAAAATATGACATGTTGACGGTTCATCAACTCCCCAACACTTGAGCTTTGCTTGTCCTTAAGCAAAGAATAGGAATCAACAACAAGATCAAACTCAACATCAAGAAACATGAATCAAAGGAAAATTTCATAATTTAAAAATTCAAGTTCAGCAATCGAATCCAATCAAGCAAGATCATTTAACACTTAAACAATTAGAGACTTAAATCTAGCTTGCAACTGTTCTCTTCACCAAACATCTGAGATCACTCATCTTTCTATCACTCAAGTGTTTAAAGGACAAAGAGATTACTCAAATTTCTCTTGAAAAATGCAATATTATAAGCTTGCTTATTAATCTCATCTCCACTTCCAAGTTCACATACAACACAAGAATCAAAAGGACTTTCTTTGGTTGTAACGGGGCCAAGGGTATAATGGAAGGTAGGAAGGAAGGATAAAATAGAAGTAAAAAATGGTCATAAATAAATCAATACAAAGCAAAATCAGGCCGAAAAGATGATAAATAGAGCATAATGCACAAATATATAACATATTCTCACTTTTAACCCAATATTCTCATTATTCTTCACCAACAATTCTTTTATTTTCTCCCTTTTTCATTTTTTTCTTTTCTCTTTTTCTTTTCTTTTCACTTTCAAACTTTTTATTTTTATTTTTTTTAACCCTTGAAAATAAAAACAACCTTTAATGACTTCTCAATCAACACATTAATTGCTCCAAAGAATTCAACCTCATTATTCAATTGAGTATTCAAAGAAAATAATTTCAGGCTCAAATGGGGCAACTAAGGGGTTATTTAATCAATGCAACTCTGGAACTCAATAAAGAATTAAGCCTAATTACCTTAATCATATTCAAGTATGCATGTGAATCATTAAAGCCTCAACAAGATATCAAAGCAAGTTCTAGTGCACATTAATCAAGAGAAAACTCACTCCAGAAGAAAAATAGGATTTTGTTTATGAAAAATCCAATCATTAAGGCTCAAAACTCACTTTCTAACTAAATTGATCAAGAGAACAAAAGCAAGCAGACATGACTAAATTCCAAATAAGATGTTAAATTTCACTTTACTTCATTGAAAATAATTGCTTCACATATTATCAACTTATGATCAATGGAATCTCCTTTAAAATATATCTTCATCAGCTTAGAATAAATCAAGACATTAACACATAATTTCAGCTTAATTACTTGCAATACTCAAGTGCTCATCAATTTTTTTTTTGCACAAAAATTTTAAAAGTACTCACTCACACTTAAGATAAACATTGTCCTCAATGTAGAAGAAAAAGAAATAAATGGGTAAAGAAAAGAATAATACAACCTGATGAACAGTGACACAATGCTAGGTAAAGGAGACACAATGTCGTGCAAAGGAGAAGAAAAATAAAAATTCCAAAAAACATAAGAGCATCTAAAGAAAAACAAAAATAACAAAAATAAAATAAAGAAAGAAGAAAACAGGTTGCCTCCTGTGAAACACTTGTTTAACGTCATTAGCTCAACGTTGTCTTTTTCAGATAAATCAAGGTGGCTTAAAGTAAGAAAAATAGGAGGACTCCTTCTTCTTGTCAAAATAATAATTCCTCCCTTTGACACTGGCCTTGGGAATACTTCCAATAGCATTTTGAACTTGAGAAGAGCTTGGTTGTCCCAATTGTGCCTTAACTCTGCTAAGTCAAGGTGGCTGCACTCGATCAATAGATAAAGGACCAATTTGTGAAGGAGCAGGGAACATAGGAGGACCTTTATCTGTTTCAGCAGCTTAAGTTTTTGGGAGATCAACATCAACATTGTATGATGGCGAGGGGTCTTTGATAGCTAAGGTTTCATGCTTCTTAGCTTGAACAAAATTGATAGGGGCATGGAGATTTGACATTAGGGAAGATTTAGTCTCCCTAAAGACATTGATGGTCACATAATCTCTATCCACTCTCAAAATGAGTTCACCCCGAGGTACATTAATCACAGCTCCTGAAGTGGCCAAAAACGGTCTTCCAAGAATGAGAATAATATCAGCATCCTCTTCCATATCTAGCACCACAAAATCAACTGGAAAAATGAATTTGTCCACCTTCACCAAAATATCCTCTACCACACCGCGCGGGTAAGTGATGGATCTATCAGCCAACTGTAGTGAAATGTTGGTGGGCTTCGGTTCCTAATTCTTAATTTCTTAAACACAGAAAAAGGCATCAAATTAATACTAGCACCTAAATCACATAATGCCTTATCAAAATAAGAGTTACCAATAGTGCAAAGAATAGTAAAACTCCTTAAATCTTTTGATTTCGACGGTAACTTCTTTAAAAGAATGGAAGAACACTCCTCATTAAGACATATCGTCTCAAACTCCTCAAGCTTGCATTTCTTTGTAAATATTTCCTTCTAAAACTTTGCATACTTGGGCATTTGAGAGATGGCTTCAACAAATGGAATATTAATTTGTAATTTCTTGAATATCTCTAAGAATTTGGCAAATTGCTGGTCTGACTGATTATTCATGAGCCTCTCAGGGAATGAGATTTTGGCATATGGTGATGGTTCATAAACTGTGCTCTGGTCACGATTTTTCTTCGCTCTCTGCCACTTTGTTTCTTTCTTTGCAACCTCTCTTTCTTGATTGACATCTTCAGTAAGGACATCATTCTTCTTTGTCTCAATTCTTGATGAGCTAGATGCTTCAGTTGCCTTTTCATCTTCATGCACTGACTGAACAAAAGAATCTCTAAGCTCTGGCATTTCCTTCTTTTAAGAGGACTTCCCAAGTTCCTTACCACTTCTCAAGGTAATTGCAAGGACTTGTTCCTTTGGGTTAGTCTCAGTAGTGCTAGACAATGTCCCTGGTACCCTTGTTGTCATTAATGTAGTCAACTGACTAATCTGAGTCTCCATGTTCTTCATTCTAGCATCAGAATTCTGCATATATTTCATTACCAAATCTTCAAAGCTTGGCTTCTCTGCAGGTGCTTGGAAACCAGGAGGTGGTGGTGGAACTTTCTACTGATTCTACTAATAGCTTTATTAATTTCCCCACTTGAAATTCGGGTGGTCCCTCCAACCAGGATTGTACGTATTAGCATAAGGGTTGCACTGTTGTCGGTTGGAATTACTAACAAAATTTGCTACTTCAGGCTCGGGGGCAAATGGACTACTAACTTGATAGTTTGAACTTGCATGACCCTGTCCTCCATATGCCTCACAAATGATTAGTGGAATTGCATTATTTGTCACCATTAAAGTCTCAACTTTCTTCATCAATGCTTCTAATTGACTCAGAATTGCTGTAGAAGAATCAACAGCATGTACACTTGCTTGTTTCTTAGGAACCTGATGCTCATTTTGCAATTGATAATTGTTCAGCGTCATTTCTTCAATCAATGCTTGGCTCTCAGTAGGTGTTTTCCTTCATATAGTACCTTCCATAACAGCATCAATGAGTGAACGATTTGTAGGTGATAAACTATTATAAAAAGTCTGAACCTGGTGCCATACGGGAAATCCATGATGTGGACATCTCCTCAATAACTCTTGAAAGCGCTCCCAAGCTTCATAAAAAGTGTCCATTTCAAACTGTACAAAAGAAGATATATTATTTCTTAACTTGGCAGATTTAGAATGAGAAAAATACTTAGCCAGAAACTGTTGTATCAGTTGATCCCATGTAGTGATGGAACCCCTTGGAAGTGATGTTAACCATTGACTTGCTCTGTCCTTAAGAGAGAAAGGAAAAAATCGCAATCAGATTGCATCATTTGTCACCCCATTGTACTTGATAGTATCGCACAACTGCAAGATCCTGGCCAAATGTTGATTTGGATCATCTGAAGGTAATCCACCAAACTGAACTGAATTCTGAATCATGGAGATTAATGTTGGTTTGATCTCGAAGTTATTAGCTGTCATAGCTGGTCTTATAATACTCCCTCTATACCCTTCAGCAGTGGGCATAAAGTACTCAAACATGATCCGCTCTGCTGGGATAGCTCTTTCTTCATGGTTGGCCTCAACAACTGGTTGTCTCTCCATCTTGTTTATATCTTCCGTCATAGCTGCAATAGAAGACTGCTTCTTTAACCTGCGAGCTGTTTTCTCAATTTCTGGATCAAAAGTCAAATCAGGAAGCTGAGATCGAGTAAGTATAAACAAGAAATATGAAATGACAAATTAATTTAAAAAATAAAATAAAATAAGAAATAAAAATAAAAATAAAATAAAAAAATAAAAGGACGTCTAAATTAACTAGAGCTTTACGCTTCTAATATTACCAAACTTATTCCCCGGTAACGGCGCAAAAAACTTGGTGCGCATAAAATATACTAAGAGCAATTACACTCTATTATCAAGTAATATAAGACTTGAGTCCCAGTTATCGATCTCACGAGGAATAAGTGGTAATTACTAGATTCACTAAACTCTTTGTTATACAGACAATTGAAAGTGTATGAAGAAATTCATAATAAAATCAAAATAAACAAATAAAGAAAAATAATAATCAATCAAACAGAGAAAAGATAATTAATGAAAGAGAGACTAGAGTGCAAAGTTCACCGGAATCTAATTATTTAGATTTTTTTTTTCATTTATGATGTGAGGCAATTCTTTTGCCAATATTCTCTTACCTGCTATTGAATCCCAATGGTCATAGATGAAACAATATTCTATTCCTAAATTAAACCACTTATTTGGTCATTTCGTTAAATTAATTAGGAATGCATTAAATCTCAATTTAAGATATGAACTAATATACCTGTCAATTCCATTAGTAGAAAAATTGATATTTAGTCATTCACTAATCTAATCCTAGGCTTACCATATACATCCACTCATTGAATGCAGATGGTCACCGGTCAAATAATAAATTAACATATGCCAAAAGTGATCAAGTTATGACAAGAATGCAAACAATATGATAAACCCTAAAGAAATTACCTTAATCAAATTAAAAATCAAACCCAAATAATTAGAAAAATAAGATCCCCCATAGTCCTAGCTATGAGTTTAGCTACTCATGTTTAATACAAATAAACTCATATCAAGATACAAACTCATGGAAAGAAAACCCAAAGAAATGGAAAAATTAGAAAGAAAGATAAATCAAAAACCCCTTTAATGGAGATTATGATCTTCAAGCTTTCAATAATCGAATCCTCCTTTGAAGCCGTCTTCCAAGATCTGCTACCGCAAAACAACTCTCTCAAGGTTAGGGATTTTCTGTGTAATGTGTTCAATGTCTGTCTGTCTCTGTCTATGTTGAATTTGGGCGTAACTTTTCCTATTTATTGAAAATAACGTATTCTGTTACGCAACCAGCGCCTAGGCGCTCAGTTCTGAGCGTTTGGGTGCTCAACCACTTAAGTCCAGATGCGTGCTACTACCTCCTGCGCGCTCAGGCGCTTCTGAGCGCTGGGACACTAGATCAACACTGCTGCATATACTTTGAGCTCTCAAGCGCTCCACTCTCAGCGCTTAGGCGCTGAACGCTGATAAAAATTCCACTTTTTCTTACTCCTTTGAATGTCCAGTCTTCTTCAGGTGTAATTACCTAACAAAAACATACAAAGTACTTAATAAAAACATAATCAAACAATACTAAAAATATAACAAAATTTACGAACAAAATTTAATAAAAATAAATGAAAAGAATATGAAAAACCAAAGAATTAAACCGTAAAAATATGACATATTGACGGTTCATTGTTAGTAATTGATCCGTAAATCCGCAAGTGCACGGGTCGACAAGTAATATAAAGGAGAGCTAGAGTATCGTGTCCCAAGGGATTGATTAATTAGAAGAATGTTAAACTTAACCAAAATTCACAAATTTTTATCCAAGCAAACGAATTGTGAGAATGAGTTACAATTAAAATAACAATTTAGAGAAGTAAAATAAGAAAACACCAAACACTAATTCCACAAGAGAAGATGGGAATGATTAAAGCCTAGGGGTCCCTATTCACTTGCTACTTCAATGAATAAATGCAATCAACAAGTACCAATCAATGAAATGATATTTGTTAGCTGATAACCTTCAATAGATAAGAGCCTATGTCTAGGACAATTACCCATGCAAAACCTAGTTAATCCACTATGTGTCCATGTGAGTTAACATAAGAATCACTCATTAAGACCAATTATCAAACACTTGCTATGCATGACTAATGGGTATGTGTCCATCCTATTAGCTAATCAACACACTCAATGCAATAGAATGTAATTGAACATACATCAACCATACCATATCCATATTCACAACTCCCTATCTCTAGTTCAATTGGAATACTAAAATCATGCAATTGATGGCCAATCAACAACAAGCATTAAGCATAGATATGGATGAACAAAATCAAATTCATTGAAAGGGTACCCAATTAATCACATATTAATCAAATCCATAGCAAGATCCTAGAGAGCTCCTAGATTAGGGTTTAGTTACACATCATGAAAGAGAAGAAAACACATGAAATCAAATGAACCATCAAGTTACAAATCAAGAGGTAAAGGGAAAGAATAGACAAAAATGGAGAGATTCCAAGCTTGATCCTCTTCCTTGATCTTGATTCTCCCTTGAGTCACCTTCAACCCAAATGGGTTCCTCCTCTTCTCTCTTACTCTCTGAAATTCGTGGTTGAGTGTACCAAAACAGAATCCCCCTCTTTCCTTCCCAAAAATCAGAATATAAGGGTAAAAGTCACGTGCCAGGATTTTTCTCACGCCTAGGCGTGTATTTACCACGCCTAGGCGTGGTTATGATCACGTGCCTTTCTTCTGCTTGTCACGCCTAGGCGTGCCTTTACCACGCCTAGGCGTGGTGGTCTCTGCTTGAGATTCTTGATAAACTGCGAGGAACACGCCTAGGCGTGGATTTGGCTCGCCTAGGCGTGGATTAACTGCCATTGTTTCTCTTTTGCATCTTTCTCCATTTTGAACTCTTCTTTGCTTCCATATCTTTTCCAAGGTCTTTCCTTCTTGAATTTCTGCAATACAAAGAATGCTTTAACTCATCAAGCCATGATCCATCTCAATTTCTTATTACAAGCATTAAAAATTAAATTCTTAAACAATTGAGATACAAAGCTTAAAGAATCAAGATCATGCATGAATTTGGACCATTGGGTCATGTAAATTTAAGGAAAGCATGCTCCTATACATTCAAAGCCATGTGAAATAACTTCATTTTTCGAAGTTATCACACCCCCAAACCTAAAGTTTTGCTAGTCCTCGAGCAAACTAAACCAAGCACGAAAAGAAAACACAATCCAATCCAAAGGTCAAGAAATATGAGGCAAATTGAACCAGGGCAAATCCAGCTTCCAATTATCATTCATACCCTTATAAATCACTTTTCAAACCTCACAACAAGGTCCACACATACAAGAAATTCTCAACTACCATGCTCGCCCTTTTATGCCATTTTTGTGCATGGGAGATTTCCCAAGCTCATGAGCTTAAGATCCTTTCCTAATCATGAAGAGCAAGAAGGATGAATTATAAAATGCACATGCACTCTCAAAAGAATGTCCTTCATCCCTTTCTCCACTAATGTAGGCAAGACAAAATCAAAGATCATGAGGGTCTTTTAAGCTTGTAATGTAAGGCTAAGGGCAGTGGCTAAGGAAGAAGGGAAAGGATTTTTAATCCAAACATCAAACACAAAATCAACCACTTCCATTGAATTAAGTCAAGCATGTAGATGCATAAACACAAACCAACTTGAAGAATCAATCTTTTTTATTCCATTTTCTCATCACATAAACAAAAGGGCTTTAATTTACACAACAGCCCACTTATTTTTTTTTTCTTCTTTTTCTTTTCCTTTTTCTTTTTTTTTTTGACCAATTTTTAAATGAAAGCTGGTAATCACAAATTTTTTTTTTGAATTAATTCTTAGCATCTTACACAACTCTATGGCTCAAAACAACAGAAATGCTTAATCATGTGCTCAACAAGGGACTTGTAATGAGGGGAAGAGATTTTTCTTTCACAAACATGGTTTAAGAGGGTGGAGAGATTAGGGTTAAAGAAATGAAAATTAGGCCACACACACGCACACTAGGCTTCAAAATGGGTACTAGGGATATCATTCAATCATGGTTGGCTTGAAAAACTCAATCGGTCCAAATAAGTGCCCTAGTCATTTCATTGAGAACGCATTGCCTAGGATTTCGCCTCAAAAGGGAATCAAACAGGCTTTTAAGATGCAAAATTTGACTATACACATGCCAATCATAAATTTCTCCAATCATGCATTTCAGTCATATTTTAGAATCCACCATACATGCAACAGGGAAATACACTCATACACTAATATAGCAAAAAGTGTACCCATAACATTTAAAATTTTTACATGTGATTTCCCAAGCATTGAGGCATATCTGTGATCCACACAATCATTGGATAATCAAATCAAAAATTCCAGCATGCATAAGTTCAACTTGCCTCTCAACATACTCATTAATTAAGAGCATAATTCAGGCAGCCCATTAATCCTAATCAATCAAGCACACTCAGATCCACAAATTTGGAAAAACAAAACAAGACCAAACTAAGATTATTAACAACTAAGATTTAAAGCTTTAACAAAAAGAACTGTTCTAACTTTAATGCAAGAACAAAGGAATGAGAGAGAAATCCATATATATCAACAAAAGCGATTCAAAGAATTAATGAGAGAAATTAATAAATCTCCCCTAAACCCAAGTCATGCAAAGTGTCCCACCGCATACAAAATAAGGAATGTATCCAATAAGTACGAGACGATTGCAACCGAAAGTCAAGACAGAAAAACAAAGCGAAAAATAACATGAAAGTAATAGGCCACGGCGCCTCAAATCAAGTCATCCTCATCCAACAGTCATCGCCCTCTGTGCCCATCTCGGATCATCGCAGGTGGGGAGGCGGATAAGAAGGTGAACCGCAACCGGTGGAGCCGCAAAAGGCGGAAAAGCCGGAAAATCATCCATCGGGCGCCCCGACCCAAGGCCATCCAATGAATGCCCCGGTAAAGCGAAGCCAAAGCATCTCTCGCCGCATAGTCGGCATCTCCCGCCGCCGATCCGGCGCCGCTCAATGGAGTGTGCCCTGGTGGCATCAAAAACTGGAACAGTGTGGAGCGCAGAGCGAGGTGTAGGTGCAGGAGCAGGCTCGGGATCTGGAACTGGAGGCTGGACCGGGGCTCGCCTGCGCTTCTCTTGGGCAGTCATAATAGTCTGCACTGCCCGTTCTGTCATGGGTGTCTTCAGCTTCACACGGACTTCAGTGTCCTTCCAAGACACCTTCGCATGCGCACACAGTTGACATATGAGGAATGGAAAGAACAAGGATTTGAGCTTTTCGGTGATGCATAGCCGGATTTGATCATAGAGTATCTGAGCGGTGTCCACCTGAAGAAGATTATAAATTGCATAAAGCATGTAAGCACGCTCAGGATAAATTTCTGACCTGTGCTCAGTAGGGAGCAAACAGGAACACACAAAGTGGTTCCACGGGCGTAGCTCACGGCGCAAACTCTCTTGCTTGAGAAAGTGGATGGAATTATCAGTGTTCCTCTGGACTTGAACCGGAAAAGTAGAGTCACAAATACTGTCCATCACAGTGCTAAAGGGGGTGCCCCTTTGCTCCTCCGGTAATTGTAACTCTCTGTATGAATAGACTAGTGGAGGGGGGCCAAGGTCCATGACTTGCCGGATGCGCTCCACTGAGTAGTCAACTGTCTGTCTTCTAACTCTAACAGTTGTAGAAGATCTTTGCTCAGCATGGGCGTTGGCATAGAACTCTTTCACCACTGCAGCCACTGGTTCTTCAATGGGATGTTCAGCAAAAGTTTGCCAATGAAAAGCAGTTGTGGCGCGAGAGATGGTTGGATAATGCACCACATTTAACTCATGGAACCCCCTTTCCCTGTATGATATTGATCTTTCTCAAGTGCTTCCAAAAGTGGTCAAAGGCCTGCTGAGAAATGAAAAAGGCAGGGTCATATGCTGGAATCGCTTCACTGTCATCGGGTTACTTGGCCCAGCTTGAACAGTTTTTCTCTGACGCTTTGACATGGTGAATGATGACCTGAAAAGAAGAGGGGCTGGTTATTATCATTTGAACAAAGACTGAGAATAATTGTAATGAAATCAGTCACTTCCAAGAAGATAGCATGCAATGCAATCAAGCAACCCAAGTTAATAACCAACCAAAAATGCAAGCGAGAACCAAAAATAATGCAACATACCACAAAGATGCAACAGGGTCCTACTCGGTAATAAGCAAGTGATGGATCGATCCCAATCAGTTCAAATATAAGCATGCAATTGCGTAGCAGGGTCCAACATAGTATTGCTAATCAAATACTAATGGGAACACATTAAACAGCACAGTCAACAGGGCCAACTATCCAAACCAAGGTTATCCCCAAATCAAATGAATCAGAAATAGGTAAACAGGTCCAACCAGTTATGTTCCAATCAATCAGAAATAAGCAAGTGACAATGCAAACATGTCTCAGCTTAACCAGTGCACAACTTAGAATCAAACCACATCAATCACCCAAAAAAAATGACAACAGATACGAAGAACAACCACAGGGTGACTCAAACTGAAGGAACACCTCACATATGTCAACAAGCAGAGGATTAGCACAAATAGACATGTAACATTGTCATTGTTCAGCAGAAATAACCAAGCCACAAGCCCAATGGAAATCAAAAATATTTTAAAACCAGAGATAAACAATAACTAACAAATAACGAGTAATCAACAAATATATTATATTTAAACTGCATAAACACACCAAAAGAACACAAGATAACCAAAAGACAATAGAAAGAGCAGGAAATGGAGAGCAAACTAACCTGGAAGGAGGGGGAAATTAACAAGGTACTTGAAACTAGTAAGAAACCCAAATCAAACACACAAACAAAAAACAGGATGGTGTATTGGTCGTGTGGTGGGTACGGTGGAAATGTGGGTTGTGGTGGAAATGTGGGTTGTGGTGGAGTGAAGAAGTAAAAGGGAAAGAAGAAGGAGGGAAGGAGGGGTTACGGTGGTGTTGTGGTGGAGTGGAAGAAGAAGAGAGAGAAAGAGATGAGGAAGAAGGAAGGAGGGAGAGATATGGTGAGAAGGGGCTACGGTGGTGTGGAGAAAAAGATTGGAGGAAAGGAAGGCTAGGGTTAGAGGTGAAGAGATTGGAGAGGGGAAGAAATGGTAAATGAAAGTGCAGGAGGAAGAGGAATGAGAGAATGGAGGGGGAAAATTAAGGATTTAGGAGCTAAAAGGAAAGAGGGTTGCATTTTATGCAAAGAAGAGGCACATCACGCCTAGGCGTGCCCTTACCACGCTTAGGCGTGTATTTTTAATTTTTTTTTGAATTTTTTTTTGGCTGAAAACTGCGCCTAAGCGTGTAAAAATCACGCCTAGGCGTGATGCTCGCAGGTCAAAACTCCTGGAAACACAGAGAGGACCACGCCTAGGCGTGATAAATCCACGCCTAGGCGTGGAACTCTCTGGAAAAGTTTCTAATAGCAGCTGAGAGGGACACGCTTAGGCGTGTAAAACCCACGCCTAGGCGTGGATTACCTGGAACAAAATACTAAACAAAGAACACCGAAAACCCCACAACCAAGCATCAAACACACCCTCCATATTCTCAAACATCTAAGAAATAGCATAGGAATAACATGAACAACCAAAGCCTCAAAATGAAAAATAAACACAATAAAACAATAAAACAAAATCAAATAAAACCATAAAATAAGACAAAACATGCAAAATATTGCCCTAAGTGAAGAGATAGGGTTAGGAAATTGGGTTGCCTCCCAACAAGCGCCTTATTTATAGTCCTGGCTGGACTTTACAGATTGTCAAGTTGAAGGGGCCAAGGTGAGTGAGGTTTTGTGCCTCTCCACCTCACCACCTAAGTAGAGCTTGAGCCGCTGGCCGTTGACCTTGAATGTTGACTTTGAAACTGGATCCTCTAAGGTTACAGCACCATGAGGAAACACTTCCACCACTAAAAATGGACCTGACCATCTGGATTTGGGCTTGCCAGGAAACAATTGCAACCTTGAGTTGAATAAGAGGACCTTCTGGCCTGACTCAAAACTTCTTGGGATAATGTGCTTGTCATGCCACCGCTTCACTTTCTCCTTATATAATTTAGCATTCTTATATGCTTGTAAGTGGAATTCCTCTAGTGCATTCAGTTGCAACAATCTCTTCTCCCCACAAGCATTGGAATCCCAGTTCAATTGTTTGATGGCCCAATAAGCGTGGTGCTCAAGCTCAACAGGAAGATGGCAAGCCTTACCAAAGACCATTTGATAAGGAGACATGTCAAGAGGGGTTTTGTAGGTAGTGCGATAAGCCCATAAAGCGTTGTCCAACTTCTTAGACCAATCCTTCCTAGAAAGACTCACATTTTTTTCAAGGATCCGCTTCAACTCTCTATTAGAAATCTCAGCTTGGCCACTGGATTGTGGATGGTAGACTGTGGCTACCTTATGTTTCACACCATATTTAGCAAGTAGAGTAGCAAAATGCCTGTTGTAGAAGTGTGATCCTCCATCACTGATAATGGCTCTAGGGGTCCCAAACCTTGTGAAAATGTTCTTTTTGAGGAAAACTAGAACCACCTTAGAATCACTCGTTGGTAAGGCACAAGCTTCTACCCACTTTGACACATAATCCACCGCCACAAGGATGTAGCGGTTACCAAAAGATGATACAAAGGGCCCCAAAAAGTCAATGCCCCATACATCAAAGAGCTCTACTTCCAGAATGGAATGCAATGGCATCTCATTCTTCCTGGAGATATTTCCAGTCCTCTGACATCTATCACACTTTGCTGCAAATGAGTGGGCATCACGAAACAAAGTTGGCCAATAAAAACCAGATTACAACACCTTAGCTGCTATTCGTTCACCCCCATAATGACCTCCATAAGGTGAAGCATGACAATGCTCAAGTACAGCACTAGTCTCTTCCATAGGAATGCACCTCCGAAGCACCTGATCTGCACCTTGTTTAAAGAGATATGGTTCATCCCAAACATAGTATCTGACATCCCGGAGGAATTTCTTCTTCTGCTGATAAGACCATTCAGTTGGTAACGATCCACTCACAATGTAATTAGCAAAATCAGCATACCATGGATCTGAACAAGCAAACACAGCAAATAGTTGTTCATCTGGGAATGTCTCACAAATCAAAGTTGGGTTCTTTTGATATTTCTCATTTTCCAACCTAGAAAGATGGTCAGCCACCTGATTTTTAGTACCCTTTCGATCTCTAATCTCAAGGTCAAACTCTTGCAGTAATAACACCCAACGAATCAATCTTGGCTTAGCATCCTTTTTGCTCACTAGATATTTGATGGCCGAGTGATCCGTGAAGACAATGACTTTAATACCAACCAAATAAGCCCGGAATTTGTCAAATGCAAAGACAACTGCAAGGACCTCCTTCTCAGTGGTGGTGTAGTTCAACTGAGCATCAGTGAGTGTTCGGCTCGCATAATAGATGGAATGAAAGATTTTGTTTTTCCTTTGACCCAATACCACTCCAATAGCATAATCACTAGCGTCACACATGAGCTCAAAAGGTAAGGACCAATCAGGAATGGTAATAATGGGCGCTGAGACAAGTCTCTTCTTAAGCTCCACAAAGGCTTCCATACATGGCTCATCAAACTTGAAGGGCACATCTTTTTCCAGCAAATTACACAATGGTTTGGCAAGCTTAGAAAAGTCTTTGATAAACCGTCGATAAAAGCCGGCATGCCCTAGGAAACTCCGAACTCCTTTCACTGAAATTGGTGGTGGTAATTTCTCAATCACCTCAATCTTGGCTCTATCCACCTCCATTCCCTTATGAGACACTCTATGGCCAAGTACTATGTCTTCCCGAACCATAAAATGACATTTCTCCCAATTAAGCACCAAACTTGTCTCCTCACACCTTTGAAGAACAAAGGCCAAGTTATGGAGACACTCATTAAAGGAATCACCAAACACAGAAAAGTCATCCATAAATATCTCCAAACAGTTCTCCACCATGTCAGTGAAAATAGCCATCATACATCTCTGAAAGGTAGCTGGGGCATTGCATAACCCAAAGGGCATTCTTCTGAAAGCATAAGTATCATATGGACAGGTGAATGTTGTCTTCTCTTGATCTTCCGGGGAAATGGCAATCTGGTTGTACCCCGAATACCCATCCAAGAAACAGTAGAAAGCACGTCCTGCCAACCTATCCAGCATCTGATCAATAAATGGTAATGGAAAATGATCTTTCCGAGTTACAGTGTTAAGCTTCCTATAGTCCATGCAAATGCGCCATCCTGTGACAGTCCTAGTGGGAATCAAATCATTATTCTCATTGGCGACCACAGTCATCACACCCTTCTTAGGCACGCACTGAACTGGGCTCACCCATTTGCTGTCAGAGATAGGGTATATGATACCCACATCCAGCCACTTAATGATCTCTTTCTTGACCACCTCCTTCATGATAGGATTAAGGCACCTTTGATGTTCAATTATTGGCTTATGATCTGATTCCAATAATATTTTGTGCATGCATATGGTGGGGCTAATGCCTCTGATATCTGCAATAGACCACCCCAAGGCCCTTTTGTATTCTCTGAGCACTCTAAGCAACTTGGATTCTTGCTCCTCTGACAAATATGAAGAGATAACAACTGGCAATGTGGATGAATCCCCCAAATATGAATACCTCAAATGATCAGGCAATGGCTTGAGCTCTAACATGGGAGGAGTGATTATAGAAGGCTGGAGAATGGGCTTGTCAGAAGGTATGTTCAACGGTTCAAAGCCCGGTGTCCTGAAACACTTAGCAGACGAGTCAAGCAGTTTAATACATTCCAAAACATATTCCCTATCTACATGCTTGTATATGGATATCAATGATAAGGCAAGAGTATCATCAGTGAAATTAGCATGGAATGCATTATTAACTACTTGATCAATCATACCTATGTAAGAACACTCTTCATGATCATTTGGAAATTTCATGGCCTTGTAAATATTAAAAGTTACCTTCTCATCATTGACTTGCATAGTGAGCTCACCTTTTTGAACATCGATCATAGTCTTACCGGTGGCTAGGAAAGGTCTTCCAAGAATCAAAGGTACATTGCGATCTTCCTCCATGTCCAGGATGATGAAATCTACATTGGAAAGATGAACTTGTCAACCTTGACCAAGACATCTTCAATGACCCCCTTAGGATAAGTGAGAGATCGGTCAGCAAGTTGCAATGTAACCGAAGTTGGCTTCGCCTCCCCCAAACCTAGCCGTTGGAAGATGGATAGAGGCATCAAGTTTATGCTTGCCCCTAGGTCACACAAAGCTTTTCCAAAGAATTGGTTGCCAATGGTGCATGGAATGGTGAAGCTCCCTGGATCCTTCAACTTAGGAGGTAGCTTATTTTGTAAAATGGCACTGCATTCTTCAGTAAGTGCAATAGTTTCATAATTCCCAAACCTTCTCTTCTTAGACAAGATGTCCTTCATAAATTTCACATAACTACGCATTTGTTCCAAAGCCTCAGCAAACGGTATGTTTATGTGAAGTTTCTTGAAAATATCCAAAAACTTTTGGAATTGAGCATCAAGCTTTTGTTTAACTAGCTGGTTGGGGAAATGTGGAGGTAGTGTATAAGGCTTGTCCTCCTTCTTCTTGTCTTCAACCTTCCTCTCTGCTAGCTCTTCATTCTTCTCCACCCTTTGGCTCACAACTTCTTCATCTTGAGCTACCTCCACTTCTTTTTCAAGTAGCTTGGTCTATACATTTTCTTCAATTTCTTTCCCACTCCTCAGTGTTATAGCCTTGCAATGCTCCTTCGGAGAACCTCCAGGATTATTGATGGTGTCACTAGGAAAACTCCCTTGAGGCCTACTACTTAAGGCTTGGGCAAGTTGGCCAACTTGGGTCTCAAGATTTCTCAAGGAGGCCGCTTGACCTTGCATCAAAGCATCATGCGAAGCAAGCCTTGAGTCGGTCTTAGACATGTACTCTTGCTGGCTAGTCATAAACTGAGCAAACATCTTCTCCAAATTGGATGTTGAAGTCGATGTTGAGGTTTGGGCTTGAAGGGGGCTCTGTTGTTGAAAACCCGGAGGAGCACGGGGAGCTTCCCTATTCTGATAAGAAGAAGAGGAGGGACCTTGAACTTGACCACCCCATGAGAGATTAGGATGGTTCTTCCAACTAGGATTATAAGAATTGCCCAAAACATTGTTGTGAATTGGCTGACGGAATTGATTTGCATATTACACACTTTCCAGGCTAGCTGTGCAATTAGCAGTTGAATGAAGGTCCCCACAGTGATCACAAATTTTAGCTGAGTTACTAACTCCACTTGCTACAGAATTAACTCTCATGGTGTCCAGCTTCTTAGAAAGAGCTGCTACTTGAGCTGTAAGAGATGTAAGAACATCAACTTCATGAATACCTGCTGCTAATCTCTTGAGAGTAACTCTTTCAGCCGGCCACTGATAGTTGTTATTAGTCATTTCCTCCAAAAGGTTGTAGGCTGCATCCACGGTCTTGCTCATGAGAGCCCCTCCAACTGCTGCATCAATTATGGATCTAATGGAGGTTGTCAAACTATTGTAAAAAGTATGAACCAACATCCATTTTGCTATACCATGATGGGGGCACTTCCTTAGCAACTCCTTGAATCATTCCCAAGCCTTATACAAGGTTTCTCCTTCGAATTGTCTGAAGGACAAGATGTCATTCCTATACTTCATTACTTTCATGGGAGGAAAGAATCGATCCAAGAACTTCTGAGCAAGCTCTTCCCAAGTAGTGATAGAATGTTCAGGTAATGATTGAAGCCATGCCTTGGCCCTATCTCTCAAGGAAAAAGAGAAAAGCCTCAATCGAGCCGCATCATCAGTCATCCCTTGATGCTTGAAGGTATCACAAATATCCAGGAAGTTGGCTAAATGAGCATTAGGATCTTCATGGGGAAGATCCGCAAATTGTAAATTATTCTGCACCATCTGGATAATAGCAAGCTTGATCTCAAAAGTCTGTGCCTGTACAGCTGGCCTTCTAATGCTAGATCGAATGTCTCTAGCATTTGGAGTGGCATACTCTCTCAATAGTCTTTCAGCATTCGCTTCTTCTGCCATCTCCGAGTCACTATCCAATTCAAGTGTCTTTCCTTGTACTAGTCGTTCTCTTAGCAATCTACGAAAAGTCCTCTCGATCTCAGGATCGTAAGGAAATCGAGATACACTGAGTCCTTCGCATACAAGAGCTAAGTACCTGAAAAACAAAACAAAACAACAAAGAAAACTTGAAATAAGAATTATGAATAATTGTAAGAAATAACACAAATTCTAAACTCAATCCCCGGCAACGGCGCCAAAAACTTATTGGTAATTGATCCGTAAATCCGCAAGCGCACAGGTCGACAAGTAATATAAAGGAGAGCTAGAGTATCGTGTCCCAATGGATTGATTAATTAGAAGAATGTTAAACTTAACCAAAATTCACAAATTTTATCCAAGCAAACGAATTGTGAGAATGAGTTACAATTAAAATAACAATTTAGAGAAGTAAAATAAGAAAACACCAAATACTAATTTCACAAGAGAAGATGAGAATGATTAAAGCCTAGGGGTCCCTATTCACTTGCTACTTCAATGAATAAATGCAATCAACAAGTACCAATCAATGAAATGATATTTGTTAGCTGATAACCTTCAATAGATAAGAGCCTATGTCTAGGACAATTACCCATGCAAAACCTAGTTAATCCACTATGTGTCCATGTAAGTTAACATAAGAATCACTCATTGAGACCAATTATCAAACACTTGCTATGCATGACTAATGGGTATGTGTCCATCCCATTAGCTAATCAACACACTCAATGCAATAGAATGTAATTGAACATACATCAACCATACCATATCCATATTCACAACTCCCTATCTCTAGTTCAATTGGAATACTAAAATCATGCAATTGATGGCCAATCAACAACAAGCATTAAGCATAGATATGGATGAACAAAATCAAATTCATTGAAAGGGTACCCAATTAATCACATATTAATCAAATCCATAGCAAGATCCTAGAGAGCCCCTAGATTAGGGTTTAGTTACACATCATGAAAGAGAAGAAAACACATGAAATCAAATGAACCATCAAGTTACAAATCAAGAGGTAAAGGGAAAGAATAGATAAAAATGGAGAGATTCCAAGCTTGATCCTCTTCCTTGATCTTGATTCTCCCTTGAGTCACCTTCAACCCAAATGGGTTCTTCCTCTTCTCTCTTACTCTCTGAAATTCGTGGTTGAGTGTACCAAAACAGAATCCCCCTATTTCCTTCCCAAAATCAGAATATAAGGGTAAAAGTCGCGTGCCAGGATTTTTCTCATGCCTAGGCGTGTATTTACCATGCCTAGGCGTGGTTATGATCACGTGCCTTTCTTTTGCTTGTCACGCCTAGGCGTGATTTTTCCACGCCTAGGCGTGGTGGTCTCTGCCTGAGATTCCTGATAAACTGCGAGGAACACGCCTAGGCGTGGATTTGGCTCGCCTAGGCATGGATTAGCTGCCCTTGCTTCTCTTTTGAATCTTTCTCCATTTTGAACTCTTCTTTGCTTCCATATCTTTTCCAAGGTCTTTCCTTCTTGAATTTCTGCAACACAAACAATGCTTTAACTCATCAAGCCATGATCCATCTCAATTTCTTATTACAAGCATTAAAAATTAAATTCTTAAACAATTGAGATACAAAGCTTAAAGAATCAAGATCATGCATGAATTTGGACCATTGGGTCATGTAAATTTAAGGAAACCATGCTCCTATACATTCAAAGCCATTTGAAATAACTTCATTTTCCGAAGTTATCATTCATCAATCATTTACTGAATTCTCAAGGTTCCAAGTCCAATATAGTTTTTGGTGGATATTGAAATAAACTGATTCTAGCTTTTTTGTTATAGGTTTATAGTAGGAGGACTCTTTCTTATAGCTTCTTGTTTTTTCTTTTATAATTTTTTATTCTCTCTACTCATCTTTTAGTTGTATTCTCCAGTAGGAATTCACTGTTGGTTTTGTTTTCTTCATTACATGTAAATGTTCATAAAATGATTCTATTTTAATATTTAGCATAATAGGGATTGGTAAATTTCTATGTGCAGAAACTGGTGCTTTGATTTGGGGGTGAAGGAGGGGAAGAAGAACGAAGGGGAAGAAGATGCAATTGGATTTCATGGTGCTTTCATTTGGGGGGTGAAGGAAGGAAGAAGAAGGAAGGGGGAAACGATGTTGTTGTTTTTTTCTTTCAAAAGGGTGAAGTTTTGGTTGGGTATAAAGGAAGAATAGAATGAGGAAAAAGAAGAAGATGTGGATAATTAGGGTCTTTTTTAATCCATTCCTAGAAACAGTGTCATTTCATGAAAAATAAAAAACTAATTCAAACCCATATGAAAAAGAAAATGCTAGGTTGGAAAATTTTGAGCCTCGTCACACATTTAACGTGTCATGTGTTCTCTTATGTTAAGTTTAACAGACCAAAGATAACTGAAGGACTAATGTGTAACACGATTGTGAGTCTTAAGGACCTCGGGGTGAGTTTTTCTTACTTAAGGATGAATTTTGTAACATCCTCTTCAACATGTTAGACTTTAAAGAGTTACAAAGGTAGCTTAATACTTGTTTAACATGCTTGTTTAATTTTGTGACAAGCTGAGTTAGTTTAGGCACTTTGCTGCAAGCTGAAATGTGAAAAGTAACTTAAAATAAACCCAGACATTAGCTTAAATAGCTTAGCTAATGAAAATAGATGTGAATAATTTATTTTTAAGTCACAAATGTGTATTCTGTGATATGGTTAAAGTTTGAGAATGATCAGGGTCAGTTTGGTATTTTTAGGCATACTAGTTGTGCGTTTTAATGCTAGAATGACTAATTACAAATATGAAAAAAATATGATACTAGTGAAATGATTTTTTTAATGAATCTTAGTATTTATTTTAAAGTTGTTGGAACTTGAAAAACTTGATTTAGCTAAATCTGAGTGTTTTTAGTAGATTGGAAAGTATCAGTGTTATAACATAAGACTTATAACCAACCACAGTTTCAGCCTATATTTTGGACTTCTTTTGGTTGCTTTTGTTACTCATATTCTTACTTTTCTCTATTCTCTTCACGGCTGGCCCAAAAATGGCAGAAAGAGTGGAAGCTCAAGTGGAGAAAAAGGAAGGCAAGAAACACAAGAAGAAGGGGAAATCCAAGATTCTGGATTGAGGCTTAAATCTGCAGCATCAAGTTAGCTTGAGGTTGTGATTCTTGAGCTTGAAACTCCATTACTTCTCATTTTTCATGTTTAGGCTATTTGAGGTTTAATATGTCAAGATGAGATTTTGTGGTGTTTTAAGTGATTTTCTTACTTGGATAAGTTTTAAATGTAGTTTATGACTTTTTCATGCTAAGTGTTTGGATTAGAAACTGAAAACTCTTCATTTGGACCTAAAATGCTCAGAGTGTTGATTTTTGGGGTTTAGATGAGTGATTTGATTTTTGGATCCATTTTTTATGAAATCAATTAGTGTTTTATGTTTCTTTTATGTTAGTGAACTTGTTAGGGACTTAAAATTACTAAGAAACTAATTTGAAGTGATCAAATTTCGTAATTTCACCAATGGAACAATGCACAACCTACAAAATTATGCAGATTTTGCTGCTGGGTACTCGGCACTCAAGCGCTCTGTCCATGTGTGCTCAAGTGCCTGTCGCCCAGATGAATGCGCCTATGGTGCTTGAGCGCTCAAGCGCTGGCGTGTTATGCGCTCAAGCGTGTCAAGACAAGGCAAAAATAGAATTTTAGCATTGTGATGCTAATTTAATTTCCTACTTATTGGGATCATTTGTGTAAGCTTTTTAGGGTGTAAAGAGACACTTTTAGGAATATTTCTTAGAGGGAATTATTAACTTGCATATATGAAAAGTTTGAAAAATTCTTAAACATTCAAAGTGTGACAGAATGCCTAGGTTAGTGTTTAGAACTTTGGTCAACATGAGGTTGATTTCTAAATCACTTGTGAGTGATTGTGTGATGTTCTAGATACTGTTTACCTAGAGATATCAATTTTACTACCTTGTTGGATAGATGAAACTAAGATTCTTATGCACTAGTGTTTAAAATGTGGCTTGAATTTTTGGTTTTCAAACCTGGTATTTGCTAATTTCCTATGTATTGTGATTTTAGATGATGTGCACAATCATATAACCTGAGAATGAGGTGTTGGATTTATATTCTCCTTGCATTTATGCTTGCATGGTCAAGGTTACCAGTATAAGGGTGGCAATAGTACTCTTCCATTGGTGAGGGGAAAGTGTCTACCTATTACTAAGTAGGTTTATACTTTTAGGCTTATCATGCTTTGTGTATACAAGAAACAGAGGTTTCTAAGAAATAAGTAAATAACATGTGTTTTCAAAATTTAAAACCTGCATTGTCATTGCATATTCATAACATTAGGACTTTGTTTGTGCATAATCATACCTCATAATATAAAGCATTGCATTGTTGACAATTGTATGAGCTGTTGTCTGGCTTGATGGATTAGTTGATTGGTTGCTTGTCTATGGTATCTTAGGATTGTATGAATGATTCTTTGATGTTATTGATTTTTTAGATATTCTATTACATAAAATGTAATTGTGTATTCAGTTCATTTATTTGTTGTAAATGATTACCTGCTGGTCTTGATATGCGAATACTGAGAAATTGTGATTTCTCACCCCTGTGTGTTCCATGTAAATCCACGTAAAGTCCCTCCAAAGGGAAATGGTAAGAAAAAGAAGAAATAGAAGGCTTTGTTTAGAAGCTTTATTTATTTTTGAATCAAATTGTATATTTGTACTCTTCTAGTTATTTGTAGAAGTTTATGTATACAGTATGACTTGTTAGCCAGTGATATATGTATATTTAACATTTTTATCATTCGTAGCTCTCTGTAATGATCACACTAGTTATTATGGATTTATGTTTTATACATTTTTAGAAGTGACATGCTTAATGCGATTTATCTTGAAATATTATGTTTATTTTACGATAATTTGTATTAGGATAATATATTATGGTATTAGAGCAATTCATCTTGTTGAGCTGGGGTGCGGATTGGCTATGCTTAGGCATGTTTAGGAGTTCCTCTTATGTTGTGCATTTCTTTGTCTCTTATGTGAGATGTTTGATTGAATTGTATGACCTACCTTTGATATGTCTGTTTTAGCTACTGTTGCATGGTTACATGATATTGGGATTAGCTACATTAATATGAATTATTTGGTGTTTATAGGAAACAATGGCAGCACGGGACTAACCCCGCGGGAGTAGGAACTCTGGTAATGAAGGCCCTGACATGGTTGGAGCCTTTATGGTAACGGCTGAGGCAATGAGGGACCAAACAACTGCTACTGCCATTACTATGCGAGAGCAAACAGCCACAACAATTGAAGCTATCGGAGAGCAAGTAGTTGTGACAACAAGGATGTTTAAGAGAATGAGTACAACTCAACATCAACCACCTACACCACCACCACATCACTAGGGGCAACCAACCCAAGAGGTAGTTGAGAGGAATTAGACTTTCCAAGACCTCTCAGAGTTCAGGAAATCTAATCCATCTTCCTTCAAGAGGGAGTACAATCCAGTCAGAGCTGAGGGTTGGCTCAAAGAGATGGAGAAGATTTTCACTGTTATGACTTGCTCAGATGAGCAAAAGGGGCTCTTTGCTTCATACATGCTGGAAGGTGAGGCAGAGGATTAGTGGGTGGACATTAAGAGAGCTCTTGAGGTGTCATGGACTCATGTGACGTGGGAGATCTTTAGAAATTTATTCCTGAGAAAGTTCTTCCCATAAAATCTTCAGAATGCCAAAGAGATGGAATTTCTCAAGTTGGAATAGGGGACATGTCTGTTGGCCAGTACGTGGTCAAATTCAACGAATTGTCTAAGTTCATTTCTTGCATTAGAGTTAACCCAGATGAGTCATGAAAGTGTGTCAAGTTTGAGGAAGGACTGAGGGAAGACATTCAAAATAACATTGAACCGTTTAAAATTCGAGACTTTGAAACTTTGATTAACAAATGTTGGATAATCGAATGGCGTTCCAAAAAGCTTTCAGTGGAGCCTAAGTCATAAGACCTTCAAAAGAGGAAATGGGGTGATGACAAGTTCAAGAAGAGATCTTCTAAATCTAGCTTTACTCAAGACAAGGATAAACAGATTCAGAAGGAGTTTGTGGGACCTAAGTGCTCAAAGTGTGGGAAATAGCACAGAGACCGGCCTTACTTAGCGTGTTTTGTTTGTGGACAGCTTGGTGATGATCACATATTTGATACATTAATAAGCCTTCATTTTTAGTCATTTACACTCTCCATGTACTTAATTGATTGAGTTTGATTATGTTTTGTAAGTTTGGACTCAAATTGGACTTAATTGAATTTTTTAGCATAATTTACGTCTTACGTTATTTCTGTATTTGGACTATATCTTGGGATGTATGTAGTCAAATGAAGTGAATCTAATGGCATTTTAAAGATAAAAGAGAGCTCTATAATTTTCATGAAGACCTTAAAGGCCCAATCACACGAGTAGATAACTAAAATTGGGGTTGAAGCAAGAACTAGAGTGTTGTTCCTGATAGCTTGACCTATGTATACTGTTTATGACAAATGTCGGGCTATATGTTGTCAAATGGGCTGAAATTTTTATCCTAAATAGTTGAAACCTATATCTACAACTTTTATGTTGAACACTTTTCCAAAATCTGAGGTCTAATGGGTGATATTGGGCTTGCAAGTTAGAAAAGAGGAGCTGTGATTGGGCCTGAGCAGTGTACAGTAATTTGAACGTATCTAGAGTTATAGAAATGATATTGGACTCAAACTAAAGCCATTTGAAATTCAAGATCAAGCCTTACAACTTTGATGAAGATCACATTTGTTCATTCTGGCGCATTCAATGACTTCAGAGCTAAATGATTTCGGAGACAATGAATCTCCATAATTTTCCACTCACCAAAAGTCATTTGGCATTTTTCACTTATTTTCCACTCATCCACTCACTAATGACTCAGCCCCCTTGTCATTTTATATCTCTAATCCTCTATAAAAGGGGGCCTTGGTAGATCATTGAAGGTGTTAGGTGTTAGTTACCAAAATGATGTCATTTTGTTACTAGATTTTCTTGTAGTAATTTTCCTTTGTTTTAAATTAAAGTCATGTTCTTCTTCTTCTTCTTTTCTTTTTCTTTCTTCTTATCTATGAGTAACTAAGTTTCATTTTACTTGGGTGAAAGGGTGAAGCTCTTGGTAATAAAGTAAGGTTAGATTTATTCTTCTCTTGTACTTAAATGATTTATATTTTCTAGTAACCATTATACGTATTATAATTTGTTTCTTATAATTTAGAAACCATCTTTGTAAAGAGGAGTTCTCTATTTGGTATAGACAAAATATTGGCACAATAAATACTTTAACTCATTTATAAGTGGTGATAATATTTTTAGGAAACATAATATAATTACGTATATTATTTTAAATAGACTTTTAATGTTGTATTTTCCGATTGAAATCTCCATGTTGCGAGGATTCTAATTGAGTTATAAAAGAAATTAATCTTACCTTTATTTTATTTACCAAGAGTGAATCTTTTAACCCAAGTAAATAATTTTTATCGTAGTAACAAAATATTTACTTCACCTTAATTAATCTTCAACAATTCCCTGTGGATCGACCTCGGACTCCCGAGAAATTTATTACTTGAGACAACCTGCACTTGGGTTCGCAATGCAACAATTAATCCCACATCAAGTTTATAGACTTATTTGAAACTAAAAATTGTGCATCAAGTTTTTTTTGGTGCCGTTGCCGGGGACTTGATTTGAAGACTGAATTTCTGGTGTAAAATTTTTTGTATATATACTAACATACTAACTAGTGGAGGAACCTCTCCCTTTTTAATTTCTGTGCATACTAACTTGTGGGAGAAACTCTCTCTAATTTCTCTATAATCTTTAATCATTAATGAAATAATCTTTCTTTTTCTCTTTCTCTCTCATTTGGAGCAAAAAATTGGCTTGCCGATTCTCCGATTTTCATATTTTAAATTTACTTTAAGGGAATCGTACTTTATTTTTCGTATTTATTTTTGTCATTTTTTTGTTATTTATTTTCGCCATTTTTTTTGTTTACTAACTTACTAACTCTCTTACTAACTATCTAACTTTTTACTTTATCAGCTATTTAACTTTTTACTTTTTCTGCTTCTAACATTTTAATTTATCTGTATACTAACTTTTTAATTTTTATGCTTATTAACTTATTTGGTGGTTGATTTATACTACACCTTTATTAATATTTAATGGATGATTTATACTACTAGCTTGTACATTTTATTTTATACTATAAGTTACTTGTTTATGCTTAATTGGTATCGTGATTAAAATTCTGGTCGTTTGGTTAGAGTTAATCAAAGTACTTTACATATTGATTTGTTTGAATCACAATCACACACATTAAGCACAATGGCTGAAAATGAAAGTGTGCACAATGAACATGAAAATCAACCATTGCGAACCATGCGTGAATATTTGCAACCATCTCGAAATTCTAGTCCATCATGTTTTATCTTTCCACTCAATGCCAACAATTTTAGATTCAAGTCAAGTATGATTTCTTTACTTCCTAATTTTCATGGTTTAAAATCTAAAAGCCCATATTTACATTTAAAAGAATTTGAGGAAGTATGTACTGCTTTTCATGATCAAACTTGTACTGAAGAGGTTGTTAAGCTTAAATTGTTTCCTTTTTCTTTGAAAGATAAAGCAAAAACTTGGCTTAACACTTTGAAACCAAGATCAATTGGCACATGGCAAGAAATGCAAGGTGAGTTTTTGAAGAAATTTTTTTCCAACACATAAAATCAATGCTTTGAAAAGACAAATTCAAAATTTTTTTCAAAATTCCAATGAAGCATATTTTCAAAGTTGGGAACGTTTTAAAGATTTGTTGAATTCTTGTCCACATCATGGTTTTGAAAAATGACGCACTATAAGCTTCTTTTATGAAGGGTTAACACCTGAAACTAAGTAATTTGTGGAAACAATGTGCAATGGTGAATTTCTTGATAAAGAACCCGAAGAAGCTTTAGATTATTTAAACCATTTGGTTGAAAATTCTCAATCTTGACATAGTACTAATCCTTCTGAAAATTCAATTAGATATAACCTTGCAAATGCTAGTAAAGGAAAATATCATTTTAGTCAAGAAGAAGATCTAAATGCTAGGTTTGCTAGTCTGGCTAGAAAGGTTGAAGCCATAGAATCCGGGAAAGTAAAAGAAATCAAATCTGTGCAAAATGAAGAAATTTGTGGCATTTGTGATGAAATAGGACACTCAACAAATGAATGTTCAAAAATTTCTATTTTTAAAGAAGTTGTGCAAGAGCAAGTAAATGCAATGAACAATTTTAAAAAGTCATTCACTTCTTCTTTTTCAGATACATACAATCCAGGATGGAGAAATTACCTGAACTTCAGTTGGAGGACCAACAATCAAGTACAATTCATGCAACCACCACCTTCTCAGGCACAGCAGGATTCACAAAATTCTCAAGGATATGCACCTTATGTCCCACCATACAGGAATAACCTTGAAGAAACATTGCATACATTCATGGAAAAACAAGATGTCATTATTAATCAAAACACTCAAGCCATGATTGACATAAAAGACACTCTTGCTAAACTTTCTTCTGCACTCACTATTCACAAGAAAGGAAAATTTCTTTCTCAACTCAACTAAATCTCAAAGATCAGTACAATTTAAATGAGGGTAGTCTAGAAAACCAACAAATAGATCAAGTCAAGTCAGTGATAACCCTTAGGAATGGAAAGGTTGTTAAAGAAAGCAAGGAGATAAAGAACCAAATGTCCAAAGTGATGAACTCCTTGAGTGTGAATGAGCTAGAGGATGTGGAAAAGAATCAAGATAGTAGTGATGCTAAGCTACCCAAGGAACCTGAGGTGACAAAAAGTATTGTTAAGCCAGAAAATGATGACGAGGGTCACCAGACATACATGATTGACTCAATCATGGATAGGGGAGTTTCTACAACCTATGATTTTGATCCCCTTGAGAATTTTCTTGTCAATTCTGAGTTTGATTCTATCAGTAATCCCTCTGATATAATTGATATTTCTACTATTTTTGATAAAACTCAGGATCATGACACTCAGGCATGGCAACCAAAATTTAAGGAGTTTCTTAAGAAAGGTTGAGCATTTTTGATAAAAAAAAGTGTTAAATCTCTTGGTCATTCTTATAAAATTAATTTAGAAGAAGGTAAATGGTCAGCGGTTGAAGTTATAACTTGAGTTGAAGGATCCAGATGTAGCAGAAACTTTGGTAGACGATCCTGTCTACCAAAGTTAAGGTAAATTTTTAGTATTTTGTGCTTTTATTGAGTCAGCTTAAGTGCCTCCCAAATTTCGGAGCTTTTGTATGGGATGTAAATAGTGTCGGCCAACAAAAAATATATGTATAAAATAAAAGAACTAAAAAAAAAATTTTATGCATGCTTGTTTATTTCATTATACTTTTTTTTGTCATTGCTAGCTATTATCAAGATGTAGTTATTCTCTTCTCGTCTAAGCATTTCATGTATGTGACTTCTCCCCATTACTTTGTTTAATTTTGTCTCAATAATTTTTTTGATGTATATTGATGATTATTTCTTCAGTCTGGATTTAATTTTTAACATTGAGGACAATGTTGTGATCTGGTTGGGAGGAAGAATAGTTGTGTGAATAATTATGTAAAAAAAATAAAAAATAAAAAATAAGAAGTGTGTTTATTAATATGTTTGTCGTATTTATATGTTTGTCAGCAATTTACTAACAGCTAAACCAATTAAGGATGATAGAGTAATGAGTAAATTTTGCTCTGAAGGTAATTTTACTCTTCAGACGCATTTTAGTTGGGATAGATAACTAGTTGTGTGGAAGTAGCAATTCAAATTCAGGGAAATTTACATAATTGAGTAAATTGTCTTCTTTCTTAAAATTCACAGCTTGGTTATGAATGTTGAATTGGTGGACTGAGAATGATAGAATTATGCCTTGTGAGATTTTAAGCCTATTGATGAATGAATTGAACATTTGTACAATTTTCTTCTTTCTTGTGTGAATTTCACTCATGGAATTGTTATTCTAGAACTTGTTTTGATTCTTTTTTAGATTACATTTTCATATGCATACATAAATATGATTGAGGCATTTTTCTTAAAATAGTTACTTTAATCAAATAGCTAGCCTTGCTTAGCAGCATATTGTCTCAATATGATATCAAACACTCTTATAACTTCTTAGAAATTCTCTGATTCCTGCCAACGTAAAGCATTGGAAATGACTTATTTCCCCTTACTTAACCCATTTGAGCTTATTTGACCATTCTTTGTTTCAAACTCATTATATGTCTTAAATGAAAAACTATGTTCTTACCTGGCCTTAGGAAATAAGAGAACATTAGCTTTGTCATTTGATGAGTTCTTGAACAAGTGTGGGAGTGTGTGTGCAGAATGGTTAAAAAAATGTATATATGATGTTCTTTTTGTAAAAAAAAAAATCAAAAAAATCAAAAATAAAAAAAATAAAAAAGTAAGTAAAAAGAAAAAGAAGGTCAACAAGGTAATCAAGGAAATGAAAGGAATATGTAAACGGAATTTGTATTAGGTTGGGTTGGGATGAACTTTCATGCTTGTTAATTAAACTCAGCATTCATGCTCTTTTATTCTCTTTGGTATTTAACTTGTCATATCTATATTACCTTCTCCTTTACCTTAACCCCATTACAACCTTGATTAAAGTCCTCATGATTTGTGTGTGCATGTGTTCTGAGTAGTGAAAAAGTAGAAGATAAGCAAGCTTATGGTAGTGCAATTTTCATGGGTTGAATTGAGTGAAATACCTACCTTTTAAACACTTAAAGGATTGAGAGTGAATTTTGTGAAGATCTATCATTCTTGATTCATGTTTTTCAATTGAACTTTCCTTACTTGATGGTTTGAGATGTGAAGATATATTACCTTATGAATGTTTTGATTATTTGAATGGTTGGTTGCTCTTCATTTTTAAATATTATTAGAAATTAAGTCTTTTAGAGTGTTTAACTTTTAAGTCTATTTTTTTTTTTTTAGTTTTGGTCTTGTGTGCTTTGCCCAGGAGTGCAAAAAGTTAAGTGTGGGGAATTTGATGATCACATATTTGATACATTAATAAGCCTTTATTTTTAGTCATTTACACTCTCCATGTACTTAATTGATTGAGTTTGATTATGTTTTGTAAGTTTGGACTCAAATTGGACTTAATTGAATTTTTTAGCATAATTTACGTCTTACGTTATTTCTGTATTTGGACTATATCTTGGGATATAGGTGGTCAAATGAGATGAATCTGATGGCATTTTAAAGATAAAAGAGAGCTCTATAATTTTTATGAAGACCTTAAAGGCCCAATCACACGAGTAGATAACTAAAATTGGGGTTGAAGCAAGAACTGGAGTGGTGTTCTTGACAGCTTGACCTATGTGTACTGTTCATGACAAATTTCGGGCTAGAGGTTATCAAATGGGCTGAAATTTTATGCTAAATAGTTGAAACCTATATCTACAACTTTTATGTTGAATACTTTTCCAGAATCTGATGTCTAATGGGTGATATTGGGCTTGCAAGTCAGAAAAGAGAAGCTGTGACTAAGCCTGAGCAGTGTACAGTAATTTGAACGTATCTAGAGTTATAGAAATGATATTGGACTAAAACTAAAGCCATTTGAAAGTCAAGATCAAGCCCTACAACTTTGATGAAGATCACATTTGCTCATTCTGATGCATTCAATGACTTCAGAGTTAAATGATTTCGAAGACAAGGAATCTCCATAATTTTCCACTCACCAAAAGTCATTTGGCATTTTTCACTTATTTTCCACTCATCCACTCACTAATGACTCAGCCCCTTGTCATTTTATATCTCTAATCCTCTATAAAAGGGGGCCTTGGCAGATCATTGAAGCTGTTAGGTGTTAGTTACCAAAATAATGTCATTTTGTTACTAGGTTTTCTTATAGTAATTTTCCTTTATTCTAAATTAAAGTCATGTTCTTATTCTTCTTCTCCTCCTTTTCTTTCTTCTTATCTATGAGTAACTAAGTTTCATTTTACTTGGGTGAAAAGGTGAAGCTCTTGGCAATAAAGTAAGGTTAGATTTATTCTTCTCTTATGTTTGAATGATCTATATTTTCTAGTAACCATTATACGTATTATAATTTATTTCTTATAATTTAGAAATCATCTTTGTAAAAAGGAGTTCTTGATTTGTTGTAGATAAAATATTGGCACAATGAATGCTTTAACCCATTTATAAGTGGTGGTAATATTTTTAGGAAACATAATATAATTACGTATATTATTTTAAATGAACTTTTAATGTTGTATTTTCCGATTGGAACCTCTATGTTGCGAGGATTCTAATTGAGTTATAAAAGAAATTAATCTTACCTTTACCTTATTTACCAAGAGTGGATCTTTTAACCCAAGTAAATAATTTTTATCATAGTAATAAAATATTTACTTCACCTTAATTAATCTTCAACAATTCCTTGTGGATCGACCTCAGAAATTTATTACTTGAGACAACCTGCACTTGGGTTCGCAATGCAACAATTAATCCCACATCAAGTTTGCAGACTTGTTTGAAACTAAAAATTGTACATCACTTGGGCATTTTGCTAAGGAGTATCCATCAAGGAGGGAAGCTGCGTCTACTAAGAAACCATAAGCTAGAGGGAGAGTTTACACTTTAGGTGGTGATGAGGTGACTTAGTTTTCCGATCTTATCGAAGGTAAATGCATAATTCACAATCATCTTTTAACTGTGGTGTATGATTCGGGAGCATCCCACTCTTTTGTTTCGAATGATTGTGTGAATGAGCTTCATTTACCTGTGTTAGAACTTTTATATGACTTATCTGCATCTACGCTTACTGATAAACCAATTACAACATGCAGAGTGTGTCTTGATTGTTGTGTATAAGTAGAAGATAGGATTTTTCGTGTAAACCTTATTTGTTTGCCTCTTGTAGATATTAATGTCATCTTGGCATGGATTGGTTATCGGCCAACCATGTAGTGTTGAATTGTTCAGAAAAATCCTTGGTTTTCTTGTCAGATATACCTACCAGAGTCATTCCATCTAAGTCTATGTATCTCAATGTGAATCAAGTTAATCTCTATTTGGAGGAGAGATCTCTAGGATATGTTTTCTTGTTTTCACTAAGTGCTGAGATTGAGTAAAGCCTAGGTGAAATACCTGTGGTGAGAGAATATCCTGAAGTTTTCCTAAGTAACATAGTGGATTTGCCACCCGAGTGAGAAATAGAGTTTTCTATAAACTTAGTGCCTGGGACGGGACCTATCTTTATAGCACCCTATAGAATGGCACCACTAGAGTTAGCGAAACTCAATAAGCAAATTGAGGATTTGTTGGACAAGCATTTCGAGTGTTTCTCCGTGGGGAGCACCTGTGTTACTAATGAAGAAAAAGGATGGTACCATGAGGCTCTGTGTGGATTACAGACTGCTGAATGAGGTGACCATTAAAAATAAGTATTCGTTGCCTAGGATAGACGATCTAATGGATCAGCTGGGAGGAGCTGTGATTTTCTCAATGATTAATCTTAGGTCTAGTTATCATCAAATAAGGGTTAGGGAAGATGATATCTCTAAGACAACTTTTAGAACTAGGTATGAGCATTATGAGTATCTTGTGATGTCCTTTGGGTTAACGAATGCATTTGCAGTGTTCATGGATATCATGAATTAGATCTTTAGACCCTACCTAGATCAGTTTGTTGTGGTGTTTATCGATGATATTTTGATATATTCTAAGTCTATGGATGAGCATGAACAACATCTGAGGATAGTGTTGGAGACCTTTAAGGAGAATAGATTGTTTACTAAACTATCTAAGTGTGAGTTCTGGCTTTCGTAAGGGCAGTTTTTAGGACATGTGATATCTCAGGGTGGGATTTCTATAGACCCAAGCAAGGTTGATGCAGTGTTGCAGTGGGATAGACCCATTACTGTGACCGAGATTAGAAGCTTCATAGGCCTAGTGGGGTACTATAGAAGGTTCATAAAAGGGTTTTTCTTAGTTAGTGTTACCATTGACTAGATTGACTAGGAAATGTAGTTCTTTTAAATGAACTCAGGTTTGTGAGAGTAGTTTCCAAGACCTAAAAGTGAGGTTGACTATTACACCGGTGTTAGTAATTTCAGATCATTTGGAGAACTTTGAGGTATACTGTGATGCTTCAAAGATAAGTTTGAGTTGTGTTTTGATTCAACATAGGAGAGTTGTTGCGTATGCATCAAGGCAGTTGAGGCCTCATGAGGAGAACTACCCTACTCATGATATAGAGTTAGTTGCAGTAGTATTTGCCCTAAAGGTTTGGAGACATTACTTGTATGGAATTCAATTAGAGGGGCTCAGTAATCATAAAAGTTTGAAGTACTTATTTGATCATAAGGATCTGAACATGAGACAACAAAGATGGATGGAGTTTTTGAATGACTATGACTTTGAGTTAAAGTACCTCTGGGTAAAGCCAATGTAGTGGCTGATGCACTAAGTAGGAAATCCCTATATACATCCTAGATGATGATCAAAGAGAGTGAACTTCTTGAGAGTTTTAGAGACATGAACCTTTCAGTAACTGTGTTACCATGTAGTCTCAGTGTGAGTTGAGTGGACATAGTGAGTGACTTTAGGACTCAGATATTGGAAGCTCAAAAGGAAAATGAGACACTTAGCGATGTAAGTGAGCAGATCTTTTTAGATAATCTTGGAGAGTTTGATATGTTGGATGATGAGATGATCAAGTTTAGAAGTAGACTTTTCATTCCTCGTGAATTCAGAATCAACGAAAAAATCCTTGAGGAAGCTTATTGTAGTCAGTACACTATCCATCCCGGAGCCACTAAGATGTATCAAGACTTGAAGAAGTTGTTTTGGTGGTCTGGTATGAAGAGGGACATAATCGAGTTTGTGTCTAGGTGCCTAACTTATCAGAAAGTCAAGATAGAATACGAGAAACCCTCTGGACCTCTTCAATCTTTGGGAATCCCTGAGTGGAAATAGGATCGCATCACAATGGATTTTGTGATGGCCCAGGACTCAGTTAGGAATAGATGTAATATGGGTTATAGTGGATAGACTAACCAAGTCTGACCATTTTATATCTATTAAAGCTAACTACTCCATGGATAGACTTGTCCAGTTATACCTTCAGGAGATAGTTAAGATGCACAGTATTCCACTTAGTATAATTTCTTATAGAGACCCTAGATTTACATCTAGATTTTGGGGAGCCTTACCGAAAGCTTTTGAGACAAAACTTAGTTTGAGTACAACATATCATCCATAGACTGATATGTAAATTTATGATTTTGTTGAAAAAGTAAATTTATGTAATAGTGGACTAAGATGGCTTGATCGTGACTCAAAAGTTATATCGAGCCTTAAAAAGGGACCGACGTTATTTTCTAATAAAGTTGAGTCTCACCTAATTGTTACCTTATGTCAGGGTCAGATTTTTGGGCCAAGCTGAGTCATGCCTTTACTCACCATTGTGTCCATCTGAAATACATTAGGATAAGTGCATCTCGAACTAAATAGTAAAACTATAAAAACAAGGAAAACATTAAATTGAATTTATATTGTTACTAAACAAGCTTAAATAATTTAAAGGTTGACTCCTTATAAAATTTAAATCAATAAATTACGAGTGAGGTACATTTTCACCAACCAAAATGCCACTTTATTATTTTTTGAAGAAGTTTATCAATAAAGATTTGGTGTAATGGTAAATAAGTTACAATTCTCATAGAAGAATCAAAGTTCAAACTTTGAATAAGCCAATTGTTGAGAAGAATCTTATAATTATTTGAATGGTTAGTCTCACAATCATACTTAGAGAAGTACAATGGTCAAACACAAAATCTATTATGAAGTTTTGTTAAAGTAAACACTTAATCTCGTTCTTAAAAAAACTTTGCCTTCCATATTAATTATTGAGAGGTCTTTGAGAATTTTAAAAATTGAATCAAATAAGTCTTTTTTTTCACTTTTTATATGACACTTTAATTTTTGTTAAGGACAAATTTAACCTAATTTTTAAAATTTTTAAGAACTAAGTTGATTTTTTTTCAAGAACTAATACATGTGCGAATTTTTTTAAAGAAGGAAATTAGATATTTAGTTTGTTATGTGTCTCACCTATGTTGTTTTATTTTTGATATTTTTATTATTAATAGTGTATATATTTTATATATATATATTAATATTATTTATTATATTTATTTATTTATTTATTTTATTAAATTTGACACTTTTAAAAAAAATGAATAATATATACATTTTTAAAATAAGTGTATGATGATATTTTTCAATGTTGATTTGTGTTTTTCAACTTTGTGTTTTTGCAGCCAAGGTGAATCTAACACCTGAACGCATCGATCCGGCTTTTGGTACTTGCCAAACCTCAAAACCCTTCTCCGTATCGAAGCACACCTCTCTCCCTCTTGTCCCAAAACTCTCTTCTTCCCATGGAAGACGACGATGACTTCGGAGATTTGTTCACAGACGTTCTTCGACCCTTCGCTTCCTCATCGTCATCCTCTGCGTCTCACCTCCACCATTCTTCCCCTGCACCCCCACCCATCGATCTCAATCTCAACTACACCCACGCCCCAGAGATCCCCTACGGCGCGTCACACCCTAATTCTGATGCACCCCTTCGCTCCGCCGATCAAATCACCTCTCTCTACCGCCCCGAGTCCACCCCCTCCGCCGCTGCCGCCGCCATGATCGACGTTGGCGACGAGTCTCGAGTCGTTAAAGAGGAGGAATCAGCTGAAGGGGCTAGGGTTCTCGATGGTGGCGATGAGAAATTCGCAGATAGGGCTTTGCCGGATTCCAACAAGGAATTGGTTATCGATGACGACAGCGGACGCGGCGAAATTGAGGCGAAAGGTGTTGATTTGATGGATAAAGACGTGAAATTTGATATCGAGGATGACGATGGTGACAGAATCGATGATGTTGGTTCGGAGCCGTTTATTCCTGGGCTGTCGAGTGATACTGCCGCCGGCGGCGGTGGCGATGATGGTGCCCAGGATTCGAGGAGGGCCGATGAAGGTGGTGGCGACAGAGGTGAGGGTGATGATTGGGATAGTGACAGTGAGGATGATTTGCAGATAGTGTTGAATGACAACAACCATATGGCGGCCATGGAAAGGGGTGGGATGGTGGATGATGATGACGAGGATGAAGATGGTGGGCTTGTTATCGTGACGAATGGTGATCCGATTCAGGGTGTGGAGGAGCAAGAGTGGGGCGAGAATTCAACCCTACCTGCGGATGGTGAGAGGAAGGATGCGGCCGGTGAATCGGCCAAAGCCGGTGGCGGCATGACCGTGGCGCCGAAAATTGGGTATAGCAATCATGTGTATCATCCATTTCATTCGCAGTTTAAGGTCAGTGTCTTGTGTTGTTTGAAAAGCAGTTACTTGTGTTTGGGGGTTTCTTTTTATAGTTTCCCCTTCCTTTTATAGAATGAAGTTGTAAATGTTTTGCCTTGTTGATTGTAATTGTTCTCTTTAGGTATAGGAGTTCATTTGTTGGTGAAATGAAATTTGATGATTTAAATTAGCTGACTTTATGTTTCTTTTCGACACTTTGTTGTGAAAAGATGGGGAAAAAAAAAGCTAGATGGTTTGTGACAAATAGCAACCAATCTAACATTGATAATGATGTGGAAACAGAAATCTAGACTGCAACGTGTTGAAATTTATATCGATTCACAGTAAAATGCAAATGCTTCCAGTTGGCCTACATGTTCATCTTTTACTAGGGAATCATTTTGTAGTGTCTTTTGCCATTGAAAGTTTTTAGTGTGCCTTTCACATATGGAGGGCATTTAAATTTCTTTCTACATTTTTAAATGGTTAGTGCATGCGCTTTCTACTTGGTTTCTTGGTATACTAGCTGAGGCTTGGGTTCAAGGACCAAACAAGCATAGTCGAATATTTGTTGTCATATAGAAGATATATTATGCAGTGATAACTTTATGTGTGGTGTGGATGATATTTTGTTTGGTATCTACACTTGGAACTTTGACTGCCTTTTTTGTTGTGAACAAGAAGTTATTAAAGGCAAACTAGGGGATGTAGCAAGGCTGCAAGAGGTGATAGGAAAATAATTGAATTACATAGTGATAAAATCATGGTTATTTCCTGAGTGATTCTTCAGTGGCATGACGGATGTATAAATGCAATGATATTGTTCCCCGCTCTTTAGTAATCACATGCCTATACATTTGGTGAGTCTTGAATTGGGATTTATTTAATCTTTACCTTTTCATCCACCCTTGTTCGTAAGTTACCTTTTGGACTAAGAGATAGGTGTACAGGGCTGGTGCTAGACCCAAGGTTTATTGGTGCAGGTTACTTTATCAAATCTAGACCAATTTGAAATTTTAATTTATGGGTTTCTTTCATTATTTTAATCAACTTACCGAATTAATGCTCCTTCTTAGAGTGGTATGGAGCAGTTTTGCCAGATTAATATTATTTTATGGTGCATACATCAATTTTTTTGACTTTGAGAGGAATTGAAACTGCTTGATACCTTGTATTTGTTGTCGTTTGAGAAAAGCTATGGAAATTGAATATGGAATTTCTACACAATGTATAGAGCTATGTAAGTTTTACGTCTAATTTATGAACCATGAACATAGTGAAAAAGGATAGAAAAGAACAAGAAAATGCCTCCTTCTATTATTGATTCTTCTTAAACAATTGTGCCGAATGCTTGGAAAATATAGATTTTTGAAGTTCAAAGACATAAACTGATGTGTAAGGGTGCCTCATATCTTATACCCAAATAAGTTTTTTCCCCAGATTTCTGGATCTCATCTCCCTGTTATTTGAGTAGCAGCTGCTCCTTTTTCGACATATATATAATTTTGAGGTAAATTTTGGTGAAGCAGTTGGTTGTAACTTTGTTGTTGTGTATATACATGATAATAGCATTAATAATCATTTATCATGTGTATGTTCACTCTATTCTGTACTACTAGAGACAGATAATCAGATGATTTGGATTCTGTTTTAAGCTGATTAGCTAGGCAATAGACAACTGTTTAAATCAATGATACTGCTTGAGGTTTTTATAGAATCCCTGCAGCTTTTCTCTCCTGTGATGAGTTTTACACCTGTCAAGAATATTATTCTTGATTATGAAATTACTTCTCCTTTTCAGGGGTTGTGTCTTGGAAACCTTTTATTATATTTGAACCTAAAAAAAGTTTAATTCCACTAAAAGGTTCCCGCTTCAACTGGGCTCATTGTCTAACTTGGCTACCTACTGTTGTGGTGGAGCCTTATTAACAATTGTACGTTTGTATGTACTTCTGTCATCTGTGCATCTTGAACAAAAAATGACTTTTGTGTTCATCTAGTCTTTGTATATTAGTAATCAGATTGCCTAATTTTGGCTGAATGCTGTATTTTTGGTAATTCAGTAATAAAAAAGTTTAGGGGAAGGGGAGGCTACCCCATTCAAAGGCTAGGGCATGTCACAAGCCTCAATGACGGCTTATAGTGGAATTTACAGATTGCCTACCAAGGGGGATGGATTGCTGACAGCATGAATCGAACCTAGGCCTTTCAAGCGAAGTGCTTCTATCCTTACTAGTAGGCCGGGAGTGTATTTTCTTCTCTGCAGTTTTGCTGAGATTAATTTTGATCTTAAAGCTAAAAATTTTAATGAAGAAAAGAATCTAGCTGTATTTTCTCAAGAGAGTTGAATCTTTCATTTGCTGTAGATTCATGATAATTCTTTCCTGGGTTTGCATATAAATATATGATGAATTGTGGCTTATCAAAATGGAAAAGATCTAATGATTTGTTTTTATATTGTTGCCTAGTATGTCAGGCCTGGTGCAGCACCGATGACTGGAGCTACTACTTCTGCTCCAGGAGGACCTCTTGGTCAGATTCGTCCACTTGCTAACATAATTGGTCGTGGCAGAGGGGACTGGAGACCACTTGGAATAAAAGGGGCTGCTGCTATGCAAAAAGGTTTTCATGCAGGTCCTGGATTACCTGGTTGGGGCAACAGTGCAGCAGGGCGGGGTTTTGGTGGTGGATTGGAATTCACACTTCCTTCTCACAAGTAATTTTTAACGGATTAAATTATTGTCTTTAGTTGTATTAAGACACTAGATTTGATGTGACTATCATCAATTGCTTAATTTGGAAGGCATATTTTGAGTGGTTGAGTAGCGCTGCAATTTAGGAGAGAAGTGTTCGGAATTCTAAACACATGATTAATGAGTGGAAGGAGGCTAGCTCCTGTATGTCTGTTTTTTCTTTTTCCTTTGGATCTCTACGAACATGTCTGACTTTTAGGTAATCTTGATTTTGAAATATAAAATGCTAGTATGTTAAGTCAATTAGTTTTACAACCATCTATAGTATTGTGTAAAAGAAAGTTGTTAGGCCACTGTTTGCATCAAGTTCATTATTTACTTTTGTTGGAATATTATTGTTAAGTTGTATTTGTTTTGCTTTGTGGTCTATTTCCTTGGTGGTATATGAATAGAACTGCTCACTCCTGCGCTTCATTGATGTAGCAGTGTGCTTTCTTCTGGATGAACATTTTCTCTGACAAGTACCTTGCCGATGAATAAGATTTTATATTTACTTTTTATGGAGTTCATCATTGCATGCACTATTCTATTCTTGAGTTAAAATCTTAAAACAGAAGTGCATCTCGAATGCAGGATACTTTTATTCCCATTATTTTGCTGTTTTTTGTCAATCTGTAACTAAATCTCAGTTGTGTCACCCAATCAGTACTTATTTAAACCTGCCAATTATTTTCAGGACTATATTTGATGTTGATATTGAGAGTTTTGAGGAGAAACCTTGGAAATATCCAAATGTTGATGCATCAGATTTTTTCAACTTCGGTTTGAATGAGGAGAGCTGGAAAGATTATTGCAAACAGCTGGTAAAATTATTAACATACTTTCAATATTCTCCAGAAATTTAGTGTAGACTGAGAAAATCCTGGTATTTGACTTTTTAGGAGCAACTACGCCTGGAGTCTACAATGCAAAGCAAGATTCGTGTTTATGAGAGTGGTCGAACAGAGAAGGTAGAGGTGCTAGTGTATTTTAAATTTAGTTCCTTATCAGTTATCACTGTTCCTGAGGTGTTTTCACACACTGATTTTATTTTATTTTTTTAATTAAGTTAATGATCTAGTTGATTTCATTCCAGGAGTATGATCCAGATTTGCCCCCTGAATTAGCTGCAGCTACTGGTGTACATGATGTACCAGTTGAAAATGCAAATTCTGTAAGGTCAGATGTCGGACAAAGTGATGTCATGAAAGGTTCGGGACGTGTGCGACCGCCACTAGTATGTATTTGTCTAAATACTGTTTTGCACAAAAATAAAAATAAAAATATTTGTGCTACCTGCTTTATAGAAATTTTCTCTCATTAGGGCCAGATACCTGCTTTATGTTTGCTTCGTGGCCTGCTTGCTGCTGGTCAATATAAGATAACATGTTTGTGTAGATATTTTGCCCTTTCTTCTCTAATTCTGTCTTTAGGCTCAATATAATAATTTACTTCCTACCAGCCAACTGGTAGAGCAATACAGGTGGAAGGTGGCTATGGTGAACGTCTTCCTTCCATTGAAACCCGCCCTCCTCGAATCCGTGATTCTGATGCAATCATTGAGGTATTTAATGATTTTGTCATATAAAGTATATGTGGTCATCGGATGACACTTTTTTATGGCGCGTCCTGCATGTGTTATACACATTACTAAGTATTTTTGTGAACAGATTGTTTTACAGGATACAGAAGATGATGATTCCTCTGCAGGAATCAGTATCCAAGATCAACCAGAGGGTGGAGAACCCCGCCGAGAGGATTTTAGAGAAGACCATATAGTTGGAGATAAAATTCCAAGGTTGGAGCCTGAGTATTTTGATGGATTTCCACAGGATTATAATGGTCAAAAGAAAGAGCTTGCAGGAAGAATGCCATTTATGAAATCCAGTCCTGCTAACATACCTAATGGAGATGAAAATTTGTTCTTCCCACATGAAGAGCCAATCGGCTACACTGGTTCTAGGGGCCAAAATTCTAAGTCCTATAATGGAAATTTCAGCTCTTCTTGTGAGGAAAGGTATGCAATAATGTTTATGCCTTCAGAATAATTGTATAATGTTAACCTATATGCTTGTGTTTTCATCAATGTTGTACGTCGTCGTTCTATCATATTCCTTTCATTTGATAGGCATCCACAAATCAGCAAATGCTGGTAAAATTTTAGACTGTTTGAAATTTTATCCCACTGAGTCCTCTATAAATCAAGTTTGTATGCCTATTGTACCATGAACTAGCATAGATTTAAATATCACTATTAACTTGTTAATTCATGTTAATGGTTGTTGTCGTTGGTAAGGGATTTTCTAAACAACCAGGACAGTATGATTATGACTGACAATAGGTTACATTGGTGTTGCTTTGTATTAATATGTCATTAAACAGTTAGTTGAACTTAAGGATTTGTGAAATGCTTGAATGACTAATCCACTCAGCAGATAATCTATTTATATACATGATCAATACAATTTATGAGAAGGGGAATTAATTCTAGCTTTAATTCCCAAGATACAATGAATCTTAAGAGTACAATGAATTCTAAGATACAATGAACTCTAATTAGTGAAATAATAATTATATCCTACTTCCAACATAATTATCTATTTCCAACACTCCCCCTCAAGCTGGAGCGTAGATATCAAAAGCATCCAGCTTGTTGCAGATATAAGCTATCCTTGGTCCCTGAAGAGCTTTGGTAAGAAAATCAGCCAATTGGTCATTTGAGTTGACAAAGGATGTGGTAATTTCCCCAGAAAGAATCTTCTCACGAATAAAATGGCAATCAACCTCTATATGCTTGGTTCGTTCATGGAAGACTGGGTTAGAAGTAATACAGAGAGCTGCCTGATTATCACAAATTAATCTCATAGTTCCAACATCACAAAACTTTAACTCTTTAATGAGCTACTTTAGCCATATTAGTTCACATGTAGTGAGAGCCATAGCTCGATATTCTGCTTCAACGCTTGATCTTGCGACTACATTTTGTTTCTTACTTTTCCATGAAATGAGATTTCCTCTAAAGAAAACACAATATCCTGAGGTGGATCTCCTATCACATGGAGATCTAGCCCAATCTGCATCAGTGTAGGCAATAATTTGCTTATGCCCTTTATTTTCATATACTATCCCTTTTCCTGGTGATCCTTTAATGAACCTCAAAATTCTGATGACTGCATTCCAATGATCAATACGGGAAGAATTTAGGAATTGACTTACCACACTAACAACAAAAGATATGTTTGGTCTGGTAACAATAAGATAATTAAGCTTTCCTACTAATCTTCGATATCTGCTTGGATCTGAAAATAATTCACCTTTATCTGGAAGGAGCTTAATATTCGGATTCATGGGAGTTTGAACTGGTTTACAATTCAACATTCCAGTTTCTTCAAGAATATCAAGAGCATACTTTCTTTGGGAGATAGCAATTCCCGATTTTGACTGAGCAACTTCAATCCCTTGAAAATATCTCAATTTGCCCATGTCCTTTGTTTCAAAGTGACGAAATAGATGCTCTTTCAATTGCTGAATTCCAGCATGATCATTTCCTGTTATGACAATGTCATCCACATAAACCACAAGATAGATACACAAATTAGATGAATACTTATAAAATACCGAGTGATCCACTTCACTTCTGATCATTCCATATTTTTGTAAAACTAAGCTGAATCGTCCAAACCAACATCGGGGAGATTGTTTAAGAACATATAGTGATTTGTGACGTTTACAAACCAAACCTGACTCTCCCTGAGCAACAAACCCAGGAGGTTGCTCCATATAGATCTCCTCAGTCAAGTCGCCATGCAAGAAAGCATTTTTGACATCTAGTTGGTGTAGAAGCCATTGGTTCATGGCTGCCATGGATAGAAACATCCTGACCGAAGCCATTTTCGCAACAGGCGAAAAGGTATCACCATAATCTTGCCTCAAAATTTGAGTAAAACCTTTGGCTACAAGATGAGCCTAAAGACCATCCACAGTACTATTAGGGCCAACTTTTACATTGAAGACCCAGCGACAGCCCACAGGATTTTTACCCGAAGGTAAAGGAACCAAAGACCAAGTACGGTTGGATTCCAAAGCTTGCATTTCCTCAATCATTGCCTGCCGCCATCCTAGATGGGAAAGAGCTTCCTGAACAGTTTTAGGAATAGAGACAGAAGACAAGGAAGAGGTGAAAGCATATTGAACAGGAGAAAGACGATGATAACTAACAAAATTATAAATAGGGTGGGGATTACAAGTGGAACGAATACCTTTACGAACAATAATTGGGAAGTCAGAAATAGGTGAAGGCGGATTCGGAGACGGTTGAGAAACTGGTTCAGGCACTGAAACCTGTGAAGCACCGGTACGACTCTCAGGCCGCCGTACCGGTGTCCAGTGCGTACTGGAAACAGAGATGCGTACGGATTGTTGGAAAACGTACGGACAACTTTTTTTTTTCGGACACGTTCCAAAACGTTTTGAAACGCCCCAAAACTGCCAGAAACGCGTAAATGGTCGGCCCTCCTTCTCCGATTTGCGACTGCAACTTTTTCGGTGACTCTCCGACCTCTGTCTCCGACCATTGCTGCGCGTGTATCCGTGACATGCTGTGGAGTAGCTCGCTGCAACACTGAAGCTCGTCTCTCCTTGCTCGAAGCTCTCTCACTCTCAGTCTCCCACTCTCCTTGCTCGAAGCTCTCTCACGTTGTTACTGTTTCCTCTCCTCAAAACAGAGACTTCAAAGGCCAAAACTATTTTTAGACTCTCCACTCTTCAGGTACAACACGTGAAAGGCCAAAGGGTAAAGGCGTAAAGCGTTAGTCACTTAGTTGCTGATGTGATAGTCTTCACTTGATGGCTTTAAGCCTTCAGACTCTTCACTTGCTCAACACGTGATGGCTTTAAGCCTTTAAGGCAATTATGTTTTTATTAATTAATAGTATAGTCTTCACACTCTTGACTTTGCAATCTGTCACATACTCACACGTTATGGTAATGCATATTTATGAGTTATGACTCAAAATGAAAAACTTTCAATTTTCAACATTTTAATTCACTCACCATTTTGGAACTATTAATTTAATTATCACTGAAAAGTTTTTAACTTTTTAATTAATTTAATGTTTTAGAATTATTAAATTTTTAAATTTTTATTTTCACTCTGCAGATAATAAATAGTTTAATTTTTAACAATAACTTTAATATTTGATGAAATTATTTATTTTGTACTTTAGAATTTTTTTATGATTTATTTGTTGATACTTAATACTTTTAAATTATTTAAAATGACATGTTTTATAATTTCTTATGTACATGTTATGCCGTATCTTGTCGTGCCCGTATATTAATTTTTAAGAAATTGTCTTATTCCCGTACTGTATCCGTATCGTACCGGATACTCATACCCGTATCGGTGCATCATAGACTGAAACACTGGGCTCGGGATCTGGTGGAGATGTGAAAGGTTCATGATGACGACGATGATAAGTGACCAATGGATGAGAATTATCTTCTTGAGTGGTGGTCGATGGGCTGAGAAAAGGAACAGGTAAAGAAGAAGTGATTGTTTCTTCCTTTGAAGTGAAGAATGGAGAATCTTCAAAGAAAGTCACATCTGCAAAAACAAAGAAACGATGTAATGAGGGGGAGTAACACCTGTAGCCTTTTTGTACTCTGGAATATCCAAGGAAAATACACTTGATTGCACGAGCAGTGAGTTTATCTTTTCCTGGAGACAGATCGTGAACAAAACAAGTACAACAAAAAATGCGCAGAGGAAGTTTATATGTAGATTCATCAGGAAATAAAAAGGAATGAGGAATCTGGTTATCCAACACAGAAGATGGCATCCTATTGATCAAGTAACCAGCAACAAGAACCGCATCTGCCCAAAATTTTGAAGGAACATTTGCTTGAAGTAACAAGGTACAAGCAGTATCAAGCAAATGTCAATGTTTTCTTTCTGCAACGCCATTCTGTTGTGGTTTGTGTGGACAACTAGATTGATGAATCATACCTTTTGAGGACATAAAAGACTTGAATGAGGTAGAAAAATACTCTTTAGCATTATCACTTCTTAAAATGTGAATTGTACGACCAAATTGAGTAGAAATCTCGGAACAAAATTTCTAAAAGTTTTTTAACAGTTCTGACAGATCTTTCATTAAGTAGATCCAAGTACATCTTGAGTAGTCATCAATGAAAGTTACAAAATAACGAAAGCCTAGAATTGAACTAGTGCGACTAGGCCCCCAGATATTTGAGTGAACTAACTCAAAAGGAGACTTGGACCGACTTGTTTCTTTATTGTGAAAGGAAGAACGGGCATGTTTGCCAAGTTGACAAGATTCATATTGAAGAGACTGTAAATGAGAAAGACTAGGAACCATTTTCTTCAATTTATTTAAACTTGGATGACCCAGACGATTATGAAGGATACTTGGAGAATCAGCCACAACACAGATGGTTGAGGAAGAAAATTGAAGGTAATAGAGCTCATGTGATTCAGAGAGCCAATCATTTATCCCGTACTTCGGTCCTGAATATACAAAGAATCAGAAAGAAAAGTTACTGAGCAATTAAGAGAGTGAGTCAATTTACTAACGGAGAGTAGATTAAAAGGACTGCCAGGAATGAGAAGAACAGAATCTAAATTTAAAGAGGGAAGAGGAGAAATCCTGCCAATGCCAGTGGCTTGAACTTTCGAACCATCTGCAAGGGTTATTGAATGAGGAATTTTTGTAGGAGATAAATTTGAAAATAATGAAGTATTACTAGCAATATGATCTGATGCACTAGAGTCCAGAATCCAGGATCTAGAAGGCAAAGATTGAAAAAAACAAACTGAGGAATTATCAGATTGAGGTACTGAGGATAAGACATTGTTAGAAGCTGCCTTTAACTTGAGGTACTCCTTATACTCATTATCAAATAAGAGAATCTTATTTTCTTGTGGAGGATCATCATCCGTCTTGGCGGTATCCGATGCTTGCATTTGTGACATATTGATAGTTTTTCCCGAAAAGCCATTCAGAGAGTAGCATCGATCTTGAGTATGCCTCATTCGTTTACAATAAGAGCATTGTGGTCGATTACCACGACTACCTCTTCCACGGCCACGACCACGTCCTCCCACGACCAGAATTTGTCAAGAAGGTTGCATAGTCTTCTTGAGGATCAGGTTTGGGAGATTTATCAGTCATTGGAGCACAGAATAATCGATCAATTAGTTCATCAACAGTAGGAATGTTTGGATTTCTCAGGACTTGATTTCTAACATTTTCAAAGTCCTTATGCAAGCCATGAAGAACAAAGACCATGTACATCTGATCTAACTTGTCTACCACCTTTTTAGGATCACTCTCAGTTAGATGCATCTTGACTTATTGAATTGTGGACTGAGCTTTGTTCAAATAGGAAATTAAGTCATGATCCTGCATTTGAAGAGTTGCCAAATTGTGGACAGAGTCATAGAGTTGCTGAATGTCATTAGCATAAACACTTTTAGCCTTCTTCCAAACATCGTAACAAGACTTATAGGAACGGTAGTGAACCAGCAGTGATGGATCAGTGGACTGCCAAAGAAGAGACACTAACTGATAGTCAACCTTTTGCCATTCAACCTTTTGCCATTCATCCTTTAATGCAGCATTAATTTTCTCTACTTGAGTTGTCAGATGATTAGAAAGTCCCTGACTGAGGAACCAAATTTTGACGGCTGAACACCAATCCATATAGTTTTTGCCATTAAGTTTCACAGAAGTAATTGAAGGAGTTCCTGAAAAGGCAAATGAGATGGGACTTTTATGGCCCTTGTTAGAACTTGTTGTTGATGCCATTTGGTAGAAAAGAAATCAGAAATAGAATTACTTAAAGAACTGAATGATAGAGGCTCCGAGAACTTAGACCTAGTAACCAAACAGCAGAAAATGACCAGTCTAACCACCTAAACAGACAGAGGAGAGGCCGAAAAGATGTTCTGGACAGTTGTAGAAATTTTTCGGCTGCAGGAAGGTGGCGCGTGACCTACACGTGCCGGGAGGACAGAGGCGCGTGATCGGTGGGTGGCAGCGTGTGCGGCGGTTTCCGGCGACGGCGGTTGGTGGGCAGGTCGGTCAGCGACTTCTGAGGCCATTTCCAGTGACGATGGGAGCTAGGTTGATGGTGGTGATGACTTTCTAGGAAAGACAGATTAGGAGACTAGGTTTTGGAGTTTTTTGCTGGACCAGATGGCAGAAAAACCTCCGAGGAACAGACCAGCAGGACGAACTTGCTCTGATGCCAAGTTGAATTTAAGGATTTGTGAAATGCTTGAATGACTAATCCACTTAGCAGATAATCTATTTATATACATGATCAATACAATTTACAAGAAGGGGAATTAATTCTAGCTTTAATTCCCAAGATACAATGAATCCTAAGGGTACAATGAATTCTAAGATACAAGGAACTCTAATTAGTGGAATAATAATTATATCCTACTTCCAACATAATTATCTATTTCCAACACAGTTAAATTTGAGTTGTTGGAGAAGCACATTATGAACATGATGTAGATCATAATGAAACATATTCAACATATCTTTTCTTGTAGAAAAAGAAGGCTGAATCTAAGTAAGATAAAGATTATGCAACCACTCAGATGTCAAACATAGGTATAAAGCTGATTTTCTTGTGTCAAAATTATATTAAAGAAAAAAAGGATTGCCCCTCTTGTTAGATGCTTAGATACCTTTTCTTGCATGAAGGAATTTTTTTCATGTATACATCCTTTGGTGTAATCGTTAAAATTCTCATTTATTAAGAACATTTATTTTTTATTTATTTATTTATTTTTATTATTATTATTATTATTATTATTATTATTATTATTTTGTATTTTCTGGTGGCTTTTGATGAAGCTGGTGTCAGAACCTAATAGGCTTGGTAGTTTTCATCTGCAATTTAGGAATATGATCTTTGTTTTTCTATTTACAGGCGGATGCAAAGAAGAGTGCGTGGTCAGTCTGCTCCTATTACTCCTGTTCGAGAATTGACAACTGTTGACAATCAAAAAGAAGAGTCAGTTGAAAGCATGGAAGGTAGACATAGTGCACTTTTGTCATCTCCTGTCATCAAGGATGCAAGGGAATCCAGTGTGGAGGACAAAGATACTGAGCTTGAGGACACTGGGACAGCTGACGGAAGTTCCAGATTGGAAAAGGAGGAAATTGATTTAAATACAGTAGACAAAGCAGATACCCTTAAGGATGGGATAGCTAAGAGACAGAAATTAACATCTCAAGTTGAGCAACCTTTGCTTGATGAAGTTGATGATTGGGAGGACTCAAAAGCTGCAAGAAGCAGTGATAACAGCAAAGCAAGATCAGCAAGCAGCAGGGATAACCAGAAGCGGCGGGAAGGTTTTGAGGAAGAAGTAGTTCAGGATCCACAATCAGCACGACTGGGTAGCATCAGACAGCACCCTGATGAAAATGAGCAGGGGTTCTATAGAAGAGAGCATGATGGAAAGCAAGAACCTGAAAGAAATCGCATGGTACTTAAAGGTAGAGAGGGATCGTACCCTTACAGGGATCGGCATCCTAGCTCAGCTCATCAATTGCACACAAATATAGATGGATTTGATAGGCAAAAAGATAGGGACAGTTCTGACATGGATTGGGCGCGAAGAGATGATGATCTCTATAGCAGAAGGATTAGAAATGATGAACCTAGAAAGAGGGATAGGGCTAAAGTTCGAGAAAATGAGAGAAGTGACAAAGATGATAGCCTTCATTCTAGAAAACAGTTGGATAATGGCAGCTACAGGATTCCTTATGATAAGGATGTTGGGTTAAGAGACTCAAGACACAGGGAAAGGGATGAGGGCTTGAGGATTAGGTATGAAGCTGTGGAGGATTACCATAGCAAGAGGAGGAAGGACGAGGAATATCTTAGGAGGGAGCATATTGACAAAGAAGAAATTCCGCATGGCTATAGAGAAAATGCCAGTCGGCGCAGGCGAGAAAGAGATGAAGTATTGGATCCACGGAAGAGAGATGACCTACAAAGAAGTAGAGATAACCTTGATGATCAATATGCTGCCAGGCAGAAAGATGAGGCCTGGCTACTTAGGGAAAGGGGTGATAGGCAGAAAGATAGGGAGGAGTGGCATCGGTTGAAACAGTCCCATGAAGAACACCTACCAAAGCGTGAAAGAGAAGAAGGACGGAGTTCTGTAAGAAGTGGAAGGCGACCTGAAGAAAAAGCATGGGTTGGCCATGTTAGGGCTAAGGATGAACATAAAGTTTCCGAGAAAGAATACCAATCTAGAGAAGCAACGCGACACAATGACCAGTTGAAGAGGAGAGATCGAATTCAGGATGAAAGTACACATCATAAGGGGCGTGATGATGCTTATGCCCGTGGAAATCAATATAGTAGTGAGGAAAGGCGATCTAGGCAGGAAAGGTCAAGTAGTCGTGATCGTGCTGCTAATGCTTCAGATAACCAAAGAGGTCATGAGAGAAAGCATAAAGAGGGCTCAAGGAAAAGCAAAGAACCTGATGTTAGTGATCTGAATAGTTCAGGCCTGTCCAAGAGAAGTCAAGAAAATCAAAGTGGTCCGACCAATGGGAAGGTATGCTTTATGGCTTACATGTAAAATGTGAAGCTTTATCTGGAGAGTAGAATATTATTTTTACATGAAATTAAGCATTCTCCATATATGCCTCTTAGAACCATGCAAGGTAGTTAATCCCGGATAGCGGCACGGAGCAGCCACCCCAAATCTGCTATAGCGGTATAGTGGATAGCGGGATGGTCGTTACATCGAAGATTGCAGGGACAACATAAATAATTTCTAGTACACATAATAGATGTTCAAAACTCAAAAATTACTCAAAACTTGAGATATATTATTATTAATACTTTGAAGTTATAGCTTAAAAGACACAATCATCATTAATAAAGGCATAAATAATAACAATAAGTCAACATCAGTGATGATGACATATGATTAATGGAAGATGGAGGCCAGAGAAGCTGCGAAACATAGATGGGCTTGGCCGGAAAAGTCTGAAACAGAATGAGAAAGTGCGAACAAATGAGTAGAGAGGCTGGGAAGTGCGCGCGCTCTGCGTGAGCGCTGGGAACTTGCTGAAACAGAGCAAGGAAGTGCTAAACAGAGCAGCATTTGTGAAGGATTTGTGAGGACAGAGGGCTGTTAACCAGGTTTGAAACAGAGCAGCCTTTGTGAGGACAGAAGGATGAGATATCTTCTCGACTCTTTGGGTGCGATGGATTTGTGCAAGAAAGAGCAGAGGCTGCTCTGTTTGGGGAGAGCTGCTGCAAACCCTAAATTGGTTGATGGGTTGAAGAAGGTGAGTTTAAGTGAGGAATAGAGAATTCATTTGTTTAAGTGAGGCCAAAATAGAGACTTCCTTAGTTTAAGTGAGGGCAAAATAGAGACTTTGCAAGCTTAAGTGAGGGTAAAAATGGAATCTCGTTTAAAAAGAAATAAAACAGAGTTTCACTCTCCGCAAAAGCATCGCAGCCGCGATGCCTGCGATTCAGGCTGCGACTCCACCGCGATTCACAGCGCAGCAGCCGTGACACCAAAACGCGACGTGAATGGAGCTTTAGAGCAGCAGACCTGCCCAACGCAATGCTCCGCTGCGATAGCACCACGATTTGGTGGGATTGACTACCCTGGAATCATGAAGTTCTAGAATTATGGTGAATTTGCAATTTAGTGCCTGGTAATATCTGAAGTGTTGGTTCAAGCACGTAATGTATGGCAAGGCAGGCTTGATCATGAGTAACTAGCTTTTGCATTTTCATAATTCCTCTTTTCCCAAATTTATGTCTTGGGGGGATGGTAGATATTAGAATATCTTCCCTTTTGAGCACGATTTTGTCCTTTTTGTCCTGTTAGGATTGCCAACTTTGAAGACTGGACTTTTGGAAAGTAGTTGGGAGTTTTTTAAACAAAATGTGTGATGAGGTTTAATAAATCCAGAAAGTGTTAGTAGGAATTTATAGCATACTGCATTATGGTAGCCTTTCTTAAGTATCTTGACATTTTATTACAAGCTATTATCTTAAAATTATAAGGTATTCTACTGTTTATCTGTGATGTTTTGGATAAGATGTTATTGTTGTTGTGATATTATTTGATTACACTGAAGTATCATCCGAGTGATTGGTGATTGGAGGAAACCTTGTTATTATGGTTATCTTGAGTGTTTCAGCATAATCTGGTTATAACTCACAAGCTTAGTCACTTTTGTGTCTCTGTTTTTTATTAATGGGTGAGTGGACCTGATAAAAGAGGGAGGGTAGTGTTAGCTAGTCAGCAACCGACGTAAAACTGGTGAATTTTTTTGACATCAATTAACAATTCAATTGTGTTAATTCTAGGTTGTTATCTGAAAGTAACTCAATACTTTAGGAGAAACCATTAAAAATGACCTTGCTCTAAATGGATTTATTGAAAATTTGATTTTTGATAAGAGTCCTTGGTGTCATTTAATCCCTGTAGCTGACCTTATCTAGTGGGATAAGGCTTGGTTTTTGTTTATTTGTGCGCAACTGGACTTGAGACTCACTTTTAAATTTCCTTGATTCATTGTGTTTGACAGTTGTGTTAATATTGTTAGCAGGGCTCTGGTTGAGACTTTGTTCACTGGTAAAATTGAATTATTGTTGTTTCTTATTTCACAGTAGTGTGTTTTATCATTCTTAGTAAGCCTTGGAATTCTATTTTAACTGCATTTTGCCTTAGTCTGCCACGGTCCCCTCTGAACAAAAAAGTGATCGAGTGCTCTTCAATTTGTTGTTCTGCTTTCAAGTTCTTGCTGATGTTGGAATTATCATAAGATATTTTTCTATTATAGTTAGTTTCTATTTGTGAAGGGCTTGAAAGGCTCTGGTGATAAAGAACGTGCTGAGCATGAAATTCCAGGGCATCGCATGTCCAAAAAACATCGTGAAGACATTTCCTCAGATGATGAACAGCAAGATACTCATAGAGGACGTTCTAAATTGGAACGCTGGACAAGCCATAAGGAAAGGGATTTCAGTATCAGCAGCAAGTCCTCTCCTTCCTTGAAGTTCAAAGGCATTGATAAGGATAATAAAGATGAATCATCTGAAGCTGGGAAACCAGTGGATGAATCTTCTAAAACAGTTGATGTTGATAACCAACATCTCTTGTCGGCTGAAGGGAGGGATTCTGTAGATATGGAGGGTAAGGATGCTGACACAAAAGGATTGGGGGATCGGCACCTTGACACAGTCGAGAGATTGAAGAAGCGTAGCGAGCGATTCAAGCTTCCGATGCCAAGTGAAAAAGAGGCCCTGGCTATCAAGAAGTTAGAGAGTGAACCACTGCCTTCTGCCAAAAGTGAAAATCCTGTGGATTTAGAAGTCAAACAAGAGCGACCAGCCCGAAAAAGGAGGTGGATCAGTAACTAAATGAGAAATCTGGGACCATCATTATTTGGCTGAAAGTCTAATCTAGTTTGACATCGGGAGAATTTCTGCATGGCCTGATTTTTTTAAAAATCTAGAACCTTGGCAAAAGCGCCAGCCATGCTTTAGTATTTAATGTTGAAAATGGCATCTATAGGGTTTGAGACAATTTGTACTTCAGTAATGTCATTTTGTAACCATACTACCTATACATTTATTGTACACTGTATATACAGGTAAAATGTAAAACATGAACTGGTCATTACAGGTGGCACATATTTTGGGTGTCGAAATGTGGCTCTTAACTGGATGGTCTGGGTTATGAGGATTATGTGGTGAAGTTGACCAAGGCTGGATGCAATATAACATTCAGAAACCATTGGCATGGCTGGTGAGGCAATGAGCCTGAAACTGGCACCTTCTTGTGGCCTGGCAGGTCCAAGTTTTTGGAAAACAACAAACATCTTGATGAAGGGCGGTCCAAAGAGATGCTGCTTGCTTCCCAACCGTATGCTTTTTTATATTGAATCATAGATGTCAAGGATGATTTCTCTTTGTTGTAGACTGTAAGCAGGTACTTGATTACCCCTTTTTTTTCTTTTCATTTTTACGCGGGAATCATGAAACTTAACCGTAGAGCCTTTGTTGTATCTAGAGATCAAATGACATATAGTTATAGGTTAGCAATTCCAACAAGTAATGAAAGAAGATAGCAGCATAATTTATTGCCATTTCCAATTCTTCCAATCTCAGAAGTGTTTATAATCTCTTTTTCCCCCCTTGGTACGACCTGAACAGAAAAAAATCAAATGAGACACACCTGCAAATGCAAACAGAGAAGCTAAAATAAAATTTAAAAAATGAAACAAACACCTAGCTCAATGTTAGTGGTATTATAGTTTCTGGTTTGAGTGGCTGCCCATGATTATAACCTCAACCTTGTTCCTTTTTGTATAGTACAGAAAAGGAAGGAATTTTTGGCTTTTTTTTATAAAAAAAAATTATTAAGAAAGAAGGGAAGGAGCAAAGATAGAGGACGAGACAACTCCGAATACTACAAAACAAGCAAAACTTAAGATACTGATACACGTATCAAAGCTTGGTAATCCCTCTGCATGTCTGACAAAGAGACCCCTCTAAAGGGTCATGAGCAGAACACCAAAGAGAAGTTAAAAACATAACTCTATCCCAAATGAAATCTAGGGTGAAAAAAATGTCTTTGAAAATTCTAACATTTCTTTCTAACCATAAACATTAGAAAATAGTAAAGACAGAGAGTACTGTCTCAAAGTCTTGACTTCTTTATGAGAGTCAAACCCTCTAAACTTGATGAGAAGAAAGTGATGCATGTCCATAGGACTAATGCTCTTCAAAGATCCCAAATAGCTTATTTCAAAGAAGTCTTGCTACAAAAAGTGCAAAAAAATATGCGGCCCAGTTTTCGAATTAGAATAGCACATAAGGCACATATTAGGAGACAAAATAGTGAGAGGTCTACACTTTTGTAGCAAGTCATTAGTGTTAATTCTATTAAGAATCGTAGTCCAGACAAAAGATTTGACTTTAAAGGGAGATTTAGATTTTCAAATTAATTTATCCAAAGCAAAATTTTCTCTATTAGGATAATGAGTCTAGAATTGGAAATAAGATTTGTAAGAGAGAACACTTAATGAATCAAGAGTCCAAATTCTTTTATTTGGATCAAAAGAAAGATGAATAGATTCTTGAAGTTGGCATATGCACAAAAAGGGGGTTGAATTGTGTACCCGAAGAACTTTGGATTTTCTTGTAAAACAAATCGAGTCTACTCAAGCTCTTTCAAGTTACTCACTCTGAGTTGACTAGAGTTACAACAAACACAAAGTCTGGTTACCCTACTTACAACTCTGCTCAACTTGGTCAGGAAATATAAATTTGATCAACCAATGAAAAAATTTGAGGTATATGTTCCAGAACTATTCTTTGAACTTATAAAACTGGTTTCAACACATCTAATGTGATTATTGTAAATATTTTAGGAACACTTAACTCGAATTCTTCAAAACTTAGTTACTCAAATCCGTTTTTGATCAACACTTCTATTTTCTTTTAAAAACCAGTTTGAATTGATGTAAAAATAATTCTAGAATAAAATGTATAGAGGAGATGAGGGAAAAAGAAGCTCAACATCATAATTTACACTAGTTCACCCTTAACCACATGGACTATGTCCAATTCCCAGCTCCTCACTGGGAATTTTCTTTAAATTTAAGTAGTCTTTGTACAACTCAGCCACTCTCAACTAAACTTTCAAGTATTCTTTGGACCCAACCACTTCTGGCTTCAGACTCTAAGTCTCATAGTGGCTAGAATAATCATTTAGCTCACCAACACTCACTTCTCAAAGGTTTAAGTGATTAGGATATAAATGAAAGTAGGTAGCTATTGATTAACACTCAAAGAGTTGATATACACAATTTAAACATGAGATAAAACATCTATAACTAGATTTTAGCTTAGTTTGCACAAGTAGGTAGAAAATAGAAGAGTTGAGTAAAGTGCAATAAGTTGCAGAATACTGTTTGATCGTTTTCAACTCCTCTAACCCTTGATCTTTTAACTTTGGAACTTTTTATTGATAATCCAACACTAGTCATTGCATTTCAAATGGTCCTAATGCTCCAAGTATGAAACTAGCCATTACTAATGCAGTTTTGAGCTTTCTGATGCTTTTCGTACTATTTTGTCTTGTAGAAGTTTGAGCAAAGTGCTTCAACAACTTTGCTCATCTTTAATTTTGTTCATGGTCAACTCTGCAAAATTAACTTTGTCATTTCTTATGTGTAGATGATTTTTCCATGTTGGTTTGCATGAGAAAATCTACTCTTCTAGAATTCTTCAAGATTCATTTTGCCATATGAGAGATTTCTTTGTTGTGACTTAAACTGACCTTGCTTATGTGGTGTTCTTGGCTTTCATCACTCTACTCATGTATGTCTTGACTCTTCTCAAGTCTTTTGTGACTTTTCTCTTCAAAATGGTGATCAACCAACCTTCCATGTGATCTTTCTCAGTTAATAATCATAGGCATGTGAGTATAAACTCAACATAATCTCACACAAATTAAGTTAATCCACTCTAAGATCATAAGAGCAATATAAACATATTTTCAATATAGTGTGCTAATTATCAAAACTCACATTAAAGCACTCTAATTTTCAAAAATGTTATCGGAAAGGACCTCACTCAACCTAGAAGCAAGAACTTTGGTGATGATCTTATAAACACTATGTTTTGAAATGGATTCAGAGGGATATCTGTAAGAGGTATTGATGTGGTGGTTTCTTCCTTATGCAGTTGCACTCAAGTGTGGTGATCCGGTGGGGGTGGTACCTGCAAAAAGACTCAAACGCTCCAGTCAGGCCATGTGTAAGTTGGGTTTTTGTGTTTAGATCACAATTACCTTATTAGGTTAATTCGGCCTGGTCTTTATGGAGCATAATTGGAATCATGATATTAAGTGCAGATATTATTGGAATGTGGACGTTATAGTTATTAATTGCGAGGAGAGGTTACAAAGCCTTTAATTTCATAAGATCCTGATTGACAGTTACAAAAGTCTGCGCTAATTTAATGATCCTCGTCATATGGCCCGATGCCGTAGTTCGGGGTCTCACAGACCTTTCTGGGGTATTAATGGAGGAGTCCGGTGGAGTGTGCGCCGGGTTGATCCTTCTAGGTAGGATCCAGGACCACAATCCAAAATAGTTGCCCCCAACTTGGTGCTTTGATAGGATAGCTAAGTGTCAAGGTATTAGCTTTATAAAGCTTAGTGGACTACGCCCCAGCTTTAAAGCCGGGTTTTGCGATGTCTCATACTGAGGCCAACATCCATTGTATAGAAATACCTCTGGGGTTGGGATGTGGTAAATCCGTATTCCTTGTTCTAGGGTTTGGTTCTTGTTGCTCCCTTGGGTTACTGGGACCCTTTGCGGTGAAATTTCTGGAAACTTGATACAGATCCGAGTTCTATCTTTAGAAATTGTTACTCCTAACTTTATTGGGAGATAAAGATCCTTTAAAGAGGATCAGTTTCAATGTTCCCAAACACCCGTTGCTCTTGTAACCAATGGGAAAGGGAGAGCATTAAGTGTAGCTGATTTGATTCATGGGGCTAGTCAAAGCTTCTCATTCTATAAATATGGAAGGTTCACGTCTGATACAGTCATTCCTTCTTTTAATTTTCCCTTCTATTTTCCAGAATGGTTCTGTTGTTTCTCTTATGCTTGTGCTCATGCTCAAAGAGAGCTAGAGCTTTGCCCTTTACAAAGGCCACCATTTTTCTGCTCCTCCCAAAATCTTTGAAGATACTTCTTTTCTTGCCGACAACCTTTTTTCATTAGGAACTTTTCTTTCCCAGTGCAGTGACTACAGGAACTTTGCTTTCCCAGCGTACGAGGGTGTGTCAGATTCATGCTTTGTCGCTGGGGAGCTCTGTAATTCCTATCGTGTTGGACAGAGGTAATTGGAGAATTAGAGCCCCTCTTGATCTTCCTTTCAAATAAGCAGGGGGGACTACTGAGGTGGCTACTTTCAAGCGACCTGGAATGATCATGAAATTGGTCGAGTTCTAGTGGAATGAACTTCTTCATGAGCAGCCCATGCCCCATCCAGCCAAAAAGAGCGCACCCCGGTCTTTTCTTATCCTTGTGAGTGACATCGAAGAGTGGCGTGGCTGAATTTTTCTGATCCGGTAACAGTGTTCTGTTCCGGTTATCTTTGGTTTTTCGAAGCCTATCCACTTTTTCAAGAAGCCTCAACGGGGAAGAGACCAGTGTGAGCTCTAGAGAATCTGGATGTGAAGCATACAAGCAGGGAGTTGGCCTCCGGGCTCGACAGTGCTGTTTAACCTTTTCATATCCCATATTTTTCTTCTCCTTGTATTGATGTATGACGATGTATGGAATGAAATAAAATATTATTTTGTTTGAATCATCCATCTTTTTAATCCGTAGAATTTATATTATGCCGGGGTGAGTCCAAAGCTCGTCCTGTATAGCATGTTGCCCCCAGCTCTATACTTAGTCGAGACCGACGAAGTGCAAAGCTTAAGCAGTCTGACCGGGGTCTTTATACCGTGAGGGAATTCTCCGGGGTAGATAATGCGCTAGGGTCCGTAAAGTTTTGTGAATGTTATAAATACTAGGGTTGTCTTGGTTGCTGAGTAGCCGTCCCCTCAACTACCATGACAGTGACGTGGGCCACGTGACTTGCTATGGTTGAAGGGACGTGCATAGTACTTTACGCGCTATAATGAACATCTTTTTAAATCTAGACTGGTTGGACAGAAATGCCCCCTAGCTGTAGCCTCTATAAATAGGGTTTTGTCTTTTCACTTTTTCACTTTTTGCCATCTCTTCGCTTAAAAACTGGTGGTCTGAGAGGGATTCCGACAAGCTTCCCGGTGGTTAGCAACGGTTTTGATGTTTTAAAGCTTCTATTAGCCTTTTTTGTCAAGGTATTTTCATCTTCTAAATACCGTTATTGATTGCTTGAGTGGTTGCACATTCTTCTGGTGGACTGTTTTCCTTTTTCTTCTGTGAATAAAAATTTAGGGATAATTGCTTCTCCCCCCTTTCAATGGTGTTGCCTGATGGAGCACCTCCCCTATCACGTCGTGTGCGGCGGGGGTGTCCTTCTGAAGCTTAAGCCTCGGTGGGTGTAGAGGCCAGCGTGTGGGTATTCAGTTTTCTCTACTCAACCATTGCCATGTTTGGATCTTCAAACATAATTGGTTCTAACCCTAAGCCTCTGTGTGTCTTCCAGGAAACCAAATGGCTAGAAGGAGGCGGCTAAGAGCTGAAGTGTCTACCCCGGCTCCTGAAGTTCGAGAGCCGGATCGACAGGCCGAGGAGCAGGCGATTAGGATTCGCCAAGACTCGCTGTTACCCTGCACGTGAGTTGCCGATGACATCTATGATATGATATCTTGCTATAAGTCCAGCACGGAATTGGACAAGCTGAAGGAGTATTTGGAACTCACCGAGGGGGGTGAAAGGGATGATGAATTCGTGATTTTGTCTTCGGCGAGAAAACGAGTGTGTTGGACCCGGGAAGTGGGTGAACACTTCATGTATCTCTACGAGGATTTTTTCACGAGGTTCGGACTTCGACTTCCTTTGAAAGACTTCCACATTTCTATTCTCCAGACTCTTCACGTTGCCCCCAGTCAAATCCATCCCAATGGTTGGGCGAACATCCTGGCCTTCGAAAGAATATGCCGGGTAGTGGGGTTGCAATGCTCTGATGGGGCATTCTTCTATTTCGACACACAGTATTCAGTCCATGGATCCCGCGCTCGACAGCAGTCCTGACTTCCAGTCTGATCTCGGCAGGGGAGGACTGTGTTCTACCCATATTTGGAGAGTTACAAAGACTTCAAGGAGAAGTTCTTCAAGTTAATGGCGGCTAGAGGCACTCGTTCTTTCTAGCTGGGTAATGGTGAGGAGACAGCATTCAGCCTTTATTGGAACCCAACGGCGTGGAGCATCCCCACTCGATCATTTGAGAGGGAGATAAATCAACTTACTGATGAAGAGGTTGAGTGTGTAAACTTCTTCGAAATGTGGGTTGACGAGGTCGGCAAGATCCGACCTAAAGATATATTAGACAACCCAGATGACGATGAGCTTTGGGCCGTGCTAGGTAGTCTTAGCCGTCGTGTATATTTATTTAAATGCCTGATTTTTTCATGCCACATGACGACTTATTTTTATGTTGTGCAGAGAGCTTAGCCGAGATGGAGGATGACGATTCTTTAGCAATTTTGGAGGCTAATCTGTTGATTATTCCTATATTTTAATCACCTTGTAATTGATTCATTGAACTCCATTTGTGCTTAGTTGTCATCATTTAGCTTAATTTCTGATATCAAACCCTAATTGGAACATTACTGTGAAACTTTGCTTAAATGTGTTCATTAGTACTCATAATTGAATTATGCTTTTCAGTCGCTGGGCTTCTTAAGGTTCAATTAGGTTTAATTAAGTTTGTTTTGACACATTTTATGATATTGAGCCTAATTGGATTATTGAAGGAATTATTACATGAATTAGCCCTAATTTATCTCTTTGACAATGTTCAGTAAACTAGCTATAATTTGAGTTTCAAATATCTGATTAATGTGACTTTAGTCTTGTAAGAAAGCTAAGACAATTCTCTACTACTTTCATGAAGACCTCAAAGGCCCAATCACACGTTTGGATAACTCAAATTGGAGTTGAAGCAAGAACTAGGGTGCTGATCCTGACAGCTTGACCTTTGCACACTGTTCATGGCATATCTCGAGCTACAAGTTGTCAAATGGGCTGAAATTTTGATGATTAATAGTTAAGATCCAAATCTACAACTTTCATGTTGAACACTTTTCTAGATTTGGAGGTCTAATGGGTCATATTGGGCTTGGAAGTCAAATTACAGGGCCTGCGTCAAAATACAGGGCCTGCGTCAGAATACAGGGCCTAGAAGTACACGGCCGTGTGAGAATACACGGCCTAGGCCATGTAGGCCTCTGAATTTGTAATTGAAATAGTGAAATTTTGGACCCCCAACTCAGTGTCATACACGGCCTAGGCCGTGTATGCATACACAGCCGTGTATGTCACCAGAAACTCAATTATTGAAACTTCTGCGTGAAGTTTGTGTTGGGGACCTATATATTGATACTCTTGGCATGTTTTGAAGAGAGTTCTGACCAAGGAGAGCATCTGCAACTCCTTGGAGAAGGAGAGGGGAGTCTTGGATCAAAGATTGGAGTCTCAGGTTCGAGCAATCAGAGATCCATCATCCTCAATCCTCAGAAACTCATTTGCTATTTAGTTTTTCTTCTGCACTTTGTTTCTTATGTTGATCTCTTTCAGTTTTTCTTGTGATTTCCTTCTAGTTATGTGTAACTAAACCTCCCTTGGTTAAGGGGGTGATGAAATCACTAGTATTGATGTTGTGAATCTTGCATATTTGATTATTTTAATACAGTTATGTTTTTATTCATATATTTCTGAATCTATTATTGGTATGAAGGTTTTTGTACTTGTTCCCACTTTAAAAGTGGTAGATCTGGGTTTATTATGCGCGGTTGCGGTAGTAGATCTAGCAGAATATATGATGTTCATGTGGGTATAATTATCTTTGTGCTATTTGCCAGTTATAAAAGTGGTAGATCTGAGTTTATTATGCGCGGTTGCGGTAATAGATCTAGAGAAATATATGTTCTAAGTAATTTAATCCCGGTGTGTGATTAGATCTTAGTGTAATTGGTTTTCTAAATCTTAATGCAATTGTTGGATAGTTATAAGAGCGGTTGCTTTATAACTAATCAGTGATTAGGAGTTGATTTGAGCGGTTGCTGAATTGGCCAACACGTAAGGAAAACAGAGATTTACTCTCACAATTGCGTAAAAACATAATTGAGCATATTGGAATGAAAGGATATGTGAGTTTACACTATCATATAAATCTAGTGGTGGATTCAATCTCTTAACCAATTTTCTTATATTGTTGATTTCAGTTCATTTATTGTTATTGCCTTTGAAACTGTTCATTGTTCATCAAAACTCCAAAATCCCCTATTTACTATTTATTATTAATCAGAGTTTAAATTAGAAATTATTTGATAGTGTTAATTGAATTGGTTCTCTGTGGATCGACCCTTACTAACTACAACTAGTTGTAAGGTTTTTATTTTCTGGTGGACCTGACAACTGATTTTTATCTTAAAATTTTAATCACTATATCCTCACGCATCAGAATTTTGGCGCCGTTACCGGGGAGCCAATTTTTCAATTACACTGTTAATTTATTTCCTATTTTTACTCTATTTTTATTTTTGATTTTATTTTATTTTTAGTTTTTGAATCTTTCTTTCTGAGTGTCTTGTAGGTGTTGATGTCCATTGATCATGGATGCTTGTGGGATTTGCTTATCACCTGGACATATCACTGATTTGTGTCCCACTTTCCTAGTGGACACAAATGAGGAAGTAGAGGCAGCATTGGGATATTCTGAACTTTCTGACAACTACAACCCTTACTCCAATACATATTATCAAGAGTGGTAGGACTATCCTAACTTGAGTTATGGACAGCAGCCTCAGAATCAACCTCCAGCCTATGAACTTCCAGAATTTCAGCAGAGGCAAACACTTTTTCTTCCAGGACAGCAGCAAGTTCAAAATCCTTGGCAACCTGAACCTTCATTGAAGGAACTAATAAGACAATTTACCATTGATACTATACAGTTCCAACAAGAAACAAGGGCCGCAATCAATAACATGCAAAACTCTTTGGAGCAGTTAGCCATAGAACTCAGCAATATGCAGAGCCTAAATTCTGAAGGACTTCCCTCACAACCCGAAGAGGATGTGATGGAAGATCCTAGTGCTGTCACATTGCAAAGTGGAAAGACGTTGGATGAATCCACCTCTCCTCCATAAACCACTACAGAGAAAGACCAAGAGCCTAAACAGGTAAATGACAAAGGGAAAAACTTTGAAGCCCCTAAGGTAAGTAATCCTGAACCCCTTCTTAATGTAGTGGAGGAGCAACATGATGAGTTGTGTGATGAATTTCCTGATTTTAATGGTTTCAATAATTATATTCATTACCACTCATGTACTGATACCATATGTGCTAGTCATACTGAGATTTCTGCAGAGTTAAAAGTTGATGATTCTGTTTACAAAGAAGAATCTAAGACCCAAAGGGAGGTGGAATTACAAGCCATGGAAGAATTTTTAGAAAAGGAAGAAGAGCACCCGATGACGGTCACTACTGAAGTGGACTTTGTTTTTGGGCCATCGTTCAGTAGAAACAATGCACATGAAGCTGATCAAGTGCACATGTTACTTTTCAGTGGTGAAGCCAAGGAAAATAAGGGCCAATGGGACCCTGGTGGAAGCCCTTATGCTGCAAGCTTAATTTGTTCATCACACTTCAATCAATGGGATCCTGGTAAAAGCTCTCATATTGTTTCAACTACAGCTTGGTCATCACACTTCAACCAATGGGACCCCGGTGAAAGCAATCATGTTGTCTTAACTATAGCTTGGTCATCATGTTTCAACCAATGGGATCCTGGTGAAGTCTTTTCACCTACCTCACTTGATAAGGCCAATAAACACTATCTCAAGTCTTTCTATGAGTTTCCGGAAAGTGTGGAAGTGAAAGTGTTGACCTTTTACCATCCACATTATAAAGATCACTGAGAGTGTCACAACGTCGGGCTGAGGACAATAAACTAAGCGCTTATTGGGAGGCAACCCATCATCAACCAAACCAAATTTGCTTTCTTTATCCCTTTTATTTTGTGTTTTTATTAGTTTCTTAGATTATGTCTTTATCTGTTTGTTGATTGTGAGCATGTGAATCTTAACCTTGTGTTTTGGATTGATTAAATGTGTGTTTGAATGCATTGATTGTTTGATTGATATTTGTGTGGACAAAGTACAGTGGAAACCAAACGAAACTGTAGGAATTTCTTCTTTTGTGGTGTTGTTGTTTTGTTCTTCTAAATGCTGAATCATGTTCTTTGGGAATGATTTCCTTTAATTGAAATTTAAATTGTATTTTATAATGAATGGACTGAGTAAAGAGTCAATCTCTTGAGACGCATTCTTATGAATTGGTGCCTTATGAACTTCGTCGATTTTTGGGAATCCCCTCAAGCAAGATAAGTTTTAGTCTTGGGAATATGACTTTAAAAGACCCTGACCTATGTTTTTGAACTGATTTCTTATTGTTTTTCAAAGAACATCATCATCCATAGGAGTTTTCCTATCATCTCAGTGTTAATCGAGTCATGTAGAGTTTTCCCATACCCCATTTATGTACCCCCTTAGTTTCTATTGTATTTTCATTTTCTGGTATTGTGTACATTTGGAATTTGATTTGCATTATTGATTTGCTGGTTTCATTTATAGTTGATTTGTTTCTGCTTTCGATTGTGGTATAGCTGTTTTTGCTTGTTTTCCTTTTCTGGATGTGTGTAGCATTCTCTTTGTCATTATTTCTCTTTTTCTAGATGTGTGTAGCATTGAGGACAATGCTTGTTTTAAGTATAGGGGTGTGGATACTTTGATGTTCTATTGTGAATACTGTTGATATTTTGAATTGTTCTCTGGGGTTTTAAATGACTGATTGAACTATATTGACTTTCTTAGGGTGAGTATATTTGATCTTGATGGTGTTGTTCTTCTTGTGATACTTCTCCATTGGGCTTTAAGTTTCTGATAAGCTTTCAAGTGTTGTGATTATTGAGCAATTGACCCAATTTTTGGAAAAAAAAAAATAATAATAAACCTTTGAGCTTGATTGAATGAACTTTCTAGTTATCGATTTTGTCGGGTGAAATTCTAAAAAATTAAAGGGTTTAATTGAAAATGATGAATCGAAACCTAGTGAGTTTTTGGGCCTTATTGTAAATGGCTAACTTTAGGCCATTTTGGATCCTTGATTGTGTGATTCCACTCATAGTTATTGTGCTTTTCAGAACTTGTCTTGGTTCTCTTTTAAGCTGCTAATGACCACTGCATGCATTTGAAATGATAAAGGCAATTTTCTTTTAAATAACTACTAGCCAAATAGCCATCCTTGCATTTTATCCATTGATTAACCCCTTTAAGCCTAATTGACTCAATTTCCTTCTATCTAAGCTCAATTTAAACCTAAAAGTGAAAAACTATTTTACTACCCTACCTTAGGGAGTAGAAGAGCTTTATGATTATGATGGAAATTGGTTCTTGAATAAGTGTGGGGGTATTTGAATTAATGATGTATTTGCCTAGCTATATTTGTATATAGAAGTCTTATGCTGGCAAAATATCATTGTGAATAGGATGTAAGGTGTGTATATATATATATATATATAAAATTAAAAAAAAGGGTCAGAAAAAAGAAAAGGTACAGAATAGGAACTTGAATTTTAAGACTATTGGAAAATTCTATGTAATGATTGAATATTTTTCCATTTTGCTCTTCTAGTTCCTATGGTCTAGCTTTGTCTATCTTTGATGTATCCTACCTTAACCCTGACCCTATTACAACCTAAATAAAGTCCTTTTGATCTCTGTTTGCATGTGGTCTGAGTAGTGGAGAAGTAGAGGCTTGACAAGCTTATGGTAAAGCATATTCTCATGAGTTGGTTGAGTGAAAACACAAGCTTGAAACACTTAAGTGAGAGAGCATTTCAATGAGGATTTATCATGTTGATTGAACCTTGAAATTTGATTGATTTTGCTTGTCAACTTGGATTGCTAAGAAAGGGAATTTTGAATTGTTTAAATGCTTTGAAAACTAAATGCACAAAGGTCTTTGCTCATTATTCTGCATTTGCTTGACTTGTTGTGAAACTGTGTTGAACTGTATATTTTTGCCCAGGAGTGCAAAAGGCTAAGTGTGGGGGTAATTGATCTGTTGATTATTCCTATATTTTAATCGCCTTGTAATTAATTCATTGAACTCCATTTGTGCTTAATTGTCATCATTTAGCTTAGTTTCTGATATCAAACCCTAATTGGAACATTACTGTGAAACTTTGCTTAAATGTGTTCATTAGTACTCATAATTGAATTATGCTTTTCAGTCACTGGGCTTCTTAAGGTTCAATTAGGTTTAATTAAGTTAGTTTTGACACATTTTATGATATCTAGCCTAATTGGATCATTGAAGGAATTATTGCATGAATTAGCCCTAATTTATCTCTTTGACAATGTTCAGTAAACTAGCTATAATTTGAGTTTTAAATATTTGATTGATGTGATTTTAGTCTTGTAGGAAAGCTAAGACAATTCTCTACTACTTTCATGAAGACCTCAAAGGCCCAATCACACGTTTGGATAACTCAAATTGGAGTTGAAGCAAGAACTAGGGTGCTGATCCTAACAACTTGACCTTTGTATACTGTTTATGGCATATCTCGAGCTACAAGTTGTCAAATGGGCTAAAATTTTGATGGTTGATAGTTAAGATCCAAATCTACAATTTTCATGTTGAACACTTTTCTAGATTTGGAGGTCTAATGGGTCATATTAGGCTTGGAAGTCAAAATACAGGGCCTGCATCAAAATACAGGGCCTGCGTCATAATACAGGGCCTAGAAGTACACGGTCGTGTGAGAATACACGGCCTAGGCCGTGTACGCCTCTGACTTTGCAATTGAAATAGTGAAATTTTGGACCCCCAACTCAGTGTCATACACGGCCTAGGCCGTGTATGCATACACAGCCGTGTATGTCTCCAGAAACTCAATTATTGAAACTTCTGCGCGAAGTTTGTGTTGGGGACCTATATATTGACACTCTTGGCACGTTTTGAAGAGAGTTCTGATCGAGGAGAGCAACTGCAACTCCTTGGAGAAGGAGAGGGGAGTCTTGGATCAAATATTGGAGTCTCGGGTTCGAGCAATTGGAGATCCATCATCCTCAATCCTCAGAAACTCGTTTGCTATTTAGTTTTTCTTCTGCACTTTATTTCTTATATTGATCTCTTTCAGTTTTTCTTGTGATTTCCTTCTAGCTATGTGTAACTAAACCTCCCTTGGTTAAGGGGGTGATGAAACCACTAGTATTGATGTTGTGAATCTTGCATATTTGATTATTTTAATATAGTTATGTTTTTATTCATATATTTCTAAATCTATTGTTAGTATGAAGGTTTTTGTACTTGTTCCCCACTTTAAAAGTGGTAGATCTGGGTTTATTATGCGCGGTTGCGATAGTAGATCTAGCGGAATATATGATGTTCATGTGGATATAATTATCTTTGTGCTATTTGCCAGTTATAAAAGTGGTAGATCTGGGTTTATTATGCGCGGTTGCGGTAATAGATCTAGAGAAATATATGTTCTAAGTAATTTAATCCCGGTGTGTGATTAGATCTTAGTGTAATTGGTTTTCTAAATCTTAATGCAATTGTTGGATAGTTATAAGAGCGGTTGCTTTATAACTAATCAGTGATTAGGAGTTAATTTGAGCGGTTGCTGAATTGGCCAACACGTAAGGAAAACAGAGATTTACTCTCACAATTGCGTAAAAACATAATTGAGTATGTTGGAATGAAAGGATATGTGGATTTACACTATCATATAAATCTAGTGGTAGATTCAATCTCTTAACCAATTTTCTTATATTGTTGATTTCAGTTCATTTATTATTATTGCCTTTGAAGCTGTTCATTGTTCATCAAAACTCCAAAACCCCCAATTTACTATTTATTGTTAATCAGAGTTTAAATTGAGAATTATTTGATAGTGTTAATTGAATTGGTTCTCTGTGGATCAACTATTACTAACTACAACTAGTTGTAAGGTTTTTATTTTCTGGTGGGCCTGACAACTGATTTTTATCTTGAAATTTTAATCACTATATCCTCACGTATCAGAGGCGTTGAGGGCAAGGAATACTGATGTCCCGATGGGTCCTCTAGTAGGGCTCGCTCCGGCTCTTACGACCACAGTGACCGAGATTCCCTCCGAGGTGGTGGAGCCTACTAACGCGGACGACTCTCCCCAATCACGTCGAGGGTGTAAGAGGGCGGCGGTGGAGGAAGGCCAGTTTAGTGGTCGAGGTAAAAGGAAAGCAACAGGAGAAACTTCCAGGCCAATGGAACTGTTTCGTGAGGAAGCGAATCCTAGGGAGTTAATCGACTTCCACATTTTAGATGAAGAGGTTGGGGATTACTTTGCCCGACGTAGCTCAAAGGAAGCTCTGTTGGCTTTCCAAAATATGGGAATCCATATTGCTGCCGAGACTCATTTCTTAGAACACGCCCTCGAAGAACATGAACAAGAAATGACGGATAAACTGGAAGCGGCCGAGCGGGGTGAAACCAAAGCTCTCAAGGCCATGGAGGATGCCGTCAAAGCTAAGAATGAGGCCTTATCTTGGATACAGGAGCTGGAAATTGAAGTTGTTGCTTTGAGGGATGCCGGTAAGGTAAAAGAGGCCACCCTGGCTGAGCAGCAGAAGTAGATTACCGCACTCCGAAATGAGAGCGATAATTCTCGTGCCAAATCCCAGTGGTGTGAGGCTAAAATTGCCTCCCTGCAAGTCAATGTCAACCAACTGATAGCCCTGTGTACCAAGATAAAGGAAGATCAATTCCGCAAAGCTGTTAGCCAAGTTCAACACTTCAATCCCCAGGTTGCCTTGGTCTTAGATGGGCTTGACTCCGGGAAGGTGGTTCGAGAAGGATCCCTTGTAGCTCCCTGTGTTGCCTCTTCAAACTTAGTTGCTGAAGACTCTTCTGCTAACGTCCGCGGTCCGGACTCCGCTGTAGTTTAGATTTTTTTTTTGAACCCCCTACGCGGGGTTTTGGGTTTATCGTTACCCCGGATTTTTTGTAAAAGCGTTACCCTGGATTTGGGGTTTTATCAATTTCCTTCATTCTCGTTTATTCTGGGATGTCATATTCTTTATTCTTTGTAATAAACTATTTAAACCTTGGCTTAGGATCCGATGTCTAGATTAGTTTGACATTTAAGAACCATGCCAAAGGTAGAAAACCTTGTCTGGGGTCTGTAACCAATTTGGATTTTTAGGATACCGCGCAACGTTGGTTTAAAAGACTGGTCCTTCCTGGGGTCTTTTCGTGCTTACGGTTTGGTGCTAGAATTTTTTCAATGTAGGATTTTTCTATTGCACGACCTATCTAGCACAAGATAATTCTCGATTGGTACCATGAAGTCTCGGGATATCACAATATATCTCGAGCTTAAAAACTTGAGTAGAAAAATGCATAACACTTACTTTATTGAATATCACATAATGTGCTTTCCATAACAATTGGAGCAGATCAAACAAAGTAAATTAGGAGACTAGGCCTAAAAAGGCACTCAGCTGTAGTACTTTCTAAGTTTGTCTGCGTTCCAAAAATTTTTTACCGGCTTCCCTGTTAAAGTTTCTAGAGTATAAGCTCCTTTGCTGGTGCTGATTACGATATGGTAGGGGCCTTCCCAGTTAGGGGCTAGTTTCCCCTGGAAGGTATTCCTTCCCCCGACATCAGCCCTGCGGAGTATTAAGTCACCCGACTGAAATATTCTTGGAATGACCTTCAACTTATACAAGGATGCCGTTCTCTGTTTGATCGCGGCATCGCGTATGTGGGCGATCCGTCTCCTTTCCTCCAACAGATCCAAGTCTTCCCTGATTAATCCGGGGTTATCATCATGCGAGAAGTTCTAAAGACGCTAGCTTGGTTCTCCAATTTCCACCGGGATCATGGCCTCACATCCAAATGTGAGTTTGAAGGGGGTTTCACCCGTTGAGAAGTGGGGAGTAGTTCGGTAGGCCCCACAGGACATGGTCTAACTGCTCAGCCCAATTCCCTTTTGCTTCGTCTAGCCTTCTCTTTAACCCACGAACGATGATTCGGTTAGCGGCTTTGGCTTGCCCGTTCCTTCTGGGGTTCTCAATAGCACTACAATGATGCTTTATTTTTAACCTTAAAAGTAGTTCTTCGAACCCTTTGTCTTTAAACTGTATCCTATTATCTGTTACAATTGACTCCGGGACCTCGAATCTGATAATAATGTGACGCCAAGTAAATTTCTGAACTCAAGCCGAGGTGATGGTGACCACGGGCTCTGCCTCAATCCACTTGGTAAAGTAATCCATCGTCATAACCAAAAACTTCAGCTGTCCGGGAGCTTGAGGGAACGGACCCAAGATGTCCATCCCTCACTGATAGAAAGGCCAGGGTATGGACATCGTGGATAGTTCTTTTGGAGGGGCATGATAGTGATCCGAATGTCGTTGGCATTTGTCACATACTTGAACATGCGGAAGAGAGTCTGCTTCCGCTGTCGGCCAGTAGTAACTCGCCCTGAGTGCCTTCAAAGTTAGGGCCTTACCTCCCAGATGGTATCCACAACTTCCTTCATAGACCTCGGCCAAGACATATTCAGTCTCTTTCGGAGCAAGGCATTTAAGGAGGGGTAAGGAAAATCCACGTCGGTAAAACTGCCCGTTATAGATGGTATACCTGACCTCGGTTTTCTTTAATTTGGAAGCTTCCTTCAGGTCGTCGGGGAAACTATCGGACTGTAAATATTCAACCAACGGCGTAATCTAGTTGCGCTCTTGTCCGCCAACCTGAAAAATTGTCATGTCGATAATTAAGGGTTATGGGGTGATCTCCTGGATTACTAAGCGATTATTGCCCAGGCTCTTAGTGCTGGCCAGTTTGGACAAGAGATCGGCCCTAGAGTTCTGCTCCCTTGGGATGTGCTCTAGCTGTACCGACTGAAAACTTGAGAGAAGTTGTTTTACTTTTGCCAAATATCTCTGTAGGAGTGGCTCTTTGGCTTGATAATCACCTCGGATCTGGGAGGTCACGAGTTGGGAGTCGTTACAAAGTTTAAGTTTAGTGGCCCCCAAGTCTCTAGCCATTGTCAGTCCGGCAATGCACGCTTCGTATTCAGTCTGATTGTTCGAGGTAGGAAAATCGGCCGAAGGGAATTTTCTATGGTAACTCCCTCGAAGTTTTCTAATATTACCCCAGCGCCACTTCTTCTTGGGTTTGAGGACCCATCAACAAACACGGTCCATTGTGTTTCCTCGGTTCTGTTGGTTTCCGAGGTTAGTTCAGCTAGAAAATCCGAGAGTGTTTGTGCCTTGATTGCTACTCTTGGTTCGTAGGTGATCCCAAACTCGAAAAGTTTAATGGACCAGGTAATCATCCTTCCTGCTAAGTCCGGTTTGTGCAATATCTGTCGGATAGGCTAATTTGTCCTTATCACAATCGGATGACATTGGAAATATTGTCTTAGTCTTCTGGATATGACGACAAGTGCGAATGTAACCTTCTCGATCTTTTGGTACCGGAGCTCGGGGCTTTTGCAATACCTTGCTCACAAAATAAACCGACTTCTGGACGTCGTCGATTTCTCTGACAAGTACTAAACTAATGGCTTCCTCGTGAATGGAGAGGTACACGTACAGCGTTTCTTCTAGCTTAGATCTTGTGAAAATTGAAGGGGATGACAAGATATTTTTTAAAGAGGTGAACGCGTCCTCACACTCCTGAGTCCACTCAAATCCTGTCCCCTTTTTCAATAATTTGAAAAGTGTGAGGGATTTGTGAGCGGCTCTAGCTAGGAAACGTGTAAGAGCCGCGATCCGCCCATTTAACTGCTGTACTTCTTTCACACTTCGGGGACTGTGCATATTAAGAACAGCCTTACACTTGTTGGGGTTTGCCTTGATCCCCCGGTGTGTTAGCATGAACCCCAGAAACTTTCCATCCTGGACCCCGAATACACACTTTTTCGGATTAAGCCTCATATTGTACTTCCTAAGCTGCATAAACACTTCTTCGAGATCTGAAGTGTGTGATCCTGACGACAGGGTCTTGACTATCATATTATCAATGTAGACCTCTAGCATTCTTCCTATCTGATCTTCGAAGACCTTGTTCATCATTCTCTGGTAAGTGGCTCCAGTATTTTTCAACCCAAAAGGCATTACCTTGTAGCAGTAACTCGCCCTTTCAGTGATGAAGACGATTTTATCTTCATCCCTGGGGTACATCAGAATCTGATTGTACCCAGAGTAAGCATCCATGATGGAGAGTAGCCAGAAATTGGAGGAGCTATCAACCAACTTGTCCACATTTGAGAGGGGGTATGGATCTTTAGGGCATGCCTTGTTTAAGTCGGTGTAATCCACACACATCCTCCATTTGTCGTTGGATTGTTTTACCAAGATAACATTTGAGAGCCACGTGGTATACAAGATCTTCCTAATGAATCTGGCGTTTAGGAGCTCTTTGACTTGCTCCTCAATAACCTGCTGTCTCTCTGGGCTAACTTTTCTTTTCTTCTAAGAGATCGGCTTTGCATCTCGTTTAATAGATAAATGATGACAGATGAAAGTAGGGTCAATTCCAGGCATATCAGCGGATGTCTAGGCGAAAAGATCCTTATTTTCTTGTAAAAGATTTACTAACTGAGCCTTCTCCTATTCGTCAAGGTTTGTCCCTATCTTGGTGATTTGATTGGGCTTATCACCAAGCTGCAACGGAATTAATTCTCCTTCGGGCTGGGGTCTAGTGCCTCAGATTTCCTCACGCACATCCAATTCAGTCATTAAAATATTGTCTTGGTGGTGGGTTGGGGTAGATGTGCGCGCCTTCATTTTTCTGGAAGCCCTACTGATTTTCAAACTTTCATTGTAACATTTGCGGGCTGCAATCTGATCACCTTTGACCATGACCACTTTATTATTCCGGTTAAGGAATTTCATAGCCTGGTGGGCGGTGGAGATTACAGCAACAATGCCATTCAACGTAGGATGACCCAAAATAATGTTGTAAGCCGAGGGACAATCCATAACTAAGAATCTCACCTTGACGGTTCTATACATGCTGTCGTCACCCAAGGTTAGGAAAGTTTCAAAATATCCCACTGGGGTGACCTTCTCTCCGGAGAAACTAGTAAGTTCGCCTTTGTATGGAGTCAATGCAGACAAAGGGAACTCCAGCCTCTCAAATGCATGCATGTACATGATATATGCCGAACTCCCCTAGTCCACAAAGATTCGACGGACTTCATCGTTGGATATTATTCCGAAAATCACTAGTAGATCATCATGATCTCAGATAATATCACTGTAATCCTTTTCGGAGAAGGAAATGGGTGGTGCATCATTGTCTTGGACATGTGGTCTTCGTGAGGAACTAGATACGCTCAAGACCGCAGTCCAGAGTGCCTTCTTTCAGGAATTATTTGACAATCCCCCTCCAGTGAACCCTCTAGAGATGGTATGGATAAGTCTGTCTTTCCGGTATCCTCCTCCTTGAGTATCCCGGTTCTGACCTTGCCTGTTCTCCTCGTCTTGGCGTGGCAGGGTTCGGGATCTTCTGGCGGGACTTCAGATTCTTCCGGCTGGACTTTGGGTCCTTTGCCGACGCTGGTTTGGACTCCGTCGTGGACTGCGGCTTCGTCTCTGATCCTTTCGTCTTCCGTGGTCTTCATTACTTCAGAAATCGCTAATGTACTTCTGAGACTCAATAACATCTTGAAGCTGATAATAATCTTCAGTTTCATGGCCGTAACTGTTATGCCATCTGTAATGCTTCGAATGATCCCTCTGGGATTGTTTTTTCACAAGTGGTGGCCTTTTAATATCCTGAAACTTGGTTTGAAGGACCTTCTTCAAGATTATTTCTCGAGGGGTGTTCAAAGGAGTATATTCAGAATACCTAGGTCTATACCATTCACTCTTGGGGGAATCTCGGGGTTGATTGGAGTTTTGATTCTTTTTCTGGTGAACGGGTTCGCCTTTTTCCAAGCTCTTCTTAGCCTTGGTAATCTCCTCCAATTCGACATACTTGTCTGCCCGCAAGTGGAACTCATCTAAAATAGCCGACTTCTTTTTAGCAAGTGACCGATTAGTCCGTAGACTATTTCTGGCATAATGGAGGGCTATCCTGTCATCGAGGCTTTCTATTCCTACACAGGCATGACCGAATCTCTTGATGTATTCGCACAAGGATTCATTGCTTCCTTGGAGAATTCTTAAAAGAGAATCGATCGACTTCGGTCATTCCTTGGCAGTAGTATAATGTAATAAGAAATGTTATGTGAGGTCCCCCCATCCCGTGATTTTTGTTTGTAAAGTGACGAACTAGCGGAGAGCATCCTTCTTCTAGAAGAGGGGGAAAGCACTGCACAATAATTCTGGGGTGTACCCGTAAAGCTGCATAGATTGTGTGTAGGCATCCAAATGCTCCTGCGGATCCGTGGTCCTATCATAAGGCTCCAAGTTGCTTGGGGGCTTGAAGTTCCTCGGGACCCTGTATGCCATTAAGGCGTCAGAGAATTGCTGCTGGCGGCCAGGGGCCGGGTCATTGTTTCCTATGATCCCGGCACTGGCATGACGGGCTTTTCTTTGAATTGTGATTCACTCTCCACCCTCATGGTTAGCTCGTGTAGATCTTTCTAAATTGTCCAAACGACGGCACTGCTCTTCCAACTGACGTCGTTGGTTATCTATCAACATAGTCTGTTGGCGTAGTAGTTCTCAAAGTTTGTTCCTCCCATTGCGGATTGCGAGTCCCCTCATAATGAGACACATGATCAACATCCACATTTGAAATACCCAGGCGAGTATGTGCTGGGATCCTTGTCCCTTGATTTGCGATATTCCCTCCACCAACGGGGGGGAAGACAAGCCTATCCCAGACAGAAACCCTTCGCGAGGGGACGAGGCTTTCATCTGAAGCCGAGGTCTCGCACCTCTCGTGCAGTGTCTCTATTAGGACGGGCCTGCTTCTAGCGGAGGAGGTTTCTGGTGATGCAACAGAAGGAAGGTTGCGCTGAGTTGCTTGGCCCTGTCCGTGGGCAGGGGCAACATGCGCAACACTTCCTCTCCGTTAGTTTTGCCTTGTACTCACTATGGTTAACGTGGGAATAGTAGTTTATCAGTTCCCCACAGTTGGCGCCAAATGTTCTAAAATGGATTCAAAGGGATACCTGTAAGAGGTATGATATGGTGGTTTCTTCCTTGCGCAACTGCACTTAAGCGTGGTGATTCGGTGGGGGTGTGATAATTCCATAAAATGTTGTTATTAGTGCCCTATTTCTATGCTAGAATGAATGCTTAGTCCTTATTTATAATGCATATTTGGAGGGTTTTGTGCTTATACTTGTCATATTCTGATTCTAAGCCTTTCTTGTATGTTTTATAGCAAATTGAGCTTTAATGATTATTGATTAAGTAGATTTGTATATGTTATGTTAACATGTATTATTATTTTGAGTATGCAGTGGTGTTAGTCATTATATTTCTTGATTATATCTTGTTTTGACTATCACTGATGTGCTTTTAACAAGATTTTCAATTTTCACTTTATGCAAATGATGTTATGCATGCTTGAATTAAGAAAGTTGAATCTATTTGAATGAATGACATGTTATAAGAATGTTGGTGTTGTTAAGGTTGTCCATGATATGAAAGGTTGCTATTTGCCCCCTTTTCAGTGAAACCTTATATGATCTTGAAGCATGTGAAACAATTTAGTTGCTTTTGATGCATGATTTACATCTCACTTAAATGCAAGTGTAACTTTGAAAATGATAAGAGTGCATGTTTTGAGAATGTTTATGGATGTACATGTAGAGTTTTGATTATCCTAGAAATTATTTTTGAACTCTCTTGAGGCGAAATCCTAAGTTATGCATGATTGAGGAGATGATTAGGGCATTGTTTGGATCGATTGAGCCTTAAAAAGCTTACCCTAATATGATGATATCCCTAGGTCCCTTTTTGAAGCCTTATACTGTTTGGCCTTATTTGTTTTTCATAATCATTGTGTTCGTTAACCTGTTAACCATTCTAATGCATGTGAAAGTATGTCATTTTCTTTCTACCCTTATTGTTGTTGAGTACATGGTATGCTATTTTTCGAGATGAGTCTGATGATTAGGGGTATTAATGATTCAATTCAAAATGAGCCTGAAGGAACCAGATGCAAAGAAAAGAAAAAGTGATGCTTTGCAAAATAAAGAAAATCGAAATAAAGAGAAAGAGAAAAGAATTAAAAATTAAAAAAATGAAAAAAAAATGAAAAAGAAAAGCAAAGTAAAAGAAAAGTAAAGTTTGAAAAGCATCGAAAATGGTTCTGGCAAGTTTTCTGATCTCACTTTTGAATACCCTGCTGATATCAGTTAGTGGCTCATATCTTGAAGTAGTATGTTATGTTTCTCAATATTTGTATTGTATCATTTCCTTTCATTTCTTTCGCCCATACCATTGGCCTAGCATTATAAGCTGATAAAGTCCCTTTTGATCCTCAATCTTATGTGATTTACATTAGTGGAGAGAGAGTTGATTTACAATCTTGTGGATTCTGTGAATCATATGTATGTATGCTTATAAACTTATCTGAATATGTATGACTTGATTAGGAGAAGTTTATCTTGCATGTTTGTGAAAATTGTGAATTGCATTAAGAGTTGTGTGGATTGTTAGCTTGTTAAGGATTATGTTTGTGTGGAATTGTTTATAGGGCATTTGCACTTTTTGAGGATTGATGCAGTCATTACACACTAGTATTTGTTTTTAAAAGAACAAAAAAAAATTGAAATATGATATTTGCTGAATGAAAGTTTGATTTTAATGCTTAAGTGATTTACTTAGTTCTATGTTGTTTTGCTCAAGGACTAGCAAAATGTAGGTTTGGGGGTGTGATAATTCCATAAAATGTAGTTATTAGTGCCCTATCTTTGTGCTAGAATGAATGCTTAGTCCTTGTTTATAATGCATATTTGGAGGGTTTTGTGCTTATACTTGTCATATTCTGATTCTAAGCATTTCTTGTATGTTTTATAGCAAATTGAGCTTTAATGATTATTGATTAAGTAGATTTGTATATGTTACTGATTTGGTGTATTCTCTATGTTAGGAAGGGCTCCAAACAAGGTCAAATATGGAGCATGTGAGCTTAAAGAGGAAGAGGAAGCCAAATCTAATTTCAGCAAGTCACCGCCGCAGCCCAAGGTAGTGCGCGCTGCGGCGCAGAGGGGCATTTCAGCATCCCATACTTCAACTCGAGGTGAGAGGGCCGCGGCCTAAAAGAAGTGGGCGCCGAAGCGTAAAGAGACCGACCCTGTGGGCTCCACAGCGCGTATATGTGGGGCCCGCGACGCGATGGCGGCAGACTGAGCCTATAAATAGATTTTTCACGTTTTTCTCTGAGTTCTGGCTATTTTGGGCCATTTCCATTTTTAGTTTTCTCTTTTAGTTTAGGTTTTAGGTAGTTTTAAGTTAGAAAGCTTTGGCTAGTTCTCTATTGATGGTGGATTAGAGGCTAGGATCAAAGGATTGAAGGAGGATTCAAGCTTCAAAGAGACAAATCAATGAGCTTCCTTTCTCTTTTTTCCTTCCTCTCTTCTCTTCCTTATCTATTGTATAGCTGAGCTATGTTTAGGGATATTTTGGATCTGTTTATATAGATTAATGATGTGTTCTTCTCTGAGTTTGTGTGGATGTTTGGTTATTGTTCAATCATAATCTATGCTTAAAGCTTGCTGTTGGTTGGTCATCAATTGCATGATCCTAATATTTGCAAATGAACTAGACATAGGGATTTGTCAATATGGATATGGTATAGTTGATACATGTTCGATGATTTCAATTGGCTTAGATGAGTTAATTCGTTAATGGGATAGAAATATACCTATTGGTCATGTATAGTATGTGATTGAGAATAGATCATTCATGAGTGGATTTTGGTATTAAGTAATGAGTTAGGCAAATGAAACTATGGTTAATTGACCTAGACATAGGCTTTTGACTACATTAGATTCTCAAGCTAACCTAATCAATGCATTTGTGTTTATGAGAAGGATTGCATGTTGTTGGTAGATGTAGGGGGTGAAGAAGGATTTCCTAAAACCTAACCGTTTATGTTTATTGCTTTTGTAGATTAGATTTAGTTTAGTTTATTCTTTTCTTATTTTTTATGTCATTGAATAGAATTGATTAAGCTATTGGTTGGTACTTAGCTTTATAAATAATTATCTTCGTGAGAATGAACTTTTACCCTGTATCTGTATTACTTGAGCGATCCGTGCATTTGCGGTAGTAACCAGGGTGGTGCCTACAAAAAGACTCCAACGCTCTAGTCAGGCTGTGTGCAAGTTGGGTTTTTGTGTTTAAATCACAATTACCTTATTAGTTTGATTTGGCCTGGTCTTTATGGAGTATGATTGAAATCATGATATTAAGTGTAGGTATTATTGGAATGTGGACGTTACGATTATTAATTGTGAGGAGAGGTTACAGAGCCTTTAATTTCGTAAGATCCTGATTGGCAGTTACAAAAGTCTGCGCTGATTCAGTGATCCTCGTCATATGGCCCAATGACGTAGTTCGGGGTCTCACAGACCTTTCTGGGGTATTAATGGAGGAGTCCGGTAGAGCGTGCGCCGGGTTGATCCTTCTGGATAGGATCCGGGACCATGGTCCAGAACACACTAGAACCAAGCTAATGGGATGAAAATCCTTCACATTAACTGGCCAATCCTTTTTAGTATCTAGACAATTAAAAGTATAATTTATAAAACTCCAATTTTACCATTATTAAAGAATTCAGCAAATACTTTAAGGAGGTTAAGTTTAACAATATCCTAACAATTCTAGAAAAAAAAGGTAAAACCATTAGGATTAGGAGCTTTCTCTTTCCCCAAGCTAAAAACAGCTCTACGAATTTCCTCCTCCTCAAAAAACCTTTCTAACCAATGGGCTTTGTTCAAAGTAATGGGATTCCAATCCGAATCCTCTATAAAAGGTCTAGAAGGCATGTCCTCAACAAATAACTTAGAATCTAGAAATTTCTGAAGCAATGGCCCCCGTGTCCCTAATGACAATACCACCCTCAAGTTTTGACTTTTTAATTAAGCTCATCCTTTATCTACCAGAGGCCACACTGTGAAACAATTTTGAATTAGCATCCCTATCCTTTGCCTAATGAAATCTCAACTTTTGTCTCTGACTTGTTTCTTCCCTAAATAGAATCTCACCTAGATTAATTCTTAACTTATACCTCTTAACACAAAGATCATTAGTAAGGTTACCTTCTAAACCCAATCTATCCAACAAGTCAAGCTCTTTCAAAATACATTCCTTCCTAACCTAAATGTCACCAAAGATTGACTTATTTCACTCTTTCAATTTTTCCTTAAGAATATTTAGTTTCCTCATATATACATAACCTTCCCAACCCTCAACTGCAATTGAATTCCAAACTTCCTTAACCAAAGGAATGAAAGATTGGTGACTAAGCCACCTATTTTCAGACCTAAAAAGGATTGGAACCCATTTCACTTTACTTGATTCCAAAACTATACTACAATGATCAAAGATTGGTCAAGATAAACTCTTTTGAAGAAGATCAGGAAAAGCGTCCTCCCAAGTAGTGGTAAAGAGGGATCTATCCAAATAGGAAGTAGCAACATAATGTCTTCTAGTAGACCAAGTGAATCAGGAATTGGAAAGGGGAATATCTCTCAAACTACATAGCTTGATAAAGCTACCAAAGCTTGTCATAAAAGAAGTGAGATTACCACCCCCTAATTTTTTGACTGGGAACCTAATAGCATTGAAATCCCCACCCAAGCACCAATTAGGACCACAAAAACTAGACAAGTAGCCTAATTCCTCCTTAAAGAGTGACCTTTGCCTAGTATAATTGAGACGATAAATAGAAGTATTCCACCACTGACCTTTCCCCTTAATATTCAATAAGAAGAAAACAGAAAAGTTACCATGGATTAAGTCAAATTTAGAAGCAAATCTAGTGTTCGAAACCACTAGAATACCTCTTGAAGCCCAAACAGAAAGGAAGCATTCCTAATCCTTAAATCTAGAATCCCATAGGTCCCTAACATACAAAGCATCATGATCCTCCACTTTCGTTTCTTGAAGCATAACAACATTAGACATTGCCTTACATATCACCTCCCTAACTCTCTTCTGCTTCACCCTATTACCCAACCCTCTCACATTCCTACTAAGGATCTTCATTAACAACCTTACTCTCCCACCTAGTAACCTTACCCCCATAATTAATAGTAAACATCAAGCGGTTTAATTCTCTCAATAATTTTTTTTCCGAACATAAGATGTTGGAAAGTCAACTAAGGAACTAGACACACCCTTAGGATTGACCACCTTGACTCCTAATTCTTGAATTAGAGGATGAGAACTCAAATTATCCTTAACATCCTCTAGACAACTAGCAACTTTGGTGCTTTCCTCAACCATGTCCCCTTCAACATTATTTGAATCATTCAAAGAAGTATTTGGCATCGAAATGGGCAGGACACCCTTTCCTTGAATGAGGCCCTCACTTTTATCACCTGAAAGAACAACAAGGGATGGGTTAGGAACAGAGATAAGAAGATTAATTAATAAGAGCAACTATAGAAGGAAAGAAGAGAAAATGAGTAATTAAATTATGATAAATCACTCCTTGAATTGGACAAATCTTGAGTTTGAACATTATTATCATTAACATGATTAACCCTCATTTCTTGAACAGAAGGAGATCCCTCAACAACCAAGTCTTTTTCCTGTTCAAACAGTTGAGGAATTCCCGACAAATTAACTTCCTGTTCAACTAAAATATTTAATCCTTTAGGTGTGCTTGATAATAATTGTTGCAAACTAGCCCTTAACAAGCCCCCATCCTCAAAACCTTCTATGGAAAAATCTTATTCAAACTCATCACCTTCCTCCTGATAAGAGAACTCAAAATCCAACTCAATATCAAAATCTATATCCCCTATTACATTAGAAATATGTAAAACAATTGACTTCCACATTATGATATATTAGCTTGTGAAACCAACTCTTGAGCATTCAGAACAGGAATAGAGGTTGAACACCCTTCAACCTAATGAGTGATAACAGGTTAGGATTGAGGTGGAGAGGTCCTAATCAAGCCACCCCACCTAACTCTACCCTTAAGACAACAACCTTATCACCACCAAGTGGAACCACATCCTTTATTACACTGCATTTAGAATTGACCACTTGGGAATTTGAAGACTGAAGTTGACAACGCCTTGGGGAATTTATTTTTGGCTAGGTTGAACGAATTTTAGGCACCCAAACCTGTTTGGTCTTCACACTTCGTTGCCCAAGTTGTTTTGTGAAAGCAAAGGTTGTTTTAGGCTGTTTAGAGGTCCTTTTAGGCCCTATTCTGGACAAACACTCAATTTAAGCCCTAACCTTGAGAAAATAGAGATTTTGGGCCTCTTAACAGCTTTTGGCCCACCACTAACCCATCTCACCAGCCTATTTCCACCAAAATCTACCTAAATTATGGAATAAAGATTAGAAACGTTTTCATTAACTTCAAGTAAACTTTTAGATGGGCGATTAGCTTGTTTTTTTCAAAAGATCCTCTATTTTGAAATTTGAATTGAAAATGGCTGGGTTTCTATTTGGAGTTCTATGGTGACCATCACTGGTGCCACCTCCTTGAACCATGTCAGAGAATTATTTTTTCCTAATTATAGAAAACTGCCTTCCAATATAGTGACGTTTCAACTGCAAATCATCATCCTTTGAGTTACCTACTATCAACAATTTAGATAAAGCCTTCCCGAAGTGTTACAATATTCTGTCTTTACAGCTTGGTTCTATGCTTATAACCCTAGTTGACTAGTGGTGCCTGGTTTTAGTGCATTTGCTTACAAAAAAAAAAATTTACGCTTCACTACAACTCATAATGAGGTATTGATATTGAGCATAAACCAAGTTAATATTTACTTGTTTATGTGTATTCACTAATTTTTTATGGTAACTATGATAACATTATTTTTGGGTATTGATACTTTAATGAGTTGTGATTTATTAATTGTGTAGATATTCTTAGTGAAGTTTGAAATATTTATTGTGAAAAAGGTTTTCTGGTGAAAAGAAAATTCACGAAAAGGGAATGGCTGCCCATGTCTAGAGTTAGAGTAGGTTGTTTGGCTCGATTAGTAATTATAGAGAATTTTCAGATAATCTAAAAAGAGCAGATTCCTGATTTGAATCCATGTCATGCATTTGTCATGAACGGATTATAACCAAGTGAGCCAACTCTTTTTGGCATGAAAAACTAACCTAACTTTTGATGAATTATCAAACATTTATTCATAAAAGTGTTGTAAAAGGACCTCAACTTTAGTAAAACAAAAAACAAAAAAAATGTTTATCAAATATAAAAAAAAGTTTTAGGTCATATGTATATCCTGTTTTGTTTCATATATCAAGTTGGGTGTTTTTGTTCTTTCAACATATTTTATTAATAAAAATATATTTTAATAAAGTTCAAGCCTTTAATTAGTAACAATAAAAGTTCAAACTCTTAATCGATTTATCATAAAAGTTTAGGTTTTCAAATAATACTTCATTCAACCTTATTAGTTGTTGAATTTTACAATGATGTAATGTATGGTATACAATTAAAATTTAAGGGAGAAAATTTTCAAGAAGAAAGAAAATTTAATGGAGTAAATATTAATGGAGTAAAATCTCTTACTAAATTAAGGATGTTTGGTGCATAAACCTCAGATAATTTTGAAACCTTTCTTTCTCAACCTCAAAAACCACTCTTCTACCCCTCTATTCCTCCATTCTCACCTAAGGGTACCATGGCAGTGACTCCTTTGTGGCAAATCGAGCAAGGTCGAGCAATAAAGCTTCAAGGAGATCTGCAACATCTTCAAGCAACAATTTTCTCATTCTTTTTCTACAGACAAGCCCCCATATTTCAAAGCAACTTTGATTGGACTGTGGCAGTGGATCGAGTGGTGTAACCTAGCAGCAAAGTACTCCACCAAATTTAGATTAGTTTCTGTTGAGGATTCAATGAAAGATGGGTTAAATAGAATTAGAGTGAAACCTTACAAGACATGTTGGTGATGATAACGACAGAGGAGCTTTGACTTTGAGAGAGGGAGAGAGAAAGAGAGTTATGGTCGAGTGATTTAACATTGTGAGAGAGAGGAAACATTACCTTAGTTTCACTTGGGGTAAAACTTAGTCCCTAAAAGAAAGAAAACATTATTCCCCTTAGAATTTACTCTTTTCTTTATTGGTGTACCACACATCTAATTTTTATAAAACTTTAAGGGAAAATTAATTTTAAGGACAACAAAAAAAAATATTTAATGTTAAGGGAGATAGAAAGTTTAAATTTTTAAGACGGATCACACAAACTTTATTTAGAGAGAAGAACCATTAGATCTCACTTAATAGACAAAAATACCTTATGAAAAATTTGTGAATGGTTATTTCTAGTTAATGAGTGGTTATTTGTTCTCACCGAGTAATTAATAATTGTAAATAAATTAAGTTATATATTAGATACATGAAGTTAGGAAGAAATTTGTAAATAACTATTATTTTTTTCTTATAGTCTTTGACCAAGGTATGTCCACAAGCATTGCTGTGAGACTAACCTCTAAGTTAGGGTGGTGGTTAGGTAAAGTCCTCCTCAAAGTGACAACTTCAATAGCTATTACTTTTTGTTGAGTGGTTATTTATTCCTATTGAGTAGCTAATAGTTGTAAATAAAGTTATAGTTTAAATCAATGAAGTTAAGAATAAATTTGTAAATGACTATTATTCGTTATTGAATGGTCATTTATTCTCGTTGAGTAGCTAACAACAATCAATAAAGTTTTTTTTATAAAGATATATAAGGTTATCTAGAAATTTACGAATGACTACTATTTGTTATTGAGTAATCATTTGTTTTCACTAAATGGTTAATATTTGTAATAAAGTTTTAAATTAGATGTTCAAAATTAAAAAGAAATTTGTAAATGACTATTATTTGTTATTAAATGGCCATTTATTTGTTTTCATTGAGTGTCTAACAACAATAAATGAAGTTCTTCCTATAAAGATACATGAAGTTATGAAGAAATTTACAAATGATTATTGTTTATTGATAAGTGATTATTAGTTCTATTGATTGGCTATTGCTTTTATTAAAAGTATTTTTGTTTCACTAAGTTAAATATGATAGTCTCTCTAAATAAATTTTGTGTAGTCTTTCTTAATAATTTGAGCTTTTTGATAACTTTTTATATTAAATATTCATTCTTACAAGTCCTTGATATTAATTTTTTCAAACTCTACTTCGTTAAAATTTCTTCTCTTTTAACCCCAAACCAAACATAACCTAAATGTTTAAAAGTCTACCAAATATACTAACAACAAATAAATATTTGACTACCAATAAAAATACAGGAAGTTAAGAAAAAACATGAGTACCAGCAATTGTCTTATTTATATCTTATTTTTATTTATCTAGACACCTAATCCATATACTTCAGTTAAATATTAAAAGAATAAATTAGTTACATTTTTTTTAAATTAAATGGAAATGCATTAAACAAGAAAGAAATACAATTGTTCCAACTACGGAGTTAAATAGTAAAAAAAAATTATTGAGTTAAGGCACAACCAAACATCCGTAATCGTAAAGATTAATACCATATTTGGTTTTGATTAATTCTAAGAGAAAAATTGTTCTTTTTTTAAAACTCTCTTAGTAATATTTTGATTGTAAACTATTTTGAATACAAAATAAGCTAATTTAAATACACACTAAATGTTGTCCTAGTCTACTCCTACTATATCCACTATAAAGAATAAACATACACTTGTAATTCAATAATGATGTTCAAAGTGATAAGTAGAGCTGTCAAAATGGGTCAAGTCTGATGGACCGATTCGAATAATTCGAGAAAATAGATGAACTGGGTTAGCATATTAAAAATAATCCGAATGGGCTAGGCTGCAACGGGCTGAGTCAGCCCGGCCTATTTACATTAAAAAGAAGCGGATTAGGTTAACAAAATACTAACTCGAAACTTATATCACCCGATCTGACCCGCTTCGAATTGGGCTCGTTTTGACAGCTCTAGATTGATGAGGCTAAGTCTACTATCTTCAAAGACTCTCTTTGATAAAGATTTCTGTAAGTATATCAGCTTCTTTGTAAATGCTGGTAATCTCGACAACTCTACCTTAGAGAACTTCATCATATCCAACATGATTTGATTAGAGGGCTAGAATGAAGTGGAAAAGAACTAGAAGATAAATCTAAGGAGTCGGAAGCAACTTGGTAAAGTAGTTCATAATCCTATGAATTTCTCAAAATCAACTAATCCATCAACCTTCACAGTCCCTCCAATTCTAAGGCTCCAGTTGTATTAACCTTGAAGAATCCTACTGCGGATGGGGTCCAAGTGTTATGCAAGGTTTTCTTAGTTGTAGGATAAAGATGTTTTACTGCTACATGCTTAAACTCTTTTGCTCTGCTAAAGCCAAAGGACAATGAAAGACAAGTATTGAAGAAAACATTTTGGAAAACAAGCTTGTTTCTGGCATCCTAGATGCCCTAACAAGTATACAAGAAATTAGTTCAGAGAAGAATGTTAATGACATGATTTTCAAACATCGAAGTGTTGAACTTGAAAGCTAAAGTCATTCCTTGGACTCATTGTGATCAATCAAGCAAGTTAATAGTTACCACGAACATGGTACATTTCGGGTTGTGATACGGGTACGAGGACGCAATACATCACCTAACTAAGTGGTACATGGGAAAAGACATAGTCGATACGCTAAGTGGTATACTTGAACTTCTTCACTTAGGTTACTCTTTAAAATTGTAATTTGTGTTAGACTAACTTTAATACTTTTACGTACTCTCAGATTATAAAAATATCTAACAATCTAACATAGATATAAAATCATATAAATGATATAGATAAAAAATCATATAAATGATCTAATTAAAAATTATAATTCATAAATATAAAGCATAGAATGATAGAACAAAATAACTCATGTTAGAAACAAAGTGCACTTTAACATAGGTATAATTAAAACCTTATAGTCAATTACACAACAAAACCCAAAATGGCATCAAGCGCAATACATAACAGTAAAAAATAACCAAACAGCAACTATCAAAAGTGGGTTTCCATAATCGTAAAGTACGAAAGAAAAATGCAAACCACTAGAACTAGGAGGGAAAAAGGTTACATCAGAACTCAAGTTTTCTTTCCTATATTCCTTACTTTTTTTTCCCTTTGTATGTTTTCCTTGATGTTGATCTCCAACATACTCTGAATCCAGAGACCTCAACCTCATCTTTGTTAGTCTTTCATACGATTCTTCTAAGCATGTGTTACCATGATCAATGTCCCATTGCTTGTTGGCTCCATCCTTGTAACACTCACAAAATCTTGATGAAGCCTAATATTTGATTGAACAAAAACAACTTTATCTGCCCTTCAGCAATTTATTCTATTTCTCTTTAGATTATGAATAGGAAAAGTATATTCAACCCCCTTCAACTTTAGGACATTTTATAAGTCACCATAAATTTTAAAGTTATCATAATTAGTCTTTGAACTTTGATAATTATTTTAATAGACCCTTCCCTTTAACTTCCGTTAAATCTTTAATAAAAATGCCACATAACAAATGTTGTGCCCTCGCCATTTATATAATCTTAGCAATGAATTAATTTATGATTTAAATTCAAATTTTATATAATTTTAATAACTTCTAAAATTAAAAAAAAATACAAAATTTAAAAATAAAAGCACAAAATAATATATATTAAAATAAAACACCACGCGACTCTGACGGTGGAGTAGTGACGACTTTACCACCACTTCTTGCAACTTTGATCTCCTTCAAGCCAAGCATTTTCCAAAGAAAATCTTTGCCTCATTCACAGTAACCCATGGCCCGCTACCCAAAACCCCCACGTCATGGCTGTTAAAGAATTTAAAGAAAAATACAAGAACATATGTGAAGAAGAGACAAGAGTTTTATTGATAGTAGAAATGCAAAAGTAATTTAACCTAAATACAAAGAAATTATATATATGCTAAACAGAGAAAAGAAAATACTATTTTACCATTAATAAACAATAAAACAAAAAAACCCAATATTTAGAATATGACTTAACATATGACCAGGTCAAAACTCTGATCTATTTTCCTCAAAAACTCACCAATGTGGAACATTTATTCTTTTGAAATAAAGCATTTTTACAAAGCATCGAAAGTTAACCAAACGCACTATCGAGTTTTGCCAACGAAGAAAATGAAAACGAGAAATAGAATGTGACTTGGTAAGAAATCATCAAGTCTTTCATACGATTCTTCTAAGCAAAGAAGAAGAAACAAAGGGCAAGGTAATTGTGCCTATGCTTTAGATTATGATGATGATTCAACCCCTTCAACTTTAGGTAAGGTGGCAATCAATCTCAATGTGCTTAATTCGTTCATGCCACATAAAAATGTTGTGCCCTCGAGTTGTGAACAATCAAATTTGAATAGAACTCGGTTGTCACAATACATAAAAGGAATGGGATGAGGAAGAGAAACTCCAATATATCTAAGTAACCAACGTAACCAAACAATCTCTTTGGTAGTAGATGCCATAGCATGATATTTTGCTTCAATTGAAGATTGAGAAACAATAGATTGTTTCTGCAAAAGTAATTTAACCTAAATATGTCTTCCAAGAAATAAGAGAATCACCTAAAAAAATATAAACAATAAAAAACCTTAACATCTCCCTTCAAATAGACTTGCGATTTGTGGGATCAATCCGCCGCCATGATCGAGATGATGATGAAAGGTGATCGAGTATGTACTTAGCGGCATGAAAAATCAAGGAAGAAGTTGATGGAAATAAAAGACTATGAAAAAGAAACTCTGTACCTCGAAGATATTGCAAAATACGAAGATTGAAATGAGAAACAATAGATTGTTTCTTGCTCTTCAAATGAATGATCAACATCCGAGTATGCACGTAGTAGGAGAAGTAACAAACTGACTAACAACATGAACAACATATGCAATATCTGGACGAGTAATAGTAAGGTATACCAAGCTCCCAACAATAGTACGATATAAAGTAGGATATGATAAAGGTAAACCATCAGAAGAAGAAAACTTTGCATTAACTTCAATGGGAGTGTCTACAGTCTTATTATCAGTAAGTCTAGCTCACTCAAGAATATCTGCAACATATTTCGATTGAGAAAGAAGATAACCTCTGGGTGAGTAGGCTACCTCAATACCCAAGAAATATCGTAGAGAACCCAAATCTTTCATTTCAAACTGTCTAGCTAACTCTGTCTTCAAAACTGAAATACCATTAATATCGTCACTAGTAATAATCATGTCATCAACATATAAAGACAAAATTATACAACTTGCATCAGTGCACTTAACAAAAAGAGAAGAATCATGACTACTTGAAGCAAATCCAAGGGAAGAGATCACAACAAAAAATTTCTCAAACCAAGCACGAGGTGCTTGTTTGAGACCATATAACGCTTTCTTGAGCTTGCATACATACCTAGAATCATGTAAAACACCGGGAGGGGGCGCCATATAAACTCCTTCTTGAAGATCTCCATTCAAGAAGGCATTTTTAATATCAAGTTGAAAGATATGCCACCTTAATACGAACCAAGAAATCTTTCAATAAGAGTACGGATAGTAGTCATTTTTACAACAACAGAGTCATCAACAAATGTCTCTCTCATAATCCATACCATCTTGTTGAGAGTACCAGAAAATTTTTGCAACTAACCTAACTTTGTATTGCTCAATAAATCCATCGAATTAGTCTTGATTTTATGCATTTTTAACGATAAGTTGAAAGAACACTCTTACCAGGAGGTAGAGGAACCAAGTCCTAAGTACCTGTCTTTTGCAAAGCAGAAAGTACCTCATCCATAGCTTGCTACCAAAGAGGATCAAGAATAGTCTCTTTATAGGAAGAGGGCTCAAAAAGACAATGAATAGAAGCTAAAAAGGAAGAAAAAGATGAAGAATAACAAGAATAAGCAAAATCTGGTAACTTTGTGGACTTACGAATGCGTATGGATTAACGTAGAGGTGGATCCACAATCTCAGACGGAGCTTGAGGGACCATAGGATAAGAGGAAGCTTTAGATGGGCAAGAGAGTAAAGTGTCAGTACCTGCAGAAGGGGTATTTGAAGTACTAGGAACTTGAGATGACAAACTATCAAAATCCTCAGAAAAAAGATCTATACGAATAAGATCAGATCTAGTCAAGCTATGAGTAGTGGATGGAATAGAAAAGAAATGTATATGCTTGAGAAAAACAACATGATGAGACACATAACGTTTCTAAGTTATTGGATCAAAACAACGATATCCCTTTTTACCTTCACCATAACCAAGAAAAACACAAATAACAGATTGAGAGAACAACTTGCTGCGTTCTACATGAGGACGAAGAACGAAACAAGTACAACCAAAAAGTCTAAAGAAAGAATAATCAGGAGCATACCCATACAACTTTTCAAAATGAGATAAACCTGAAATATGAGAAGATGGAATTGTATTAATCAAACTTACAGTAGTAAGAATAGCTTCACCCCAAAACACACTAGGAACAGAAGCAGACAACATGAGAGAACGAGTAGTTTCAAAAATGTGCCTATGTTTTCTTTCAGCAACATCATTTTGCTCAGGAGTATCAGTACACGAAATTTGGTGAATAGTTCCATCTAAGGCAAGCATCTCACAAAATTTATTAGAAGTGTATTCCCCACCCAAATCACACCTAAAACATTTTATAACAGTAGAATGTTGAGTTTTGACAAGAGCCCAAAAGGCTGTATATATCTCAAAGAATTCAGAACGGTATTTCATTAAATAAACCCAACAATAACGAGTATGATCATCAATAAAAGAAACATAATATCGAGACTCTTCTTTTGTGACAACAGGAGAAGGTCCCCATACATCAGAATAAATGAAATTAAAAGGAGAAGAAGAAACAGAAATACTTCGATTAAAAGGTAAAGCTAAAAATTTTACCAGTTTACATCCTCTACAATCAGAAATATCACAAGTTTGTAAATTTTCTAAAGCCCTTATGGATGCCAAAAATCTCAAACGAGAAAGTGAAACATGACCTAGACGAGAATGTCATAAGTAAAAACTAGAAGAAGAATAACTCAAACAAAAAAAAGATAAATCAGCACTAGCAGTAGCAGTAGCAACTGGCACTTTTAACTTATCCAAAATATATAGTCCCCCCTCCCTACGGCCTGTCCCAATCAGCTTCTGAGACTGCAGATCCTGCACATAACAAGAAAAAGAGGAAAACGTGACTAAATTACCATAATCACATAACTGACCAATAGAAACAAGATTTAATTTGAGTTTCGGAATATGATAAACATTAGGGAGAGACAAGTTAGGTGTAACAACAGAACCAACACCTGCTGAAGGCATATGAGTACCATCAGTAGTCATGACAGGAATAGAAGACGAAGGAGACACAGAAGCAAAATATGAAGAATCTGGAGATATATGATGTGAAGCACTAGAATCTAAGACCCATACAGAATGAGACATACCTAAAGAACTATGAGGCAACTAACCCATGGAAGAAAAGCAGACATGGCATGTGGTTGTAAGGAGAAAAACTTCTGAAATTACTCAGCCAGAGTACTAGAATAGGTGAAAGGACCCGATGAAGCAACTGCTGCAGTATTAGACTGTGGTGGTTTGTAACCCTGAGGTGGTCTATAAGCATTAGATTGTGACTAGTTACTAGGCTTCTAAGCTTGAGATTGCTATTGCGATTGGTTCTGCTGTTTCAACTTAGGACACTGAGCCTTCCAATTACCTTTCTGCTTACAGAAACTGCACTCATTAATGACAACCCTCGTGTAAGGCTTATTCTGATTATTAGAGGGTGATTTAGAGGATACTACTAACACAGAAGGATTAGAAGTAGAAAGAATTTCCTTTTTAGAATAAGACTTAAGACATATTTCTTCAGCCAATAACTTATTGATAATTGAGTCAACAGAAGGAAGTGGAGAATAATGTAAAATTGAACCTCTAAGTCCTTCAAAATCATTGTGAAGTGCCATTAAAAATTGTACTAATTGTTGTTGCTCTCTACGAGCAATATAGGCACCACATGCCTTTAATTCTGTAGATTTTGTAAGAGCCAATTGATCCCAAAGATCTATCATAGCAGAATAAAACTCCTGAATATTCATATTCTTCTGCTAAAGAGCTCGTATGTCATTCTCCAATTGATACTGCTTTGCAAAATTTGATTGAGTGAATAACATTTGCAAGTGATCCCAAACCTCCTTTGTTGTCTCATACTTCGACAACTGTGTACCTATGAAATGCTCAATAGAATTGTTAATCCAAGTAATAATTTTTGCATTGTTTGCTTCCCAAGTGTCTATAAAATCAACATACCCCTCATCAGTACTCTTAGGTTTCACAAAAGTTCCACTAACATATCCCCACAACTTTTTACCCTTAAGAAAGTTTCTCTTCACATAACTCCAATACGAATAATTCTTTCCATCTAACCTCACACTCACAGACTGAAGTGAATCATCTCTTTCAGTAGCCATAATAAAAAAAATGAAAGCCAAAAGAAAACGAAATCAAATTGCAAAAACTGAGCGAATACCGAAATATCAAATTGTACAGTCACGTCACAAGAGCTGAAATACCAGATTCCAGAAACTGAGCAAATACTGAAATACCAAATTGTACGGTCACATCGCAAGAGTGAATGCTGTGTTTGAGATTAAGCCTCGTCCCATGGCTTTCATTGATACCATGTTAAAGAATTCAAAGAAAAATACAAGAACATTTGTGAAGAAGAGATAAGGGTTTCGTTGATAGTAGAAATGCAAAAATAATTTAACCTAAATACAAAGAAATTATATATAGGCTAAACAGAGAAAGAAAAATACTATTCTATCCTTAATAAACAATAAAACAAAAAAACCTAATATTTCTTAACAATGGCTTCCCCCATTGACCCTTCCACCCAACCATAACCACCTCAAATCCAACCACCACCATGCCCAAACACAACTACCTCCCCAATGACTTGAGGTCCAACCACAACCACAACCACAACCACACCCACTAGGCAGCCATTGCATAAGGATCCCAACAAGGTGTAGATTACGGTTACCAAGCTCTTGTGGCTCTCTCACCATCTCGAAGTGATGAGATCCAACTGCGGAGACAACGAATCAGCAAAATCAAATGAAGGAGGTTCTGTGGCGACGAATGATGAGGAGAAACTAGAGGTCCAACGTCAGCGACGCATGATGGCAGGCTCGCTGGCCTCCACCACCTGTGTGAGGCCAGTGGCATCTAAATGCTACCATGATCTCACCCATTTTATATTGTTTTATGTTTTTTTTAAATTTGTATTTTTTTAATTTTAGGAGTTACTAAAGTTATATAAAATTTGAATTTAAATGATAAATTAATCAATGACTTAAATTACATATAAACGAAGGGTCCAAAATTTGCCACGTGGAATTTCTACTAAGGATTTAATAGAAGTTAAATAAAATTTTTTATTGAAATAATTATTAAAGTTTATGAATTAATTAAGACAATTTTAAAATTTAAGAACTAATTAGAACAACTTTAAAGTTCATGACTCTTTGCAAATGCCCTTATAGTTTAAGGTGGTGAATATATTTGTTTTCATTATGAATATAAGAGTAAGTACTTCAATTTCTCTTAGCTGAAGAGCTATTAATAGGCTGAGGAAAAACCTTTATTGCGACCTCTTAAAGTTTTAAGAGTTTTTGACCCATAATTTGATCGCCAATCAATTGCATCCATTGTCGCTACATCCATTTGAGCTTCTGTCTTTGCATACAAATTCTTTCTCACATGAAAAATGGTAAATTGTTCATGCAAGAGCTTATATTCAGATGCACCACAAACTATTTTTTCAAAAGCTTCCACAACACCATAAAAAAACCTTTGTCAAAATTGGGGGCTTTTCATGCAATTTCTCTAGGAGCTGGAGTTGAAAGATAAAAAAGATCATCAAATTGAGTTAATGCAAAAGCAAGGCTGTGAAGAGAACAATTCCTATTTGTCCACCTTGCTATAATAATTGTTTTATTGTGAGGGTAAATATCTACATATTTACTGTTAGTGCGTTGTTTCTTTTATTTCTCCAAGCATTGTAATCATTTTCTCATAAATTTCTCCTATCTTTGAGCCTTCGCAATCACAAAATATTATGAACAAATAAATTCAACATCATTCCAAAATACTTCATTATTAATTGTTTTAGCAACTAAAGCTCCCATCTCTCTTATATTTTCATCTCCTCGTTTAACTCATTCTTTCCATGGATTTGAAAGTACAATTATACGAAGAGATTCTTTATAATCAATGAGCTTCTTAAGTAGGATATAATGTGTGGCAAATATTCTTTTTGCAACTTTTAACAATTCAAGCCTTGAATGCTCTCTAAACATTGCCAAAGACTATGAATGATTAATAATGTTTTTAATAATAGTCCTTCTCATTTTATGTGTTTTTCAACCAGTTAAATATTTTAGCATTGCCTTTAAAAATCAAGTTCAATGTATGAACCACACAACAAGACCATAAAATATGCTTGTGTACCTTTTGAATTTCCTTTCCAATAGCTCTGCAATTTGACGCATTGTCTGTCACCACTTGCAATAGCAAACATTTGATGGTCCTACTTTTTCAATTACTTAAAGTAAAAACTATGCAATAGCAACACCAGTTTTTCTATTCCACTGAAGTTTCAACATAAATGAACAATGCTGCTGTATTGTTTACTGCAAGCACATCAATGAGTGGCCTATGCTTGGTATTAGTCCACTCATATTATACAATGGACACCCCTTGTCTAGATCAAGTTCATTTGACTGGGAACAAGTCCTTCTCAACACTACTTTTACCCTCATTTAGCAGGACAGTTCTAGCCTTCTCAAATGATAGAGCCTTATAGATTCCGCACTGCATTGAGCGGAATCTCATTAGCTCATAGTCCTCTCACTATCTTCATATCAGCTTAAGCTCTCTCTAAGATATGAAATGCATCTTCTATTGATTTAGAAACTATTTGCTTTTGATTCTTACTCTTGCTAATGGTAGAGCACGTTAAGGGAGAACATACTGGCTTGCTCTGCCTCTTGAATTGTTTTTCTATTTTGTATTCTTCCGAATTTCACATCAACGAAAGTGAGAGTGAATTCTGGTGTATGAGTTATTAAGAAACATAGAGGTTGAAATGGAAGATAGGAAGGGTATTCAATACTTTAGAGAGCTTAGTAATGAATAAAATATTAGGTGTGAGAATTGATACATGAACGACAATTTTGAAATAGGCGGCTAGTAGCAGATGGATTTTAAATATTGTAAAACACTTCTGTTTAAAAATAAAATCAACTAGTCTTAAGTTAGTAAGTCACATCAATTTGTTATAAAAGTGTTTTATAATATAAAAACTCTATACTATACAAGATGACAGAGAGTTTCTTGATTTCTCAGTTTGCTGTTAGTGAATACAGAGATTTTTTTTTTTTCATTTGAAAAGTTAAACTAATATCTAAGCATACTCATTTAAAATCCATCTGCCATCAGCCACCTATTTCAGAATTGTCATATATATATATATGTGGAAAAACTTCAAAAAATCAGCTTATAATATATGTGATGTGCACTTTGCTCATTTACTTTAAAAATATATAAAATGGACTTGTTATTTTGAGAATTGTGCACGGTGCTATAAAATGGTAACAGACATTAAATTTTGGATGAAAATGCGCATATGCAACGCACGTGCATGTCTCAAGTTTTGAGTGTCAAATGCTGTCCAATTTTTGTTGAGGATAATTAGGGGATAAAAGGTTGCACATAATGTGCACGTGGGGGAGTTCTTCTTTTCCTCTCACCCAATTCTAAACCTTAGAACTCCATAACTGAACTCCTTGAGCAACATTGAGCAACATCATAGTCCTCACTGGAAAATACATGCAGATTTAATCGAAACCTCCATCACGATCTGCAGCGCGTAAGCAAGGAGACGAGCTCCTTCGTCTTCCTCACAACACTACAATGCAGCCATGGAGAAAATACGTTGTGGATTTTGATTGCAATCACTGAAACAACTACCAATCTTGTCAAATTTCACGCGAAAATGAACCGACAACAAGAACAAAGGAAGCCCACTATGGTTGAGGGAAAAAACCTGCCACTTTTATGGCGATTTGCAGCGACCAGGGAGAGGCAAATTTGCCATTTAATGGCGGGTGGCCAAGCTCCACAGCGATCTAACTCCTTCGTCCTTAGTTTGTGCACAATTTTAACCCAAAAGATTCAAGCAACCCAAAACAGGGCAAATCCAACATCATTGAAAATCAAAACCTTTGCTTTATGTGTTCTTTTCAGTTCGAAAAACAGTAGTTTGAAAATACACTGGTGCGAAATCCATTTGCACCCCAACTTTTGCAACCGAATCAAATCATTATTATTCGATCTAAGAACTAAGATTTTTCAAGTCCTTAATCCTGAAATTTCAAAGAATTCGTAAAATTCCACATGCACATCATGTGCAACCTTTTATCCCCTAATTGCCCTCAACAAAAATTGGACAGCATTTCACACTCAAATCTTGAGACGTGCACATGCGTATTTCCATCCAAGATTTAACATCTGTTATCATTTTGTAGCACTGTGCATAATTCACAAATTATACAGGTCCATTTTGCACATTTTTAAAGTAACATGACCAAAGTGCACATCGCATATAGTACAACATATTTTTTTTAAGTTTTCCTATATGTTGAACTTTATTGTATAGATTTATTTCTTTATTGTACAGATTTATGATTTTTGTTATTAGGGCATATTTGATTCTTGTATTAGGATATATTTATTTCCTATAGTTTAGTTCTTTTTTAGGCAAGTCATTATTGTCACAATTCTATATAAAGTAGATCATACCTATACAATTGTAATTTAAGCAATAATATTCAGAAATATTCTTTCAAGTTGGTATTAGAACTCCCAATCTGGGAGCCTTTTGTTTTAGCTGCAATTTGCCTTCATTGCTGATCAGATCAGCCTTCATTGCTGGGTTTGGCACTAGCCTTTATCGTTGGGATTCTAGCAGCCTTCATTGCTGCCTTCAATTAGAACCTTATAGTCATCTTCTTCACGATTGTTGCTATTGCACTGTCCCAGAACCACCGGACCAGAACGGCGCCACCACCGAGAATAGTGTTGTTCAACTACCCGTGACTCGCGAACAGTGGTCCTCCGTGATCTGTGACCTACGACCCATGAATAGTGCTCTTCTGTGACCCACGAATGGTGCCTACGACCTGCAAGATCCAACCAGATCTACGAAGGGCCGCACACCCTAGGCTTGCTACCCGATCTTGCCCTCGTTCTCTCTTGCTGCCACCATCATTTCTGTCTAAACCCGGTGATTTCTGTCTCATCCTATATTTTTTTTTTATAATTCTGGTTCTTTTATATTCGTTTGCTCTTCCTATTTCTTGATTTTAGTCTCAGCCTTTCACGAGGGAAGAGGAAAAAAAAGAAAAAAAGAAGAAAAAAGGTACAAAAAAAGGTAAAAAAATGAATTAAAACAAGTCAAAAGATATTAAATTCTGAGTACGAATACATTCAATATAATAAATCCTAAAAGAAATTACCTTAATCAAATTTGAGATCAAACCTAATTAATTAGAAAAATAAGATCTTCCATAGCCCTAGTTATGAGTTTAGCTACTCATGTTCAATACAAACAAACCCAAATCACAATGTAAATCCATGGAAAAAAAACCCAAAGAAAAGGGGAAACTAGAGGGAAAGAAAAATCAAAATCAAAACCCCTTTTACGGTGATTATGATCTTCAAGCCTTCAAGTCATCCAAGGATTTGTGGCAATTCTCTCTTCTGAATTATCTCCTAAAGCCTGCCGTCGCAAAAGTGTCTCTCAGGATTAGGGATTTTCTGTATTCTTTTTTTTTTTTGAATTATGGCGTAACTTTTCTATTTATGAAAAATAATGTGTACCATTACGCAACCAGTGCCTAAGCGCTGGCTTCTGGGTGCTCAAGCACTGAGTCACTAAACCAAGAACGTGTTATGTAACAAGTTGCGTGCTCAGGCTCTGGCTCTCTGAAATAATGTTGCTATATACTCTTTGAGCGCTTGGGCGCTCCACTCCCAGCACTCAAGCGTTGGGACACCAGAGAGAAATTCTGTGCCTTTCCTCCTTATAACAATGTCCGACCTTCTTCCATGTAAATTTACCTATCAAAAATAATTAAAACTCATAATAAGAACACAATTAAAAATAATAAAAACATAATGAAACTTAAGAGCAAAGTTCAATAAAAAAAATCAGAAAATGATGAAAAACTAAGAAAATGAACTGTAAAAATATGAGACTTTGAAGGCTCATCAACTCCCCCACGCTTAAGACTTTGCTTGTCCTCAAGCAAAGAATATGGATTAAAATTAAGATTAAACTCAACATCCAGAAACAAGAATCAAGGAAAATTTCACAATTTAACAATTCAATTATGTTCAGCAATCAAATTCAATCAGACAAGATCATAGCACTTAAAACAATTAGAGGCTTAGGTCAAGCTTGCATCTTTTCTCTTTACTAACCAATTGAGGTAACTCATTTTTCCATCTCTCAAGTGTTTAAGGACAAAGAGATCACTCAAATTTTTCTTGAAAAATGCAATACCATAGGCTTGGTTATCAATCTCATCTCCATTTCCAAGTTCATATACAACACAAGAATCGAAAGGTCTTCCTTTGGTTGTAACGGCGCCAATGGTATAATGAAAGGTAGGAAAAAATAAATAAGGGTAAAAAATGCTCATGAATAAATTGATGCAAAGTAAAATCAGGTTGAAAAGATGAGAAAAAGAGCATAATGTACAAGAGTATAACAAATTCTCACTTTCAACCCAATATTCTCATTATTCTTCACCAATAATCTTTTTCTTTCTTCTTCTTTTTTCATTTTTTTTTTTTTTATTTTTTAATTATTTTTTTCAGCAATAAACCCTTGAAGACAAAAGCAACCCTTAATGACTTTTCAATCAACACATTAGATACTCTAAAGAATCCAATCTTATTATTCAATTGGGTATTAAATAAATCAATTTCAGGCTCAAATGGGACAATTAAGGGATTATTTTATTAATGCACTCAAGAAAGGATTAAGTCTAATTGCCTTAATCATATTCAAGTCTGTATGTGAATCATTAAAGTCTCAACAAGATATCAATGTAAGTTCTAGCGCACATCAATCAAGAGAAATCTCATTCCAGAAGAAAAATAAGATTTTATTTATGAAAAATCCAATTATTAAAGCTCAAAACTCACTTTCTGGCTAAGTTAATAGAGAGAACAAATGCAAGCAGACATGGTTAATGCTAAATTTCACTTTACTAAATTGAACAAGATTGCTTAATACAATATCATCTCATGATTAGTAGATTCCCCTGTCAAAATATTTCTATCATCTTAGAATAAATCAAGAAATTAACACACAATTCCTACTTGCTTACCAACAATACTTAAGTGTTCATTGATTTCACAAAAAAATTTAAAAAAAAATTAAGAGTACCCCCCACTTAAGATGAACATTGTCCTCAATGTAAATAAAAGACAAATAATAGAATAGAGGATAATAAAACTTCTCTGAAAATTAAACACAAAATAATGAAGGTGGTGGGAGAGGAGTAGCTGGAGGGAGGTGTGCCATGAACTCAAACATCCAGTATAACAAGAAAAACAGAAAGCATCCAAATATTTTTTTTATTTTTTATTTGTGATATGAAAAACAAAGCAAAAAGAAATAATTGAAAAACCAAATGCTAAGGATAAAAACACAAGTTGCCTCCTATGAAGTGCTTGTTTAATGTCATTAGCTCAATGTTGCCTTTTGTTCAGGTAAATCAAGGTGGCTTAAAGTAACAGAAATAGGATGACATTTTCTTCTTTTCAAAACAGTGCTTCCTCCCTTCATCAATGGCCTTGGGAATGTTTCCAACAACATTTTCAACCTGATAAGAGCTTGGTTGTCCTAATTGCACCTTCGCTCCAGTAGGCCATGGTGGGTTCAATCGATCAATAGATGAAGGACCAATTTGTAATAAAGCATGGATCGTAGGAGGACCTTTCTCTAGTTTAACAACTTGGGTTTTAAAAAGGTCAACATCCGCATTGTATGATGATGGTGGGGTCTTTGATAGCTAAGGCTTCCTGCTTCTTAGCTTGAATGATATTGATAAGGGCATGAAGATTTGACATTGGGGAAGATTTAGCCTTCCTAAAGATATTGATGGTCACATAATCTCCATCCACTCTTAAGATGAGCTCACTCTGAGGTACATCAATCACAGCTCCTGAAGTTGACAGAATCGATCTTCCAAGAATGAGAGGAATATTAACGTCCTCTTCCATATACAACACCACAAAATTAACTGGAAAAATGAATTTGTCCACCTTCACCAAAACATCCTCTCCCGCACCGCGAGGGTAAGTGATGGATCTATATGTTAGTGGGCTTTGGTTCCTACATTTCCAATTTCTTAAAAACAGAGAAAGACATCAAATTAATACTAGCACCTAATTCATATAAAACTTTCTCAAAACAAGAGTTACCAATAGAGTAAGGAATAGTGCAAGTCCCTGGATCTTTGAATTTTAGAGGTAGCTTCTTGATGCATGTGGATATAGTGATTAAAATTCAAATAAAAATCAGTTGTCAGGCCCACCAGAAAATAAAAACCTTACAACTAGTTGTAGTTAGTAAGGGTCGATCCACAGAGAACCAATTCAATTAACACTATCAAGTAATTCCCAATTTAGACTCTGATTGACAATAAATAGTAAATAGGGGGTTTTGGAGTTTTGATGAACAATGAACAGTTTCAAAGACAATAACAATAAACAAACTAAAATCAACAATATAAGAAAATTGGTTAAGAGATTGAATCCACCACTAGATTTATATGATGATGTAAATCCACATATCATTTTATTCCAACATGCTCAATTATGTTTTTATGCAATTGTGAGAGTAAATCTCTGTTTTCCTTACAAGTTGGCCAATTTAGCAACCGCTCAAATCAACTCCTAATCACTGATTAGTCATAAAGCAACCGCTCTTACAACTATCCAACAATTGCATTAAGATTTAGACAACCAATTACACTAAGATCTAATCACACACTGGGATTAAATTACTTAGAACATATATTTCTCTAGATCTACTACCGCAACCGCGCATAATAAACCCAGATCTACCACTTTTATAACTGGCAAATAGCATAAAGATAATTATACCCATATGAACATCATACATTCCACTAGATCTACTATCGCAACCGCGCATAATAAACCCAGATCTACCACTTTAAAAGTGGGAACAAGTACAAAAACCTTCATACCAACAATAGATTCAGAAATATATGAATAAAAACATAACTGTATTGAAATAATCAAATATGCAAGATTCACAACATCAATACTAGTGGTTTCATCACCCCCTTAACCAAGGGAGGTTTAGTTACACATCACTAGAAGGAAATCACAAGAAAAACTATGAAGAAACAAGAAGAAACTATGAGAGAAAATGAAGGAGAGTCCAACTCCTTTCATGATAACCAATGGTGCCTTTTATAGAAGTCTAGGGTAACAAAATGACAAAGGGAAGTGGATTGATGAGTGGGTTAGTGGAGTGGAGTGGTTAAGTGGATTGGTTGAGTGGATTGGTTGAGTGGCTTAGTTAAGTGGATGAGTGGAGTGGAGTGGTTGAGTGGTTGAGTGGATGAGTGGAGTGGAGTGGTTGAGTAGTTGAGTGGATGAGTGGAGTGGAGTGGTTGAGTGGTTGATTGGATGAGTGGATGAGTGGAGTGGAGTGGTTGAGTGCGAAAATTCCTTGGTCTGAATTGGAAGCCAAAAACGACCGATTATACTTCAGATTCATGAAAAGTACTCTTCATGAAAGTTGTAGATCTTTGTCTTGGCTATAACATGCATATCTGGATCGTCCAATTTGGCTTCCTACAGCCCAAGATATGACCCAAATACCACAGGTTGCTCAAACCCAACTTCAGCACCTCTGTTCCGACTTGCAAGCCCAAACTGACCCATTAGACTTCATTCTTTCAAAAGGTGTTCTTCATGAAAGTTGTTTATTTGGGTCTTGACTATCAACTATCTAAATTTTAGCCCATCTCCATTATTACAGCTTGAGATATGATTTTATGAGTGCACACCGTTCGGATTCTAGTGACAGAACCCGTATTCTGACTTCCATATAAACTTAGGTCCCTTAGACATCTGTTTAGGACTTTGAGCTCTTCATCAAAGTTGTAGAGCTTCCTCTTAGCTTTCCTACAAGATAAAATTCATGATTATCAGATATCAGGAACTCAAGTTATGGCCAAAATACAGAAACAGTGTAAAATCTTAATAATGCTGAAAATATTCAATTAGGACCAATTTGAGCTCAAACTCACAAAATCATACCAAACTCAATCAATTAAGAATATGGAGAGTGTAAATGACTAAACATAAGGGTTTCTTAATAAATAAAATATGTGATTATCAAATTCTCTCACACTTAGCTTTTTGCACTCCTGGGCAAAACTCAAGACCAAAACAAGGACATAAGAGATTAACAAAAATTTAAATTCCAACGACATTCAAGAGCCCAAAATTTTACAATCAAGAAGAACAACCAAAGGTTCAAAGGATCAAAAACATTCATGAGTTAACAATTCTCCACATCTCAAACCAACAAGTAAGATATCTTCAATATGAATCGAGAATGATAGATCTTCACAAGATTCCCTCTCAATCTCTCAAGTGTTTGAAAGCTAGGTATTTCACTCAATTCAACCATGAAAATTGCACTACCATAAGCTTGCTTATCTTCTACTTCTCCACTACTCAAAACACATGCATACAGAAATCATGAGGACTTTATTCAAGGTTGTAGTGAGGTCAAGGTAACAGAAGAGGGTAAAATAGATATGAGAGGATAAATACCAAAGAGAATAAAAGCAAATGAGAGCTGAGTTCAAATAACAAGCATAAAAGTTCATCCCAACTCTAATGTATAACCCTTTACATATTCATTTCTCAATCCTTTTTTTTTTTTTTTTATATATGAACATAACTATATACATACATTTTTTTTTCTCTTTTTGTTTTTTTTGTTTTTAGACACTCTTTCCTTTTTCAACAATCATTTTGTACACACACCCTCACACTTGTTCAAAAACTCATCCATTAACCAAGCTAATGTTCTTTTATTCCCTAAGGTAAAATAAGAACACGATTTTTCATTTAAGGTACATAATGAGCTAGAAACAAGGAATGGTCAAATAAGCTCAAAGGGGTTAAGCAAAGGAAAATATACAAGGTTGGCAGGAATCAGAGAATTTCCAAGAAGTCAAAAGAGTGCTTGATATCATATTGAAAATAAGGTTGGCTATTTGGTTAAACTAGCTAATTAAGAAAGAGGGCCTCAATCATGTTCATGCATGCAAGTGAAATGTAGCCTTAAAAAGAATCAAAGCAAGTTCTAGAGTGGTCATTAACATGAGTGAAAATCACACAAGAAAGAAGAGAATGGCATAAATGTTAAATCCATCCATTAGGCTCAAAATCTCACAAGGTATGCATCCATCAAACTCAATTCATCAATTTAATCATCCATCACCAAGCATATCAGTTCAAGAAGGGAGAAAAGTTATTCAATCATGCAATGAACCTTTTTTTTTTGAAATTAAAAAAAAAATTTAAATGCTAAAATCTCTCCCCCACACTTAAACTGAGCATTGTCCTCAATGCTACACACATCTAGAAAAGGAAAAATAATGACAAAGAGAATGCTACACACATCCATAAAAAGGAAAACAAGCAAAAACAACTTTACCACAATCAAAAGCAAAAACAAAACAACTATGACTGAAACCAGCAAATCAATAGTGCAAATCAAATAACACTATCAAGTAATTCCCAATTTAAACTCTGATTAACAATAAACAGTAAAAAGAGGGGTTTTTGGAGTTTTGATGAACAATGAATAGTTTCAAAAACAATAACAATAAATAAACTAAAATCAACAATATAAGAAAATTGGTTAAGAGATTGAATCCACCACTAGATTTATATGATGATGTAAATCCACATATCCTTTTATTTCAACATGCTCAATTATGTTTTTATGCAATTGTGAGAGTAAATCTCTGTTTTCCTTACGTGTTGGCCAATTCAGCAACCGCTCAAATCAACTCCTAATCACTGATTAGTCATAAAGCAACCGCTCTTACAACTATCCAACAATTGCATTAAGATTTAGAAAACCAATTACACTAAGATCTAATCACACATCGGGATTAAATTACTTAGAACATATATTTCTCTAGATCTACTACCTCAACCGCGCATAATAAACCCGGATCTACCACTTTTATAACTGGCAAATAGCACAAAGATAATTATACCCACATGAACATTATACATTCCACTAGATCTACTACCGCAACCGCACATAATAAACCCAGATCTACCACTTTGAAAGTGGAAACAAGTATAAAAACCTTCATACCAACAATAGATTCAGAAATATATGAATAAAAACATAACTGTATTGAAATAATCAAATATGCAAAGTTTACAACATCAATACTAGTGGTCTCATCACTCCCTTAACCAAGGGAGGTTTAGTTACACATAGCTAGAAGGAAAACACAAGAAAAACTGAGAGAAATGAAGGAGAGGCTAACCCCCCCTTTTTACTGTTTATTGTTAATCAGAGTTTAAATTGGGAATTACTTGATAGTGTTAATTGAATTGGTTCTCTGTGGATCGACCCTTACTAACTACAACTAGTTGTAAGGTTTTTATTTTCTGGTGGGCCTGACAACTGATTTTTATCTGAATTTTAATCGCTATATCCTCACGCATCGAATTTTGGCGCCGATTCTTGGGAGCCAATTTTTCAATTACACTATTAATTTATTTCCTATTTTTACTCTATTTTTATTTTGATTTTTATTTTTTTTTTTTATTTTTGATGTTTTCTTTCGAGTGTCTTTTGTAGGTGTTGATGTCCATTGATCATGGATGCTTGTGGGATTTGCTTATCACCTGGACATATCGATTTGTGTCCTACTTTCCTAGTGGACACAAATAAGGAGGTAGAGGCGATATGGGGATATTCGAACCTTCTGATAACTACAACCCGTACTTTAATACATATTATCCAGAAAGTGGTGGGACTATCCTAACTTGAGTTATGGACAGCAACCTCATAATCAACCTCCAGCCTATGAACTTCCAGAATTTCAAAGCAGAGGCAAACATATTTCCCTCAGAGACAGAATGGCAAGTTCAAGATCCTTGGCAGCTTGAACCTTCATTGGAGGAACTAATAAGACAATTTGCCATTGATACTATACAGTTCCAACAAGAAACAAGGGCCGCAATCAATAACTTGCAAAACTCTTTGGAGCAGTTAGCCATACAACTCAGCAATATGCAGAGCCTAAATTCTGAAAGACTTCCTTCACAACCCGAAGAGGATGTGATGGAAGATCCTAGTGCTGTCATATTGAAAAATGAGAAGACGTTAGATGAACCCACCTCTCCTCTACAAATCACTACAGAGGAAGACCAAGAGCCTAAACAGGTAAATGAGGAAGGGAAAAACTCTGAAACCCCCAAGGTAAGTAATCTTGAACCCCTTCTAAATGTAGTGGAAAAGTTTTTTTTTTAGGCACTCTTTCCTTTTTCAACAACCATTTTGTATACACACCCCCACACTTGTTCAAAAACTCATCCATTAACAAAGCTAATGTTCTTTTATTCCCTAAGGTAAAATAAGAACACAATTTTTCATTTAAGGCACATAATGAGCTAGAAACAAGGAATGGTCAAATAAGCTCAAATGGGTTAAGCAAAGGAAAATATACACGGTTGACAGGAATCAGAGAATTTTCAAGAAGTCAAAAGAGTGCTTGATATCATATTGAAAACAAGGTTGGCTATTTGGTTAAACTAACTAATTAAGAAAGAGGGCCTCAATCATATTCATGCATGCAAGTGAAATGTAGCCTTAAAAAGAATCAAAGCAAGTTCTAGAGTGGTCATTAACATGAGTGAAAATCACACAAGAAAGAAGAGAATGACATAAATGTTGAATCCATCCATTAGGCTCAAAATCTCACAAGGTATGCATCCATCAAACTCAATTCATCAATTCAATCATCCATCACCAAGCATATCAGTTTAAGAAAGGAGAAAAGTTATTCAATCATGCAATGAACCTTTTTTTTAATAATTTTTTTTTGAAATAAAAATTTCTAAAATCTGTCCCCCGCACTTAAACTGAGCGTTGTCCTCAATGCTACACACATCCAGAAAAGGAAAACCAAAGAAATGCTACACACATCCGAGAAAAGGAAAACAAGCAAAAACAACTATACCACAATCGAAAGCAGAAACAAATCAACTAAAAATGAAACAAGCAAATCAATAGTGCAAATCAAATCCCAAATGTACATAATACAAGAGAATGAAAATATAATGGAAACTAAGGGGGTACATTTACTCATCATTCTTGAGAGAATGTAAAAAATCTACGAAGTTCATAAGGCACAAGTTCATATGAATGTGTCTCAAGAGTATAACTCTTTACTCAGTCCATTCATCATGAACTTAAAATTTAACTTCTCAATTGAATGAAATCATTCCCAAAGAACATAATTCAGCATTCAGAAGAACAAAGCAATAACACCCCAAAGGAAGTGATTCCTACAGTTTCGCTTGATTTCCATTAAATTCAGTCCACACAATTATCATTCAAACAATCCATGCAAACAAACAACTAATCAAATCAAACACAAGGTTTTCCAAAGATTCGCATGCTCACAATCAATAAACAGATAAATACATAATCTAAGAAACTAATAAAAACACAAAATAAAAGGGATAAAGAAAGCAAATCTGGTTGGGTTGCCTCCCAATGAGCGCTTAGTTTATTGTCCTCAGCCTGACATGATGATACTTTCAATGCTCCTCATATTGTGGAAGGATGAGGTTCATCACTTCCATCTCTGCACTGTCAGGAGGTTCATGATAAGGTTTGAGACGATGACCATTGACCTTAAATACTTTGCCTGAAATTTCACTCCTGATCTTAACTGCACCAAAAGGAAAAACATTAGTTACCACAAACGGTCCAATCCACTTAGAACGCAGTTTACCTGGAAACAATTTTAGTCTTGATTGGAATAGCAGAACTTTTTGTCCTCTGTGAAATTTCTTTTTGGAAATCAATTGGTCATGGAATGCCTTAGCTTTAGTTTTATAAATCAGGGCATTCTCGAAGGCCTCATTTCTTAGTTCTTCCAGTTCCTGTAATTGAAACTTCCTTTGCTTTTCAGCTCCTTCCAATTCCATATTTACTTGTTTAATGGCCCAGTAAGAGTGATGTTGCAACTCAACGAGCAAATGACAGGGCTTTCTATACACCAATCGAAATGGTGACATGCCAATGAGAGTCTTATAGGCAGTCCTATAAGCCCATAAAGCGTCGTCAAGTCGAGTGCTCCAATCCTTTCTTGATAGATTCACTGTCTTTTCAAGGATTGACTTAATATCCCGGTTGGACACTTCAGTTTGCCCATTTGTCTGTGGATGGTAAGGAGTGGAGATTCTGTGCATTACTCCATATCTTTTCAATAGAGCATCAAAGGTTCTGTTGCAAAAATGAGTCCCTTGGTCACTGATGATAGCCCTCGGGGTCCCGAACCTGGAGAAAATATGTGTTTTAACAAAATCTGCAACAGTTTTAGAATCATCAGATCGGGTGGCTTTTGCTTCCACCCATTTAGACACATAATCAACAGATAAAAGAATTTATGTGAAACCAAATGAGGGAGGGAATGGTTCCATGAAATCAATACCCCACACATCAAAGACTTCCACAAAAATGATCGGAGTCTGAGGCATTTGATTACGAGGACCAATGTTACTGTTTCTCGACAGTGGTCACAAGACTTACAGAAGTTGTAAGCATCTTTGAAAATTGAAGGCCAATAGAAACCACTGTCAAGCACTTTGTTGGCTGTCCTTTTACTGCCAAAGTGTCCTCCACATGCATAGGTGTGGCAAAAGGAGAGGATGGAGTGTGTCTCAGAATCAGGAATGCACCTTCTAATGACTTGATGCACAATGCTTCCATAAGTACGGTCATCCCAGATATAGTATTTGATACTCCTTAATTTATCTCTTTGGGCCTTGTTCAAACCCTCCGGAAAGTCCTTAGTAACCAGGTAGTTAACAATGTCAGCATACCAAGGGATTATGGTGTTGACAACCATCAAATATTCATCCGGAAAAGTCTCCATGATAGGCATTTCTTCCTCTTCAGTTACTAATATACTCAAGTGATCGGCCACCAAGTTTTCGCTCCCTTTCTTGTCTTTAATCTCCAAGTCAAATTCCTGGAGCAATAAAATCCATCGAAGCAATCTAGGCTTTGCTTCTTTCTTTGTTAGAAGATACTTCAAGGCTGCATGATCTGAAACAAAATCACTTTAGAACCAATTAGATATGATCTAAATTTTTCTAAAGCAAATACAACAAACTAGAAGTTCTTTTACGTGGTTGAGTAATTAAGTTGAGCATCATTTAGAGTCCTTGATGCATAGTAAATGACATAAGGAACTCTATCAACTCGTTGTCCCAAGACACTCCTCGCAAAGTCACTGGCATCACACATTAGTTCAAAAGGTAACTCCCAGTTGGGTGGCCTGATGATAGGCGCAACAGTTAACAACTTCTTGAGTTTATTGAAAGCTTCCATACATTTCTCATCAAAGTTAAAATTAACATCTTTTTGAAGAAGTCTGCAAAGGGGCAATGAGACTTTAGAGAAGTCTTTAATGAATCTCCGGTAGAAACCTACATGACCAATAAAAGAACGAATCTCCCGCACACTAGTGGGTGGGGGCAAAGAATGCATGAGTTCTACCTTAGCTTTATCTACTTCAATTCCCCAAGCAGAAATTACATGACCTAACACAATACCTTCATTTACCATGAAATGACATTTTTCCCAATTCAGTACCAGGTTAGTGTCAATGCATCTTTTAAGCACCAAAGTTAAATGTTCCAGGCAATTTTCAAAACCATAAAAACCTCAATGATGTTTTCAATGTAATCAGAAAATAAACTCATCATGCATCTTTGGAAAGTTCCTGGTGCATTGCAGAGTCCAAAAGGCATTCGCCTATATGCAAAGGTACCAAATGGACAAGTAAATGTAGTCTTGTCTTGGTCTTCTGGAGCTATAGCAATCTGATTGTAACCTGAAAAACCATCCAGAAAACAATAATAAGAATGACCAGCTAATCTTTCTAACATTTGATCAATGAAAGGTAAAGGAAAGTGGTCTTTTCTCGTGGCGGCATTCAACTTCCTGTAATCAATACAAACACGCCACCACATGTGTAACCTAGTGGGAATAAGTTCATTTTCAAGCATTTCTTACCACAAGTAATTCAGCATTTCTTTGGTACTACCTGGACTGGGCTTACCCACTTGCTGTCAGAAATGGGGTAGATCACCCCCACACTTAGGAGCTTCAGTATCTCCTTTTTCACAACTTCCATCAGCGGAGGATTCAAAATTCTGATGCATGTGGATATAGTGATTAAAATTCAAATAAAAATCAGTTGTCAGGCCCACCAGAAAATAAAAACCTTACAACTAGTTGTAGTTAGTAAGGGTCGATCCACAGAGAACCAATTCAATTAACACTATCAAGTAATTCCCAATTTAGACTCTGATTGACAATAAATAGTAAATAGGGGGTTTTGGAGTTTTGATGAACAATGAACAGTTTCAAAGACAATAACAATAAACAAACTAAAATCAATAATATAAGAAAATTGGTTAAGAGATTGAATTCACCACTAGATTTATATGATGATGTAAATCCACATATCATTTTATTTCAACATGCTCAATTATGTTTTTATGCAATTGTGAGAGTAAATCTCTGTTTTCCTTACGTGTTGGCCAATTTAGCAACCGCTCAAATCAACTCCTAATCACTGATTAGTCACAAAGCAACCGCTCTTACAACTATCCAACAATTACATTAAGATTTAGAAAACCAATTACACTAAGATCTAATCACACACCGGGATTAAATTACTTAGAACATATATTTCTCTAGATCTACTACCGCAACCGTGCATAATAAACCCAGATCTACCACTTTTATAACTGGCAAATAGCATAAAGATAATTATACCCATATGAACATCATACATTCCACTAGATCTACTATCGCAACCGCGCATAATAAACTCAGATCTACCACTTTGAAAGTGGGAACAAGTACAAAAACCTTCATACCAACAATAGATTCAGAAATATATGAATAAAAACATAACTGTATTGAAATAATCAAATATGCAAGATTCACAACATCAATACTAGTGGTTTCATCACCCCCTTAACCAAGGGAGGTTTAGTTACACATCACTAGAAGGAAATCACAAGAAAAACTATGAAGAAATAAGAAGAAACTATGAGAGAAAATGAAGGAGAGTCCAACTCCTTTCATGATAACCAATGGTGCCTTTTATAAAAGTCTAGGGTAACAAAATGACAAAGGGAAGTGGATGGATGAGTGGGTTAGTGGAGTGGAGTGGTTGAGTGGATTGGTTGAGTGGCTTAGTTAAGTGGATGAGTGGAGTGGAGTGGTTGAGTGGTTGAGTGGATGAGTGGAGTGGAGTGGTTGAGTAGTTGAGTGGATGAGTGGAGTGGAGTGGTTGAGTGGTTGAGTGGATGAGTGGATGAGTGGAGTGGAGTGGTTGAGTGCGAAAATTCCTTGGTCTGAATTGGAAGCCAAAAACGACCAATTATACTTCAGATTCATGAACAGTACTCTTCATGAAAGTTGTAGATCTTTGTCTTGGCTATAACATGCATATCTGGATCGTCCAATTTGGCTTCCTACAGCCCAAGATATGACCCAAATACCACAGGTTGCTCAAACCCAACTTCAGCACCTCTGTTCCGACTTGCAAGCCCAAACTGACCCATTAGACTTCATTCTTTCAAAAGGTGTTCTTCATGAAAGTTGTTTATTTGGGTCTTGACTATCAACTATCCAAATTTCAGCCCATCTCCATTATTACAGCTTGAGATATGATTTTATGAGTGCACACCATTCGGATTCTAGTGACAGAACTCGTATTTTGACTTCCATATAAACTTAGGTCCCTTAGACATCTGTTTAGGACTTCGAGCTCTTCATCAAAGTTGTATATCTTCCTCTTAGCTTTCCTACAAGATAAAATTCATGATTATCAGATATCAGGAACTCAAGTTATGGCCAAAATACAGAAACAGTGTAAAATCTCAATAATGCTGAAAATATTCAATTAGGACCAATTTGAGCTCAAACTCACAAAATCATACCAAACTCAATCAATTAAGAATATGGAGAGTGTAAATGACTAAACATAAGGGTTTCTTAATAAATAAAATATGTGATTATCACTTCTTCAAGAGAATGGCAGAGAACTACTCATTTAAACATATCATATCAAATTCCTCAAACTTATGTTTTTTTATAAGTATTTCCTTCAAGAACTTTGCATACTTGGGCATTTGAGAGATGGCTTCAACGAACATAATGTTAATTTGTAATTTCTTGAATATCTCCAAGAATTTATCAAATTGCTTATTTGGCTGATTGTTCTTGAACCTCTTAGGGAATGAGATCTTGGCATATGGTAATGGTTCATATACTGTGTTCTACTCATAATCCTTCTTCGCTCTCTGCCACTTTAGTTGTTCTTTCTCAACCTCTCTTTCTTTATTGTCATCTTGAATTGAGATGTCTTTAGTAAGAACATCAATTCCTGATGAGCTAGGTGTTTCATTCATCTATCCTTCCAAAATCTTGTCACTTCTCAGGCTAATTGCATTGACCTGTTCCTTCAGATTAGGCACAATGGTGCCTGACAATGTTCCCGGTGCCTTTTCTGACATCAAAGTAGGCAACTGGCTAATCTAAGTTTCCATGTTCTTCATTTGGGCCTCTAAATTCTGCATATACTTCATTGCAAAATTTTCAAAATTTTGCTTCTCTTCAGGGGCTTGGAAACCTGGGGATGGTTGCAGAGTTCTCTATTGATCACCCTGTTGATTTTTCCATTTAAAATTAGGATGATCCCTCCAACCGGGATTGTACATATTGAAATATAGATTGTACTATTGCCGGTTCGAATTACTAACAAAATTTACTCCTTCAGGTTCGGGAGCAAAAGGACTACCAACTTGACAGTTTGAACTTGTATGACCCTATCTGCCACATGCTTCACAAATGATTGGCGGGGTTGCACCGTTTGCTATCATCAAAGTCTCCACATTCTTTGTCAATGCTTCCAATTGACTCAAAATGGAAGTAGAGGAGTCAACAACATACGCACCGACTTGTTTCTTTGGCACTTGGCGCTCATTTTGCCATTGATAACTGTTGAGTGCCATTTCTTCAATCAATGCATGACTTTCAGTCGGTGTTTTCTTCCAAATTGTACCTCCCGTAGTGACATCAATGAGTGCATGGTTTGTAGGTGACAAACCATTGTAAAAAGTCTTTACTTACTGCCATACGGGAAATCTGTGATGTGGATATCTTTTCAACAACTCTTGAAATGTTCCCAAGCTTCATAGAGAGTATCCATATCAAATTGCACAAAAGAAGAAATGTCATTCCTTAACTTAGTAGATTTAGAGGGAGAAAAATACTTAGGTAGAAACTATTTTGTCAATTGATCTTATATGGTGATGAAATCCCTTGGTAGTGACGTTAATCATTGACTCGCCCTGTCCCTAAGAGAAAAAGGAAAGAGTCGCAATCGAATTGCATCTTCTGTCATCCCATTATACTTTATAGTGTCACACAACTGTATGAACTTGGCCAAATGTTGATTTGAATCATCCGAAGGCAAACCACCAAACTGAACAGAAGTTTAAATCAAAGAGATTAATACCGGTTTGATCTTAAAGTTGTTAACCGCCACAGCTAGCCTTGTAATACTCCCTCCACACCCTTGAGTCATGGGCATGGAATATTCAAGCATGGTTTGCTCCACTAGGGTAGCTCGTTCCTCACAATTTCTCTTAATTGTTATCTCTCTCTCCATCCTTCTTATAGCTTCTTCAGTCACAGCTTTAGTATTAGATTGTTTCCTTAACCTGTGAGTTGTTTTCTCAATTTTTGGATCAAATGTTAAATTAAAAAATTAAGAAAGAGTAAACATAAACAAGAAATATAAGCAAGGAGATGAAGTGACAAATTAATTAAAAATAAAAATAAAAATAAAAAGGAAATAATAAATAAAATAAAAGTGTGTCTAAATTAATTAGAGCTTTTCGCCTCTAATATTAGCAAATTTATTCCCCGGTAATGGCGCCAAAAACTTTATACGCATAAAATATACTAAGTGCAAGTGCATTATATCGCAAATTAATATAGGACTTGAGTCCCAATTGTCGATTCCACGAGAAATAAGTGGTAATTACTAGATTCGTAAAACTCTTAATTATTTAGACAATTGAAAGTGTAAGAGAAATTCAAAACAAAATCAGAAAACAAATAAAGAAGAAAAATGGACAGTTAAACAATGTAGAGATAATCAAATAAGGAGAAAACATGGTGCAAGGTTCACTTGAATCCAATTAATCAGATTTTCACTCATTTATGATGTAAGAAAATTCTTTTACTAATATTATGTTAATTGTTATTGAATCCCAATGGTCATAGATGAAATAATATTTTATTCCTAAATTAAATCACCTATTTGGTCATTTAGTTAAATTAATTAGGAATGCATTAAGTCTCAATTCAAGAGATGAATTAACATAATCATTAATTCCATTGGTAGAATAAATTGATATTTAGTCATTCACCAATCTAAACCTAGGTTTATCATATGGGTCCACTCATTGAACCGGTCAAACAATGAATTAAAACATGCCAAAAGAGATCAAGTTCTGACAAGAATACATTCAATATAATAAACTCTAAAAGAAATAATCTTAATCAAATTCGAGATCAAACCCAATTAATTAGGAAAACAAGATCCCCCATAGCCCTAGTCATGGGTTTAGCTACTCATGTTCAATACAAACAAACGCAAATCACAATACAAATCCATGGAAAGAAAACCAAAAGAAAAGGAAAAACTAGAGAGAAAGAGAAATCAAAACCCATTTTACGGTGATTATGATCTTCAAGTCTTCAAGTCCTCTAAGGATTCGTGGTAATTCTCTCTTTTGAATTATCTCCCAAAGCCTGCCGTTACAAAATTATCTCTTAGGATTAAGGATTTTTTGCGTTCTTTTTTTTTAATCATGGCGTAACTTTTTTATTTATGAAAAATAACGTGTGCTGTTACACGACCAGTGCCTAGACGCTAACTTCTGGGCGCTCAAGCGCTGAGTCACTAAACCAAGAACGCGCTGTGTAACAAGTTGCACTCTCAGGCGCTGCCTCCCCAGCACTCAAGTGCTAGCTCTTTGAAATAACGTTGTTGTATACGCTTTGAGTGCTTGGGTGCTCCACTTCCAACACTGAAGCACTTGGACACCAAAGAGAAATTCTATGTCTTTCTTCCTTATAAAAATGTCTGGTCTTCTTCCATGTAAATTTACCTATCAAAAATAATTAAAACCCATAATAAGAACACAATTAAAAATAATAAAAACATAATGAAATATAAGAACAAAGTTCAATAAAAAATATCAGAAAATGATGAAAACCCAAGAAAATGAATCGTAAAAATATGAGACTTTGAAGGTTCATCACGTTCTGATAGTGGTAAGAAGTATGTCAATCAAAATTATTAAAGAGCATGGTATTATGCATGAACTCACATGTGCAAATACTCCTCAACAAAATGGTGTTGTAGAAAGAAAAAATCGTCATTTACTTGAAATCACTAGAGCTTTGCTATTCCAAATGTTTGTTCCTAATTCATACTGGGGGGAAGTTGTTTTAACTGCTACATATTTAATCAATTGATTACCATCTCATGTCCTGGGGGATGTAAGTCCTGTCCAACTCATGACCTCTCACTTTTCATCGATTCCTATTATATAGAGTCTACAGTCTCATGTCTTTAGTTGTGTGGCTTTTGTCCATGTACATCGCCATAATCATAGCAAACTCGATTCTTGTACTGTCAAAAAATGTTTTTTTTTGTTATATTCCTAACAAGAAGGGGTACAAATGCTATCACCCTTCAAATCATCATAATTTTTTTGTATCGATGGATGTCACTTTTCATGAAAATGAGTCATTCTTTACTCATCCTCAGCTTTAGGGGGAGCATACTCAGGAACTTAAGGCTAAGTTCTTCTCTCTTGGGTCCTTCCTTCCTTTACCATTTGACTCTACACAGGAATTGACATCTTCTTCTAACACCACACCTGAACTAGCTAATGTTAAGGCCAAGGCTAGCACACCAAAATTGGTGTATTAGAGGGGAGGGAAACCTGAATTGGCCTAACAGCAACTTCAAACATCCAAACTAACAAGAAGTACTAAAGATACAAGTTCTCCTGTCTTTGTAGTTCCTGTTTTAAACTTGACCTAGATAATACTATTTCTGAACCTGATAACATGTCTTTGAATAATTGTAAACCTGACCTAGATGACTTACCCATTGCATTGAGGAAAGGGAAAATGGATTATCCCAATCCCAAGTACCCTATTTCTTAATTTATCTCTTCTAAACATCTTTCCCTGCAACATTGGAGTTTCTTTTCAGTCACAGATTCTATCAAAATCCTAACATCAGTACAAGAAGCATTGAAAAATAAGAATTAGATTCAAGTCATGAATAAGGAGATAGGTGCATTGGAAAAGAATGGAACATGAGAGATTGTCGAGAGACTAGATGACAAAAGGATAATAGGGTGCAGATAGATATATACTTTGAAATATCGATCTGGTGGTATACTAGATAGGTATAAAGCAAAGTTGGTGGCAAAAAGATACACTCAGACTTATGAAATTGACTATGAGGAGACATTTGCTCCAGTAGCAAGATGAACACAGTAAGAATCTTACTCTCCCTTGCTACCCACTTTGGGTGAGAATTACACCAGTTTGATGTTAAAAATGTCTTTCTTCATGGCAACTTAGAAGAGGAAGTTTATATGGATATTCCTCCTGAATACAACTCCACTAGTGGAAGGAACAAGGTGTGCAGGTTATAGAATGCTTTATTTAGGTTGAAGTAGTCTTCTTGTGCTTGGTTTGAAAGATTCAAAAAAATAATGGTGTCCTTGGGATACAGAAAAAGTCAAGGTGATCATACTCTCTTTTTTAAACATTCACAAGAAGGTAAACTCACAGTCGTACTTGTGTATGTTGATGATATCATTATATCAGGAGATGATTTAGTTAAGAAGTAACTCTTGAAGAAGAAATTAGCAGCTGAGAAGTGAAAGATCTTGGAAAGATAAAGTACTTCTTTGGAATTGAAGTTACCTACTCCAAGCAAGGTATCTTCATTTCTCAAAGGAAATACGTCCTAGATCTTCTCAAAGAGACTAGAAAGCTTGGGTGTAAGGCTACCGGTATACCAATAGAATAGAATCACAAAATGGGAAGTGATGAAGAGAGCCCCAAGGTGGATAAAGCTCAATACCAGAGACTAGTAGGAAAACTTATATATGTGGCATATACCCGACCAGATCTAGCATATGTTGTCAGTATTGTTAATCAATTCATGCATAATCCATGGGAGAAACATAGGCAGGCTGTGGATTGATTTCTATAGTATCTTAAAACCACGCCTGGAAGAGGGTTACTATTTAGAAAGAAGGGAACCTATCAATGGAAGAGGGTTATGATTTCATAGTATCTTAAAACCAAAGAGAACCTTACACGGAAGAGGGAAAGAAGGGAACCTATCAATGGAAGTGTACACAGATGCTGACTATGCAGGTTCAGTTACTAACAGGAGGTCAACATTAGGTTATTATATGTTTCTGGGTGAAAATCTAGTAACATGGAGAAGTAAGAAACAGAATGTAGTGGCTCAATCAAGTGCAGAAACTGAATTTTGAGCTATGGTACAAAGAGTTTATGAGTTGTTATGGATGAAGATAATATTAGATGATCTGAAACTAAAGTGTGAATCGTATATGAAACTATTTTGTAACAACAAATCAGCCATTAGTATTGTGCATAATCCGATTCAACAGGATAAGACAAAACACATTAAGATAGATTGACACTTTATCAAGGAGAAATTGGATAATGAACTTATAACCACAACATATATTCTTTCAAGATATTAGTTGACAGATGTATTAACTAAGGAACTACCCACAGAGCGCTTTCAGGATCTTACTGACAAGTTAGGAATGATAGATATTCATTCACCAACTTGAGGGAGAGTGCTGAACTTTATTGTATAGATTTATTTCTTTATTGTACAGATTTATGATTTTAGTTATTAGGAAAGATTTGATTCTCCTATTAGGATAGATTTATTTCATGTAATTTACCTCTTTTTTAGGCAACTCATTATTATCACAAGTCTATATAATGTAGATCATACTGTACAATTGTAATTTAAGCAATAATATTCAAAAATATTCTTTTAAATAAATAAATATATATATATATATATATATATGTGTGTGTGTGTGTGTGTGTGTGTGTGTGTGATAGATTTATTTCCTGTAATTTACCTCTTTTTTAGGCAAATTATTATTATCACAAGTCTATATAATGTAGATCATACCTGTACAATTGCAATTTAAGCAATAGTATTCAAAAATATTCTTTCAAATATATATATGTGTGTGTGTTGGAATACGCTTCCTATCTTCCTTTTCAGCCTCAATACATTTCTTACCTTTATTTTTCAACCTCTTTTTAGTCTTACTACGTTTCTTACTTTTAGATTTTACCTTTAACCATTTAAAAATGGCATTTGGTAAAAGAAAAGTACTAAGATGTTTAGCAAGTGATACCATAGCTACAAACTCTAATAGTGAAGAATCGAGTGAGAGTGAAGAGCAAAACCAGTCTCCACAAGAGCCACACCAAGTTGAAAGTCTCATTCCAATACCTGCTAGAGTATCAGCTCAAGGTAAAATAATCAGATTCTAATTCAAAGCCACTATTGAATGAAGTCATTTTCTCTATTACAAGAAATTCTCTAATTAGCGGCAGAAGCATCCGTCTCTAATCTCTCATTAAACCTTGTTAGCGAGAGATTAGTGAGGATTTTTTTGTCTCTTATTTCGAGTCGCTAATTAGTAATGAGAAAATTTTTCATAGCTAATCCCTCAGTTTCTATCGTTAATCCATTGCTAATATATATTAGCGAGGAAAAAATTCTGTCGCTAAATTCTATTGTTAATATGCACAATTCTTGTAGTGTGTAGTAAATGGCAAAAGTCCTAACTTGTTCTACCATTAACAAGAGCAAGAGTCAAAAGCAAAAAGTTTCTAAACCAATAAAAGATGCATTTCATATCATGGAGAGAGCTTAAGTTGATCTGAAGTAATGAGAAGTCTACGTGTTAATGGGATTCCATTCAAGGTACTGCAGAATCTACAAGGTTCCGTAATTTGAGAAGGTCATAACTGTCTATTAGATAAGTGTAAAAGAAGTTTTGAGAAGGACTTGTTCCCAGTCAAATAAACTTGGTCTAGCCTAGGTGTGTCCATTGAAGTGGGTGGACTAATACCAAGCATAGGCCACTCATTAATGTACTTGTAGTAAACAATAGAGGAGTATTGTTCATGTATGATGAAGACTTTTAGTGGAATAGAAAAAAAGTGCTATTGCTATTGCTTAATTTTTGCTCCAAACAAATGAAGAAGTAGGGTCAACAAATGTTTTGCAATTGCAAGTGGTGACAGATAATGCATCAAATTATTGAGCTAGTGGAAAGGAAATTCAAAAGGTACGCAAGCATTTTTTTTATCTCCTTGTGTGATTCATATATTAAACTTGATTTTCAAAGACACTGCTAAAGTTTGACTGGTTGAAAAATACATATAAAAGGGGAAAGGTCATTGATAAATACATTATCAATCATTCAGAGTCCTTGGCAATGTTTAGATTACCTTCAAGGCTTGAATTATTAAAAGTTGCAAAACAAAAATTTGCCTCGCATTACATCTTACTTAAGAGGCTCATTGATTGTAAAAATTCTCTTCGTGTAATTGTAGTTTCAAATCCTTAGTAAGAATGGGGTTAAACATGGAGATGAAAATATAAGACAGATGGGAGCTTTAGTTGTAAAACATTTAATAATGAAGTATACTGGGATAGTTAAAATGGTGATCAATACTACAAAACCAAATTATTTCTTGATAAATTTTTGTGATGGTGAAGGCTTAAAGATAGAAGAGATTTATAAGAAAATAAATATGATGCTTGGAGAAATAAAAGAAACAACGCACAATAGTAAATATGTGGAGTTACCCTCACATGGAGAAAAAAAAAATATTATAGCAAGGTGGACAAAAATGAATTATTCTCTTCACTGCCTTGCTTTTGCATTGACTCCAAGATTTTATGGTCCTATTTATCTTGCAACTCCACCTCCTAGAATAATTGCAAGAAAATCCTCCAATCTTAACAAAGTGCTTTTTAGTGGTGTTATGGAAGCTTATGAAAAAATAGCTTGTAATGCATCTATGTACAAGCTCTTGCACGAACAATATTTACCACTTTTCACATGAGAAAGAAATTGTATGCAAAGGAAAATGCTCCAACGGATGCAATGACAATGGATGCAATTGATTGGCGGCCAAATTATGGGCCAGAAACTTCAGAACTTCAAGAGCTTGCAATAAAGGTTTTGTCTCAGTGTATTAGTGGTTCTTCACTTGAAAGAAATTAGAGAACTTATCATATATATATATTCATAATGTGAAGAGAAATATAATAAATTGTGCATGGACTTATGAACTTTTTTTTATTCATTCAATTATTAGGCTTCAATCAAGATTATGTGGGAGTTGTAAGGATAGACCCCATAAGCAACGGGACATTGATTATGATAACACATGTTTGGAAGAATCCTATGAAAGACTAATAGAGATGAGGGATGCCGAGTATGTTGGAGAGCAAGATGAAGGAAAGGAGGAGTGTACCACGTACCATCAACTTAATGGTGCATTGATTCACCACAAATAAGTAGCGTTAGATATATGAATTAAAAAATGAACGGTTGAGATTAGAAATATTACAAACCGGTCATGAGGTGATGCAATGCAATTTCAAATGACAAGTCAGCCCATATGTTAAAATGATTTATATAGAAAACGTAAAAAAGGTATTTTATTGAAAAAGTGAATTAAAATATTGAAAGAAGAACGAATGAACTGAGTTTTTGAATGTAGGGACCCATTTTCAATTGTAATGTAGAGAGGGTGAAGGGTGGGCATCATCATATGGTTGTCAGTATCAACAGAGAAGTATATGGCTAACCCAACTACTTGTATCCATATGCAAGATGTGTTTGTTCAACAAAGGCACCGAAAATGCATTGAGGAGAATTGAGAAAGTTGAATCCAAACCACTCAAACCTTCTTGTACTTTTGAATTAAAGCTTGTCCATTGCCAAGAATTTCAAAGGCCATTAATTTACTTTTTCAAATCATAATTATTCTTACAGTCAAACAAGTTCCAATAACCAATGCAGATTATAAACCTTATAAAAAATCGAGGAATAATTAAACATTATTATTACTTACTTAATTTCAAACATGTCTTTTTTTTAATAAAAAAAATTTCTCAACTCATCTCGTTTTTGTTCTCTCTCTTTGTTTCGCTGGAAAACTCATTGGTGGCCCCATTACGAGTTTTGTGATAAAATACAGAGAAGGTATTTGATGTTGTGAGGCTCCAGAACCAAACATCACAGGAAATTGCAACACATACGTGAGAGGAGCAGACATGGCAGTCGCAATAGAAGACAAGCTGAGCGAGTCTCGCCGTGGGGGCAAAAAGAAGAAAATAAAGCCCAACCCAGCTAGATGGATTTAAGTCTCACCGAAGGGAACGATTTACAGTATACTGTTTCAGTCTCTAACTTCTTCTTTCCTTGCATCCCCTTTCAGTATCATTCTGACTCAATTTTGCTTTCTGAAATTAAATTACTGTATATAAGGACTGAACTGGAAATTCACACACACTGCCAATAAAAATTAAAAGAAAAACACTTAACTAATGACATTCTAAAACTAACGGTAAAAATCGGTAAAAACGTCAGTATATCAATGTACCAACAGTCATATTAGTGCATGAAAGCAACCTCCTCAAGGAAAGCATGCAAAAGGGGAAAGTCATAAAGAAATAGGAAAGAAAACTTGACTTGAGATGTAACTATTCTTTTTCCTCCAAGTTTTAGAGGTTTGCGTTTGTCTTTTTGAACTTTGGGATTATGTAAGCCCACTTTTGACCGAGAAAAGTTGACTTGAGATGTAAGTCATGTAACTATTCTTTTTCCTCCAAGTTATAGAGGTAATTATTATTATTATTATTATTATTATTATTATTATTATTATTATTATTATTATTATTATTATTATTTTATTTACTTTTATTATTATTATTCTTTAATTTTATTATTATTATTTACTTATATGTATTGTGCTTGATGACATTTTGGGTTTTGTTGTGTAATTAATTAAGGTATTAAGGCCATGTTAACGTGCACTTTATTTTTAACATGAGTTATTTTGTTCTATCATTTATTGCTTTATATTTATGAATTTAATTTTTAGTTAAATCATTATATGATTTTGTAAATGTTACATTGTTAGATATTTTTATAATTTGAAAGTGTGAAAAAGTATAAAATTTAGTTTAACACAATTTTAAAAATTTTATAAGTAACTTAAATGAAAAAGTTCAAACATATCACTTAGGGTACCAACTAAGTCTAAGTGTGTGTTTGAAAAAATTTGTGAAAATTTAATTATTTCAATAATTAATTATTAATATAATTTTTTTTTTAATCTTATAATCGATTTATTTTTATGTTTAGATACATTAGTTAAAAAATGATTTTAAACTAATTTGATTCATTTGGATAAGATAAAAAAGAATCACTTTTATGTATTAAATTATTAAAATAAATATAAAATAATTAAAAAAATTATTTAATTAAGAATAAAATAATATTTATATCTCAAAATATAAAAAATAATTTATAAACTAAAATCATATTTAATCTTTAGTTATGAAAAATTGTCCTTCACTTGGAGAGTTATATCTCTCCACCTCTTCTTTCAGACCCTACATGATTAATTCCAAATCATTCATGTTTTTCATAAAATATTATTGTTGTTATTGGATGCTGGTTGCTGTCAATAGCCCAGGTCCCAGAGGAAAAGACTGCAACTGATGAGCATTCAGTAGCATTAGATGATGAAGTTGTGAAGTTACTTGAGTATATTATTGCAAAGCATAAATCACCCTACATGATTAATTCCAAATCATTCATGTTTTTCATAAAATATTATTGTTGTTATTGACTTGATTGCGGTGGTACAAAATGCATCAAGTGTTCTTATTGTATCTTGTAGGTGATTTACTGATGTTCGTTTGCATCCAGAATTCAGATTTAGTACTGAGTGCCAATTAAACCTAAAGAAAATTATGTTAAACATGCCTTGAAGTTTTTGTGCAATTTTCTGGTTTTCCAATTTCTTCTTCAACAAGCTTCAGTTTGAAGGCGTGCAAGGGAAGTGTATGCTTGCTCGAGTTGAAGTGACTAGGAAGATTGGCCAATGAGAAGTCAAGGATGCTGGTTGCTGTCAATAGCCCAGGTCCCAGAGGAAAAGACTGCAACTGATGAGCATTCAGTAGCATTAGATGATGAAGTTGTGAAGTTACTTGAGTATATTATTGCAAAGCATAAGAAGCAGGGTGGCATTCTCGAGGCTGCCAAAAAGGTTTCCTAGGAGGATAACTTTAGTGGATATGCTCGATCGTGCAGATATTTAGTTAGATTCATATTTTCTTTCACATTCTCATCAAGATAGAGCTAAGTTCTGGAAGAAGTTATGCTCAATGTCGTTAGTGATTATACGGTCAGGATTTACTGCTGAGTTGTCTTTGTAATTTATATTACGGTGGAACTGGTCCTGCTTGTAGACATGCAGTCTGATGTACCATGCCTCTGTTCATGTATCTTCCAGAAATATTTTAAGATCATCTGAGCTTCATATTTTTTGGGCATTCAGCTAGAATGTGATAAAATTATTATTTTATGCCTCATCTACATTTATTTTTACAATAATGCTAGTGACACATGGTTGAACTCACATCTCATGCACATCTCCTTATATGACAGAATTAGAATGAATGTATACAGAAAACAAAGTAAGTCTAATTATAATCAAATGGTAAAAATTATGAAGATGTAAGGTGTTGTGAGTAGAAATGTATGTAAGTAACTTTACTCTTATTTTTATGGTTAAATTGTGCTGGAATTTTAGACCTTAATCTAACAATTTTTGACATTGTTTTGCTGGACTAATTTGACTATAGAAACGCGCAGAAGCTAAGGTTTTGCTCATCAAGTATAATGAATATCCAATATTAATTGCAGTCAATACCACGAAAACCATGACTTAAATTTAGTATTGGTTGGCCCCATTGATTTTGCGACACAGGCTTATGGCACAAAGGAAAAGAGGACACTGAACATGTAGTAGAAAAGTGGATAACATCAAACAAGAAAAAGGTAAAATTGTAGGATCCTAGTAATAATCTCTTGGAATTAAACCATACCAATATACCATGGATCATGACCAAAGAAGATAACTGCTTTGATCTGCACCTATGCAGTATAGCTTTGATGCACAGACATAAGTATAGGTATTGGATACGATACGGGTATGGTATGAAGATATAATTTTTGTTAAAAAATTAAACTAATATTTATCAAGTAATTAAGTATTTAATATAATATTAAATACATATTCAACACAGATACGAAAAATATTATGAAGTAAACGTATTTTATAGCAGAATAGCAATAATTGTCTTCATAACTGGTGTAGCGGATCATTGGGTTATATTTTGACTACAAACTTGAGCCAAAATCTCAATAATAGGGAAACATGGGCTGACCCTGCCCGTAGTAACCATACCAAGTCCAAGGATTTGGTGTTGCATACATTGATGGCATTGCATATGCCACTGGTTCTGGTTGGTACCACGGCATTGGTGGATGATATTCGGGAACTGGTGGTGGTGGTGCTACATTTTCGCTCCTATGCCTTCTCTTTCTCCTTTGACCACAAGGTACCTTGTGTTTTATGTGATCACAGAAGATATAATCTTCATCAGAATCATCTTTGGAGCCACTCTCACAGCAACAATGAGAAATCTTTTTGTGTTTGGGATAGGAACCAGTTTTGCTTTGCATTGGTGATTTGTCAAAGGACCTAAGATGTGCCCTTTTGCCAATCTTCTGAAGAAACTTGACAAGCATCATGGGATTTACGTCGCCTACAACTGTTACCTTCCCCTCATTTGGATCGATGGAAACAGATTTCACTCCTATAGTCATATTTTTTCCAAATTGATAAAACACAGTAATATAAGAAAGACTATAGTGTCACAAAATAAGCCAATAAATGGAAATCTACGAGGATTTACAATAATAATAATAATGACAAGCATACCCTTTAATTGCTGCAACAAGTTTTTCATCTCCTTTGACCACCCGAGATCAAGTGTAAAAGTATTTATCTAAAAGTATTTAATTACATGAAGAAAGGAATAAAAATAAGAAACATAAAGGAAATTAATATACATATATGAAGCTTTGAATGGACAAATGGTGAAGAAGCATGCTCACCGGAGATTCAAAATGATGGCTCTCCATATGCTTAAAGCTGCAAAGACTTTCTGATCATGGGGAATAAGATAACCAGTAAACACAGCAGTAAGATTGGCTTGTGCAGAAAAATAACACTAGCAGAGCCTCCTGATATAATACAAGCAAAATATCAAACAGGGGATATTAATATATATCGTATGATTATATTGCAAATTAATTATCTTGATATTTGTGATAGATTATTGCGGGTATAATTTCTGTGATTTTTATCACTAAACACTATAATATGGCAGTAGAAATTACAATTTAGAATAGCAAGACTTGGTTTAAATTCTGAAAAACCGCGGATTTTATGCTTCACTCACACACACACAATAATCTTCCTTTCCTGATCATAGAGTTGCCCATTCATAGCCAAGTTGGCATGTAATACAGCTGGAGGATGCTCCTTTAGACATCTATAATCTCGCTGCTCTGGAGTCTGGACTGTTTGCCAGATGCATTTGAATTAATTTTCACCTTTTAATTAAAGTAAAAAAAAAAGTAAACTTTCATTTCCTTATTTAGATCCTTCACCAACAATATCAAGATAAAGAAATAAATACATAAATAAATGAATAAATAAATCCTTCCTCTTCATTGTTTTAATTGATTGAATTTCACCCTAAGTAAGTACAACTTATTTAGCAAGTAGCTATATATTTAAGGACAAATTTCCATCACGATGGGATAAGAGGCAACATTTGACGCGTACATGTTTTGAACATTTTATTATATTACAAATATTGACTTTATTAAGTTAAGGTTTTCAATATTTTTACTGTGTATTTATTTTGGTTTTTATTTTTTTTAAGTTGTTCATTTTAATCCCTTAAATTTACAATTAATTCAATATTATCCATATGCTTATATAGTGAATCTTTATCTACAATATTTTATTTTTCTAAGAACACAAGATGTCGAACACAAGATGTCCTCCCACTCTTTGAGTATATATGAGAGTAATCTCAATTCGAGTATAAGTATTTACTTTAGTCACAAGGTGCTTCTAATGATATTTGGATATATACAATGCAATTAAAGTCCTCCTACATATAATTCAATTTGCCAACTAAGCTAAATCTTATGGTCAAATTATTATTATTTTTAAAAGGTGACTTGTCACATTGATTTTGTTTTCTTAATCTAAGATTATCACATCAATAACTATTTTTTGATTAATCATCAATAACTATTTGACACATTATCATTTAAAAGATAATTTGATCGAAAAATCATCATAAGGACAACATTAGACATAATTAGCTGTAAATTTAGACTAAAATAAACATAAAGTAAGAATTTAGGAATAAAATTAGAAAATGGTGAAACAAGTCAATCCATCATGACCAGGGTCAACTGAAAACAAGGTGAGTGAGTTGACTTTATTTCAATGTGGGTTGGTGTGAGTAACCCGTCACATTTTGTAGCAGGTTGATAGGTTAACTAGTCTAAAATTGAGCGAAAAAGGTAAGTTAAGCGAGTCTTAACCCAACACAAAAAGTCTAAAAAAATGAAATGAAAAAAAAATGACCAATGGGTTAATCAACCCTCCCCTTTGCAACCCTCAATTTATGCAAAACGGGCTAAAATGACTCACCTAAAAAATTAGTTGAAAAATACAACCCAACCTATGAAACTTTTTTTTTACGGATTTTACAAGTCAACCCGTTGGGTCCAATCCGTTTTGCAATTTATAAATAAATATTGAAACCTAAAATATTTCATAAAACTTAAATTCTTGAGATATTTTTTATTCGTATTAACTAATATGTGATTACTAATAACTAATATGTGATTTAAACTCTTAGGATTGGGCAAGTGGTTATGAACATGAGTAGTTTACATGAGATTATAGGCTCAAACCTCAATATAAACATTAGTTGTACCCAAAAACTAATATGTGATTTTTTTGTTTTTTGTTATTTCATTATACTTTTGGTTATTAAGTTATCTGATCAATATGAGTAAAACGGTAGGAATAAGTTAGGTGGCCTATCAGGAACATATGACTTAACCTATTTTCAATCTATTTTAACCTATTATGTATTTATTTTATACTTATAATAATTAAAGCTTATAATATTTATATAATTTATTAATTCTAGAGTATAATTTAACTATACATACTACAATAATTTTGCTGAAGGTTAGTTACCTATTTAAAGCACAGCCTAGATTAACATAAGTTATTTCTGCTCCTACTTGTTGATCAAATACTTGAAAACCAAAAACTAGGACAAATTGATAGCAAAAAGAAAAAAGGAATTAGGACAAATTGGTGTAAGCAATAGAAGGTGTTTAGCTATACATAAGAATTCCAAGTAAGTTTTCTATATTCGTTTGAGAAAATGGTGTATAAGACTTTTGGAAAATTTTATTTACCATTTTTTTTAGATAAGGGTATTTTCATGTTAGATTTTGGGTTAGCCAAGACCAAGTTCTTTCAAGAAGTTCTTAAAGTACATCTCACATCGATTTAGTACATTCAAAAGAATTCATTTCTTTGGATGTTAGATTTATTAAACTTTGACCATCTATCTTTCTTGTAAGAATTTTATACATAATGAGGACTAATTTCTCTCATGAATGTAAGCATAGAGTTATTAAGTGACTTTAGTCATGGTGTATCCCTCTATCATATTCCATCTCATCTTGCATATTTTTCATGTTCATGTATTGTTTATTGATCTTAATTCATTACAAAAAAAAAAAAAGTGTTTTTGCGATGGATATTTTGCAGTGAATTCGAATCCATTGCAAATTACGATGAATTTTGCGATGGCGGTGGTGGATATTTGTTACAAATTTTTTGCCACAAACTTTTTCTGGCAACACATTCATTGTATTTTTTTATTTTTTTATAAAAAGAGGGCAAAATTATTGAAATAAATAAAAAATTATTTTAAAAATAAAAAATAAAAAATTTGCAGTGAAAAAATCCATTGCAAATTCTGCTACCATTTAAAAAAAAGTGACGCATATGATGAAATAGCTCTCTGTTTCTCATTTTCCCCTATTTTTCATTTCTTCCCATTGTAGCCACCAAAGGCTCCACCGCACCGCTCGCTCCTCCACTACGCCGCTCCTCCACCACATTGCTCCTTCCCCAGGCCGAGCCTCCATCGCGTCGCGCCTCCACCGCTGCTTGAGGTCATCGCTGTGACAGTAGCGTAGTGACCAGATCTGTGCTTCACTGCAATCAGTTCATGTTGGCCACCATAATAGTGCCACTACTGCTCATACTCAGAGGAACAAAATCAGAAAAAACAACTGAGATTTTGGAAAGGTGAGTCTTCTCTTTCTCTCTCCTCATTCTTCTTTTTCCTTTCCATTTGACATTTTACCAACTTCAAAAAAGAGCTCATCCTGTAAGTGCAATAAAAAAAGAGGATGGCAAGAGTCGTGATCAAGAGAAGAACAAAAATGAAGGGGAAACTGTTTCACATTCTACCACCAATGCGACTTGTGATGGGCTTAACAAGTGCAAAGACGATGGGGACATGGTTGCTTGCAAGGTTCTAAATTGCGGTCCACATTATCTGATGCGACCGCAATATTGTCGTTGCGGCCTGTGCCATAACGGCTTCAGGCCGCAATTGCATTGTGATCCAAAATCACGTGAATCAGCCACAACGTAAAGGTGTTGCGGCTGAAACATAACGGTGTTACGGCTGCAACAGGCCGCAACGACCCTTCATTCTATTTTTTCATTCAAATCAAAGATGTCAGAATGACTCAAAAGAAAAAAGAAGAAAAGGAAGGGGCTGGGAAGCAAAAAGGAAGAGGGGGTGGGGGGCGCCCGAAAGAGATGGGTTGCGGCTGTTGTGAAATGGAGATGGAGATGGAGAAAGTGAGAAACAAAGAGATGGAGATGGAGAGTGGAGATAGAGAGACCGAGTTTTGAGAGAGAAAGGAAGGAGGATTTGGGGAAAGGTAGGAGATTTGGGGAAAGGGGAAAAAGTTGGGGCTAGAATGCTAGGTATACAAGAAGGAAATTGGGCTTGGGTTTGAGAGGGATTTGGGGGTAGATGGGGCCATGGGGGAAATTAGGAAAAATTAGAAAAAAAATTTTGAGGAAAAGAGTGGGAAAAATTAGAGAAGAAGGAAATTGAAAAAAAATGTGATAAAATTAAAAATTTTGAGAATAGTATGTGAAAATTGAGTTAAGAATATTTATAATTAATTAGTAGCCTATATTAAAGGTTTAAAATTAAAGTTAATTATTGATGGGGTATTAAAAATATAACATATTTTCATAAAATTTATTCGAAACTTATTTAAGTTTATATATTATTTAGTTTCTTACTTTCTTATACTTATATATACTTAAATAAAACTTTAAAAAGACTTATTAATAATTATTATAACAATAATTATGTTATTTTAGTTATGAATTCAATTTAATTATTCTTTAAGAAATCTTATCAAATGAGTAAAAGCCTATAAAATATTAAAAATAAAGATATATGAAGAGTTATAATAATTATAGAATTTTTTTTACATTTTGTGCAAGCTTGAAAAAAAATTATGCCTTAACGACTGCAATCCGCATCGTAGCAGTCGCAATGCCTGTAATCGCAATGACCGCAATCGTATTAAAACCATAGTTGCTTGCATTTCCAAAATTGGTATTCGGCTTGCTACTTTTTTCTGGTCATTTCATTAAGTACGTACCATCAATCAAATTTTTTTTTTAAATGTATAATGTGAGTGTTATTGGTTGTTCTTTGTATTAACTGCTAATTAATAGTAAAAGCATATATATATATATATATAATGGAAATACTGATATAGAAATCAAGGAGAAATTGCATTTTTTTAACTATTTGACAAATGTTTGCTTATTTACCAGGAAGACCATTTAAAACTATATACTAGCCTTTGGACCCTTTTAGTGGAAGAATGGAATTCTACTTAGATGCTATTGCCCAAATCAGTAGTGTTGAGATAATTGAATGTTCCAATTTAGAATATACAGTTACTAGAAAATTAAATGTGGTTGAAAAGTGAATGCTGCTAATGAAGTTACTCACCATATATATGGTAATACAATAGATTGAAAGATCCCCTTCACCGTTGGACAAAGTTTTTGGTGAATTGGCTTGAAATTTTGGTATTGTTTGTGTGCAACAATGTGAAAGTCTTCAATTCTTACGAAGTGTGTGTTTGAATTCATTATTTGATTCACCTTTAATATATTCCTTCACTTTGTAAGTATTTCTTTCAAAAGACAATGGAAAACAAAATTCATTGATTTTGTAGGACAATTTTTAAAAATAACAATTATTATAGATTCAAAGAATGCAAAGAATATGAAGTTGTATGAAAGTAATTTAAAAACAAAATTATTGAATTTAACTTGGTTTCAAAATTTTGACATGATTTTTGCTAAAAGCTTAATTCAAGATATTCGAGTTTAGAAATTTTTTTTTTTACATAATAATAATGAATAATAATAATAATAATAATAAAATGTATTATTATTATTATTATTATTATTATTACAAAATTAAATTATTATTATTTTCCATTACAATGTATGACTTTGAGCAATGTATGTATATGAACAATTTAGATTCTTATGATGGTGTTTGTCAAATTTAAAACTAGTAAAAAAATATTGAAATTAAAACTAGTTTCATAGTCTATATAAAATTGAATTTGAGCTAAATAATTCTTAGTTTGTCTAAAATTGAATCTAAAGACTTGGTTTCCGACAGAACATAACGACGTTGTTTGATTCAAATAATCAATTCCACCTAATGAGAAAAGACTTTTTATTGTTGTTGTTGTCTAAATTTTGATTTTGAACTTGTCTATTATCAAATATTGTTCTGTATATCTAGTTGACATTTTCTATAGAAATTTTAAATAAGGAAAAAGAGAAAAGTAGCGAACGATTGAATTAAGGAAACTTCTTATTTAAATAAACTTTGATGCCGAACTAGTATAGAGCCAATTTTTTTATTATATGTCATTTATGTTAGATAATATGATGCATTTATGTTTCAAATTAAGCGGGACCATTGGATAACTTATTTTATTTATCTTAAGGGTAGTTTAGTATTTTATTTGTTGCATATATATTTTTACCAATTTTTTCTATTCTTGTAAGGTTGACTAATTTACCATTTTGCAATAGAGTACAAGATTGAAGACTTTCTCGAAGATTCTCAAATGCCCTAACTTTTCGAAGGTTCTAGTTGGAGACTTAGAGCCATACATTGTTAATCTTAATATGGTACAAAATATAATGATGTTGCGTAAGCCCATCTACGTCATTCCATTCATTTGGACAATTTGAACTCTAGGTATTTTTTTGTTAGCGAAAAAACCCGATGCACCCGTATCTTAATTTTGTGGTTCTCTTTGGTTAGGGTTTTATAGAGACTCATTTGAAGGCAAAAAAATGGGATTTTGTGTTTCTGGGACAAATTTTGTGATTGTTTGCAATGGCTAGCGGCCATGCGAAAGGACATTCTCTTCAATCCATTAGTGTGAGTTGAATAAGCGAGGAATTATTCATATTGGAGTTATGTATTGAAGAGTCTTTTTTTGAAAGGACAAGAGAATGTGGTTGGCTTATGATTTTGGAACCTCATTGATTGATGCCAAAAAATGAAAAAGATGGGAAATATGCAATAGAGATTAGAAACTCAAGATGGGGAGGTAAAAATTCAAGATTATTACTTGGATCAACAAAACTTGGAGTTGGTTCTTAGCCCATAGAGGGTTCAACTAGCAAAATATGAAACGACCAAGGAGGCATTTGGGATCATTTGCAAAAAGTTATATGAATGCATATCATGTAATTTTGCAAAGCAATATTGGTTGGAGATAGATATTCGAGCTCTTCAACAAAACAACATGAGCATTACAGAATTTACATTTTCTCTTTGTGAGCAATTTTTGGGATAGTTAGGTTGTAATACTAACCCAAATTATTCGAGTTACAAGTTTTAATCGCGATACATTGACCGTAGAGAAGAAGTTACAACGGAGATGGCAAATTGGTTTAGAATTTTTGATGGAGTCTTCGAGATGATTTTGAAGGGCTTCGGTCATATGTAACAATTTTGCATCGTAATCCTCTTCCAACTATTGATTGAAGGTTGTTAATGAATTGTTAGTTCAAGAGATATTGAGTTAAGAATCTCAATCAACCGAAAAACGAGGAATGTAGACAAAGGAATCCTCCCCAACCCATTTATTTTTGTTGTTCAATATTTCTAACAAAGGTAAATCTTATGGAAAGGTTGGTTACGATGAATGTAGTTTTTATTGAAAGCTTTGGAGAGTAAATTGGAAAGCCCAATGTCCAAAATTGTTGAATAAGTCGCAAGGTTCATGGTTGAAGAGGCTTTTAACACCCGTATCTCAATGGAGACCTCCTATACTTTGAAGCCAATGAAACTTCAAGTCTCCAACATCAAATGTTGCTCGCATGCGCGCTTGTTCCTCCGTCACCGAGAGTACATCATTTTCTAGGGTCCTACGGGATGGATCTCGATTTTCGAGCAATTGAGGTTTCTTACCACATTTGAACCACATGTATGTAGCCGCCTAATCCAATATAGGTTGCCACCACTCCTTTAGTCAAAGGTCGACCATATCTTCACCCATATGGATGAGATTGACTCTAGAGCCTCTCATCATATGTCATGTGATTTTAAATCATTTGTGTCTTTACATCCCGCCTCAGTTCCTTGGGGATGATGTCGGGCCATGACTCGCGCGATCTAGTTGATCTCGGACCTATTTCATTTTTTAATCTTGTATTAGTAATGATGTGGTCTATTTTCACATCTCATTTGTCCATTTCGGATGTTTGCGAATACATTCTCCTAATCTCACTTTGAGTCTTGTTTCTTTAATTATTCCATAGTATATTTGTGTTATCATATGGTTTACTCATATTTTATTTTCTTCCATCCTCTTTTTTGTGTATGATGGCGCAATCGGTTGAGGATGGATCGTGTGGGACCGGAGGACGGCCGTGAGGCGGGGGACATGTTATATTCTGATGGCGTGGACACGAGAGACACTGCGTGTTAGACGTGCTCTTCTAGTGTTGACTGTCATCTTTTTGTTTGAATTCCTTATCTTCTAGTTTTTATTGCCCACACGGGTTATTGCGCATTCTCGTCTTGGACATGGCTCTTCCCATCCGAAATACTTAGCTTCACATGCCAGGGGGGCTTTAGGAAAGTTACAATCTAATGATATCGGGTTTCGACTATTGTAGTTGCAAACTTGCTAAGTTTGTGCGCTTTGCCTAGGGATTTTCTAAAAGTAGCCGGGGCACGCATTGACATGACATGCACTGTGGTTGACTTGGTTCATTCGATGATGATGTATGGGGACCATCACTTCGCTTGCTTGGGGTTGCTACCAAAGGTGGTTCTAGATATTATGTTATCCCGTTCATTGATGATTGCTTAGGGACGTATTATTGTTGGGTTTATCTTATGAAACATCGTTCGCGAATTTTTGGCATTTATCATATGTTTCGTGCTTTTGTTAAAACTCAACATAATGTTGTTATCAAGTGCTTTCCATGTGATCTAGGTGGTGAATATACTCCCTAATAAATTCTATGAATTACTTGCTTTTGATAGGACTTTTTTCACCAAACTTACGTTTGCGACACTTTCAACAAAATGGAGTATAAAGTATTGAGTGAAGAAAACATCGCCAGTTCTTCGATGTTGAAGAACGATGAGGTATGTCTCGTTACAATCCTTTGATATATTTTCTTATGCATTGTCTTAAGTGATTTTTTGAGGGGTTTATAATGGCAACCATACACGTCTCAGCGGTGGCAAGATACATGTCATTTTTGTGTAATTCCTTCTGCTAGGGACATACGGCGCAGGTTTGTCTTCCATATTTGAAAAATTATATGGTTGTGTTCCGATTATTCGCCCCATTTGAGAGTCTTTGGTTCTACTTGCACTTTGTTCTTCGTCCATGATATAGAACGTAGTAAGTTGTCTTGTTTGATCAAGCCGATTTGTGTTTTTCTTGGTTATGGTGATGGTCGAGTAATGCGTTGGTTATCGTTGTTATGATCCCGCAAATCTGTGGGAAAACTTTATATCTCACGTCATGTTGTGTTTCTATGAGCATATTATATTTTATTCCATTCCTTCTAGTCAACATATCCTTACCAAATCTCGATCTCACCCACATTGATCCTTTGCGGGAGCACGCGTACGATGGACACCGTCCCAGCTCCTCTTTCGTGACCCAGTAGCCAAAATAACGCGGCGATGTTGAGAGGATTAGCGGGGTCGGACACGAGTTTCGACATTCAAATGCCTCTTTTGTCCCCCGCGCCTCCCCAAGAACCCCCCGTGATCGTGGATCCTCCTCCTCCTCGTTATCCTCATCGTGATCGTAAGTCCACTAAATTACCAGATTTTGTTTATTCTAGTTATTCCACTTCTTTTTCTTCCTTCTTAACCTTTATTCACCCACCACCGAGTCATCTTCCTATAAAGAGGTCCCTCTTCTTAATCCCTTTTGATGCGCCCAGGCTATGGACATTTAGAGGAATATATTTATTGATTTTTGTAAAATACTAAGAGAATATATACTGTGGGACCTAATTGATTACTCTATATATCTTTTCGCCAGACTTTTAAAACTACAATTGGTTCTCGTTGAGTATATAAGATCAAAACCAAACCGATGGGGTCCGTTGAGAGATACAAAGCTCGCTCGAAATTTTTACTAATTCAAAGGTTTTTCTTAACAATTTGGTATGGATTATGAAGAAATTTTACTCACTATCATCCGAATTCAACAAAATGATTCTATTCGTACTCTTATTGAAGATCGCATTTAATTTTTATTATATGTTGTTTAAATTATTTCTCAAATGGAAATAAAATATCAATTCTTCAATAATGGTGATCTTCAAGAAGAGATTATTTTTATATTTCCTACACCAAGACAATTAAAAGCAAATAATTAATCCAATCGTTTTGAAATTGATCAATAAATTGAAAAGGCTCTTTTTTTAAAAAATAACGGCTCAAAAAATAAACATATGTGTTATGTAATTCTCCTTCATGATTACATCTCTATGATTAACATCTCAATTTGTCACCGCATGATATTATATTTGTTTCTCGTAATTAGTATGCATTCATTAATAAACGTTTATAAATATCATTAAGTATTTATTAACGTTGATTAATGATTTCATTTTATTGCTTGGGGATGATGTTGATTTGGCGTTTTTGGATTGTGGAGTTGAAACTCCAATTGGCCCATCGTTTGAGATGAAAGACTTAGGTACTCTTCATTACTTTTTGAAAAATTAAAAGTTGCTTACTCTCCTAGAGGTTACCTCCTTTCTATAATCTAAGTACATTGGTAAACCAGTTGAACAAGCTCATCTTGGAAATAGTTAAAAAAAGGATATTTGAGCATAATGTTAAAAAATATTTTGATAAATGGTGTTATTTGTGATCCCACTTTGTAAAATACTAATTAATAGTAAAAGCATATATATATATATATATATATATATATATATATATAATGGAAATACTGATATAGAAATCAAGGAGAAATTGCTTTGGTGACAAATGTTTGCTTAGTTTCAGGAAGACCATATTAAACTGCTTAGCCTTTGGATGGCGTGGAAGAATGGAATTCTACTTAGATGCTATTGCCCAAATTAGAAGTGTTGAGATAATTGAATGTTCCAATTTAGAATATACAGTTACTAGAAAATTAAATGTGGTTGAAAAGTGAATGCTGCTAATGAAGTTACTCACCATATGGTAATACAATAGATTGAAAGATCACTGTTGGACGAAGTTTTTGGTGAATTGGCTTGAAATTTTGGTATTGTTGTGTGTGCAACAATGTGAAAGTTGCTGGCAGGGCTGTGTGTTTGAATTCATTACTCTTGATTCACCTTTAATACATGAAAACAGGAAACAGAAAGACAATGGAAAACAAAATTCAATGTTTGTTACTGTCGTAATAGGACAATTTTCAAAAAAAAACAACTTCGATTCGAAGAATGCAAAGATATATGCAGTTTGTTGAAAGCCTGAAACAAAATTATTGAATTTAACTTGGTTTCAAAATTTTCACTGATTTTGCTAAAAAAAATCACTGATTCAGAATTTTAATAATAATAATAATAATAATAATAATATATTATTATTATTATTATTATTATTTTCCATTACACATGCTGACTTTGAGCAATGTATGTATATGAACAATTTAGATTCTTATGATGGTGTTTGTCAAATTTAAAACTAGTAAAAAAATATTGAAATTAAAACTAGTTTCATAGTCTATATAAAATTGAATTTGAGCTAAATAATTCTTAGTTTGTCTAAAATTGAATCTAAAGACTTGGTTTAGATAATAACATACATTTTGTTTTATTCAAATAATCAATTTATCTTAAGGGTAGTTTAGTCTTTTATTGTTGTTGTTGTCTAAATTTTGATTTTGAACTTGTCTATTATCAAATATTGTTCTGTATATCTAGTTGACCTTTTCTATAGAAATTTTAAATAAGGTAAAAAGAGAGAAAGGGGAAGTGAATTAAGGAAACTTCTTATTTAAATAAAACTGACTAGTATAGAGCCAATTTTTTTATTATATGTCATTTAAACTAGTTTTATTATATTTCATTTAAACTAGTTATTTCATGTAAAAAAACACATGTTCAGGAGATTCAACAACAAATGAAGTAACAGAGTCAACAACGTGATTTAGAGTAGAAAATGTGATTTCAACGATATCAGTGTCAACAAAATAAATGAATTGGTAATTCGTTGAAAACATATTTAAAATTCATTGGCACTCAGCTAGGCTAGCAACAACCACTATTAGAAGACAATGAGAATACTGAAGATGATCATGAAGATGACAGTGATGATGAGGATATGGATTGAAATTGATATTTGAGTGCTGTATGAATTGTTATATTTCTTTTGAACATTTTTATGAACCTAGTTGTGGACTTAATTTTAGTTTTAACTTTCTATGGATCAAGTTGTATTTTGACAAACTTTGTTTAAGTAATATAATTTATTATGTTTGTTTTTTGAATTGATTAGATGCATTGACAAGAAGATTTAGATATGTAAAAATTGTTTGTTTTGTAATTGAAGATTTTTTGAGCATTAAAACAATATTAAAAGCATATTTTTTTCTCCATAAAATTTGTCGCAACTTGGCGCAAAAATTAGCTGTGGAAAATCTGCAGCAAAATTAGCAACAAAAAAATTCACCGCAACTCCAACAACGAAAGTCAGCGTATTACCGAAGAGATTTGTGGTGGCTTAGCGACAGATATAGTGGCCACAAATTTGCAGCAAAAATTAAATCTACCGCAAACTATATTACGACCAGGATTTTTGCGTCGATCACGAATCCGCAATAAATCCACTGCAAATTGATAATTTGTGGAGGATTTTATCTTGTTTGCGGCGGGATTAATCTTTTGCAAATTATGACTTTTTTTGTAGTGATTTTCTACAATAATTGTGCTTATGCTATGTTTTATAAATTGTTTCTTTTCTCTCTTATTTTTAGGTACAAGAAATTTTAAGAGGATGAGCAGGATTGCTCTATTATAAGGTGTTGTACTTAAAAGATTGTCATTAAGCATCAAACACATGACTTTTTGGTGACGAAGTTGGATCTTACCAGATGAGGTAATCATCATTAGCAAATTATTTTGAATAACATAAAAACTACTTTGAGCAGAAATTAAGGATGACATACATGATCTGATTCAGAGCATAACGGTTGAAGGAGTCCTCTTTGTGCGGTAGTGGCGGAGAGAGGTAGTACATATGCAAAGTACTTTGACATTTAAGTCAAAGTGTGTATTATGAGAATAAAGTATATTAGAGTAGATACATATTTAAATGACTTAATCCTCTATTTATAAAGTAAATTTACTTAATATCGGATGAGATACTATTTAAATATGATTAGGATAAGTAATCACGAGGATAAGTTCTCAGAATTTTTATGTTTGAGAGAGATTCAATTGAGATAAAATACTTCGCTTAGTAAGTAATTTACCACAAAGGACACACCAATAAGAAGCTGCGATTAGACCAGTCAAGGTAGGCCGCTCTTGCTGAGCTTAGATCCGACATCCGAGATACCAATCCATAACAAAACATTTAAAATTTAACTTCGAAATTATCTGACTAACCAATATGGCAAGAATTACAATATATCAACCTTAAAGTGAGATAATGTCCTCTTCTTTAACTTCTATGTTAAGGAACAAACAAAGGAAGTAACCGACCTGTTAAAGAAGGAACACAACACACAGTTATTAGTTGATAATTGATAAGTGATTCTCAGCTATAACGCTGTACGACAAGTGTATCAAAAGAAAACATTAAAAAAATAAAATAAAAAGTTGTAACCGCGTAATCGTTGTCCGTTTTTCATGTAGCTAGAGATTAGAGCAAGAGACACAAAGGGAACACCATCATTAATAATATTCAATCATTATGTCATGTGCAACGCGGGCCTATCTAAAAATCATAAACATATATCTATGTTGATAAACTGTTGTTGACCAGAGTTTCAGATCTGGCAGTGGCACTAGCTGTTGTGTCTGTCACTGTTACCCACCAATCTGTAAAGAGCTTCTTACTTCATAGTTCTTAGGTTAGAGCCTAGTAGTATTATTATTTCGAAGGTGCTCCAAATGGGGAAAAGATCTTGGGTGTGCACTGTTATCACCCAGGTGTGTCTTTGCTTTGCTCTCTACATAGCTCTCAACTTGGGCCACCGTGAGGCCTACTTCATCAACAGAAATGCAAGTGGGTCTCTTGATCTTTACTTCATCAGTGTCAAAGGGGGATTCAGACCCCTTAACCAACAATTCCATCTTCTCAGACAGGTGAATTTTCTGTTCTCTCTTTATCAAGGAAACATTTTTAATTTGTGCAGCATCGTAAACAAAGAAATTTGCTGTTTTTCATGCTTAGAGTTAGGGATGATGGGTTCTATTTTGTTATTGTGACTTGGCATATTCAATCACGTAATGAAATCTCAACTAAGCCAGATATCTGGATTGACCACAATGGAATATGCTATTAGAAAATCCATGCATGTACCTTTTTTCCCTACATTTTCTTGGCATGAAGAGGTTTCCCACTTATTTGTTGGAAATTAATGGCCCCAAAAACAATAAAGCATATATTTGGATTTTATTCTCTTTTTCTCTTCCATAAGTAACACATTGCACATTAGTTTCTACAGTGTACTAGTTCTTATTTTGCTCGCCTTTCTTATTTCTGTCTCTCTCTCTCTGCCTGATGATCTTGAAGATGGAGAAGGTTGCAAGAGCTTACAAGGCAAGTTTTGTTGTGAGCAGCAGTGAGCTTGGGGAAGATGATCCACTCATGCAGAATGTAAGTTCATTTTGTTTGTTATGTCGTTTCTCTGACCTATGTAGCTATTCTCTGGTGGATTTTACTGAAATGTTAATACTGGTAGAAATAGATTTCTTAAGTTGAAACAATAGATTTTCCTTTCTTTGATGTCAATTTGTTCAAGTGGTTATGGTTGATGTTGCTTTTATTTCAATGACATATGGTTTCATTGTGTTCAATTATGAGCAATGGTATATTCTTTTACAGGCTACTCACCGTTTTCCATCACTAGGACTTCCCTGGTATACCATCCTCTAAGCAGTCTGTTAATCTGTGTTGGTACATTTGCATCACATGGAAATGTTGTCGCCACGAAGTCTTGAATTCTAATGTATTGTTTGGAAAATTCACTATCCTCTGTCAATTCTGCTAACTGAGATAGTTATGAAGAGACTTACTTTGCAGGTACACTACAACTGCTTCAAAATCAAAAGGACGAGAAGTGGGTTGCTTTGAAAAGAAAATCAAGATATCTAATGGGAAAACCTTAGAGGTTATAGGTGTGGATACTGAATTACTGCAAGTATGTATTTGTTTGTTCAATAAAAGTATTTTTATTTGTGCTAATCATATCATTTGAATTCAGTAATCAGTAAGGCATTTTACAGAAGAATTTCTATAGTAGAGAAATCTGATTAAATTCCGTTGTGCTTTTCTTAAACATTTACCATACCTTGTTATTAATACTATTCAATTATTTTCATCCCATTTATCTGTGTTTTCAATTATAATTTTTTTTATAAATGTTTTCCTTCATTATTCAAGTTTGTATTTAATATGTCTGCATAATTCCAAGTCACACTCTAATTCATGATATTGCATCTAATAAGGTTAAAAAAGCATGCCAATTCTTTACCCCTTGTTTATTTCGGTTGTCATATCAAGTGGTATAGAAAACATTTGAAGTTAATATTCTAAATTGAACTCTTAGATGTATTAGTTTTAAACAGTTTTGTATAAAGTAGAAGTGCAAACATATCAATGTCAGAGGACTAAAAAGAACCAGGGGGAGGGGGGCTATTCTGACAATTTTTTTTTAGCTTTTTAACTTCTAGAATCTTTGAATTATTATTTTGTTTTTCTTCCGGTACAATTTATATTGTTTTAAGTTATGTCAACTTGCTTTCCTACTCATCCTTCTAAGTTTTGATCCACCCTACAAAGGCACTGGGATTGACAGGCTGAAAATTTTGAAATTGAGTTTATATCTAGCTGATACCTTGTGGATATAAATCAACAAGTTCTTTACCTGTCTGTATTGTTCCTTTGACAGTGAATTCATAGGTTGAAGTAGAAGATTACTGAATTATTTGGCTTTGCTATGAAATTATTATTCATTTTGATCCTCCTAAAGAAATAAGTTCTCATATATCTGAAAACTAAAAGGCTGTTAATGTAGCAACAGATACTAAGAATTAAGTATATATTATTGCTGCTGGGACCACTATTTTACTGGCGGAAGGAGATCAACTTGAGATGTCACAAGCCTAGAATATGAATAGAAGATTACAAAATGGAAACTGAGGCACTAAGATCCTCTAAAGTGTAGGATGCACTTTAGAGAGTAAAGTGTGTGGATAACGGTTGATGGAAGAATCCACAGTTTAGATCTCTATAAAGTACAGCAACTAAAACAATCAATAGATTTGTGAGAATCTATTCCCTAATTTTTTTCCTTTTGCCCATTGACTTGCACTTTACTCTCTAAAGTATTCCCTGCACTTTGAAGGAGCTGAATCCCTATTCTAAGTAATAATGTTGATTATTAGTGTATCAGCGATGACAAAACTCCTTAAATACTGTACCTCTTGTTTCTTTTGTTGGCTTTCCATAACTGCCATCACTTCTTTTTCTATCCAAAGAAAAAAGGGAAAAAAAATGTTCAATTACCGTCGTACCATGGTCTGGCATCTCTGAAGACTTGATTTATGATAGGATACAATGACGTCGTTTGATCCATGTAACCGACCCCACTTAGTGGGAAAATGCTTGGTTGTTGTTGTTGTTGTTGTTGTTGTTGTTGTTGTTGTTGTTACCGTTGTACCATGGTCATCCAGATGCATATGTGAAACTACATTTTTGTGGTAACTTAAAATTGCTTCTGTTTGTATTTTCATTGCCGGAAATTTTTTTGTTGCTGGGGGAAGGTGGGGGGCTTATTGAGTTCTGCCGGACAAGATGAGTATACTTGTTGTGCATTTAACAATTGTTTCCTTTCTCCAGTAAACTATAACAAATATATATATTTCTCATCTCATCCTCTGGTTTTTTTCACCTTTTTCACTTCAATTGGTCTCCCTTACTTTTATTGTTCATCTGGCATCTCATACATGAGTCCAGCTCTTTTTTAATCCCTCTTTTTTCCTTTAATTGGTTTGAGTCCAACATCATCTAGCTGCAATTTACTTTGTGTTAGTGTATTAGCAAGCTTTAGTGTCTTTCTCTCATCTGTTTTCTTTTCTGATACTGAAGGACTCTGTCTTGAGGGGATCATTAAGTGGCAACGGAAACAGTCAATTACATTGGCTGATCAGAACACTGGAAGCAAATAGTAGCAACTGGTATGATCAGTTTGGGAATCAAATATTTTTTTTCCAGTCTGACTTTTTCATAGGATTACATTTAAAAAAAATAAAAAATTCTCAACAACCTATACTATTTCAAATTTTTATGCAATAATAAAAATTCATTCCAGTTGTTGATAAACACTTAATCTCTTTTGCAACTTTAGGCGCATTGTTGTTGGATACCAACCGCTGGTCATTTGTGGAGAGAATAAGGAGCAAATGAAGAACAAGCAAGTTTTAGAGCGTTTGCGCCGTATATTTCTGAAATTTGCAGTAGTAAGCACAAAGCAGTTATTACATTTACTATAGGGAAAATTTTCACATATTAAAGTAAAAAAAGTAGGAGAACTAAAGAGAGTAGGAAGAGGAGTAGTATATTTCTGCTTAATCAGAATGTTCACAAGAAAGTAGTATATATAGGGAGCTGTACATTAAACTAGGCCCTATGAAACAAGCTAAACAAGCCTAAAAAATAAGCAATAATAAAGTACTGAAAACAAGACCTACAAAAAAATGGAAAACGTGGGAACCGACCATCCCTTTCAACCAGCCACCGTCCATCTTTCCACATAAAGTTTTGACATGATGACTGAACTGACTCTGATCTGACATTTATCCATGTATTTACTCTTCAGAATGTGTACCTGAGTGGCCAAGATTGCACTTACCATTCCAATGACAGTGGAGTTGCTTACATTGGGAACCCTGGCCAGATTGAGAAAGAACCCTATTCAGTTTTTCTAAATGGAAATTCTGTCTTTAGCAGGTGAGTATTCACCTTCAGTCCCAGTGTTTTGTGCTTTACTCAACATCTGTTACCTACCTTATGAATGCATCCTTTTTGTTTTTGTCCTTCTAGAGAATTGGCTAATGGATTCCTTCTTCACAGAGTCAGCTCAATGCAAATTGTGAGTAACAAACTATATGCAACTATCAGTCATGAATATTCTGAAAAGACTTAGGGATTTAGATATTCATTGGTTTGAATTATTCCAAATTGTTTTTGACACAGCTGTTTACTCCTACTTAGTACATTAAAGTCTATGTTGCACAAAATTTATGAGTCGAATTATGCATGACATAATTCGTTAAACACCGAGGATCCAGTAATTTTGTCAAATGTCAAAATGACTCTACCCCTTTGTTTGGATGTGGAGAGAAAATGGGAAGAGAGAAAATGAAAGGAAAGAAAATGGAGAGAAGAGAAAATGAAGAGAAAAATATGTTTTCTCTTCATGTGTTTGGATGAAGAGAAAATTGAAAGAAAGAAAATGAAGATTGTATAAAAAAGTGAGTGAAAAAATATATAATTATATGAAATGACATACATATCCTTATTATAAATGTAATAAGATACAAATATTTTTTTATTTTATATATATCTATATTAGGGTAACTTTAGTTTTGTTTAATGTTTGTCCTCCTCAAATGATTCAGGAAAGTAGAGAGCAGATCATGAAACATGATAAATATACCTCCCTTAGCAGGCGTCGATCATTCAAATCATATCTGTAGTTAGACAGTGGGACCTTACTGAAGACAACAACCTTTGTATACAAATGGCAGCCATATATAAATGTAATTGAGATCCCCACACCATTAGAGAGGGTAAGATTTGTGGCTCAAGCATTAATAACAGTCAGACCATGACAAAAGAAAAGATACCTATACAAACCCATTCTGCTAGCCAAAGCTGCTATTTGCTCAAAATCGCACCTATCCTTTTTCTACCTTGAGATCAACTCTTGCTTACTCTTGTCATTTAAAAGCATGGTTAATTTCTGCTTCCACTCAGCAGTGTTATCATTGAGGGAAGCACTCTGATAAGCAAGTTTTGGGGAGGAAAAAAAAATTTTCAATATAAATAAGGAATATATGCATTAAATTCAAATACTACTTCACAAAAATCCACACTTCTAATAACAAGAAATCCTACACATCTTATCAATCAAAATACTCATCACAAAGCACATTGACGTTAAGAAGGCACTTTATTAGCAAAGACGGACCAAGCTACTAGTAAAGCATAACCCTCTGTCTCTCCAAACTGATCTGACATATATGAAAGGTTACTTCAAATTACTGAGCATAAAGGAAACTTACAAAATAAATTTTAAAGAAAATGAAAGAAAAACAAAAGGCATGCTGAAAGTAACTAAATCACAATTAACAAGCAAAATGCAGATAAATGTTTTAGAGAGAATCTAGGGGAAAAAATGGTAAAATGGGAAGGCACCAATTGAATAAGAGGGAATAGGCACTAATTACCATATTCAGAAACAGTAAAAAATCAATCCAACAATAAAAATAGGAATGTGAAACAAAACCATCATTAACAACCAAAAAAATAAAAGGACAAAAAAAAAGCTGAAATACAAACAAGCATTGTAAGTAATCTCACTGGCTATGATGAAGCCTCAAGTTCACGATCCCAACCTTTATCGAAAACCCCATCGTCAGAAGCAGAAATATAGGGCGAATTCCCCGTGTTAGGAACTTGCTCCGGAGAGCTTAGGCGGTGGTGCGGCGAAACGTAAACGGCGCCGTATGAGGATGGTTGAGGAGGCAGTTCCTTCATGGCGAGAAATGGAAAATGATTCAGTGAGATTTAAGGTTTTGAAGGCTGCAGATAAGAGAGAAGAGAAAAGAGACGAGGACATGCAATTAAAGGCCCGACGTCGTCGTCTTTGATGACCAGCACACGTCGCTGTAGTTGTTGCTCTGCAATTCGATGGACAGAAACACAAGGATATAAATGTCATTTCAACCGTTTTTTATCATCTTCTCTCATTTTCTTCCCAAGAATGCGAAGAAAACTTTTTGCTGGGTCCCACTTGACTTTTTTTCTTTCCTTCCTGTTTTCTCTCCTCAACCAAACGAGAGAAAAGTACAAAATTATCCCATTTTCTCTCCTCCCATTTTCTTTTCACTCATTTTCTCTTGAAAAAAACAATGGGTACAGATATTTGTCGAAGCACAACTAATGGATCTTCCTATGGCAGGTAACCTACTATATAAATTTAGCTGGAGAAGTTGTTTACAAAACTGTGCTCCAACAGAAGCGTAAAGAGGTCATGTAAATATTTCCAGTTGAAGATCGACAACTTTCATTACTGTCTGTTGGACTGGGATTTGCTATTATGGACCCGTCATGTTTGGGTCCATAGATGTATCATTTTTATTTTTTTTATTAAACAGGATTTATATACAGATTTAAATGTCTGTAAATTTTTTGTATGAATAGTTATTTATAAAAAATACGAATTTAAGTATTATTAAATTAAAATGTGTAGAATTTTAAATAATTAATCTTAGTTATTGATTTTTTTAATTAATAAATTAATAGTTTATTATTATTGGTCCATTATATTTTGAGTTCCATATTAGATAAACTCCTTGGGGGGTTAATTTGTGGAGAATTACTTGAGTAAACTGTGCTCCAACATGCAGTTATTCTTTCTAGCGTTGGCGCTTCTGTGCTACCTCACGCTTTTATGTCCTATTTCATCAGAAGTTTTCCCCAGTTTGCTTCCCAAACCAGAACAAAGTTGTCCACTTCAAAGCCATTTTTTAACAACTTTTCAATAGTTTGGGAAGTATTGTAATGTTTCAGAACCTGAAGATGTTTAAGATTCATTTGCTTCATTCATAGTATTTTATGCTCTCTAGTTTTGGTATTATCTAGGGAAAATTCACAATCAAAGACCGAACTGGCGCATTTATTACAGTTAAGGACAAAATAACTACTAGGTGGTTTTATTTAGTTTAAAATTAGAATTAATAATCATCATAAGCGGTTATTTGGTCCTAAATACTAATAAATTATTTAAATAGATCCCTTTAAGTGTAAGTTCCCCTATTAGTTATCAATGATCTTTTGGTCTAACAAAAATGATGAAGCAGCTTACACTATCTTTGGATGATAAATAATAAAGAGAATGAAAAGCGAATGAGAAAAAAATGAAATAACTTTTCTTGAAGTGTCTTACACTATCTTTATATGATAAGTAATAAAGAGAACAAAAAGAGAACAAGGAGAAAGGAAATAATTTTTTTTTTATTGAGAGTTTTAAAATATATAAGAAAGGAATAGAACACATAAAAAATTATTTTCTCTCTCTTTCCCTCAAATGTCTAACTTTTGTTTATCAAAAATTGAGTTAAAATGTGAGAAACACATGTATAATGAAATTCCATTCTATTCTATTAATGAAACTTCTAAATAAAGAAAATGATAACTATACTTTATTCTTTTCTTTTTCTTTCCGGTTCATCCCACCTATTTTATTATGTTCTATTAATGAAAAAATATCTAAATATAAGATTAATTAGTGGCCACGTCTAACATGCTCCTTGGATGCACCTTTGATACAAGTCGTTGGATTGTCTCAATTTTTTGTCAACGGCTATAATCAATTTCCCACTAATGGGTTATCCGGTTAGAGGGAATTGATTTTAAACCCAACCTTTTTATGATGCCCATTAGATCTGGTCTGGTGTGTGTAATCCAACGGTTCTAATATAACTTAATAATTTAATGAATTAAAAAACTAATTGGTGCAAAATCATTTTGCCTGAAATGAACGAACCCTAAATCGAAAGCCACCCGAGTCATCTCTGTCCGTTGCCGGTGGTGAGAGACGGTGTGTTGCTTCGACAATCAGACGAGGTGCTCGTGCACTGCGGGCGTGCAAGTCATTACTTTGGATTTGAGACCGGAGGTGTTGCGGCGACCTTCAATGATTTGAGGTAATGGTAAAATTACTGTTTCTTGGAAAGTTTGAAAATGAAATTAATCCAAAGCGGTAGTCAATGTTATGAGTTAAGGATGCTTGCATTTGTGATTGTTGATTATTACTGAAATTTTTCGTTGATATTGAGATGATGGATTATCTTTTGTAATTTAATTTGATTCTTATGTTATGCTTCAGAAATTAGTATAAGGAATTACTTGGCTGCAAGCATGGTTGAATGTTGTATCACCAACCATTGCTGGTCTCAAGCACTTGACAGGACTGTACTTGCATTACAACTCTTTGTATGGAGAGATACCTAAAGAAGTTGCAAAGTTGACTGAGCTAAGTGATTTGTATTTGAATGTGAATCATTTGTCTGGGGAAATCCCACCTTAGATTGGTAAAATGGAGAACCTGCAAGATAAATGGTTCTGTTTTTGGTGAAGAGTTTGAAACTTTTAGTGTTCTGCATCTTTATTTTGCTTCAAATGGTCTCTTATTGAAAGTTTGTTTCTTTTTTGTGCATTTAAGTGATGTTTGGTTATGGGTTTTAGTGAAAGATTTGAGCTTGATTTTGTTCATTCGTTGCCATTAAGTTTCATGTCATGTGATTGACTTTCCATAACCTTTTTCCCCCCCTCAAAAGGTTGGTTCTCTTGCTCTCTAATGTTCCAAAATAGTTAATTCATGAGAAGGAAAAAGGAATTATAGCGTTTAATACTTTTGTACTCCTTGGTAGTGAACATGTTTTGACAGAAATTTGCTTTAGAAGACACTTTATGCAACTATAAATATGATTTTGAACAACCTGATGTCTTCTGGTTTAATTTCAAGAGATAGGTGTGAACTAAGGAATGAAAGGGTAGCAGTATGAACAATATTTAATGGTTTTTTCTTGAAATACAGTCAAAATTCCTACAATTTACAAATGATTCCAAAAATCTAAACATATTACTATAGACAACAATCACTTTTAACTCTATTGACTATTACTAGCCTTCTCTCTATTTAATATTTGTTCTTTAGAATTGAAGTTGCAACCAAAAATTTGATTTTTCCCACTGTTTTCTTTAGCTTTCCATAGAAATAGTGTTTGATTGGTGGTTCAATTTTGGAAGTGTGCTTATTTTGGCTTTTTTACTTGCTTTGTAGTTTTGTTATAGTCAACTGACAGGAAGCATACCTACACAACTAGGTGATTGAAAAATCGTAGTGTTGTTGTTCTCCAGTCAAACCAGTTAACTGGTGCTATCCCTGCTAATCTTGGTGATTTGAAAATGTTGATGAGGCTAGATTTGAGCTCTAATCATCTCTTTGGTTCCATTTCCACTAGACTAGCTGATGTTCCTTTATTGCACGTTCTGGATGTTCACAACAACACTCTTTCTGGGAATGTACCTCCTGGTAATAATGAGGCTTTTTGACCAAACTATCCTTAGTGGCAAAATTATTTACCAAATCATCATACTTTTGGAATTATATATCAAATTGTCACACCTTTTGTCACATTGGATATTTTTATTATTTTCAAGTGCCACGTGGATAACGCCAAAGTTGTTGGCACTATCCTCGTAATTACGTCAAAACGGCTGGTGATACTTACGTGGATACACTACAGCGCTAGGCGTTATTCACATAATAGCGCCAGTGACTCTAGCATTTTCAACTTAATAACGCCAGGCGCATTGGCGTTAGCCACATAATAATGCCACATGCATTGGCGTTATCCACATACGCTGCTATAAATAGAGCTCTGCTCTCCTTCTCACGAACAAACTCTTCATTTCTCAAATTTTCACATTCTCTCTGGACTCTCTCTCTCTAAACTCTCTCCCAAGCCCTCTTTTGGCTGTAGCTTGTGGGAAAGATATTTGGATAATCATATATGTAAATATTTTTATTCATCATTGGATTATTTTTATTATTATTTCTATTCTCATTGCTGATTATTTTTATTGTTATAATTATTGCTTTTTTTATTTAATTATGTTAATTGTGTATAGTATATTTTTTATGTTGACTAATTTTGTTGGTTAGGAGATTTTTAGAATTTGTTTGTACAAAAATTAATAGTTTGAATATTAGTAGGGTAACAAATTTTTTTAGTTGACACATGTGCTGATTATGCATTTTTTTTGTTGTTTGTAATTGATTAAAATTGTGAGTTTATTGAAATTGAAATTAGTAAGATTTAGAAAAAATTTCTTATGAAAATTAATAGTATGAATTCATTATTATGGGTAGCAATTTTGTTTCGGTTGACACATGTGTTGATTAATTTCATACTTGTTGTGTTGTTATGTTTTAGAAGTTTGAGAAGTGAAATTAAGATGGCAAAACATTTTGTTGTTCCTATTTACTATAATGGTAGAATGTATGAAGGTGAAGACGATCTAATGTATGAAGGTTCTCATCTTAAGTTTATCATGATTAAACGTGATACAACTTTTGAGTTTCTGAAAAGTAGAATTCATTTAAAATTAAGGCTCCAAGAAAATCAATATGTGTCCAGTGTTGTGTATCAATTTTCACAATAGAGCAATGTACTGAGATGTATAGTTCTTCCATTAGAAGATGATGAAGATGTTACTTGCATGATAGATTGCTTTGATCAGCATTCGAACTTAACTTCCATGGAGTTGTATGTTGAGATAGAAACGAGTGAGCACAACGAGCATGTTGAAGCTCCTTCTAAAATAGAAATTGAAGCAGGTCGTTCTAATCTTCCTGAATCGGCGTACCCTTTCAACACTAAATTCTCTATGACACGTGTTGCTCCCTTACTCCAACCTCAAGAAGTTGTTACATTTGCAATGCCTAAACGGTGATCATCTGAGTTGGACTTTGAAACTGATAACCCACTTATCAGAGATGTATTATCTGACATAAGTGAAGATAAAGGAGAGCTGCCTGAGGGTGAGGATTCAGATACTAACTTGGAAGAAGATCACTTTGACATTGAAGTAAATTTACAGGAACAAGTTCCTCCATTGTTAGTTGCTCCTGAATCTATGTTTGTGCATCCATGTCCTTCAGTTCTCTCAAATCAATTAGGATGCATTGAGTATACTTGATAATTTGCCTGAATTAGATCATTGTAGTATTTGGAGAGCTGTCTGAGGGTGAGGATTCAGATACTAACTTGGAAGAAGATCACTTTGACACTGAAGTAAATTTACAGGAACAAGTTCCTCCATTGTTAGTTGCTCCTGAATCTATGTTTGTGCCTCCATGTCCCTCAGTTCTCTCAAATCAATTAGGATGCATTGAGTATACTTGATAATTTGCCTAAATTAGATCATTGTAGTATTTGGAGGCCAGAGGAAGAATTATATGTTGGGTTGCAATTTTCATCTAAAGATGTTGTCAAGTTGGGCCTAAAACATTATTCGATTAGTCGACATCAGAACTACAAGGTTGAAGATTCTGATACATAGAGACTAACTATTAAGTGCCCTAAATATGTTGATGGCTGTAATTGGAGAGTCAGGGCCTTTTAAAGCAAAAAATCAAACATGTGACAAATTACAAAATATAATGGACCTCACAGCTGTGTTAACCCATCTATGTCACAAGATCATAAGAAGTTAGACTCTCTTATGATTTGTTCTAGTTAAGGAAAAACCCGATGTACCTATTTGTTTGATTATTGAAAGGATTTGAAGTCAATTCGGATATGAAGTGTCATATCGAAAAGCTTGGAAAGCAAAACAAATTGCCATTGGGAAGGCTTTTGGCGACTGGGATAAATCTTATATGTTAAAGGAGCATGATCGCATTACAATGGTGCAACTTCGTTCAGCTCCTCCTGCAGATGACATTTCAGGGCCACCCGAGCAGTCCAACGAACAGAGGACGCACCGTAGAAGAATGACAGGGTTAATGAGTACTCAGAGAAGACTTCGATAGACAAAGGACTCTGATTCTTCAAGTGCACATAGGATTCAGCTCCCAACCGCTACTACTGTTACTTGCCTACCATATCAACCACCACTTACATCTTACCCACCATATTCAGGTTACCCACCACCTACAGATTACTCGCCATCTATAGGATGCCCACTACCTACTAACACTTACCCACCATATTCTTTGACCTTTACCCTTACACCATAATTTCCATACCCATCATATATGGGTTATCCACCATATCTTCACCCATCACAGTCAGAACCTTCTTCTGATCCTTCTCACAAACCACCACATTCTGACTCTGACCCTTCTCATTGATATGGTCATTACACTTGGATTAATTTATCTACCTTTATTACATTTGCTTAATTTGGGATGACTATATGTATATGTACAAATATTTTTGTTATGCATCCTATAGATGTTCTATTAATTTGGAAATCTAAATATATATGGATATGTTTCATTAAACAAGATGAAGTACTTTTGGGAATGTCCTATTTTTAGGGGAAATTCTGTCAAGTTTCCTATAGAATCAAAATGTTTGAATTGTTAAGGCTAGTTAATTTTGATAAGCTTGCTAGGTGGGTATTCTAACCCATGAACTGGTCATGACCTAGTTTTGAGTGGTCATAATTTTATCCTACGTTGTTATGACATACTTATAATTGTTTACACTTTTTTTAACTTAGTCGCAGGTTATAAGTAAATTATAAAACAATTTTGTTTATTGTATATGACTAAATTTCTATGTCGTAGAAAATAAAATTTTCAACAAAGTAGTTGAATTTGGTAAAACAATAAGAGAATAATTTTATTTGTATTTACATTTTTTTTTAAATAGTGGTGTACACTGGTAACACTAATGTGTCAAGTGTTACTATGTAGATAACGCCAACGCATCTGGCGTTATTACGTGGAAAGCGCTTGTAACAATGATGCTATTACAGAAATCTCATCTATGTATGACTATCATATAATCTAGAAAATGATATGTACAAAGAATTAGAAAGCAAAATGATATGTAGACTTGTAACGCCAATGCTATAGTGGTTACTATAGGAATAATGTCAATGCACATGACATTATTATGTGGAAAATGCTAACAATACTAATGCTATTACGTGATTAACGCCTATAGGTTTGGCATATCCACATAAGTATCGCTAGTCATTTTGGCGTAATTACAAGGATAGCGTCAACAACTTTGATGCTATCTACATGGTACTTGAAAATAATAATAAAAATCTAGCGTGATAAAAAGTGTGATAATTTGGTATATAGTTTTAAAAGTATGGTAATTTAATAAATAATTTTGCTACTAAGGACAGTTTGGTCAAAAACTTAATAATGATGTTACTAATTAGATTTTATTTTAACCATTTTGTCTATTTCTTCTACATGGAAATGACCAATCTAAAAAATAATAATAATTGAAGTAGGGATGGTAAAAAGTGTGACAATTTGATATATAGCATGGTTTAAAATTTAAAATAAAATTTTAAAAATTATTGATAAAGAAAATTTTTAACACCATAGACAACTTTATTAATTTGATACAAAATTAAAAGCTTAATTAATATATGTTTGTAATTAGATTTTTTATTTTAGTATACCAGTTTTATCATTTTTGTCCATTTTTACATTAATATGTATTTTTTATCTCAGTAAAAAAGAAAAAAGAAAAATAAATATGACCAATCTAAAATATGTTTATTTGCTTTCCTTGGTTAAATGAAGCTCTGAAGGGACTAGATGATGGATTTGTATATGAACACAATTTGGGGTTATGTGGAGTTAGGTTTTCATCCTTGAAAGCTTGTGATACTTCGGATCATGTCAATTCCACCAGACCTGAACCTTATGGAGCAGGAGTCGATGGACTAACAAGAGATACCCCAGAAACTGCAAATGTAAAGCTGCCTTGCAATGGAAAGTGCCAAAATTCATCAAAATCGAAACAAGCAACATCTATTAGAATTGGCATAATTCTGGTTACAATTGTAATATAAGCAATTGGTATTCTGATCTATGTTTGATATGAATTAAACATAGGTGATATTCTTGGGGGATCTAGAAGAAGAAGCAGAAGTCGACAAACCGTACTCAAAATAGCTTTGCAATTCTGTCAAGTACCAAGAGGTGGTGGTGGTGGGACAAGCCTTTTATGTCATGAAATTTTCCACTGAGTTTCGTTTCTCAGAAGAATTAACTCTTTATTTCTACTCTGTTTCCTGCAATTAAGATCGTCTGGCAGCAAGTACCCTATTAAATCCAAGTGAAATCCAAGTGACTCGGTATCAACCTGCCCCTGCAACCATAATTCCTCCACTTGTAATAGCAGAGTCCCTGTTTAGAAGGAGTTGTTTGATAGTACCTCTACTTGTAGTAGCAGAGTCACTGTTTAGAAAGTAGGAGGAGTTATTCGATATAGCACCTCTATTTGTAATTTGTACTAGCTGACTCACTCCTTCAGAGTTGTTTGATAGCGCAACACTTGAAGAATTTATGCCACATTAAAGAGGTCCTTCTAAGATAATCTTTATCAATTTAATTCACCCTTGAATTATGATATTATCATTGTTAACTATTCTATAAGTTAAATTTAACACCTTAATACGAATTATCATAAAATAAATGAAATATTTCAAAATAAAATGCATTAAACATGTTACTTTTAAAAATGCATAAAATAAAAATTCATAATAACTTGTATAGTCATCATAGAGAGCTACGAATGAAAAAAAGTCATACATACATCACTGGTTAACAAGTCATATAGTATACAAACAATTAGAAAAGTACAAATATACAATCTGATTCAAAAAGAAATAAAATTGTTAAACTAAGTCTTCTACTTCTTTTTTTTGTTGTCATTTCCCTTTTTAGGGACTTCACCTAAATTTACATAGAACACATAGAGGTGAGAAATCACAATTTCTTAGTATTCACATACCAAGACTAGCAGTTAATCATTTATAACAAATAAATCAACTGAACACAAAAAATTAGACTCTATGTAATAGAATATTCGATAAACAACAATATCAAAGAATCGTCTAAACAATCTTAAGATACTATCGAATGAGCAACCAAACAATCAATTGGTCAAGCAATGACAACTGCCTATACAATTGTCAATCATGTAATGCTTTATGATATGAGATATGATTATGCTCAAACAAGGTCCTAATATTATGAATATGCAATGCAAATGTAGGTTTTAAAGTTTGAAAACACAATCTACTTACTTATTTATAAGAAACCTCTGTTTCTTGTATATACAGAGCAGGATAAGCCTAAAAGTATAAACCCGCTTGGTAATACGTAGACACTTTCCCCTCATCACGTAAGAGTACTATTGTCATCCCCATACTGGTAACCCTGACCATACAAGGAGAATTTATATCTAACACATTATTCTCAGGTCATATGGTTGTCTACATCATCTAAGGTTACAATACATAAGAAACAAATAAATACTCAGTTTGAAAACCAAATATTCGGGCCACATTTTAAACACTAGATATAGGAATCCTAGTCTCACTTATCCAACAAAGATAGCAAGATTCATATCTCTAGTTAAATAGTATCTAGAACATCCCACAATCACTCACAAGTGATTTAGAAATCAACATCATGTTGACCAAAGTTCTAAACACTAACCTAGGCATTCTGTCACACTTGAATGTCTAAGAATTTCTCAAACTTTTCATATATGTAAGTTGATAATTCTCTCTAAGAAATATCCTCAAAAGTATTTCTTTACATCTTAAAAGGCTTGCACAAATGATCCCAATGAGTAAGAAATTATTTTAACATCACAATGCCAAAATTTTGTTCCTGCCCTGTCTTAGCACCTGAGTGCACAAAGACAGCACGCTTGAGCGCGCGAGCACCATAGTGTATTCTTCTGGGCAACACGCGCTTAAGTGCGTATGGGCAGAGCGCTTGAGTGTTTAGCGCCCAGTAGCACTTGCTGCATAATTTTGCAAGATGGTGTACTATTCCATTGGCCAAAATATGAAATTTGATCACTTGAAATTCGTTTCTTAGTGATTTTAAGTCCAAACAAGTTCACAAACATGAGGGAAACATAAAACACTAATTGATTTCATAAAAAATGGATCATTACATCAAATCACTCATCCAAACTCCTAAAATCAACACTTACAACATTTTAGATCCAAATGGAGAAGTTTCAGTTTCTAATCCAAACTTAGTATGAACAAGTCATAAACACCAACAAGAAAATCACTTAAAACACCGCAAGAACTCATTTTGACATATCAAACCTCAAATAGCCTAAACATGAAAATGAGAGAAAAATGGAGTTTTAAGCTCAAGAACTCTTACCTTCAAGCTGCCTTGATATTACAGATCTGAGCCTCAACCTCTAGTCTTGGATTTCCCATTCTTCTTATGCTTATTGCTCACCTTTTCACCACTTGAAACTTCCTCTCTTGGTGTTGTTTTTGTTTAGCCGTGAAGAGAAGAGAAATAAGTGAGAATATGAGTAACAAAAGCAACCAAAAGAAGTCCAAAATGAAGGCTATAACCGTGGAGTGTTCAGGGCCATTAGCTATAACATTGGTACTTTCCGATTTGTTAAAAATACTCAACTTTAGTTAAATCAAGTTTTTTAAGTTTCAACAACTTTAAAATAAATACTAAGATTCATTAAAAAAATCATTTCATCAGTATCATAATTTTTCATATCTATGACTAGTCAATCCGATATTAAAACACACAACCAGTATGCCTAAAAATATCAAACGGGTTCTGGTTATTCTCAAACTTTAACCACATCACAAAATACATACTTGTGATTTAGAAATAAATTATCCACATCTATTTCCATTAGTTAAGCCATTTAAGCTAATATTTGGATCATTTTAAGCTATTTTTCACCTTTTGGCTTGCAGCAAAATGTCTAAACTAGTTCAGATTGTCACAAAATTAAACAGGCATGTTAAGCAAGTATTAAGCTACTTCTATAACTAATTACAAGTCTAACATGTTAAAGAGGATGTTACATTAAAGATATACTTTCAATATTTTCTTATATTTTAAAAATCATATTGCAAGGTAGTAATTTAATTTTGAGTACGGTTGTCGTCTTCTTCTTCCTAGATCCCCTAAGAATTCCAATCATACAATGATGCAATATTAGCAATTGGTATTTTGACTTGTGTCCTTCATAAGGGCAATATTAAGTTATTAAAAATTATCTTAAACTAGTGCATTCACCCGTGCAATGCACGGGTCAAGAAGATCAACTCATATTCTAACTATCTATTTATACATACTATCATAATTGGCTTCAAGTTTGAGAACATTACTTTTTGTGAATGCAACTCAATCCCAATCAAGAACCTTCAACATATATATTTAGTTGTGAAATGTATGTTGACTTGAAGTACAATGGAATTATATAACAAATTGAGAGAAATTGATATAAAACGATTCATTTGCTTTGGACTATACCAACTCAAGTATTCTACCAAAGTTATTAAGGTATGTACTAGCAACAACATATAATCGTTACAATATTGAACATAATAAACGTATATAGATACATAAGTTATATAGTAAGTCAATCATAAAAATTGGAATAATAAGAAAGCACTTGCATATACTCATTAAACAAACATCAAATCTTTTAGAAAACTTCTTTGAAAATAACATTATGTATATAGTTCCCCATCATCATTGCTAGATAAAATTGCACTGAATTATTTTTATTATATTTTCTAATAAAATTCTCACTCCTGTAATATATAAATATTAAAGTTATTATGTAGAATAAAAAAAATCTCTTTAATAAATAATAATAAGTAATTTCCATTGAAACAATGTCCTTCAGGAAACAATGATAAACTTCAATATATTTGGACTCCAACTTGAATGGCCTTAAACAAAAACACACAAATAAAAAAATGAAGACAATTTTAGAATCAATAAACTTCATAGCGGCTAGAGTTGGCAAAATGGGTTCAACCTATTGGGTTAACCCGCCAACATGCCATTTTTTGGTGGGTTGGGTTCAAGAATTGAACTCATCTTCATTTTTCAACCTGTATAACCCGCCCCGCTTATTTTTGTTCTTATCACATACAGAAGTGGAAGTTCTTGCTCTCAAATTGATTTCTTTCTAATAAAGAAATCTGATAAAAAGCTTTGCATGGATTGCAAAGTCATCCATGGAGAAAGCTTGACTACCTAACACATAGTTTTGGTTATGAATGTACGAGTTAAGATGAGAGTTAGGAGAAATTGTCGAGACAAAGTTACAAGGATCAAATGGTGACAACTAAAAGAGAGGAAAACAAATGCTCTTTCAGAGGAGGATTATGGAGGAAGAGATTTGGGAGGTACAAGGGAGTGCTAATGATATGTGGGATGAGATGGTTAAAGGGATTAGAAATGTAGCAAAAGAGACACTCAATGAATCAAGAGGCTTTGGACCCAAGGATAAAGAATCTTGGTGATGGGACGCAAGTGTACAAGATAAGGTTAAGATTAAAAGGGAATGTTATAAAGCTTGACATATGTGTAAAAACGATAAAAATTGAGGAAAATATAAGGCAGCTAAAAAAGATACTAAGAAAGCGGTGAGCGAGGCGAAAGATAAAGTATTCTACAGGTTATATCAATCTTTGGGCATTAAAGAAGGAGAAATGAATATTTACAGGCTTGCTAAAAATAGGGAAAGGAAGACAAGAGACTTGGATCAAGTGAAATGCATTAAGGATGAAGAGGGTAAAGTCTTGGTTACGGAACAAGACATCAAGGATCAATGGAAAAGTTATTTTCACAAATTATTTAATGAGGGACATGTGACATTAGGGGACTCAAATATTCTAAACACTAGAGAGGAGGACTAAAATAAAATATTTTATTGTAGAATTTGGGAGTTTGAGGTAAAAGAAACTTTAAAGAGAATGAATAATGAAAAAATGGTCGAACTGGATAATATACCTATTGAGGTATGAAAGTGTCTAGGAGAGAAAGGTATAACCTGACTCACAAAGCTGTTTAATGAGATAATGAGGTCTAAGAAAATTTCAAATGAATGGAGGAGAAGCACTTTAATCCCTATTTATAAGAATAAGGGAGATATACAAAACTGTACAAATTACAGAGGGATTAAGCTCATGAGTCATACTATGAAGTTATGAGAAAGAGTAATTGAATGGAGATTTAGACAAGAGACTCATATCGCAAAGAATCAATTTGATTTTATGCCTGGGAGGTCAACCATGGAAACAATTTATCTTCTACGAAGATTGATGAAGAGGTATCAGAGGAAGCAAAAAAACCTACACATGATTCTCATTAATCTGGAAAAAGCCTACGATAGGGTACCAAGAGAGGTCTTGTGAAAAGCTCTAGAGAAGAAAGAAGTTTGTATTGCTTATATTCGAGCAATCCAAGATATGTATGATGGGGCTAAAACTAGTGTGAGAACATAGGATGGGGTCACAAAAGATTTTCTTATAACTATAGGACTACACCAATGGTCAACTTTGAGTCCTTATCTTTTTACCTTGGTCTTGGATGTGCTTACTACGCATATCCAAGAGCCGGTGCCACAATGCATGCTTTTTTGCTGATGATATAGTCTTAGTTGGAGAGTCGAGAGAGGAAACAAATGGGAAGCCAGAGCTATGGAGACGAGCTTTGGAAGAACATGACTTCTGTCTAAACAGGAGTAAGACGGAGTATATGGAATGTAAGTTCAGTAAGAAGCGTGTTAATACTAGCTTAGTGGTGAAAATTGGAGACCATACCATACCACAAGTTACACAGTTTAAGTATCTTGGATCTATAATACAAAATGATGGAGAGATAGAGGGAGTTGTAAATCATAGGATTCAAGCTGGATGGATGAAATGGAGGAATGCTTCAGGAGTTATTTGTAATAGAAAAGTGTCTTTCAAACTTAAGGGTCAATTTTACCACAGTTATAAGATCCGCGATGTTATATGGTACTGAATGTTGGGCAGTAAAAAGCCAATAAGAGCATAAGATCAATGTCGCTGAGATGAGGATGTTATGCTGGATGTGTGGCCATATAAGACAAGATAGGATTATGAATGAATACATTAGAAAGAAAGTAGGGGTAGCACCTATTGTGAAAAAGATGAGAGAATATTGCCTTAGGTGGTTTAGACATGTAAGGAGAAGACCCTTAGAAACACTTGTAAGAAAAGTAGATCAGGTGGAGGATAACCCAATAGCTAGAGGTAGAGGGAGACCAAGAAAGATTATAGGTGAAACGATTAAAAAAGATTTAGATTTGTATGACTTTTCTGAAGACTTAGTTTATGATAGGGCACAATGGCATCGTTTGATCCATGTAACTGACCCCACCTAGTGGGAAAAGGCTTGGTTGTAGTTGTGGTTGTTGTTAGTCTCTACAAATTGTAGTTTTTCTATTTTTTAAATTTTTATGGTATTTTTTATTATTTTTATACATTTTTTTTGTTTTTTAGGCCAATTAAGCAGGTTGACCCGTCAACCCACCTAGTTTCTCTCATTTTCTCCTTTTAGAGGGCTAACCCGCCAACCCATCCTAAAACAGGGTGAGTTGGTTCTTTAACCCATTTCCCAAAACGGTGTTGGTGTATGCCCTAGAGGCTGATACATTTTGTCTGTATTTACATACATTTTATTATGCTAATTTTAATATATGAGACATTTCATTTATTGTGTTCTTTTTAATAAATATAATAAAGTCCTTAGAATATTAAGTTTGATGTCATAGGACATCAAGTGGTTGACTTGATTGTGAGATCCTATTGGATAAAGTTAGAACAATATTCTTAAATATCCCTAATCAAGTATTATTGTTAATTGGGACAATAATAATGCATCGAGACTAGTAGATTGATGACCACATCTCACGGGTCATGGATATGAGATATCAAGTCTTTACATGGGTACATATTAGAGTAATGATGTATTAGACTGACCCGCCATAAGAACGCTACATGGATCGTTACGTGAGTGACATAAGCGATTCTCATAGTGATAATGGTGTCTGTGGTCCTTTGACTTGAAATTACTACAATTCCTACATGAGGAGTTATGTGTTTTAATGTCATCAAACGTCATCTGTAACAAAGTGATTATAAAGTTAGTTATTGGACATACCGCGAATCATGCAGAGGGATGTGAGTGACCTAGATGAGATTTGTCACTCCTACATAACAAGAGCGATATCTTTGGGCCCCTGATTGAGTGAGACTGCGAAATGCATGACTATGCTCAAATGAGTCAATATGATATATTGATTTCATTTGTTGTTACAAAGTCTACTCGAGTATCAGGAAATGAAGGATTGGACTATACAATGGTGAAGCATTCCATGTCTTGTGTTCAATCTAGATATCTTGACAAATGGACTAAACAATATGGAAACATTGGTCATAGAAAGGTTATGTCAAATCACTGACATTCTCATTACTTGGGTAGCAACGATGTGTTGCTAGATACCGCTTACTACTTGTAATATTAAAATAGAATTTTAATATTACTGCCAACGTTATGAGAACCTGCAGGGTCACATACATAAAACAGACTAAATTGGAGCAATATATCTAAGTTGGACTCAGATTTAAATGTAGGTTGGACTCATAACAGATGAGTCTAGGGTTACACAGCTTACCCTACTGCTGGTCACACTCATTTAAGCAGTCACTATTATAAATAGTACTGTTAGGGGGCTGCTAAGACACGAATGACAAACCCTAACCGCACTTAATAGAAATAGTGAGTGAGTGACAGGTTCTTTTCTTCTCTTCGCAGCTAGCATTATGTGAGAGACGTGGGACTCTTATTTGTGGACGTTGGACGTTTGTGAGTCTGCTCGTGTAGATACTGTAGAGACATCGTCATTGTTACGGTGTTGGTAATTCACGTCACTTCCTTTTGTTCACGCTTCAAGAGGTAAACAATTTTAAAAACTCATTTTATAGCTTTTTCACATGAATCCTTAGTGGGAATTCTATTTTTTCGCTACGTGATGTATCCGTGATTCCCAACAAATAGACCAACTCACCCTACCTCGTATTTTGGTAGGTTAAGGGCGGGGCGGGTTGGCCCGTTTTGCCACCTCTATTGGTGACAAGTTTACAAGAGCTTGTAGAAATGTTAAAAGCTCATAATTATTTTAAGCCCTATTGAAAATTTAAGTTTCATGACTAACCAACATGAACCTTGGTAGAAATGTGTCTTATTACTGAATTACAAATATTTAATAGAGAGCAGCATAGGGAAGATCATATAATTAAATTTTCTATAAAGAAAACTAAACTTTTGTTCAAACTCACCATTTTTCATTAAATTCAAGACAAAAAGGTAAACACACTCTCAATGTTCAATTCAAATCGAAACTCTAGGATTCTTTTATGCATGTTATCTAATTAAATTTTATTAAATCTTATTTAATTCAAATCTTATTGTCTTTAATAGTAGTATTATTAACAATGAGGTTCAAGATGTGCTGAAGAAGAATGTCATAAGCAGTCATCATTCATCAATAACTTCATAAGGAATCAACACCTATTATCATTTCTCCCTTCCATAAAAGGAAGTCCCAAGACCCCCGCCCTACTATCACTCATAAATTTTGATTGCAACTACTTCTCAAAGGTCTTTGACCAATTGTGCACCCTTACTTACTATAGTCTCAAAACTCACACATGTGTTTTTGTTTCCCTATCCAGAAACTTAACATCCACATAACAACAACAACAACAACAGGAAAAGAAGAATATCCTAGCAAAGATATTTCATTTCCATCAATAAATTGAAAATACTATTCATAAAACGAATTTCTAGCTCTCATCATTGTGAATCTGGAAACTCTTCCATTAATAACATGCAAAAACTATGAAAATCTTTTAGTGGAACACATCCTAGTTTGCATCGATGTAGTTACTCTTCAAGCAACCCAACTAAATAGAAGCTTGGCCAACATAAATGGGTTTCCACTTCCCAAGTTCCTATCACATATAAGCACAAGAAAAATAGTTAAGCAAAAGCCATTAACTTTAACATTTGTGTTAAAAGAAGATGATGTTAAATGTTAAGTGGGTGTTATCTTATTTGGGTTCTTCCTCTCATCCAACTCAATTGACTGTTGCTTGCTTAGAAAAATTCCTCTCTGAATGACCTTATGCTTAGAGAACTTGAAACCAATATTATTCTGCATATGGAAATATTATACATAAATTTTCTCATAATTTTCATATATTTAAAATCATTACAATTTAATTAGCAGATCAACATTTGTTTCATTTAAAGGCAATGGTTATTCAAAAGTGGTTCTGACAATTCAAGGGAATAACAATTTTAACATTAGCAAAATTCAAAATCTAGCAAATCAGGACTTTTTAAACTAAACAACATAAAGCAACCCATTCAAGATTCTAGAGCAAGCCAAATATAGAAGTAATATAAAATATAATGCAATATGAAAGTGGTTTTAAAAAAAAACATATTTAAAAAGATATGCCTAGATTCTGTGCAATTATAGGATGATATACACTAATTAAAAATGATAGCCAAATACCTAACATAAATTTTCAAAATGTGTAACAAAGTAACAAGTTGTAATTTACTTCAATTTTGGGAGTTGTAACTTGAGAAAAGGACTGAAAGCTATTTGATTAAATATCTATATTGTTATATATATATAGAAGTGTTTGATAAAATATCCAAAATCAGTAACAGACTAACGACCTTCTAAGACAACTTTTTTCCCTAAAAAATGAAAATGAATCTTTAGTGATAGCAACTCTAAGTTAGTCATAGGTCAATGGTGTAGGCATATTCAAGTCCTTAATCTCGCTCTTTCAATCAATCTTTCTTCTTAATCCAAGAACAACTCAATCTAGAATACTTAGCTACAACTAAGAAACTCACATGCTGACATTCTTTTCATCACACTGGTATTCTTTTTTTTGCTTTTTTACCTGTAGGTTCAATTAAGAACCAAAAGATTCTACACTTTAGATCAAATAGCAATAGGTTCAATAAAACAATAAAACTAGCAAAATAAAAGTAATAAAAAAACTACTTCACTAAAATGTGGAATTCAAATATGAATAATGTAATAAGCATTCAAGAAATCCAAATTCAAAAGGTACTGCACATTCAGTCAATATCCATACACCACCCATCTCCATAAGATAATCATTCACAAAATTCAAGAGATAATGTCATGTCACTTCACTTTAATTATTTGGAAATGGGAAAATAGAAAAATTTATGGTACTTTAGGCAAATCTGGAAAGCAACAACAACGTCAATTAAATTTATCAATGGTGTAGAAGAGGTGTGTACTGTGATAAACATGCAAAAATTCATATTTTTACAGTTCAAAATATTGAGTTTTCATCCTTTTTTAATCTTTTTGATTTAATTTTGTTCTCAAATTTTATTATATTTTTATTATTTTAATTGTGTTCTTATTACGTGTTTTTATGTATTTTTTGTAAGTAATTGTAAATGGAAAAATTTATGGCACTTGAGGAGCAAAAAAGAATACTTTACCGGGCCATTTAAATGGTGTAGAAGAGATGTGTTTCACGATTAGTGGGTCGTGCCTAAGTCTTTGAAAGATGAGCACTGGCCCATTATCAGCGTGAATTTCTTATAAAAAAGAAAGTCTTTCCAAACTCTTCACACTCTTTGATACTTTTTACACACTCTTATACACTTGGACAGAAAGCAGCAGTCATCAAGAGGCACAAATCCTAATGTGGTGTGGGCGCATTTAGGATTGAAAATTAAAGATTTTCTTCAACCTTTCCACCTTTTTACAATGGAGTTTGTCATATTCTTCCCTTCGTGTTCTTCTTTTTCCATGTGTAACTAATTTCTCATTGTTAGGGGGATGATGGATCTTGTTCTTGGATGATGTAACTTTCTTTTATGGGTTTAATTTATGTTTCTATTTCATGATTTACGTGTTTATCTCTATTCTTAATGCTTTTCTAAATCTGGCCAATTTGGGAATGATCTTTTGGGTTTATGTATAATTTGAAAAAATTTGCATGAACCTAGAACTTGTGATAAACACCATAACTTCTGGAATCGCTAGGAATAGACGTTGTGGGTTATATGGTCTTTCTTTTAATTTTCTCGTTCTTGATAATGCCTTTCTAATTGGGGTTAGACTAATAGATTAGTTAATTCCAATCAGTGTAAGAGGATTAATATACCAAAGGATTGGATATTAATTAATTTTGGGAATTGGCCATAAATCATTGAAATAGAACATAATTAAACTAATTTTTGAATATGCATTTAAAAAGTTCAAGTGAAGTCTGACCCCTAACCTTTTCATATCATTGTTTTTTAACTCAACCCAATTAATTAAATTTGACTTTTGTTATTTTTGTTTATTCTTTCTTTTTATTATTTTACCAACTCTCTTTTTGTTAGCTTAAATAGTATTATTTTTAGTTAATTTAGTAATTAATAAATTAATCATTGTGGGACGATACTCTACTCATTCTTTATTACTTTTGTCGATTTGATGCACTTACCAATATCCACATCATACTGCAGCTATCATCTTTTCAAATTGAAAATGGAAAAGATTTAATTTTCAAGTACTTGATAGCATTTGGTATCAATAAGCAAAATGTCGTACTGGAATGCTATAGGATACTATCGATATCTTTAAATTTCACAATTGGTTTTGATTTCGCTTGTTGGATTGCTTGAGTTTTAAGGCTCAAAAATGGAGAGGAATAAGAAAGAATAGAAAAATAAAAATAGAGAGACGAAAAAAAGATTTAGAATTTGAAGAAAGACGAAACGTCTCACAAATTAGAGGAATACATTAGAATTATCAGATTTTCAAATTTCTCCAGTCCTTCTTCTCATATCCTCTTCTCAATGTTGCCCTCACAACCTCAACATGCTCCCATTCTCTATCTTCATCTCCCTATAAAATTTAAAATGATTCACATTCAAATTTAAAATTCAAAATCTTTGAAGGGTCAACTAAAGGAAAACCTATTGTTGCTCGGATAGAAAGAAAACCTATTGTTCATTTTTCATTCATCCTGTGATTCTCCTTCTCCAATTGAACCCTATCTTCAAAAAACCTCCTCCTCATCCACCACTGAATTCCTATCCCCTTTCTCTTCTCCCATGAATTCCTTGCAATTAGGAACCTTCCATGAGGTAATGCAACCTCCAGATGGGTATATTTCAGCCTCACTGTAAGGCCACAGATTCAATGTGATTATAAAATTCATAGCATAAATGGTTGTGAATGTAGATGAAGGAAGAGAAAGAGAACAAAAAAAGGTTGTGAATCTTATAGGTTATGATACAAAATGGTTGTGAATCTTATAGGTTATGATACAAAATAAAAATACCAATTCCTAACTAAACAGAATAGAGTCACTTCATTCATTGTATTTTCTCAACAAACCAAATTTATGATAAAAACACCAAATGTTCCACAGCTTGTAATCACAAGTAATGTTATTTGAAGCTATACTTCACAAGTAATGTTAATTTATCCCCATTGTTTATCAGGTTCTCAACTTAGGTGTCAGAACTTATGACCAGCATATTACATGATAGGTGGTTATCTCTTACTCTATAGTTTGTAGTAGCCTTTTACTGCACGTAAGAAACATAAAGCCACCATTACGAAAATTCCTTTAGCTAGTGAAGCAACACCAATATTTGCGACAAAAGTCCAATATGCAAGCACATGTGGGTGCCCTTTTCCTTTTGATATAACTCACTTAGGATTGTAGTGCTATAATTTAGTGACTGTGGTATAAGAAACATTTGGAATATTCAATTTGAGACTATTCCAAACAACAGTAAACATATAGCAAAAGTCAAAAGGCATGGATGATAACCCAAACAATAGCAAACATACAACAAAATTCAATTCCTTGTGACGAAGAAAATAAATTAGCAACTAATATATTCCATCTTTATTGAAATCCCAAGGAACTAATTATATTGAGAAAAAAAAGACTGTATGCTTCCACAATCTTTCCAAGACAAAACACAACCAATAACAACTTATTATGCTATCCAAAACAACTAATGATACTGAAGAAATGTTGTGTGGATACAAAAAAAATTCTCACTATAATGCATTATAAGAAAGAATACAACCAACAACAACATCCAACTATGCTAAAACTCATAAATCATTTCATTGCCCATTTTTCACTTAACTTGAGACACTATCTTATAGTGATTGGATATAATTTCCATAAAAAAAATGCAAATGTCATTCCAGGACATATGTGCTTCACTCCCAAATCGTGAGATATCCAATCCAAACTTCATAAATAAATATATTGTAGGGAACAAACAAAACCCAAAAATTGGTAGAGAAAAGAAAAGGCAAGCCTAAGTTGAAATTTTGGGCAAGAAAAACAAAAAACATAAGAATTATATTTGTGTTTATGTAGAAACTTTGAGGGAGTAACTTGTTGACTCGGCAAAGGCTCAAAAGTGTCATGATGTTACTATTGACATAGAATGCCATGGAAATCATTGCCATTTGTCTCCAACTCACAATTCAACTTCACTCACCTACTCCTCTCTGCCACTTTTATAGGATTGTTTCAGCGAAACCCGTGTTCACGATTTAACATATAAATAAAAGTGAGAAATTTGAATAAAAAGAAATTTCACAGTCCATAAACGGATGATTCAGGCCTTGAGCCTCCATGCCTTTCTTTGTAGGTAGATCTTACTCAATGAATCAAAAGGTTAGAGCCATTTTTAGAGGATTATGGACTAGCAGAAGGCATGATACCATTAAAAATGTTAGTATAAAAGGTATTAGCGAGAAGGAGAGAGGCACAAAAAAAAAAAACAATAGCAATAACTATATATTGATTCAAAATTTAAAATTCAAATCACAAAAAATGAGAAGGAAAGCATTGTAACTTTCAGTGACTATTAGCGCAAGCAACCCAAAACCACTGCAACATTCTGTACTACTCGATGACTATTAGCGCAAGCAACCCAAAACCACCAACCCTTGCAAAAAGAAAAAAGAAACAACAGCAACACGTTTTGATGCACCAATTAGTGGTGGAAAAAAATTAAAAATACTTATATAAAGCTGATTGAAATCGCCAAGTACATTAGAGGTCATACCACCAATGGGCAGTTTCACTAACAACTATATGTAGAGTATAACTAGGAACACTCATTTTGCTTGAGCAAACAATAACAAAGCTCGTTAAAAATCTACACACAACTGACTTGCAACACTCCACCACAAAAAAACTATCCATAAAAGGCACCTAATCTCTCAGCCATACGATTCACAAACCACCCAATTTGACCAACCTAAAATGTTAACCACCAAGTGTCTCTATCTAGCCAGACACATACCACCAAGCATATAGATTAGATAAACAGTGAAAAGCCTATGAAAGCTTCATACAATCCACTCAGGGTCATAAAACAAATACATCTAGACGACATCATTTAGAGTCTCCCAAAAATAAAATACGAAATTGGGCCAAATGGAATCTGGAACCCAACTCAAAATGGCAACTTTGTACATGGAAGTCACACATGTAAAAGAATAGTAAAATAATTGTGAAGAAAACGGTTCAGTGGTTTTATAGTAGCACAACATGACAACAAAACAGGTTCTTATCTAAAATTTCAAATTTCTAATGGGTTTGCACAACTTTGTCAAATCTCAATCCAAATGAATGCAAAAAGATACAAAAGCAATGGAAAGGATCAAAAGAGAATTGAAGCAAACCATAATGTATGTCCTTGTTGGTGAAAAACAACAGGGGTGTGGAGCAACTCCGTGGCAAGATTCGCCGACGACCCAATCTCCAGTTGCGGTGTCTCTTGAGGAGGAGGAAGAATGAAACATATTTGACAAAATCAATGAGATTGAAAGATGGATATGGAAACCATATAGAGAGGGTAGGAGGAACCAATTAAATTTTGAAAGGAAAAAAGAAAAAGAGACAAATGAAGTTCAAGAAGTGGGAAAGAAGGAGAGAGAAAATTATTTTGATAGAAAAATCTGATAGCTATTTTTAGAGTCAACATTACCCTTAATCTTATAGTAAGGTACCAAAGAAAAGTTAAGGGTAAAAATGAAAAGCACAAAAAGTGTTAACAGAGAGAGATGCAGCTCTGGAAATGGAAGAGAAGAAAAGAGAAAATGTAATTAAGAGAAAAGGCTGATACTTATTTTTGTAGTCATGAACATCCCTGATCTTATGGTTATGATATCATCATCAAATAAAGGTTAAGGGTAAAAAAAGAAAAAAATGAAATTATTAAAAAACATGAACTGAAATGGATGAAAAATGATACTTTTACACATCTAAAAAATTAAATTTACTTGTTTTTTTGAAATGAAAGTGAGAGAAAGTGATAGAAACAAGTATATATGATGAATGATATTAGATGAGGTGTGAAAATGAATGTATGTACTATTTGATGTAAGAATATAAGAGTTATGAAATGGATGGCAACTTGACACACAAACGAATAGTAAAAGAAACAATAAAAAAATGGTTCAGTAGTTGTATAAGATATAGATAGCAACCAATTATTTCATTAATTTAGTAATTTATAGTAATACTATTAATAATATTAATCCTCCAATTGTTATGCAAGTGTACTCGATTAGTGATAAATGCTAAGCTCACATACAATTTTATTGCCGCGTACTAATTTGCTTTAAGTAAAATAATAATAATAATAATTTAATGAATAATAATCCTCCAAATGTTACTAGTGATAGTCAATCATGCGTTTGTCCATGATTAGTCTAGGAGTAAGGATGGATACAAAAAAAAAAAAATTGGTACAAAAACTTTACAATGAAACTTATGAGTTGACCAAAAATGTGTGAAACTTTTATAAAAAGATGGATGAATTGAGAGGTTTTTGTATAATAAATAAATTACTAAGCAAGTAACAACTTGTTTAGTCTACTAGATGATGCAAAAAATTCAAACACCAAGTGTGTTAGGGGAAAGGGAAAATTGTGCTATATTTAAAACTAACCGATCATGAATTTTAAAAAAAAAATGTTTTAACATCTATCAATTTGAATTGTGCTATATTTAAAACTAACCATTTTTTCTTCAAGCCTACTGTTGTTCTAAATATTGATTATCATCACAACCAGCAACTAAGCCATACATTCTCAATGACCTCTAAACAATTCCTACCTCCCATGTTTTCTTCGTTACACATAACCAGCTCCTCTATATTCATTTTTCAACACTGACAGCAAGCTTCAACCAAGCATAAATATAATCTGAGCATATAAAACTGAAACAAAAAATGGCATCAATTATTAGGGACTGAGGATGCCATGCCATCAAAGACACAAATCCATTAAATTTTCAGAAACTCGGGGAAGTAAACAATAAGAAAAGATCAAATACAGTTAGTGTCATACATGTAGCAATAAATATGAGGAGCATGGGCAACAAATACAAAGTTGCATAAGCTCAAGAGAGTTACCATGAAAGGGAAGTGATGCAGCGAGCATAAATGTAATCTGAACATATAAACATTTTAACCCTAACTCACCCAAATCATGCACACTTTCAGAGAACATTATAAGAAAGATCTACAGTGGATGCACAAAAATGGCTACGCACCACCATCGGTGTCCTAGTCACTTGATATAAGAACGTTCTACGCTACCATTTTTGGCTACGGTGCACAAAAAGGAACCCACTGAGCTCTAAACGAAAAACCTCACTGTCGGCTACACACCAACTCTCTCATATTCCTCTCAATTCCGGTTGTGCAAACTTTGGCTTCGTTTCTCTCATCTTCCTCTCTCTGTTCCACTTGATCGGCCTTCTTTCTAAGTTTGAACGACAACAGAGCAATGGCAAGGGGAAACTCTGTTAGCTATCAGAATCAAATGTAATATATTATTTTTATATATATTTACAAAAAATTAGAGAAAAATAAAATTTTTTTATGATAAATAAATTTAATGATATTTTTTCTTTAATTTTTTATCTCTTGTGTATAACAATAACATATTATATCTATGTATATACAAAAATATCACATCAGAAATATCATACAAATTGGAGTTGTTTCTCACAAGCAGACCCACAAAATATATTTTAATAATTTCTCATTTCATCAATTACCAGTTATTATTGTGTGTGTTTTTCAAACATACTTTTAGAATTTTCGAAAGACGTAAAATCATGTTTGACATTTTTATTTTTTAGTTAAGTTCAATAAAAAATATTTTTAAAAGTGCGTTGGAGTGAAAATAAGAATTTTTTATTTTTCTATTAAGCAAAAGTTAGTTGGAGATCATTTTCCTCTTCAATCTTATTTCAAAAGTGATTTTAATCTTTCATCCAAATATTATTTATTTTGTCAAACTCACTTTTGAGACAAAAGTTTTCAAACATAAATCATGTTATTACAAACTTACTTTTAACCAAATTAAAGTTTACAAACATATTTTTAACTAAACTTAAGTTTACTAACTGCAAACCAAACACACACTAACTCATTAAATCTCTTATAGCTGGTCACTTAAAGGGTACACCCATGCTCAATAACTGAGCAGGATACACCGTAGACTTAGCCTTAATTAATTAGCTTGATGCAAAAGCCAATTTATGATCAATAGATGACAATGGAATATGACAATCGGTAATGAATGGTACTTGTGCTGGCTCATTGAAACACTGCTCCTCCTTGGAGCTGGATATTTGAGCAACTCCGATTAGATGACATTTTCACTAATGAAAGTTGTAGTTAAAAAATATAGAACAAAAACAAGTGGGAATAGTTTCAGCCCTTTTGCTTATCTACTTGACGATGTTGTGTATTGCTTACAGTTAAACCATCTATGGACAAGCGGTTCCGCGGTTGTAAAACGCTACAAAGTTACCTTCATTGCTAAATGACTAAAACACCACTCATGCTCAACCACGCTCTAGAAATCCGTGGAGGGCAGAATTGGCAAAGAAGGAAAAGACTGACTTTAGCCGCTATATATACGCGCATATGGATTGGAAAAATTAGGGTTCTTCGAGCCACACACACAGCTCAGTTTGAGGCTGCTCGTTTAAGCGTTCTTGTTCTTCGCTTACCGATCCAAACTTGTTCAAATATCTTGGCTTCACCAAAACCTTTTGATTTCTTAGAAAACTCCTCCTATGCTGTATTGGTTGCTGAGATCCATGTCATGGCACGCCACTTCCGCTGTTGTTAAGGCAATGTTTGGTAGAGGTGTTTGGAGTGAGAGATGGGAATATTTTTCTGATTACCTGGAAATATTATCCTTCTCTCATTCCAAACATCATCTAACGAACATGGTGTTAATCAATCATTTTAGATATTATTATCGCTGCCATATTATTTCATTTATATGGTTTTTCACTTCAAGTTTGTTAGCTGCTGCTGAAATGTTGATTTTTTTGCTATGTGGACTTTGGTTTATTCGTTTGGTGCCAAGTATTGGTTCTGGTTTAGCAAACGTATTTTTTGTTTTAATATTCTGTTGAAGAGAGGCTTCTTTTTTTCCTTTTTGACTGGAAGAGAGGCTTCTTCTTAGATCAAATAAAGTTGATAGATTAGTAAGATTTCATTGGATGTATCCTCAAATTAACTTGTAATCAACTAGCTTTAGGACTGCCTTGAGGGCAGAACGTGAAAGGAGAAGAGTTCTAAGGGAACTCTAGAGAAAAGAGGGTATTTTAAGGCGTTTTGAGCAAGCAATTTAAATTCTGTTTTCCTTTTGTTTTGTATTATAAATTTAACTAACAGCCAAGTGTTTTCTGTATTGATTCACAGCTGGAACCATCGTGTATATTTTTACCATTTTGTTGCTCATTTTACTCTCTACTAAGAATGCATGTTTCTTACTCTTTCCATGGTGTATTCAGATTAAGGAGAGATCAAGACGAACACAGCCATCATTACGATTGATTTCCATGGTGTTTTCAGATTAAGGAGAGATCAAGATGAACACAGCCATCATTACGATTGAAATTGACTTTGTTTGTGTCTTCATGCCCGAGGAAGGAGGCTATGTGAAGGTCATTAGGGACATTACAGTTCACTTTATTAATAGAAGCTTAAATCAAGAAGATGTGATCCAGTCTTGTACCCTTTGTTTTGTTGGGTATGGTTTTAGTAAACTTGGGTTTTATAGTGACATCCCAAGTTATGTAATTAAATAACATACAAGACTTAAGGAACTATTTTGTATGGACTGTTAAAGATAAATGAAATCTAAGATGACTCTTTTGATCTCTACGCGGCTCTAAAAGTGTTAAGTAATCAAGGGTTTACTATATTCGTATTTCTTGGAATTGAGTGTGAATGCTGAACCAAGGACCTTGATTTCGTGTAATCATGAATTTTTATATATTTAATTTTATTAATTTTGTAACATTATTATTAATTTTTTTGAAATAAATTAATTATTAAATTATCTGTTAATTATAAATATTTAAAAATAAAAATAGTGTAACGAGTAACATATTAAAACATGACATAAAGAAGAGTAATTGAAAAGAAGTTTTATATAACACCACAAATGCTAGCGTAAGTTACGAAAGTCTAAATGGTCAAATGCTTTTGGTATAGGCTTGTTGAGCTGCCGCGGTGAAGTTGCATACAAAAATGCTATTGGACTACTGAGTTGCTGGCCCCAATAAATTGAAAAAAATGGGTTGCTTATTTTTGGAGGTAAGGAAGAGAAATTGAAAACAAATAAAAAGTTGGGGGCTGACGGCTTGAATTAAAAGAAAGAAAGACCTAAAGATATAAATTAGAAAACGCGGCACAAGAAGAGGGGAATCAGACTTGAGATGAAAACGCGGCACAAGGTGGAAAAAGAAAGAAAAGAAAGAAAAGTGCCGCACAAAGCAGTTTGGCAGTTTGAGAGAATGGAGAAAATTTTCATCTTTTTTAATTATTTTTATTTGATAATTTTGTTATGCATAGTTAATTATATTTTTTAAGATTAAGATGAATCTTAATTTTTATTTTAAATGATTTAAATTTGTTTGAGAATATTTTTTTATTTTATAATTGTATAATGATGATTATTATTGTTTTTTAATTTTTTTAATTTAAATTTTTATTAATTATTTTGTAGTCAATTAGTAGATTTAAATTGATATATTTTAAACACATACTTAATTCTTGTAGTCTTAAGTGTGAGTTGTGTAATAATATTCATTATTTTTGTGATCTAAAGACTGAATAGTTCATGCTATATTAAATGATTTATGTCATAATTTAAATATGTCATATTATTTTAAATGAATTATGTCAATAATTAGATTTCAATAATCTTTAAGAATGATTAAAGCTTGTAACCGTAGATATTCCATAAAATAAGTTTAATTTCCATTCAAGTTAAATTCATCTTTGCATGGTTAGTGGTTGATTCGAAGTCTTGAAATTGTTCTATAATTGATCTTGCATTCTAATTTGAGTTGTTTTATTTAAATTTATTATTTAGTTTTAGTTTTAGTTTAGCACATAATTTAAATTCTTAGATTAATTAAATAAAATCAAAATTTCTGTTCTTTTTCTTTAAATTAATTTAAGTAAATATTAAATTTTAGTTAATTCTGTCACTCCTTGTGGGTAGGGCTGCACACGAGTCGGGTTGGTTCGAGTTTAGAGGAAAAAAAATCAAAACCAATTAGTTGAAGTAGGGTTAGGTTGGGTCGATTTTTGAAAAAAAAAATCGAGTAACCTGAACTAAACAAACCCGATTATAATCGGGTTGGTTCGGGTCAGGTAGTCGGGTTATAAACTCCCCCTTAAAGCTAAGAGCCATCTTTCACCTCTAAAAAACCATCCATAACAAAGAATACTAGCCTAAGAACAATATCAAGCCAACAAAAAGGTAACAATAATATCTAACCAGGCATAAAGAATATGCTCCAGTGATTTCTGAACTTGCTATTGCTGGAAGAATGAAACATCAGGTACAATTCTTGGACAATCAACAACAATCTAACAAATATAGTCTCATCATCCACCTCCATCTATCCGAAAATGAAAATATAGCCTCCATCTACCTTAAACCAGCCACTCCAATCGGCACCTAGAGCACAACCTATTCTCAAACTTGCCATATGCTAACTCAAGCTAGAACCACCATGACCACCTTACCAGAAAACACCTTAAATAACCAACAAAGCCAAAGCCCAGCCACTTTGAAACCACTGTCCTCCGCAACCATCGTGGCCGTCGCGCCAGATTTGTGACCACCACGCAACTCACCACCATTGGAACCACCTATTTTCCCTCCTCGAATCACCTCAAACCTAGCTCTGGCCACCGTGACCCACGACCTAGAACCACCCAGATCCAAACCAAACACAGCTTGTCCTTTTGTCTAAGCCTCCTAAATTGCAAGTCACTGCCAAAGTCGCCACTCGTGGCATCCTCACAGCTCGTAGCCGTTGCGCTCCACCCCGACCCACGACCCTATGAAACCCATCTTTGTTGAGCAAGAGGAGAGAAGGAGCAACAGCAACGAGTGAGAGAGGGCTGAGAGCCAGAGATTGAGCATCAGCAGAGCTAGACGGTGGTGCTGTCGCTTAGGGTTAGGGGAGTGTTTTAATTTGGGGATTTTGTTTTGCAAAGAGAATGAGTGAGTGTAAGGCTTCGGGTGGGCAAAAATGAAATGAGAAGTGAAAGTGAGGAGAACCAGAAACGAAACAAAGGTATATCTATATTTTACCCAAAACGACGTCATTTTTTTAGGTCATTGGGTTAGTTCACTGAACCCGTCACCTGAACCAATAAGTGGACGGTTGGATATTTTACATTGGGTTGGTCGGGTTTGCGGCCCATTGGATCAGGTTTTGCAGCCTTACCTGTGGGTGTGACACCCTTATATTTGTTAGATATTACATAGGTTTAGTGCGCTTGCAAGTAAATGGTAATTTTATTACTTAAAAATTCTCTACCAAGTTTTTGGCACCGTTGTCGGTGAGTTAATTTTGAGATTGCTTTAATTTAAATTTTGTCTATTTTAATTTTTAGTCTAGGATTTTTTTTATTTATTTAATTTTATTTTTATTTATTTTATTCTTGTTTAATTTAATTTTATTTATTTGGTCTTAGTGTTTTTACTTTTTATTTTTATTACTTTTAGTTTTTGTTGAAAAAGGTTGGAGAAGGTCAATTCTACTCAATCTTGTGACTCTCTAAGCACTTTTGTTCCAACTCATAATTTCTTTTTAGTTTGATATTTTGTTTGGTTTATGTTAGGGAGACGCTCCTTGTCATTAGACTTAAAATAGTACGATATTGAGATAAAGCGTACACGTAGAGCTCTTAGAGCACAAAACCAAACTACACCATTGATACTAATTTAAATATGGCAAATAATAATCGAGTATTTAAGTAGTATTTTACTCCAAATGTATATGATTCTCCTGCTTGTGTCTATTTTCCTGAGATTGAGGCTAACCACTTGGAAATTAAGCCTAGTGTAATTCAAATGTTACCAATATTTTATAGGCTTGAGTCTGAAAATCCTTACAAGCACTTAGATGCGTTCTTAGAGGTATGTTTCACCTTTAATATCCCTAATGAAATTGATGATGCAATTCGTCTCCATCTTTTTCCTTTTCCTTTTCCTTTTCCTTTACATGATAAGGTTAAAGATTAGTTTTCTACATGTGATAACATTGTCACTTGGAATAGATTATTAGGAGAATCTTTAAAGAAATATTTCTCAACAGGTAAACTTACTGCAATGAGACTTATCATCACTACTTTTTCTCAAGTTAATAATGAACAATTTTATGAGAGTTGAGAAAGATTTAAGAATTTTTTACATCGTTGTCCACACCATAAAGTTCCTGAATGACAACAATTGCAAAGCTTTTATTCTGGATTGAATGAACACAGCTAACAGATGGTTGACGCATTGTGTGGTGGTACTTTCTTGCACAAAACCCCAAATGAGGCATAAGAGTTATTTGAACATTTAAGTGAGAATTCACAATTGCATGCCTCTTCCTCATAGCCAGATATATCAAGGCAATTAGGGAATAAAGGAGGAATTTATGAGATTTTACATACATCTGATCTAGCAATTAAGGTAGAATCTCTATATAAGAAAATGGACCAAGTGAATGCATTATCTAGGAAGATAGATCAGTTGTTATCTTTGAGTCAAGAATTTTACAAATTAGTTACGAAAAAACCCGTAGCTAAATTTATTAGCTATGGATTAGCTATAGAATATCTATGGATTGGTCCGTAGTTAAAATCTCGTAGCTAATTAGCTACCAAAAAAAATTGTAGCTAATTTTTAAATTTTCGTAGTTAATCTGAAGCTAATCTGTAGCTAACTTTTGTTTAGAACTTCCTTTATTTCTGTAGGTTAATTAGCTACGAAATTTATTTCTGTAGGTTAATTACCTACGAAAAATTTCGTAGCAATTTCGTAACTGATTTGTAGCAATTCTATATTTATTTCCTAGCTATTATGTTGCTAAATTCATAGCAATTCTGTAGCTAATATGTACCAATTATCCCTAGCAATTCCGTAGCTATTTCCTCGCTATTATGTTGCTAAATCCGTAGCAATTCGGTAGCTAATCCATAACAATTATCCATAGCAATTCCATAGCAATTATCCATAGCAATTCCGTAGCTAATTCGTAGCAATTCCGTAGCTATTTCGTAGCTATTCGTAGCTAACCAAAATTTATTTTATAATAATAATTGATATATTTTAAAATTATATTTGTATAAATATTTTAATTCAAACAGAAAAACTCAGCAAATAACTTGTACAAAGCAACAAAATATAATAATTGCATTAGTAAGATCAAAACATGTTCTACAAAGAAAGGATAACTAATCAATAAGTTTAAGTTAATACAAACAGTTCTAAACAAATTAGTCCTATCATCAACAAACACAACTAATCAATCCAAGTTAGCCCCATGATCATCCCTAACTGCATCGCTAAGTGATGGTGTCTGTGGCACACCACTTCCTGCTTGGGAGCCAACAATCTCACGGAGGATGGACACCAATTGCGTCTGGACAAAGGAAGTCATTGCTTCATTAACAGCTTCCTTTATGGCTTGTGTCGGAATAGTGCAGGAGGAACCACCAACCTGTGAGGATGAACAAGAGTTAGATCTATGAATGTCAATACCTAATCTATGACTCATGCCATAGACCTATTCCCTTCTTGTTGGGACCCGTCACCTCCATCCACACCTCCTGATCTACCATAGGATGCAGTGAAGAGTCTTCTCCATACTTGTCTAATATCGTGGTGTCATAAGAATCCTGAAACAAAAAATGTAGAAAACTTTATCAAAAAAATCAACAACTTAACAAATATGATTAGTTTTAATTTTAAAGACACCTACAATGAAGTTCTTCGAGTGCTGAATGACACATTCTCCATTTTTCCTCTTATGCATACTTTCAAACAAATCTCTGAAAAAGACTAGACGATTCAGCTCTACCTCCTGTAATCAACATTTATTAGAATATAAAATTCTAAAATCTTTACTACAAGAAACATTGTGTCTTATTTATAAAATGGGACCAACCTCATGCAATTTAGATTCATACAGCCAAAAATATAACACAACATACAAGCTGCTAGAATATTAACTCACTTGTACTATAATTATACAATAGTATAAGATAGAATTATTAGGATATTGCAACAAACACATAAGAAATTCTATATTACCATCTTCTTCTTTTGTTGATCGAAGCTTATTAAGCCTACAGTGTGCAGCATAGCATCAGGCACAACCACTCTGTTGCTTCAACCAGCAACAGACTTCTTTTGGCACTCTGGTGTTAACCAAATGTCAACTAGGTCATCCCACACTTCTGACTTCACAGCTGGGGGCCCATGCCCCTTAAGGTCAGCAATGTTTGATGTTCCCAACTTTTTCATGATTTCCTTTCTATGATTCTTCAAATCATCTGAATAACGGTTCATGCATGTTCTGTCCCAAATAATTCTTGCCATGAAAAGATCATAATCTGATGCAAATCGATATTTATTCTAAAACAAAGTCATGTTAGTATATTTCTCTATATAGATAATTGTATAATACAATGAGGCTAGAATCATAATTACTTACCATAAAATCTTGAAATAGTTCATCCTTCATGTTAACAGGATAATTTTTCCATTTTTCAGCTGGAATGGGCATCCGCGTGATCACAGTGGCCATAATCTCACGAGTCACAAACTGCAGGTCAAACCTGCTCCTACAAGTCCATGATATGTTAATAATCTAAAAGTAAAATAAATGTAATAAAACATGACATTTACTATTACTCACGGTTGAGAGACATCCTCCATAGATATAACTGGCCTTTTATCAGTTTCTATTTGAGATGCTCCACTTGAAGGCATGGAAATTGGGCTGCTAGTTAGAGGCACAATGGTGGGTGGGACAGAGACATCAACAATGTGGGGTAGGACAAAGACAGGGACAATAGTGGAGGGTGGGACAACAGTTGATGGGTCACCAGTGGTTAAGGGGCTAATAGTTGGAATAACAACTAACATAATTATAGACAATCTGAATTCATAAATACATATAAATCAAGAGTTAACAATAAAAAGATTATTATATAGGTATACCTGGGAAGCGTGGAGAAGGCTGCAGTGGTGGCGAACCATTGCGTGGTTGAGAACACTCGGGTGGATTGTTGCGGCCTCTCCCTCGGCCACGTCCAGTGCTCTTACCTCGGATTACTATGATAAATGTCTGCAATAATGAAACATAACATGCTAACAAACTATATACATCAATATTGTCAAGAATCTCATAAAATATAAAAATGACATTTTAGTATAAATACCATAAACAAAGTTCAACTACTACTACTTAAGCTTGAATCATATAGTTCCCCATCTTCATCTATGAACTCGATATTTTCATCTTGTTCATTGTCATCAATGAATTGGTCGACAAATAGAACATCATTTGGATTATGTATTTCATTTATGTCTACTTCTTCCATTGGGGCATGTGCATCAAACAAGGAAATAAGTCCATCATCTGTGATGATATTAGGTGTTCTCAAGGATCCATCATCTTGGTAGTAATCAATAGCAGCTAACTCATTCAATCCATCACATTCATCATTGAATGTTTCAGCCGCAAAGAGTCTTGCTCTAACCTTACAAGTTGCCCACCATTCCTTACTAGCTCGACCCCCGCATTGTGGGTATACTGTATAGTATACTTGTTGTGCTTGCTCAGCTAATACAAATGGCTCATTTGAGTGAAGCCTCAATTTGTGCTTGACATCAATCAATCTATATCTCTCATCAACATTGACTCCATTAATCGGGTCAAACCACTGGCACTATAAAAGAAATACTTTGTTCTAACCTAGATATGACAATTCCAATATCTCTTCAACGATGTCATAATAGTCTAAGTCATTCTCGCCATATATACTTCCTCTAACGCAAACCCCATTGTAATTAACTTTATAAACAGATAATCTCTAGTAGCATAAAAAAATGTAGCTAAAACAGTAACTTTCTCATAATCATTCCTAACAAATTTTCTGAAAATTAATTGAGAAAATATAGAAATATTTTCGTAAAACTAAAATGACAGAAGTAATGGAAGTATCACTGGAAAATCTCATTTCCATTCTCCCACCAACTAATAACCTTGGTGTCTAAGAAATTAATGTTTACATTATTTTAAGTTGTTGATTTTAGAATCATCTGCTTTAGTGCAGACCAGACCTTCAAACTTTGTGCATCAATAATCATGGAAAATGCATAATACTATATACTTGTCTTCAAGATATTCATTGAATAATCTAGTGACTTAAAACTTTTATGAATGCTAGGAGTAAAACTTTTATGAATGCTAGGAGGATTGCACAAGTAAAAGAGAATGAGTGTCAGATTGCTATAGAGGATGTTATGTATTTGTTGATATTTTACAAGTTTTCTAATATCAGGGTCCCTTTGGTTCCAAAGCTTTCTAGTTGCCTATATAATGGAAGGTTAGAGATATTGCCTTCTGGGAGCTAGAGTCTATTCATAGCTTAGAGGTTTTGGATATCATAAGGGAACATGTAAGTACTATAACGGGCTTGAAAGCAAATTCTAGAGTAAATGAGAGTTAGGCAGCAACTAAAATTAGACAATTCTGGCTCGCCTGAGTTTATGTTGCCTCCATATTATATGGTTACTTTTTGAAGTCAGTTTCATTGAGGTACCACCTAGAACAAAGTCTTTCTTTTGCTAACCATGATCTTCATCTTGGTCATAGGACTGCTCTCTCATTTCATGAAATGTGTCCTTATGGATCCAAAGATGTGATCTTTGGCCACAAGAGTAACATACAGTCTCTATTGCAAGGTTTAATCAGGCAGGAAGAGGAAGTTGAAGACTTAAAATGTTATGTTATGGGCTTTCACTCGGGGTCATTATAGAGATTTGCCAAACTGTGATCTAAGGAGGCTGTGGATTTTGGAGAAGAGTTATAGTCATGCACTTTTTGGGAATTTGGAATCTAGTTTGGTTAAGCATGATAGTGTTATTTTGACTTCATTTTCTAGTCTGAGGAGGCTAGTCTTGGAAGCTGTTGCTTTTGGATCTTTCCTGTGGGAGACAGAAGATTATATTAACAATGTATATAAGCTTATGGATTATGAAGTAGTGTAAAGGCACATGTTGCTAAATAAATTCCTACAATGTTGGGTAAATTCTCTTTGTATATACAGTGAGAAGTAATTATCATTAAAAGGAATAAGAAGTAACATAAAAGCAAAGAACAAATAAATTGATGGCACTGGGCAACCCAACAAGAATTGATTTACATTCAGACAATTCCTATATGCAACAAACAATTTTGTAGAATATGAAATATAATGTGTCTATTGCTCATGATTCTCACCTTGGAATTGGCAGGAAATATAATCACAAACAATGGAAATAAATTAAATTATTGTATATAACTACATAATTGCATTTATGATGATCATGACAGTGTAATCTGTACTGTACAGTTAGTCAAAGGTAACATGTGGAAAAAACAGAGAACTTCCAAAAAAAGAAAAACACAATGAAGATAAACAACCTATTTTAGACACACAGTTGTGTGGTTAAATTAATTTCTTAGCATATAGTACTACTACTTCCATGCATAGAGTGCCAGTTTTTAAACTGAGGACATTACTACCTTGTTTCCAGTTAACTTTTTAACTGTGAGGAGTCAAATACTCCAAACTTAGCACTAGACCCACCCTTGAACAAATTGTCAATCTTAACAATCAATCAGATCAGGTTCTAACCCTATACTCCGCTTATGATCATTGTTTACACTGAGAATTGAGAAAAGGTTCATTTGGCATACTAAAGGAAGAGGTAACATTACATATATCCTTATGCTATGTGCTAGTTGTACATTCTGATTCATAATGATCTCTATTCTATAGATTTAATCCATAATAAGATTAGACAAAACAAATCATATAGCGTAAAACATTTGGATAAAATTGAATCTAGAAATTAAAGCATTCAGATTTGTTGTTTTTTAAGTACCAAGCTAGAGTTACGTCAATTTTGGAATCATTGTAGAACTAGATTGGTTTGCTTCTTGAAGCAAATTATCCTGTGTTAGAAGTGGTGCATCAAGTAAGGCTAACTTAAGGGCATGGACCACCCACTAAACTAATGCCATAACCTTGAAGCCATTGTCACACAACACATAATGGATCCTACACTTGAACTAACTATTATCCTAGGCAGAAGTTTATGTTCTACCAGTGTTTTAACTACACCTACATGAAAAGCTCCAAGTGAAGCACCCCTACTTAATAGCAAAGCAGTCCTCCCAAATGCATGTCTAGTTTCATGAATGAAAGCAAGCTTTTCTTCCAATGCAAGATCCTCTGATAAAAAATTAGCTATGGATTAGATACAAACAAATTTCGTAGCTAAATTTGATAGCTAAGTCATAGCTAATCTATAGCTATTTGTTTGATAAAATTTTTAGCTTCCTGTATTTGAAATTTAGCTATGAAAATTTAATCCATAGCTAATCCGTAGCTAATTAGCTACGGATTAGCTAAGGAAAATTTTTGTAGCCAATTTTGGTAGCTAATTTATAAAATTCTTGTAGTGTTAAACACATACTAATTCTTCTAATGTGCATAATGTGTGTACTGTTTATTCTAACCCTTCTCATACTTTATATGATTGTCCTGTTGGCTCACAATTTTTTGAATTTTTACTAGAGCAGGCTAATGCAGCCCAAGGATTTCCTCCACAAAAAATCCATATTCTAACACTTACAATCCTGGTTGGAGGAATCATCCTAACTTCTCTTGGAAGCAACAAGGTGTTGAAGCACAACAAGGGCAGCGACCTAATCAAGCGGGACAAATTGATATGACACCACCCATTGGCTTTCAACCACAAGGGTATGTATCTAACCCATCTCAAGCATCAAGCAGTAGTTCCAACTTTGAGGACAAAATAGATAAAGTATTATCTTGTGTAACAAACTTGGACTCTAGAATACAATTCATAGAATATAAGATGCCACTTGTAGACTCTCACACTCACCTATAGCAAAATTAGAGACTCAAATTGGACAACTAGTCATTGTTATAGGAAATAGAGAGGAGGGTAAGCTTCTAAGCCATCCTATAGAGAACCCGAGAGGTCAAACCCATGAGCAAGTTAAGGATGTAATGATTATAAGGAATATGAAAAAATTGACAATGGGATGAATAAGGGGAGAATGCATGATATTGGAGAAGTGGAGAACTATGAAGAAGATATATATTCAAATCCTTCCCATTCTCCTAAAGCTTCTAATTTTATACCTTCGATTTCATATGAGTCAAAGGTTCCTTACCCTAAAAATTTAGATGCACCATTACCTTTTAAGAAAAATAAGTAGAGGGAGGATACTCTTGAGACCTTCAAGCAAGTAAAAATCAATCTTCTCCTTTTGAATGTTATTCAATAGATTCTTACTTATGCCAAGTTCTTTAAGGACAATATGCACATTTAAAAGAAAATCTAAAGTACATATATCTAAGAAGGTTTACTTAAGTGAACAGGTAAGCTTAATTTTACATTTTAACACATCACCTAAGTTGAAAGATCCTAGTATTCCTACTATTTTTTATTATATTGGTGATAATAGGTAGAGCCATCAAAATGGGTCAAGCCTAATGAGCCGGCCTGAATAGCCCGACAAAATAGGCGGGCTGGGTTAGCAAAAGTGAACACAAAATTAAAAATAACCTGAATTAGCTCAGCCCGGCCTATTAACATTACATAGAAGCGGGCTGGGCTAACAAAATGTCAGCCCGAAACTCACATAGCTCGGGTCAAGCCGGCCCGTTTTGACAGCTATAATCATAGGATTGATAAATCACTCTTGGATCTAGGTTCTAGTGTTAATCTGATGCCATATTCTATTTATAAAAAGCTAGGCTTGGGTAAGTTGCAGCCATCAAATTGTTCTTTGCAGCTGATAGGTCAGTTCAGACCCCTAGAGGGAGAGTTGATTATGCCTTAGTAAAAATTGATAAGGGATTCTTTCCTGTTGATTTCTCAATGCTTGATATGGAACCCTCTCACTAATCAAAAAAGGAAATTCCTATCATTTTGGAGAGGCCTTTCTTAGCCACTACTGTTGCTAACATTAATTGTAGGTCTAGGGTAATAGATGTCTCAATTATGAACATGAGAATTAAACTAAATATCTTCAAGCTTATTGGCCAACCTTCCGTGGAAGATGAATCTGAGTATGCCTTTGTAGATGTGATTGATGAGAGAGTTAAAAAGACTGTGTTGCCTATTTTGTCTAAGAAACTTTTAGAGAGACTACATTCACATAGTGAGTTGGAGGTTTTTGACTCAAAAAGTGATTTAGTTGAGGTTAATGTAATTTTTTGTTATTCTTCATCTCTTGAAGATACCCCATGGGTAGTGAGGTATGAGCATTTACCTCCTTAAGTTGATTTGGACTTAATAGCTCTAGTTGTAGGTTGAAATTTCTTTTATTCTTTAGATAGTTTTATTTTATTGTTTGAGTTGGCTTAAGTGGCTCTTAGAGTTCAGAGTCTTTGTATGAGAATGTAAATAGTGTCGGCTTATAAAAAAATACAAAAAGAAAAATAATTTGCTTGTTTGTTTATTTATTTCACTTTCTTTTCTTTTTATTATTTGTTTTCATTGCTAACAATTGTCTGGTGTAGTTATCCTCTTTTCTTCCCTTGTAATTGCTAAGCATTTCAGGTACGTAACTTTTCCTCATTACCCTTTATTCTTTTTGTCCCAACAATTATTTTGATACATATTGGTGATTATTTCTTAAGTTTAGATTTAATTTTAAACATTGAAGACAATATTTGGTTTTGATTGGAGGTGGGCATTACTTGAATATTCATTCATGTTATTATTATACCACTTTTGTGTATTTTTTTTCCTATCATATTACTCAAATTGTTTCAAATATTCACTTATGCATATCCCATTGTTAAAAAATTGAAATAATTAAAGAACTTGAAGATGAACATGTGGATACTATATTTTACCTAGTGAATTATGAGTCATTCATTTTTATTGTGAGAGTATTTTCTTAACCTTCCAATATTTCTTGTTAGTGTTCATAATTTTTTTTCCTCACTACATCATTTCATTATTTTTTTTTTGGCTAAAGAGAAGTTTTATGTAACACTTGCATTTAATTTGATGTCATGGAAATTGATTGAGTTATGTATTCTCTTAAGAGATTATATTAGGTCATGTTTCTTATTTTGAGCCTTGAAATAATATTTTTTATTCTTTCACATATTACCGCTAGTTATCCATTTGAGCATGTTTATTAAACCTTTCTTTCTTAATCTTTTTTCCAAAGTATTTTGGGAAAGAAGCATTGTGATTGCAATATGGAGTGATATGAGTAGTGTTGTGAAAAGAAAAAAAATGAAGTGAAAATGAAAAAAAATAGAAAAACGTGAAGTTTGAAAATTTTAAGAAAAAGTGTGAAGAAAAAAATGTTAGTATCAGAGATTAGCCAAATAAAGTGATTTAAAGAAGGGGAAAGAGATGTTAAAAATGTAGATGTGAGCTTCAAAATATTCTTAGAATACTTTTGATTTTTATTATTACCCTTTAGCCTTCATATTTTCCCTTTACCTACATTATAAACTTTATCAAGACCTATTTGATTTTAAGGGATTGTTTGGTTCTTTCAATGTATATGACTAACCTAAATGTGTGATGTAAAATCTTTTCTTGACCTCCTTTCATGAAATGATATTTGTTTCGTTTCTTCAGTGTTCTTTTATTTATTTTATATGTGATATATTTGTTTTGATTTGTGCCTAATACTCTTCTCATATATACTTACTATGAGTGTTACTATATTTCTGAGTAATTTTCTAAGGGTAACACTTGTGAGGATTGCATGTAGTTAAAATGTGTTTTCTAATAAGGATTATAGTTATGATATTTGAAGACATTAGGTATATGTCATAGTAGCTATATTATTTACACACTCTGAGTTTGATGATGGTTGAATTTTTTGTCGCAATTGTAGTGTTATGATACATAACTGGTATTCTTGAATTGAGATAAAAATTAATTGAATTGATTGAAGATATGATTTATTTTGAATTTTGTTTTAAGTTATTTTCATTATTAGGAACTAACAATAGGTTGATTAAAGATTATGATAAAATCTAATTTTTATTTTTATTTTACAAAAATAGGCATTATTATATCTCAATATATTTAATTTTATTAATTTTGTAGCATTATCATTAATTCTTTGAGATAAATTAATTATTAAATTATATACTAATTGTACATATTTAAAAATAAAAATAATATAACCAGTAAGATGTTAAGACTTGATATAAAAAAAGAGTAATTAAGAAGAAGTCTTTACACTTAAACTTGCATGACCCTACAAATATTATTATGCAAGACCAAGTTATGTAAGTCTACATGGTCAAATGCATTTGGTATAGGCTTGTTGAGCTGCCACGGTGAAGTTGGCTATTGAGTTGCTGGGCCCCAATAAATTGAAGAAACCCGGTTGAGACTTTTGGATACAAGGAAGAGAAATTGAAAACAAATAAAAAGTTTGATCGTATTATTTATCCAACTTTTATACTTTAATTTTTTTTAACTCACTTATAAACGTATATTATATTTTACAAAAATAATACAGTCATATATATAACTTGATTTGATATTTTTTCACATAAAAATATAATAAAAAATGTTAAAATATTTTTTATGGACAATAAACGTTTTACAAAAAAGTTAGAGGCCCATGACTTAAATTAAAAGAAAGAAAGACTTGAGATATAAATTGGAAAACGCTGCACAAGAGAGGAATCAGACTTGAGACGAAAACGCGGCATGAGGTTGAAAAAGAAAGAAAATAAAGAAAAGTGCCGCACAAGGTAGTCCGAGATAAGGAGAAAATTTTCATCTTTTATGATTTTTTTTAGTAATTGAAATTCTTGTTATTAGTAGTTAATTTTATTTTTTAAGATTAAAATAAAACTCTAATCTTTATTTTAGATGATTTAATTTTATTTAGGATAATTTTTTTGTTCTATAATTGTATAATGATTATTATTATTGATCTTTAATTATTATTCAATTTAATTTTTATTGATTGTCTTGTAGTTAATTAGTAAATTTATATTTTAATTACATACTTAATTCTTGTAGTATTAGGTGTAAGTTATGCAATAATATTCATTACTTTTGTGATCTCAAGATTGAATAGTTCATGTTATATTAAATAATTTATGTCATAATTTAAATATATGATGTTATTTTAAATGAATATGTTCATAATTAAATTCTAATAATCTTTAGTAGTTATTAAAGTTTGTAACCGTAGACACTTTATAAAATAAGATTAATTTTCATTCAAGTTAAATTCATATTTACATAGTTAGTGGTGGACTTGAAGTCTTGAAATTGTTTTTTAATTGATCTTGTATTTTAATTTGAGTCGTTTAATTTAGATTTGTTATTTAATTTTTGTTTCAATTTAAAACGTAATTTAAATTTTTAAATTAATTAAATAAAATCAAAATCTCTTTTTTTTAAATTAATTTAAGTAGATATTAAATTTTATTTAATCATGTCTCTCCCTATAAGTACGACACCTTTATATTTATCAGATATTATATAAATATTATACGCTTACAAGTAAATGATAATTTTATTACTTGAAAATTCTCTACCACATCTACATTAAGTGCTCAAAAATGAACAAATATGGTACCTTATTGAGTGACTATGGACGCTGGACATTGACCATAGACCTTATATTTATGAGATTTTATGACCCTTAATATGATGAGATCATCATGCACCATACTTCAAGCTCATGGACTTGTATTCCCTTTATTTGCATTGAGATCAGCTCTGGACTTAGGCAGTGTTCAACATGGACCTTCAAAGAAGAGGTCCATGCATGGACCCCATTTCATAACCATTAGATTGTGTTGGATTGTGTGAAGATTAGATGGATGGTATGGATCGTTTAATTGCTCATCAAGTAGCAGGTTAATTATTAAAAATTCTGAATTTCAAATTGATTCCTGTTCTTCATCGACCTTACCTCTTTGACGACCTTATCGACGCCACCAGAGCAACTGTGATCCAACTCACCGTCAAGCATCAGCCCCCATGCCTTGTACCACGCCATTTGAGACTCACTCATCCACCGCAAACACCAACCTAGAATCAACTACAGGGTGGAACCCCCTGTTCTCCAACCCCTATTCACAGCTACCATTTGACACTTTTTTGCCTCTGATCTTGATGGAGTTCACGTTGATGAAGTATTCCTGTGAAAGGTATCTCTGGTTTTGGTTGGTAACAAGGGGTGTGAGTGTTAGAGATCTGAGAATTTCAGGTCCAAGTTGAGATTCATAGGCTATGTTGCCAAATAGGACAACCCCAGAAGAAGATGAAAGGCAAAAAGTGCAAACATCGCACAAGTGTGGTAAGCAACGGAGGATGACCATTAGCGATAGATTCCGACGAGGTTCACAGCTACTAAGTTGGGTGGTACTTATAGTGGCTGGTTTGGGGTTGGTGAACAAAGGTTATGCACTCTTCCCCAGTTTCTTTGGTCCTCCCTATCACCAACGACTATACGAATCTCCACCTGCATAATAGCTCCTCATCATTGCTGCCCACCTATAAATCTCCACCGCGTCACCACTTCACAGTGCAGACTATGATGTGGGAATAAAGGCCAAACTACAATAATTAATTCATATAAGACTCATTCATAAATATATTATTAGGGCAATTTTATGAAACACTTAAACCTTTCATCACAGGTTTTTTACGAAGTCCATTCATGGACACGAACTCAAGGAGTCCATGGTAAAAGTCACCCTGGACTTAAACAAACTAGTGAAGTGAAAAGAAGACAAATATGAAAATAGTACTCAAAGAAAGTAATAATAATGACCAAACTTTCATAAATAAGAAGGGAAAGGACATGTCAAGGCTCCCAAGTTAGTACCAACTTCTCTTATTAGTGCTTCATACGTGCTTCGAATCTTAAGCATAGGTTTTAGTTTTATTTGTATGACAGAGAATTCTAATATGGACCACTCCCAAGGTGGTCCATGGATGGACCAAGCACAAATCAGTCATTGATCTATTATTAAAAATAAATCAATATTTGAAATAAAAAAGTTAGATTTAACTAGTAATACTCAGATTTGTATAAAAATTTAACCAGATCATTCTTTTTTTTTTTTTTATAAATAACTATACAGATTTCAATTGATAATTTTTACATATACCTAGATCTGCATATAAATACTGTCAGATAAAAAAAATGTGATTCATCTATGGACCCAAACAAAATGGCCCATGATAACCTTCTCCTTGTATGACTCCTCTTCACGTCATAGGTTTTCAATTTGAGACCTTAGAATCAACATTTTATATTAGAGAATTATACACCTAGTTAGTTAGGAGTTCTCAAGGGGCAGGTTAATAGAATTCTTTTTTTTTTTAATCTAGTGACCTCAGGAAACAAGTTAAACATTTGGAAGTGTTAAAATTAGATCTTGGAAATCAAGTGGGAGTGGCGCTAATTTCTTAAAATAATTTGATGAAACTAATTTTAGAAAATTAATGTGGAGTCTTTGCCCTTGATGACTTAAATAAAACGATGCTAATTTTGTTTAAAAAGAAAATGTTGTCAAAGGTGGTTCCTAGTGTGAACAATTAGAATAGTTGGAAGCTAAATTGTGCTTACACGATTGATATTTTCAGGCCTAAGGGAAGTTGTTGAGGTATGTGTGTTATATATTTGAGAAAGAACTAAATGCAACAAGACACAAACAAAATAATCGAGAATTTGAGGGGAAAAAAACATATAGGCCCTGGAGTAATTCTCATGAAAATTAACCTTTATTTTAATGGGGGAGGAGTGGACTTGGTAATTATACCCTGACCCGCGAGTATCCATCTTGCTCCACTCTGCAGTGGAATGGGACGGATGCAAGTTTAGGGTCAATATGCCTTGTCCCACTCAACATCCCATCCCATATCTATATAAACATTATGTTTAGTTATTTTTAGATATAGGAACATTATGCTTAGTTTAGTTATTAATGAACTCAACTATATTAATTATTTTCACTAGTTTAATATTTATTATGAACATAATTTTTTATTTACATGCGATGAAGAAATAATTTTTAAATAGTGATTAATTATTATATAAATTTAATTTTAAATACTCATATGTGTGGGGTAGGACAGGATCAGTGCAAGTTTTGATATTTTTCTTATGGGACAGATGCGAGTTCTAATCCCTAAAGGAGCATTTGATTCAAGAGTTGAGTTTTCATTACTAAAACTTAATCAACCCATGTTTGGTTGGTTTTAACCATTACTGAGAATGTTAATTATTAAATTACATTCCCATGAATTTTTTATTGTTGTGTTTGGTTGAAGATAATTTCCACATAAATGCTTAGTAATATTTCAAAAACAGTCTTGGCTAGGAATACAAATGAATTGAGTTATTTATTTGAGCTCGACTCAATAAATGCTTGATCAAATTCGTTTGTTTAACAAAACAAATAGGCTTGACATTAAAAGCTTATAAATAGCTTGTGTGTGTATGTGTGTGTATTCAATCACATAATATATATATATATATATATATATATATATATATATATATATATATATATATATATATATATATATATATATATATAGCGATATCGATAAAAGAAGTGTTTATTATAAGAGGTGGAAATAGTAAATCTTGACCATTGAATTTTACATGAATGGTCAAGATTAGAACATAAATGCATATAATTTTTTTAAGTGGTTACATGAGCTTTAAGGAACTTTTAATCTTGATCATTCATGTATAGTTGTATAGTCAAGATTTACTTTTCTCACAATAAAAACTCTTCTCACTAGCGGGCATATCTAGTGAGAGGAATTTTTATTGTGAGAGAGTGAGAGGAGTAAATTTTGACTATACAACTATACATGGATGATCAAGATTAAAAGTTACTCAAAGATCATGTGATTACTTAAAAAAGTTACATGCATTTATGTTCTAATCTTGACCATTCATGTAAGATTCAATGGTCAAGATTTACCCATCTCACCTCTTACAATAAACACTTATATATATATATATATATATATATATATATATATATATATATATAAAGAAAAGGTATAAATAATAATAATTTATATATTGTTATTACTTAGTAAATTATAATTCTATATAAAGAACTGCAATTTTATTTCTTACTATTGACCACTTACTTTACTTCAATTTTCAAAATGTTTTTTTTTTTTTTACTTTTTTCTTATTTTTACTTCATCTTTTAGCATAAAGATACTGATAGCTATTGAAACTATCAAATTATATTAATTTGTAAACCGATTCACCAAATTACTTGTAATATAAAGTGCAACCGGGTCGAGTCCTTAGATCACTCTAATTAAGAATTAGATTAAGAAGCTAACAAAAAGAAAGAAAAAGTTACAAAATAATTAAACAAAAATAATTAAAAATTATAAATAGAATTAAGTAAATAACTAATTCAAGGAAATCAATTAATCTTGAATTTAGTCCATCATTGATCATTAAGAATCCATTCAATTGCTAATCAGATTCTTGGTTTTAGATCACATTAAGAAGCCTTAAGATGATCCATGAACTCTCTACAAGATAAGCATCCATAATTTAATTAACCAGGGTTAAATGAATTAAGCACCTATCTAATTCTAAATTAACTTAAAACCCAAAATTCAACCAAGATAAACATTCCTACAAACAACTTTGATGCATTGTTTAGTCTCTGTAATCCTCATTAACACGTGGTAATTATATAATTATCACATTAACATCTAAATCAAATTAAGCAATTTAATTCAAATTTAACAAAATCAAAAGAGGTAAAAGAGAAACTTGATTAACAAGTAAAAGAAAAAATTGATCAACAAGTAAAAGAGAAACTTGATTAACAATTAAATGTAAAACAATCAAAATAAGATCTCAGAATTAAACATCAAGATTGTCAATCCCTAGGATTGATTAAAAAGGGTCTAGCCCTCCATTGATGGAAGGAAAGAAAAACATAAAAGAAAGAAACCTAGAGAGAAGGGAAAGGAAGAAAGATGAAAAGAGAAAGTGCAAGCAAGAACAGCTAAGAGAAAATTAGGATTGGATTCGTGGTTGCTGTTGCTACTTAAATAAATGTCTATAAAATTAAAATTTCAAGTTTTCTCTTAACTTAAGGTTAATTATCTTCCTCTTAACTTTAATTGGACACATAATTTGCATAATTTAGGCTTAGGATGAAAGAATTATGCCCATAATATATTTTAACAGCTCTCTGGACCCATTAGTTGACTTCAAAGGGTGAAAACACCATCTAAACGCCATAGTTTTGATAAGTGGTCTTCATAAGAGTTGAACATTCGTGCCTAAGTTTTCCAATGTCACTAGTCTCAGCTCCATATGACTCCTACAACCCAAATCATGGCTCAATCTCTATATATTGTCCAGGTTCAAGCAATAACATCTAGGTTCTGACTTTCAAGCCTAATCTAAACTACTAAACATCTGATTCATCCTTCGAGCTCTCATAAAAGTTATATAGGTTTCTCTCAACTTTCCTATAAGATAAAATTCATAATTTTGAGATGTCTATAACAAGTTATGCCCAAAATACATAAACATTGTAAAATTCTCAATAATGCTGAAAAATATAATTAAACCTAATTTGAACCCAAATTTATAAAACGTGGTCAAGACTAATCAATTAAGCACATAAGATGTCTAAGAGACTAAATATGAGGGTTAACTAATATATGAAAATTATGTTTATCATATATCTATTAAATTATATACTAAATTAATAAACTTAAAAAATACTTCAAGGAGAAATTTGATAAAGAGAAAGAAAATAATCAAGTTTTAAATGTGCTAAACAAATCAAGCTCAAGCTTTATATTGTTAAACAAGCCTTGCCTAATTTGTAAATTTAATTCGTTTAAATAAATGAGTTAAGTCTGAGTAGTATCTATTTTTTTTCATGAGTCAAGCTCAGGCTGCACTTGTTTATGCCCCTACCAATGACATCCGCACATCATGTTAACACCCACCACCATCTATCATCAAAACCCATTGTTATTCACCAATGCAACAAAGGCACCACCGATCAACATCGTTCACCACCGTAATTAGGGTGCCATTGTTGTCCCCCATTCGCCACCGTTCACCACCAAAATCTCACTAAGTGTTCTACCCAAAACGATGCCAATCTTTATGATGAACCCGTTCATGATGCTTTGAAGACCATCAAGGGCCTCATCACCACCTGAACATCAACCTCAGAATTGATAGTGAATTGGGTATTTCTAGAATGGGTCGTGCGTGATGTGTGGATAAAATACACACATCTTGTGCTTGATTTAAGATGGATTTAGGTGTGCTTTGATTGATTTATGTTAGAATTTATGTCACTTTTAATATAATTATCCTTGGTATCTCATAATTGGCCTTTCTCTATGTTTTTAGGTCTAAAAGAGGTGTTTTGACATGGCTATATGAAGCTTTGGATGAATTTATTGCAATGGAGTTGAGCTCGGAATTTATATGGCCAAGATTTATGGAGTTTTTGACCTTTGCACGATAAGATGAGCATAACTTGAGCTACAGAGGTCAAAACGAGGTGATTTGCTTTGCATTGGAAAGTTAAGAAAAAGAGTTATAACTTTTATGAAGACTACAAGAGCTGATTCTCATTTCATAAGAAACCACGACCCATTGAATTTTCCACAAGGCCGTGTGAAATTGTGCTGAAAAAGGGGAGCTGGCAGAGAGTTCCATACCCCTCCTCCCGTGGAAAATTCCATGGGGCCATGGGAAAACTTGTGGGAAGTTACGAAAAAATAGAAAATTTTTATTTAATGCTATCTTTTTGGGATTTTATTAGATTATTCTTTGCTTAGGGCCCAATTAAGAGATTTAACTGGTCACACACCTCTTTTAGGATAGATCCTATATAAAGAACCAAAGGATGAGAGGCAATAAGAGCTTTTGAGTTTTTCCTCAACCAAAGTTTGGAGGCTAGGGTTTTGAAGACAAGTGCAAGAGTGATTGAAGTTCAACCATTGAAGACATCTTCTTATTCTTCATCTTCTCCATCTTCTCTTTTTATCTTCTTCTTTCCTATTTTCTTAAGATAGAATCATGGTTACCTCTTTAAATTTTGTTTTTATTTATGCTACATTAGCCATGAGTGGCTATATTCCTTTTTCTAGGATTAGGGTGCAACTCTCTACTTTTCTATGTTGAATTGTTAATTTGATTCTTTGTTAATGAAAAATTATTGTTCTTGATTCATTCTTGTTTTGCTTAATTCTTGTGGTATGTTTCCGGTCATATTTACATGATCTTAGGCTTTAGGAGAAGGATCGAAAGATGAAACCTAATTGCTAGATAATCTAAGAATTGAACTTAGGAATTGAGACCTAGACATAGGCTTAAATCCTTTGAGGAGCAAACGATTGTCATAAAACTTAATTGGTTGCAACTTGAATTAATTGTCATGAGAATGAGATTAATGGAGTTTTAGCACATTTAGTTCCTAGAAGTAGGCTTTAAACAATTTAGGACAAATCGCCTTCAAGAACAGAATTGAACATTAGCAAAAATAGGATTACAATTTATCAAAGGGGGTAGTATAGTGAATTCCTAATCCTAGGCCTTTAAATCTTGGTTGAATCTTGACTTTTCTTTATTTATTTACTTACTTTATTGCTTTGATTTTTATCTTGATTTTAATTGAGCTTTCACTATTGTTTTTAACAGCTTAAATAATAAAAAACGTTGTAAGAGTTGATAATCAATCGATTCTCATGGGAAAGATATTTATTTTAATACTTGAATGATCTGTGTGCTTGCAGAAAATTCACAATAAGTTTTTTGTGCCGTTGTCGAGGATCATGTTGATATTAACATAAGCGACAATTTGGTTAATTTAAGTATTATTTTAATTTTATTTTATTTTCATATGATTTTATATAATTTATTCTTTGAATTTTCAAGTGTTATTTCTTTCTTATGTATAGAACGAGAAGTCAAAAAGATCTTACTATCCCCGTTGATCTTGAAATCGAGAGGACACTTTGTAATATTAGAAGGGAAAGAAGAACACTGAGAGTTGAGGAAGGCCACATGGCGAATAACGATAACCAAGTCGCCAATCAAGAGTGAATGCTGAGGTATTATGGAGCCCCAACGCTAATGCTCGTCAGTCTTCCATTGTAAGGCTACGGGTAGGGGCTAACAATTTTGAGATCAAGACGCCATTAATCCAGATGGTCCAATAATTACAATTTAGCGGGTCAACAAATGAGGACTCAAATTAACATTTGGATGAATTCTTGGAGTTATGTGACATGATAAAGATAAATGGGGTTTCAACTGATACTATATGGATCAGACTTTTGCCCTTTTCTCTTAGGGGAAAGGCAAAGAAGTGGATTCACTTGAAAGCCTCAAATTCACTTACCACATGGGACTTGATGGAGCAATGTTTCTTGGACAAGTACTATCCGGTTGGAAAAATAATCAAGCTTCGTCATGACATCACTACCTTCTCCTAAAAGGAAGATGAATTGCTTTATGATGCATGGGAGAAGTACAATGATCTCATTCGTCATTGTTCACATCATGACTTATAAGATTTTGTTGTTATACAAACATTCTATGCTGGGTTAACTTTTCTACAAAGGCAACTCTTGATGCCGCAGCTGGCGGTGCTTTGATGGCAAAGACTCCAACAGAGGCAAAGACTTTGATTGATGAAGTCGCTTCGAATATTTATTTGCGGCCAAGTAAGAGACCATCTTCAAGGAAGCAAGCCAGAATTATAGAGCTTGATGTTATTACTATGTTGAATGCCAAGTTTGATGCCTTGCTAAGTCACTTGAGAAGCTAAATGTCAATGTTTTCGCTACTCCTAACATAACTTGCGAAACATGTGGAGGAAGGCATTTGGTTTCGGAATGCAATGTAGTAGAAACGTATTCTCAAGACCCATCTTTGGAGCAAGTGAATTATGTGCAAAATGGTAATTTCAAGGCTCAAGGAAATCATTTCTCCAACTCATATAACCCCAGATGGAGAAACTACCCTAATTTCTTATATGGTATCCAACAAAACCAAGGGGCTCCATCCAATAACAGACCCCACTTAGATTTCAACAACCTCAACAATCTTCTCAAGGAGCAAAATCCAATTTAGAAGCTCTCATGGAAAATTTTATAGTTACTCAAAAGAAACAAAATCAAGTCATTCAAGCACAAGTGCAACAGCATGGGAAGTCCATTAAGCAAATCAATACTCACCTAGATCAAACGGCCACTCACTCCAAGATGCTTGAAACTCAAATAGCCCAACAAGCAAGCTTGTTCAACATGATTCAAGGGAAAATACCAAGTCAACTGAAAACTAACCCAAGGGAGCAAGTTCAAGCGATTTCATTGAGATGTGATAAGCAACTTAAAGGCCCCACAAAGGAAGAAAAGCTTGGAGATAAGGAAATCCACTAAAAAGAGAAGAAGCAAGAGAAAAGCGAGGATAAAGCAGGAGATGAAGAAAGCACTAAAAAGTATATTCCTCCAAAAGCATATGTTCCACCTTTGTCCTTCCCTCAAAGGTATCAAAAGGCGAAGCTTGATCATCAATTTGGAAGATTTTTGGAGGTACTTAAGAAGCTTTACATTAACATTCCTTTTATGGAAACTCTCTCCCAAATACCCTCTTATGCTAAGTTCTTAAAAGAGATTCTCTCTAATAAAAGGAAGCTTGAGGACTACGAAACCGTTGCTTGATGGAAGAATGTAGTGAAATAATTCAAAACAAGCTTCCACCTAAACTTAAGGATCTGGGTAGCTTTTCAATTCCATGCTCAATTGGGAACATGAATATTAACAAGGCTTTGTGTGATCTTAGGACAAATATGAGTTTGATGCCCCTTTCTATTTGTGAGAAACTTGATATTGGGGAGCTCAAACTAATCACCATATCTCTTCAATTAGCGGATTGGTTAATCAAACATCCTATTACTAGAGAATGTACCATTAAAGGTGGAAAATTTTTACATACCAGTCGATTTTGTTGTGCTTGAAATAAAAGTAGATGTTCAAATCTCAATCATACTTGGGTTTCCATTCCTCGCCATTGGAAGGGTAATGATTGATGTCCATGAAGGGAAATTGACTTTGCTATTAAATAACGAGGAAATAGTGTTTAATGTTTTCAATTCTAAAAAAAAATCCTCGTTCTTTTTATTCATGTAATCGCATAGATGCTACTGATGTTTTGGATAGTGTTGTGCTTTCATATTTGTAGGAATCCATGACTGATGATATACTAGAGAAGACCTTACCCAAGGCTGTTATCGACTTTGAGAATGCTAAGCTTTCCAAGGGGAGAATAATGGAGCGGCACGACACGTATGTCAAGCAGTGTGAGTTTAAGCTTGGGGATAAAATTATTGTTGATAACTCACGTCTACGTTTCTGTCCTGGTAAGTTGTGGTCAAAATGGTATGGACCATATGAGATTGTTTGAGTCTTATCATACGGTGTGCTTGAGGAGCAGAAAGAAGGCCACAAGACATTACTGATAAATGGCCAGAGAGTGAAGCACTATGAAGAACGAGTGGGGACCAAGCACTACTCCATCGGCATCACCTAAGCATGGAACCGGCTCATGGTCAAGCTAAGGACCTTAAACTAGCGCTTCTTGGGAGGCAACCCAAGTTTCTATTTTCATTTTATTTTTATTTTTATTTTTTTCCTTTTTCTTTACCCTTTTCATTCTTAATTTCTTGTTCCTTTTTTTTTCTTTGCATGTGTTTAGGCATTGAAGATAGAGATTGGATTGGCGTGCATTGATGGTATTGGGTTCTATATAGAAGGAGAGCGCAGATAAATTGGGAAGTTCTTTGAGCTTTTCTATTCTCTTTTTAGCTATGCTATTGCCATTCTTGCATGGTTGTGCTTACACATGAGATGAACTTCTAAGTTAATTTTGATGATTTGATTGCCTTGTTTGATTTTTAACATGATTGAGTTGTTTTGCCCTGTGTTAGACTACTTTGTATAGGGTCTAGGAAGCATAAATTTTCTCAAGAGTGCAAGTTGTTATATGTTTAAAGGGGGAGGTTAGAATTAGGAATGATTTGGGAGGGGGGGTTTCCAGAATAAACCACGCCCCCCTGGATTTTTCCATGGAGCTGTGTATTTTAAAGAAAAAATGGTTTATTACCGAGAGTTCCACGGCCCCCCATGGATTTTTTCACGGGGCCATGGAATCTGAAAAAAAAAGGTTAAAAATCTTTGTATTATTGTCTCTTCGCATTATTACTACTCAGCTTAGTTGGCAACATTGATGATGAGTGTAAAATACACTAAGAGCAAGTGTGCTATATCGCCAAGTAATATAGGACTTGGGTCCTAGTTATCGATCCCACGAGGAATAAATGGTAATCGTTAAATTCGCTAAACTCTTTGTTATCCAGACAATCGAAAGTGTATGAAGAAATTCAAGATAAAATCAAAATAAACAAATAAATAAAAACAATGAACAATCAAACAAAGAATAGATAATCGATGAGAGAGAGATTACGGCGCAAGGTTCACTTGAATCCAATTATTTAGATTTTCTTTCATTTATGATGTAAGGTAATTCTTTTGCTAATATTCTCTTACCAGCTATTGAATCCTAATGGTCATGGATGAAACAATATTCTATTCCTAAATTAAATCACCTATTTGGTTATTTAGTTAAATTAATTAGGAATGCATTAAGCTTCAATTCAATAGATGAATTAACATACCTGTTAATTCCATTGGTAGAAAAAATTGATGTTTAGTCATTCGCCAATTTAATCCTAGGCTTACCATATAGATCCACTCATTGAATACGGATGGTCACCGATCAAACAATGAATTAACACATGCCAAAAGTGATTAAGTTATGACAAGAATGCAAGTAATACGATAAACCCTAAAAAATTACCTTAATCAAATTAGAAATCAAACCCAAATAATTAGGAAAATAAGATCCCCCATAACCCTAGCTATGGGTTTAACTACTCATATTCAATACAAACAAACTCATATCAAGATATAAACTCATGAAAAAAAAACCCAAAGAAAGGGAAAAAATAGAGGGAAAGAAAAATCAAAATCCCTTTAATGGAGATTATGATTTTCAAGCCTTCAAGAATCGAATCCTCACTTCGAAGTCATCCTCCAAGGTCTGCTACAGCAAAACAACTCTATTAGGATTAAGGAATTTTTGTGTAATGTGCTCAATGTCTGTCTGTCTGTCTATGTTGAATTTGGCGTAACTTTTCCCATTTATTGAAATTCACGTGCTCTGTTACGCAACCAGTGCCTAGGCACTAAGTTTTGAACGCTTAGGCGCTCAGCCACTTAAGTCAAGATACATTGCAACACGTTGCGTGCTCAGGCGCTCCTCACCTAGTGCTCAAGCACTGGGACACTAAATCATCGCTGCTGCATACGCTTCGGGCGCTTAAGCGCTCCACTCTCAGCGCTCAGAAGCTGGACGCTGATGAAAATTTCTTTTTTTCTTGCTCCTTTGAACTTCCAATCTTCTCCAGGGCTAATTTACTTGACAAAAACATACAAAATACGTAATAAAAACACAATCAAACAATACTAAAACATAACAAAAATTACGAACAAAATTCCATAAAAATAAATAAAAAGAATATTGAAAACCAAGGAATTGAACCATAAAAATATGACATGTTGACGGTTCATCAACTCCCCCACACTTGAGCTTTGCTTGTCCTTAAGCAAAGAATAGGAATCAACAACAAGATCAAACTCATCATCAAGAAACATGAATCAAAGAAAAATTCCATAATTTTTTTTTAAAAAAAAATAAAGTTCAACAATCAAATCCAATCAAGTAAGATCATTTAACACTTAAACAATTAGAGATTTAAGTCTAACTTGCAACTATTCTCTTCACCCAATATTTGAGATCACTCATCTTTCCATTGCTCAAGTGTTTAAAGGACAAAGAGATCACTCAAATTTTTCTTGAAAAATGCAATACTATAGGCTTGCTTATCAATCACATCTCTACTTCCAAGTTCACATACAGCACAAGAATCAAAAGGACTTTTCTTTAGTTGTAACGGGGCTAAGGATATACTGAAAGGTAGGAAAAAGATAAATAAGGGTAAAAAATGCTCATAGATAAATCAATACAAAACAGAATCAGGCTGAAAAGATGACAGATAGACCATAATGCACAAAGATATAACAAATTCTCACTTTCAACCTAATATTCTCATTATTCTTCACTAACAATTCTTTTCTTTCTTCTTTTTTCAATGTTCTCTTTTCTTTTTTCAAACTTTTTTTTCATTTTTTTTTCATTTTTTTAAACCCTTGAATATAAAAACAACCTTTAATGACTTTTCAATCAATACATTAGATGCTCCAAAGAATTCAACTTGATTATTTAATTGGGTATTCAAAGAAATCAATTTCAGTCTCAAATGGGGCAACTAAGGGTTATTTAATCAATGTAACTCTGAAAGTCAAGAAAGAATTATGCCTAATTGTCTTAATCATATTCAAGTTTGTATGTAAATCATTAAAACCTCAACAAGACATCAAAGCAAGTTCTAGTGTACATCAATCAAGAGAAAACTCACTCTAGAAGAAAAATAAGATTTTGTTTATGAAAAATCCAATCATTAAGGCTCAAAGCTCACTATCTGACTAAGTTGATAAAGAGAACAAAAGCAAGCAAACATGGTTAATTTCCAACTAAGGTGTTAAATTTTACTTTACTTCATTGAAAAAGATTGCTTCATACATTATCAACTCATGATCCATGGAATACCCTTTAAAACATATCTCTGTCAGCTTAGAATAAATCAAAACATCAATACACAATTCTAACTTAATTACCAGCAATACTCAAGTGCTCATTAGATTTTTTTTTTGCACAAAAATTGTAAAAGTACCCCCCCACACACTTAAGATAAACATCGTCCTCAATGTGGAAGAAAAGGAAATAAAAGGATAAAGAAAAGAACAACACAACCTGATGAACAATGACACAATGCCACGCAAAGGAGAAGCACAAAAGTCAGAGCAGCAACAGAATCTGAAAAATAAAATTCCAAAACATATGAGTAGCATCTAAAAGAATAACAAAAATAACAAAAATAATTAAAATAAGATAAATAAAGAAGAAACACAGGTTGCCTCCTGTGAAGCACTTGTTTAACGTCATTAGCTCGACGTTGTCTTTTTCAAATAAACCAAGGTGACTTAAAGCAAGAGAAATAAGAGGACGCCTTCTTCTTTTCAAAGCAGTGCCTTCTTCCTTCATCCATGACCTTGGGATTGCTTCCATCAGCATTCTGAACTTGACAAGAGCTTGGTTGTCCCACTTGCACCTTAACTCTGCTAAGCCATGGTGGTCACACTCGATCAACAGATGAAGGACCAATTTGTAAAGAAGTAAGGATCATAGGCAGACCTTTATCTGTCGCAGTAGCTTGAGTTTCCAGAAGATCAACATCAACATTATATGATGGTAGGGGGTCTTTGAAAGCTAAGGTTTCCTACTTCTTAGCAAATTAATAGGGGCATGGAGATTTGACATTGGGGAAGATTTAGCCTCCCCAAAGACATTGATGATCACATAATCTCCATCCACTCTCAAAATGAGTTCACCCCGAGGTACATCAATCACAGTTCCTAAAGTGGCAAAAAATAGTCTTCCAAGAATGAAAGGAATATTAGCATCATCTTCCATATCTAGAACCACAAAATCAACTGGGAATTTGAATCTGTCCACCCTCACTAAAACATCATCCACCACACCACGCGGGTAAGTGATGGATCTATCAGCCAACTATAGTGAAATGTTGGTGGGCTTCGGTTCTCGCATTCCCAATTTCTTAAAAATAGAGAAAGGCATCAAATTAATATTAGCACCCAAATCACATAATGCTTTCTCAAAATAAGAATTACCAATAGTGTAAGGAATAATAAAACACCCCAGATCCTTTAATTTCAGGGTAACTTCTTCAAAAGAATGGCAGAACACTCCTCATTAAGACATGCCATCTCAAACTCCTCAAGCTTACATTTCTTTGTAATTATTTCCTTCAAAAACTTTGATACTTAGGCATTTGAGAGATGGCTTCAACAAACAGAATATTAATTTGAAATTTCTTGAATATCTCTAAAAATTTAGCAAATTATAAATCTGACTGATTATTCTTGAGCCTTTGAGGGAATGGGATCTTGGCGTATGGTGACTGTTCATAAACTGTGCTCTGCTCACGATCCTTCTTTGCTCTCTGCCACTTTGGTTCTTTCATCTCAACCTCTCCTTTATTGAAATCTTGAATTGAGATATCTTCAATAAGGACATCATTTTTTTTGTCTCAATTCTTGACGGACTAGGTGCTTCAGTTACTTTCTCATCTTCATGCACTGACTTAACAAGAGTATCTCTAAGCTTTGGCATTTCCTTTTTATGGGAGAACTCCCTAAGTTCCTTACCATTTCTCAGGGTAATTGCATGGACCTGTTCCTCTGGATTAGCCTCAGTAGTGCAAGACAATGTCCCTGGTGCCCTTGCTGTCATCAATGTAGTCAACTGACTAATCTAAGTCTCCATGTTCTTCATTCTAGCATCAGAATTCTGCATGTATTTCATTACCAAATCTTTAAAGCTTGGCTTCTCTGCAGGTGCTTGGAAACCTGGAGGTGGTGGTGGAGCTCTTTGCTGATTCCGCTGATAGCCTTGTTGATTTCCCCACTTGAAATTAGGGTGGTCCCTCCAACTGGGATTGTACGTATTGGCATAAGGATTGTACTGCTGTCAATTAGAATTACCAACAAAATTTACCACGTCAGGCTCGGGGGCAAATAGACTATCAACATGATAGTTTGCACTTGTATGACCCTGTCCTCCACATCCATCACAAATGATTGGTGGGAATGCACTATTTGTCATAATTAGAGTCTCAACCTTCTTCATCAATGCTTCCAATTGACTCAAAATAATAGTAGAGGAATCAACAGCATGTACACCTACTTGTTTCTTAGGAATCTGACGCTCATTTTGTTGTTGATAACTATTTATAATCATTTCTTCAATCAATGTTTGACTCTCAATAGGTGTTTTCCTCCATATTGTACCTTCCGCAACAGCATCAATGAGTGAATGGTTTGCAAGTAACAAATCATTATAAAAAGTCTGAACCTGCTACCATACGAGAAATGCATGATATGGACAACTCCTCAATAACTCTTGAAAGCGCTCCCAAGCTTCATAAAGAGTGTCCATTTCAAACTGCACAAAAGAAGATATATCATTCTTTAACTTAGCAGATTTATAAGGAGGAAAATACTTAGCCAGAAACTGCTGTGTCAACTGATCCCATGCAGTGATGGAACCCCTTAGAAGTGACATTAACCACTGACTTGCACTGTCACTAAGAGAGAAAGGAAAGAGTCGCAATCAGATTACGTCATCTGTCACCCTATTATACTTGATAGTATCACACAATTGCAAGAACCTGGCTAAATGCTGATTTTGATCATTCAAAGGCAATCCACCAAACTGAACTGAATTCTAAATCATAGAGATCAATGCTGGTTTGATCTCGAAGTTATTAGCTGCCACAGTTAGTCTATTAATACTCCCTCCATGCCCCTCAACAGTGTGTATAAAGTACTCAAACATGGTTCGCTCTGCTGGGGTAACTCTTTCTTCCTGGTTTGCCTCAACAACTGGTTGTCTCTCCATCTTGTTTATATCTTTTGTCACAGTTGTAATAAAAGATTGTTTCCTTAACTTGCGAGCTATTTTCTCAATTTCTAGATCAAATATCAAATCAGGAAACTGATATCGAGTAAACATAAACAAAAAATAGGAAGTGAAATATTAATTAAAAATAAAATAAAATAAAGTAAAATAAGAAATAAAAATAAAAATAAAAAATAAAATAAAGAATAAAAGAATGTCTAAATTAAGTTTTTGCTTCTAATATTACTAAACTTATTCGTCGGCAACGGCGCTAAAAACTTGATACGCGTAAATTACACTAAGAGCAAGTGTACTATATCGCCGTGCAATATAGGACTTGAGTCCCAGTTATCGATCCCACAAGGAATACATGGTAATTACTAGATTCGTTAAACTCTTTGTTATCTAGATAATCGAAAGTGTATGAAGAAATTCAAGATAAAATCAAAATAAACAAATAAAGAAAAATAATGAACAATCAAACAAAGAATAGATAATCGATGAGAGAGAGACTAGGGCGCAAGGTTCACTTGAATCTAATTATTCAGATTTTCTTTCATTTATGATGTAAGGTAATTCTTTCGCCAATATTCTCTTACCTACTATTGAATCCCAATAGTCATGGATGAAACAATATTCTATTCCTAAATTAAATTACTTATTTGGTCATTTAGTTGAATTAATTAAGAATGCATTAAGCTTCAATTCAAGAGATGAATTAACATACCTGTCAATTTCATTAGTAAGAAAATTTGATATTTGGTTATTCACCAATCTAATCCTAAGCTTACCGTATAGATTCACTAATTGAATGTGGATGGTCACCTGTCAAATAATGAATTAACACATGCCAAAAGTGATTAAGTTATGACAATAATGTAAGCAATATGATGAACCCTAAAAAAATTACCATAATCAAAATAGAAATCAAACCCAAATACTTAGGAAAACAAGATCCCCCACAGCCCTAGCTAGGGTTTAGCTACTCATGTTCAATACAAACAAACCCATATCAAGATACAAACTCATGGAAAGAAAACCCAAAGAAAGGGAAAAACTAGAGGGAAAGAAAAATCAAAATCCCTTTAATGGAGATTATGATCTCCAAGCCTTCAAGAATCGAATCCTCACTGCGAATTCGTCCTCCAAGGTCTGCTACCACAAAACAACTCTCTCAAGATTAGGAATTTTCTGTATAATGTGCTCAATGTCTGTCTGTCTATGTTGAATTTGGCGTAACTTTTCCCATTTATTAAAATTCACATGCTCTGTTACGCAACCAGTGCATAGGCGCTAAGTTTTGAACCCTTGGGCGCTCAGCCACTTAAGTCAAGATGCGCTGCTACACGTTGCGCACTCAGGCGCTCCTCACCCAATGCTCAGGCACTCCTTACCTAGCGCTCAGGCGCTGGAAGACTAAATCATCACTGCTACATACGCTTTGAGCGCTCAAGCACTCCACTCTCAGCGCTCATGCACTGGACACTGATGAAAATTCCATTTTTTCTTACTCCTTTGAACGTCCAATCTTCTCCAAGTGTAATTTACCAGACAAAAACACACAAAACACTTAATAAAAACACAATCAAACAATACTAAAATATAACAAAACTTACGAATAAAATTCCATAAAAATAAATAAAAAAATATGAAAAATTAAGGAATTGAACCATAAAAATATGATATGTTGATTTGTTCATCAACTCCCCACACTTGAGCTTTGCTTGTCCTCAAGCAAAGAATGAAAATCAACAACAATATCAAATTCATCATCAAGAAACATGAATCAAAGGAAAATTCCACAATTTTTTTTTAAAATAATGTTCAACAATCAAATCCAATCAAGTAAGATCATTTAATACTTAAACAATTAGAGGTTTGAGTTGAGCTTGCAACTGTTCTCCTCATCAAATATATGAGATCACTCATCTTTCCATCGCTCAAGTGTTTAAAGGACAAAGAGATCACTCAAATTTCTCTTGGAAAATGCAATACCATAGGCTTGCTTATCAATCACATCTTCACTTTCAAGTTCACATACAACACAAGAATCAAAAAGACTTTCCTTTGGTTGTAACGGGGCCAAGGGTATACTAAAAGGTAGGAAAAAGATAAATAATGATAAAGAATGCTCATGAATAAATCAATAAAAAGTAGAATCAGACTGAAAAGATGACAGATAGAGCATAATACACAAAGATATAACAAATTCTCACTTTCAACCCAATATTCTCGTTATTCTTCATTAACAATTCTTTTCTTTCTTCTTTTCCACTTTTGTCTTTTCTTTTTTCATTTTTTTAACCCTTGAAGACAAAAACAACTGTTAATGACTTTTCAATCAACATATTAGATGCTCTAAAGAATTCAACCTAATTATTTAATTGGGTATTCAAAGAAATTAATTTTAGTCTCACATGGGGCAACTACGGGGTTCTTTAATCAATCCAACTCCGAAAGTCAAGAAAGAATTAAGTCTAATTGCCTTAATCATATTCAAGTCTGTATGTAAATTATTAAAGCCTCAAAAGATATCAAAGCAAGTTCTAATGTACATCAATCAAGAAAAAACTTACTCCAGAAGAAAAATAATATTTTGTTTATGAAAAATCAAATCATTAAGGCTCAAAACTCACTTTCTGGCTAAGTTAATAAAGAGAACAAAAGCAAGCAGACATGGCAAATTTCCAACTAAGATGTTAAATTTCACTTTACTTCATTGAAAAGATTGTTTCACACATTATCAGCTCATAATCAATTGAATCCCCTTTAAAACATATCTCTATCAGCTTAGAATAAATCGAAACATCAACACACAATTCTAGCTTAATTACCAGTAATACGCAAGTGCTCATCAAATTTTTTTTTGGCACAAAAATTGTAAAAGTACCCCCCACACTTAAGATAAACATTGTCCTCAATGTGGAAGAAAAAGATATAAAAGGATAAAGAAAAGAATAACATAACTTGATGAACAATGACACAATGCCAGGGAAAGGAGAAGCACAAGAGTCAGCGCAGCAACAGAATCTGAAAAATAAAATCCCAAAACACATGAGTAGCATCTTAAAGAATAATAAAAGTAACAAAAATAATTAAAATAAGATTAATAAAGAAGAAACACAGGTTGCCTCCGGTGAAGCGCTTGTTTAAAGTCATTAACTCGACGTTGCCTTTTTCAGATAAATCAAGGTGACTTAAAGCAAGAGAAATATGAGGATGCATGCTTCTTTTCAAAGCAGTGCCTCATTCCTTCGTCCATGACCTTAGGATTGCTTCCATCAGCATTCTGAACTTGACAAGAGTTTGGTTGTCCCAATTGCGCCTTAACTCCGCTAGGCCATGGTGGTCGCACTCGATCAACAGATGAAGGACGAATTCGTAAATAAGCATGGATCATAAGAGGACCTTTATCTGTTTCAGCAGGTTGAATTTCCAGAAGATCAACATCAACATTATATGATGGTGGGGGTCTATTATAGCTAAGGTTTCTTGCTTCTTAGCCTGAACAAAATTGATAGGGGCATGAAGATTTGACATTGGGGAAGATTTAGCCTCCCTAAAGATATTGATGGCCACATAATCTCCATCCACTCTCAAAATGAGCTCATCCCGATGTACATCAATCACAGCTCCTGAAGTGGCCAAAAATGGTCTTCCAAGAATGAGAGGAATATCAGCATCCTCTTCCATATCTAGCACCACAAAATCAACTGGGAATATGAATTTGTCCACCTTCACTAAAACAACCTTTACCAAAAGTGATGGATCTATTAGCCAATTGTAGTGAAATGTTGGTGGGCTTCGGTTCTTGCGTTCCCATTTTCTTCAAAACAAAGAAATGCATCAAATTAATACTAGCACCCAAATCACATAATGCCTTCTCAAAATAAGAATTACCAATAGAGTAAGGAATGGTAAAACTCCCTGGATCCTTTAATTTCGGGGGTAACATGTTCAAAAGAATGGGAGAACGCTCCTCATTAAGACATACCGTCTCAAACTCCCCAAGCTTGCTTTTCTTTGTAATTATTTCCTTCAGAAACTTTGCATACTTGGACATTTGAGAGATGGCTTCAACAAACAAAATGTTAATTTGAAATTTCTTGAATATCTCTAAGAATTTGGCAAATTACAAATCTGACTAATTGTTCTTGAGCCTTTGAGGGAATGGGATCTTAGCGTATGGTAATTGTTCATAAATTGTGCTCCACTCACGATCTTTCTTTGCTCTCTGTCACTTTGGTTCTTTCGTCTTAACCTTTCCTTTATTGATATCTTGAATTGAGATATCTTCAGTAAGGATATCATTTTTTTTGTCCCAGTTCTTGACGGACTAGGTGCTTCAGTTACCTTCTCATCTTCATGCACTGACTTAACAAGAGTATCTCTAAGCTCTGGCATTTCCTTCTTCTGGGAGAACTCCCTATTCCTTACCATTTCTCAAGGTAATTGCATGGACCTGTTCCTTTGGATTAGTCTCAGTAGTGCTAGGCAATGTCCCTGGTGCATCAGAATTCTGTATGTATTTTATTTCTAAATCTTCAAAGCTTGGCTTCTCTGCAGGTGCTTGGAAACCTAGAGGTGATGGTGGAGCTCTCTGCTGATTCTGCTGATAGCCTTGTTGATTTCCCCACTTGAAATTAGGGTGGTCCTTCCAACCAGGATTGTACGTATTGGCATAAGGATTGTACTACTACTGGTTGGATTACCAATAAAATTTGTTACTTCAGGTTCGAAGGCAAATGGACTACTAACTTGACAGTTTGCACTTGTATGAACCTGTCCCCACATACCTCATAAATGATTAGTGGGACTACACTATTTGTCACCATTAGAGTCTCAATCTTCTTTGTCGATGCTTCCAATTGACTCAAAATAGTAGTAGAGGAATAAACAGCATGTACACCTACTTGTTTCTTAGGAATCTGACGCTCATTTTACCATTGATAATTATTCAGTGCCATTTCTTCAATCAGTGCTTGGCTCTCAGTAGGTGTTTTCCTTCATATTGTACCTCCCACAGCAGTATCAATGAGTGAATGGTTCACAGGTGACAAACCATTATAAAAAGTCTGAACCTGCTGCCATACGGGAAATCCATGATGTGGACATCTCGTCAATAACTCTTGAAAGCACTCCCAATCTTCATAAAGAGTGTCCATTTCAAACTGCACAAAAGAAGATATATTATTCCTTAACTTAGTAGATTTAGAAGGAGGAAAATACTTAGCCAGAAACTGTTGTGTCAACCGATCCCATGTAGTGATGGAACCCCTTGGAATTGAATCGAACATGCATCAACCATACATATGATCTAAAATCCAAATTCCTATGTCTAAGTTCATCAGACTTCATGAAATCAATCAAAAGCTTATCAAACCTCCAAAAGCATTAAGCACAATATGATTGAACAAAACCATACATCCATACAAACTCATAGAAGAACAAAATCATTAATTTCCATAAAAAGGATTCAAAATATTCCCTAAAACAGCTGCTACATCATTGAACACATGATTACAAATCAAAATACATGCTCAAATGAATGAGAAAGAGAAGAAAACAAAGAGAGAAAAGAGGAAAGGCTTATGGATGCTGTCATTGATGCTTGAATCTCCCTCCATAAGGAAGATAGCGTCCAACCTAGGCTCCCTTGGCCTCTTTCAGCCTCAGAAAATGAAAAGCTAGGCGCAGCTTCTCTAACCTAGAAAGTCATCCTAAGAAAATCTGATAAAATTCTATTTATAGGCTCAGTTTTGCATAGAGCGCCGCGATGCACACTACTTTTGTATCGTGGCGTGCTAGCCTCGGGTTTTTGTATGGGAATTTGATGATGCACTCTTGCGCCACGACGCACACTCCTTTGTGACGTGGCGCTCTCTCCTGGAATGTCTCTTTGGCTTTCTCTTAGGCTTTTGAGCCTTGAATCACTCCAATACATCAATTTTAAGCCCATCCTACATTAAGAAAATCACTAAGTTAAATATAAATTATAAATTCACTTAATCATTTACATAATATGCACAGTTTGCTCAATAGCATATAGAGAAACATCGAAAGAAAATTCAACTAATATAAGTATAAAATCTCCCATATATGCATAATAACAAAGACATAGCAATCTATGAAGCACAATTATGGGGCACAAATAACTACATTTCATGCAATTATCAGTTACGCAACCAGCACCCCGACGCTAAGTTATGAACGCTTAGGCACTCAGCCACTTAAGTCAAGATGCGCTGCTACACGTTGCGCGCTCAGGCGCTCCTCACCCAGCGCTCAGGCGCTCCTCATATAGCGCTTAGGCACTGGGACACTAAATCATCCCTGCTGCATAAGCTTTGGGTGCTCAAGCGCTCCACTCTCAGTGCTCAGAAGCTGGACGCTGATGAAAATTCTTTTTTTTCTTGCTCCTTTGAACGTTCAATCTTCTTTAGGTGCAATTTACTTGACAAAAATACACAAAACAATTAATAAAAATACAATCAAATAATACTAAAAGATAACAAAACTTACGAACAAAATTTCATAAAAATAAATAAAAAGAATATGAAAAATCAAGGAATTGAACCATAAAAATATGACATATTGATAGTTCATCAACTCCCCCACACTTGAGCTTTACTTGTCCTCAAGCAAAGAATAGGAATCAACAAGAAGATCAAACTTAACATCAAGAAACATGAATCAAAGGAAAATTTCATAATTTTTTTTAAAATAAAGTTCAACAATCAAATCTAATCAAGTAAGATCATTTAACATTTAAACAATTAGAGGTTTAAGTCTAGCTTGCAACTGTTCTCCTTACCAAATATCTGAGATCACTCATCTTTCCATTGCTCAAGGGTTTAAAGGACAAAGAGATCACACAAATTTTCCTTGAAAAATGCAATATCATAGGCTTGCTTATCAATCTCATCTCCATTTCTAAGTTCACATACAACACAAGAATCAAAGGGACTTTCCTTTGGTTGTAACAGGGCTAAGAGTATACTGAAAGGTAGGAAAAAGATAAATAAGGGTAAAGAATGCTCATGGATAAATCAATACAAAACAGAATCAGGCTGAAAAGATGACAGATAGAGCATAATGCACAAAGATATAACAAATTCTCACTTTCAACCCAATATTCTCATTATTCTTCACCAACAATTCTTTTCTTTCTTCTTTTTTTGATTTTTCTTTTCGTTTTTCAGACTTTTTTTTTTAATTTTTTTCTTATTTTTTTAACCCTAGAAGACAAAAACAACATTTAATGACTTTTCAATCAACACATTAGATGCTCCAAAGAATTCAACCTGATTATTTAGTTGGGTATTCAAAGAAATCAATTTCAGTCTCAAATAGGGCAACTAAGGGGTTATTTAATCAATGCAACTCTGAAAGTCAAGAAAGAATTAAGCCTAATTGTCTTAATCATATTCAAGCCTGTATGTAAATCATAAAGCCTCAACAAGATATCAAAGCAAGTTCTAGTGTACATCAATCAAGAGAAAACTCACTTCAGAAGAAAAATAAGATTTCGTTTATGAAAAGTCCAATCATTAAGGCTTAAAACTCACTTTCTGGCTAAGTTGATAAAGAGAACAAAAGTAAGCAATCATGGCTAATTTCCAACTAAGATGTTAAATTTCACTTTACTTCATTGAAAAAGATTGCTTCACATATTATCAGCTCATGATCAATGGAATCCCCTTTAAAACATATTTCTATCAACTCAGAATAAATCGAAACATCAACACACAATTCTAGCTTAATTACCAGGAATACTCAAGTGCTCATCAAAAAAAATATTTTAGCACAAAAATTGTAAAAGTACCCCCCACACTTAAGATAAACATTATCCTCAATGTGGAAGAAAAAGATATAAAAGGATAAAAAAAGAACAACACAACTTGATGAACAATGACACAATGCCTGGCAAAGGAGAAGCACAAGAGTCAGTGCAGCAATAGAATCTAAAAAATAAAATCCTAAAACACATGAGTAGCATCTAAAAGAATAACAAAAGTAACAAAAATAATTAAAATAAGATTAATAAAGAAGAAACACAGGTTGCCTCCTATGAAGTGATTGTTTAACGTCATTAGCTCGACGTTGCCTTTTTCAGATAAATCAAGGTGACTTAGAGCAAGAGAAATAGGAGGACGCGTTCTTCTTTTCAAAGCAGTGCCTCCTTCCTTCGTCCATGACCTTAGGATTGCTTCCATCAGCATTCTGAACTTGACAAGAGCTTAGTTGTCCTAATTGCGCCTTAACTCTCCCAGGCCATGGTGGTCGCACTCGATCAACAGATGAAGGACCAATTTGTAAAGAAGCATGGATCATAGGAGGACCTTTAGCTGTTTCAGCAGCTTGAGTTTCCAGAAGATCAACATCAACATTATATGATGGTGGGGGGTCTATGATAGCTAAGGTGTCCTACTTCTTAGCCTGAACAAAATTAATAGGGGCATGGAGATTTGACATTGGGGAAGATTTAGCCTCCCTAAAGATATTGATGGTCACATAATCTCCATCTACTCTCAAAATGAGCTCACCCCGATGTACATCAATCACAGCTCCTAAAGTGGCCAAAAATGGTCTTCCAAGAATGAGAGGAATATCAGCATCCTCTTCCATATCTAGCACCACAACATCAACTAGGAATATGAATTTGTCCACCTTCACCAAAACATCCTCCACCACACCACGCGGGTAAGTGATGGATCTATCAGCCAACTGTAGTGAAATGTTAGTGGGCTTGGGTTCCTGCATTCCCATTTCTTAAAAACAAAGAAAGACATCAAATTAATACTAGCACTCAAATCATATAATGCCTTTTCAAAATAAGAATTACCAAAAGAGTAAGGAATAGTAAAACTATCTGGATCCTTTAATTTCAGGGGTAACTTCTTCAAAAGAATGGTAGAACACTCCTCATTAAGATATACAGCCTAAACTCCTCAAGCTTGCATTTCTTTGTAATTATTTCCTTCAGAAACTTTGCATACTTGGGCATTTGAGAGATGACTTCAACAAACAAAATGTTAATTTGAAATTTCTTGAATATCTCTAAGAATTTTACAAATTACAAATCTGACTGATTATTCTTGAGCCTTTGAGGGAATGGGATCTTAGCGTATGGTGATTTTTCATAAATTGTGCTCTGCTCACGATCCTTCTTTGCTCTCTGTCATTTTGGTTCTTTCTTCTCAACCTCTCCTTTATTGACCTCTTGAATTGAGACATCTTTAGTAAGGACATCATTTTTTTTATCTCAATTCTTGACGGACTAGGTGCTTCAGTTACCTTCTCATCTTCATGCACTAACTTAACAAGAGTATCTCTAAGCTCTGGAATTTCCTTCTTCTGGAAGAACTCCCCAAGTTCCTTACCATTTCTCAGGGTAATTGCATGGACCTGTTCCTTTGCATTAGTCTCAGTAGTGCTAGACAAAGTCCCTGGTGCCTTTGCTATCATCAATGTAGTCAACTGACTAATCTGAGTCTCCATGTTCTTCATTCTAGCATCAGAATTTTGCATGTATTTCATTACTAAATCTTCAAAGCTTAGCTTCTCTACAGGTCCTTGGAAACCTAGAGGTGGTGGTGGAGCTCTCTGCTAATTCTGCTGATAGTCTTGTTGATTTTCTCACTTGAAATTTAGGTGGTCCCTCCAACTAGGATTGTACTGCTGCTAGTTGGAATTACCAACGAAATTTTTTACTTCAGGCTCGAGGGCAATTGGAAAACTAACTTGACAGTTTGCACTGGTATAACCCTGTCCTCCATAGGCCTCACAAATGATTGATGGGACTGCACTATTTGTCACCATCAGAGTCTCAACTTTCTTCGTTAATGCTTCTAATTGACTCAAAATAGTAGTAGAGGAATCAACATCATGTGTTTCTTCGGAATCTAGCGCTCATTTTGCCATTGATAACTATTCAGCGCCATTTCTTCAACCAATACTTGGCTCTCAGTAGGTATTATCCTTCATATTGTACCTCCCACAGCAGCATCAATGAGTGAACGGTTCACAGGTGACAAACCTTTGTAAAAAGTCTGAACCTGCTTCCATACGACAAATCCATGATGTGGACATCTCCTCAATAACTCTTGAAAGCGCTCCCAAGCTTCATAAAGAATGTCCATTTCGAACTACACAAAAGAAGATATATCATTCCTTAACTTAACATATTTAGAAGGAGGAAAATACTTAGTCAGAAACTAGTGTGTCAACTGATCCTATGTAGTGATGGAACCCCTTGGAAGTGACATTAATCATTAACTTGCTCTGTCCCTAAGAGAGAAAGGAAAGAGTCGTAATCGAATTGTGTCATCTGTCACCTCATTATACTTGATAGTATCACACATTTGCAAGAACCTAGCCAAATACGAATTTGGATCATCTGAAGGCAATCCACCAAACTGAACTAAATTCTGAATCATGGAGATCAATGCTGGTTTGATCTCGAAGTTATTAGCCGCCACAGCTGGTCTAATAATACTCCCTCCATGCCCCTCAACCGTGGGCATAGAGTACTCAAACATGGTTCGCTCTGCTATTTAGTTATGAATTAAACAATATTCTATTCCTAAATTAAATCACCTATTTGGTAATTTAGTTGAATTAATTAGGAATGCATTAAGCTTCAATTCGAGAGATTAATTAACATACTTGTCAATTCCATTGGTAGCAAAAATTGATGTTTGGTCATTCACTAATTTAATCCTAGGCTTACCATATAGATCCACTCATTGAATGCGGATGGTCACTGATCAAATAATGATTTAATACATGTCAAAAGTGATCAAGTTATGACAAGAATGCAAGCAAAATCATAAACCCTAAAAAAATTACTTTAATCAAAATAGAAATCAAACCCAAATAATTAAGAAAACAAGATCCCCCATAACCTTAGCTAGGGTTTAGCTACTCATGTTCAATATAAACAAACTCATATCAAGATACAAACTCATGGAATGAAAACCCTAAGAAAGGGGAAAACTAGAGGGAAAGAAAAATCAAAATCCCTTTAATAGAGACTATGATCTTCAAGCTTTCAAGAATCGAATCCTCACTTCGAAGTCATCCTCCAAGGTCTGCTACCGCAAAATAACTCTCTCAAGATTAGGGATTTTCTACATAAGTGCCCAATGTCTATCTGTCTATGTTGACTTTGGCGTAACTTTTCTCATTCATTGAAATTCACGTGCTCTGCTACGCAACCAGCCTTAGGCGCTAAGTTCCGAATGCTTGGGCGCTCAGCCACTTAAGTCAAGATGTGCTGCTTCACATTGCGCGCTCAGGTACTCCTCACCCAGTGCTCAGGTGCTCCTCACCTAGCACTCAGGCACTAGGACACTAAATCATCACTGCTGCATACACTTTGGGCGTTCAAGTGCTCGACTCTCAGTGTTCATACGCTGGACACTGATGAAAATTCATTTTTTTCATGCTCCTTTGAACGTCCAATCTTCTCCAGGTGTAATTTACCTGACAAAAACACACAAAATACTTAATAAAAATACAATCAAATAATACTAAATATAACAAAACTTACGAACAAAATTCCAGAAAAATAAATAAAAAGAATATGAAAAACTAAGGAATTGAACCGTAAAAATATGATATGTTGACAGATTCATCAACTCCCCCATACTTGAGCTTTGCTTGTCCTCAAGCAAAGAATAGAAATCAACAACAAGATCAAACTCAACATCAAGAAACATGAATCAAAGAAAAATTCCATATTTTTAAAAAAAAAATAAAGTTCAATAATCAAATCCAATCAAGTAAGATCATTTAACACATAAAAAATTAGAGGTTTGAATCTAGCTTGCAACTGTTCTCCTCACCAAATATCTGAGATCACCCATTTTTTCATTGCTCAAGTGTTTAAAGGACAAAGAGATCACTCAAATTTCCCTTGAAAAATACAATACCATAGGCTTGCTTATCAATCACATCTCCACTTTCAAGTTCACATACAACACAAGAATCAAAAGGACTTTCCTTTGGTTGTAACGGGGCCAAGGGTATACTGAAAGGTAGGAAAAAGATAAATAAGGGTAAAGAATACTCATGGATAAATCAATATAAAGCAGAATCAGTTGAAAAGATGACAGATAGAGCATAGTGCACAAAGATATAACAAATTCTCACTTTTAACCCAATATTCTCATTATTGTTCACCAATAATTCTTTTCTTTCTTCTTTTTCCATTTTTGTCTTTTCTTTTTTCAGACCTATTTTGTCATTTTTTTTTTCATTTTTTTTAACCCTTGAATACAAAAATAACCTTTAATGACTTTTCAATCAACACATTAGATGCTCCAAAGAATTCAACCTAATTATTTTATTGGGTATTCAAAGAAAATAATTTCAACCTCAAATAGGGCAACTACGAGGTTATTTAATTAATACAACTCTGAAAGTTAAGAAAGAATTAAGCCTAATTGCTTTAATCATATTCAAGTCTGTATGCAAATCATTAAAACCTCAACATGATATCAAAGCAAGTTTTAGTGTACATCAATCAAGAGAAAACTCACTCTAAAAAAAAATAGGATTTTGTTTATGAAAAATCCAATCATTAAGGCTCAAAACTCATTTTCTAGCTAAGTTGATAAAGAGAACAAAAGCAAGCAGACAAGGCTAATTTCCAACTAAGATGTTAAATTTCACTTTACTTCATTGAAAAAGATTGCTTTACACATTATCAGCTCATGATCAATGGAATCCCCTTTAAAACATATCTCTATCAACTCAGAATAAATTGAAACATCAACACAAAATTCCAGCTTAATTACCAGTAATACTCAAGTGCTCATCAATTTTTTTTTACCCAAAAATTGTAAAAGTACCCCCCACACTTAAGATAAACATTGTCTTCAATGTGAAAAAAAAAGATATAAAAGGATAAAGAAAAGAACAACACAACTTAATGAACAATGACACAATGCCAGGCAAAGGAGAAGCACAAGAGTCAGCGCAGCAACAGATCTAAAAAATAAAATTCCAAAATACATGAGTAGCATCTAAAAGAATAACAAAAGTAACAAAAATAATTAAAATAAGATTAATAAAGAAGAAACACAGGTTGCCTCTGATGAAGTGGTTGTTTAACGTCATTAGCTCAACATTGCCTTTTTCAGATAAATCAAGGTGACTTAAAGCAAGAGAAATAGGAGGACGCATTCTTCTTTTCAAAGCAGTGTCTCCTTCCTTCGTCCATGACCTTAGGATTGCTTCCATCAGCATTCTGAACTTGACAAGAGCTTGGTTGTCTCAATTGCGCCTTAACTTCGCTAGGCCATGGTGGTCGCACTCGATCAACAGATGAAGGACTAATTTGTAAAGAAGCATGGATCATAAGAGGACCTTTATCTGTTTCAGCAGCTTAAGTTTCCAGAAGATCAACATCAACATTATATGATGGTGGGAGTCTATGATAGCTAAGGTTTCCTGCTTCTTAGCCTGAACAAAATTGATAGGGGCATGGAGATTTGACATTGGGGAAGATTTAGCCTCTCTAAAGACATTAATGGTCACATAATCTCCACTCACTCTCAAAATGAGCTTACCCCGAGGTAGATCAATCACAGCTCCTGAAGTGGCCAAATATAGTCTTCCAAGAATAAGAAGAATATTAGCATCCTCTTCCATATCTAGCACCACAAAATCAACTGGGAATATGAATTTGTCCACCTTCACCAAAACATCCTCCACCATACCACGCGGGTAAGTGATGGATCTATTAGCCAACTGTAGTGAAATGTTGGTGGGCTTCAGTTCCTGTATTCCCAATTGCTTAAAAAAAGCATCAAATTAATACAAGCACCCAAATCACATAATGCCTTCTCAAAATAAGAATTACCAAAAGTGCAAGGAATAGTAAAACTCTTTAGATCTTTTAATTTCGGGGGGAACTTCTTCAAAAGAATGGCAGAACACTCCTCATTAAGACATACCATCTCAAACTCCTCAAGCTAGCATTTCCTTGTAATTATTTCCTTCAGAAACTTTGCATACTTGGGCATTTGAGAGATGGCTTCAACAAACAAAATGTTAATTTGAAATTTCTTGAATATTTATAAGAATTTGGTAAATTACAAATCTGACTGATTGTTCTTGAGCCTTTGAGGGAATGGGATCTTGGCGTATGGTGATTGTTCATAAATTGTGCTCTGCTCACAATCCTTCTTTGCACTCTGCCACTTTGGTTCTTTCGTCTCAACCTCTCCTTTGTTGACTTCTTGAATTGAGACATCTTCAGTAAGGATATCATTTTTCTTATCTCAATTCTTGACGGACTAGGTGCTTCAGTTACCTTCTCATCTTCATGCATTGACTTAACAAGAGTATCTCTAAGCTTTGACATTTCTTTCTTTTGGGAGAACTCCCCAAGTTCCTTACCATTTCTCAGGGTAATTGCATGGACCTGTTCCTCTGAATTAGTCTCAGTAGTGCAAGACAATGTCCTTGGTGTCCTTGGTGCCCTTGCTGTCATCAATGTAGTCAACAGATAAATCTGAGTCTCCATGTTCTTCATTCTAGAATCAGAATTCGCATTTATTTTATTACCAAATCTTCAAAGCTTGGCTTCTCTGCAGGTGCTTAGAAACCTGGAGGTGGTGGTGGAGCTCTCTGCTGATTCTGTTAATAGCCTTGTTAATTTCCCCACTTGAAATTTGGGTGGTCCCTCCAACCGAGATTGCTCATATTGGCATAAAGATTGTTCTACTGCCGGTTAGAATTACTAACAAAATTTGCAACTTCAAGCTCAGGGGCAAATGGACTACCAACTTGACAGTTTATACTTGTATGACTCTGTCCTCCATATGCCTCCCAAATGATTGGTGGGACGGCACTATTTGTCACCATCAGAGTCTCAACCTTCTTCATCAATACTTCCAATTGACTCAAAATAGTAGTAGAGGAATCAATAATATGTACACCTACTTGTTTTTTAGGAATCTGGCACTTATTTTGTCATTGGTAACTATTCAGCGCCATTTCTTTCATCAATGCTTGGCTCTCAGTAGGTGTTTTCCTCCATATTGTACCTCCCGCAGCAGTATCAATGAGTGAACGGTTTGCAAGTGACAAACCATTGTAAAAAGTCTGAACCTACTGCCATACGGGAAATCCATGATGTGGACATCTCGTCAATAACTCTTGAAAGCACTCCCAAGCTTCATAAAGAGTGTGCATTTCAAACTGCACAAAAGAATATATATCATTCCTTAACTTAGTAGATTTAGAAGGAGGAAAATACTTAGCTAGAAACTGTTGTGTCAACCAATCCCATGTAGTGATGGAACCCCTTAGAAGTGACATTAACCATTGACTTGCTCTGTCTTGAAGAAAGAAAGGAAAGAGTCACAATCGAATTATGTTATCTGTCACCCCATTATACTTGATAGTATCAAACAACTGTAAGAACCTGGCCAAATGTTGTTTTGGATCATCTGAAGGCAATCCACTAAACTGAACTAAATTTTGAATCATAGATATCAATGCCGGTTTGATCTCGAAGTTATTAGTCGCCACAGCTAGTCTAATAATACTCCCTCCATGCCCCTCAGCAGTGGACATAGAGTACTCAAACATGGTTCGCTCTGCTGAGATAACTCTTTCTTCACGGTTTGCCTCAACAACTGGTTGTCTCTTTATCCTGTTTATATCTTTTGTACAGTTGCAATAAAAGATTATTTTCTTAACCTGCGAGCTGTTTTCTCAATTTCTGAATCAAATGTCAAATCAGGAAACTGTGATCGAGTAAACATAAACAAACAAATAGGAAGTGAAAAATTAATTAAAAATAAAATAAAATAAAATAAAATAAAGTAAAATAAGAAATAAAAATAAAAATAAAAAATAAAATAAAGAATAAAATAGTGTCTAAATTAACTAGAGCTTTTCACTTCTAATATTACCAAACTTATTCCTTGGCAACGGCGTCAAAAACTTGATGCGTGTAAAATACACTAAGAGCAAGTGCACTATATCGCCAAGTAATATAGAACTTGAATCCCAGTTATCGAACCCACAAGGAATACATGGTAATTACTAGATTCGCTAAACTCTTTATTATCCAGACAATCAAAAGTGTATGAAGAAATTCAAGATAAAATCAAAATAAACAAATAAAGAAAATTATTGAACAATCAAACAAAGAATAAATAATCGATGAGAGAGAGACTAGGGTGCAAGGTTCACTTGAATCCAATAATTCAGATTTTCTTTCATTTATGATGTAAGGTAATTCTTTTGCTAATGTTCTCTTACCTGCTATTGAATCCCAATGGTCATTGATGAAACAATATTCTATTCCTAAATTAAATCACCTATTTGGGCATTTAGTTTAATTAATTAGGAATGCATTAAACTTCAATTCAAGAGATGAATTAACATACCTGTTAATTCTATTGGTAGGAAAAATTAATGTTTGGTCATTCACCAATCTAATCCTAGGCTTATCATATAGATCCACTCATTGAAAATAGATGGTCACTGGTCAAACAATAAATTAACACATGCCAAAAGTGATCAAGTTATGACAAGAACGCAAGCAATCAGATAAACCCTAAAAAATTTACCTTAATCAAAATATAAATCAAACCCAAATAATTAGGAAAACAAGATCCCATATAACCCTAGCTAGGTTTTAGCTACTCATGTTCAATACAAACAAACTTATATCAAGATACAAATTCATGCAAAGAAAACCCAAAGAAAGGGAAAAACTAGAGGGAAAGAAAAATCCAAATCCCTTTAATGGAGATTATGATCTTTAAGCCTCCAAGCCTTCAAGAATCGAATCCTCACTTCGAAGTCGTCCTTTAAGGTCTGCTACCGCAAAACAACTCTCTCAAAATTAGGGATTTTTTGCGTAATGTGCTCAATGTTTGTCTGTCTATGTTGAATTTGGCGTAACTTTTCTCATTTATTGAAATTCACGTGCTCTGTTACACAACCAGCGCCAAGGCGCTAAGTTCTGAATGCTTGGGCACTCAGCCACTTAAGTCAAGATGCGCTGCTACACGTTGCACGCTCAGGCGCTCCTCACCCAGCACTCAGGCACTGGGACACTTAATCATCGTTGCTGCATACGCTTTAGGCGCTCAAGCGCTCCACTGTCAGTGCTCATGTGCTGGACACTGATAGAAATTCCTTTTTTTCTTGCTCCTTTGAATGTCCAATCTTCTCCAAGTGTAATTTACTTGACAAAAATACACAAAACACTTAATAAAAACACAATCAAATGATACAAAAATATAACAAAACTTACAAACAAAACTGCATAAAAATAAATAAAAAGAATATGAAAAACTTAGGAATTGAACCGTAAAAATATGACATGTTGACGGTTCATCAACTCTCCCACACTTGAGCTTTGCTTGTCCTCAAGCAAAGAATACACATCAACAACAAGATCAAAATCAACATCAAGAAACATGAATCAAAGGAAAATTCCATAATTTTTTTTAAAAAAATAAAGTTCAACAATCAAATCCAATCAAGTAAGATCATTTAACATTTAAACACTTAGAGGTTTGAGTCTAACTTGCAACTGTTCTCCTCATCAAATATTTGATGTCACTCATCTTTCCATCGGTCAAGTGTTTAAAGGATAAAGAGATCACTCAAATTTCTCTTTGAAAATGCAATACCATAGGCTTGCTTATCAATCACATCTCCACTTCCAAGTTCACATACAACTCAAGAATCAAAAGGAATTTCCTTTGGTTGTAACAAGGCCAATGGTATACTGAAAGGTAGGTAAAAGATAAATAAGAGTAAAGAATGCTCATGGATAAATCAATACAAAGCAGAATCAGGCTGAAAAGATAACAGATAGAGCATAATGCACAAAGATATAACAAATTATCACTTTCAATCCAATATTCTCATTATTCTTTACCAACAATTCTTTTCTTTCTTCTTTTTCAATTTTTGTGTTTTTTTTTCAGACTTTTTTTTGGTCATTTTTTTTTATATTTTTTTAACCCTTAAAGACAAAAATAACATTTGATGACTTTTCAATCAATACATTAGATGCTCCAAAGAATTTAACCTAATTATTTAATTGGATATTTGAAGAAATCAATTTCAGTCTCAAATGGAGTAACTACGAGGCTATTTAATCAATGCAACTCTAAAAGTTAAGAAAGAATTAATCTTAATTGTCAAAATCATATTTAAGTCTGTATGTAAACCATTAAAGCCTCAACAAGATATCAAAGCAAGTTCTAGTGTACATCAATCAACAGAAAACTCACTCTAGAAGAAAAAAATGATTTTGTTTATGAAAAATCCAATCATTAATGCTCAAAACTCACTTTCTGGTTAAGATGATAAAGAGAACAAAAACAAGCAGACATGACTAATTTCTAACAAAGATGTTAAATTTCACTTTGCTTTTTTGAAAAAGATTGCTTCACACATTATCAGCTCATAATCAATGAAATCCCCTTTAAAACATAACTCTATTAGCTCAGAATAAATCGAAACATCAACACACAATTTTAACTTAATTACCAGTAATACTCAAGTGCTCATCAGGTTTTTTTTTTTTGCACAAAAATTATAAAAATACCCCCAACACTTATGGTAAACATTATCCTCAATGTGGAAGAAAAAGATATAAAAGGATAAAGAAAAGAACAACACAACCTGATGAACAATGACACAATGCCAGGCAAAGGAGAAACACAAGAGTCAGCCCAGAAAACAAAATCTAAAAGATAAAATCCCAAAACACATGAGTAGCATCTAAAAGAATAACAAAAGTAACAAAAATAATTAAAATAAGATTAATAAAGAAGAAACACAAGTTGCCTCCGGTGAAGCACTTGTTTAACGTTATTAGCTTGACGTTGTCTTTTTTAGATAAATCAAGGTAACTTAAAGTAAGAGAAATAGGAGGACGCGTTCTTCTTTTCAAAGCAGTGCCTCCTTCCTTCGTCCATGACCTTAACAGATGAATGGCCAATTTGTAAAGAAGCATGGATCATAAGAGGACCTTTATCTATTTCAACAGCTTGAGTTTCCAGAAGACCAACATCAACATTATATGATGGTAGGGGTCTGTGATAACTAAGGTTTCCTGCTTTTTAGCCTGAACCAAATTGATAAGGGCATGGAGATTTGACATTGGGGAAGATTTAGCCTCCCTAAAGACATTGATAGTCACATAATCTCCATCCACTCTCAAAATGAGCTCACCCCGAGGTAGATCAATCACAGCTCCTGAAGTGGCCAAAAACGATCTTCTAAGAATAAGAGGAATATCAGCATCCTCTTCCATATCTAGCACCATAAAATTAACTGGGAATATGAATTTGTCCACCTTCAACAAAACGTCCTCCACCACACCACGTGGGTAAGTGATAGATCTATCAGCCAACTGTAGTGAAATATTTGTGGGCTTTGGTTCCTACATTCCCAATTTCTTAAAAACAAAGAAATGCATCAAATTAATACTAGCACCCAAATCACATAATGCCTTCTCAAAATAAGAATTACCAATAGAGTAAGGAATAGTAAAACTCCCTAGATCTTTTAATGTCAGGGGTAACTTCTTCAAAAGAATGGCAGAACACTCCTCATTAAGACATATCATCTCAAACTCGTCAAGCTTGCGTTTCTTTGTAAGTATTTCTTTCAGAAACTTTGCAAACTCTGTATTTGAGAGATAGCTTCAACAAACGGAATGTTAATTTGTAATTTCTTGAATATCTCCAAGAATTTGGCAAATTACTAATCTGACTGATTGTTCTTGTGCCTTTAAGGGAATGAGATCTTAGCATATGGTGATTGTTCATAAATTGTGCTCTGCTCACGATCCTTCTTTGCTCTCTACCACTTTGTTTCTTTCATATCAACTTCTCCTTTATTAACATCTTGAATTGAGTCATCTTCAGTAAGGACATCATTTTTCTTTGTCTTAATTTTTGACAGACTAGATGCTTCAGTTACCTTCTCATCTTCATGCACTGACTTAACAAGAGTATCTCTAAGCTCTGGCATTTCCTTCTTCTGGGGAGAACTCCCCAAGTTCCTTATCATTTCTCAGGATAATTGCATGGACCTGTTCCTTTGGATTAGTCTCAGCAGTGCTAGGCAATGTCCCTGGTGCCCTTGCTGTCATCAATGTATTCAACTGACTAATCTGAGTCTCCATGTTCTTTGATCTAGCATCAAAATTCTACATGTATTTCATTACCAAATCTTCAAAGCTTGGCTTCTCTGCAGGTGCTTGGAAACCTGGAGATGGTGGTGGAGCTCTCTGCTGATTCTGTTGATAGCCTTATTGATTTCTCCACTTTAAATTAAGGTGGTCCCTCTAACCGGGATTGTAAGTATTGACATTAAGATTGTACTACTACCAGTTGGAATTACCAATAAAATTTACTACTTCAGGCTCGGTAGCAAATGGACTACCAACTTGATAGTTGCACTTGTATGACCCTGTTCTCCACGTGCCTCACAAATGATTGATGGGACTGCACTATTTGTCACCATTAGAGTCTCAACCTTCTTCGTCAATGCTTCCAACGGACTCAAAATAGCTGTAGAGGAATCAACAACATGTACACCTGCTTGTTTCTTAGGAATCTGGCGCTCATTTTGCTATTGATAGCTATTCAGCACCATTTCTTCAATCAATGCTTGGCTTTCAGTAGGTGTTTTCCTCCATATTGTACCTCCCACAGCAGCATCAATGAGTGAACGGTTCACAGGTGACAAACAATTGTAAAATGTCTGAAACGAGAAATTCATGATATGGACATCTCCTCAATAACTCTTGAAAGCACTCCTAAGCTTCTTAAAGAGTGTCCATTTCAAACTTCACAAAAGAAGATATATCATTCCTTAACTTAGTAGATTTAGAAGGAGGAAAATACTTAGTCAGAAACTGCTGTGTCAACTGATCCCATGTAGTGATGGAATCTCTTGGAAGTGACATTAACCATTAATTTGCTCTATCCCTAAGAGAGAAAGGAAAGAGTCACAATCGGATTGCGCCATATATCACCTCATTGTACTTGATAGTATCACACAACTGCAAGAACTTGGCCAAATGTTGGTTTGGATCATCCGAAGGTAATCCACCAAACTGAACTGAATTCTGAATCATAGAGATTAATGCTGGTTTGATCTCGAAGTTATTAACCGCCATAGCTGGTCTTATAATACTCCCTCTATACCCCTCGACAGTGGACATAGAGTACTCAAACATAGTTTGCTCTGCTGAGGTAACTCTTTCTTCACGGTTTGCCTCAACAACTGGTTGTCTCTTCATCCTGTTTATATCTTTTGTCACAGTTGTAATAAAAGATTACTTCCTTAACTTGCAAGCTATTTTCTCAATTTCTAGATCAAATGTCATATCAAGAAATTGAGATCGAGTAAGCATAAACAAAAAAATAGGAAGTAAAAAATTAATTAAAATAGAATAAAATTAGAAATAAAAATAAAAATAAAAAATAAAATAAAGAATAAAAGGGTGCCTAAATTAACTAGAGCTTTTCGCTTCTAATATTACCAAACTTATTCCTCAGCAACGGCGCTAAAAACTTGATGTGCGTAAAATACATTAAGAGCAAGTGCATTATATCGCCAAGTAATATAGGACTTGAGTCTCAGTTATCGATCCCACAAGGAATAAATGATAATTACTAGATTCGCTAAACTCTTTGTTATCCAGATAATTGAAAGTGTATGAAGAAATTCAAGATAAAATCAAAATAAGCAAATAAAGAAAAACAATGAACAATCAAACAAAGAATAGATAATCAATGAGAGAGAGACTAGGGCGCAATGTTCACTTGAATCTAATTATTCAGATTTTCTTTCAATTATGATGTAAGATAATTCTTTTGCCAATATTCTCTTACTTGCTATTAAATCCCAATGGTCATTGATGAAACAATATTCTATTCCTAAATTAAATTACCTATTTGGTCATTTAGTTGAATTAATTAGGAATGCATTAAGCTTCAATTCAAGAGATGAATTAGCATACTTGTCAATTCCATCGGTAAGAAAAATTGATGTTTAGTCATTCACTAATCTAATCCTAGGCTTACCATATAGATCCACTCAATGAATACGGATGGTCACCGGTCAAACAATGAATTAACACATGTCAAAAGTGATCAAGTTATGACAAGAATGCCAGTAATATGATAAAGCCTAAAAAAATTACCTTAATCAAAATAGAAATTAAACCCAAATAATTAGGAAAACAGGATCCCCCATAGCTCTAGCTATAGGTTTAGCTACTCATGTTCAATACAAATAAACTCATATCAAGATACAAACTTATGAAAAGAAAACCCACAGAAAGGGAAAAACTAGAAGGAAAGAAAAATCAAAATCCATTTAATGGAGATTATGATCTTCAAACTTTCAAGAATTGAATCCTCACTTCGAAGTCGTCCTCTAAGGTCTACTACCGCAAAACAACTCTCTCAGGATTAGGGATTTTCTGCATAATGTGCTTAATGTCTGTCTGTCTATGTTGAATTTGGCGTAACTTTTCCCATTTATTAAAATTCATATGCTCTGTTACTGTTTAGACCATTCTTTAGCTTACCATTGAGGGATAATGACTTGTCCCCGGCAACGGTGCCAAAAACTTGTTTGTTTCAAAATAGGCCGCAAGTGCACGAGTCATTCAAGTAATAAAATGAAAAGTAAAGATCATTCCCTCGAGGATAAGTTTACTTCCAATGCTAAGTATTAACCAATAGCTTACCTAATTCTATTCAAGAACATATAAAATAAGGAAAAACAATTAAACTAAAGACTACAAAGTAATAAATGAAAATAACATAATGGATAGAGTTTAGGAAAATTCTTCTTCACCCCTTACTTTAACCAACAATATACAATCATTTTCATAAACATGAATGAAATGACCTGGTTAGCTTGAGAATCTTCGTTAGCTAAAAGCCTATGTCTAGGTCATCTAACCATAGTTTCAATTACCCAACTCACTATGTTTCCATGAGAGCTAACACAAAATTCATTCTTGAACGATCTATTCTCAATCACACGCTATGCATGGCTAAAAGGTATATTTCTATCCAGTTAGTGAATCAACTTATCCTGCCATTGGAATAGAATCGAACATGCATTAACTATACATATGATCTAAAATCTAAATTCCTATGTCTAGGTTCATCAGACTTCATCAAATCAATCAAAAGCTTATCAAACCTCAAAAAGCATTAAGCACAATATGATTGAACAAAACCATACATCCATACAAACTCATAGAAGAACAAAATCATTAATTTCCATAAAAATGATTCAAAGTATTCCCTTAAACAGCTGCTACATCATTGAACACATGATTACAAATCAAAATACATGCTCAAATGAATGAGAAAGAGAAGAAAACAAAGAGAGAAAGGAGGAAAGACTTATGGATGTTGTCATTGATGCTTGAATCTCCCTCTATAAGGAAGATAGCCTCCAACCTTGGCTCCATTGGCCTCTTTCAGCCTCAGAAAATGAAAAGCTAGGCGCAACTTCTCTAACCTAGAAAGCCATCCTAAGAACATCTGATAAAAATCTATTTATAGGCTCAGTTCTGCACAGAGCGCCCCGGCGCACACTACTTCATGCTGCGACGCTCATTGAGTCGGTCACAAAGGGTCGCGACGCACACTACTTTGGTACCGTGGCGTGCTAGCCTCGGGCTTTTGTATGGGAATTTGATGATGCACTCTTGCGCCGCAGCGCACACTCCTTTGTGACGCGGCGCTCTCTCTAGAATGCCTCCTTGGCTTTCTCTTAGGCTTTTGAGCCTTGAATTACTCCAATACATCAGTTTTAAGCCCATCCTACATTAGGAAAATCACCAAGTTAAATAAAAATTATAGATCCACTTAATCATTTACATAATATGCACAATTTGTTCAATAGAATATAGAGAAACATCCAAAGGAAATTCAACCAATATAAGCAAAAAATCTCCCATATATGCATAAAAACAAGGACATAGCATTCAATGAAGCACAATTATGGGGCACAAATAACTATATTTCATGGAGTTATCAGTTACGCAACGAGTACCTCAGCGCTAAGTTCTGAACGCTTGGGCGCTCAGCCACTTAAGTTAAGATGCGCTGCTACACGTTGCGCGCTCAGGCGCTCCTCACCCAGCGCTCAGGCGCTGGGACACTAAATCATCGCTGCTGCATAAGCTTTGGGCGCTCAAGCGCTCCACTCTCAGCGCTCAAGCGCTGGACGCTGATGAAAATTCTTTTTTTTCTTGCTCCTTTGAACGTCCAATCTTCTCCAGGTGTAATTTACTTGACAAAAACACATAAAACACTTAATAAAAACACAATCAAACAATACTAAAAGATAAAAAAAAAAAAACTTACGAACAAAATTACATAAAAATAAATAAAAAGAATATGAAAAATCAAGGATTTAAACCATAAAAATATGATATGTTGACGGCTCATCAACTCCCCTACACTTGAGCTTTGCTTGTCCTCAAGCAAAGAATAGGAATCAACAATAAGATCAAACTCAACATCAAGAAACATGATCAAAGGAAAATTCCACAATTCTTTTTTTAAAAAAATAAAGTTCAACAATCAAATCTAATTAAGATCATTTAACACTTAAACAATTAGAGGTTTAAGTCTAACTTGCAACTATTCTCCTCACCAAATATATGAAATTACTCATCTTTCCATCGCTTAAGTGTTTAAAGGACACAGAGATCACTCAAAATTTCCTTGAAAAATACAATACCATAGGCTTGCTTATCAATCTCATCTCCACTTCCAAGTTCACATACAACACAAGAATCAAAAGGACTTTTCTTTGGTTGTAACGGGGCCAAGGGTATACTGAAAGGTAGGGAAAAGATAAATAAGGGTAAAGAATGCTCATGGATAAATCAAAACAAAGCAGAATCAGGCTAAAAAAATGATAGATAGAGTATAATGCACAAAGATATAACAAATTCTCACTTTCAACCCAATATTCTCATTATTCTTCACCAACAATTCTTTTCTTTCTTCTTTTTTCATTTTTCTTTTCTTTTTTCAGACTTTTTTTCATTTTTTTTCATTTTTTTAACCCTTGAAGACAAAAATAACATTTAATGACGTTTCAATCAACACAGTAGATGCTCCAAAGAATTCAACTTGATTATTTAATTGGGTATTTAAAGAAATTAATTTCAGTCTCAAATGGGGCAACTAAGGGGTTATTTAGTCAATGCAACTCTGAAAGTCAAGAAAGAATTAAGCCTAATTGTCTTAATCATATTCAAGTTTGTATATAAATCATAAAGTCTCAACAAGATATCAAAGCAAGTTCTAGTGTACATCAATCAAGAGAAAACTCACTCCAGAAGAAAAATAAGATTATGTTTATGAAAAATTCAATCATTAAGACTCAAAACTCACTTTCTGACTAAGTTGATAACGAGAACAAAAGCAAGCAAACATGACTAATTTCTAACTAAGATGTTAAATTTCACTTTACTTCATTGAAAAAGATTGCTTCACATATTATCAACTTATGATCAATGGAATTCCCTTTAAAACATATCTCTATCAACTCAGAATAAATCGAAACATTAACACACAATTCTAGCTTAATTACCAGGAATACTCAAATGCTTATCAAAAATTATTTTTTGGCACAAAAATTGAAAAAGTACCCCCCACATTTAAGATAAACATTGTGCTCAATGTGGAAGAAAAAGATATAAAAAGATAAAGAAAAGAATAACACAACTTGATGAACAATGACACAATGTCAGGCAAAGGAGAAACACAAGAGTCAGAGCAGCAACAGAATCTGAAAAATAACATCCCAAAACATATGAGTAGTATCTAAAAGAATAACAAAAGTAACAAAAATAATTAAAAATAAGATTAATAAAGAAGAAACACAAGTTGCCTCTGGTGAAGCGCTTGTTTAACGTCATTAGCTCGACGTTACCTTTTTCAGATAAATCAAGGTGACTTAAAGCAAGAGAAATAGGAGAACTCGTTCTTCTTTTCAAAGCAGTGCCTCCTTCCTTCGTCCATGACCTTAGGATTGCTTCCATCAGTATTCTGAACTTGACAAGAGCTTGATTGTCCTAATTGCGCCTTAACTCCCCTAGGCCATGGTGATCGTACTCAATCAACATATGAAGGACCAATTTGTAAAAAAGCATGGATCATAGGAGGACCTTTAGCTGTTTCAACAGCTTGAGTTTTCAGAAGATCAACATCAACATTATATGATGGTGGGGGGTCTATGATAGCTAAGCTGTCTTACTTCTTAGCCTGAACAAAATTGATAGAGGCATGAAGATTTGACATTGAGGAAGATTTAGCCTCCCTAATGACATTGATGGTCACATAATCTCCATCCACTCTCAAAATGAGCTCACCCTGAGGTACATCAATTACAGCTCCTAAAGTGGCCAAAAATGATTTTTCAAGAATGAGAGGAATATCAACATCCTCTTCCATATCTAGCACCACAAAATCAACTGAGAATATGAATTCGTCCACCTTCACCAAAACTTCCTCCACCACACCACGCGGATAAGTGGTGGATCTATCAGCCAACTGTAGTAAAATGTTGGTGGGCTTTGGTTCCTGCATTCCCAATTTCTTAAAAACAAAGAAAGGCATCAAATTAATACTAGCACCCAAATCACATAATGCCTTCTCAAAATAAGAATTACCAATAGAGCAAGGAATAGTAAAACTCCTTGGATCCTTTAATTTCGAGGGTAACTTCTTCAAAAGAATGGCAGAACACTCCTCATTAAGATATACCGTCTCAAAGTCCTCAAGCTTGCATTGCTTTGTAAGTATTTCCTTCAGAAACGTTACATACTTGGGTATTTGAGAGATGGCTTCAACAAACGCAATGTAATTTGTAATTTCTTGAATATCTCCAAGAATTTGGAAAATTACTAATCTGACTGATTGTTCTTGAGCCTTTGAGGGAAAGAGATCTTGGCATATGCTGATTGTTCATAAACTGTGCTCTGCTCATGATCCTTCTTTGCTCTCAGCCACTTTGGTTCTTTCATCTCAGCCTCTCCTTTATTGACATCTTGAATTGAGACATCTTTGGCAAGGACATCATTTTTCTTTGTCTCAACTCTTGACTGACTAAGTGCTTCAGTTACCTTCTAATCTTCATGCCCTGACTTAACAAGAGTATCTCTCCGCTCTGGTATTTCCTTCTTCTGGGGAGAACTCTCCAAGTTCCTTACCATTTCTCAGGGTAATTGCATGGACCTGTTCTTTTGGATTAGTCTCAGTAGTGCTAGGCAATGTCCCTGGTGCGCTTGTTGTCATCAATGCAGTCAACTGACTAATCTGAGTCTCCATGTTCTTTATTTTGGCATCAGAATTCTGTATGTATTTCATTACCAAATCTTCAAAGCTTGGCTTCTCTGCAAGTGCTTGAAAACCTGGAGGCGGTGGTGGAGCTCTATACTGATTTTGCTGATAGCTTTGTTGATTTCTCCACTTTAAATTAGGGCGGTCCCTCCAACCGAGATTGTTCGTATTGGCATAAGGATTGTACTGCTACCGGTTGGAATTACCAACAAAATTTGCTTCTTCAGGCTCGGGGGCAAATGGACTACCAACTTGACAGTTTACACTTATATGACCCTGTCCTCCACATGCCTCACAAATGATTGGTGAGACTGCACTATTTGTCACCATCAGAGTCTCAACCTTTTAATGCTTCCAATTGACTCAAAATAGCAGTAGAGGAATCAACAGCATGTACACTTGCTTATTTCTTAGGAATCTGGCGCTCATTTTGCCATTGATAACTATTCAGCGCCATTTCTTTAATCAATGCTTAGCTCTCAGTAGGTGTTTTCCTCCATATTGTACCTCCCGCAACAGCATCAATGAGTGAACGATTTACAGGTGATAAACCATTGTAAAAAGTCTGAACCTGTTGCCATACGAGAAATACATGGTGTGGACATCTCCTAAATAACTCTTGAAAGTGCTCCCAAGCTTCATAAAGAATGTCCATTTCAAACTACACAAAAGAAGATATATCATTCCTTAACTTAGCAGATTTAGAAGGAGGAAAATACTTAGCCAGAAACTGTCGTATCAACTGATCTCATATAGTGATGGAACCCTTTGGAAGTGACATTAACCATTGACTTGCTCTGTCCCTAAGAGAGAAAGGAAAGAGTCGCAATCGGATTGCGTCATCTATCACCCCAGTGTACTTGATAGTATTACATAACTGTAAGAACCTAGCAATATGCTGATTGGGATCATCCGAAGGCAATCCACTAAACTGAACTAAATTCTAAATCATGGAGATCAATGCTAGTTTGATCTCGAAGTTATTAGCTACCACAACTAGTCTTATAATACTCCCTCCATACCCCTCAGCAGTGGGCATAGAGTACTCAAACATGGTTCGCTCTGTTGGGGTAACTCTTTTTTCACGATTTGCCTCAACAACTAGTTGTTTCTCCATCCTGTTTATATCTTTTGTCACAGTTGCAATAAAAGATTACTTTCTTAACCTGCGAGCTGTTTTCTCAATTTCTGGATCAAATGTCAAATCAGGAAACTGTGATCGAGTAAACATAAACAAAAAAATAGGAAGAAAAAATTAATTAAAAATAAAATAAAATAAAGTAAGAAATAAAAATAAAAATAAAAATAAAATAAAGAATAAAAGGGTGTCTAAATTAACTAGAGTTTTTCGCTTCTAATATTACAAAACTTATTCCTCGGCAATGGCACCAAAAACTTAATACGCGTAAAATACACTAAGAGCAAGTGCACTATATCGCCAAGTAATATAGGACTTGAGTCCCAGTTATCGATCCCACAAGGAATAAATGGTAATTACTAGATTTGTAAAACTCTTTGTTATCCAGACAATCGAAAGTGTATGAAGAAATTCAAGATAAAACCAAAAGAAACAAATAAAGAAAAATAATGAACAATCAAACAAAGAATAGACAATCGATAAGAGAGAGACTAGGGCACAAGGTTTACTTAAATCCAATTATTCAGATTTTCTTTCATTTATGATGTAAGGTAATTCTTTTGCCAATATTCTCTTACCTGCTATTGAATCCCAATGGTCATGGATGGAACAATATTTTATTCCTAAATTAAATCACATATTTGGTCATTTAGTTGAATTAATTAGGAATGCATTAAGTTTCAATTCAAGAGATGAATTAACATACCTATCAATTCCATTGGTAGGAAACATTGATATTTGGTCATTCACCAATCTAATCCTAGGCTTACCATATAGATCTACTCATTGAATGTGGATGGTCACCGGTCAAACAATGAATTAACACATGCCAAATGTGATCAAGTTATGACAAGAATGCAAGCAATATGATAAACCATAAAAAACTTACCTTAATCAAAATAGAAATCAAACCCAAATAATTAGGAAAACAAGATCCCCCATAGCCCTAGCTATGGGTTTAGCTACTCATGTTTAATACAAACAAAGCTATATCAAGATACAAACTCATGGAAAGAAAACCCAAAGAAAGGGGAAAATTAAAGGGAAAGAAAAATCAAAATTCCTTTAATAAAGATTATGATCTTCAAGCCTTCAAGAATCGAATCCTCACTTTGAAGTCGTCCTCCAAGGTCTTCTACCGCAAAACAACTCTCTCAGGATTAGGGATTTTCTGCGTAATGTGCTCAATGTCTGTCTGTCTATGTTGAATTTGGCGTAACTTTTCTCATTTATTGAAATTCATGTGCTCTGTTATGCAACCAGCGCCAAGGCACTAAGTTCTGAACGCTTGGGCGATCAGCCACTTAAGTCAAGATGTGCTGCTGCACGTTGCACGGTCAGGCGCTCCTTACCCAGCGCTTAGGCGCTGGAACACTAAATCACCGCTGCTGCATACGCTTTGGGTGCTCAAGCTCTCCACTCTCAGTGCTCAGGGGCTAGACGCTGATGAAAATTCTTTTTTTTCTTGCTCCTTTGAACGTCCAATCTTCTCCAGTTGTAATTTACCAGACAAAAACATATAAAACACTTATTAAAAACACAATCAAACAATAATAAAATATAACAAAACTTACAAACAAAATTCTAAAAAAATAAATAAAAAGAATATGAAAAATTAAGTAATTGAACCATAAAAATATGACATGTTGATAGTTCATCAATTAACGACAATGTCAATTCCAAGTTTGAGGGTGCATAATTGTATTTTTACATTTTTTCTTTCTTGCACTTTTGTTATCCTTTTAATTTTATGATTCTACTTGATTCTATCTCTTTTGCTTAATGAGTCAGCTTTAGTGTCTCCCCGTGTTTATAGCCTTTGTAAGGGGATGTATATAGTGTCGGCCACCAAAAAGATTTTTTTTTTTCATTTTTGCATTTGTAAGTCAATTTTTGTTTTATTTTTTATTTTTTTAAAATAAAGTGCATCCTCTAAATTCATTTCAATTCAAGCACTACTAAGAAAAATATTTTTCAATAAGATGAGATTACTTTTTGAGATAATTGAAGGAACCAAGATAATTTGACTCATAGTAGCTTAGGATTGTGTTAGTGGATGATTTGTCCATGACTGTCATATATGCTTTGCTTTGGGCATTTTGTTTTTCCTTTGCATGATTCCATTAAACCTTTGAATGAGTTTGTGAGTGCTTAGAGAAGAACTATATTTGCGAATGTGAGTATCTAATTACCTCATCAGTCTTAGAATAATTCCACTACACCTTTCGAGGTGAAATCCTAGTGTGCACTCAAAAAGGAGATGATTTAGGCATTCCTTCTTTCACCACATCATGGCCTTAGACCACCTTTTTCATCATCATCCCTTGATACCCCCCTTGAGCCATTTATCCTCTATTTTCTTTCATTCACCCACACTCTACCTCAACCCCTTAGCCCAAACACTTATCTACCCTTTTGTGAGAATGGAGTGAGTGAGAATTAAAAAAACTCATTACGAAAACTAAAAAAAAAAAGAGGAAAACATGGCCTAGCATCCAAAGTGAATACTCCACCCAAGAGTTGCAAAGAAATAAGTTCGGGGGTAGAGGTAAAAAAAAAGAAAAAAAAAGAAAAATTTGAATAAGTAAAGTATGCTAGCCATGGGTGTCTCCCGGTTTTGTTTTTCAAATGCATTGAAATTCTTAATGGGTTTTGAATCTTCACATCATGACATTCTCACTTTTGTTTGTCCTATTATCCTTTCCTTTAGCCCACACCGTTGGCCTCATTATAACTCTTATAAAGACCTTTTTGCACCTTTTGAAGGTGTGCACTATATTAGTGGAGATGGGGGTAGTAGTTTTGCATATAGGACTTGGGACATTCATATATCCATCCCTAAGTCATTGAGGTATTGGGAATTACTTAGCTTGCATAGTCTCATCTGGACACATATGGATTCAAGAGATTGTTTATGGCATCATATTTTGGTTAGGTAACTTGCTCTTTGCTTGGCATGTATGCATGAGTGTACATTTCGAATTCTTGGCACTTTAATGAGCTATTTTGTGTATTGAGTTTTTTTAAGTTTCTTAGAAAACCTTGAATTGCAATGATTATCTTCTTTTAAAAGAAAAGGTCCTCCTTTTTGCTTAAAGATTTTTTTTTCGTTGCTTGAGGACAAGCAATCATTCAAGTTTGGAGAAATTTGATGTGTGGATAAAATACACACATCTTGTGTTTGATTTGAGGTGGATTTAGGAGTGTTTTGATTGATTTATGTTAGAATTTATGCCACTTTTAATCTAATTATCATTGGTATCTCATGATTGGTTTTTCTCTATGTTTTTATGTCCAAAAAAGGTGTTTTGACATGGCTCTATGAAGCTTTGGATGAATTCATTGCAATGAAGTTGAGCTCGGAATTTATATGGCCAAGATTTGTAGAGTTTTTTACCTTCATATGATAAAATGAGCATAACTTGAGTTACGGAGGTCGAAATGAGGTGATTCTGGTGGCACTAGAAAGCTAAGAAAAAGAGTTATAACTTTTATGAAGACCATAAGAGCTCATTCTTATTCCGTAAGAAACCACGACTCATGAAATTTTTCATGGGGTAGTGTGAAATTGTGCTAAAAAAGTGGAGCTGGGAGAGAGTTCCATGGCCCCCTTGTGGAAAATTCTATGGGGCCTTGGGAAAATTAGTGGGAAGTTGCCAAAAAATAGAAATTTCCTATTTAATGGTATCTTTTGGGATTTTATTAGATTATTCTCATTGCATATGGCCCAATTAAGAGATTTAACTTATCACAAACCTATTTAGGGTGGATCCTATATAAAGAACTAAAGGATAAGAGGCAAATAGAGTTTTTGAGTTTTTCCTTAACGAAAGATTGCAAGCTAGGGTTTTGAAGACAAGTGTAAGAGTGGTTGAAGTTCAACCATTGAAGACATCTTCTCCTTCTTCATCTTCTTCATCTTTTCCTTTTATATTCTTCTTTCCTATTTTCTTAAGATAGAATCATGATTGCCTCTTTAAATTTTGTTCTTGTTTATGCTACATTAGCCATGAGTGGCTAAATTCCTTTTTCTAGGATTAGGATGCAACTCTCTACTTTTCTATATTGAATTGTTAATTTGATTCTTTGTTAATGAAAAATTATTGTTCTTGATTCATTCTTGGTATGTTTAATGCTTGTGGTATGTTGTCGGCCATATTTACATGATCTTAGGCTTTAGGTGAATGATTAAAAGATGAAATCTAATTACTAGATAATCTAAGAATTGAACTTAGGAATTGAGACCTAGACATAGGCTTAAATCCTTCGAGAAGCAAACGATTGGCATAAAACCTAATGGGTTGGAACTTGGATTAATTGCCATGAGAATGAGATTAATGAAGTTTTAGCATGTTTTTAGTTCCAAGAAATTAGGCTTTAAACAATTTAGGACAAATTACCTTCAAGAACATAATTGAACATTAGCAAATATAGAATTACAATTTATCATAGAACTTAGTGTAGTGAATTCTTAGTCCTAGGCCTTTAAATCTTAGTTAAATCTTGACTTTTCTTAATTTATTTGCTTACTTTATTATTTGATTTTCGCTTTGATTTTAATTGAGCTTTCACTATTATTTTTAACTACTTAAATCATCAAAATTGTCGTAAGAGTTGGTAATCAATCGATCCTCGTGAGAATGATATTTTATTTTACTACTTGAACGATCTGTGCACTTGTGAAAAATTCACAACTATGTGCAATGATTGGTATTGGGGGAGGGAAAGGGTCAAGCACAACTATCATGTAGAACTAGAAACATCACCTGTATGTCACTACCAGCAATTAAGGGAGTGGAAGGGCTACCTCATGAACTGTGGGTCTCATGGAAGATGGTCTGAAGATCTGAATGGTTGTCGAAGTATTGAAAGAATAATCTCTTAGGTTAGTTCACTCTGTTGCTATTATTGATGAACAATCACTGAAATTTTGATGAACGATTATCTGTGTTTTGGTTTCTAACAATGACAAAGATGGCTAGGATGGTAGAAACTAGAAGAAATAAGAAGATGATGATGGTTGTGACTGGTGGTTAAGGGGTAAGGGTGGGCAAAAGAGCACTTTCACAAAGCCAAATCATTCTTGTGCCATGGAAATTTACTTAACCCACCCCCTTGGGTAGGAATGTTTTCATAGAAATATTGATTAAAAACTATGCCTAGGAGGGCTTATTTAAAAAAAAAAAAGAAGAATAAAAAACTATGTCTAGAAATGAGTTGTGGATTAGAATGTTTTTTTGTATCCTGTACCAAACATGAGAGTGTTTTATTCCCATCTCAACATTCTCAGGAATATAAAAGCAACTTAACATTCAGAGGAATATAAAAGTAACTCTTAAACCAAACACCTCCTAAGAGTGCGGAACGGGGTTGGATTGAGTAAAATCTACCCTTACCATCCCTATCCCAACCTAGGGAGGGGAACCGAGGGTTGTAAGTAGGGAAATGGAAGGATGGGGTTGTGGGATCGAACTCATCCCATATTTTTACAAGCTAATGCAGTATATCACTGAGGTCAACCAATGCTTTATACCACTGAGGTCAGCCAATGCTTCCAACACTCAAAGGTAAGCCCACGAGGAATTCTTGTAGGCCATGAAGCCAAGGAAGACACTTATAAGAGAACTGTTGCCAATTGTAGAACTTCATCACATGAATTAACTCCAACATAAAGGGTGAATTATAAAAGTATGATTCAACTTTCGTTTAACCTTCAAATTGTACAAAGAAACACCAATAAGTGACAATAGGACACGTTTATCAACCAAATCAACTAAGAAATGTTGATGAATATCTTTGGTTTGTTTGAATTGTTAATAGATGTTGATTTCTGCTACACATCCTGGGCATACAGAGCCCGAAAGAGCCCAACTTTTCCTAACTTTGTTATAAGTTTTTTTTTTAACAAAATAAATGTTAGAATATTTAGAACATATCTCAAAATTAAATTAGGCTTGATTTTGTATTATCTTAGGGATCTAATTTCTACATAATTAGAGATACTATTTTGATTATATTTAATTATATTTTCTTCTTTATATAGACTCTCTCTCCTATGAAAAGGGAATATACACAAATTACTAGTATTTGTCTCCCTGTTTCTCTATTTTTAACATGGTATCAGAGAGGTACCATCCTTCGTAACTTATCTCATCACTATTCTGCTGCATAGTTCCTGAGAATCTGGAACTCTGATTAGTCACCTCCCATGCCGTGTTCTCTTTATAACTTCTTTCTTTGTTTCTGTTTCTAACTTAGTATCAGAAAGTATAGACTCTCAATCCAAACCGCCGTTGTCTGCTACGTTCAGACACCGCTCCAAACCACTATTGTCCGCTCCGTTCAGACATCGTCCTAGATTCCAAACTCTGATTATCATATTAGATTCTAGACTCTGTTCCAGACTCTGATTATTGTCCTAGATTCCAGACTTCGTTCCAGACTCCGATTTTCACCGTGCTCCAGATCGACATCGTCCTTGCAGATTTCTATCCCATATGAAATTTGGCTTTGTTCCTATTGCGATTGTCTCAAATATAGATTAGTTCCATCTCAAATACATTTTGGACCTTTTGAATTCTCCAAGATCTCGACGTTGTATTTTTAGAATATTTTTAGTTTATTTTATTTTCGTGTGTCTAAATGTAACAAGCTAAAACTTAGTAGCCTTAGTTTGATGGGGAGTATTAGAATATTTAGAACATATCTCTTAATTAAATTAAACTTAATTTTGTATTATCTTAGGGATCGATTTCTACATAATTAGATATACTATTTTAATTATATTTAATTATATTTTCTTCGTTATATAAACTCTCTCTCTTATAAATAGAAAATTCTCATATACATACTAATTAATTCATAAATATATATAAATTATCAATATTTATCTCCTTATTTCTCTATTTCTAATAATAAAAATTAAAATTTAAAACTTATCAAGGTTAGTTAGCTTTCCGTGTTATCTAGGCCACCAAAAACCAGGACATATTGCTTTCTCCATAGTTGTTTGTACGTATGTTGTTTGTTTTCTTTTACCTTGACTACACGTGTCTTACTACGAAACAAATATTAATGTTATCAAACAAATTTTCCAACCAATTTGGAATGGTCAATGCTATTAAACACTTATGTGCTCAAAATTGACTATTAATATTACCCAAATATTTTTCAAAAGTTCTATACAAATTAATAAATGGTTTTAATTGATTTGTACCATAAGTATTACTTTATACTCAATCTATCTTACGAATAGGGATGGAAATAGGTCAGCCGACCTGTCAGGGGCCTGTAGCCTAGCCTGTTTTAGGTCTGACCTGTTTAGAAAATGAGTTAGGTTCAGGCCTTTTTAAAAGTCTGTTTCATTTAGTAGGCCAAGCCTGACCTCTCAGCAAAGCCTATTAGGCCTATTAAGTCGGCCTGTTTATATTTATTTATAAAATTATATTATTATTTTTTCAATGACCTTTCAAGGTCTGCTTAAAGGCTTAGGCCTATTTGAGACCTATATAAAAGTCTTGGTCTACTGACCTATTTAGAAACCTTAATATAAACTAGACTTCTAAACAAGCTTCAGGTCAGTCAGGACTTAAACAGGTCAGGCCAGGCCCAAAAAAATGCCTTTGACAGGTAACAGGTCAGGCTCAGGCCAAATATTTATAACACGGGCCTGACCTGTTTAAGGTGAAGTTTGGCCTGGCCTGACCTGTTTTCATCCCTACTTACGAATGAAATCTTTAGCTCTATTATCATTATTAATGTATATTTGGATACATATATTTATTACATTAAAAATATTAAAGAGTCAAAGACAATTTAGTTACTCGATAAGTTCAAATAATTTTAAATTGATTCAATAAGGTTTAGCTTAAAAAATTTGATGAATATGATTAAATGACTCACAAGCTTAATATTAAAATATTATTTTAAAAATCAAAATGAATTGATTAGTTGAATTAATTTAATTGTGAATTGAAAATTGGCCTTTGGAGAATTGGCTAAGGATCGATAGGGATGTTGATGGGTTGGGTTTAATTTAACCTGATTTTGACTCAATATTTAATTGGGTTAATTTTTTGGATTTGATCCTGACTTGATTAATGATCAAGCTGACTCAAGATTTAAAGAAAATGTATAAATTTTGATATTATGTATTACAAAGTTAGTATAAAACTAAAATTAAGCAATTTTTTAATATATATTTCTAGACAAATTATATCAATACAAAAATATTATCAAGTATTAATTTAAGTCAAGAAAGTTTAATACAATTAACCTTAATTTTCAAAAAATATATAAATCTTAAAACATTATGTAATATCAAGTTGAGTCAAGTTAGGTCAACTCGAAGTGTGGCCTGAACCCAACCTAAAAATATACCGAGTCTATTTTTTTTAGAACTCGAACCTGGTCCAATTAATTTCAAAGTAGGCTGAGCTATCGGGCTGAGTTAGACTTTGAGTATCCTTGCAAATTGAACACCAATTGACCAGTTAAATTATGTTTAAGTGAAGGTTAATTGTAACAAAATGTTTGAAGGCTCACTACCACTATGCTACTTTTTTTGTTGATGACCTAACACTATATAATATATTTAATGTCTTTTAATATTTGAGAAAAACTAAAGATTTGAACTTGATCTTTTGAAGTGACATCCAAGCGGGTGTTTTTTTTTTAGTTAAAATGTTTTCATTATTAATTATAAAAATGTTACATTATTTTCAAGATAAAAAGATTAAAAAAATATTTTCATTTTATTTGATGACTGAAGAAACTTTTTGGATCATGTCATACAAGTAATGAAATAAGCTAGACAATACAAAATATAAGAAGCATAGCAAGCTATAATAATAAAAAATGATAATAAGTCGATGTGAAAATTCAAAGAATGAGAGAATAAACCATAATTTTATTTTTAACAAGAAAAAAAGAGCAAGGCATAAAAATCAAACATAAAGGTAACCTGATTAAACTAATGAACTCACTGTTTTGTTTTGTTTTCTTCATTTTTCTCATTTTCTCTTTCTCTTTCTCTTTAATTTTTTATTTCTTTTAATTTCTTTTATTTATTTTTACTTTATTTATTCAATTTTTCTCTAAGAGTGAAGGCCCAACAAACGCTCAGATCCATCAATAAGAAAAAACTTCGGCCCAATTAATCTATCAAACCAGAACAACTAAAATCCATTCCCTTGCACTGTATTATCATTTATCAATAAGAAAAGTAACAAACCCAACCCTCTAACAAAAAATTAAGTTGAACATGAACCCATACAAACAAGAAAATTCAATAAAAAGAAAAACCAAGTCATAACCCAAAACAAATACAGTGAGAATGGCCCAAATGCATTTATCCAACGCTATGCAATTTTGTTCATATACTAACATAAATCCATAGAAAACAAACCCATATTAGCGAATAAAGAGCCACATGATAAGAAACATTATCAGGGAGTAAACAGCCCAAATCAACAAAAATAGAAGATGTACCTAAATGACCAATCTCAAAGGTAATAGACTACCCGGAGGTTGGAACTTGTTCATTTTGAGAAGATTTTTGTTATAACTTAAGCTCGTAAGAAAAACTCAACCCAAAAGACTAGTCTATTAGGTGATAGAGTTTCATAGTTTAAATACCAAATAGAGTTTTCTTATTTATTCAACATGAGACACATAACATTGCTACTCCTTTTAAGAGTTGACCTCCACGATGACTTCACTTTATCGACACTGACTCGATGATAGCCCTTTTCCCCTGTAACAGCTTCACTCATCTATCAATATTTGATACGACACTCTTACTACTACACCTTAATCTAACTTATAGGTAGCCCATTTTGTAACCCAACTCTTAATGAAAGTACCAATTGTTATGACTTAAACTCATGAAAAGAACCCAACCTAAAAGACTAGTCCATTAGGTAGAAAAGTCTCATGATTTAAATATCACATTGAGCTTCTTTATTTACTGAATGTGGTATTCATAACAATTTGTATAAAAATGTTTTTGGGTTTGAGTTTCTGGGCAATGAATATATGATAGTATGTATAATCGCAAATGTGAGAGTGTGAGGGTCAAGAAAATGGTGAGAGTCTATTAATGACCTCCTCCTCTGCAAAATCGTTATGCAAAGTGTGTTACCATTTAGAAAATTCTAGAGTGTAGTATTTTTCATTTTATTTTTATTTAACTTAAAATTGAAGTAAATTTGATTTTATTTTATTTTATTTTTTAACTAATAATTTTTTTGGGTGACAAATACATGAAAATTGAGATTTTGAGCTAAGATGGATCAAATAGATAACCAGCTCTTTATTATTGTAAAGTTTTTTAATTTACACTTATTTTAATTTCTATTTTTCTCTTTTTTTATATTCTAAAGTTTTAAAAATTTTATCTAGGTAAAATTAAATGGTTGCACCCATAAGGCATTTTTTAGAGTAAATGATGCAGCCAACATGTTATATCCACTTCTATGTCTATTGCTAAGGCATTGTGTAAGTTGGGGGTGTTGAATGCTCGACCCATCCTACTAACCTGTTCCAATCCAAAGTTATTTGGTATGAGTTTGGATTTTAAAAGTTAGACCCTATATGTTTTTGGATCGTGTTCAGGTTATATTTTGTTTCATCCAAACTTGGCCTGGTATGACTCATTATTTTAAAACTTATACTTTTTTACAATTAGTTATAAATAATAAGTCTTCGGGGCCTTAATTAATTACTTTTACATAATATAATGATATATTTATGTTGATATTATTTGTTTTGAAATATATATTGTTAAAAATATCTTAGTTTTAGTTTCTTATTTCTATAATTTTATAACTTAACTATGCATAATATTCAAATTTATACATTATGTTTACATATTGGGTCAGCCCGATTCTGGCCTAGTCATTACTAAGTCATGACCGGGTTAGTTTCGAATACAGAAAAATGACATGCTCAAAATATTAGACCTAATTTAGATCAAGCCAAACCCTTCCCAACCCATCTTATGAAATCCCTAATGTAAGCCCCCGCTAAATTTCTATAAGGTGAATGTTGATGTACTTTTTCTGGGGAATGTTCAACATTTGCATAGGCATAATTGTTCATGATTGACATGGCCGTTTTGTGGCTAGGTAATCATGCTAAAGGGTGGGTTCGCTTACATAGACAAATTACATTATTTTTCGTGATTGACATGGTTGTTTTGTGGTTGGGAAATCATGCAAAAAGGTGGGTTCGATGTTGGCTCAAGCAGACTAATTACATTATTGTTTGTTATTGACATGGTCATTTCATGGCTAGGAAATCATGCAAAAGGGTGGGTTCAATGTCGGTTCACACAGATGAATTATGGGCAGCTAGGGATGGTCTATTATTTGTATGAGAACTTGGATTCAGGCACGTCATTTTGGAAGGAAATACTCAAGAAGGAGGAGTGTTCATGACCTATCTTGCCTGATAACTCATTCCAACATGATTATTCGTCCTTACTTGAAGCTAATTGAGTCAGGTTTAAGTTCTTAAATTTGGCCTCAATGTGTTTTTTGTTTAGGATCGGGTCACACTTCATGTTATCCTAACCCAACCCGATGCCTAATAATACTTAAAAATATAATTTTAAAAACTAGTGATAAATTATGATTTCTAGATATAAATTGAAACTTTTTTCATAACATGATAATATTTTTAGCATTAAATTTGAATACACTATCACTGTAAAAGTTGTTTACACTATTACTCAATCATACATTGCCAAGTCATTAAAAAATGTGTGACTCTTACAATAACTACCTTAAAAATCACATATGTAATAATATATGATTAGTTGGTGTGTAAAATACTTTACAATGACAGTGCATTTAAATCAAACTCATATATTTTTATATTGATATAATTTGTTTCGTAATATATATTATAAAATATCCTTTAGTTTAGTTTTCTATTTGTGAAATTTTCTGACTTAGTTATACTAACGTCTAAATGTATACATTTTGTCTAAAGAGTGATGTGTGGTATTGTAATACACATTTTATATTTAGTTTGATATGGATATAGATGTATTTTATGAGGATTTATGCCAATAATAATTAAATTATCCTTGGTAATTTATGTTTAGTTTTTCTCTATATTTTTAGGTACAAAATCGATGTTTTGGTATGGTTTTATAAAAATTTGGTTGAATTTATTGCAAAGGAGATGAGTTAGAATCAAGATAGCCAATATTTGCAGAATTGTTAATCTATGTGTGGTAAAATGCACATAACTTGAGTTATAAAGGTGCAAAATGAGGTGATTTTGGTGGCATTGAAAAACTAAGAAAGAGAGTTATAACTTTCATAAAGACCACAAAGGCCAAGTCTCACTCTAGATAGCCACACAGCCCCCATGTGAATTGGACAATTATACACCCCTAGTGTATGAGCTAAAAGAGCAAAAAACAAAGGCTTACACGGCGCCCCCTCCCTTCATGTGAATCATCAGGGATGCTAGCAGAGCCTTACATGGCCCCCTATATGAATTTCCATATTACACAGGGGGCATGTGTTAATTTGCAAATCAAATCTTTTTAAGCCCAATTAGCATATCCTCATTAATTAAGGACAAGTAAGGGAAGTTAAGTCCAAATACAACTCAATTAAGGTTAATCCCCTTTTAATAGATAAGAGATAACATAATGGAGGGGAGATTAGAGGCAACAAAGATTAAAGAACAAGGGTTAGAGGCAAGACTAAAGGAGAAGGGGCATCCATTGTTCTTTCTTCTTCTACTCTTATTTTCAATTTTTCTTGGATTGATTCATGATTGTAACTTTATCTATTAATATTGTTGGTGCTTTAATTGTCTTGTTTGGCTAAATCCCTTCTTTTAGGGTTAAGATGAAACTTTTTACTCTATTATGTTAAATACTTGATTTTTTCCTTTATCAATGAAATAATTATTTTTTTATTCCTTCCTAGTGTTCTCAATGTTTGGGGTATATTGTGCACCATACTTGCATGATCTTAAGTATTAGGTGAATGATTGAAAGATAAATTCTAATTCTTGATAATTTAAGAATTGAACTTTGGAATTAAGACAGAGAGATAGGCTTGATTCTTGGAGGGTTAATGAGATGTCATAGAAACTTAATGAGTTCTAACTAATTTAATTGTCATGAGAATGAGTTGATTTAGTTTTAACATGTTTTTAATACTAAGAGATTGAGTTTTAAATAATTTAGGATAGACCGCCTTCAAAATCATAATTAATCATTAATGAAGAAGAATCAATATTCATCATAATGGGTAATTGTAGCAAATTCTTAATCCTAGGTCTTTTATGTTTGGTTGAACTCTATTCTCCCTAGACTTGATAGTTTTGTTAGTTATTTTAATAATTTTATTTAATTACACTTTATTCTCCTTTTTTATTGCCTAAATAATTAAAATTACAATAGTTTGTTAATCACACGATTCTCGTAAGAACGATATTCTATTCATCACTTTATTACTTATTAACGACCCATGCACTTGTGAATTTAACACAACAAAAAGCCAATCAATTCGATCCCAACATGGTCATTGGTCGATTCATAAATGAGTCGGATTCATATCCAAATAAATGACCTGATTAATATATCAGGTCGAGTTCATGCCAAATTAAACTCATCCCATGAACATCCTTATCAAGAAGTTTACTACTATATCAAAGAGAACAAATTAGATCTCTCACATAATGGCTCTATTTTGCAGGAAATAGTTTTTTTCTTCTTGGTTTACTAGTTTTGACTATAGTTTATTTTTACGTAGTGGTACTATGGTGACAGATTCTCTGACTCATTTTTCCAAGAATAGGGACTCATGTATTTGGCTAAAGAAGTCACTTTTTTCTTGGTATTTTTCAAAGAAAGAATCCACTTGATTTTTGATGCACACTTTTTAGTTGTTGCATTTACAAACCCAAGTGCAAGTTGTCTCAAGTAATAAATTTCTCGGGAATCCGAGGTCGATCCAGGAATTGTTGAAGATTAATTAAGGTGAAGTGAATATTTTGTTACTATGATTAAAATTATTTACTTGGGTTAAAAGATCCACTCTTGGTAAATAAAATAAAGGTAAGATTAATTCCTTTTATAACTCAATTAGAATCCTCACAACATGGAGGTTCCAATCGGAAAATACAACGTTAAAAGTCTATTAAAACTATATACGTATTTATATTATGTTTCCAAAAATATTACTACCACTTATAAATGGGTTAAAGCATTCATTGTGCCAATATTTTGTCCACAACAAATCAAGAACTCCACTTTATAAGGAGAGTTTCTAACACCATCACTTGTAAATGGATTAAAGCATTCATTGTGCCAATCTCTTGTCTACAACAAATCAAGAACTCCACTTTACAAGGAGAGTTTGGAAACAAAATATAATACGTATAATGATCACTTGAAAATATATCATTTAAGCATAAGAGAGAAATTAATCTAACCTTATTTCATTACCAAGAGCTTCACCTCTTCACCCAAGTAAAATGAAACTTAGTTACTCATAAATAAGAAGAAAGAAAGAGAGAAGAAGAAGAAGAAAAACATGACTTCAATTTAGAACAAAGGAAAATTACTACAAGAAAACTTAGTAACAAACTAGCATTATTTTGGTAACTAACACCTCATAATCCTAATGATCTGCCAAGGCCTCCTTTTATAGAGGATTAGAGATACAAAATGTCAAGGGGGCTGAGTTATTAGTGGGTGGATGATTGGAAAACGAGTGGAAAATGCCAAATGACATTAAATGAGTGGGAAATAATGGAGATTCCTTGTCTCCGAAATCATGCAGCTCTGAAGTCATTGCATTCATCATTTTTGAACCAAGTGGTCTTCATGAAAGTTGTAGGCCTGGATCTTAGCTTTCAAATGGCTTTGGTTTGGGTCTAATATCATTTCTACAACTCTAGATACGTTCAAATTACTACATACTATCTAGGCCCAGTCACAGCTCCTCTGTTCTGACTTCCAAACCCAATATCACCTTCACGGAGTCCGATTCTGGAAAAGTGTTCAACATGAAAGTTGTAGATATGGGTCTTAACTATTCAGCATCCAAATTTTAGTCCATTTTACAACATCTAGCCCAAAATCTGTGATGAACAGTATACGTAGGTCAAGCTGTCAGGAACAGTACTCTAGTTCTTGCTTCAACCCCAATTTGAGTTATTTACTCGTATGATTGGGCCTTTGAGGTCTTCATGAAAGTTATAAAACTCTCTCTTATCTTTCAAATGCCGCTAGAATCACCTCCAAAGACCACCTACAACCCAAGATATGGCCAAAGTACAAAAATAGTGTAAGACATAAATTATGCTGAAAAATTCAATTAAGTCTAATTTGAGTCCAAATTTACAAAACATAATAAAACTCAATCAATTAAGTATATAAAGAGTGTAAATGACTAAAAATGAAGGCTTATTAATGTATCAAATATGTGATCATTAAATTCTCCCACACTTAACTTTTGCACTCCTGGGCAAAACACAAAAGACAAAGACCAAAGAAAAACAACACAGACTTAAAAACTAAAAACTCTAAAGGATTCAATGACTCAAGAAGAGCAACTAGACATTCAAGGATCAAAACATTCATGAGGTAACATGTCTTCGCATCTCAAACTAACAAGCAAGGAAACTTCAGTTAAAAAGAATGAATCAAGAATGATAGATCCTCATAGAATTCACTCTCAATCTCTCAAGTGTTTAAAAAGGTTAGTATTTCACTCTATTCAACTCATGAATAATTGCACTACCATAAGCTTGCTTATCTTCTACTTCTTCGCTACTCAAAAATAACATATATACACAAATCATGAGGACTTTAATCAAGGTTATAATGGGGCCAAGGTAAAGGTGGAAGTAATATAGATAAGACAAGTTAAAGACCAAAGAGAATAAAAGAGCATTATGTTACAGTTAGAGTGGAGAAGATGTTTGAGAACATTCAGTCTAAATTTCTCAGCAATTTCTTAGTTTTTCCTCATACAGGACAATGACCAATATCTGACTAATGTTTTGTTGAAGATCAATTGGTAGATTAAATTCCTTTAGGCTTGAACATTCTCCTTCTATTCCTGTTATTTCCAATCATCCACCCTCATTCTAGGTATGAATATATCATATGGTGCATTCTTTTGATTGTAGCAATAATCAGCTCTTTTTTTTTATAAAAACATTTTTCCTTTTTTTTTATACAACCAATCTGCATATGCACCCCCACACTTGTTCAAGAACTCATCAAATAACAAAGTCAATGCTTTCTTATTCCCTAAGGTTGGGTTAGAACATGGTTTTTCATTTAAGGCACGTAATGAGTTAGAAACAAAGAATGGTCAAATAAGCTCAAAGGGGTTAAGCAAAGGAAAATATGTAAGGTTAGCTATTTGGTCAAAGTAGTTAATTCAAGAAAATTTGCCTCAATCATGTTTATGTATGCATGTGAAAATGTAACCTCAAAAAGAATCAAAGCAAGTTCTAGAGTAACAATTTCATGAGAAAAAATCACACAAGAAAGAAGAGAATGGTACAGATGCTCAATCCATTCATTGATAGGTTCAAAATCTCACAAGGCATATATCCATCATTCTCAGTCCACAAAAATTTCAACATCCATAACCAAGCATGTGATATTTAAGAAAGAAGACAATTTACTCAATCATGTAAATTTCCCGTATCGAATTACTACTTCCACACAACAAAGTTATTTACCCCAATCTAGATGCGTCTCAAGAGTAAAATTACCGCCACAAGAAAATTTACTCCTTACTCGCCATCCTTTCTTGGTTTAGTAAATTCTTGACAAACACATAAACACAACAGACATATTAATATACACACTTTCTAAAAAAAAAATTATTTTTTTTTAATTTTAATTTTAATTTTTACACACAACTATCCTTCCCTCTAACCAGATCACAACATTGTCCTCAATGTTAACAATTAAATCCAAACCTGAAGAAATAATTATCAATATACATCAAAGAAATTATTGGGACAAAATTAAACAAAGTAATGAGGAGAAGTCACATACCCGAAATACTTAGACGAGAAGAGAATAACTACATCTTGACAATGGTTAGCAATGACAAAAAAAAAATGAAAATAAGCATGGAAACAAAAAAAAAAAAAAAAATTTTGGGTTTTTTTTTGTTTTATATATATATATATTTTTTGGCCGACACTATTTACATCCCCATACAAAGGCTCGAAATGGGAGGCACTTAAGCCGACTCAATAAAAATACGAAATACTAAAAACTTACCTCAACTTTGGTAGACAGGATCGTCTACCAAAGTTTCTACATCTGGATCCTTCAACTCAAGTTATAGCTTCCACCGCTGACCATTTACCTTCTTCCAAATTAATTTTATAAGAACAGACCAAGGGACGAACACCTTTTTTATCAGTAATGCTCCAACCTTTCATAAGAAACTCCTTAAACTTTGGTTGCCATGCCTGAGTGTCATGATCTTGAGTTTTATCAAAAATAGTAGAAATATCAACTACATCAGAGGGATTACTGATAGAATTAAACTCAAAATTGACAAGAAAATTCTCAAGGGGATCAAATTCATGGGTTGTAGAAACTCCCCTATCCATGATTGAGTCAATCATGTATGTCTGGTGGCCTTCGTCATCATTTTCTGGCTTAACAAGACTTTTTGTCACCTTAGGTTCCTTGGGTAGCTCAGCATCACTACTATCTTGATTCTTTTCCACATCCTCTAGCTCATTCACACTCAAGGAGTTCATCACTTTGGACATTTGACTCTTTATCTCCTTACTTTCTTCAACAACTTTTTCATTCTTAAGGGTTATCACTGACTTGACTTGATCTATTTGTTGGTTTTCTGGATTACCATCTTTTAGACTGTATTGACCCTTGGGATTTAGTTGAGGTTGAGAGGGAAACTTTCCTTTCTCATGAATGGCAAGTGCGAGAAGAAAGTTTAGCAAGAGTGTCTTTTATGTCAATCATGGTTTGATTGTTGTGGTTATTGATGGCCTCTTGTTTTTCCATGAATGCATGCAATGTTCCTTCAAGGTTTTTCCTATATGGTGGGACATAGGGTACATATCCTTGAGGATTTTGAGAATCTTGTGCAGGCCTCGAGGAGGTGGTGGTTGCATGAGTTGTGGTGATTGCTATTCCTCCAACCGAAGTTCGGGTGATTTCTCCATCCCGGATTGTATGTATCTGAAAAAGAAGAAGTGAATGGCTTTTTAAAATTGTTCATTGCATTTACTTGCTCATGCACAACTTCTTTAAACATAGGAAGTTTTGGACATTCATTTGTTGAGTGTCCCAATTCATCACAAATGCTACAAATTTCTTCATTTTGCATGATTTGATTTCTTTTACTTTCCGAGATTCCATAGCTTCAATCTTTCTAGCCAAATTGGCAAACTTAGCATTTAGATCTTCTTCTTGACTAAGATGATATTTTCCTTTACTAGCATTTGCAAGATTAGATCTAATTGAATTTTCAGAAGGATTAGTATCATGCCAAGATTGAGAATTTTCAGCCAAATGGTCTAAATAATCTAAAGCTTCTTCAGGTTCTTTATCAAGAAACTCACCATTGCACATTGTTTCCACAAATTGTTTAGTTTCGGGTGTCAACCCTTCATAAAAGAAGCTTATAGTGTGCCATTTTTCAAAACCATGATGTGGGCAAGAATTCAACAAATCTTTAAAACGTTCCCAACTTTGAAAATATGCTTCATTTGAATTTTGGAAAAAAATTTGGATTTGTCTTTTCAAAGCATTGGTTTTATGTGTTGGAAAAAATTTCTTCAAAAACTTACATTGCATTTCTTGCCATGTGCTAATTGATCTTGGTTTCAAAGTGTTAAACCAAGTTTTTGCTTTATCTTTCAAAGAAAAAGGAAACAATTTAAGCTTAACAACCTCTTCAGTGCAAGTTTGATCATGAAAAGCGGTACATACTTCCTCAAATTCTTTTAGATGTAAATATGGGCGTTCAGATTCTAAACCACAGAAATTAGGAAGTAAAGAAATCATACCTGGCTTGAATCTAAAATTGTTGGCATTGAGTGGAAAGATAAAACATGATGGACTAGAATTTCGAGATGGTTGTAAATACTCACGCATGGTTCGCAATAGTTGATTTTCATATTCATCATGCACACTTTCATTTTCAGCCATTGTATTTGATGTGTGTGATTGTGATTCAGACAAATCAATATGTACAGTACTAGGATTAACTTTAACCAAACGACCATAATTTAAATCACGATACCAATTAAACATAAACAAGTAACTTAAAATAGAAAAAAAAATACACAAGCTAGCAGTATAAACCGTCCATTAAATATTAACAAAGGTGTGGTATAAACCAACCACCAAATAAGAAAATAACAAAGGTGGGGTAATAAACTAACCACCAAATAAAAAAAATAACAAAGGTGGGGTAATAAACCAACCACCAAATAAAAAAAAATAAAAATGGTGTGGTAGAAACCAACCACCAAAAAAAAAATAACAAAGGTGGGGTAATAAACCAACCACCAAATAAAAAAATAAATAAAAATAAATAAAAAGTTAGTAGATACGAGATAAATTAATATGTTAGAAGCAAATAAAGTAAAAAGTTAGATAGTTAGTAAGTTAGTAAAAAAAATGACAGAAAATAAATAACAAAAAAATGACAAAAAATAAATACAAAAAATAAAGTACAAAAAAATAAAAGGGAGAGTTACCCCACTAAGTTAATATGTACAAGAAAATAAAAGGAGAATTACCCCCCATTGTTGAGAAATTAGAATGTGAAAAATAAAGTGCAGAAAGTAAATTACAAAAAAAAAGTAAAAGGGAGAGGTTCCCCCACTAAGTTAGTGCGTAAAATAAAAGGGAGAGTTTCCCCCACTGTTAGTATGTACAAAAAAAAATAAAAGGGAGAGATTTCCCCCACAAAGTTAGTAAGTTAGTATATACAAAAGAAAAAAAAATTAAAAGAGTAAAAAAAATATGTACAAAATATTTACACCAGAAATTTGTTCTTCAAATCAAGTCCCCGGCAACGGCGCCAAAAACTTGATGCACACTTTTTAGTTGTTGCATTTACAAACCCAAGTGCAGGTTGTCTCAAGTAATAAATTTCTCGGGAGTCCGAGGTCGATCCACAGGGAATTGTTGAAGATTAATTAAGGTGAAGTGAATATTTTGTTACTATGATTAAAATTATTTACTTGGGTTAAAAGATCCACTCTTGGTAAATAAAATAAAGGTAAGATTAATTTCTTTTATAACTCATTTAGAATCCTCACAACATAGAGGTTCCAATCGGAAAATACAACGTTAAAGTCTATTAAAACTATATACGTATTTATATTATGTTTCCAAAAATATTACTACCACTTATAAATGGGTTAAAGCATTCATTGTGCCAATATTTTGTCTACAACAAATCAAGAACTCCACTTTATAAGGAGAGTTTCTAACACCACCACTTGTAAATGGATTAAAGCATTCGTTGTGCCAATCTCTTGTCTACAACAAATCAAGAACTCCACTTTACAAGGAGAGTTTGGAAACAAAATATAATACGTATAATGATCACTTGAAAATATATCATTTAAGCATAAGAGAGAAATTAATCTAACCTTATTTCATTACCAATAGCTTCACCTCTTCACCCAAGTAAAATAAAACTTAGTTACTCATAGATAAGAAGAAAGAAAGAGAGAAAAAGAAGAAGAAAAACATGACTTCAATTTAGAACAAAGGAAAATTACTACAAGAAAACTTAGTAACAAACTAGTATTATTTTGGTAACTAACACCTCATAATCCTAATGATCTACCAAGGCCTCCTTTTATAGAGGATTAGAGATACAAAATGTCAAGGGGGCTGAGTTATTAGTGGGTGGATGATTAGAAAATGAGTGGAAAATGCCAAATGACATTAAATGACATTAAATGAGTGGGAAATAATAGAGATTCCTTGTCTCCGAAATCATGCAGCTCTGAAGTCATTGCATTCGTCATTTTTGAACCAAGTGGTCTTCATGAAAGTTGTAGGCCTGGATCTTAGCTTTCAAATGACTTTAGTTTGGGTCTAATATCATTTCTACAACTCCAGATACGTTCAAATTACTACATACTATCTAGGCCCAGTCACAACTCCTCTATTCTGACTTCCAAACCCAATATCACCTTCAAGGATTCCGATTCTGGAAAAGTGTTCAACATGAAAGTTGTAGATATGGGTCTTAACTATTTAGCATCCAAATTTCAGTCCATTTTACAACATCTAGCCCAAAATCTGTGATGAACAGTATACGTAGGTCAAGCTGTCAGGAACAGTACTCTAGTTCTTGCTTCAACCCCAATTTGAGTTATTTACTCGTGTGATTGGGCCTTTGAGGTCTTCATAAAAGTTATAGAAATCTCTCTTATCTTTCAAATTCCGCTAGAATCACCTCCAAAGACCACCTACAACCCAAGATATGGCCAAAGTACAAAAACAGTGTAAGACGTAAATTATGCTGAAAAATTCAATTAAGTCTAATTTGAGTCCAAATTTACAAAACATAATAAAACTCAATCAATTAAGTATATAAAGAGTGTAAATGATTAAAAATGAAGGCTTATTAATGTATCAAATATGTGATCATCATTTTTATTTGTCCTTTGTTGAACTTCGATTCTTTGCTGGAATGAATTCTCTTTTCAGATAAAAAAACAAAAAAAAAAGTGTTAGATGTATTTATATTGAGTAAAGCATTCTAGTGTAAGATATATTTGATGTTTGTATGTGTCATGAATTAATCAATTTGACCATGTTAGAGATTATTTCAATGTTTTTCTCCATAATTTACTTTCATATTTAGCGTTTTTGTTTTACTTAATCTCATATATTTATAGAATATATAATTATGTACAAGACCTTAACTCAATCTAAAAATAACCTCTCTATTACTTTAGAACTAATCTCATTTTCTAAACATTAATTAAAAGTTATGATCATACAAATGAGATAAATATCATAAGAATAAAACCATTGTATTTCACCTTCCTAATTAAGAATATCAGTTCCCAAATTTAAAGAATACCAACCTTATAAGTCTCAAATAGATTTGAGCACTTTGTATGAATTGCCTTTTTTTTTTTAACCTTTCATGTAGATTTCTTTATGTTCCTACTCTTGCCTCAATGGGGTGGTCTGTGGTGAGTTTAGTAATGTCAAGAGAGTTTCAAGGTCCGTCGGCCACAACAATGTAAGGTGGAGATATAAGGTGACTAAGTGTATAGGCCAAAAGAGAAAGAATATACTTGGAGTTCGTTGAGATACCCCTTATGTATAAGGACCAAAGGTTACACCTTAAATGGCAGTGTGGAATACACCCTTGCTAATAATTGCCATGATGCTAGTGGAGGATTCTGTTAATCACTCGACTTACCCTTAGATGATGTGTGTCCTTTCTGATAGGGAAGTATCTTCCAAAATCAGGCCTGTGCTATACAGATTCGAGTTCGAGCAAATCTGGTTGATCAGGTGTACATACTGGGTTTGACCCACTTGTTGGTAGCAACATGGTTTTGGTTGGATCAGTTAGTTGTATCTAATATGAGCCTTAGGTATTGGGCATAATCCATTATTCTGGTACGGTCCACTTTCTATAATGGTTCTGTTATAACCTTTTTTCAAAAGCTTCCTTCAAATGAAGTTTTTTTTCCCTCTTACTAATGTACAGTGGGTTATGGCTTTGCTTCATATGATATGTCCTTATCTAAATTATTAGGTTTTTTGTTGGACTATTTGTATAGGGTTTAGAATGTACTCGTGTAACTTGGAGGCATGAAATACATGATGCACCTTAATAAGTTCAAGTAGAATCGCCAAATGGTATACCATTGCATCAACTCATTCAAAAAATCTCAAGAATTCGATGTCGTTCCGAATGTAAAACAAAGGATAACCGTGTTAAAATAGAGGTAAAATATCTGTGATTTGAAAGATCAGGATTTCTTCTACAATTGATCACATTAATCTTGATATGTCCTTTTTGTTTAAAATATATATTTATTCCCTGAAATTTACATTTATTTTGAATTTGGCCCCTACTTTTTTGTGTCTTTTCAAAATAAGCCTTCATATTTACTAATGCTATTAAAATGGTCATTATCCGTGTGTTATCAGTCACACTAATAAAATAAAGAAACAATCAAACAACCATAAAATAAAGTAGCAACCATAATTCACTTTAACACATTATATTTAAAGCCGATTTGGCTATGTTGTGACTTGTGAAATAAATTTAATATTTTTTATTTAAAAAATTTATTCTTTACTATTTATTTAGGTATTTTATCAAAGTATAAAATTGCTTCAAAATGAAGACAGAAGTAAAAAAATCATATATTGTTAAAAACAAGCAACAAATTAGTTTTTCTCTTAAGAAGCAAAAATATTAAAAAATGGATAAGAATATTTATTCTAATAAATTTTTTTAAAAAATTATATAATAAAATAATTCTAAAAAATTCATATCAAAACCAATTTGATGCTTTTTTTTTTTTGCAAATGTTTATTTAATCCAATTCTAATGTTTATTTGGATTGAATTATTTTTTTAAAATAAAAACTTGTTTGTTAAAATATTCTAAAAGTAACTTTTAGCTTGAAATGTTTTTGTAACACAATAAAAAAATGGAATATAATAGTTTTAAATATAAAGTAATCATCCAATATAAAATTCATACAAATTTTATTTATTATGATATAAAATTATGATGTATCATTTATCTTATTGTCTTAGTCTACATAATAAGTTAATGCGTTGTTTGGTATTATAGAGGGAGAGGAAAAAGAAGGAATACAATAAAAAAGAAAAGAAAAATCAACATAACATTGGTCTAAGTGGTATGGCTCATGTGTATGAGAAAATGCGGTCGGGAGCGGTTGCCCTCTTCAGAGCTAGTCAGTACTGCGACAGATTAGTCCTTCATCCGCTGGGTGGGAGGATATTGCAGGGAAGACAAAAAAATAATAATAGAGGAGAAGAGAGAAGTGAATAAGTTATCACTCACATTATTTAGTATCATTAAATGAAAAAGAAGAGTGGCTTCATTTCCTTTATCTGAGGGCACCTCTTTCTATTTCTGAAGCGTTCATAACATAAAATCCTGCACAACTTCAAGGGGACTTACTTGGTCTAATTAAATCCTTATCTAAATATTCTTGAATTTCTTTCTTACAATATTCTAAGTATTGTTGATTCATTTGAATAGGTCTTGCTTTAGTAGGGATATTAATTTATTCAAATCCTTCTTCATATGGTAAAGTAACTGCATACCTTTTTCATTCTTTAAAGGCATTAGGGAATTCACTACATACTTCTTGTTCAAATTTCTGTTGAACATTTTTTATCTTATCTTGAACTTGGGGTTTATTTATCTGTTCTTGAATTCTTTTATATTGAACTTCTCTGCTTAACATGTTTATGTGCTTTGTTTTCTTTTCTATTAAGTTAATCTTAGTAATTAATGAATCTTGGACCATATTTAATTCTTTAATTAAGGGTGGTTTTATAAACTCAAAACAAATTTCTTTTCCTAATGCATTAGTAATTAATCCTTTTTCGTTTACTCGAGAAGGGTATAGTAAGGATAAAAAGGGAGTACCTAGAATTATTTGCTCAGAAATATTTTTTACTAATAAAAATAAGGTTTTATAACAAATTTTATTTTTACAAATCTTAGCATTATTTAGCTTATATTTAATTTGCATTTTATTTCCGGAAGCATTACTTAACGATTATGTGGTCTTATTGTAATACTTAGTTGGGATTAATCCTTCTTGAACACAATTCATATCAGCTTCTGAATCTATTAAGGCTATAAAATTAAATCGTTCATCTTTTATTACTAACTCTATTGGACAATGCCATTTATGAACAATTACTTGACTTAATAAATGAATATAAGGATCTTTTTCTGGGTCTTGACTGGTACTTATATCTTAATTTTGTACTATTATTTGTGCTTGTAAATTTAGAATTTTGAATTCTAAATCAGTATCTTTTTCTTTAAGTAATTTCACTTCATTCTTTAAATTTTTTATTTCTTGTTGTAAATCTTTTAGGGTAACTTCATGTCTTTGAGGTTTCTTAAATCTTTCTAATACTTCTTTCATATCTATCTTTTGTACTTCTTCTTTCTTCTTATCTTCGTATTCTAGAAATTCTTTTATTTGCTGAATGAACTCTTGCTTAACAGATGATTCTTCCATGTTTTCTATTATGCTTAATAATGATGATGCTTGATCTCTAGTAATTACAGTAATAGTTTTTAAGCACGATGAACAATCACATAGTTCTGGTCCTAAGTCTGTACATTCTTTCTCATTATCGCTTTCTGATTCAGATGAAGATAAGTCTTTTAATTGATTAATCATTTCTTCTTGAATCGTATTCTTCTTGAAGATTGATTCATTAATTAATATGTTTATTAAAGATTTTTTAATTCTTCATCAATTTTTAGATTATTAATTTTTGTTTTACTTTGATTTTTCTTATAATGTCCTACTCGGCCACATTTATAACATACTATTTCGTTTTTAGACTTAAACAATCTATACTTATTTTTCTTTGATGATCTAGGTTTTGATGAACTTGCTTATTCTCTATAGTGTTTTTTATAGTAGCGCCTAGATTTTCTTGATTTATGAGTAACATTTTTGAACTTTCTTTTGTCTACTTGGAGCTTTGACTCTTTCTATTCCCCACTGGGAACAAAATGATCCTAATTCTTTTTAGTGGTTTTTTCTTCATTTTTAAGCTTATGTTGAAGTTTAAATTCTTAAGCTTATGTTGAAGTTTAAGATCTAAACACACTTGCAATCCAGTTTCTATAATATAATTAGACAATTGACCAAACATAAGTTGATCGTAAGGAATTGTACCATCATTTTGGTTCTGAATCATTACTTTAACTTTTTCTGCAAACAATTTTGGAAGACCAGCTATAAATCTTTCTTTCCAGTAATCAGCTGATGCATCACTTCTTAAATATAGCTTAGACAAAAACATATCCCTATACCATCTATAATCAGACATGGAGGGACAATATAGATTAACAATTTGGTCTGCAATTCTTTGCTGAAATTTTAAGGGTTCTCCTATAAAATGCTTTGTTATTGTGTACAAAAGAGTTGTTACAGCATCTTCAAATACTTGTCCATTAGAATCAATTTTTGTTGAATTCATTATAAAATCTTTTTCTTCTTGACTTAGCACATTATCCCACCATCCTTTAAGCTGGCCTGTAAATCCCATAACAATTAAGGAGGCTGAAGTTCTATCAGTATTATTTTTTCCTTTAAAGGCTGTTGCGGCCATAGTCATTTGTTGAACAGTGTCTAAAATTTGTTGTTCACCTAATCCGTCTATATTCCATTCATTAATTGATTCACCAGAAAAGGCTACAGAATCTTGAAAAGGTCTTTCTTCATACTGAACATCAGGATATGTGGGTCTTGGGTAATAATTTCTAGTTTTTGAAACAGGCATATCTTTTCTTAACTTATTAACTTGAAGATTTAAAAGCTCATTCTCTAATTCTTCAATTTTTTGTAAAGTATGTATCTTAGGTGTAGAACTCGTTCCTATGGTTAACTGTTCTAATTTTTTCTTAATTTCTTCAATAGAGTTGTCAGATTTTGAACCAAAGTGTATATTTTTTAAATCTAATTCTGGAACATTAATTACCTTATAAATGGGTCTATTAGGATCTAAATTTTTATTAACATTTTGAGCTGATGTATATTCTTTAGGTTTTTCACTTATTTGATTATCTATCCTTTCTAATGTTTTAGACATAGTATGGAGCATTTGATTAGAGTAATTAAGTTGTTGATGAATTTTATTAAAATCGCCCTTATCTATAGGTAAATTATGAGCTCTTGAAGCTATTGCCTTAAAAGGGGTGGCTTCAACTTCTAATCCTTCTTTTGTGGTTACCTTAATGGTTTATAAGGGAGGAAATTCTGAAATTATTATCTTGTCTTTCTCTGTTTTCCACGAAGTTGATATTTTATTATTTACTAATATTTCTGGTATTCTTATAAAAGGATTTTGAATATTATTTTCTTTGCAATACTTTTCAAACCAGTCAAAGAAATATAAATTAATTTGTTGTTCCCTTAAATATGAGTAAAATTCTTCTCTAAACTTAGTAGTTTGTTCTTTACTAAAATTCTTAAAATACCAATCTCTTTTATCTTTACTATAAGGAGCTTCAAAATCATTACTTATCTATTTTTTATCTATTTCAAAGGGTTCTTCTTTAGTTAATACATTAATGACTTGGGATCTGGTGGGTGAATATTTTGGTGATTCTGATCTATGAGTTTGTTGGTAAATTGGTTGAGGAACATTAGGTTCAAAGTTTACACCAGTTAGGTTTATATTAATAGCCGATCCATCTACTGAATGTCTTGAGGAAGTAGGAGCAGTTGAAGGAATGTTAATTATCGGATTTGTAGGAGTGTTTAGTCTAGAGTGAGAATTAGACCTAAGCATTCCTATTCTTATATTAGAACCATCTTGAACTATTATTCTTATTCTAGTATTTCTTATTGGTTGAGGGGGTATTATATCTGGAAACACCCAATCTTCAGGAATCCTAAACAAGATTTCTTCATGAGATAATCTTTTAGGAGTTAGTATTGATGATTTCTTAAGATTTGCTTCCATAATTACAGTTTCATGCTTTGGGGATTGTCTTAGTGCTTTAAAGTTTTGATCTTCATAAGAGACTTTATAATGAACTCTATACATAACAGACATATGCTTAGTTCCTTCTTGAAAAACATTATCCAATATCTTAACATTTAATTCTAAAGCTTGCTTAGTCATATAATCATTTAATGGCATGATATAATTAGGATAACAGTTAAAGAAAACAGGATCATCATGCAAATTAGATTCTAAAATAGCAGTAATTTGATCATGAAGTTTTCTTAACCTTTTATCTCTTAACAAAATTAACACAGGATTATCAATTCCTAACCTATGTTGCCCTTTGGCAGCTACTTGAATTAACCCAATATGTATAAACTGGTAATTATCCTTAACATGTTGATCAATAATATTATCTTTTAATAAACTTATTGATTCACAGGGTTTTTCTAAAATATGAGTAGCTTCGAACATATGGATCTGATCTTTAGGCTTGAATAAAGAAGTACTAGTTTTATAAATTTCTTTAGGAGGAACATAAGGAATTACCCAATTTTGAAGGTTGTTTTCAATATTAGCAATTTCTAATTCATTTGCTTGAACTTGATCTTGATCTACTTCTAATCTAGAGGATTATATGCTGTTTGGAATACAAAATCTGAGTTAAAGAGTGCTGGTAATCGATTACAATGCCTTTGTAATCGATTACACAGGTTCTGTCACGCATGTAATCAATTACACACCTTTTGTAATCGATTACAATTAACTTAGAACTCAGGTAATCGATTACAATATCCATGTAATCGATTACAAGGTTCCCAGAAAGCATGTAATCGATTACACCAAAATGTAATCGATTACACATCCACCAGAATGCATGTAATCGATTACACACTCAATGTAATCGATTACACAAAGTGTTTTAGAAAGGTTTCTGACGCGCGTAGAGCTCATTTTTTTTCAGAACCTGTTCATCTTCTTCGTCCTCCTCCTCTGTTCCCACGCACCCTAAACCTCTCAAACCTCAAAATCTCTCATTTCTCACTCAAATCTCCATCAAAATCCCTCATTTTACCTCTCTCAATCTCGGAAATCTCCTCTCCACACAACCCATCTCTCAAAATCTCCTCACATCCCTCACCCAAATCTCCCCATCTTCTCTCACGAACCCCATCTCCGTTTCTCTAACCTAATTTCATCCCTTTCTCTCTCCTTACTCATCCCCAACCATTTCCACTCCTCCCACTCCACTCCTACTCCTCAATGACTGAATCTTCTCATCGTTCAAAGCTCCCAAGAACAGGGGCAGCCATTGCAGGGTCTTCTGGTGGTTCTTCACGTAACATATCCGACCTGGACCTCACGAGGCACTTCTCCACTGTGAAGCGAGCTGAATTGTTCCGAAAGAACTTCCAACTTTGCAAGATCATCTCTCCCAGGTATCTACCCATCACCTTCTGTGAGAGTGAACCATTAGAGAGCTTTAGGACAATAGAAAACTTAGGCTTGCTGGGATTCTTGAGCATAGAGAAAGCCATCTACCCTAATCTTGTACGTGTCTTTTATGCGAACCCAAAGGTTGAGGATAACTATATCATTTCTGAAGTGAAAAAGTAATAAATCAGGTTATCAATGGCAGAGTGGTATAGGCTGACAAAGCTCACTCCAGATGGAGCTCAGTTCTGTGGGAATGCTAATGTATGGGGACATGAGTTTGAGCACAAGGCTGCTCTTTTCTCTTTGATTAGGACTGGCTACCACCCCGCAAGTGATCCTAAACGAAGAATTATGGCTACTGGCCTCACCATGGAGAACAGAGTTCTTCACTATCTTTTGGTCCGTGGCTTGATTCCCAGGGGAGGGAACTACTCCCAAGTCCTCAAGGATGATGTGATTGCATTATGGGCGATGACTACAGGGAGGCCTATTAACTGGGGTTATTATATCTTAGAGCACATGCTGGACGTCAAGAAAAAGAAGAACTCTGCTCTCCCCTTCGCCATGTTGGTAACCACTATACTTGAGCACTGTCGCATTTTGCTGGCTGAAGAGTCTAAGGACACCAGCTCCAAGGGACCACAATCAATTGGGCTGCATACTCTGAGGAAGCTCCAGCTCTATAAGGTGGATGACAGATGGCATTACATCGCTCATGGCACTTTTGGCCATATCCATCACGACCCAGATAGTGACGAGGATGAGGAGGCTCAGCATTCTGCTCCTGCCCTTGCTCCAGCTCCCACTCCTACTACTCTTGATCTCCTGCTCCAAGAAATACGCAACCTAAGCGCTAATGTAAACACACGCATAGATTGTATTGAGCAGAAGATTGACCATCTTGAGTTGAGGATGGACTACTCTGATCAGGAGCTTGCCTCCATTCGATCTCTCCTGGGTGGACCTCCTATTCCTCAGAGCGCTGCTGCTGCACCTCGCACATCCCCTGCCTCTCCGGTTCCCCTCTCCTTCGCTGGCCCATCTGGAGTTCCTGCTGATGATGAGGAGCCTTTGGACTCTAACGATGATCTTATGCCCAACGATGACAATGATGATAATGATGATACTGCTGCGGATCCAGAGGGTGATGTCTTTTGTGACAGCGAGGCCACTGACAGTGATCATGGCTCCTTGCCTTGATATTTGTTTTGATAAACACCATGTATTTATTTTGTTTTGACTCTGATTATATTTCATTGGTATACATTTATGGTGTTCTTTGATTATTGGGTATACTGGCTGTGAAAACATTACTTTGTCCATGGCTGATTAATAAAATATGAACTTGTTTCAGCTTTGAATGTTTGGCTGTTTATCAATATTGCATGAACTGATTGATATCCTTGGCATTGTTGTTCTGGAAAAATTTAGGGAATCATGAACTATAGCTGTTATGTTGTTCAATTTTTTTTAAATGCTTATGTCTTTTTGATAATGCTAACGGGGGAGAAAATAAGGAAAATAAGGAAAAATAAAATAAAGGTTGCATGAGTAATTAAGGCTGCATGAGTACGGGGGAGTTATTGAGCTTTTGCGCTCTTAAGCTTTTTATATGAAATCTAACCCAATATCATGCATAAACTCCGGGGGGGCATTGCGCCTAAATGTCTATTATATAAAATTGCAAAAATTCTTTCTTTTTCCTATGATCAGTTTGTCATCATCAAAAAGGGAGAGAATGTGAATGCTTATGTCTCTAAGGCATGTCAAATGGTTTTTGATGATAACAAAGACAAAAGCGAAGATCAAGTGCAATAGTGAAGATTAAGCACAAAAGGAAAAATCAAGATCAAAGAAAGAAGACAAGAAGGTTTATTTAGTTATAAGACTTAGGACACTAATGTTAAATGCTCTCAAGATTTCTCAAATGGTTTTTCAATATATGATTTCAAAATAAATGGGAAATTTCAAAGATAAACATGGCTTTCAAGAAAACTTATGTTTCAATCTTAAAACTAACACTCTTAAAAAGATTCATGTTTAAACAATTGTCTCAAGGTGTTAGAAATGACTTACAAGCTTTATTGGGCTTGAAAAATGTGTTCAATGGCCAATGTAATCGATTATACGACATTTGTAATCGATTACATACAAGAAAGCAGCATGTAATCGATTACATGAGCAATGTAATCGATTACATAAGTAAAGTCGAAAGTTATGTAATCGATTACACAATATATGTAATCGATTACATCAAGCCCAAAAAAGCATGAACACGTTCAAAGAGTCATGTAATCGATTACATGGATATTGTAATCGATTACACAACAAGTCAGAAGTCATGTAATCGATTACACAGATATTGTAATCGATTACACACAAGTCAGAAGCCATGTAATCGATTACACTAAGAATGTAATCGATTACACAGAGCCCAGAAAGTCAAGAACACGTTGGAACAACATATGTAATCGATTATCTGAGCTGAGTAATCGATTACAAGAATCTTGACAACGTCCAACGGCTATATTTAATGCATTTAATGCGTGCCCAGAAAACCCTAACGGCTCTATTAAATGAGAAACTTATAAATACCAAAGTTGGGTCTTTATTTGAGGTTGACCTTGAACTAAAAACTGATAACCAATACGTCCAAATGTGAATCAATCCTCAAATCATTTTCTTGCTCTGTTTTCTGTCAAAAACGTGAAAAATCTTTGAGAGCATATTAGAGCTTCAATTTGTATTCATCTGCTCTATTGAGAGCTTCATTATATCTATTATTATTGGTTTGTAAAGAGGGTGAGGCATCCTTCCAAAAGTGTAAAGGGTGAGGTATCCCTTAGTTGAAGAGACTCAAGCTCCAAGGGTGAGGTATCCCAAAAGGGTTGAGTGCTCAAGGTTATAGTGGTTGTCAAGCACCCATTGAAGCTTGAAGATATAGTGGAAAATCTCAAGTTATTGCTTGGGGACTGGACGTAGATCACAAGTGGATTGGTGATCGAACTAGGATAAACGACTGTGTTTGTTATCTCTAAACCCTCTTCTATTTATTTTGTATACTGTTTTATTGATTTTCTTGGATACTGTCTCCGTAGACTATTTCTGTTATAAGTAAAAGTGTTTATCTCGTCCTTCCAATTATTTCTAATCATTCAATAGTTTCAACAAAAATAAGTTATCAAACGATTTGTGAAAGATTTGCGAACTTAGTTTTCATACTCAATTCACCCCTCCTCTTGAGTATTGAGGCCACTTGGTAACAGATCAAAACTTTAAAGCACTAAGACAATCCCCAAAGCATGAAACTATAATTATGGAAGCAAATCTTAAGAAATCATCAATACTAACTCCTAAAAGATTATCTCATGAAGAAATCTTGTCTAGGATTTCTGAAGATTGGGTGTTTCCAGATGTAATACCCCCTCAACCGATAAGAAATACTAGAATAAGAACAATAGTTCAATATGGTTCTAATATAAGAATAGGAATGCTTAGGTCTAATTCTTACTCTAGACTAAACACTCCTACAAATCCGATAATTAACATTCTTTCAATTGCTCCTACTTCCTCAAGACATTCAGTAGATGGATCGGCTATTAATATAAACCTAACTGGTGTAAACTTTGAACCTAATGTTCCTCAACCAATTTACCAACAAACTCATAGATCAGAATCACCAGAATATCCACCCACCAGATCCCAAGTCATTAATGTATTAACTAAAGAAGAACCCTTTGAAATAGATAAAAAATGGATAAGTAATGATTTTGAAGCTCCTTATAATAAAGATAAAAGAGATTGGTATTTTAAGAATTTTAGTAAAGAACAAACTTCTAAGTTTAGAGAAGAATTTTACTCATATTTAAGGGAACAACAAATTAATTTATATTTCTTTGACTGGTTTGAAAAGTATTGCAAAGAAAATAATATTCAAAATCCTTTTATAAGAATACCAGAAATATTAGTAAATAATAAAATATCAACTTCGTGGAAAACAGAGAAAGACAAGATAATAATTTCAGAATTTCCTCCCTTATAAACCATTAAGGTAACCACAAAAGAAGGATTAGAAGTTGAAGCCATCCCTTTTAAGGCAATAGCTTCAAGAGCTCATAATTTACCTATAGATAAGGGCGATTTTAATAAAGTTCATCAACAACTTAATTACTCTAATCAAATGCTCCATACTATGTCTAAAACATTAGAAAGGATAAATAATCAAATAAGTGAAAAACCTAAAAAATATACATCAGCTCAAAATGTTAATAAAAATTTAGATCCTAATAGACCCATTTATAAGGTAATTAATGTCCCAGAATCAGATTTAAAAAATATACACTTTGGTTCAAAATCTGACAACTCTATTGAAGAAATTAAGAAAAAATTAGAACAGTTAACCATAGGAACGAGTTCTACACCTAAGATACATACTTTACAAAAAATTGAAGAATTAGAGAATGAGCTTTTAAATCTTCAAGTTAATAAGTTAAGAAAAAATATGCCTGTTTCAAAAACTAGAAATTATTACCCAAGACCCACATATCCTGATGTTCAGTATGAAGAAAGACCTTTTCAAGATTCTGTAGCCTTTTCTGGTGAATCAATTAATGAATGGAATATAGACGGATTAGGTGAACAACAAATGACTATGGCTGCAACAGCCTTTAAAGGGAAAAATAATACTGATAGAACTTCAGCCTCCTTAATTGTTATGGGATTTATAGGCCAGCTTAAAGGATGGTGGGATAATGTGCTAAGTCAAGAAGAAAAAGATTTTATAATGAATTCAACAAAAATTGATTCTAATGGACAAGTATTTGAAGATGCTATAACAACTCTTTTGTACACAATAACAAAGCATTTTATAGGAAAACCCTTAAAATTTCAGCAAAAAATTGCAGACCAATTTGTTAATCTATATTGTCCCTCCATGTCTGATTATAGATGATATAGGGATATGTTTTTGTCTAAGCTATATTTAAGAAGTGATGCATCAGCTGATTACTGGAAAGAAAGATTTATAGCTGGTCTTCCAAAATTGTTTGCAAAAAAAGTTAAAGTAATGATTCAGAACCAAAATGATGGTACAATTCCTTACGATCAACTTACGCTTGGTCAATTGTCTAATTATATTATAGAAACTGGATTGCAAGTGTGTTTAGATCTTAAACTTCAACATAAGCTTAAGAATGAAGCAAAAACCACTAGAAAAGAATTAGGATCATTTTGTTCCCAGTGAGGAATAGAAGGAGTCAAAGCTCCAAGTAGACAAAAGAAAGTTCAAAAATATGTTCCTCATAAATCAAGAAAATCTAGGCGCTACTATAAAAAACACTATAGAGAAGAAGCAAGTTCATCAAAACCTAGATCATCAAAGAAAAATAAGTATAGATCGTCTAAGTCTAAAAACGAAATAGTATGTTATAAATGTGGCCAAGTAGGACATTATAAGAAAGATATGTAAAGTAAAACAAAAAATTAATAATCTAAAAATTGATGAAGAATTAAAGAAATCTTTAATAAACATATTAATTAATGAATCTGAATCTTCTGAAGAAGAATACAATTTCGAAGAAGAAATGATTAATCAATTAAAAGACTCATCTTCATCTGAATCAGAAAGTGAAAATGAGAAAGAATGTACAGGCTTAGGACCAGAACTATGTGATTGTTCATCGTGCTTAAAAACTATTACTATAATTACTAGAGATCAAGCATCATCATTATTAAGCATAATAGAAAACATGGAAGAATCACCTGTTAAGCAATAGTTCATTCAGCAAATAAAAGAATTTTTAGAATACGAAGATAAGAAGAAAGAAGAAGTGCAAAAGATAGATATGAAAGAAGTATTAGAAAGATTTAAGAAACCTCAAAGACATGAAGTTACCCTAAAAGATTTACAGCAAGAAATAAAAAATTTAAAGAATGAAGTGAAATTACTTAAAGAAAAAGATACTGATTTAGAATTCAAAATGCTAAATTTACAAGCACAAATAATAGTACAAAATCAAGATACAAGTACCAGTCAAGACCCAGAAAAAGATCCTTATATTCATTTATTAAGTCAAGTAATTGTTCATAAATGGCATTGTCCAATAGAGTTAGTAATAAAAGATGAACGATTTAATTTTATAGCCTTAATAGATTCAGGAGTTGATATAAATTGTGTTCAAGAAGGATTAATCCCAACTAAGTATTACGATAAGACCACAGAATCGTTAAGTAGTACTTCCGGAAATAAAATGCAAATTAAATATAAGTTAAATAATGCTAAGATTTGTAAAAATAAAATTTGTTATAAAACCTCATTTTTATTAGTAAAAAATATTTCTGAGCAAATAATTCTAGGTACTCCCTTTTTATCCTAACTATACCCCTTCTCAGTAAACAAAAAAGGATTAGTTACTAATGCATTAGGAAAAGAAATTTGTTTTGAGTTTATAAAACCACCCTTAATTAAAGAATTAAATATGGTCCAAGATTCATTAATTACTAAGATTAACTTAATAGAAAAGAAAACAAAGCACATAAACATGTTAAGCAGAGAAGTTCAATATAAAAGAATTCAAGAACAGATAAATAAACCCCAAGTTCAAGATAAGATAAAAATGTTCAACAGAAATTTGAACAAGAAGTATGTAGTGAATTCCCTAATGCCTTTAAAGAACGAAAAAGGTATATAATTACTTTACCATATGAAGAAGGATTTGAAGAAATTAATATCCCTACTAAAGCAAGACCTATTCAAATGAATCAACAATACTTAGAATATTGTAAGAAAGAAATTCAAGAATATTTAGATAAGGATTTAATTAGACCAAGTAAGTCCCCTTGGAGTTGTGTAGGATTTTATGTTATGAACGCTTCAAAAATAGAAAGAGGTGCCCCCAGACTAGTAATTAATTATAAACCTTTAAACAAGGTTTTAAGATGGATAAGGTATCCAATTCCTAATAAAAAAGATTTAGTAAGTAGAGTTCATCAGGCTAATATATTCTCAAAATTTGATATGAAATCTGGATACTATCAAATAGAAGTAGCTGAAGAAGATAGGTACAAAACTGCTTTTGTAGTACCCTTTGGACATTATGAATGGAATGTAATGCCTCAAGGATTAAAAAATGCCCCTTCAGAATTTCAAAATATAATGAATAATATTTTGAATCCTTACTCAAAGTTCACCATAGTATATCTAGATGATGTATTAGTATTCAGTAACTCTATTAATCAACACTTTAATCATTTAGAAACCTTCTTTAATCTTATTAAAGAAAATGGTTTAGTAATTTCTGCTAAGAAAATGAAACTGTTCCAGACTAAGACTAGATTTTTAGGATTCGAAATTAATCAAGGCACTATTGTTCCTATAGAAAGATCTATAGAATTTGCAGATAAGTTCTCCAATGAGCTCAAAGATAAGAATACTCTTTAAAGATTTTTAGGATGTGTTAATTATGTAGCAGATTTTATTCCTAATATACGAATAATTTGTGCTCCTTTATTTAAAAGGCTAAGAAAAGACCCGCCTCCTTGGGATAATCAAATGACTAATGTTGTTCAACAAGTTAAGAATTTAGTAAAAAATATTCCTTGTTTAGGACTTAGGATCCTCAAGCCTCTCTCATAGTAGAAACAGATGCCTCTGATTTGGGGTATGGGGGAGTGTTAAAGCAGTTACTACCTGAGTCGTCCAAAGAACAAGTCGTTAGATATCACTCTGGAGTTTGGCAACTGGCTCAATGAATTATAGTATTGTTAAGAAAGAAGTTTTATCTATAGTGCTAAGTATCACAAAATTTCAAGATGATTTGTTTAATAAAAGATTTTTGTTAAAAACTGATTGTAAAAGCTACTCCTTCAATTATTCAAAAGGATGTTAAGAACTTGGTTTCAAACAGATTTTTGCCAGATGGCAAGCACTGTTATCTTGTTTTGATTTTGATATTCAACATATTAAAGGAAAAGATAATTATCTTCCTGATTTCCTAACCAGAGAGTTTTTGCAGGGCTACAATGGCCGCTAGCTCCTCATCAAAATCAAAGGCTAAGAAAATTACTCTAGATAAGTACATGCAGATTTGTGCAGATAAGAACACTGAGATAAGTACAAGGTCATCTACCTCCTTAAAAGGGTCTTCCACCCTAGTTCATGTTCCTAATCTTATTCAGTCTGCACGACCTTCATTTCCCTCACCCAATAGGTTTACACCTCTATCTTACTCACAAACCATTACTGGTACTCCTTCTAGAACTCCTCAGAGACCGAAACAATCTTCACCGCTACTCACAAATTCTCCTACCACAGAAGAATGCAAATATGTTAAGAAAAATATTTTTGAACCCATAATCACCCTTGAACCAGGATTCTTTTCTCCTCACTCGACCCCTCGAGAAATCATTCAGAACATGCTTCCCCCAGATTTTCATTTTGTTCCTCAAGAGTCACTTAAAAAGAACAGAACTTTTTATGAACTCATCCTCATTGATACTGAATCAATCTCTTTAGATCATTATTATAGTGATACTAATCCCGATTATATTGATTTTTCTAAAGTAAAGATCCTTAAGATTGGAATCAAGCTCCTCATACTCCAAAATCATTTTCAATTAAATTTGATCCTCAAACTTATACTTACTAAGATTATCAGCAAGCTTGGTATAGATTTATGCTCCTCAAGCCATATTCTCACTCTTGGTTCTTTTGGTTCCAGAAAGGGATAAAAGACTTTCCCTCATGGTTTGCCGATTGGATGTGTACCACTGGTCCTTGTGTTGATATTCTTCCTCAACTTGCTAAGGATTCTTACAATTTTTTTACTCAAAAAACTGATTTTCCTCAAGGTTCCAGACTCTTACATTTTTATGCTGCTTTTGGAATTGCTTGGATTAATGTTTGGGATTATAATTTCTATCATAAGCATCAGATTCCTCATCCAGAATAGGTCGCCAGAGAATTTAGTGTTAAATGGTGGCCTCAGTTCAACATGAAATTAGTAAGTATTGAAGCGGTTAATCAATGGTTCCTTGCTAATCCTTCTTTGGTTAAGAAGAATCATAAGAAGCCATCACAATTTGAAGAACTTAAAAACAAGCTTCTTCAAGAACTGGCCTCTTCGTCCTCAGAACAAGAATTGCTAAGCAAAATCAAGACAACCATGTCCACCTCTGGTTCGTCTCCTCCCAGTGAAGGAAGTGAAAACAACGACCTTCTTAGTAATAGTAATGAAGATGACTGTTATGGTGTTGACCTTTCCAACCTGTAAAGGCCCACACAGTAATTTATGAAATTTTTCATGAAGGTTCCTTATTTGTCATATTTTGAAGCTTCCTGATTTGTTGTTTAGCCAAGCAGGAAATTTCCTAAGATTCCTAAGAAAGTCCCCACGAAGGTTACTTATTTGTTACTTAGCTGAGCAGGAAATTTCCTATGAAGGTTCGTTATTCGTCATCTAGCTATTCGTCAAGATTCCTACGAAGGCTCCTTATTTGTCGTCTAGTTCATTTGTCTAATTATGAAGTTTCCTAGTTTGTTGTCTTGCCAAGCATGCAGCTTCCTGAGAAGATTCTTTACTTGTCATCTACCTCAGCATGAAGCTTCCCGTGAAGGTTCCTCACTTGTCACCTAGCTAAGGATGAAGCTTCCTGTGAAGGCTCCTCACTTGTCATCTAGCGCAGCACGAAGCTTCCCATGAAGGTTCCTGATGGGTTCATATTCGAAGTCTTTTCTCTATATAAGATGAAGCACCTTCAGAGAAAGGCATCGAAAAATTTAGTTTGAAAAATTTCTGTAAACATTTTGTATCAAAACTCTTGTATTCTGTTTCCTCTGTAAACCTTTGGAATTCAGCTTTTGTTCAAGACTTGTAATTTTGTATCACGTACTCTGTAAGTATTTTGAAATTATCAATAAAGTATTTTGATCCTGATTTCTGATATCTCTCTTCTTTCTATTTACAAATGCATATTTTTACTACTGTTTAGCCTATACCGTCGGTCCTGTCGTTACTGGTATAGGGCATATCTAGTGAGAGGGGTTTTTATTGTGAGAGAGTGAGAGAAGTAAATCTTGATCATACAATCATACATGGATGGTTAAGATTAAAAGTTACTTAAAGGTCATGTGACCACTTAAAAAAATCACATGCTTTTTTGTTCTAATCTTGACCATTCATGTAAGATCTAATGGTCAAGATTCACTCCTCTCACCTCTTACAATAAACACTCCTCTCATCAGATACATTTCTCTCTCTCTCTCTCTCTCTCTCTCTATATATATATATATATATATATATATATATATATATATGTAACCTAAAAGGAATAAGATTTAGGGGAGGGGAGTAGATGCTCAATTGGGCTAAGGTGGTACGACATGTTATTTCTCTCCTTAAACTCTTAAGTTATCTTTTATCAAGTTACTGTTAAGAAAAATCCCCCACCCACAAGAAAATAAGCAAATAAACAAGCACAACAACACAAGAAATTTAATGTGGTTCGGCTTTCATTGCTTACGTCCACGACTTCACAAATCAATCCACTAGATTCAAACAACAATTACAATCACCAATATTAAAATATCACTTACAAACTTTTTCTCTATCTAAACAAACACTTAAGCAAAAGTGTAAATACTCATAAATCTTTCACCTCACACAACACCACATATAGTGGCTAACAATTTCTCTCCTCAAATCAACAAATCTCTCATATTTTTGTTTACTCACGTTGCAGCTGCACACAGAAAAACCAAAACATCAAATCCTCTGTTTTTACTCTTGCGGTGCACCACTCAAATCAAGAAGCAAATTGCTATATTTAAAGGGCATTACTTCAACCCTTGTCACGTGCACACACCGCCTACTTTTTTTTGTTTTTCGTTTTCAACTTTTCAAATGGGCCCAAATCCAATCACAAAGGCACAACCCAATAAATCTCCACATTGCCTTGTTATTAGAACAAATTACAAGTATCAATAGCAAGTGCTAGTAGGCTTTATCAAAGTATCTGCAAATGTTACTTTCTTTTTTGGCATATACACACGCTCCACTTTCTTCACATTACTACATGCTCCACCATGACCTTTTCTTATCAAAGTATCTCCCATCAATTTATACAAATTACTATCAATCTTCTTACTTTTCATTATTACCATGGAGCCTCTACAAACTTGCATAACTTCACCTCTTGCAAAATATCCATATCCCAATGCATCAAGTCTACCTAAGGAAATCAAATTCCTTCCAAGTGTGGGCACATGTCTCACATCACCAAGTGTTTTCACAAGACCATTATGCATCTTAATTTTCATAGTACCTTTTCCAGCAATATTCAAGCAATTACCATTAGCCAATTTCACTACTTCATCACCACCTTCATTATATGTGTCAAACCATTCCTTCCTTGAGCAAATATGATTAGAACAAGTAGAATCTAAAACTCAACAATCACCATAGGCACAATTGTCTTCTTCAACCATCAATAACTCATTTTCATAACCCAAAGGTTCTTGCACAACAGTTGTAACATTTTCAGACTTTCCTTTTCCTTTATTCTTTTCAAATTCTTCCATGTCTGCTTTTAGCTTCCTGCAATAAAATTTAATATGACCCATCTCTTGACAATAATAGCACTATTTTTCTCTATAATCCGACCTTGACATAGAACTTGATCTTGAATTATCCCTACCAGAAAAATTGCCACGAGACACAGTCCTACCACGATCAGATCTAGCAACCAAAATACCTCCTTCAGACTGAACACCTGGCTTTTTAAATTTTTCATTCTCCAATAATACGACAATCACATCATCTACCTTCAATGTCTCTTTTCCAACTAGCAATGTAGTGACTAAACTCTCATAAGTGTTTGGAAGAGATGACAACAACAACAAAGCTTTATCCTCATCATCAACTTTCACACCAATGCTAGATAATTGTGTAATCAACTTTGTAAAATAATTCAAGTGATCTCTAATGTTTACATCATTACCCATCTTCAATTGATACAATTCTTTCTTTAAAAACAAACGATTTGTGAGAGATTTAGACATATACATATTCTCTAATTTCTTCCATATTTCAATAACAGAAGTTTCATTCAAAACATTGTATTTTACCTCAAGTGCTAGACATAGTCGAATCATACTAACCGCCTTCATCTCCAGCTCTTCCCATTCTTTATCTGTCATCTTTTCAGGCTTCTTTTCCTTTTCATTTAGAGCTTTAATCAGTCCCTACTGCACTAAAATATCCTTTGCAGTACTTTGTCATAGGCTAAAATTTCGCTTGCCATCAAAGAGCTCCACCTCAAATTTGCTATTTCCTAAACCTTGCATCTTTGCCATAAAAAAGCAGAAACACCAGAAGCGGGATCAGAACCCGCTCTGATACCAATTGTTAGGAAAAATCCCCCACCCACAAGAAAATAAGCAAATAAATAAGCACAACAACACAAGAAATTTAATGTGGTTCGGCCTTCACTGCCTACGTCCACGACTTCACAAATCAATCCACTAGATTCAAACAACAATTACAATCAGTAATATTAAAATATGACTCACAAATTTTTTCTCCATCTAAACAAACACTCAATCAAAAGTGTAAATACTCACAAATCTTTCACCTCACACAAGACCACATATAGTGGCTTACAATTTCTCTCCTCAAATCAACAAATCTCTCTTTTTTTTTACTCACGTTGTAGTTGCACATAGAAAAACCGAAACATCAAACCCTCTGTTTTTACTATTACGGCACACCACTCAAATCAAGAAGCAAATTGCTATATTTAAAGAACATTACTTCAGCCCTTGTCACGTGTACACACCACTTGCTTTTGTTTTTTTTCATTTTCAACTTTTCAAATGGGCCCAAATCCAATCACAAAGACACAACCCGATAGTTACTTAATTTCAAAGTTTAGTTTTGACTTTCCGAAACATCATCTACTATTTTTTTAAAGGGGAATACAAATAAATATAAAACATAAATCTGTCAGTGTTATATTTTATACGGGTAAATATAATTTTTTTTAAAAATAATAAAAATTTGGAATAAAAATTAAGAAAATAAGTTCTATTTAGAGCTTAAATTTAAATCTACTTGGTTAACCTTCTTTACTATTTTGGCCATCATTTTCATCTATCCAATTACACATCTTAATCCATTTTTAAAAAGAATCAATTTGCTTTACTTTTCCTTTTAAATAAAAAGAAAATAAGAAAAAAATTTCCTGCTCTAGAAGATTCTCACTCTTGCCAGCACACGCATATGGATAGTACTATAACGATTTTCTTCGTCACTAATCCTCTCACTCCCGCAGCACAGCACTCATTTCATTTTTCACTCTCACCCACGTACACACAGAGAGGTGACGAGTGAGCTTCCATTCTCAGCAGAAAAAAGAGGCACAGCTAGCCCTAGTACCATTCATCCAACCATTCAGCCACATCTCCATTCCAGAAATCAACCATCAAGTGAAAAATGAAAGCTCAAATAACCATTGTAACTTAACAGTAACACCTAAACACCTCCATCACCAAATCACCAGCATCATCAGCACCACATGAAAGCACCCAAAAGTTCAACCCACCAAACAGATTCCAAAGTAGAGTCACCACCAACAGCAGCAACTCATATCCGTTGAAGCAGTGAAGCTTTCCTGAATCTTCCCCAAACTGAACTGACCAACCTCCACAGGTTATTTTTCCTTTTACTGTTATAATTTGTTTTATTCTATCCTGACTTGTTTGGGTTGATTATCATTTGGATTAATTTGTTTAATCGTAACCTGAGTGTTACATTAGTTTGGATCTCTCATTCTGGGATCTCTCGTTCTGGTTTCTCTTTAATTGTAATGATGGTACGTTCAATATCCAAGAGTAATTCTTAGACATTAAGAATCAACGTCGGAAAGTAAAATAAATCAAATTTGAAGTGTGTTTATGTCCTTTTTTGATGTTGATCTTGCTGGTTTTGACTTTTTGGGTGGGTGAAAAAATGTAAGTTTTGCCATTTTTCACTTGAAAGAATGTCATATAGTCATAACAGAATTGATAAATGGCAAGTTTTGTATTATCTCGATTTGCTGTTTGTTAGCTTCGATGCATGTTTTAAAGCTAGTGTAGAATGCGGTGGAATTAGGCGTGATACATTTATTTTCATTTTCGTTCCATCTAGTCTTCGTCATTTCAATATATATATATATATATATATATGAATAGTAAGCTGATTGTTTATTGTGAGAAGGTCCAGAAATAAATATTAATTATATAATTATATATAAATAGTTAAAATTAAAATTTATTTAAAGATTATGTAATTATTTAAAAAATTATATATATTTATATTTTAATATTAATTATTTATATAAAATTTAATAATCACAATTTATTTATTTTATTTTTTATAATAAATATTTTTTTCACTATATATATTTCACATATATATGAGTTTTTTTTTAAACTTTTAGAAAATATCCCTCACCTCAATATATTTTAATTTTTTTCATATTAATATAGTCCATATATGATCATTACTCTTACAATGTTAAAGGTTAAAAAAACAAGAATAAAAACAATAGATATTCATACACGAGAAATTCTTACTTACAACCATCCTGTTTTAAGCATACTTACACATATACTATATAATTTTCAAAGTTTATATATATATATATATATATATAGTCCATATGTGCTCTTACATTGAAGGCCTAAACACTAAACAGGATAAAAGAGACAAAAATTATAATCAGATATTCTGGCATAGTGACAACTATTTTAAAATAATAATAAAGAGGTACTATTGCATAACCACAAGCACGAAACTAATTTAGGGACACTGACATAGGGTGGGGCGCAATAAATCATCATACAAATAACATTTGCTACCATCACACAAAATGACAAAATGTTCATGCCCATGTGGATTTTCCTTCAATTTGGTAGGTAATAGTTTTTCATTTTTTTTTTTGGGTAATTCTTTTTTTTTTCTTTTTACTATCATTTGCCCTTCCATCTTAAATAGGATTCGGATTGTCTCCATGTTTGGAGAGTGTTGAAGCATCTCAACCATTGATTTTTTATCTAACGGTCAAGATTTTTATTTTATATTTTAATATTTAAAATATTTATTAATTTTAAATTAATATTAACCGTTAGATGATAGATAAATGGTGGAGATTTCTTTCTTTTTATGGAGGTTGACTTCTTTGGAGACAAACCTGGATCCTCTTAAAAATTTGTCGTCCTAACAACAATAATAATTCGAACGCGCTACGTTCTTTTTGTCGTTCTACTTTTCAGGTCACGACTCACGAACTCTAGTAAATTCAACGATACCAATTTTGGCACAAACAAACAAAATTTCTCTCTTCGAAGAAGAAGAGTAGTTGATTGTATTTTCAAAAAATAAAAATAAAAATTGAGTTTAATGAATAAAAAAATTTATTAATTTATATTGAAATTAAAAGTTTTTCTAACGAGTGTCTTAAAAGACATTTGTTAAAGAATTTAAAATGTAAAATTTTATATAAAAAATAGAACTTTTTTAATTTCTAATACATTGATTATACTACTTTTAATAAAAACTTCATCTTTTGAATCCTTAACAAGTAGCTTTAGAATACTCTTTAAAAAAAATCCATTAAGTAAAATGCATGATCAATTATTAAAAATCCATTAAGTAAAATGCAAGATCAATTATTATAGTTACTGATACATGATAAAAATAAAGGATATTGAAAGGTTCTCTTCATATTCTTCATATAGACCCTTCTTTATAATTTAAAATTTAATGTTATGACCCTTCGATTTAACACCACCCCATCATCCATGTCAATAAATAGTGGTCAATTCACAGATAAATGACATACATATTACATAGTGGGTTTTAGTAATAAATGTGAGAAATATGTAAAGAAGCTCAGTTTCATAGTGATATTTTATTGTACAAGGTGCCACACCAGTACTTTTTACAATTCCATTTGTTGATTCACCCTGAAAGGTCAAGGATTGAATTGTTCTCATAGATTGATTTGTTGTTTAAACGTTTGTCAGCTTCAATGGGTAGCAGTTCAGATCAAGAATCAGACATCAGCGAGTCTGAGATGGATGACTACATAGAGAAGTCCTATAATCAACTCAAAGCTGGGAAATACAAGGTCAAGAATCCAAATGCCACCTTCAGATGCCCTTTCTGTGAAGGCAAAAAAAAGCAGGCATATCAGTTTGGAGAACTTCTTCAACATGCTTCTGGAATAGGAGGCTCATGTAAAAGAAGGATAAATATAAAGGCAAAGCACCTTGCTTTAGCAAATTACTTGAAGGAGGACCTCAGCAATGAATTGGATAACTTACAGGTTAACCCTGAGTTGGAAATAGCCAATGAGCAACCCAACCAAGATGAAACGTTTGTTTGGCCTTGGAAGGGGATTGTAGCAAACATATTCTGGAAGCCAAAGCATGAACCAGAAAAATATGATAGTGAGCATTGGCTGAGAAAGTTTGAACTATATAAACCTAAAGAAGCTCATGTGTTGCATAGTGCAGAAGATTCCAGAGGATATGTTATTCTAGACTTTGGTATTGAATGGACTGGGTTCAGGCAAGTGATGAAATTAGATACAGATTTTCTAACTGTTAATCATGGCAAAAAGGACTGGGATTCAAAGAAAATGATGAGTCCTGGTTCAGACTTTTATGTTTGGTGTGCAAGAGCAGAGGACTACAATTCAGAAGGGCTTGTTGGGACTTACCTTCGTGAGAAAGCAGAGCTGAAAACAACCTTTGTGGTTGCGCAAGAAACATGGAAGGAACAAAGTCAAACTGTGGCCCATTTGGTTGGGGAAATAGACTATGCAAACAGAATTATTGGTGAGGTGGAAAGGAAGTACACTCAGACAAGCTTATCATTGAATAAAATGATGGAAGAGAGGGACTTGCTTCACCAAGTTCGTGTTGCAGGTTTGTGGCCCTACTAATGAAGATGACACTGGCAACTTTTCCAAATATAACCAACTGGCTTATTAATCATTTGAAGTAACTTTAATAGCAGTTGGATACAAATTTGCAGAGTGTAGAAAGCTCTTAACTACATAAATATGCTTACTAATTCTTATATATTTTAGTATATAGTTTCTTGCTTGGATGTATGAATTTCAATTTGTTGCATGGAAGACTATGACTTGGTTGTAAATACTTGCTTCAGAGATGGAGAGGATGCAGCAGCATGCCCGTGAATATGCTATTAGAATCATAGAAGAGACTGAAAATTTGAAAAAGGATATACATACAAGAAGTGTTGAACTTGATAGCTGGTGTCAACAATTGAGTGAACAAGAAGCCTCAACTATATATGAAAGAAGAAAATTTGAGGAAGAAAAGAAAAGGGTAAATTTGTTTAATTAGACTTGGATTCTATATATGACAATTTGTTGATGACAGTATCCAGTCTAATATCAACTATTCAACTTTGAATGTGAAGAAAATGGAATCACTAATTTTAGCATCAGAGGAGCAGGTGAATGCCAACCGTAAGTTTGTCAGGTTGCTTGAAAAACATCAGGTGTGTCATACAATGTTGTTATACTCAATGGATTATCTTCATACTGAAAGTAGGTTTCTTTAGTTTCTGTTTCCCCCTTTCTAAGCTTATCAGTCAATGAATCTAGCGAAACTATTATTTTGCAGATAGAGAAAAAGGCTCATACGGATACAATATTGAAGATGGAAAAAGAGCTGGAAGATGAACATAAGTTGAAGTTGGAGATTGCTAAACTAGAAGGACAACTGAAGGTTTTAAGGTGTATGAATTTGATGGGAGCTGATACTGAAAAGGGTAGAAAGAAAGAAATAGAAGAGATGGAAAAAAAACTGGAGGAGATGATTGAGCAAGTGACTGACAAAGAAGATTTAAATCAAGTTCTCAGGATGAAACAAGAACCAATTAATAGGGAGCTAGAAGATGCTCGACAAGAAATTATTGCAGTAATATTTTATATCCTTGATACTCCTGCAGTAAATTTGTTGTTAATGTTTTGTGATCATCTTTGACGGTAGCTGTGGCTGTTTAGTACAATAGTACTGATTTATGACAAAATTAATTCCTTCCTTGCAATACTAATTGAAGGCATTTGCTTTACAACTCAGGAGTTACCAAAGCGCTTGAAAAGATCCACTACTATTGGAGTCAAGAAACTTGGGGAGATCAGTGCAAAACCATTTCAAAAGGTGTGTAAGGATAGATATAAAGGTCGTATAGCATTATCGGAGTCTGCTAAACTACACTCAAAGTGGCAAAACGAAATTCTGGATTCAACATGGCACCCTTTCAAGACTATTGAGGTCGAAGGGGAGGGAAAGCAGGTATGTCTTTAGAAAATTTACATCTCGGTTCCATGTTCTCTGCACTTTTTGGCATAAAATAGTACTGACTTAGAAAGAGCTTGTTCAAATATGTTGTTGAAATAAATCCCTTTGTTGTAGACTCCTTTATTCTTACAGTCTCTTGATTATGAAATAAATTTCAGTATACCTCCAAATTAGAAAGTTTGTTACAACAATACAGACATAATCTACCTGCAAATATGGCATGTAATCTGAAGCAAAATCTTGTTGTGATTCAATTGAATGTCAGAAATGCATAGTATCAGGCCAATGGAACGAAATTGATTAATATTTAATAGAGTACAGACAGTTGAATGACAGCATTTATGTTTGATAAGCATCTATATCTCAAGAACATCCCCGGTGTGGCCAGTTATTTGTTTACATATACGGTTGACAGATGAACTCAAGAGAGTTTAATGTAATCTTTGAGCAATTTGATGGCTCTTTTTGTAGGAAGTAATTGATGAAGATGACCAGAAATTGTCAAATTTAAAGAAAGAACTGGGAGAAGAGGTGTATGTGGCTGTGGTGACAGCTTTAAAGGAGTTGAATGAATGCAATCCAAGTGGGAGATCTGTGATACCTGAGCTGTGGAACTTCGGAACTGGACGTAAAGCCACCTTAAAGGAAGTCATTGCTTACATTAGTGAAAGGGTTAACAAGAAGCGGTGATGGTGACTGGCAAGTCCAAATGCAATTCTTCTACCTTAACGCAAGTCTTTGCAGTTTTTGTGGCACACTAATGAAGTGCTAGTGCTATATTTCAATTGGGTGCTCTTTGAGCGTTTGAAAGATATAATCTTTTGACGCTTATTAAATTAAATACTACTTTCGCTTGAATATGACAAGTTAAAAACATGTTTTTGATATTAGTTGAATTCTTAGTAGCACACTAATTATTTTTACTTATCATCTTATTCGGTGCTACTATGTTGAAAATAACAAAGTATTACAATCAGTATGACTGATGAGTGATAGTTGCATAGAAAAAATGCAACATAACATAGAAAGTTAGAAACTTCACAAAGTGCATCACTATTCTTTTCTTTTTTTTCCCCCTCTCTCTTTTCCTTGTTTCCATGATTCCATCTACAGCTCTCAATAAATCCGTGTGGTGTCTGTGTTTAAAAAGTCAGTGTATCTAACATCTCTGAACTCCAATTTATTCTGTATATATATGCGCGTATTGCATGTAAACCCAAGACAAAACTATGATCTTTTGCATTTGGCATTCTCTTTCCTTTGTGGTGAATTCTTGCGTGAGATTTTGACACCCTGTATATATATTGGATTTAATTTAAATGTATTCTTAATGTAATTTTTTTTTAGATTATTATTTAATAATATATTATCATGTTATTAAAAATATTTAATTATATTAACTATTTTAAAAGTCACATATGTATGTGATAATATATGGTTGATTAATTAATGATATAAAAATTTTACAGTCACATTATCTCAAAATTATACTTATATATTTTTGGCTAAAATGACTCACTTTTGTACATTATTATTTTTATATTATTTTTACATTTTTCTTCATTAAGAAAATAAAGATAGAAAGAGAGCTTAGTAAATTTTTTTTTAATTTTATTATCTAAAAAAGTGATGTAAAAATAGTAAAAAAGTGAGGTGTAAATATTAGGTAAATTTTCTCTTTTTTTATTTTTATTTTTAATTTAATCTTTTATATTTTATCTTTATTAATTTAATCTTTTATTTTATAAATTATCATTCAATTAGTTCTTTAGTCATCCTTCCGTTTTAAACTCTAACAAAAATAATGACGTATCTTTAATAGTGATGACGTAGTTATCATCGATTAGTAACACACTATCATCTATCACTTGTATAAGAAGGAGATAGAATCATGATAAAGAATTGTTATAAAGAATCTAATTGATAAAAATAAAAAATAAGAGACTAAATTAAAAAAATAATAAAAAATAAAGGGCTTAAAAACCTATTTTTTTTACCTGAATATTATTGAAGTTCAAACGGACACAAAAACGGTGTTGACAGTGAGCATATGGAGAAGGAAGGGATAAATACCCCTTGCCCTCTATGCTAAATGACAGACACTCTTGACTCACGGGGAACGTATTCAATGGTCCAAAACAAATTTGGATGGATGTTCTGTACTGTTTATGCCATCGATTTATAATAAAATAGATTGATGACCTGCAACTTATTGAGCAGGTTAGTTGATAAAATGTGTTTTACAAAGTTGTCCCTAGAAATTGTGGATATCAAGGTAAAAAATATTTTGCAGATAAATCCTTTTATTGTCAGTTGTTTGTGGATCAAGATTAGATCATTAGATTTTTTTTTTTGAACCGTCGGATCATTGGACTTTAACACGAACCAGTGTCTGCGGCTCAATGACCTCATCGAACCAGTGCCTATGTTGAACACAAACTCAAATATTGAACCTGATCTGAACAATGTCACGCGTTGAAGCCTTTTTGTCTATGCCCTGGTGCGAGGCTTGAGGCTTGAGGCTTGAGCCTTGAAGCTTGAAGGAGTCGTGCCTTTGTTTGCTGCATGGCTTTTTCTCTTTTTTGTTTTGATGAATTTTTTTTGTAATGAACAACCTGTTGCTTGATAATTATCTTTTGCTTTTGAGTTGGTTTTTCTGCATTTTTTCTAAAATGATTTGTTTTTCACTTTTTTAAAAAAATTGGTGACCTGTTTAACCTACTAAAGTTAGTGGACTGAGTCGGGTTGATCATTTTTTTGACCTACAACTAAAGTGAGTTAACCCAAGTCAAATCATGCTTTACTTTAATTGAATCTTACTTGTTGCTCAAATGTAAAGTTAAAATCTAACTTATTTAGTTGACATAGGCTATTTTTTAAGGTTTACCTTAGCTTTTTTAAAAATCTAATCTAAAAGCATATTTAAAGACATATTTTATAATAAGACATTTAAATAAGTCAACAAGCTTATCTTTAAATAGACTAACAGGATAGGTTAATAGGTCTAAGTCTTTAAATAGATTAACAAACTTAGGCTTTAAAAATATATTATATTATTTATAAAATTAATTAATTATATAAAAATTGAAATATCATAATATATATAGAGTAATAATATATGTAATTAAATAGGCTGACCCGTTAGGCTTAAAAGACTTTTTCAAAGACCTAAAGGCTGATTTATTTAACTAAATAGAATTTTCCTAACGCAAATATTTCATCTCTGTCATATTTATCTTATGATCTTGTTAGCACATTATTCATCAGTTATTCTAAACGAAAATCAAATATGGGAATGATGTACCTGCAAGGTACTTCGATGTTGAAGTTAGGGTTTATACTTACTAAGTAAAGCATTCTATTAGGATATGTTTATCCTACAACAATTAAGTTTATAAGCCTTATTGGGTCACAGTGAGCTAATAATGCAATAATATATAATATATGTGATTAGTGAGCAGTGTAATCTTACTTTATTTATTTATATTTAAATTTAAAGTATTATTTTTAATTAAAATTCTATAATAAGATTTAATATATGTGATTTTATTCATAAAAAATAAATAATTATAAAGATACATGAAATATTAAATTTTATATACTAATTTTAAAATATTAATTTTTTATATGTATATATTAATTTAAATATTATATTAAAATGTATATTTTATATTTTATATATTCAAGTATTATATTAAAATATTATATATGTTAAAATATTGTATTTTATGTATAATATATTAATTAATTTTTTCATAATTTAAACGCATAACGAAATGGAAATTTAATTGTTACAATGTTCTGTAGTTGGTAAAACTATCATGACATTAGGGTACGTGCTTTCAGTATAGGGTTGCGTTGGAAGGCTCTTTAAATAGGGTGTTCTTGAATCAATTTTGAAGTAAAAAGTTATCCGATCCAAACAAGGTAAATATTATTGGTTTGATTTGAATTAAATGAATTCTAATAATCAAACTAATTGGTCTGAATTGAATCGGATGATTCGATTTTTAACCAACAATATAATAACATAATTCCTTAAAGTACCAAAATACCAAAATATCACATAGCATATTCACAATTCAAAAATTATTTTGCAACTTTCCTTAATTGAGTTAATTCCATACATTTCCTCAGTTAACAAATAAACACTCTACAATCAATTTACCATTCAAGCACTCCACCTCAGATAAAAGGGAATAAGGGATACCAACATCACAAAATCACTTATTAGTCACAAAATCACGATGATCTGGGTCACCATTCACCAACATGAACACCAAATCACGAAAATCAAAGTCATAAAAATCAAGGAGTAAGGGACTGCAATATTACCTCAGACATGGTGGTGAGCTGTGGTGGCCTTCAAGGCTCTTCAGTGGTGCTCAGTGGTGGTGTTGGAAGCTCCTCAACTCGTTCTCAGCTCGTGCTCCAGTCACAGATGACAAGGAAGAATCGTGGTCACGAAGGTGGGGTGCTCAGCCCGTGCTCAGTGATGAATCGTGGTGTGCTGAGTCTGTTGCTCAAAGGCGAGGGAGGCATGAATGCCAAGTGTGGTGCGAGAGATGGGAATGCCAACGCTGACACTGAGCTGAGAACGGGAAGTGAGGGATTGGAAGGGGCAGGGAGGAGTTAGGATTAGGGGATTTAGGGGAAAGGGAAGTGTTGTCTGTGCTGAAGTGAGGGGAATGTGGGGATAATTTTAGTTATGGATATTTAGGTAATTTTAGGTGTATAATCGGTTCGGTTTGGTTTTTCCATAAAGTTCAACCGAAAACCAAACCGAACTGATCGGTTCTTTAAAAATTTCATCCAAATCAATCCAGTCCATTTCAGTTTTTGTCGGTTTTCGATTTTTTGGATCGGCTTTCAGTCTTTTTTATTGATTTGGATCTGAACACCCTTATATTTAAACAATCAATCAAATATATCTTATTTAATATAAAAGCTTAAATACACTTTTGGTCCCTATACTTTTTTTTTTATCTAAGTCTCTATACTTTTATTCCATTTTCCCATTAGTCCATGTCGTCACCTATCATAATGACACCGTTAAATTTCATCGTACGTGACAAACGGAATCTTACTTGGAAACAATACCAGATAAAAATAATTTTTTTAATCCACCTCATTTCCTTCCAACGATAATAAACTATTACATAAAAATAAATCAACATTCTCTTTTCCTTCTTCCAAAACCATATGAACCTTTCTTCCTCACCAATTTTTCTCTCTTTTCCTCTGCTTCCATTCTAGCGTTATCTCTGTCTTACAATACTTCACTCATTCGGTCAAATTCATCATGAGGAAGAAGCAACAGGCGCAAGTCACACTCCACGAAATTTTTGAATCAATTTCATCACCGAAGGAACAATCTCACACCTGTAAGTTTTTTAACAAACACCCATTTGTTGTATTTAGTGCAATGTTAATGGGAAATGGTGTTTATCCTAAAATGCTAGGTTTTTTTAGGCATTAGTTTATGATAAATGTATGTAGTGGTTCTGATTTTTGTGATGTAGTGAGAATGGAAAAGGTACAATGTCAATGGAAATGGTGATTACCCATTTATGTTCAATGCATATTGTTTCTTAAATGAAGAATTCCATCTTGCAACTTCTAATTTTCTGTTAGTGTTTAGTTTTTATTAGGGTTATGATTGTACATTTGGTTTTGTGTCAGTTATGGTGTTTTGTAAGTGTGTGGGGGTGTTTTATGTCACTAACATGTTCAATAGATATTTGGTGTATTACTGCATAGTCCCAACAGGACAGTACATCTCATTTAGTTTGTATCCTATTTTGGTTCTTTTACGGTTGTTGTTTCAATTACCTTGGTGTGTTGCTGCATAATTGTTATGTTTGATGTATTTGATGTGTTTGTTGTATTGCTATAATTGCAATGTTAGTTTTATAACTTCTGATTTGCTATGTTTGCTGTGTTTCTTAGATGACCTACCTGATAAGATCACTGTCTTCATATACCATGGGGGCATTTGTTCCCTAGTAAGAAAGTGAGGTATATTGATGAGAGAATGCACACTTTGAAGGATTGTGAAGAAGATTTGTGGTCACTGCAAGAATTGACTGCAGTCCTTAATAACTTGAGGTATAAGGGAAATATTAAGATATACTACTGTAAACAAGGTATCAGGGGGATGAGGGGTGCTATTCCTTGGAAAACAAGAGGAGTACTAGCAAGACGTGTAAGATTTTTTATCAACTTCAGATACAAATGTACCACTTGAAATGCTATCATCTGCTTTTGCATCTACTGCAATTGCTCAAGATACAAATGCTCAAGCTGCAAATGCATCTACTAGTACTGAATCTGATTCAAGACTGAGACCTAAAATTGGGATAAGATGAGCTTTTATATGGAGAGGGAGGCCTACTATAGTTAGCTCACAAGGCACTATGACACAGGGATAGAGACAAGGAAATGTGCAAGGCACTCAGAAGTTTGTCAATGGACTACACTGAGTTTAAGAAAATCAAGGCCAATGGACCACACTTGTCTTTTGCTTTTTTATATTTTTGTTTTTTGAGACTTGTCATTTTTTGTGGTTCAGTGGATTATTACTAACGTTGGTTATATATTGACTAGTGTATGATAATGACTAATGTATTGACAATTGTGGGTTAATGTGTATTGATTAATGACTATTATATTGACAATTACAATGACTATTTTATTTATGTTAATGACTAAATTGTGGTTAATGGTAACTATTTGTACTCTTTTAATAACAGGGTGACTATTTGTACTCCTTGAATGATTTGTGTATTGATCCCTATACATTACTGACAAGGTTAATGGTTAATGGTGACAATTTGTATTCTCTTAAATTATGGTTAAATTTGTCTACATACTTTCATATGATTTGTGTATTGGTCCCTATACTTGAATATGATTTGTATATTGGTCCCTGTACTTTCCTATGATTTGTATATTGGTCCTTATACTTTCATATGATTTGTGCATTGGTCCCTATAGACACCAATCAGTTATTCAGTCCCTGTAATTTCATTACTTGGTCCTTACTGTCAACACAATTGTGGTTGCACAAGTAAATATCAGACAATGTGTAACACCCCAAATTTTAGACTTTGTTACAGAACTGACAGAATTTCACTGTTTTGTGTTTTCTGTGCAATATAAAAATAATTTGATTATTCCGATACTATTTTTGATTGTTTTGTGTGATTTGCTCCAGGTCAAGAAAATAATAATTTTTGGACTGGGGAAATTCTTATTTTAATTAATTGGAGTTGGGGGATCTTACTAAACCCAATTCTGATTGATATATATATTAATCTTATAATTTTTGGATTTAAGCGTGTAATAAAATAATTTTATATTATTATAATATTATTTTATATTACGAAGACCTCTTGTCTCAAAAATAGTAAAAATCTACTTCGATTTGACCACAGGTCTTTAAAATCTTGTGGGACCGCGTTTAGGAAAAGTAGTTGTCTTTGTTGGACAAATTCTACCAATGAGAAGCGGTCAACGAAAGTGGCTTGACTTTCTAAACAAATAAGAATAGGTCAACGATGGGAGCATAGACTTTACTTAGGACCATTGGATGAAGACTTATTTAGGAAGCCTTTAACCTTAGTCGTTGATCTAATCAATGGTGAGATTAGAATACTAGTTTTATGACTAATTGATATCTACCTTAGATGTAATCTATGGCTAGGAATTAAAGATGAACCAATGGTTAGAATTAAGTCAAAAATAGTAGGCTTGAATTTGGTTAGTAGCTAATTAAGCTTAATTTGACTAATCTAATTACCTAATTAGCAAACTAAGTGAACTAGTTTAGTTCTTAATTAATTGTGATCTAAATATTAATTAGATATCTTAATATTGATTAAAGGTTATAATATATGCTAATATATATTAAACTAATTAGTTATATGATTAGGATGTTAATTAAGATTAGTTAGGAAATTAAACCTAATTAACTAGTGAATTGATTAGCAATTAATTAGACTTAAATTACAACAAATTAAAGTCCCTAAATTCACTTGAAGCTCACGGTTTTCAGCAGCCTTGGGGAGGCATCTACATGGTTCTTGAACCATCCATAATAGCCATACAAGTCAAATTGATGACCTATGCCATGTGCTACTCCATGTGCACTCAAATTGGATATTTTTCTTCATGCAAATCTCCTTATTTTCTCTATGAATCTCACGGCAGCAGCAGCCCCATTACTCTCTCAATATTCATTTTTTTCTATTTCACCAAAAAGCTTTCATCAAATTCTCTCAAATTCTCTTAAAGTTCCAAGAACACAAAACAACCATTTCCTTCCTTTTCTCACCATATGGTTCGGCCACACACCCCTAAACACTATCACTCACCTATAATTTTCACTCTCATCATTTCCTAAAGCTAAACACCATTCTAAACACTTTCCATTTAGAAAGTTTTTCCAAAATCACACTCTAAGTGCTTCAAAATCTCACTTCTATCTTACTTCCCTAGAGCTAAACCTTGATTTCTATGGTTTAAATTTATGTTTATGATTTTTTAAACCATGTTTGTTCCATGGTTTGTTATTATTAAGCTTTGTTTGTGATTTTACTAATTATTTTAGAATTGTTAGGAATTGTTTGTGGCTTGTACGAAAACAAGGAGAAGGAGAGGAGCCTGAAAAGCTTGTCTTCAAGAGGTAAGAGGGAGATTTAACCTCACCAACCAAGTTTTGGTGGTGTGGGGATGATTTTGTACGGTAGAAAAATCCATAAGGGTTCTTCACCGATTGTTTGATGGTATTTGATTGTGTTTGTGTTGTGTATGATTGTGTTTTTGTGCTTGCATGTGTGATATTATGTCTATTGCTTTGATATATGTTTGTATGTATGAAATTGTGTGCATGAAAATGTATAAGTAAAGTAAGATGTGAATAATATGATGAACCGATTTTATGAGAGCTCCAGAGAGCTTGAGGCTTACGGCCATACTAGGCTAGAAAAGACCAAAGTCTTGAAAATGAAAGATTCAATTGAGAATGAAAGATTTAAATGAAAAAGAAATGAATTTGAACAAGTTTGAAGGTTGTGAGAAAATAATCGGATATAATTAAACTGATGAATTAAAATGAGAACTGAGAGATTTAAATGAATTTGGGACAAATTTGAGTATAGCAAAGTAAAATGATTTTTGGGAAAATGAATTATTATAAATATGATTTTTAGAGGGGCAATATTGTAATTTTCATTTTTAAAAGGGCCATGTTGTAATTATGATTTTTAGAGGGGCAATATTATAATTATGATTTTTAGAGGGGCAAAATAGTAATTTTCATTTTAATAGGGCCATATTGTAAATAACAATTTTTGGAGGGCCTAAAACGTAAATATTATGTTTTGGAGGAACTATTTTGGAAATATGAATTTTATGAGGGATTATTTTGTAAATATGAATTTTATGAGAGACTATTTTGTAAATATGAATTTTATGAGGGACAATTTCATAAATATGAATTTTACGAGGGACTATTTCGTAAATATGAATTTTACGAGAGACTATTTCGTAAATGTGAATTTTATGAGGGACTGTTGTGAAAATATTATTTAAATGAGGATTATAAAGAAAATATTATGTTTTGAGGGGTTATTATGCAAATATGAAAAATGAAGTTGAATTTTGGTATTAAATGAGGAAAATAGTATTTTTGATTTAAAACGTATGAAAAATATTTTACGCGATTGAGAAACGATGAAAAAAAAATTGATACGTGATTGAGAAAATGCGAAAAATATGGTTTCGCAATGAAATTACAGTAATGACACTGTTGGGCCAATATGAGGACCCTGAACTTGAGATAAAGAAAATTTAATTGAGAATATGATAGAATGAATTGAACTGAGAATGATGCATTTGTATATGCATTGAAAAGGTTCGATGGACTGGATAAGACTATTTGCCTAGGAAGGAGAGAATACACCTCTTGAGTGGGTGCGATATGCGTAGTGTAGGTCTTTCATTGACCTTGAGGGCATTGGGGTGCGGGTTGCCTACAATGTGCAGTTGGTAGCTCTTCTGTACGTGGGTTAGACCGATATAACACACTAATGATCCGGACCGAGACACTATCCGTAATCAAGATTTGATAAAGACTGGTGCATATGCTAGATGTGTAAAAATTGAGCACGTGGTCCGAGGCATGTAGTGCAGACAGATCTTTATTATCAATATTTCTGATCTGAGTTGTAACTCCATGGAGTAAGAAAATTGAGTCTAGGTGCATATGCAGAGATACTGAGAGTATTATCGTAATTATTGTTTATGATAATTGGATTATTGAATAATTGAATATTGATAAGGATATGATTGTAATTATGACTTATTGTATGAATTATGATGATAAATGATATTGGTGACATAATTGTGATTATGTATGATGTGCTGATATGAGATATTATATACGTTTATCTTCATTGCTACCATACTGGTATTGGCGTAGGTGATCTCACCTCTTTCTATGTCTATTCTATATTGTATTTATAATTTTAAAGACGTTGAGCGAGAACTTGAGCGAGAAGCTGAGGAAGAGCAGATTCCTGTTGAGGACGCTGAGTTTTGAAGAGTTGGAGATGCCTTATTTCCTTGGGTATACGAGATTGACGTTTCGTGGAGGATTAGTGGCGTGGCTCGTCGACCTGGAAAGAAAGCGTAATTATTATGTAGGGGACTTAAACATTATTTTAAGTAAGCTATATCTTGAATATTAGGGTGAATATTAAATTACACCTAGAGTTCCCATTGTCAAATAGACAGTATTGGAGAGTATACTATCGTACTCCGAGTGCGATTAGTATAGTGTCGTCTGTGCGGACACTTGTCCGAAGGACTTCGCATCAAGTCAGACTTCTATCTTCTGAGGAGTCTGAGAAGAACCCGTCTGAGGGTTCTGCTGTGTAGTAATACTTGGGCAGTATGTTAGTTTTAAATTAAAGTTTAAATATTTTGAGAGTCTAGTTTGTAAATATTAAAATATGACAATACTATGATTTGTGTATATACGATGTAAATAATTTGTGACAATATTATTATGTTTTTATTTTCTGCTAAGTTTATCTTACTATCATCAAAAAATTTTATAACTCGTATTTACATCACAAAGCACGATTTTCCAATGAAAGGGTAATTTGGTAATTGAGTAACATGAAGTGTGACGCCCTAAGGAGGGTGTTACACAATGCCAAATCCAAAAGTTTTCAATTAATTGATCAAAAGGAGATTATATAAATCAAGTTATTTGCTCAATTAAACCACCTAATACATTTGCTCAGACCCTAAACATCTACCCAACAACATATATTAACAGTCAGAACCAATTCAAAATAGCTGATATAACATTCATCTGCCATATTGAGTCAACATGAAAAACAACACCAACCTCATTGCCATTTCATAACAAATCACCATCAGCAGCTTGTACATCCTCAGTTTCCTCTTCAGACCCCCGAACCACTCGTTGTTGCCTTTTAAGAACTTCCCTTACACCAGTTGGCATTAACGGATCCAACCATTCAAACAAATCACAACTCCAATATGTCTGCCATAAAAAATCCCTTCAAATCACTGGAATAAAGATGGAAACAAACCATAAACCAAAAATCTTCTTACTATGTAATTAGGACACCTAAAAAATCTTCTTCTTAGACTTTCATCTATCTTTGAAATATATATCACCACCCTTCCACTACAAGCACAGAACATGCTTGTGATCAGGCGGCTCCCATGAGTGGAGCGACTACAATGAGAGCTATAAGAGCTGTAGCTGTTGCCATCCATGGTTGAGTATGAAGAAGGAAGAAGTGGAGTTGCATAATTTCAATGGAGAAATCCTATATTTTGGGAATTTTTGCCACTTTTTATAAAAATTATTAGAGAGAAATGAGATGGATTAAAAAATTTAATTTTTATCTAGTATTGCTGCTAAATAAGATTTTGTTTATCATATAGGACAAAATTTAATGGTATCATCATGGTAGGTGACGACAAAGATTAACGTGAAAATGGAATAAAAGTATAAGAACTCAGATAAAAAAAAAATAAAAAGACTAAAATTCAAATAAGATGAAAATATAGAAACTAAAAATATATTTAAGTCTAATATAAATGTTAACAACATGCCTTTTTATTATATTTATTTTAATATTTTCTCTTCTATTAAATCACGTGACATACATAAAATTTGACAACTGATTTATTAAATATTTCTTTTACATTACCGTCACAAATTTCCCGCCACACCTCTTCAGTTGCGTCTCCTCCTATCATTGGCGCCGACGTGCCGTCATCAAACTCTACTCCCATGTTGTTTTCTAATTGTGAGCACGATGCATCCTACCCATGAGATTTCCCACCATGGAATTTTTCCCTCAATGAAGGACCACGATGCATCTGACCCCTCTCCACCCTTCGTCAGTGGCTATCCCAGCCGCCATCTACCTGACCAGTCCTCCGTCTGGCGACCTCAGCTGTCCAACCGGCCATCCCTCCGTCCACCCATAGCCCAGGTGACAGCCCACACGTTGGAGATGCCCACCTCGACTTTCATCAACTCCCCACCCTAGTTTTCATCCTTTGCAGCCCAGTTCTGGATTACAGGTATGCATCTTTGGTGCATATGTATTTAAAATTGACAAATTGGAGATGCTCAGATATTGTTTGACAAAATGCTTGAGAGGGTTTATCTATTTGATATGGCTGAGTCATATCATAAATTTAGTTACGTTCTTATAATTGATCTTGTTATTGTGATGGTGGAAAACTAGAAGCATAATTTTTTTTTTTCTAATTCAACATTTTCAGAGGACACATTACGACTGAATCCAAGTATGAGATTAATGTGTATTTCTCAGAGATTGAATGCCTGGAGTAATGCTGGGGTTTGTTTCAATTCCCTGTTATCTATTAATATATATTCAGGGACTTATTGGAATGGTGCTATACATTGGTACACAAAGGATAAGAACTCTTTCTACTTTGATGTGGAAAGGCAAATCAATGTTTAAAACCATTTTCAATGCCATCGAATATAGTTTAGAGAGATGTTAATTATTTTGGTCAATCTGGCTGGCACTTGCATATGGTTCTAGATTCATGAGAAAGTCCTAAAGGCTTGGAGTTTGATATTTTAGAGTTGAAAGAAGATTACTCAGCCTGAACAGTGGGATTCCATGAGGATCTTAATCCCTTTGCTACTTATTGATATGTCTTATGATCCATGTGCCCCAAAATCATTTGTAAATAGCACTTTCATTTGCTTTTCCAATTGTTTAGACTATCAATCTAGTGTATTACAACAATGCTTCTTGATTATTCTGACCAAGTTTATTTATTTAATTTATTTATTCTTGAAATATTACTATTATCCAACATTTCATAGGGTATAGTTAGAGATAGGACGACAGGTGTTGCCAAGAACAAAGTTCAGTTTAATGCAAAGAATTGGAGAGAGTACAAACTTTGTTTAGGAAAGAGTTGGACAAACATTCAATGAAAGCAATGATGCTGAATTTTTTTATTGTATTATATATGATTTATTTGCCCATTTCCTAGGGGCGTTTTATTTTCTTTAGCAAGAAGACAAGTTATTTGTCATTGATAAAGGAGCACAATTCTTTAATATATATATTTGTTATATGAATTCTGATCAATGCTTATCAATTATTATGAACTATGAAGTACGAAGCAGGATATTTCATGGGAATTTCTTGTGTCTAGCATTCTTCTAGCATCATATTTTAGTTGGTTTGGAAGTTTTGATTTTCTTCAGGAGTCATCGGAAGTAGCAAATATTTTAATTTGACATTGAAAGTTTAAATTTAAAGAGATGATCATGATTGGTTATTATAATTGGATACAACCTATAATTATATTATAGGAAAAGCAGGTGATGAGTAGATGGAGCTCAACCTGCCTACTTGAACTCTTACAAAAATTCATTGTTTTCTTTTAAATTAAAGACTTACATATTTTTTCTTGATAACTAAGTGAGTATTCATGTTTATTACTCAATTCCAAACTTTCTTTTATAAAAGAACATTATCAAATAGAAGATTATGACAAAAATGAGACATTTAATGGTAACGAAAAGGGATTAGATCAAGGAAATGTAGCTAGGGATATAGTGCTGCATTAAGTACAGTGGTTCTCATACTACGCGGTTGTTACATATAGGTAAAAAACAATCAAAAGTTCACTACCATTACTTCAATTTTGATTTAATCTTTTTGTTCCTGGCTGGCAGGTACACTGTTAATTTGTTGGTATTTTTTATTGACAACAAATTGCCAAGTTAGCAGTTGATATTTCTCATTACATCTTGAAACACACACACACACAAGATCATTGGTTTAAAAAATAGAGTTTGATGATCTTCACAAGTGAATCTGTAATGGCATTGACAAATGATATTCTCATACACCTTTTTTTCCCTGATTGTGAACAAGTTGTGGGTATGCAATATGTCATATTCACATTCTTAGGAAGCTAGTTTATGCGAATGTGAGACTAAATTGCTTTTGGTTTTGCAATGCTGATTGAGTCCTATGCTCTGGTGGGTACTGGATTCTATCAGGGCCACTAATAAATTGGGATGACCACTAGAAAGACTGGGAAAGGACTCTTGAGAGTCTCAAGGATGGACAGAATGCAATTGAGAATGACAAGATTATGAAACTAACTAAATATCATCAAAGTTTGATGGAAGCTTTGGAGCTTTGTTAGAGAAATGCATGCTGAAGAGATGTAAACAAGCAAATGCTATTTGAATCTGATGCTTATTATATTTTTGTTGGTGTAATGTTTTCCTTTATAATATTGGCTAGTATAACATTTTGCCATTTGATGTAAAGTCATTGGAACTAGGCAGGGACGAATCCAAAAAATGTTTAGTGAAGGGGCCAAAAGTTATGAATGACATTATCAAATTATATCATAGTATCTATTAATAAAATTTATATTATAGTAAAAAAAAAATATAATACCTTCATCGAAGTTGAGCACGATGTTCTTTTATATCGTAAAATTCATTGTCGTGACCGTGATCGCGGCGAAATAGCAACTTAAATTAATAAAAAAAATTAGTTAATGGAGTCGTCATTAATTTTATTTTAATTAGGAAAAATTAGAAAACCTTTAATAGAAATTAGTCTTTGAAACCAGATTGAATTCAGGAGTCGGTTATGTGTAGAGAAGGGTGGAAACTTAATCCCATAAAGACTTCTAACACCCGCCCCAAGACAGATCTTAAGTTAATTATGTAAATTTTTAATAATCCTTGAAAATATTTGTTTTACCATTTTTGTAAAAAAAAAATGAAATAAACAAATAAATTATGAAAATTTAATTTTTGACTTGATAGAATAGAAATTCTGTTCCTACGTATCTCTGACTGCAATGAGGAACTCAAAGTTATGTAGTTCTCTAGAAAATAATTGTTGGTTAGTTGATTTTAATTAAAAAAAATTAAAAATTTGAATTAACAAGTCGTCGCGACTCTGTTAATCAAATTAAGGATTGAATAGGTGAAGTTCGCGTCACGCTAGAGACGTCACCCACTGATTATTAAATTTGTTACAAAATTTTTATTTAAAATTATCTCGAAAAAAATTGATTGATTTTATTTTTTTATATTTTTTAAAAGAAACAATTTAATTTTTTATTTTTTAAAAAATTGAATTAACAAGTCATTATGACTCTGTTAATTAAATTAAGGATTAAATAGGTGAAAATTTCGCGTCATGTAGACGTCACCCATTACTTATCAGAAAAAAAAAATTTGAACCTCTATCAATTAACGATTTATTTTATAAAAATTTGAAGACAAAATAATAATTTAAATCATCAAGCTGTCGCAACTTATATGATCACAATGATTAGCAAGCTGTCACAACTCATATAATCCCTCTTTATTTTTTTCTAAAAAAATCTTTTAATTGTTCTTATTTCTTTTATTTCAATTTTTTTTAACTTTATTTTTATTTTTTTTAAAAATTAGTTTGGCTCATTAAGTTAAGCCCCATTCTCATAAGAAGAGAAAAAAAATTGAAACTCAAAACAAAAAGAAAAAAAAAACTCACGGTCCAAACAAAAGAGAGGAGTGCTATGTTGCTTGTGCGTTCATGGAGAGAGATGCAACGATGGTTGTTCCGGCGTGGAGGGATGGTGGTCGGAGCTTGACGGTACCGGTGGTTCCAGATCTGGTGTGGCACAGCTCCAAGGGCAACGTGCGACGGCAGCGTAGCAGCGGATTCCGACTGCGATGGGCCGCGCAGAGTAGATCGGTGGTGCGGATCGACGGTGTGGCTTGCGCGGTGCGATCCGATGGTGCTTGCGGTTCTGGTACAGGTGGAGCTAGATCGGACTCTGCGTGACTGATGTAGGGAGGTTCTGTTTCCAGTTGAGGTGCAAACGGAAGGGGAAGTTACGGGCAACCGAAATGGGATGTTACAGTGGAGGTTGTTTGGTCGGGATAGAGATAAAGGTATATGTGAGGGGTAAGGGGTCGAAGTTATGGTGTATTTGCTGTTTGGCTTGGGTTTGAGATTTGCAGGAAAAACGGTTATAATGGTTTGATGGTGTTGTTAGGTGGAGATGGTTGGCAGGATGTTTTAGTTACGGGGTAGAAGATGAAGTGGTGATATGGGTGAAAGGTTGGAGAATATGTGATATGGGTGATGAAGATGAAGGTGAATGGAGTGGAGATTGAAGTTGTGTTAAAGGGGCCGTGTGGTGAGGTGCTGAGTTGACTCGGTTATGGAGTAGAAGATGAAGGAATGCTGTTGTCAGGAGAGCTACGCGAGTAAAAAATATTTAGATAAAAGTTCGAAGTAAGGTTTTTAGTGTGCCTTTTGTGCTTGAGTTATGTGTTAGTCAAGTGGTCTCTAACTCAAGAGGGGGTGAATTGAGTTTATGAAATATTTTTGTAAATCTTTCATAAAACGTTTGTTAAATAATTTTTATTAAAGTTAATGGATAATTGAAGTGAATAGATAAATGAGATTAAATACTTCACTCACAAATTAAATAAATTAAGATGAATAATATTCAAGTAAACATATAAAGTAAATGCATAAATGTAAAGAGATAGGGTTGAGAGAATCAAATATAAGGATTTATCCTGGTTCAACCATCCCTTGTGACCTACGTCCAGTCCTCAAGTGAATCACTCGAGATTTTTCACTAAACTTCAAGCTTGAACGGATGTTTGAAAACCTTTACACAATAGAGCACTCACCAACAACTTGGGATATCTCACCCTTGTGCTTTGAGCCTCAAAAACAGGGATACTTCACCCTTTACAACATTTTGAGGGATGCCTCACCCTCAAGGGATACCTCACCATTTTCTAACTTTGAGAGATACCTCACTCTCTAAGGGATACCTCACCCTTCACTCTAGAGGGATACTTCACCCTCTCTTTTTCAGATTATACAAAGTATAGAAGATAGAAACTCTCTTAAAGAGTAGATAAATACAAATTGAAGCTCTTAATATGCTCTCAAAGATTTTTCACGTTTTTACAAAAAAAACAGATTAAGAAATGGATTTGAGGATTGATTCACGTTTGGAAGTATTGATGATCAGTTTTTGGTTCAAGGTCAACCTCAAATAAAGACCTAACTTTGATATTTATAAGTTTCTCATTCAATGGAGCCGTTGGGGTTTTCTGGGCACGCATTAAATGCATTAAATATAGCCGTTGGACATTGTTAGGATTCTTGTAATAGATTACTCAACTTATGTAATCGATTACATATGTTGTTCCAACGTGTTCTTGACTTTCTGGGCTCTGTGTAATCGATTACATTCTTGGTGTAATCGATTACATGGCTTCTGACTTGTGTGTAATCGATTACAATATCCATGTAATTGATTACATGACTCTTTGAACATGTTCATGCTTTTTACGGGCTTGATGTAATCGATTACATATTTGTGTAATCGATTACATGGCCTGACTTACTTTTGTAATCGATTACATTGCTCATGTAATCGATTACATGCCTTCTGTTTGCTGTGTAATCGATTACAAACATCATGTAATCGATTACATTGGCCTCTGAACACATTTTTCAAGTCCAATAAAGCTTGTAAGTCATTTCTAACACCTCAAGACACTTGATTAAACATAAATCCTTTTCAGAGTGTTAGATTTAATATTGAAACTCAAGTTTTATTGAAAGCCATGTTTAACTTTGAAATTTTCCACTTATTTTGAAATCATATATTGAAAAACCATTTGAGAAATCTTGAGAGCATTTAACATTAATGTTCTAAATCTTATAACTAAATAAACTTCTTGACTTCTTTCTTTGATCTTGATTTTTCCTTTTGCGCTTGATCTTCTCTTTTGCACTTGAGCTTCACTTTGGCCTTTGTTATCGTCAAAAACTCATTTGATATGCTTCAAGACATAAGCATTCACATTATGTGTTTTTATAGGAGGGGATTAGACTGAAGTGTTTAAGTTGAAGTGTTATTGAAATTTGTTTATGATGATAAGTTCTGGTTGGTTTAGGATGAGTCAGGTTTTATTTAAGATGAGTGTTGGGGTTGGTTTAGGATAAGTGCTGGTTAGTTTAGGATAGATTTGTTTAGGATATGTTTGTTTAGGATGAGCTTAGGGGTTAGGATAACTGATGAGGTTTATTTGGGATAAGTGCTGGCATATGGGTTGTGGGTTAACAGGTTGGATCATGGATTGTAGGTTAATAGGTTAGATAATGGGTTAATGGGCCACTAAGTGAAAGATGAGTTTTTTTTTCTTTCTTCTTTTTTTTTTAACAAAATGCTCCAGAAAAAATTAGGTGTTCACACTCATCAATGATAGATTTTGTATCAAACTTCTCAGTAATTCGCCTATTAATATAAGTGATTAAACAATCAGTCAGAAAGTCATCTTTTATCTTATTTATGAGTCTATTCTTCACAATATTCATAACTGAAAAAGATTTCTCAGTAGTAGCAGTTGAAACAGGAAGAGTCAAAACCAAGCGAATCAACCGATCAATCAAAGGATATGATAAAGACTTTCATGTTTTCATCAACCCTTGGCATAACTCAGAAATTGTTGACAAGCTACTCAATTCAGAATGATTAGGAACATCAAGTTTATAATGTTGAGCTTGTATTCTAATGTGCAATTTTTCCTATTCAGTGAAATCAGCAAGATAAAATCTTATTGCTAATTCATAAATTTTATCAACATCAAGTATCATGACAAGTAATAAGCAATATATTTTTCTGGTGAATATTCTAACCAACTTGGGAACTTTTTAAACTAAGAAGATTGAAAATGTTGACGATGATTATCTTTACTAGAAGCTAGATATTTAATATTTGTTGGTTGATATGGTTCAACTTTTATATAAGCTCTACGAACCTTATCATATTGATTAACATGATATTTCCAAATTGGACATCGCTTTCCTGGATCTTTTTCTAGTAAGGAGATATCAATTTCATCTTTTTCAATTATTGAGACTTTAGATTTTTTTCTATTCATCATTGATGAATTGCGCATTTGAAGCAGGAATGGAGGACTCATTGACTTGAACTTCAAGATTATGTGTAGCTTTGCTCTTAAAAAGTACATCTATTTTAGATTATTTTCCCATTATTAAAGTCTCTTATTTCTTCTTATTCTCCTGTATTATCATATATGATAAAATAAAATTAATATTAACAACTTAAGTATGCTTAGGAGAACAAATGAACAATAAATTAAATTATCTAAAATCAAATAAATTAATAGTATATTACAGAAATAAAAAGACATAGTGAAAGAGGTCTTCTACTTTCAGTGAAGAGAAATGTTGGTTATGTTTTTGTGTGGGTGTTTATTCATTTGTGGTTTGTGGATCACTCCCTTTGCTGAGATTTGATCTTCTAGAACTCGTAGCACAAGTTCTGAACCGCATGAGAACTAAAAGCAAACAAAAATGGTTAGTAATTAGTTCATGTCATGCCAGCATCATCAAATCCCAATTAGCTAGTATATAGAAATAATAGGAGAAAAACATAGTGACTCTGTGACTTTGCTCACCCACTCGGTGAGATAAATTGAAACAAATCCCACTTTGCTTACATGGTCATTGTCATAGACTACGACCTCTCTGTGACTCTGTCTCTGCTCACCCACTCGGTGAGATAAATTGAAAACTAAAAAGTCTTTTTTTTATAATTTCAAAATGCTTTCTTGTAGTTATAGGACTTTAATCATTTAGTATTAGCAGCAACCTAGCTGCCAAAGCTCACGTGAAGATGGGATTGATGGGTCTCACTTATCTTCTTTTAAGCTTTTTAACAAAATAATTTCTTGATATTAACACTTGATATCAGATAGGCTTTATTCTTCACATTATTAGTATTTAATAAAAAAAATTATTTTTTTCTAGGAATTATAGGTCTCTAATAATTTTTTTTATTTTTTCTGAGGGGGTCGTGGCCTATACACGCCCCTCTTCCATCCGTCTTTGAAACTTGATGTATCATTTTGTTAATAATATATCATTGTTTTGGAAAGTATATGCATCTTCTAATTTTATAAGTTAAGAACCCATATATATATATATATATAGTTGACTTGCACAACATACATGATAGCAAAAACATGACATTTTGGGCCTTTTCGATTATAATTGAAAAAATGACATTTTGGGTCTTTTTGATTATAATTGAAATCGCCGCATACGAATAACTCTCTTAGTCTATTCGATGGGTCTTGAAAAATATGCTACACTGAAATAGCCTTCTCAAATAGCTCTCTTAGTTCATTCGACTACCATAAAAAAATATGTTATTTTGAACTGTCGTTTATATATATTAATATTTTGATTAAATTTGAAATTATGTCATTCGAATAACTCAGTTTATTGGAATAAATGTCTTTTTGATTAGAATCGAATACATGTCATTCTTGGCATTTTCGATTAGATTCGAAATCATGCCATATGAATAACTCTTTTAGTCTATTTGATGGGCCTTGAAAAAATGGCCTTCTTGAATAGCTCTCTTGGTCCATTCAATTACCATCGAAAAATCTCGTGCAGTTACTTAAGTCTAACGTTTTGAGATCAACTTGAAATTACTCCTCGAGTCTTTGTTTTTGAGCTTTACTTGAAATTACCATTTCTAGTAATTATCAAATCGAAATCACAAAATAGGATGCTACTAAGCAAGACAAATAAAAAGTAATGTCCTGCTAGAGGTAGTATGTTGGTGAAGGCTTCTTTTAATCGCGACTTAGCTCGGGAGATTATACTTTCCTGCCTAACATTTTTCCACTAAGTCTGTTAAGGAGTATGATGATGGACTAACCCATGGTATGTGTCCGTACTTATTGGAAGCTAGTTAGATAGATTACAATTGTGAATTATTATCAAGCTTTGGTTCTATTTTCATCATGATTTTCTTCAATTTTTTGCTATCTTCGATTTTGATCTTTTGATTTTTTTCATTAAGTTTTATCATTGCTTCTATTTATGATACGCTCTAATACCATAACAGAAGTAAGCATAGAAATGCATGTGTGGCATATTGCTGGTGTAATATTTTCACAAGTAATTTTCCATTGTCAATACATATATGCAACTTTTAAATTTTTAAGCACTTATATATATAAGCAAAACTCTTGTGCTATTTATATATATATATAATATAAGATGTTAATACATCAATAAATAAATAAAAACAACATTGCAACAAATTGTCAATCCATCAAGAAAAAAAATGCTTGGCAAGTAATTACATATTGTGTATCCAACTGTCCCTTGTATACTTATGAATTGAAAGTTCTAGCCGCTCACCTTAACACAACAGAAAGCCCTACCCTTTCCAAATTTTTGCAATTACTATTAGTTCCTAAATCAAATCCAATATAAAACATTATCATAATATAGTGTCTTATTTTAAACACTACTTAAACTGATTTGAGCACTACTTAAACTTTTTTAAAGTTGATATTGTTTCCATGCAAAGGAGACAAAAACTGCCCAAATTAATAGTAAAATATTGGCAACTAGTATCTCTTATATGTAATCACATAGTCCCTGGTGCAACCTTATTGGGTTACCCCATTCTCTCTTAAATTCTAATTGTTGTGTCATCTTTCTCTAAATAATTCAATCAGTAAACAAATAACAATAACAAACAATGATAAGAAATAATGAATAATCTGTTTACAACAGTAAATATACCTTTAACAGAACAACTTTCAATGCCAGCAATGAGAGGAGGCGACAGTGCCAATGACAGAGTAGCTTTTGGTGCTGGCAATGGGAGTAGAGTTTGACATTGGCGATGTGAGGAGACGACAACACCTGTGATGGGAGGAGATGACGACAATGATAATGGAAGCTCAACAAATTACAAGCCTCATAGTGATAGTAGAATTGAAGGGACTTTGGTAGCAAATTTGTGGCGGTAACGTAAAAGACTTTTTTTTTTCTTTTAATAAATCAATTCTCAAAATAAACTTTGATAATTGGTAAGCAAGTTAGAAAAATTTTTAAGTGTGTGACGTAGCCTAATAGGAGAGAAAGTGTTAAAAGGAGAGTGTGTTGCTAGCATTCCTTAATAATGTAAAGTAAAAAGTTGGGGGCTTACAAGTATAAATAGGGGGTGAGTTACGGTGAAAGCAAAGGAGAGAAGAAAAAGTGAAAGTGAGGTGTTGTATGATACCTGCCGAGATTATTAAATTATATCAATTTATAAGTCGATTCACCAAATTACTTGTAGTAAAGACACAGCTGAGTTGAGTCATTGGATCACTCTAATTAAGCAATGAAATTAAGAAGTAAATAAAAGAGGGAAAAAGTTGTAGAATTAATTAAACGAAAGTAATTAAAAATTATAAATAGAATTAAGTAAACAACCAATTTAAGGAAATCAACTAATCTTGAATTTAATTCATCATTGATTAGTAAGAATCCATTCAATTGCTAATTAGATTATTGGTCTTAAATCACATTAAGAAGCTTTAGCATGATACATGAATTCTCTACTAGATAAACATCTAGAATTTAATTAATTAAGGTTAAATGAATTAAGCACCTATCTAATCCTAAATTAACCTAAAACTCATAATTCAACTAAACTTAACAATCTATTAAACACCTTTGATGCATTATTTATTTTTTGCAATCCTCATTAAACACATGAAAATTATGCAATTATCATATCAACATCTAAATCAAATTAACCAATTCAATCTATATTTAACAAAATCAAAAGAGGTAAAAGAGAAACTTGATTAACAAGTAAAAGAGAAACTTGATTAACAATTAAATGTAAAACAATCAAAACAAGATCTCAGAATTAAACATCAAGATTGTCAATCCTTAGGATTGATTAAAAGGTTCTAGCTCTCCATGGATGGAAAGGAAGAAAAATAGAAAAGAAAGAAACCTAGAGCGAAGGTAGAGGAAGATATATGAAGAGAGAAAGTGCAAACAAGAGCGGCTAAAAGAAAATTAGGGTTAGGTTCATGGTTGTTATTGCTACTTAAATAACTATCTCTAAAATTAAAAATCAAGGTTTGTCCTTAGCTTAGGGTTAATCTCTTCCTCTTAAATTTAATTGGACACATAATTTGCCTAATTTGGGCTTAAGATAAGAGAATTATGCTCAGAATATTCTTAACAGCTCTCTGGATCCGTCAGCTGGCTTCAAAGGGCAAGAACACATCAAAACATCACAGTTTTGATATGTAGCTTCATAAGAGTTGAAGGTTTGTGTCTCATCTTTCCAATGACACTAGTCTCAGCTTCATATGACTCCTACAACCCAAATTATGGTACAATCTTTGCATATCATTTAGATTTTAATGACAACATCTCTATTCTGACTTCCAAGCATAATCTGACTCACTTGACATCTGATTCAGTCTTCGAGTTCTCATCAAAGTTGTAGAGCATTCTCATAACTTTCCTACAAGGTAAAATTTATAATTTTTAGATGTCTAAAACTCAAGTTATGACTAAAATACAGAAATAGATACAATTAAGCCCAATTTGAATCCAAACTTATAAAATGTGACCAAGAACAATAAATTAAGCACATAAGAGGTCTAAGAGATTAAATATGAGAGTTAATTAATATATGAAATTGTGTGTATCAAATTCTTTCACACTTAGCTTTTGCACTCCCAGACAAAACTAAAAATTCAACATTAGGGAACAAGGAACAACAACATAAACTCAAAAGTTAAAATTTCTAAAAGACTTACTTTCCAATGATGTTCAAGAATTTAATAGTCTATGAGCAAGAAGAGTAACCAAAGGTTTAAGGAATCAAAACATTCTTGAAGTAACATTTCTTTACATCTCAAACCAACAAGGAAAGTAACTTCAATTGAAAAACATAAATCAAGAATGATAGAACCTCATAAGATACATTCTCAATCCCTCAAGTGTTTAAAAAGTAAGTGTTTCACTCAATTCAACCTATGAAAATTTTACTCTATCTTAAACTTGTTTATCTTCTATTTCTTCACTACTCAAAACATATGAACACACAAATCAAGAGGACTTTATGTAAGGTTATAATGAGTTCAAGGTAATGAAGAGGAATAATATAGAGATGACAAGTTAAATACTAAAGAAAATAAAAGAACATTGTGGATGAGTTCAAACAACAAGCATGGAAGTTTAACCCAAATCCATGTAATGCCAATTCTCTTTACATATTTTTTTCTTTTTTTATTTTTTTTAATTTTTTTTAATTTTCCAATTTTCTTCTCTTTTTTTTTAATTGGCCACTCTTTCCTTTTAACCAAACATTTTGCACACTAATTAGCACACCTCCACACTTGTTCAAGAACTCTTTCAATGACAATGTCCATGCTCTCCTATTCCCTAAGGCTAGGTAAAAACATAGTTTTCCATTTAAGGCATGTAATGAGCTAAAAATAAGGAATGATCAAATAAGCTCAAGGAAATTAATCAAGGGAAATTATGCAAGATTTGCTATTTGGTTAAAATAGCTAATTTAAGAAAAATGTCTCAATCATATTCATGTATGCATGTGAAAATGTAACCTAAAAAAGAATTAAATCAAATTCTAGAGTAACAAATTCTATGAGTGAAAATCACACAAGAAAGAAGATAATGACACAAATTCTCAATCCATTCATTAAAAGGCTCAAAGTCTCACAATGTATACTTCTATTAAACTCAATCTATTAATTCAATTTTCATTAACAAATGAGTTAATCTCAAGATGAAAGACAATTTATTCACTTGTGTTATAAACCTTTAACTTTAATTGATGCATGCTCATAACTTTCACAAATCTCAAAATTTCATTGGAAAACAATTAAAAACACACTTTCATATATATATATATATATATATATATATAAACAAAAAATAGAATTAAAAAAAATAGAATCAAAATTTGAAAATAGAAAATAGAATTTTGAAACAAAACAAAAAATAGAAATAGAATAAAAATAGAAACAAAAACGAGAAATAGAAAAATAAAAAAATAGAATTTAAAACAAAAAATAGTAAACAAAATGTAAATTCCTCCCCCATACTTAAATTCTACATTGTCGCCAATGTAAAGCTTATAAAACATCAAATCTTCAATATCCCATAAATATCATTAACAAATTTAGAACAAGTATAATAAAGGAAATAAGGAAGAAACATCTTTATCAAGTGATGTATATGGTTGCTTGCAAGTGGACCTCCTCTATTATGTCTTCTTGAGCTTTCTCATAGAATTTCTTGAGGCGATGTCCATTAACTTTGAGAACTTTGTTAGTTGCCTCACTTATGATCTCCTTTGCACCATAAGGAAAAACCTTAGTGATTATAAAAAGGCCTGCTTATCTAGAACAGAGTTTGTCGGGTATGAGCTTGAGGCGAGAATTATAAAAGAGAACTTTTTAACTAATCACAAATTCTTTTCTTGTCAACATCTTGTCATGAAGAATCTTGGTCTTTTCTTTGTAAATCTGGGAGTTCTCATAAGCATTCAACTGAATCTCTTCAAGTTCTTAGAGTTGGAGTTTTCTTTGGGATCAAGGTTGGTTTAGGTTAATGTTGCACTTCTTTACCGCCAATAGGCCTTGTGCTCAATCTCCACTAGAAGGTGACATGTCTTGCCAAAGACTATCCTATAGGAAGACATGCCTAAAGGAGTCTTGAAAGCAGTCCTATACTCTCACAATGCGTCCTAAGCCTCTTGCTCCAATCTTTTCTATTCGGTTGGACTGTTTTTTCCAAGATGTGTTTCAAATCCTTATTCGAAACTTCGGCTTGCCCATTAGTTTGTGGATGGTAAGGAGTTAAGACCTTATGCATCACATCATATTTCTTCAATAATGCCTCTATGTTTTTATTACAGAAATGGGAGCCTTGGTCATCGATTATGGCTCTTGGAACTCCAAACCTGCAGAAAATATGAGACTTGACAAAGTCTAAAACAACATGAGAATAATTAGTCTGAGTGACCTTGGCCTCTACCCACTTAGATATATAATGAATAGCTAGCAGAATGTAAACAAAACCAAAGGAATTTGGAAAGGGACCCATGAAATCAATGCCCCACACATCAAATATCTCACAAAATAATAATGATTATTGATGCATCTTATTTCTACAAGAAATGCTACCTATTTATTAGCATTGTTCACAATTCTTGCAATAACTGTAAGCATCATGAAACAAGGTGAGCCAACACAATCTAGAGTTGATTAAACAAAGAGAAACTTGATTAATAATTAAATGTAAAATAATTAAAATAAGATATCATAATTAAACATCAATATTGTCAATTCCTAGAATTAATTAAAAGGTTCTAGCCCTCCACAAATGGAAGGAAAAAAACAAAAAAGAAAGAAACCTAGAGAGAAGGGAGAGGAAGAGATATGAAGAGAATTAGGGTTAGGTTTGAGGTTTATAGTTATTGTTGCTGCTTAAATAACTATCTCTAAAATTAAAAATTTAAGTTTGCCCTTAGCTTAGGGTTAATCTTCTTCCTCTAAACTTTAATTAGACACCTATTTTGCCTAATTTAGGCTTAAGATGAGAGAATTATGTCCAAAATATTATTAACAGCTCTCTAGATCCGTAAGCCAACTTCAAAAGACAAGAACACCATCAAAACATCATATTTTTGATAAGTGGCCTCATAAGAATTGAATATTTGTGTCTCATCTTTCCAATGGAACTAGTCTCACCTCCATATGACTCCTACAACCCAAATTATAGCCCAATCTTTGCAAATTGTCCAAGTTCTAGTGACAGCATCTCTGTTCTGACTTCTAGGCCTAATCTAACTCATTAGATATCTGATTTAGTCTTCAAGCTCTACATCAGAGTTGTAGAGCTTTCTCTCTACTTTCCGACAAGGCAAAATTTATAGTTTTCAGATGTTTAGAGCTCAATTTATGCCCAAAATATAAAAATAGTGTAAAAATTTTAATAATGCTAAAAAATACAATTAAACTCAATTTGATCTCGAACTTATAAAATGTGACCAAGACTAATCAATTAAGTACATAAGAGGTCTAAGAGACTAAATATGAGAGTTAACTAATATATAAAAATTATGTTTGTCACTGTAACCAAGGGAAAAGTGGCATTTGTCATGGTCCTTTTGAGTTTGGGATCATAGATGGTCCCCTTATTTTTATCCATTAATTACTAGTAAAATAAATAAATTCAATAGTTAAGATTTAAGACTTGTAACCTGAATAGTAGGTATTTTTGTAACTTTTCTAAATTATACCAAATTCCCTTAAAAAATTTAAATCAGTTTTTACTCTACCACTCTTTCTCACCCATCATTACCTATTGCCTCTGCCACCACCACTACATTGCCACTGCATCAATGCCAGTGACTGCCTGGAGATGCTCAGCCGAAATCTAGAGCAGCGCCACCACCCAAGTCGACGCCACATCTTCGTCACCCCACACCTAGAGCCACCACCAAACCCAAAACCCATTGCACTAGATCCATCAAACCCAAAACCCGTCACACCAGCAAGACAGATTTGGCCACCACGAGCCGAGGGGGTTGTCAGTGATGGTGCAAGGCAGGGCTTCGGTGGGTTGCTATCACCGGCGAATGAGTGCGAGGGTGTCAGATGTTCACAACGAGGATGAATCTAGGGTGCTTGTTACGGGTTCATGCTTGGTGGTGACTGGTTGCAGGGGCCGCAACGGAGTGGCAGTTCTGTTTCCTTTTGCTATCTTCCTATTACTTTACCCACTTCTTCTTTTTTAGCTTGGTTTTTTCAGTTTCGGTGGAGTCCTAAGAAAAGTTGTGATATTAATTAGCAAAGAGAAAAAGGGGAAGAAGGTGTTGAAGGAAAATTTACAGTGATGTCTGTCTTGGGAAGATTTGCAACCTTTTTTCCTGACTGCATAAAGAAAGCTCCATTCATCATTAAGTTGTGATATTAATTTGCAATCTTAGGAAAAGTTGTGATTTTAATTAGTAAAGACAAAATTTGCAACCTTTTATCCATACTGAGTAAATTTGTGATATTCCAGAAGAGAAGATCGAGGCTGAGTTGGTCCTGGTTTTCTCTAACTCGTTTGGACTGGAGGTGCACATAGATTTTATAGGTGTATAAGAAGGTGTTGAAGCTTGCCCAAAAATGGGTTCCAAGTTACCAGAATTTGACTAGACGAGAGTAAAAGCTAGTAACAGAGAAGATAACTAAATGTAGGAGGATAGAGTTGTCAGAACATTAAAATGAAATTTAAATATTTGTTGGACTCAATTGTAAATAAATTAATGAATTGTATTATAAATACTCAAAACTTATTATTGTAGGTATTTTTGGGGGTTCATCTAGGGACCATGTTAAACGCACTAGGGAAGAAAGAAGAAGAGAAAGAGAAACGAGAGAAGGAAAGAGGAAGAAAGGAAGGAAGAAAGGGAAAGGTCTATATGAAAAAGGTAGGAAATGAACTTTTGTCTCTTTTAAAATTAAAATCATGGCACCATGTGTATTTATAGTTAATTGATAATAGGTATAATTATATGCTTTAATAGTAATTTTTATTTATAAGGTTGATGAATTTCTTATTTTAGTGTTTTGTGCATATTATTATAATCTCCTTTTTATGCTAATTTAGTTGTTCACATGTAATGTTGAAAGGATTGTAGTTAGACTTTAGAAACTTGATTTGATTTATGTTTGTGTTATGGTTTTAAAATCCTCATGATATTTGACAAAATTTAGAATTATTATAATTTGAATATTAACTCTTTCATGGGATCAATATTATAATCTATAAAAATTTAAAATATTATTCAAACTTAAATTAATCAAATATTATTGATTTACATAGACTTTCTTACCTTAAATTATGTTACTTGGTTTAGAGACAATTTTATGACATCTATGCTACTTTTGCAAAGAAAGGATTATTGTGCAATGAACTCACTATTAACCATTATGCTAACCTTTGCAAGGAAAAGACTCTTGTACAATGAAACCACCATTGAGACCTGAATAAAACTATGAACTATGATGAGGACTATTATGAGAATTATGATGTGGACCTTTAAAAGAAAATAAAATATTCTCAAATTAAAGTTGGTCCCTTGAAAAATTGACATTTGAATTTGATGACTCTAAGTTTTGCGAATTTTATGTAATGATTTATTTAAAGTTTATTTTGTGAAATATTGAGTATATTTATATTGCTTGTATTTGTATCTAATGGCAAACATGTAATTTATAGGAAGACATTTAAAACGTTACACCTAACCGCCAAGAAGACAGAGGGATAAATGTAAGATCCTTTTATGTTACATGTCTTCGTTAGTGTGGGAATGTTTTGTTTTATCATCACGATATCAAAAGTAACACCAAAGATAGGGAATTCTCTAAGAAAGAGAAGACATTTGACCAAGATGCGAGACAAGCAGACATAGAAAGGAAATGAAATTAAAGCAAAGATGATATACTATGTTAAGAGCTTGCCTAATGATGTTTGCACATAAAGCTGCATTCAATGATCTTTGTATTTGGCATTTATTTATTTATGTTATTGTAATTTGGTTATATGCTGCCTGAATCAGTCTTGTTTTATTACAACTGGTTGCAATGTAGTTTTCTATGACTTTACACAGCTGAAACTCATCATGTGTTTTATAAAATATTTTCTAATTATTCATTTTCTATTGAGAATTTTAAATTCTCACTCTATTCGTAGTGATTTCAGACTAGTACAAGATGCATCAGGATTATCATCTAGATTGATTAAGCATAGATTCTGATTCCCAAGGAGGAAAAGATATATTAGAGTTATTAGAGATATATGAATTTTTACTCTTGAGTAAACACTATGACTAATTTGCCTAAATGACTAAAGGCATCACTTTTTTGAAGGGTCATAGGCTATATGTTACGTAATACGATATTTTTTAAGAGTAGAGAGGATAAGGGTGAAGGAAAAACATTTGCTCATTCTTGGAAAAAGATCTTTGTTATTGGGTGGAACCAGAACTCTAACGGCCTTGTGAATGCTATTGATTTTGAAGATAATCTCATCTCACTTGTCAAGCTAATTCGGTATTAAGACCCATCCATGTCATTCGTCAATCTAACAAGAAAAATACCAAGAGACTTGACAATGTGTGGTACGACTTTAGATTCATGTGCTTGAAAGCCCCTTTTCCATACATTTTCACCTTGCTTTCATTTTTATTTTCTAGTATTAGAGGTAGACAACAACTCGCTATTGTTTAGGCAGCTGGGCTTCAGATCTGGCAATGATGGTAGTGGGAAGGGGGACCGGTGGCGGTGTGTGGTGTGGTTATGGTGGCCTTGCCTAGATGACCTTCCATGTGCTGCTTTATTATAGGGAAACAACCTTTTGCTAATGGATATAGACAAATAAATTTGTGCCCATGTGACCTTTTGTTTAATCTTTAGAGTTGCTCAAGAGTTTTTTTGTTATTTTTTTTAATTTTTTCTACATGGAATTTAATTTTACAAATGTGTCATACATATGAGCAGTGTATTGATAATTTAAAAAAAGCACACATGACAAAAAAATAGGGGGCTAGTTAACACATGGCAGAAAGTTGGAGCATGTATTGTTGGTTAAGATTGACACATGACAGAATTCTAAGTAATATACCTTTCTTTAATATATTATATTAGATATATTAGATTATATTAGATATTGGTGTCAATTATAATTAATTAACTTTGATTAGGTCATTTATAATTATTGATGTTAGAATTAATAATAACTAATCAATTTATTGTTTTAATTTATTTATTTTTAATATGTGTCATTCATGTGTGCAAACATGTCAACATTGTGTTGTCATTTTTTCTTTTTTTTTTTATAGAAACACGTGACATTAAAATAGGTAGACTATTTGACACATGACAACAAATTAGAGCATTGTTTACTACCTAAGATTGATACACGACAAATTTTTAGGTCACCTATTATAGTAATTGGTTGATTAGAATCCTTTTTGGGAATGTTTTGGTTAACGATCAATCAAAATGTGGCAATAATCATATCTAATAATACTTTCCCTAAAAATACTATTCCTAAGTATGTTATTGGTGGAAATATCTTTTCAAAATTTGAGCCACTCCCTAAAAAATGATTTAGGACAGTCGATCGACCCCCACCACAAAGAAAGTCCAGTATAAGCAAGCTCTCTTGTCTAAGACTTGGGAAGGTACATGCTTAACTTAGCTAAAGTGGTGCATGTAATTATTGTAATATCCCTTTTAAATTAAATTTTTATATATGACAATATTTAATTTGTATTATGTATTCATAAGATATATGTGTAATTTATTAAATTGTTATTAGAGATGTATGTGAAATTAAAAATTTTTGATATAAATTGAATTATTTATTTACAATAAGTTCGAAGGACTGAGAAAGATTTTCTAGAACATTTAAATTTCTTAAAAAAATATTTATAAGATATGTTAAATTTAAATTAAAAAAATTTGAATAAAACAAAGCTCTAAAACCCTAAGTAATTATGCTAACTAATTTGGTTAGTAGTTTAGTTAGTTTGTGAAACTAGATTGATAAATAAGTTAGGTTAATTTGGTTAGAGTAACTAAGTCATCATAAATCAACCATGAACCAATGAAAACCTAAACATTTAGTAGGTTTCTAATTGGTTAGAAACTTGGAGAAGTAACACTTGGTTCTCTTTTGATTGGTTGTTTAGAAAATATAAAAGGAAAAGAATTGAAGAGAAAAAGAAAAGGATGAACACTCCATGAGCTAGGAGGTTCGACCAAGGTAGAGACAAGGAGTAAGAAGAGGAGAAAAACCAAGAGAAAATTGGAAAAGAATAGAAATCTACAAGCTAGTGGAGGAACAAGAAGATTAGCAAGGAATCTAGACTAGATTTAAGCTTCAAATCCTTCTTTGTTCAAGTTTCTTATAAGACCAAGATGTAGAGAGTCATACTTTTTCTCCAAAGTTTCTTGAGTTGTTCTTGTTTCTAAAAGTGTTCTAGTATGCTTTTCATCATGTCTTTAAATCAAGAAGTCTTGTTTATGAATATTTTTGCTAGATTGGAACCCTAGATCAGTAAGACTTAAGTTGTGTTCTTGAGATTTTGTTTGGGTTTCTATGGAGGATTATTGAAGAATAAGGTTGTTGATGGAGAAAGAATCATAAGGATGATGTTAATTTTGAGGAAATATGGTCAAGAAATAAAGATTCAAGAACTAGGGTTTCATTCAAATTGATTTGGAAATTTTTGTCTAAACTTTGATTTAATGTGAAATTGATGCTAAAAATGGATTCTTGATGCTAGAAGTGATCTAGAAATGATGAGAATGAGAAGAAAATCTTCTTTGTCACAGAATGGTGAATTCGGCCAAGCATAGTAATTAGAGTTAAATTTGCTTATTGATGAATTATATTGCATTTTATTATTACAATTATAGAAATAAATAGTATGGAATTTTATTGATGTTAAAATTGTGATTAAATGGTTGGTGCCATAAAAGATGATCAAGTGGAATATGTTGATGATATACTTTGTGATTGAGTAATGAAAATTGTCTTGAATGATTGATTGTGTTAATATCACAAATTATGAATTATTGATGTTGTTTTTGTGAAAGAATGATATTCAGGGTTATGACATTTCACTAATTGACATTGAGTCTAAAGATGTGACATCAATGTTTAAGAGAAAAGAATGTAATGATTTTAAAGTCTATTAAGATTGGTCTGTGGGCACAGAGAAATTAAGTTGTCCTTGGGCACAACAAAATCTTAATAGAAAGTTTTAAATTGAAAGGACCCATTAAGGAGACGCAAAGCAGTTAAGTTGTCCTTGGGCATAATGAAACTTAATGGAATGTCTTACATTGGGTCAAGTTCATTTAAGCTAGGGAACACCTTAGAAAGTATGAGATTTCAATTAGGAAATTGGCCGATGTGAGCAAAAAGAGCAAAGTAATGTAAAATGGTTTATATTATTGTGATGGTTCTTATGTTTGATTATATTTAGTAATTAATTTTAAAGTATTAATATACAATTATGTATGATGTTTTGTATGGAAAGTATTTTCTACAGTGAATGCAGTTGGACATGATAGTTCAAAATAAATAATTTTCTTATATGTGTGATTTTCTTATTAAGAATTTTAAGACTCTCACTCCTTATCTGTTATGTTCAGAGAAACAGGATGGTGTGCATCACATTGTTGATTGATATTGATGCTCACTTGGTTTATCACCCTGCTACTGAAGAAATTTCTATTGTGATAAACGACATTAACATCTGCTACTTCATCATGCATAATTCAGACTACTGACCAAGCATGCATGATGTGATTGCATATAGATATATATAGTTGACTTGACTGCTTTTTGGATGTGATTTGTCTACTGATGTTCCGACTAAAATTGATTATTCAGACATTGTAGATGTCTTTTTTTGTAGTTTTGAACCTATTCAGGGTTTATAAATATTGTAGACAGATGTACTAGTACACCATATGTAAACATTAAATATAAATGCAATTAGTTTGTTATTAAATTCTTTCTGTTTGTATTTTATTAGATTTATATTCCATTGATATGTTTATCATATGAGTTATAAAATTTAAATATATTTATATACGAGAATTTCAACTTAATTAATTTAAGTTTTAAATTAATTCTATTACGTATTTAACCACTGCACATATTTAATTAAAACCTAAATAAATAATGAAGTACATAATATTTTATCAACATTAAGTAAATATAAATATAAATGAGGTAATGCGTATAATTAATTAGTATATTATTAAAATATAATTAAATTACTGATAGAATGTTACAGTTTTTCTCCTTAAACTCTTAAATTATGTTTTACAATGTTACTTTATTTCAAACTTTAGTTTTGACTTTCAAAAACACCGTCTAATATTTTTTTTAAAGAAATATATATAAATATAAACTACCAAACTATCAACGCTTATGCCAACAACGATTGGCACAAGGTAAGAGTAAATTGTGTCGATTAAGTGTTCGAATTTTGTCAAGATCTGTTGTTGGTGATTTATTTATAAATATCTTTGTAAGCATCCATTGAGCCAAGAAGCTTGCTCTAACCCTTGAATGGGGCAACCGCCCTTGACTCAAAATTTTTATACATAAAAAAAAATATCAACTGATTTAATTTGTTTCAGCCAATATAAAAGTTAAAAACAAAATAAAAAAATCTAAAATAAAAATATAGGAAATAAACTCAAATTAAAACTCATATTTCAAGCTACTTTATTTAACCTTCTCACTAATTTGGGCAATTTTCCCAATTAGGGCTCGCAATGAACTTATGAATCGAATAAGTTCGTGAGTAATTTGATACTTAATTCGTTAATTAACTTAATAAACTTGGTTCATAAACCAAATGAGCTAAACTTGAGCTTAATTTTAAACTCGTTAAATAAATAAACTTAGTCAAATACTACTTGACTTGATTGGTTCATGAACAAAGTTATTTGGTTCAATGTTTAGAAATTGAATTTTTAAAGACAAAAGATTGAGTTGAAGTTGCTATTAAAGAGTTACAAAAGTTCATTCAACTCATTAAAGGCATGTTTAAGATTCATGATCAATCAACTAATTTGGAGCATGCTATTTCACATTACTATGAATGTGATGTGTGAAATCCTATCATTTCTAAAACGAAAGGTAGACCAAAAGGATTAAGGCCAAAATTAGGAGAAATTGAAAGTTGCTAAGAAGCCTCGTATTTGTCATGTTCTCAATTGTGGTGGAACTAATCATGACTCCCAAAATTGTCCAAACTAAAAGAAAAATATTAACTATTTCCTACTTAATCTCCTAATAAGTAATTACCTTAACTTTAATTGATATCAAATTTTCTAATTGATGTTTACATTTATGGTTTTCGTGATTACTTTAGTGCTTTGTTTTTTTGTTTTTCCTTTTCTTGTATTTTTCAAGGATAACAGAGGGGTGGAGAAAGATGTCTTGATGAAGGATTTAGATTAGTGAATGACAGCATAAATCATGAAGATTTGTCACTTATGTTTTGTGCTTGGTTTACATTTATTTTTATTTTTTATTTTTTACTAATGTCTTAGATGAATGAAATGGGAATTGAAACCCTTAAATTTATGTAATCTTCGTACAATTTAGATTAATATTTTTTGTTCTTTCTATTTTGAGAAGAGAGATTAATTAATGATGGACAATTGCTCTCTTAGCCCTTATTATGTTCCATCTATGTCATGAAGAGACTCAATATAAAAACAGAGAACTCAAAGAACATAAGCATGGAAGCTAAGATGTTATTTTATTCATTTTGTTTATTTTTAAGTTGTCATTTTGAGTGATTAGCAAAGTTAAGGTACGTGTTTTTTCATTTTTAAATTTTAGTTAAAAGCCTAATATTTTTGGTAGAGTGCCTTAAAATTTCATGCACGTTTATAACTTTATACAGATGAAAATACAACTTTTTGTTCCCTCATCAATAAAAATTTGGATCAAAGAAATGGCCTGAGTTGCTCCAAGATACTACTTAATTTATATATCAAAAATAATAATTGCGCATGCCCTTCAAATTAGAGACTTAAAATTCATCAAAATGATTGTGTCTGTCTTCCTTCTAAGTAAAAGCCACCAAGGGCAGCCCATCGGGTATTTGGATACAATATGAAAAGTGACCCATCATGTTGAGATTACAATTTTCCGTAACATTGTTATATTCCCACAAACCCAATTAATTAAAAAAAAATTATGATGTTAAGTTTTAGACTGTAAAACAAATAAGTAGAAGTTTCCATCAGAGAAGCTGCAGCATACTGTGGCACGAGCGAAAACTCAATGGAAATGGAGACAAAAATTACAATCTTCTTTTTATTGCTGTAGTGATTAGTGTAAGAGCTCTTTAAAGTTTAAACAGAGATGCTAACAATGAAAGAGTCAATATGCGAGAGGGTGGGGGAGAGAGAAAAAGTGATTTGACTTTGAGGGGGTGGATCGAGAAAAAGAAGAAAGCTGAAAAGAGAAGAAGAAGCCAGACTAAAATTTAATATCTGGATTAGTTGCGAATTTTTTTTAATAATTGATTATAATATAATCTATTTTATATTTAAATATATTAATTGAAAAATAATTTTAAGATAATTTTTAGTTTGAATTATTTTAAAAAAATCACATTTTTATAATAAATTATTAAAAATAATATTGAGATGAAATTATTTATATTACATAATATTTTATATTTTAAGGTTATTTTGGTACAAATATAACATAATCAATTTTTGAAAAATTTTTTTTGAATAATACGCTAAAAAATCCTGATTATGAAAAAAAAACCTTTTAAAAAATAAAAAAGATTTTTATTTTAATAAAAATTAATCTTTATCAAAAAAATATTAAATATGTGTTTGAGATAGTTGTGTAAAAATTTTGATTAATTTAATAATTAATTATTATATAAATTTTTTTGTTATAATCGATTATAAGAAAAAAATTTATGTTTGAATATATTAGTTAAAAAATGATTTTAAACTAATTTGTTTGTTTAGATGATATAAAAAATTATTTTTATATATCAAATTATTAAAATAAGTATAAAATAATTAAAAAAATTATTTGATTGATTAAAATATTATTTAATTGAAGAATAAAATAATATTTACATCTCACTATTAAAAATAATTCTAATAATTTTTTAAAATAATGCTCAAAACTTAACTTTAAAAAAAAGCTGTTGATAAGCTGAATTTTTTTATCAACAACTTTTTGATATAAAACCCAAACATACTCATGTTCTTTGCAACAACTTTTTCTTTAAGATAATGTATGTATCCGTCCCAAGTATGCTTTAAGATGGTGAAGGAGATAGAAAATCTATGATTTAGTTTATTATTATTATTATTTTTTAACACAATGTCAACTTACTAAAATATCCATAAGTGTTAGTTATTTAATGAAAAGTGAGATTGATGACCTTTTTGTGTAAACGAAAATGGTTGAGCTTGTTAATATCCATCAATTAAAAAAAGAGTTGGAGATTTGTGTGTGTATATATATATATATTTAGTAAGAAGAATTTTTATTATGAGATAACAAAAAAAAGAGTAAATCTTGATAATACAATCATACATAGATGATTAAAATTAAAAATTACTTAAAAGTCATGTGCTTATTTAAAATTAATGGTAGATATTGTTTTTTGAATATGCATTTATTATGTACCAAGAACATAAAAATAATTTTTCCAATTTTTACTTTTTTGAGTTAGTTAGTATTATAATTTTTTTGACACGTTAAATTCAAAAATTAAAACTTAGTAGTATAATTAAAAGGTAATTTTATATTTAAAATTATTTATTATAGTTGTTGATTAAAAATTTAAGATCACTACTTTAAGTGTGTATTTGAAAAAATTGTAAAAATTTAATTATGCTTAATAATTGATTATTATATAAAATTTTTTGTTATAATCGATTATAATCGATTCATTTTTATATTTGGATACATTAGGCTAAAAAGTGATTTTAAATTAATTGATTCGTTTGGATAGTATAAAAAAGAATCACTATTATGCATTAAATTACTAAAATAGGTATAAAATGATTAAAAAATTATTTAATTGAGGATAAAATGATATTTATATGTTTGACAAAATTAACTTCAATTTTTACACAAAATTTAATGTATTATAAAAACTTTTATAAGCTAATTTTTATAATGTTAAAAATTAAAACTTATGATTTTCTTATAAATTAGTTTTTACACTTTAATATGTAAATACTTAGTATCAATCAAATAATTTTTTTAATCATTTTATGCCTATTTTAAAAATTTAATGCATAAAAAGATTCTTTTTTATAATATCCAAACAAAATTAATTTAAAATCGCTTTTAGGTAATATATTCAAATATAAAAATAGAATCGATTATAACAAAAAAATTTTATACAATAATTAATTACTAAGCATAATTAAAATTTCATAATTTTTTCAAATACACACTAAGTCTTTCAATAAAGGCCATTTTATTAGTCACAGTGATAATCTATCCCTATATTATAAAATTGAGTACTCATACTATTATTTATGTGCTAGCCAATTTTAACACTCCTGAAGCTCGGAAAGTCTTGGTATGAGTCATTCAAAATTGCTGAGCACTGCTTACTGAATGATGGTTAGTTGGGGTTAGGGATGACAACGGGACGGGACGGGGACGGGTAGTAGTCCCTCATCCCCCGTCCTCGCAAATAATATCTGCCTCCGCTCCCGCCTCCATATCCTTGGTCGTTTATCTTTCTCTCGCAGGGTAAATGAGTATATCCGCGGATATCATGATCCAATAAATTGTAAAAAAATTCAAAAAATTCAAAAAAATAAAATAAAAAAATAAAAAATGAAAAAAAGTATAATACTATAATTTTTTAAAATTTGTCAACATAACTTAATCTAAAAATAATATCAAACACTTAAAAACTTTTAATTTATATAACTTTATAATATTTTAATTTATATAATTAAGTTTTTTAATAATTTTATATAAAATATTTATATAAATTTTTTTTTATGCATGCAGTATGAACCACCCCCCCCTTCATGGATTTATTAAATGGGGATAACACTGTATTTATATCTCATGTAGAAATTGGTATTTTATTACCCGCCGTCACAGATATTATCTTGATATCCGCATGGCAGATAAATTGCTATCCCTAATTGGGATTTGATACATGTGAGTACTCAATTTGGTCTAAGCAAAAATAAATAAATAAATAAAAATAATAAATAATGATAAAATAATAATAAATAAGAAGGGCCCAAAATTGCGTGTCGAATGTGGTGCAAAATTTATGTGGCCAATAACCCAATTTCTGGTTTGACGGTGACCCAAGCCTGACTTCAGTAACTTGATCCAGTGAAGCCCATTAAGTATCTAGCTGCACCCCAAAACTTGCTCCCCCTTCACAATCAATCTGACTATCACCGTACCAACAGCAGCAGAGCACAAAGGGAGAAGCAGAGTTGGGGCAGAGAGAGGCTTGACTCGAAAGGCATGTTTCTCAATTCTGAGTTCAGGTATGAAAAAAATTCATTACTGTGACTCCTAAGCTTCACTTCAAACAAAACCATCATCTTTATCACAAAATTTCCAAACTAACCTCACTCTTAAACCTTGCTTCCCAGTCCGTAAACAAAGCTGGATTCTTGCTTCAGTTTGGCTTGTTTGTTCGTTCCTTATTTATTTTTTCTTTTTATGTTTCGTGAGTTTTTCTACTTTGTTTTTGTGATTGATATGTTTCGGGTTTGAGTGTGATTATTCATTGTTTGTTTGGAGTTGTGAAGTTTTTTTTGGACTTAATTATCATTTTAATCCATCTAAATATAGTCATTTTTTATTTTGGTCCGTTTAAAGGTTTTGATATCATTTTAGTCATTTTAAATTTCGAGATAGTTGAAGTTAGTTCTTAAATTAGTTCCTACTGTGACCTCAATTTAGCGACTAACTTCATCCGAAAATTAGAGGGACTAAAATGAGGTCAAAAATTTTAGAGGGATCACAACAAAAAATGGCTATATTTAGAGGGATTAAAAAGATAATTAAACTTTTTTTTAGTTTAAATTTCTTCAATGTATATGGAGCATGCAGTAGTAGTCATTGGTAGGTAAAGGTGAACCATAACCCGCAATCAAGTGACGGACGGCATGATGATGATGCTGCAGTCTCTGATTTTCTTGCTTCCTGAATGGATTATACTCCCACTGTCAGTTTCTTATATTTACCATCGATGTACTAGTTTATTTGAATTCTTTTCCATATTAAAAAATTAAATACCCCTTCTATTTTTTATTTTTCCTTCTTTTGGTTTGAATTATTTTAGATACCTGATGAGTTGGTGGAGCATTACTTAGCCAAGAGTGGATTTCATTGTCCTGATGTTCGATTGTGGGTACTTTTTATTCAGCAAAAATTAAATTTTGTTTTTTGTTTTTAAAAAGCATTGACATTAATGTTCTTGCTGTTTCTACTTTATTATGTAGATCATGTTTATAATAGCTGGTCCTCTAGTTTGAGAGAATAAGAATGAATGGAATTTTATTCAAGGTTTCTTATGAGAAAACAAGTTCAATTGTTCAAATGGAGTGTAATATTGAATAAGAATGAAGGCTAGAGCAATCTGACAAGTTCATGATATCTCTACATATGTGCTGTAAAGATTAAAGGCAGAATAGATCTCTGCGGGAATAGAATAAAAAATCATAGTCCTTTGAATCCAACTATGCCATAGACCCCATCACATCTTTGTGTATCTCTACCAATCAATTTGAGAGTTTGTTGGAGGTTGTTGTACTATTTGAAAACTTACTCAAATACATGTCATTTTTGAACCAACTTCACTGTATTACCTGTTGCCTGATTTTATGTAACTTTTATCAAGTTGGCTTTGGCGCTGTGTAAATTTTCTGACATTATTGGATGAATCAGATTATGCTGGGCAGGATACTAATTGGGAATATGGAATGACAAGAAAAAACTTCTCAGTAATCCCTTTGCAGTTGTTCTTCACAAGTGTTGACTATTTGTCCTGTCTTGTGCCTGGTCTCATTCAATTATCAGAGCTGACTAGGCATTGTAGAAAGCTTTCTACTCTTGGTCTTGTGCATACCCCTCCCACTACCTACTTGCCCATCGTTAATTGCCAAAACCAGTTCAAAACATGCATAAAAGAAAAAGAATCCTTCAGCTATGGCATCCATTGGACCTTCACAGACCACCCTAACCCCCAAGTTTCATGCTTTCCTCAAAAGGGCTTCTCAGAAATCACTGAAGGAATTGTTGGGAAAGCATTGCATGTGTTTTGCGTGAAAGGTGTTGTTCAACTTGGTACATTCTATACAAATACCTTGATTAACATGTACTCTAAGTTTGGTAACATTAAATATGCTCAATGCGTATTTGATAGAATGTTGGATAGAAATGAAGCTTCTTGGAATAACATGATGTCAGGGTTTGTTCGAGTGGGTTGGTACCACGAAGCAATGCAATTCTTTCGTCATATATGTGAATATGGTGTCAGGCCAAGCAGTTATGTGGTTGCTAGTTTGGTGACTGCCTGTGGTAGGTCAGGCTGCATGATTGAAGGGGCACTTCAGATTCATGGTTATGTTGTCAAATGTGGTTTCTTGTCTGATGTGTTTGTTGGCACTTGTATGCTGCACTTTTATGGTACATATGGTCAGGTTTCTGAGGCTAACAAACTCTTTGAGGAGATTGATGAACCAAATGTAGTCTCTTGGACTTCTTTGATGGTTGGCTATGCAGATAATGGGTATATAAAGGAGGTTCTAAATATTTATCAGCATTTAAGACACAACGGGTTATATTGTAATCAAAATACAATGACTACAGTTATTAGATCTTGTGGAATGCTTGGGGATAAGAGCTTGGGTTATCAGGTTCTTGGAGATGTGATCAAATCTGGATTAGACACTAGTGTCTCTGTGGCAAACTCCCTTATATCGATGTTTGGCAATTGTGATAGCATAGAGGAGGCATCTTGTGTGTTTGATAACATGAAGGAACGTGACACTATTTCATGGAATTCAATGATTACTGCAAGTGTACATAATGGTCATTGTGAAGAATCTCTTGGGCACTTTTTTCGAATGCGTCATACTCACACAGAAACAAATTATATTACTATTTCAACCTTGTTACCAGTATGTGGCTCTGCGCAAAATTTGAGGTGGGGAAGAGGACTTCATGGTCTAGTTGTGAAATCTGGACTGGAATCAAATGTTTGTGTATGCAATAGTCTTTTAAGTATGTATTCTCAGGCTGGAAAATATGAGGATTCAGAGTTTGTATTTCATACAATGCCAGAGAGGGATTTAATTTCATGGAATTCCATGATGGCAAGCCATGTTGAGGATGGAAAGTATCCACGTGCCATACAACTTTTGATTGAGATGCTCCAAACGAGAAAGGCAATGAACCATGTAACTTTCACCACCGCATTATCTTCCTGTTATAATTTAGAAAAAATAAAGATTGTTCATGCCCTTGTTATTCTTTTTGGTCTCCATCACAATTTGATCATAGGTAATGCATTGGTTACCATGTATGGGAAGTTCGGTTTGATGGTTGAAGCACAACAGGTGTGCAAAATTATGCCCAAGAGAGATGAAGTAACTTGGAATGCACTTATAGGTGGACATGCTGATAACAAAGAACCAAATGCAGCAATCAAAGCTTTCAATTTATTGAGAGAAGAAGGTTTACCTGTAAATTACATTACTATTATTAATCTTCTCAGTGCTTGTTTGTCTCCTGATGATCTTTTGGAACGTGGAATGCCCATCCATGCACATATTGTTGTGGCAGGCTTTGAATTAGATACATATGTCCAGAGCTCCCTAATTACAATGTATGCTCAGTGTGGTGATCTTAATACAAGTAACTACATTTTTGATGTATTAGCTAATAAGAATTCTAGTACTTGGAATGCCATTCTTTCAGCAAATGCTCATTATGGGCCTGGTGAGGAGGCACTAAAACGTATTGTAAAGATGAGAAATAGTGGGGTTCATTTAGATCAGTTTAGCTTCTCTGTAGCTCTTGCTATTATTGGTAACTTAACTGTACTGGATGAAGGTCAGCAGCTCCATAGCTTGATTATTAAACTTGGGTTTGAGTCAAATGATTATGTTTTAAATGCTACAATGGATATGTACGGAAAATGTGGGGAAATTGATGATGTGTTTAGAATCCTTCCCCAACCAAGAAGCAGGTCACAGAGGTCTTGGAACATCTTAATATCAGCATTAGCCAGACATGGGTTTTTCCAACAGGCTAAGGAAGCCTTTCATGAGATGCTTGATCTGGGGCTGAGACCTGACCATGTCACTTTTGTTTCACTTCTGTCTGCATGCAGCCATGGGGGTTTGGTGGATGAGGGTCTTGTATACTTCTCTTCAATGACTACTGAATTTGGTGTCCTCGCAGGAATAGAGCATTGTGTATGCATAATTGATCTTCTTGGGCGATCAGGAAGGCTTGCTGAGGCTGAAGCCTTTATTAACAAGATGCCAATTCCACCAAATGACCTTGTGTGGCGTAGCTTGTTGGCTGCTTGTAAAATACATGGCAATTTGGAGCTTGGGAGGAAAGCTGCTGACCATCTTTTCGAGCTGGACTCATCAGATGATTCAGCCTATGTTCTTTATTCAAATGTCTGTGCATCTACCAGAAGGTGGGGAGATGTAGAGAATGTGAGAAAGCAAATGGAATCACATAACATAAAGAAGAAACCTGCCTGTAGTTGGATCAAGCTGAAAAACAAGGTTACTACTTTTGGAATGGGAGATCAGTTTCTTCCACAAGCAGCACAAATCCATGCAAAGTTGGAAGAGCTCAGAAAGATGATTAAAGAGGCAGGCTATGTGCCTGACACAAGCTATGCATTGCAAGATACAGATGAAGAACAAAAGGAGCATAATCTTTGGAACCATAGTGAGAGAAATGCCCTTGCATTCGGGTTGATCAATAGTCCAGAAGGTTCACCCCTTAGAATTTTTAAGAATCTCCGTGTCTGTGGTGATTGCCACTCTGTTTTCAAGCTGGTTAGTGAAATTGTTGGTAGGAAAATCATATTAAGGGATGCATACCGGTTTCACCATTTCAGTGGTGGCAAGTGTTCTTGTTCAGACTACTGGTAGTGGATTGGATACTGGTTTTAATGCTGTGGCAACGCATAAATGAGTGATAGTGTAAAAAACTTTATATGGACAGTGCATCAAAAGTAAATCCATAGTTGAAAATTGAGGAAGGTGATCAGGATTTTAAGACCTTTAAGGATTTGGCTTGTCCAAGCAATTGCTAGAAGCTTGTGAAAATATGGTTTGAATCCATTAAAAGATACAAGTTAAAGCCATTCCTCTTGAACACATAGTTCTCTTTAAATTTCTCAATACTATGTGGGTTTTCTGATGCAGATAATTCTGTTTTCAGATATGGTTGTTATATGAGACATTTTGAGGACAGAATGAAATTTGAATTTATTGAATATAAGATGTGATATTTGTTTTCTTTAGCATTTTGTTTAAAGTCCATCCAAATACTATTTTTAATAATTAAAAAGTGTTTTTTAAAGTAAAAAATACTTTTTTTTTGTGTGTAAAAAATGCACATTAAAACAAGGACCAAGAGTATTATTCCAATGTTAATTATATAATAACACATGATAGATTATGATGCACTGATATGGCGACAAAGCCCATTGTCCCGGATTCAGGCTGTGTCAATGTCGGATACGGACATACACGACCCAATTCATCCTAATTGCTGCTCAACCACCGAACACTGTTCGGATACTGCCACAATATGGCAAGGAGGGGATGGGGAGAAAAGTATGAACGCACTGCTTGAGCCTTTGAGATAAGAAAACCCCCCATTTCAGGTTCAAAGCCTAGGGTTTCAATTTCAAATCAACTTCATTTCTACACCCCAAACCGCATTTTGTGTTCGAAATTTCGACACCCCACTTCCTCTCTGATTGATTTTGTCTCTGTTCTCAGATGATGGCAGGTGCTTTGTTTCATTTTCTCATTTGCTTATGCTTCTGGTTGGTGCTTCTTGTTAAGTTGTTATGCTTCACCTCTGGTTGGTGCTTCATTATGCTTCAACTACTTGTCGAATGCGGTGTGAAACACTCGTATTTGTTGGATGCTTGTGATTGTTGCTGGAGGAAGCCAAGTAGCCAATACTTGTGTCGCTGATATCAGAGGAAGCCAACCTGTGACAACATTTTCTGGTATGCACTATCTTCCTTTAATTTAACAGTCAAGTACAGTTTAAGTTTACTTTAAGGAGTGAGAGTGAGGGCACAAGTTCAGTAGAATGGGCACCTGAACATTGGAGGTGGCTTTCCTACATCATGTACAGAAAAGATTAAAAAAGCAGATGATAGGTTCAGCTGGAAAAGAACAAAAGGAAATAACAAAGAGGGTGTGAGATAAAATAATTAACTGAAGACTATTTTGCGTCATAAACAACTTTGGCAGCCTAATCAAATGGTAGCAGTGCCAGCTTTTTTCTTTTTTTCTCCCCTTTTTTGTACCCTGGTGCTGTTAATCTAGGCAATGATTTGTCATCAACCTCTGCAGCTTTCAGGTTTCACACCCACATTCATCTTCTTTGTGACCCTTTTCTGGTTAGATGTTTTGACAGAAATAAACAATAAAAAAAACGTACATGTGCAATGTTTTATGTTGACTATATATATGTGTAAGTGTAAAATGTTGACAGGTAGGTGTAAATGCTATGTAAATGGCTAAATGATATTAGCTTCCCTTTTCCCTCCACATCCACGGTTTCAATTAGGAATTCTATGTAAATGATATGAGCTTCATATATATGCAAGAGTATTAGTTTTTTGAAAGCTTTACTTTTTTAATTATATTGAAGGAAAGCTTTACTTTTTTTATCTTTGATGATTAAAGCCTTGATTCTTTGGAAATGAATGCATGTGTTTTGCAAATTGCAATACTAGCATAGCCTTCCAATTTTTCTTTCAACGTTGATTGAGCTGGAATCAAAGAAATGAAATATATATTTCATTTTTGGCTAAAATACAGTTTACCTACCCCCCTAACTTTACTTCATGTGTTTTTTACCCCCTAAAGTTTAAGAGGTGCAATTTACCTCTTAAAGTTTAAGAGTGGATTTTAAAACCCCTCCAAAATAAACACTGTCAAAATAATTAACGGAGGTGTGCAAACCACAAAATGAGAGCTTTTTAGTAAAACTCCCAAAATCCAGTTTCAACTCTGAAATTCCATTCTTCAGCCCTAAACACTCTCCAGCGCCACTTTAAATCTTTCAAATTTTCTGGATTAGCATTCCTCCATAATTATTATTTATCAAAGCTTAAGGAGGAAAAATCAAAGAATTGGAGCGTGTGGTTGACAATCTTCATCATAGGTAATTTATAGGAGTATAACTCTTCTGTTCTCTTTTCTAATGGCTGTCTTTTATGCGTGTAGTAGTTATAGGCTTTCAAATATCACCCATTTTTCACTTGAGGAAGTGGTCCCAAGTATGTGTTCGTCTTTTGAAAGCTTTAGTTGTATGCACCAAACATGTAGTGGTCCCAAGTATAACGAATTTGTTCTGTTTTTGGTTTTTTATGTCGTATAGGTAGTATTTTATTTTTTCTTTCTTTGAGAGGTGATGCATGGGGCAGAGACTATTGTTGTCAGTATCTCATATCCTATTTTTCTCCTTTTGACAGCTTATTTTTATGAATTTTTTCTGGGATGTGTTTTTGTCATGTATATTTTTTCTTCTTCTTTCTTTTTCACCCTTCTTCTGTAGGTGTCTAATTGGGTAGCTCTTTAAGTAAATTATGTTTAAGCATTTTAGTAGTAATTTTTTTCTTAATTTTTTGTGTAGATTCCAATGGAATGTTTGACGTTTGAGCTTTATTGTGGGAGGAAATTTGTATATGCCCCCACCATGCGATATGTGGTTGGGGAGAAAGAAGTTATAAAGGATTTTGATGCGGACCTTTTGTCTGTTACTCACTTGGCCAAAGATGCACAGTCTAAGGGGCATTTGAATGTTGATTGTTTTTGGACTAACTTCTCAACTCAACCTTTTGAAGATGCCAGGGTATGGAAAGATGACAATGATGTGCAGAATATCATTAATCAAGCTTTGGCTAAGTCAGATATGGTGTTGCAAATATTTGTTAATCACGTGTTTGATAATTCTGTAATAGAGGAGAATGAAGACGTTTTGCAACTCACAGATGTGCCGGTATTGGAAGAGGTTGGTAAAGGGGGAGGGAAAGGGAAAGCCCATGTGGGTTATACTAAAGGGAAGGAGAAAGTCAATGCTCTTGACGATAAATTAAAGGAAAAAGTAGGGAGAAAGAAGATTGTTGTGGAGAATGACAATGAAGAAGTCAATTTGGAAGGGTGTGACTTTAGGGATAGTGATGATGAGGTCCCTGATTTATTTTGTGAAAAATAATGGGAAAAGAGTAGAAGATTAGGTCAGGCAGTGGATGAAGAGTAGGAAGAATGCAGCTAGTAAGTCAAAACAGTATTCTCAACTAGAACCTGACCATGATGACAAATGCCAGTCAGATTATGGTAGTGATGAATTGGTCAATTTGGATGGTTCAGATGATGAGAGGAAGAAGGTTAGATACCTTGAATTTAATGAAAAAACAGACATGAAAAGGCCAATAACACTAAAATTAGGTATGAAAATTTGCGGATTTAAGAGTGTATAAGGCTGCGTTGAAGCGATATTGCATTGAACAAGGAATAGATTATACTGCATTTTAAATCAAGACATTCACATCTCCTGAGTACATTTGTGGGTGGGAGGCTAATAACACCAAGTTAGATTCAACTTGGCTTTCCATGAAATATTAGGACCAAATAGGTGATATGCCATACTGGGATAACATAGCTATGAAGAAGCAAATCTTTAGAGATCATCAATTTAATGTTTATAGATTTCAGTGTTATAGAGCTAGGTTAAAGCTCACAAGCTGATCCATGGTGAGTATGGTGCTCAGTACAAGAGACTATGGTGTTATGCTGCAAATGTATGTGCATGACTATTACAAGAAGGATACCTCCTTAGCAGCTTGAAGATTTATTTGGTGGACTGCAATTGTTCCCAATTGCATATGCGGTTGTTGAATCTGAAATGGACATGTTATCAACCCTGTTCCAGGTGAGCAATTTTGGCCTGAAGTCAATGCTAATGAGATACAGCCACCTAAAGTAAAGGTGCCACCTGGCCGACCAATAAAAGCAAGAAAGAAGGCTGCAGATGAACCTGTGAACCCGTACATAATGTCAAGGAGAGGATCCCACACTAAATGTGGTAATTGTGGTAGTTAGGGACAAAATACAAGAAAGTGTAAGGGATCACATAATCCTAATAGGAAAGTATAGGTTCGCTGCCAAGAAGGAAGGGATGGTCAAATATGGGGGAAAAAAAAAACCAAGTATTCAAAAAATAGTGAAGCTAGCTTACATTGTTGGGTGTGGCTATGGATATGAATCACTTGATTTGATTATTGTGACTATTACAAGAAGGATACCATCTTAGCAGCAAATGGACATGTTATCAACCCTGTTCCAGGTGAGCAATTTTGGCCTGAAGTCAATGCTAACGAGATACAGCCACCTAAAGTAAAAAGCAAGAAAGAAGGCTGCAGATGAACCTGTGAACCCGTACATAATGTCAAGGAGAGGATCCCACACTAAATGTGGTAATTGTGGTAGTTAGGGACAAAATGCAAGAAAGTGTAAGGGATCACATAATCCTAATAAGAAAGTATACAAGAAAAAAAAAACCAAGAAAAAAATAGTAAGCTAGCTTACATTGTTGGGTGTGGCTATGGATATGAATCACTTGATTTGATTATTGTGACTAAGGTTTTAAATTGCAGTTGCGGTCGCGTTGTGATTTTTGCGATTGCGGACATTGTGAGTATTGCGAGGCAAATTGCGGTCGCTGCGGCGTGAATCTTTTACAACTTGGCACAACTTGCCGTCAAGCTAATTCTTAAAATTTGTTAACTAATAAATTAATTGAAAGTAAATTTTAATTTAATTCTTAGAATTTTCTAAATTTCTCAAAAATTTTACAACATAAATTTTTTCTCCTACCCTCAATTTTATATTTTAAATCTCTAATTTTCTTTTTACAATTCCAAATTTCTTTCTCTAAGTCAAATTTTTTCCCATTTCTTCTATTTTTCCCTTTCCTTCACTTTTTTTTTTCTAATTTCCCATAAATTTCCCGTTTCCCACGCTCAAATTCTCAACTCCCTCCTCTGTTTCTCACTCCATCGTTCCTCTAAATCTTCCATTCTCCCTTTTCCTTTGCCATTCCCTTACTCCCTCACTCCTCCCATTCTCCCCTTTCCTTTCTTGTTCCCTCTGTTTCTCACTTCCTCACTCCTCACCTGCTCTTTGTTTCAAGCTCATTCGCGGCCTTCCTTACCCTTTCCCGTTCCCACTTCCCTCACTCCTCTCCTCTGTTTTGAGCTCACGACAGCCACGACAAGGGCATGGCACAGCAACAGCTCCACCACAGCAACACCCACCGGCAGAAACAACACCCACAGAGGTGGCCATGCCTCCACCACGGATCTGAATCGAAGATCGCGAAATAGAGGAGAACCGGAGATGCGGCGGTAAGAGCTCCTTCAACAGAGCACAAGATGGGTCTCTGAGTCTCTCAAGAGGTTAGCTTCCCGTAAGGGTTGATTTGGTGTGCGTTTTCCTCTTTTTATATTGAGAAATATTGAAAGGCACGGTGTTGGAAGTGAAAAATCTGAATGGAGGAGTGTTGCGGCTAAAACACCGTGACGCCTCGTTTGTTGTGGCTGCAACACCGTTCCGTTGCAGTCGTCGTCCGTGATTCTCAAATTCAACCTTGTCGCGGGCTGAATCAGAAACGGCGGCCGCTGCAACCGTTTTGTCGCAATTTGAAACCTTGATTGTGACATATGTCTAAACTTTTAAATTAATGCTTGTGTTCAATTATGCAGCTATAAGAGGATGCTCAAGGGACATCAACAGCTATAATGGGAGAAAATACAACAAATCCAAGTCCATTTGACATTACATCTACTAATAGGCTTTGTACTCTGCCCAATATAGAAGGTACTAGCATAACTACTAGACCAAGATCAGTTGATGGTCCTTCTAGTCAGCCGGTTTTAACTACCAGGGAGAAAAGCATGTATGGGGTTATTGGGGTAATAGACCGAGAGTTCCATCAAGCACCCAGACATAAATGATAAAACTGAATCTCTAGATCAAAAAGTAAATGGTTGTCTTTTATCTTGAGTCTCCAATGTGCTTATCTTTCTATCTTTTATCTTTTTCTTCCGAATGGTTATGTACTGGCCTAAACTGATTATTGGTCTAAATGGTTGTAGTGGTCTAACTGTGTACTGGCCAAATTTGTACAGTCCTAAATGGTTTTAGTTGGTGAAAACAATTGTCAATTTGGTCTGCTGGTTTACACTTGTTACTTTTATTATTTAGTGCTTATTTACGGGTTTGTGTTTATTTACTTGTTCTTGTACCAGATAACCTTCAGTGACAAGAATAACAAGGAAATACTAGCCTACAATCACATTAACAAAACAAGCAGTCATGTGAAATTCTTATAGTTCTGCAGATTTATGTTTTAATGTCTGTAAACCATTGAGATATGAAGTTGTAGATAGTGTCATGTGGATCAGAGTTTATTTTTTTCCTCCTTTTTGAGTTAACAAAACACCAGTAAAGAATTTTTTTTAAAAAAAAATTGGTTGTTTCATGAAATCAAAATGACAGAAGATTTGTTCAGGACAGCATATTTTCTTCTTTCCCATACATCGTTGGAGAATTCCTTGGTTTTCATTGATCATTATCGGGAAGACTCCTTTGTTTTTATTTTTTTTTTTAAAAATAAATATAGTTAAACAAGTGTCATGTGCTGCATAGGTACCAATCCATAATGCGGCAAGCATGCATTTGGTGCTCCAGTATTAGCCATTAGGCCATTAACCTCTGTTGTGATTTCAGCACCTGTAAGGCTTATCATGTGGTACCCAATACTATTTAAATAATGGTGAAAGTAGTATTGTAAATGTTATTTGCAAAGTAGATATCAAAATTTAAATCATATAAGACAACCATCGTTAATGTGGGGATAGACATATATCAAAAGTTCAAGATGATGAAGTTAGTGACGGAGCAACTTCGGAAAAAGATTCACCCGATGAAAGTAATATCAGGTTCATTTCTTTGCTTTCCAACGGTCATTGACTTGCATTCTTTTGCTTTCTTAACAAAGCAGCAGGATGTCTTGATTAAATACTTGAATTGTAGTCCGTGGATATATATATATATTTATAAATAAAGTATTATATGAATAAATTAGAGAGATAGACAACAAATATAGATTAAAGGAAACTATTACTGCAGTTCTGAATTGGAATCAAGGACGGCCAGCGTACATGATCTGGTTTAGGGAGTTTGAATGGGGTGACTCCTTTTTGTGTAGGAGCTGAAAGGGAGTGATATATCTGTAAGGTATTTCACGCTCAAGTTAGAGTGTGTATTAGAAGGGAAAAGTGTATCAAGATTGGAACTCACTTGGATAAATTTTTTAATAAAAAAAAACCACTTATTTTTTTTTTAAAGTACTTTAACATGTTATTAATTATATTTGGATGTCAGTTTGAAAAAACTAGAAGCCAAAAAAAGAAGCTAAAATCACTTAATTATGAAGTTAATAATAATTTTATGAAAACATTACTAAAATAAGCGCTTCTTAAATATTAATCCAAATGCAAAACAACTTGATTATAAAAAAAATACTAATAAAATAAGAGGTATAAAAAAGTGCTTTTTATAGAAGTGTATCCAAAAGAGTTTAGATGCAATGAAAAGTAATAGATACTTATTTCACATTTATTTAGAAGTTGGTTTAATAAACCCTTTTTTCACAGAGGGCTAGGCTGATAAACCCTCTTTAAGTAAGGTAGTTTTTGTTATGTTTACCTTTTGAGATATTACCTCTTGTAAGTGAAATAAAATTTAACTTTTAGCGGTAATCCTTTTTAAAATACATATTCCGCTTTGGAGTTTATCCTTTTTTTTTTTTGGACTTTTTGAGATGTGAATTTTAGAACAAAACATATTTTTAATTCTCTTTATTTCGAGATACCAATCCAAAGTTTCATTGACTCTTAAAAATGAAATTTCATTATTCATGTATTTTTGCACCATTTTGATACTTTTGAAATTTTGGGAGGAATAAAAATTAGGCATTTGAGTTGGAAAATAGAGAAGAAAATGATTTTATGCTGCTTTGTTGGACAAATGCATCCAAGATTCATTATCTCAAGTAAGCAAAATCTACTTCAAATTGAATATAAACTGTTCGCATAAAAATAACTACTGAAACCTTATAATTACTAAGCAAAGTAATAAGTTATTTTTATCATGACAAAGCAACGAACAAATTTTTTTTAGAATCATTCAACTTTATTTAAATTTACCGATTTTGTATAATCCAAACATAAGATTAAAAAAAATTGAAGGATAAGTGGCTTTTAAACATAATTTTATGAAAACATTACTAAAATAAGCGCTTCTTAAATATTAATCCAAATGCAAAACAACTTGATTATAAAAAAAATACTAATAAAATAAGAGGTATAAAAAAGTGCTTTTTATAGAAGTGTATCCAAAAGAGTTCTAGATGCATAGACTAAATCCTATATTTATAGCGTAAAGTTGTTTGGTAGAAAAGTAATAGATACTTATAATTAGGAATTTAGGTAATTTTGAGGGAATTTAATCACATTTATTGATTATGTTTAGATATCATTACCCCCTAGAAGTTGGTTTAATAAACCCTTTTTGGATCACAGAGGGCTAGGCTGATAAACCCTCTTTAAGTAAGGTAGTTTTTTGTTATGTTTACCTTTTGAGATATTACCTCTTGTGATAGTGTAGTTCTTTTTTAAATTTATCTTTTTAAAATTTAACTTTTTAGATTACGGTAATCCTTTTTAAGATTTACCTTCTTAAAATACATATTCCGCTTTGGAGTTTATCCTTTTTTTTTTTGGACTTTTTGAGATGTGACATTTTAGAGTAGAGTATTTTTCTTTTGGGTTTAGTTTGACCTCTTAAAGTAATCCTTTTTTAAGTTTACCTCGCTAGCCCTACTACCCGAATTGCTCTGGGCCCAAATTTCGAGATACCAATCCAATACAATTGCAGTTGACTCTTAAAACATGAAGTACATAAATTGTATGCTGCCCCCTATAAATTTTGCTGCACCTGCTTTTTTGATACTTTTGAAATTGGGTTTGTATAAGGTCACTTACTTTTCTACTCTTTATGCGGAGGTTCTGTGTGCTCTATACTACACGCCTTCAATTAGTTGGAAAAATAGATGAATGAACAATGCAACAAGCCTCTATTTATATGCTTGCCGCTGCTTTGTTGGACAAATGCATCCAAGATTCATTATCTCAAGTAAGCAAAATCTACTTCAAATTGAATATAAACTGTTCGCATAAAAATAACATTTTTTGATTAAGGAGATTTTAATGTTCAGTCCAAGATTTATTTCAAAACCTTATACAATTCTATTAGAATAAAGGTAATATAGGTTATTGGACCTGGTTGTTTAGATAGTAACTTATAATTGAGCCTTAGATTATGTTACGAAAAACGATTTTGTAATAAATATAAGATTTTAAAAATAAAAATAGAGTTATTACTAATTTTATTTGAATTAGGAAAAAAATTAAAAAAAATTTTTGAAAATAATTTTTAAAATTAAATTGGATTCAAGAATCGATTTTGTATAAGGAAATGTAGAAACTTAATCCTATGTTGGGTTCAATACATAATGTTGGGTTCATATGCCCCTAATACATTCATCTTGGAAAGATTACCTTAAGTCAGTTGTATAAATTTTTGACAACTCTTAAAAATATTTATTTTATATTTTTTGTTAAAAGATAAACTAAATAAAAATATCTTAAAAAGAGATTTTACAAAATAAGTTATGAAATTCAAGGGAAAATTTAATTTTTAATGCTCTTTGAATTTCAAATACTTTGAAATTTTAAAATACTTTATCCAAACACAACCTTAATATATTCGTTTTGAGACGATTACCTTAAGTCAATTGTGTAAATTTCCTACTTATCTCTTTTATTAAAAGATAAACTAAATGATAAAAAATTTAAAAAAAATGACAAAAGTTCTTAAGATCATTTTTTATAAAATAAGTGTGAATTAAGTTACTTTTAATTGATTGTCAATAATGGATTAATTTAAATCAAGCGGCATGTCAATTGTCAAAATAGGCAAGGCTACAACTCAGATAAATCAACAAAGTAAGATAAGATAACCCAAACTTAATTCAAACCCACCCACAATCTTACCTTTCTTATTTTTTTTTCTTTTTCTCTTCTTTTTTTACTAAACACTTATCACTTAAAGTGAAAAACACACATTAATATAAAATAAAATAACTCTAAAATTAACACCAAATCATCTCATTGAGCACATTAAACATACACATAAAACTAGACTAATTATAAATAACCCAAACATTATAATATTAGGATTTTTTTATTTTTGCTTTTCTACTAGTTCCCAAAATTTTTTCTTTCTTTTTTTGTTTTTTATTTGTTAATCTTTATTATTATTATTTTTACTACCCTTTTAATTTTCATTCATTTAGGCCCAAGATGACAGTAATCCTTAGTCCAAAATTAAACTAAACAGTTTTTTTTTTCATCATTTTTATTCTTATTAAAATACTACACTAAACATAACATAAAAATAAAAAATAATAAAAAAGTGAAAATAGAAGCAACACAAAAACAGAAATCAAAGAAACAGGGAACCTGGTCTCAACGTGGGACAACAGGGCAGAGACGGCGGAGCAAGCTTGAGACACAGATGATAGGTAGCAGCATTAGCAGCGGATCTGGCGTTCGGTTGGGGCAAGGGCGATTGCTAGGGTTGCAAAGGGGTTGAGGTGCGACGACTGGTGGTGTGTGGATGATGACGACGGTAGCGGCATGGGTTAGGCAGCGATGTGGGTCGTTGTGGTAGCCGGAGGTGGTGTTGACGGAGGGGCAGAGATGGTGTAAGGGGTGGGGTTCGATTTTTTGGTTTTGGATGATGACCTCTAATTCTGGGTTGCTGTTGGAGTTGTATCCAGTGGGCAGGTTCTGGGACGGGTTGTGTGGTGGTGAGCGATGGTGGCGCGCGCAGAAGAACGGCGGCTGGGTCACGGTTCTGATGTGATTTCTGGGTATGGGTAGTTGTTGGCTTGGTGGATGGTGGTGGGAGTTGTGACGTAGATCTGGGTGGACCTACGACAAGGTGGTCCTGGGCTTGCGGTGGTGCATGGCTGGATGAAGGTTGAATGGTTCTGGCGTGGAGGCACGATACGGTGCACGTGGAGGTGAGACGCAGCAGCGGCAGTGGAAACAAGGAGGCGTCTGGACTTGGTGGCTACGACGGGAAGGAGTCCGGGATGGATGGGGGCTGAGGTATGACTGCGAGGCTATGGTTTGTGTATGTTTGAAGGTGGCAGGGGACTGGTGGCTCGCGGTTTGGGCATGGCTAGGCTCAGATAGAGGAAGCTCTTGGTGGCTGGAGTTTGGGACATGGGTGGTTGTTGGTGTTTTGTGGTGATGGTGTCAGTTTAAAGGGAGCTCAAGGTGGTTTTGCTAGTTGATGGTGATGAGAAGGGGAAGGTTGGCGCAGTTGCATGGTTTAGGGAAGGTGGTGAAAATGTTGAAGATGAGTATGGCTGAAAGATGATGAAACTTGGAAGCAGATAGTGTTTTTTTTTTTTTTTTTTGGTGATGATGATGTGGATTTTGTTCTAGTGTTGGAAGAAGGTTGTTGATGGTGAAGGTTGGAGGCCAAGGGTTTTAGGCAAAGGCAGAAGGTTATTGAAGAAATGATGGTGTTGGACGTAGGGTGAAGGATGAAAAATCTGTTAGTTGCTATAGGGTGAGAGAAAAGAAGGAACAAAGATTGCTAGGGTATTTTTTGTGTGATCCTTATGTGTGTTGCTTGCCTCCTTTTGTGCATTGTTCCTTGGTTATTTGTAGGGTTGAATCATATTTCAAAACCATTTGATTTGCAGGTGATTGGAGACAAATTAGAGAAGAAATCACATCAAACATTTCAATTGAAGTCAAAAAGAGAAACTTAACATTTTAGGGGTGGCAGAGATATGTGATTTTTGGAGTTACTGATAGAGAGTGAGCAGTTAGGGTTTGGATGCAAGCAGGGAGATAGGTTAGGTGAAAGTGATGGATTCGAGTTGACCTATATTTGATGGGTCACAAATTGGTTTGAGCTTAAGATGGGTAGTTTGAGAAAAAATGGGTTAAATTTATGCAAGAAAGTTGAATAATCTTTTTTATTTTTTTAATTTCATTTTTATTTTATTTTATTTTGAATAAAAAGGTTTTAATGACTCGGACAAAATTAGGTGTTCTCAGTTGCTCCTCTTTACTTGTTTCTTATTAGATAGAAAGAATAACTGTAGATTTCCATATTATCATTGTAAGAAACGTCGGAAGACATGAACTCGAATTTTGTTCGGAAATGCATAAAATGATACAAAATGAAAAATAAATACAAAATAATGTGAGAATAATAAAATGCGAAGTATAGATGCGCTCAAAAGTAAATGACAAAAATTTAGAATGTAGAGAGCTGATGCGTACAAAATAAATGACAAGAGCTGATGCGCTTAAAAGTAAATGACAGGAATTTAAATGCAAAGAACCAATGTGCTCAAAATAAATGACAAGCATTTAAAATGCAAGGAGTTGATGCACTCAAAAGTAAATGACAGAAATTTAAAATGCAGAGAGCCGATGCACTCAAAAGGAATTTAAAATGCAAGAAGCCAATGCGCTTAAAAGTAATTTAAAATGCAAAGAGCTAATGCGTTCAAAAGTAAATGATAGAAATTTAAAATATAAGGAGCCGAATTGCTCAAAATAAATGACATGAAAACATTTGTGCCAGTTAGACATGGATTTAAAATCTTTTTCTTCTCTCTGTTTTTCTTTCTTTACTTTCCCCCCCTTTTTATTATTATTAAAAATCATTTGAACCAACAACAACTCTGGAACGCTTTGACCAATCAAACCATTGTTCACGTGGTTTTCTTCATCAGACCCTTCGGTTGGCTTGGAATCCTCTTGACTTGCTCATTTCCCTTCTTCATTTCATTTTTATTTTACCTTGACCCCCCATTTTCTTCTTGGCAATGAAAGCTTATGTGACTAGCATTGTAATAATTTCCAACAAATGCCACATTGAAATCTGTGCTTTGAGCTACTGAGATCTTTTAGTCCAACTCAATCATTGAAGAATTGCTATTCGAATTATCAAATCAAATTACTGACCTTAAATTTATCTTATTTGAGACATAACTTAATGAGTAAACATGTATTCACGAATGGACAAAAATTCATTGAATGAATAAACTTCCTTTCATTACTCTAGTAATCTAACCGTACATGAACTTTTGGTAAGGCACATACTTAAAGAATGAAAACGTAGAAACAAAAGAAAGTTATAAGGATTTTATAAAAAAATTTGCCCTAGTATTGGTTCCTTGTCCCTCATCCAATTGATTCCCTACAATTGCTTGATAACTTAACCGATATCTCTGTTGCTACTTCCTTTAACACATCTTCTCCTTAATCTTTCAGAAATTTTGCCTCAGTTTGACCAATTGAATGCAAACAAAGTTGCCCCTATGTAGCCAATCGAACGCAAATAAAAATTGCCCCAATTTGGTAAACCTTTCAAGGAGTTTCAGGCCATCTTTCTTTGAGATTTTGTCTATTTATTTGCCTTAACTTTTGCTTAGGCAGCCCTTTTGAGTTTTCAACTTAACGAGCATTTTTTTAGGCATAAAATCTCTTGACAAAATCAGTGTTTACGGGCCTTGACAATTCTTCTTCATCCATATTTTGAAAAATTAACGCTTCTCCTGAAAATGTCTGGTTAACTATGTAAGGGACTTCATAACTCGGAGCCCATTTTTCTCTAGCATCCTCTTGATTAGGAAGAATCTTCTTTAAAACCAAATCTCCTAAACAAAATTCTCTGGGACGAACTTTCTTGTTAGAGGCTCTAGCCATTATGCTTTGATACAATTGTCCATGACAAATAACTGTCAATCTTTTCTCTTCTATCATATTCAACTGCTCATATCGAGTCTTCACCCATTCGGATTCCTCCAATTCTACTTCAATCAAAATCCTTAGAGAAGGAATCTTAATTTCTATGGAAGAGACAGCCTCCATCCCATACACCAAAGAGAAATGTGTTGCCCTAGTGCTCGACCATATATTGGTACAATACGCGTGCAAAGTATAGGGTAATATTTCATGCCAGTCTTTGTAGTTCACAACCATCTTAGTAATAATTTTCTCGACATTCTTATTTATTACTTCAACTGCATCATTCATCTGATGCCTGTAGGGAGCTGAATTATGATGCTTGATTTTAAAATTTTCAAAAAACTTATGAATCTCAACACCATTGAGATTGGTAGCATTATCTATTATTATCCTTTTTGGAATTTCATATCTGCAGATAATATCCCTTTCGAGGAATTTCAAAAGCACTTTTTAAGTGACATTGGCATGAGAGGAAGCTTCTACCCACTTGGTGAAATAGTCAATTGCCACCAAAATAAAATGATGACCATTGGAAGCTTTGGGGTTAATGAGTCTGATGACATCTTAATTTTCCCCACATTGAGAAAGGCCACAGTGATACCAAGTTGTGCAAGGGGAATGAAGGTGCCTTGACTTGATATGCACATATCTGACATTTTTGACACTTTCGAACATATTCTATGCAGTCTGTTTCCATAGTGGACTAATAATAACCACTCCTTAGAATTTTTCCTGTCATCATATGACCATTAACATAAGTTCTACAGATTCCTTCATGGACTTCAATCATGATTATACGAGCTTCACGAGCATCCACACATCTAAGCAAAGTGTCATCATGACTCCTTTTGTACAAAACCTCCTCGTTCAAGGAAAATGTCATTGCCAACTGACGAATAGTCTTCTTATTCACCTCATTTGCCCCAGTTAGGTATTCTTTATGCTGAATGTACTGCTTGATATCATGATACCAATGTTTACCATTTGACTCACCTTCCACATTAGCACAATATGCAAGCTCACTTTGTGTCTTCACTTGGATGGGTTGGACATTATTGTGAATATCCAACTTTGTCATTACAGCCAAAGTGGCCAAGGCATCTACAAACTGATTCTTGTATTGAGTCAAATGGGAGAAGGTCAACTCCTCAAACTTCTCAATCAATCGGGTCAAATACTTTTGATAAGGCACCAACTTTGGATCTTTGGTTTTCCATTCACCGTTCACCTAATAAATAATGAATGCTGAATTTCCAAATACTTTTAGCTGCTTGACCCCTAAGTCGATTGTAACTTGTAAACCACTAGCATAGGCCTCATATTTCACAACATTATTAGCACATTCAAAATCCAACTTGATAGCAATTGGGTATTGTTTTCCAGTTGGTGAAACAACCACAACTCCTATGCCACTACTATACATGTTGATTACTCCATCAAAATACATCTTCCAAACAGGGTCTTCTTCTTCTCCTACCACTGTCAATATTTCTTCATTAAGGAATTCGAATGTTACTAGTTGTCCACCCTTAAGAGGGTTATCAACTAAATGATCAGCAATTGTACTTCCTTTGATGGATTTCTGAGTCATGTACTTGATATCAAATTTTAATAATATCACATGCCATTTTGAAACCCTTAATGAAACACGAGGTCTTTTAAATATATACTTCAGAGGGTCCATTCGAGATATCAACCAAGTGGTGTAATACAACATGTATTGCCTTAGCCTTTTTGAGATCTATACTAGAGCACAACAAGTCTTCTCAATAGCCATGTAATGGGCTTCACAGTCATTAAACTTCTTACTCAGATAATAAATTACCCGCTCCTTCTTTCCTAATTCATCATATTGCCCCAAAATTGCTCCCATTGAGTTTAGTAGTACGGTTAGGTACAATATCAAAGGACGACTTGATGTAGGTGGTACCAAAATAGGAGGATTCATTAAATAAGCCTTTATCTTATCAAAAGCTTCTTGACATTCTTTATCCTATTCACCTGGATGATGCTTCTTCAACAGCTTGAATATAGGCTCACAAGTGCTGGTCAAGTTAGCAATGAATCTAGCAATGTAGTTAAGTCTCTCGAGAAAGCTTCTCACTTCACGCTCCGTCTTAGGATTATGCATCTCTTGTATTACTTTTACCTTATCCGGATCCACCTTTATTCCTTCTCTACTAATGACGAACCCTAGTAGTTTTCCAATAGATGCCCCAAAAACACATTTAGCAGGATTCAACCTCAACTTGTACTTTCTGAATCTTTCAAACAACTTACGTAAAACCGCCACATGACTTTCCATTTCTCTAGACTTGGCGACTATATCATCCATGTACACCTCAATCTCCTTATGCATCATGTCATGAACTAGCGCAACCATGGCACGTTGGTAAGTAGCCTCAACATTCTTTAATCTAAACGACATCACTATGTAGCAAAATGTTCCCCAAGGAGTGATGAAAGTGGTTTTTTCTTTGTCATTTACATCCGTGGGGATTTGATTATACCCTGAGTATCCATCCATAAATGAAAACCGATGATTCTTAGCAGTGTTATCAACCAGAACATCAATATGAGGGAATGAGAAATCATATTTCAGATTAGCCTTATTTAGATCCCTATAGTCCACACACATTCTGACTTTTCCATCCTTCTTAGGCATAGGCACAATATTGACTACCTACTCTGGGTGTCTTGACACTTCCACAAATCTTGCTTCTAGATGCTTAGTCACCTCCTCCTTGATCTTCAGGGATATATCAGGATGCATCATCCTTAACTTCTGTTTCTTTACCTCAACATTTGAATATAGTGGGATTTTATGTGACGCTATCTCTGGATCTAATCTAGGCATATCCTGATAAAACCAAGCAAAGACATCCATATACTTTTTGAATAGTGCAATCATTTCTTCATGCTCGGGGTTTTCTGCGGATATAAGTTTGCCCCAAATGGTTTTATATGTTAAGTTTTGATGATGACAAATACAAGACAAAAAGAATACTTTGCTTATGTTCTGTTGCATCCTATATAGAGCATATCCATTGATAAATATCTTATTTGGATGTGTCTATGAAAGTCTTATATGCATGTTAAACTAACTAGAGTTATACATTTATGATTCATGCATATGAAGATATTGAATTGTGAATTTAGACTAACTATGCTTGTTTAAGTGAGTAATACTTTGTAGGATAGTCCAAGTACCAAGAATGAGCTTGCAATCAAGAAAGGAAAAGATATATATTAATCTCAACACAAGGAGAATGTGAATGACTATTTCATGAAGGTATTGATAACATCAAAGTCTTGTCAAAGACCAAGTCCAAAGGAAGATTAACTGGTATAGCTTTTAGGACTTAGGGTCTTTATGTAAGAAGCCTTATGAATATCTCAAATATATTTTTCAAATCTTTACAAATGGTTTTCACATGTTAAAATGTCCAACAAACAAGTTTTGAAAAGCTAGTTATGGTAATAGTTCAAATCCTTGAAAATTAGCAAAGTTTGAGTTTTGCAAAACTGACCTTTGGTCACTCTTTTGATCATATATTTCAAAATATTTTAAATTTTGTTTGAAACTTCTTTCATTTGAAAATAGACTCAAAGATCTTTCCAATGACTGGTCATTTGTTTTAAACAGATAAGAAATGAAGAAGTTATGACCTTTTGAAGTCAGTTGTTGAAATCAGGAAGGTGTATTCGAATACGAGCATGTGGTAGTCGAATACCACAGCTTAGAAAACGTTCCAGAATGGGTTTTAAATAGAGGCATTCGAATACCTCTTTTGGTATTCGAATAACAAACTTCTGAACAGCCTTTTTAACGTGTTTTAAATAGAGGCATTCGAATACCTCTTTTGGTATTCGAATAACAAACTTCTGAACAGCCTTTTTAACGTGTTTTAAATAGAGGTATTCGAATACCTCATGTTGGTATTCGAATAACCCATATAAATTTGTTTTTCGCAATGGTTTATAAACAGTGGTATTCGAATACTGATTTATGGTATTCGAATAAACACGTCTTTTACGAATTAAAATATGGAAACAAACGGCCATATTCTCATAATAATTATGGTTTTAATTACACCCAACGACTATTTTCTATTTGGCTCTATAAATAGAGACCATGGGTCTCATCTGCAACAACCCCAGCTATTTGTTTAATTTGCGCTTGCTCTGAAAAATGTGATTTATATTTTACGCTTATTTTCTATACTCTTTTTGCTAAAACTTTGAGATATCCCTTGAGAGCCTCTTAGCACTTCAAATTGTATTATTTGCTCTAAGTGAGAGTTTCTCTTCATCTATATTTCTGTTCTTCTACATTGAGGGTGAGGTATCCTTCAAGATTTGTAAAGGGGGTGAGGTATCCCTCTAAGGTTTGTATAAGGGTGAGGTATCCTATGGTGAGACTTTAGCACAAGGGTAAAGTTTCCTGTGTGTGAAAAGTGCTCTTTTATGTATAACGGTTGTAAGCACCTATTGAAGCTTATACATATAGTGGAAAATCTCGAAGCTTGTGTTTGGGATCGGACGTAGACCACAAGTGGTTGGTGGTCGAACCAGGATAAATATCGTGCCTGCTCTTCTTCTCTTTATCTTTTTATTTTATGCAATCTTTATTTTACGTAATTTTATATTATTGCATACTTATTCATTTGCTGCTCTTAAAGTTTTTATTCTTTATCTCGTAATTATTTCTCTTTTATTTAATTGCTTAAATATTTATGTTTATTTCAAGAACTTTTGTGAAAAATTTTTAATACCCAATTCACCCCCCTCTTGGGTAATGGTTGCCATGACTAACAAGTGGTATCAGAGCTTCGTGCTCTGGTGAAAGCTTAACCGCTTAGAGTTAAAGATCCTTGTTTATTAGCAACCTTAAAAGTTTTTCAAAATGGAAGGTTTTGAAATTGATAAACCACCATTCTTTGATGGTGTGCATTTTGTTTATTGGAAAACTAGAATAGAGTTTTATATGCAATCTATTGATTTGGATTTGTGGGATATTGTGTTAAATGGATTTACTTACAGATCAAAACAAATTTGGAATAGTTTTGACAAAAAATATTTTTCTTTAAACATTAGAGTTATGCAAATTTTGAGAAGTTATTTGAATGATGATGCTTATGGTAAAATTAAGAGTTGCTCTAGTGTTAAAGATATATGGGATGCTCTTAATGCTATTTATCTTGCTAACGATGATTTTGTGTATAAAGTTGTATATAGAAAGTAAGAAGAGCAAAAGTCATTGAAGGAAGCCTGTCATGAAACGCATGCTCAAAGAGATGTTCAAACTACTGAAGCAAGCCAAATGCCTCTTGGTGACGATGATGCTCAATTTGAAGAAGAGGCAAAGCAAAATAAAATTGATGAGGAAGAAGGTGATTCCCTTCAAGAGCCAAGTGTGCTAGAAATTGCGACTACTTCTTATATGGCTAAAAAGGACTTTGAGGTAAATAATTCTAAATTATATTATAGTCCTTCCTATGATGAGTTGCAAAGTGCATATAATGAATTGTATGATGGTTTGTTGAATTTAGAAAAGAAAAACTTATTGTGTTTGGAAAACATTTCCTCGATTGAAAATGAAATTGAGACTTTAAAAAATGAATATGCTTTTCTTAATGAGGAAATACCTTTGAAATATGAAACCTCATCTTCTTGTGAAAAATGCGTTAATTTAGAAAATCAAGTTGATGACTTATATTTTGAATTTGCCAAAGCTAATTATTGTAATTGTTTAAATTCTATACCTGTTAATAAGAATAAAATTAATGTTATTACATGTGAAAATTCAAGCAAGGCTTATGGTAAAATTATTTTAGAATATAATAACAATAAAATGCTTAAGTTTTTCAAAAATGATATTCAAATGATTAAGCCATCATTAAATTCAATTATTTGTAATTTTTGTGGTCATCTAGGACATATTTCGCATTTATGCAATTATAGAAGAAATTATTATATGAGAAATTGTATGGTATGAGTTCCTAAAGATCCTAAAGGCCCTAATACTAACATCCAAGGACCCAAAATGAAGTGGGTACCAAAGTGTCCTCCTAGTGCTTCAATTATGTAGAATATTTCTCAAAAGGATGGACAAATTGGTCAAAATAAAGAGGAATCATCAAGGAGAATGCTTCCAAAGCCTAATGATAGAAACTTTGGTCAAAGAATGAAGATGGTTTCAACCAAAGCTTCTCAAGTACAAAATGTAGAACTTGCAAAGTTCAAGACTCCAAAAGAGAAGCAATGGATAAGAAAAAGTATTTCCTTGATTACCAAGGTTAAGGTATCAAAAGTTTTTACCTCTTATGCACACTCACATGCAAAGTCAATAAATTTGAGGTATATTCCTTGTAGGCCTTAATTGATTAATAGAATCATGTGTACTTAATAAAATTTGAATATTATGTTTAGCACATGATTATATTCCTGCTACACCCTTTGCTCACTGTCTTGTATATTTATTGATCATAAGATAATCTATGACTATGTATGTTTGCTATGCTTTAAAATTGTCTATACATCATGAAAGTAAGCATGCTATCAACTATGTGCTTAATGGTATTTAATTATTTAATTTATTGTGCTCAATTTACATATTATGGAAAAATTAATCTTTATGAGAGCATAATAGATTAATTTAAAAAAAAAAAAACTAACACACAAGGACCCAAGAAAATGTAGGTACCAAAAGTCAAAAATTAAAGTGTGTTGTAGGTGTGCTTGAAGGCCAAGAAGTGACTTTGATATCTTGAAAGTGGCTGCTCCAAGTACAAAGACCAGAAATAATTTCAAGCTCACTTCCTTGTCTCCATGAAGCATGGACTTGCAATCATTGAATAAGTGAAACTTGTGTTATGATTTTCTAGCCTTATATCTTGAACATGTTTCTACACGTCAATATGCTAGATAAAGTATTTCCATCAACAGGTATGCTTTTATTTCTCAAAAATGCTTTTTCTGGACATAGATATGTGTTTTTCTTGTTTACTTATTCGAATACCTTATTCCATTGATGTTATACGTGAAAATTTGTGTTTTTCTGTCAAGGCTATTCGAATACCAACATGGTTATTCGAATACCTTACTTCAGTACAGCTTTTCTAAAAGCTGGTGTATTCGAATACCTAAGAAGCATTCGAATACCCTGAGGCCAATCCTTTTCAGTTTTCACTCAGCTTCTCTGGAGTATTCGAATACCTTTATGAAGTATTCGAATACTTGCTCCTCTGGCCTTCTCTTCTTTTTCTGAGAGTTTTCGAATACCATCAGGGATATTCGAATACCCTGCGGCTTCCTGTTTCAGTTTCTCTCTGGAGTATTCGAATACTTTGTGAAAAGCATTCGAATACCATCGTTTGGGAGCCAAACCAGTATGGCCATCTATTCGAATACCTGGGTAGGTATTCGAATACCCTCTATCAGAAGGGTGCCCCTACTGCCTCTGCTGCTGCTACTGCTGTTTTTCCTACCCCTGCTTTATTTTAAAAGTTTCTGTTACATTTATTATTGTATATGTTGCCTAGCATTAATAATGAATATATGCTAAATTCTTTGTTTGTTTTGTCTGAAAATATACACTTAATGATATGTATAAAAAATGCAAATGCTTAACCAAATGTAATTGGTTATTATTTTGATGAATATATGTACTTAGCTAATTTGATTAATGGAATGAAATATTTTTTTTTCTTTTCTTGTAAACTCATTTGTTGTTTTGCCCTTACTGTTTTGAATGCTTATTTGCTTATGAGTTTGGCATAATGACTAACCTCTATGGATCCAAAATTGATGGATACCAAAGAAAGTACTTTGAATTATTTTGTAGGGTGTCAACTTCCTCAAGCAAGCATTTAAATGAAATAAATTCATTCAACTTGAGGATAGTAAAAGGATTCAACTTTTAAAGGGAGTGCAAAGAATTTCTATTCCCTCATGAAAACTTGAAGCTTGGAAGTTGGTGGAAGTGAGAGTCACTTACAAAAGCTCAAAGAGTACACTTTCGGTGACATCATTCTCTTATCCTTATTTAAGCTTTAAATTGAATATCATATGATATTTGGATAAGTAGAGATTTATTTTTTTTATGCCTTAACATGTCTTAAGTTGTAGCATTATGTTTTAAAAGTATCTTTACATATGCTAACATGCTAGATAAGTACATACCTTATTTGGAATGACATGTTTTATAATAATATTTCTTATCTTGAGCTTGTGACCATCTCTTAGTTTAAATATGACAGTTCACATGCTCATAAGTAGTTTTAATCCTTTCTCTTTGATGCTTAATTGTCTTATATACTCACTTGGAGATTGGAAAGTAAAATGTTATATGTTTTCTTGTTTGAAATTGCTTGATATATTTATATCTTGAAAACAAGAAGTAAATGATTCTTTTTTTTTTGTCTTGAACTCGCCTTTGAACTTCAATTTTTTTTATGAAGTATATCTTGAAATGAATCATAAATGGTCTCAAAGTTATAGTTCCATGGTTTTTCAATTCTCTCATTATAATAAGGGACATTTTGTTCTTGACTGACATGTGCATACTAAGATTCCTTACTTGATATTACATGCCTAACATGATTATTGTTTGCCCCAAAATGCTTATATAAGTTTTGATATTGATCATGTATTTCTTGATAAACTTGAATCATGTCTTAAAATGCTTAAACTATTTTTTTTGGATTCAAGTGCATATGTGCTTCATGCATTCTTGTTAGAACTAATATTGCATGATTGATAATGTGATACATACTTTAAAATTATTTATCAAACTGAATTATGCTTATAAATGGGCTTATATGATATTTGATGCTAACCTATGTCTTGGAGGACTTTTAAAGGTAGCTTTGCAAGTCTCTCTATGTATTTCAATTATAGCGATCAGATTTTGTACATACGAGCATATATGGATAAATGAGAAAAGCTAAATGGAGTTCAAATGAAGAGGAAGATAAAGAAGACTTTCTCTAGTGCAATGGAACGAAGAACTCAAAGGAAGAAAGCTTAAAGTTAAAGGACTAATAAAGAAGGATCATCACTCTTTATCTGACTCAATAAGTATCTCTATCCCTTAGCTTTTATGGTATGTCATATGAATTGTATGATACTTATTGATAAATTAATCTTAAATGACTAGATGCTTTCCAAGGAATATATGTGTTTTTTAATATAAAATATCTCTACCCTTCCAAAATGCTTTTGAAAATATAATGTGCTCTTGTAAAATTCTTTTTGAAAGGGGGAGAAGTTTTAAAATGTTTTTTGTTTGAGGAATTAAGAAGATGTATATTTGATAATATGCATATTTTGAGATCTACAACTCAAGGGAGCCTAGCTCTTGAGTTGTTTATATCTCTTGCCTTACATCCTTGTTTGATTGCATAAAGTGTTTTATTGCTATCATATGCTAAATGCTACTTTTTGAAAGGGGGAGAAGTTTTAAAATGTTTTTTGTTTTGAGGATACTTGTAAGATGGTATGTATGTGTGCCTTCTCCCTGCGCTTACTGTTTGCCCTACAATGTTAATATACAAATATATGACAAACATTGCATGAATAATCCTCTATATCTTGCAAGCATATTTGCGTCATCTCTCTATTTTTGAATCATATGTAAAATCTATAAGGGGGAGAAAATTTTTCAAAGCCTTTTTGTTGATGTCAAATAGGGGGAGTGAAAATTGGAAAGAAAAATATATGCTTGATATGCTTATTGTTTGATATGCTTACATGAATATCCATTCTTGAATATTGCTCATCAACATATTTTTTTCTTTAGTGATTTGTCATCATAAAAAAGGGGGAGATTGTGGATATAAGTTTGCTCCAAATAGTTTTATATGTTAAGTTTTGATGATGACAAATACAAGACAAAAAGAATACTTTGCTTATGTTCTGTTGCATCCTATATAGAGCATATCCATTGATAAATATCTTATTTGGATGTGTCTATGAAAGTCTTATATGCATGTTAAACTAACTAGAGTTATACATTTATGATTCATGCATATGAAGATATTGAATTGTGAATTTGGACTAACTATGCTTGTTTAAGTGAGTAATACTTTGTAGGATAGTCCAAGTACCAAGAACGAGCTTGCAATCAAGAAAGCAAAAGATATATATTAATCTCAACACAAGGAGAATGTGAATGGCTATTTCATGAAGGTATTGATAATATCAAAGTCTTGTCAAAGACCAAGTCCAAAGGAAGATTAACTGGTATAACTTTTAGGACTTAGGGTCTTTATGTAAGAAGCCTTATGGATATCTCAAATATGTTTTTCAAATCTTTACAAATGGTTTTCACATGTTAAAATGTCCAACAAACAAGTTTTGAAAAGCTAGTTATGGTAATAGTTCAAATCCTTGAAAATTAGCAAAGTTTGAGTTTTGCAAAACTGACCTTTGGTCACTCTTTTGATCATATATTTTAAAATATTTTGAATTTTGTTTTGAAACTTCTTTCATTTGAAAATAGACTCAAAGATCTTTCCAATGACTGGTCATTTTCTCTAAACGGATAAGAAATGAAGAAGTTATGACCTTTTGAAGTCAGTTGTTGAAATCAGGAAAGTGTATTTGAATACATGACATGTGGTATTCGAATACCACAGCTTAGAAAACGTTCCAGAATGGGTTTTAAATAGAGGCATTCAAATACCTCTTTTGGTATTCGAATAACAAACTTCTGAACAGCCTTTTTAACGTGTTTTAAATAGAGGCATTCGAATACCTCTTTTGGTATTCGAATAACAAACTTCTGAACAACCTTTTTAACGTGTTTTAAATAGAGATATTCGAATACCTCATGTTGGTATTCGAATAACCCATATAAATTTGCTTTTCACGATGGTTTATAAACAGTGGTATTCGAATACTGATTTATGGTATTCGAATAAACATGTCTTTTACGAATTAAAATATGGAAACAAACGGCCATATTCTCGTAATAATTATGGTTTTAATTACACCCAATGGCTATTTTCTATTTGGCTCTATAAATAGAGACCATGGGTCTCATCTACAACAACCCCAGCTATTTGTTTAATTTGTGCTTGCTCTGAAAAATGTGATTTATATTTTACGCCTATTTTCTATGCTCTTTTTGCTAAAACTTTGAGATATCCCTTGAGAGCCTCTTAGCACTTCAAATTGTATTATTTGCTCTAAGTTAGAGTTTCTCTTCATCTATATTTCTGTTCTTCTACATTGAGGGTGAGGTATCCTTCAAGATTTGTAAAAGGGGTGAGGTATCCCTCTAAGGTTTGTATAAGGGTGAGGTATCCCTGCAGGCTGAGACTTTAGCACAAGGGTAAAGTTTTCCTGTGTGTGAAAAGTGCTTTTATGTAACGGTTGCAAGCACCTATTGAAACTTGTACATATAGTGAAAAATCTCGAACTGTATTTCGGGGACTAGACGTAGACCACAAGTGGTTGGTAACTAGGATAAATATCGTGCCTGCTCTTCTTCTCTTTATCTCTTTATTTTATGCAATCTTTATTTTACATAATTTTATATTATTGCACACTTATTCATTTGCTGCTCTTAAAGCTTTTATTCTTTATCTCGCAATTCTTTCTCTTTTATTTAATAGCTTAAATACTTGTGTTTATTTCAAGAACTTTTGTGAAAAGTTTTTAATACCCAATTCACCTCCCCTCTTGGGTAATGGTTGCCATGACTAACATTTTCCACCATTTTCAACTCATTTTTCTTTTCATTTGTCCCCTTGTTAATCACCTCTACTACCTCGCCATTCAAGTCAGATCCCTTCTTTGAATATTCCAATAATTTTGTAAATTTATCGACAACTTCCTCATCTTCACCAGATCTATGATATTCTTCATCACACGTTGCATGGGAATCAATTGATGAGTTTTCGAGATCCCTTTCATGAGGCGAACTTTCTACAAAACTCAAATCCTTAGAAAGTAATTTGTGTGGAGTTGGAAAGGTAAAATAGAGTAAGAATGACAAAGCAAGAATTATATAAATGGACCAACAACAAGATATTATATAGAAATGTAAAATGAAAATTGATAAATGCAAAAGGACAAGCCAAGAGTGCAACGAGGAGGAATGATGAATATTCATGCAAATTCATTTAGCTAATGTCTCAAGTAGCATAAATATAAGCTCAAAACATAGCTAGTCTTAAATATATGCTTAGTACAATATAACCAGATAATTACTTGGAAACAATCACATCAATCATTGGTTCAGATTTCCAATTCTTCAGTGGCTCCTCATTAGTAAAAGAACGGATTGCCTTGCACGCTTCTGGGTTCTCTTCATGCAATGCATTAATAGTGAGATGGCATTGAGGGTGAATGACTTCTTCAGATATGATTATCTTAGCTGGTGCTGGGAATGTTTCCCTCAAGCGAGAAATGTGCTTTATTTTGCCTTTATCATTCTTTTTTCCCAAAGCCATGCTCCCTATTCTTTCCTCCAGAGATGCTTTGTACCCCAACCTAAACTTCTCTAACTTTTCTAGGAATGACACTGGCGATTGAGTACCTTGCAGTTATGAGCCCAAGCCTTTTCCTTCTGGTATGCACTATTAGCCATAATCTGGGCTACCACCTGATTCACACTTTGTGTTAGGGATTCATTCCTTCCTAGTCCAGTCTCAACTACTTCAAAATAGTGCCATAAATTCTACTCATCTTTCTCTGCACTCTCCACATATGGCACTAAAATTGGTTTTGATAACCTAATTTCTTTCTCTCCGTGTATGGTAATGACTGACCTATTTTTGATGTATTTAACATTCTGATGCAGGGTGGAAGAACAACATTAGCAACATGGATCCATGGTCTCCCTAGGAGCTTGGTGTAACCAGGCTCAATATCCATGACTTGGAACAATACTTGAAAATTACTTGCACTAATCTCTAGTAGTAATGCCATCTTTCCCAAAATATCTCTCCTATTTTCGTCTAATGCTCACACCACCATTTCTCGAGGTGATAGTTCATCCTCACTTATTGATAATGAGGTTAGAGTCAACTTGGGTAGGATATTCAATGCAGACCCCTAATCAATCAAAACCTTTGCAACTATATACCCTTTACATTTGAGGTTTATGTGTAAGGCCCGTGGATTTTTCTCAGATCGAGAAGTGATCTCTTCATCAGTAAATGTGATCATGTTAACGCGTTTCACCGAGTCCACCATGTTGACAACATTTTCAGGGGTAACATCGAGTTTGACATAGGCCTCATTCAGAACTCTTAGTAACGCCTTTCGATGTAACTCAAATGTTAATACGAGTGACAATAAAGATATTTTGGCTGGAGTCTTCTTCAACTGTTCCATCACGTCATATTCACTTTGCTTCATGATCTTCAAGAATTCTTCTTCCATTTCCTTCCCTTTCTCCTCTTCTCTTGAGGTTTCTTGCCTACTCCCTTCTTTAACATTCTTTCTCTTCTCTACTTCTCATGAGCTATAGGCATCACCCACTCCTTGTAATTCCTCCTACTCCAACCATATTAGTCACCGACTCTTCCTCTTAATGTATTTTAGCAACTCGGGACCTCGAAGTCTTTTCCCTAACTCCCTTTGTGTCTACCTTAGTTTTATAATTCTATGGCACTGTGTGGGTATCACTATAAGCAAATGGCATTGGCTTCTTAACTGTCACTACTACCTTTCTTAGCATCGAAGCTTGGTTGAGAGGTGGCACATTAAGCACAAAGCGTTCAACCACATTGACCTCTTCAGAGGAAACTAACACTTGTCTAGCTTGTATTACTCCTAAAGTGAGTAATCTCTGGATTCGGACCTTAAAGTCCCAACAATTCTCGATATCATATCCCATTCCCCCATAATGATAAGCACAACTTAACTCTTCATTCTGCTTCTCCTTTTCTTTCATCGTTGCAGCTGGCGTAGTGATACTATAACCTGCTTTCTTCAACCCTTCAAATATTTTAGCCATCAGCGTACGCAAGCTCGTGACCTTTTTTATTGGTGATCCTCTATCTCCAAAGCATTTACCTCATTCCTTCCACCATTATTAGGAATTGGGTTGTTGACAATATTGGATCTACCCTTCTCTTGAATGTCAAGCTTTCTACAAGAAATTAGCTTCTTTACTGCAATCTTGAAAGATTAACAATCTTTAATTAAGTGCCCTAGGATATCCATGTAGTATTTGCAAGTTAAATTCAGGTTATATCACGTTGGGAATGGTGGCTCAAGGGCACGTACAAAATTTTCAGAGATGAGGTGAGCATCAAACAACCTTTGGAATAAGTCTGTATTTGAAATGGATAATTTTAGGAAAGGGGTAGGTTTTGGGAGTGGAAGCAACCTTGATTTTGGAAGTTTAGCCGAGGTTGTGGGTAGCTTAGGTAATTTTGCGGAGGTGCTAGTGGATATCCGGTATAGGTTAGGCGAGTTGGTACATATGGTTGTGGTGTGAAAACATTGTTAATTTGGAATTGTGGAGTTGGGGTGATGTTTGTGGTTGGCACAGTTTGGTGGAGTGGGTAATAATGAGGCGTAGGTGTTTGATATGGAAAGTGAAGGTTAGGGTTATATGGTGGTTGATGACTTGGGTATTGTGGTGAATATCGAGGTCTAAAGGTCTGTTGGTCTTGGACATAATTCACTTCAGGTTCTTTCTTTTTTGGCTGGAATCCCTTCTTAGGAATGGTATTCTCTGCATTGCTCACTAGCAACTTCCCACCTTTGGCTAAAATCTCAATCTTTTCTCCCACAGTAATCAAGTCAGAAAAATCTTTATAGGCTACTCTAACCATTGCTTCGATAAAAGGATTTCCTAGGGTTCCTAAGAAATATGAACACATCTCAGACAATGTCAATGGGGGTTGAACTTAAGTCGCCAAGGCTCTCCACCTTTGTGTATGTTGTTTGAAGGATTCCTCATTTCTTTTCTGCATTGAGCTCAATTGTTCCTGAGTAGGAGCTGCATCCATATTGAACTTGTATTGATCCATGAATAGACTAGCTAATTTCATCCAATGAGAAATCTTAGAGTGGTCTAATTGAAGATACCACTCTAAAGTGGGGCCCGTAAGACTCTCGTGGAAAAAGCTGATGAGGAACTCATCATCCCTGGACCAAATAATAATCTTGGTTCTATAACTAATCAAATGAAATCAAGGGTTGTCATTCCAGTCAAACTTGCCAAAATCAAAAATCTAGAAGTTTTTAGGGATCACGACATCTGTGGTAGGACACAATTCTTCTATTCTGAGAGGTCCATAAGCACTAGGACCCTTGATTTCCTTGATCTGCTCTTCCATTTTCTCCATTCAATCTTCCATTATATTGTCTTTCTCGGTCACAGTTTGACTATTGATAATCACATATTTTATACATTAATAAACTCTCATTTTTAGTTATTTACACTCTCCATGTACTTAATTGATTGAGTTTGGTTATGTTTTGTAAGTTTGGACTCAAATTGGACTTAATTGATTTTTTTAGCAAGATTTACGTCTTATACTATTTTTGTATTTTGGCCATATCTTGAGTTCTAGATATCTAATAATTATGTATTTTATCTTGTAGGAAAGATAAGAGAGAGATTTACAATTTTCATGAGAGCTCTAGGTCAAAGTCGGACATCTAGTGGAACTAATTGGGCTTGGAAATCTGAATACGAGTTTTGTGATTGGAACCTGAATAGTGTACAGTAATCAGAGCATAATTCGGGCTGTAAGATCTGGATTAGGCTGAAATTTTAGTATCTGTAAATTAAGACTCATATCTACAACTTTCATGAGAACACAAGACTCAATTTGGACTCCTTGGAGGTCATATTCGGCTTGGAAGTTAGAATAGAGGAGTTGTAACTGGGCCTAAACACTGTGCAGTAATTGGGCCATATCTCGGGCTGTAGGTGGCCTTTTGAGGTGATTCTGGTGGCATTTGAAATCTAAGACAAAAGCCTACAACTTTCATGAAGACCATATTTCAATATTCTGATGCATTCAATGACTTTAGAACTGAATGATTTCGGAGATAAAGAATCTCCATAATTTTTCACTCATCAAAAGTCATTTGGCATTTTCCACTCATTTCCTACTCATCCACTCACTCATGAATCAGCCCCCTTATTATTTTGTATCCTTAATCCTCTATAAAAGAGAGCCTTGACTAATCATTTAGGAGTCTTGGTCTTAGAGGTCAAGATCATGCTATTGTGTTATTTGTTTATCTTGTTGTAGTTTTCTTTTGTTCTAAATTGAAGTTATGTTCTTATTCTTTTTCTTCTCTCTTTCTTTTTTCTTGTCTATGAGTAACTAATTTTGATTTTACTTAGGTGAAAGGATGAAGCTTTTGGTAATAAGTTAAGGTTAGATTAATTTCTTTCTTGTGCTTAAATGATATATTATCAAGTGATCATTATACGTGTTGTATTTTGTTTTCAATTAATTTAGAAACCCTCTTTGTAAAGTAGAGATCTTCATTCATTGTAGACAAGAGGTTGGCACAATGAATGTTTGAGTTCATTTATAAGTGGTGGTGTTAATAGATGATTAAAGGAATCATAATATAATTACGTATATAATTTTTAATGAACTTTGAATGTTGTATTTTCCGATTGGAACCTTTATTATGTGTGGATTCTAATTGAGTTATAAAAAGAATTAATATTGTCCTTAATGTATTTACCAAGAGTGGATCTCCTAACCCAAGTAAGTTTTTTTTATTTGTGACCAAGTTTTATCACTTTTATTATTATGACAAAATATTTACTTTACGTCAAATAATTTTTCTTTATCAATTCCTTGTAAATCGACATCGGACTCCCAAGAATTTATTACTTGAAACAACTTATACTTGGGTTTGTAACTTTTAATCAGCATCAAGTTTTTGGCGCTGTTGCCAAGGACTTGATTTGAAGAACAAATTTATTGTGTACATATTTTGTATATATATTTATATTTTTTCTGTGGATCTTGTATATATATATATATTTCTACTCTTTTAATTTTTTTCTTTGTACATACTAACGTACTAACTCTCCTTTCTCCCTCTATAATATGCAATCATTAATGAAATAATCTTTCTTCTTCTCTTTTCTTTCATAGGAGCAAAAAATGGACTTGCCAATTCTCTCGATTTTCATATTTTAAATTTACTTTTCTGCACTTTATTTTTCGTACTTTACTTTACGTATTTTATTTTCTGTATTTTATTTCTAACTTTCTAACTTATTAACCTACTAACCTTTTAATTTTCTTGCTTACTAACTTACTAACTATCTAACTCTCTTACTAACTTTCTAACTTTGCTAACTTTTTAATTTACCTACTTCTAACATTTTAATTATCCTGCTTCTAACATTTTAATTTACTTGTTTCTAACTTTTTATTTTACATGCTTATTAACTTTTTTTGTTGGTTGGTTTATACCACACTCTTGTGAATATATATATTTGGCGGTCGGTTTATACCACACCCTTGTTAATATTTATTTATTACGTGTTAATATATATTTGGTGATTAGTTTATACTATACCATTGTTAATATTTATTTGGTGGTGGTTTATACCACATCCTTATTAATATTTAAAGGCGGGTTTACCGCTTACTTGTTTATATTATTATTATTATTATTATTATTATTATTATTATTATTATTATTATTATTATTATTATTATTTTACCATGACGGGTTTATCGCCTATTTGTTAATATTTTTTATGGAAGATTGAGCTTTGTATATGTTTTTATTTTATTTTTCTTATTTCTTCTTCTCTTTCTTCATATGTAGTTAAATTTGTGTGTTTCTAGGGTGAAGACGTAACTTGATTCAATTGACATGTATTAAGATTAAAATTTTAATTAATTTCTTTTTTATTCAATTTAAGTGCTTATTATGATTCTTAATGCTTTTATGAATTGGCCACTCATAAATTGATCTAGTGATGTATATGTAGAATCGGAAGGTTTGCATATAACTTAGACCATAAATAATAAGTGTCATGATTTATAATCATCTAGGAATAGAGGTTATAGGTTGTGTGGGATAATTGTGATATTTTCCATGAGAATCTATAAAGTAAAGGTCATACCTTTAAGAGTTAGGGTTTTGACTAAGGAATTAAGTTTTAATTAATTATTGGATTCTTCCTATCAATTGAATGATTAGAAATTAATTAGAATGAAGGTCCCAAAGCTACTATATTGTGTAACACCCCTAGATCTAGTAACCACGGCACAATCGTCATTATACCACGGTCACTAAATTTTTGGCGTGCTATAACTCAAATAATAATTTTTCAAACTTGATCATTGTGCATTTAAAGAAAATATGAGCCACGAATGAAAAATGTTTATTACATGGCTCCCAAAAATACAATCACTGAGTGAAAAATATTAAATATTTATATATATATATATATAATGAACACAAGGTACCATTAACATAGAAACGTAGCACTTACATGCCCAAATAACACAAGACATGTACCAAAGCACTAAAGGGTAAGTAGTAACCCCGGGATAGGTACTACCAGTGGACAGAGCCACTACCCCATACACAATGAAATGTTCAGTGTCTCGGTCGACATGTCAGGCATCAATGCCCCCATGAAGCTACACCCGCACGTGGCCAAGGAAATCTCGTCTCAATGCCATCACAGGAATCAGAAAGTCAACTCAACCACAACCAGCCAATTCAACCATGTCCCCTTCACAGCCTTTATCGAACATAAAAATAAAACAGGACAATACAACGAAAAGGTGAGATATCCTACATAATTACCAACATGGTAGCAAAGGAACATAACATGAATGACGTAGTCATTCCATACATACAGATATTACAAATATATTCAAGTTATCAATTTCACATATATATATCATCAGAAAAGCATATCCCATAATAATATAAATATTAACAGCACTATAACAACAGACATCCACCATAGATATATAAATAATAAATGATGTCACCACAATATGTATGTTGACCATGCCATGACAATTATGTGAACTGACCATGCATATGCACAATGCGTATGCTGACCATCCTCATGTACAATGTACTCATTTCCTACTCCATGGAGCTAGACTCAAAGTTTTCAGAGATGAATGTCCCAGAAGATCTATCCCGCCTCAATAGACAGTCTATGCCGGGCCACGAAAAGCAATAGTGCCTTGTCGGGCTGCCAGTGCATTGCAACAGTGTTCACAGTCAGGGGTATACAATGTGATAACATGATCATAAGTGAATCACCGCGCCCTGACGCCCCCATAGGTCTATTCAAGACCTCACTATTTTGTAAGTTCTCATTCACTCCTAGGCATAAAACGCCATAATTGTATAATGCACAAATGCATATTCAGCGGGATCAACCCTCTATGGTACCATTCCCAATGGTATCAAAGCAATTGTCCATACAATTTGATAACATTGTATTTTATACATTTTATAAACCTCTCACTAGGTTTCTTAAGGTTCAATTAAGCTTAATTTAGTTGGTTTTAACATATTTTATGATATTGGACCTTATTGGATCATTGAAAGAATTATTGCATGAATTAGCCTTAATTTATCTTTTTGGCAGTGTTTAGTAAAATGGCTATAACTTGAGTTGTAAATATCTGATTAATGTGATTCTAGTCTTGTAGAAAAGCTAAGACAATTCCTACAACTTTCATGAAGACCTCAAAGGCCAAATCACATGTTTGGATAACTCAAATTAGAGTTGAACCAAGAACTAGGGTGCTGATCTTGACAGCTTGACCAATGTGTACTGTTTATGACATAGCTCGGGCTATAGGATGTCAAATGGGCTGATATTTTGATGTTTGATATTTAAGACACAAATATAGAACTTTCATGTAGAACATGTTTCTAGAATCTGAGGTCTAATGGGTCATATTGGGCTTGGAAGTTAGAACAGAGGAGCTGTCACTGGGCCTGAGCAGTATGCAGTAATCAAACCATATATTGAGTTGTAAGAATGCTTTTGAACTAAAACCGACGGCATTTGAAAGCTAAGATCCAGTCCTATAACTTTCATGAAGACCACTTGGTGAGAAAATGACGAATGCAATGACTTCAGAGCTAAATAATTTCGGGAGACAAAGAATCTCCATAATTTTCCACTTATCCAAAGTCATTTGGCATTTTTCACTCATTTTCCACTCATCCACCCACTCATTAATCAGCCCCCTTGTCATTTTGTATCCCTAATCCTCTATATAAGGCACCATTGACTGCTCATTTAGGGGTCTTGGTCCTAGAGGCCAAGATCATGCTATTATGTTGTTGTAGTTTTCCTTTGTTCTAAATTGAAGTTATGTTCTTCTTCTTCTTTTTTTCTTGTCTATGAGTAACTAAGTTTCATTTTACTTGGGTGAAAGTGTGAAGCTCTTGGTAATAAAGTAAGGTTAGATTCATTCATTTCTTGTACTTAAATGATTTATTTTTCAAGCAGTCATTATATATATTGTATTTTGTTTCCAATCAAATTAGAAACCCTCATTGTAAAGTGAAGTTCTTGATTTGTTGTAAACAAGAGATTGGCACAATGAATGCTTGAACCCATTTACAAGTGTTTGTGTTAGAAACTCTCCTTATAAAGTGGAGATCTTGATTTGTTGTAGACAAGATTTTGGCACAATGAATGCTTGATCCCATTTATGAGTGGTGGTGTTAATAGATGATTAAAAGAATCATAATATAATTACGTATACAATTTTTAATGAACTTTGAATGATGTATTTTTTGATTGGAACCTCCGTTATGTGTGATAAAAGTATTCATAATCTTGTTCTTATTTTATTTACCAAGAGTGAATCTCCTAACCTAAGTAAATCTTTTTTATTTGTTGTGATAAAATATTTACTTTACCTTAATTAATTTTTCTTCATCAAGTCTCTGTGGTTGGATCTCGGACTCACTGAGAATTTATTACTTGAGATAACCTGCACTTGGGTTTGCAACTTAACTTTTAATCCTCATCAAGTTTTTGGCACCATTGCCGGGGACTTAATTTGAAGAACAAATTTTTTGTGTAAATATTTTGTATACATACTAACGTACTAACTTAGTGGGGGAATCTCTCACTTTTATTTTCTTGTACATATTAATAGTGGGGGAAACTCTTCCTTTTAATTTCTGTACATACTAACTTAGTGGGAGAATCTCTTCTTTTTATTTTCTTTGTACATATTAACTTAGTGGGGGTAACTCTCCCTTTTATTTTTTTTTGTACTTAACTAAGTTGGAAAAACTCTCCTTTTTATTTATTTTTATAATTTATTTTTTACACTTTATTTTCTTTATTTTATTTTTTATTTTTATTTTTATTTTTTTGGTGGTTGGTTTATTACCATACCTTTGTAAATATACTTATTTGGTGGTTGGTTTATTACCACACCTTTGTAAATATACTTATTTGGTGGTTGGTTTATTACCACACCTTTATATATTTATATTTGGTAGTTGGTTACTACCACACCTTGTTAATATTTATTTACTACGTATTAATATTTGGTGATTGATTTATACCACATCTTTGTAAATATATATTTGATGATTGGTTTATACCACATCTTTGTTCATATTTAATGACAGGTTTATACCGCCTACTTGTTAATAATATTATTAGTAGTTATCATGACAAATTTATACCGCCTACTTGTTAATATTAATTTTATTATTATTTTTTTCTTTTTACCATGGCAGGTTTATACCGCCTACTTGTTAATATTTTTTTTGAGCTCTCTATATATTTTTATTTTATTCTTCTTATTTCCTTTTCTCTTTTGTCATGTGTAGTTAAATTTGTGTGTTTTTAGGATGAAAATGTAACTTGATTCAATTGACGTGTATTAAGATTGAAATTCTAATTAACTCTTTTCTATTCAATTTGAGTGCTTATTATGGTTCATAATACTTTTATGAATTGGCCACTCATAAATTGATCTAGTGGATGTATGTAGAATCGGAAGGTTTGCATATGACCTAGACCATAAATAATAAAGTGTCATGATTTATAATTATCTAGGAATGAAGGTTATAGGTTGTGTGGGAGAACTATAGTATTTTTCATGAGAATCCAAAGAGTAAGGGTCATGCCTTTAAGAGTTAAGGTTTAGACTAATGAATTAAATGAAAATTAATTACTGATTCTCCCCATCAATTAAATGATTAGAAATTGATTAGAAGGAATGTCCCAAAGCTACTCTATTGTCTATGATAGATTATTGAATCAAGTGAAGTCAAATCCTTAGTATTTTAATTTTATATGTTTTAAATTGTTCTTTAGTATTAGGAATCTGTCTCAAAAAGATCTTATTTGCCAATTTATAAGAAAATTGGATGGGAAGCTTATCCTCGACTCAAAGAAGACGTTTAAGCCGTTACTGGACGTAAAACCAGAGGAAGATGTGAGCCACAATCACAACTACATGTATATATTTTGGCTTTGTTTAAATTTATGTGAGGTTTCTTTTTTCAGTAATTGTAACAACAGGTACTATCTTCTATCTTTTACCTTTATATGTTTTAACATTGAGGATAATATTGTGATCTAGTTAGGGAGAAGGATAGTTGTGCGAAAAAAAAATTTAGGAAGTGTGTTTATGTTTGTCATGTTTATATGTTTGTCAGTAATTTTCTAATAGGTAAACCAATTAAGGATAATAGAGTAAGAAGTAAATTTTGCTACAGAGGTAATTTTACTCTTGAGACGCATCTAGATTGGGGTAGATAACTTTGTTGTGTGGAAGTAGCAAATGGATTCAGGGAAATTTACATGATTGAGTAAATTGTCTTCTTTCTTAAACATCACATGCTTGGTTATGGATGTTGAATTGATAGATTAAGAATAATGGATAAATGCCTTGTGAGATTTTGAGCCTATCGATGAATGGATTGATCATCTGTACCATTCTTTTCCTTCTTGTGTGATTTTTTTTTCACTCATAGAATTGTTACTCTAAAACTTGATTTGATTCTTTTTTAGACTACTTTTTCACATGGATACATAAACATGATTGAGGCAATTTGCTTGAATTAACTACTTTGATCAAATAGTCAACCTTGCATATTTTCCTTTGCTTAACCCCTTTGAGCTTATTTGACCATTCTTTGTTTCGAACTCATTATGTGCCTTAAATGAAAAATCATGTTCTTACCTGACCTTAGGGAATAAGAGAGCATTGGCTTTGTTGTCGAATGAGTTTCTTGAATAAGTGTGTGGATATATGTGCAAGTATTTCTAAAATGAAAAGAAAAAAGAAAAAAAGAGAGCTGACCAGTGGATGTTTAGAAATAACAGGAATAGAAGGAGAATGTTCAAGCCTAATAATGAATTCAACCTACCAATTGATCTTTAACAAAACATTAGTCAAATATTGGTCATTGCCCTTTATGAGAAAGAAACAAACAGAAATAGAATTAAGAAAATCTTGGGAAAGTTAGACTGAATGTTCTCAAACATCTTCTCCACTCTAACTGTAAAATAATGCTCTTTTATTTTCTTTGGTGTACTTGTCTTATCTATATTACTTCTTCATTTACCTTAACCCCATTTTAACCTTGAATAAAGTCCTCATGATTTGTGTATATATGTTATTTTTGAGTAGCGGAGAAGTAGAAGATAAGCAAGCATATGGTAGTACAATTATTCATGGGTTGAATAGAGTGAAATACTTACCTTTTTAAACGCTTGAGAGATTGAGCGTGAATTCTGTGAGGATCTATCATTCTCAATTCATTCTTTTCAACTAAAGATTCCTTGCTCGTTGGTTTGAGATGCGAAGAAATGTTATCTCATGAATCTTTTAATCCCTTGAATGTCTGGTTGGTCTTCATTATTATTATTGAAATTGAATCTTTTAGAATTTTTAGTTTTTGAGTTTTTGTCGTTTTTCTTTGTTCCCTAGTTTTTGTTTCTTGTGTTTTGTCCAAGTGTGCAAAAGTTAAGTGTAGGAGAATTTGATAATATTGCATTTTATACATTTTATAAATCTCTCACTAGGTTTCTTAAGGTTCAATTAAGCTTAATTTAGTTGGTTTTGACAAATTTTATGATATTGGACCTTATTGGATCATTGAAAGAATTATTGCATGAATTAGCCTTAATTTATCTTTTTGACAATGTTCAGTAAAATGGCTATAACTTAAGTTGTAAATATCTTATTGATGTGATTTTGGTCTTGTAGGAAAGCTAAGACAATTCCCTACAACTTTCATGAAGACCTAAAAGGCCAAATCACATGTTTGGATAACTCAAATTGGAGTTGAAGCAAGAACTAGGGTGCTGATCCTGACTGCTTGACCTATGTGTACTGTTCATGACATATCTCGGCCTATAGAATATCAAATAGGCTATTTTGATGGTTGATAGTTAAGACATAGATATACAACTTTTATATTGAACACTTTTTCAGAATCTGAGGTCTAATGGGTCATATTGGGCTTGGAAGTCAGAACAGAGGAGTTGTCACTGAGCCTGAGTAGTATGTAGTAATCAAACCATATATTGAGTTGTAGGAATGCTTTCAGACTGAAACTAATGGCATTTGAAATCTAAGATCCAATTCTACAACTTTCATGAAGACCACTTAGTGAGAAAATGACGAATGCAATGACTTCAGAGCTAAATGATTTCGGGAGATAAAGAATCTCCATAATTTTCCACTCATCAAAAGTCATTTGGCATTTTTCACTCATTTTTCACTCATCCACCCACTCACTAATCATCCCTCTTGTCATTTTGTATCCCTAATCCTCTATATAAGGCACCATTGGCTACTCATTTAGGGGTCTTGGTCCTAGAGGCCAAGATCATGCTATTATGTTGTTGTAGTTTTCCTTTGTTCTAAATTGAAGTTATGTTTTTCTTCTTCTTCTTCTCTTTTTTTTTTCTTCTTGTCTATGAGTAACTAAGTTTCATTTTACTTGGGCGAAAGAGTGAAGCTCTTGGTAATAAAGTAAGGTTAGATTCATTCCTTTCTTGTGCTTAAATGATTTATTTTTCAAGTAGTCATTATACGTATTGTATTTTGTTTCCAATCAATTTAGAAACCCTCCTTGTAAAGTGAAGTTCTTGATTTGTTATAGACAAGAGATTGACACAATGAATGCTTGAACCCATTTACAAGTGTTGGTGTTAGAAACTTTCCTTGTAAAGTGGAGATCTTGATTTGTTGTAAACAAGATTTTGGCACAATGAATGGTTGATCCCATTTATGAGTGGTGGTGTTAATAGATGATTAACGGAATCATAATATAATTACGTATATAATTTTTAATGAACTTTGAATGATGTATTTTCCGATTAGAACCTCCGTTATGTGTGGATTCTAATTGAGTTATAAAAAGAATTAATCTTGTTCTTATTTTATTTACCAAGATTGGATATCCTAACTTAAGTAAATCTTTTTTATTTGTTGTGACAAAATATTTACTTTACCTTATTTAATTTTTCTTCAACAAGTCTCTGTGGTTCGACCTCGGACTCACTGAGAAGTTATTACTTGAGATAATCTGCACTTGAGTTTGCAACTTAACTTTTAATCCGCATCAAGTTTTTGGCGCCGTTGCCGGGGACTTGATTTGAAGAACAAAATATTGGTGTAAATATTTTGTATATATACTAACGTACTAACTTAGTGGGGGAATCTCTCCCTTTTATTTTCTTGTACATATTAATAGTGGGGGAAACTCTCCCTTTTAATTTCTGTACATACTAACTTAGTGGGGAACCTCTCCCTTTTATTTTCTTTGTACATATTAACTTAGTGGGGTAACTTTCCCTTTTATTTTTTTCTATACTTTACTAACTAAGTGGGAAAAACTCTCCCTTTTATTTATTTATTTTTTGTAATTTACTTTTTACACTTTATTTTCTTTATTTTATTTTTTATTTTTTATTTTTTATTTTTTAGGTGGTTGGTTTATTACCATACCGTTGTAAATATACTTATTTGGTAGTTAGTTTATTACCACACCTTTATATATATATATTTGGTGGTTGGTTACTACTACACCTTGTTAATATTTATTTACTACGTATTAATATATATATTTGGTGGTTGAGTTATATCACACATTTGTAAATATATATTTGGTGGTTAGTTTATACCACATCTTTGTTAATATTTAATGACAGATTTATACTGCCTACTTGTGAATATTATTATTAGTAGTTATCATGGCAAGTTTATACCGCCTACTTGTTAATATTAATTTTATTTTTTTTTCTTTTTACCATGGCAGGTTTATATCGCATACTTGTTAATTTTTTTTTTGAGCTTTGTATATATTGTTAGTCATGGTAACCATTATCCAAGAAGAGGGGTGAATTGGGTATTAAAAACTTTTCACAAAAGCTCTTGAAATAAACACAAATATTTAAACTATTAAATAAAAGAGAAAGAATTACGAGATGAAAAATAAAAGCTTTAAGAACAGCAAATAAATAAATGTGTAATAATATAAAATTACATAAAATAAAGAGATTGAGAAGAGAGAAGTAGACACGATATTTATCCTGGTTCGACAACTAACCCACTTGTGGTCTACGTCTAGTCCTCGAAAAAATAGTCGAGATTTTTCACTATGTATACAAGTTTCAATAGGTGCTTGCAACCGTTACATAAAAGAGCACTTTTCACACACAGGGAAACTCTACCCTTGTGCTAAAGTCTCAGCCTGCAGGGATACCTCACCCTTATACAAACCTTGAAGGGATACCTCACCCTTATACAAATCTTGAAGGATAGCTTACCCTCAATATAGAAGAATAGAAATATAGATGAAGAGAAACTCTCACTCAGAGTAAATAATACAAATTGAAGTGCTAAGAGGCTCTCAATGATATCTCAAAGTTTCAGCAAAAAGAGCACAGAAAATAGGCGTAAAATATAAATCACATTTTTTAGGGCAAGCGCAAATTATACAGATAGCTGGGCTAGTTGCAGATGAGACCCACGGTCTCTATTTATAGAGCCTGAAGGAAAAATAGCCGTTGGAACAATTAATTCCATGATTATTAAAAAAAATATGTCCGTTAGTTTCTATCTTCGGAACTATGTTTATCGTGTGTATTCGAATAGCATAAATCTTTATTCGAATACCACTGTTCATAATACCTTCATGAAAAGCAAATTAATATGGGTTATTCGAATACCAACATGAGATATTCGAATACCACTGTTTTCATTTCTTTAAAAAAATAGTTCAGAAGTAGGTTATTCGAATACCACAATGAGGTATTCGAATACCTCTATTTTAAACACATTCTGGAACGTTTTCTGGGTTGTGGTATTCGAATACCACATCCTGTATTCAAATACACCTTTAAAACCACATTCTGGTATGTTTTTTGGGCTGTGGTATTCGAATACCACATCCTGTATTCGAATACACCTTTCTGATTTCAAAAACTGACTTTAAATGGTCATAACTTTTTCATTTCTTATCCATTTAAAGCAAATGACCAGTCATTAGAAAGATCTTTGAGTCTATTTTGAAATAAAAAAGTTTCAAAATAAAACTCAAAGTATTTTGAAAGATATGATCAAAAGAGTGACCAAAGGTCAGTTTTGTAAAACTCAAACTTGGCTATTTTTCATAGATATGAACTATTACCATAATTAGCTTTCAAAACTTGTTTGTTGGACATTTTAGCCTGTGAAAACCATTTATAAATATTTGAAAAACATATTTGAAATATCCATAAGGCTTCTTACATAAAGACCCTAAGTCCTAAAAGCTATACTATTTAATCTTCCTTTGGACTTGGTCTTTGACATGACTTTGATGTTATCAATACCTTCATGAAATAGGCTTTCACATTCTCCTTGTGTTGAGCTTAATTAAGATCTTTTGCTTTCTTGTTGCAATGCTCACTCTTGGTACTTGGACTATCCTACAAAGTATTGCTCACTTAAACAAGCATAGTTAGTCCAAATTCATAATTCAATATCTTCATATGCATGATTCATAAATGTATAACTCTAGTTAGTTTAACATGCATATAAGACTTTCATAGATATATCCAAATAAGATATTTATCAATTACTAATAGATATGCTCTATATAGGATGCAACAAAGAACAAAAGCAAAGTATTCTTTTTGTCTTGTATTTGTCATCATCAAAACTTAACATATAAAACTATTTGGGGCAAACTTATTTCCACAATCTCCCCCTTTTTGATGATGACAAATCACCAAAGAAAAAATATGTTGATGAGCAATACTAAAGAATTGATATTCATGTAAGCATATCAAACAATAAGCATATCAAGCATATATTTTTCTTTCCAATTTTTACTCCCCCTATTTGACATCAACAAAAAAGCTTAGAAAGGAAAAAAAAATATTTTCTCCTTCTTATAGATTCTACATATGAGTCAAGAATAGAGAGATGAAACAAATATGCTTGCAAGATATAGAAGATTATTCATGCAATGCTTGTCATATTTTTGTATATCAACATTAAGCATATGATGACAATAAAACACTTTATGTAATCAAACAAGGATGTAAGTCAAAAGATATAAACAGCTTAAGAGCTAGGCTCCCCCTCAAAATATGCATATTATCAAAATAATAGATAAAGGAAATATGTATGCGAAGACCATGTAAGCACATCACCTTAAAGAAAAGCAAAGCAAAAGATTTTTATTCTTAATCCATCAATCAAAAACATTTTAAAAACTTCTCCCCTTTCAAAAAGAATTTTACAAGAGCATATTATATTTTCAAAAGCATTTTAGAAAGGTAGAGATGTTTTATATAAAAAGACACATATTCATTGAGACAGATCAATCCAAGATAAAAGAACATAAGTACATCTCCTTGATGGATTATGCTATAGGGATCAAAGCATGTATAGAACTAATATTATTCACCCTAAATGCAATGACAAATTAGCAAGTTAATATCTAATTAGACACTTTGTCAAAGCTAAGCATACTTCTCATGTAAGGAAAGCATCTAATCATTTTAAGATCAATTTATTAACAAATATCATATAATCCATATCATATAAAATACCACAATAACTTAGGGATAGAGATACTTATTAATAGATAAAGAGTGATGATCATTCTTTATTGGTCCTTTAACTTTGAGCTTTCTTCCTTTGAATATCCATTCCATTGCACTTGAAGAAATGCTTCTTTATCTTCCTCTTCATTTGAATTTCATTCAACTTTTCTCGTTTATCCACATATGCTTGTATGTAAAAATTTGATGGCTATATTTGAAACATATAGAGAGACTAGCAAAGCTAACTTTAAAAGTCCTCTAAAACATAGGTTAGCATCAAATATCATGTAAGCCCATTTATAAGCATAATTTTGATTGATATATAATGTAAAGCATGTATCACATTATCAACCATGCAATGTTGGCTCTAACAAGAGTGCATGAAACACATATGCACTTGAATTAAAAAAGAAATAGTTTAAGCATTTTAAGGCATGATTCAAGTTTATCAAGAAGCATATGATCATCATCAAAACTTATTTAGGCATTTTTTGGCAAATAATTGTCATGTAAGACATGTAAAGGTATAACACAATTCTCTACTTCTCCATATATCATATGATATCAAATTTAAAGCATAAATAAGAATTGATATCACCAAAAGTGTACTCTTTGAGTTTTTGTAGGTGACTCCAACTTCCACCAACTTCCAAGCTTCAAGTTTTTATGAGGGAATAAAAATTCTTTACACCCCTTTTAAAAGTTGAATCCTTTTAAACTTTACTATCCTCAAGTTGAACTTATTCCATTTAAATGCTTGTTTGAGGCAATTGACACCCTACAAAATAATTCAAAGTACTTTTTTTTGTATCCATCAATTTTGGATCCATAGAGGTTAGTTATTATGCCAAACTCATAAGTAAATAAGTATTCAAAATAATAAAATAACAAATGAGTTCATAAGGGCAAAACATATTTCATTTCATTGATAAATTTAGCTAAGTATATATAATCATCAAAAGAATAGCCAATTACATTTGGTTAAGCATTTGCATTTTTCATACATATCATTAAGTGCATATTTTCAGACAAAATAAATAAAGAATTTAGCATATATTGATTATTAATGCTATGCAACATATACAACAACAAATGTAGCAGAACCTTTCAAATAAACAGCGGGAATATCAAGAAATGAGAAGAGTTAAAACTAGTAAGTGCAAAGATTAAAAACAACCAAGCAATTTAGCACTCATTTTAACTTACATTCATGATAATCAAACCAAATTCTTGATTTTTACAAAAACATTTTGAAACAACCAAGGATTATGTTAGAAAGGGATAAAACAAGATAAAACCATCTAACACAAATACTCATTTTAAGTCATAATTAAAAAAAAAATTCATGCTCAAGGATATTATCATCAATCATGTCATTTCAAACAAGGAGCATACTTTATCTAGCATATTAATATGTAGGAATATTTTCAGGACATAAAGCTAGAAAAGCATAATTCAAGTTTCCACTTATCTAAGAATTACAAGTCCAAGCTTCATGAAGACAGGGAAGAGAGCTTGGAATTATTTATGATATTTGTATTTGGAGCAGCCACTTTCAAGATGTCAAAGTCACTTCTTGGCCTTCAAGCACACCTACAACACACTTCAATTTTTTGACTTTTGGTACCCAAATTTTATTGGGTCCTTGTGTGTTAATTTTTGAATATTAATTTATTATGCTCTCATAAAGATTAATTTTTTATAGTATGTAAATTGAGCACAATAAATTAAATAATTAAATATCATTAAGTACATAGTTGATAGCATGCTTACTTTCGTGATATATAGACAATTTTAAAGCATATAAAGCATACATAAGCATTATAGACCCTTATGTACTAAGATATATAACAAATTAATGAATTATGATATAATAAGAATGAATATAATCATGTGTTAAACATAATATTTAAAATTTATTAAGTACACATGATTCTATTAATCACTTAAGGCTTACAAGGAATATACCTCAAATTTATTGACTTTGTATGTGAGTGTGCATAAGAGGTAAAAGCTTTTGATACCTTGGCCTTGGTAATCAAGGAAATACTTTTTCTTATCCATTGCTTCTCTTTTGGAGTCTTGAACTTTGCAAGTTCTACATTTTGTACTTGAGAAGCTTTGGTTGAAGCCATCTTCCTTCTTTGACCAAAGTTTCTATCATTAGGCTTTGGAAGCATTCTCCTTGATGATTCCTCTTTCTTTTGACCAATTTGTCTATCTTTTTGAGAAATATTCTGCATAATTAAAATACTAGGAGGACACTTTGGTACCCACTTCATTTTGGGTCCTTGAATGTTAGTATTAGGGCCTTTAGGATTTTTAGGAACCCATACCATACAATTTCTCATATAAGAATTTCTTCTATACTTGCATAAATGAGAAATATGTCCTAGATGACCACAAAAATTACAAACAATTGAATTTAATGATGGCTTGATCCTTTGAATATTATTTTTGAAAAACTTAAGCATTTTATTATTATTATATTCTAAATTAATTTTGCCATAAGCCTTGCTTGAATTTTCACATGCAATAACATTAATTTTATTCTTATTAACAAGCATATAATTTAAGCAATTACAATAATTAGCTTTGACAAATTCAGAATATAAGTCCTCAACTCGATTTTCTAAATTACTGCACTTTTCACAAGAAGTTGAGATTTTACATTTTAAAGACATTTCCTCATCAATAAAAATATTTTTCAAAGTTTTAATTTCATTTTCAATAAAGGAAATATTTTCCAAACATGATAAGCTTTTCTTTTCTAAATTCAACAAACCATCATATAATTCATTATATGCACTTTGCAACTCATCATAGGAAGCACTATAATATAGTTTAGAATTATTTACCTCAAAGTCCTTTTTAGCCATATAGGAAGTAGTTTCAATTTCTATGGTACTTGCCTCTTTAAGAGAATCACATTCTTCCTCATCAAGTTTGTTTTGCTTTGCCTCTTCTTCAAATTGAGCATCATTGTCACCAAGTGGCATTTGGCTCCCTTCAATAGTTTGAGTATCTCTTTGAGGATATTTTTCATGACAAGCTTCCTTCAATGGCGTTTGCTCTTCTTGCTTTCTATATACAACTTTATACACAAAATCATTGTTAGCAAGATAAATAACATCAAGAGCATCCCATATATCTTTAGCACTAGAGCAATTTTTAATTTTAGCATAAGCATCATCATTCAAATTGCTTCTCAAAATTTGCATAGCTTTAATATTCAAAGAAAAATATTTTTTGTCAAAACTATTCCAAGTTTGTTTTGATTTGTAAGTAAATCCATTTAGCACAATATCCCACAAATCCAAATCAATAGATTGCATATAAAATTCTATTCTAACTTTCCAATAAACAAAATGCACACCATCAAAGAATGGTAGTTTATCAATTTCCAAACTTTCCATTTAAAAAAAAAACATTCAAGGTTGCCAACAGATAAGGATATTTAACTTTAAGCGGTTAAACTTTCACCAGAGCACGAAGCTCTGATACTACTTGTTAGTCATGGCAACCATTACCCAAGAGGGGGGTGAATTGGGTATTAAAAACTTTTCACAAAAGCTCTTGAAATAAACACAAATATTTAAACTATTAAATCAAAGAGAAAGAATTGCGAGATGAAGAATAAAAGCTTTAAGAATAGCAAATAAATAAATGTGCAATAATATAAAATTACGTAAAATAAAGAGATTGAGAAGAGAGAAGCAGGCACGATATTTACCCTGGTTCGACCACTAACCCACTTGTGGTCTACGTCTAGTCCTCGAAACAATAGTCGAGATTTTTCACTATGTATACAAGCTTCAATAGGTGCTTGCAACCGTTACATAAAAGAGCATTTTTCACACACAGGGAAACTCTACCCTTGTGCTAAAGTCTCAGCATGCAGGGATACCTCACCCTTATACAACCCTTGAAGGGATACCTCACCTTTATACAAATCTTGAAGGATACCTCACCCTCAATATAGAAGAATAGAAATATAGATGAAGAGAAACTCTCACTCAGAGTAAATAATACAAATTGAAGTGCTAAGAGGCTCTCAAGGATATCTCAAAGTTTCAGCAAAAAGAGCACAGAAAATAGGCGTAAAATATAAATCACATTTTTCAGAGCAAGCGCAAATTAAACAGATAGCTGGGCTACTTGCAGATAAGACCCACGGTCTCTATTTATAGAGCCTGAAGGAAAAATAGCCGTTGGAGCAATTAATTCCATGATTATTAAAAAAAATATGTCCGTTAGTTTCTATCTTCGGAACTATGTTTACCGTGTGTATTCGAATAGCATAAATCTTTATTTGAATACCACTGTTCATAATACCTTCATGAAAAGCAAATTAATATGGGTTATTCGAATACCAACATGAGATATTCGAATACCACTGTTTTCATTTCTTTAAAAAAATAGTTCAGAAGCAGGTTATTCGAATACCACAATGAGGTATTCGAATACCTCTATTTCAAACACATTCTGGAACGTTTTCTGGGCTGTGATATTCGAATACCACATCCTATATTCGAATACACCTTTAAAACCACGTTCTGGTATGTTTTCTGGGCTGTGGTATTCGAATACCACATCCTGTATTCGAATACACCTTTCTGATTTCAAAAACTGACTTTAAATGGTCATAACTTCTTCATTTATTATCTGTTTAAAGCAAATGACCAGTCATTAGAAAGATCTTTGAGTCTATTTTCAAATGAAAAAGTTTCAAAACAAAACTCAAAGTATTTTGAAAGATATGATCAAAAGAGTGACCAAAGGTCAGTTTTGTAAAACTCAAACTTGACTATTTTTCATAGATATGAACTGTTACCATAACTAGCTTTTCAAAACTTATTTGTTGGACATTTTAGCATGTGAAAATAATTTGTAAAGATTTGAAAAACATGTTTGAAATATCCATAAGGCTTCTTACATAAAGACCCTAAGTCCTAAAAGCTATACCATTTAATCTTCCTTTGGACTTGGTCTTTGACATGACTTTGATGTTATCAATACCTTCATGAAATAGGCATTCGCATTCTCCTTGTGTTGAGCTTAATTAAGATCTTTTGCTTTCTTGTTGCAATGCTCACTCTTGGTACTTGGACTATCCTACAAAGTATTGCTCACTTAAACAAGCATAGTTGGTCCAAATTCATAATTCGATATCTTCATATGCATGATTCATAAATGTATAACTCTAGTTAGTTTAACATGCATATAAGACTTTCATAGACATATCCAAATAAGATATTTATCAATTACTAATGGATATGCTCTATATAGGATGCAACAAAGAACAAAAGCAAAGTATTCTTTTTGTCTTGTATTTATCATCATCAAAACTTAACATATAAAACCATTTGGGGCAAACTTATTTCTACATATATTTTTATTTTATTCTTCTTATTTTTTTTCTTTTTTGTCATGTGTAGTTAAATTTGTGTGTTCTTAGGATGAAAATGTAACTTGATTCAATTGACATGTATTAAGTTTGGAACTCTAATTAACTCTTTTCTATTCAATTTGAGTGCTTATTATGGTTCATAATACTTTTATGAATTGGCCACTCATAAATTAGTCTAGTGGGTGTATATAGAATCGAAAGGTTTGCATATGACCTAGACGATAAATAATAAAGTGCCATGATTTATAATTGTCTAGGAATTGAGGTTATATGTTGTGTGGGAGAACTGTGGTATTTTTCATGAGAATCCAAAAGAGTAAGGGTCGTGCCTTTAAGAGTTAAGGTTTCGACTAATGAATTAAATGAAAATTAATTGCTGATTCTCCCCATCAATTGAATGATTAGAAATTGATTAGAATGAAGGTCCCAAAGCTACTCTATTTTCTATGATAGATTATTGAATCAAGTGAAGTCAAATCCCTAGTATTTTAATATTATATGTTTTAAATTATTCTTTAGTCTTAGGAATCTGACTCAAAAAGACCTTGTTTGCCAATTTATAAGAAAATTAGATAGGAAGCTTATCCTCGACTCATAGAAGGCATTTAAGCCGTTTCTGGACGTAAAACCAGAGGAAAATGTGAGTCACAATCACAACTACATGTATATATTTTGGCTTTGTTTAAATTTATGTGAGGTTTCTTTTTTTAGTAATTGTAACAACAGGTACTATATTCTATCCTTTACCTTTCTATGTTTTAACATTGAGGACAATGTTGTGATCTGGTTGGGGGGAAGGATAGTTGTGTGAAAAAAAAAATTTAGGAAGTGTGTTTATGTTTGTCGTGTTTATATGTTTGTCAGTAATTTTCTAATAGTTAACCCAATTAAGGATGGCACAGTAAAGAGTAAATTTTACTGTGGAGGTAATTTTACTCTTGAGACGCATGTAGATTAGGGTAGATAACTTTGTTGTGTGGAAGTAGCAAATGGATTCAGGAAAATTTGCATAATTGAGTAAATTGTCTTCTTTCTTAAACATCACATGCTTGGTTATGGATTTGAATTGATACATTAAGAATGATGAATATATGCCTTGTGAGATTTTGAGCCTATCGATGAATGAATTGATCATCTGTACTATTCTCTTCTTTCTTATGTGATTTTTTTTCACTCATGGAATTGTTACTCTAGAACTTGCTTTGATTATTTTTTAGACTACTTTTTCACATGGATACATAAACATGATTGAGGTAATTTTCTTGAATTAACTACTTTTACCAAATAGTCAACCTTGCATATTTTCCTTTGCTTAACCCCTTTGAGTTTATTTGATCATTCTTTATTTCGAACTCATTATGTGCCTTAAATGAAAAATTATGTTCTTACCTGACCTTAGGGAATAAGAGAGCATTGGCTTTGTTGTCAGATGAGTTTCTTGAATAAGTGTGTGGGTATGTGTGCAAGTATTTCTAAAAAAAAAGAAAAAAAAGAGTTGACCAGTGGATGTTTAGAAATAACAGGAATAGAAGGAGAATATTCAAGCCTAACAATGAATTCAACCTACTAAGTGATCTTTAACAAAACATTAGTCAAATATTGGTCATTGCCCTTTATGAGAAAGAAACTAACAGAGAAATAATTAAGAAAATCTTGGAAAAGTTAGACTGAATGTTCTCAAACATCTTCTCTACTCTAACTGTAACATAATGCTCTTTTATTCTCTTTGGTGTTTAACTTGTCTTATCTATATTACTTCCTCCTTTACCTTAACCCCATTATAACCTTGAATAAAGTCCTTATGATTTGTGTATATATGTTGTTTTTGAGTAGCGGAGAAGTAGAAGATAAGCAAGTTTATGGCAGTACAATTATTTATGGGTTGAATAGAGTGAAATACTTACCTTTTTAAATGCTTGAGAGATTGATAGTGAATTCTATGAGGATGTATCATTCTCAATTCATTCTTTTCAACTAAAGATTCCTTGCTTGTTGGTTTGAGAAGCGAAGAAATGTTATCTCATGAATGTTTTGATCCCTTAAATGTTTGGTTGCTCTTCATTATTATTATTGGAAATTGAATTTTTTAGAGTTTTTAGTTTTTGAGTCTGTGTCGTTTTTCTTTGTTCCCTAGTTTTTGTTTCTTGTGTTTTGTCAAGGGGTGCAAAAGTTAAGTGTAGGGGGATTTGATAACATTGTATTTTATACATTTTATAAACCTCTCACTAGGTTTCTTAAGGTTCAATTAAGCTTAATTTGTTGGTTTTGACACATTTTATGATATTGGACCTTATTGGATCATTGAAAGAATTATTGCATGAATTAGCCTTAATTTATCTTTTTGGTAGTATTCATTAAAATAGCTATAACTTGAGTTATAAATATCTGATTGATGTGATTCTAGTCTTGTACGAAAGCTAAGACAATTACCTACAACCTTCATGAAGACCTCAAAGGCCAAATCACACGTTTGGATAACTCAAATTGGAGTTGAAGCAAGAATTAGGGTGCTAATCTTGGTAGCTTAACCTATGTATACTTTTCATGACATATGTCGGGTTATAAGATGTCAAATGGATTGAAATTTTGATGGTTGATAGTTAAGACACAAATATACAACTTTCGTGTTGAACACGTGTCTAGAATCTGAGGTCTAATGGGTCATATTGGGCTTGGAAGTCAGAACAGAGGAGCTATCGCTGGGCCTGAGTAGTATGCAATATTCAAACTATATATTTAGTTATAGGAATGCTTTTGGACTGAAACTAATAGCATTTGAAAGCTAAGATCCAGTCCTACAACTTTTATGAAGACTACTTGGTGAGAAAATGACGAATGCAATGACTTCAGAGCTAAATGATTTCGGGAGACAAAGAATCTCCATAATTTTTCACTCATCAAAAGTCATTTGATATTTTTCACTTATTTTCCACTCATCCACCCACTCACTAATCAACCCCTTTATCATTTTGTATCCCTAATCCTCTATATAAGGCACCATTGGCTGCTCATTTAGGGGCCTTGGTCCTAGAGGCCAAGATCATGCTATTATGTTGTAGTTTTTCTTTGTTTTAAATTGAAGTTATGTTCTTATTCTTATTCTTCTTTCTTTTTTTCTTCTTGTCTATGAGTAACTAAGTTTTATTTTACTTGGGTGAAAGGATGAAGCTCTTGGTAATAAAGTAAGGTTAGATTCATTCATTTCTTGTACTTAAATGATTTATTTTTCAAGCAGTCATTATACGTATTGTATTTTGTTTCCAATCAATTTAGAAACCCTCCTTGTAAAGTGGAATTCTTGATTTGTTGTAGACAAGAGATTTGCACAATGAATGCTTAAACCCATTTATAAGTGTTGGTGTTAGAAACTCTCCTTATAAAGTGGAGATCTTGATTTGTTGTAGACTAGATTTTGGCACAATGAATGCTTGATCTTATTTATCACTACAAGAAATTTGAGATCTGGCGACGAAATTTTGCGAGGGATAATTTTCCCTAGCTGTTCCCTCGCTGATCAACGAGGGATCTGCGACGGAAATCTTAGCTTTCGCAAAATTTCAAAAATATAATATGGGGAAAAATAACGAGTTAATAGCGAGGGAATTAAGAGGGAAAATATCCCTCACTAAAATTAGCGAGGGTATTACGAGGGATATTTTCCCTCGCTGAATATTAGAGAGGGAATTGAGAGGAATATTTTCACTCGCTAACTGACAAAAATTTAGTGAGGAAAAATTCTGTCGCAAATCCCTCGCAAAATAAACTTAATTACAAATCCCTCACAGCTGCGCTCACCTCTCACTATCACCTCCTCCCTCATAGCTGCGCTCACCTCTCACTATCACCTCCTCTATTTTGCTCTCACTCTCACCTCTCTCTCGCTCACCTTTCCCTCTCACTCTCAATCTCGCTCTCACTTTCACTCTCAATCTCGCTCTCACCTCTCTCTATTCTCGCTCTCCCTCTCCCTCTCCCTCTCCCTCTCAATCTCACTCTTACCTCTCTCTGTTCTAGTCTCCCTCTCCCTCTTACTCTCAATTTCACTCTCACCCTCCTTCTAAGCATGACAGCTATGCGACGACGCTTATAGTAGCTCGCCTATTCTGTTCCCCTCCTTCTGAGCACAACAGCGGCGCCACCCAAGCGAGCGACAACCTTGCAGGTAAGTTATCCCACCCCTTTCTCTTACACACTCATGAATGGCATTATTAATTCTAATAGGTTTTGAAAATGCAGGTGGGAAGCTCGTTTATCTGAGCACAAAGAAGAGAGCCCCCAGACCCAAGTGCCCCACTACTGGAAAGAGGATTCTGGGGGTATGCATATTTCATTCCTCTTTTAATTTTTTTTACTGGACAAGAATATTACTCTCAGTTTGCATAATAATTTCTCTAAAAAATGGTTCAAAGACCCTCCTAGTCACCCCACTTGCTTGAACAATGAATTTAGTTTTAATGCAATGTAAATGTAAGTCATCCAATATCCATAGGTGCCCATAACTCTGGTTGTAACGTGTGTGTTTGATCCCTCTAGCCCCATTTTTGCTAGTCCAAAATCTGACAATTTTGCTGTGAAATCCTATATTAAACAGAACCACATGATACGGAGGATTCACATATCATTGTCAAGTGTTTTATTTTGTCCATTTTGTGGGTATCTGTCATTTTAAATCGATGTCTGTTACTCTTGGTCTTTATTTTGTTCACATGTCATGCATCAAGTGTTTTATTTTGTTAATTTTGTGGGCATCTGTAATTTCTGTTCTAATGTCTGTTACTTTTGGTCTATAAATTATCCAGCTATCTATTTGAATCATTTGAAAAGCTAAGCTATATGCTTATGACATCTCTAGAATAGTAATTATGTATTGTTAATGAAACATAATCAAATACCCTGTTCTAAATTTTCTGATTCAAAAAGGCTGAGATCAAGATATGTATTTTGAACCAAAATGCTATTTTCTAAGGTGAATCGTATTGAATCATGGTAAAATATATTTAAAAAATGCTATAAAAATATATAGCTATAAAATGAAAGGAAATACTTACAATAGTAGCTTTAACCCAAAGTTAACATTAATAATATCACCTATGGCCTTTAATAAACCATTAATTTTAGAAAACGCAAATGTAAAATTATATCTTTTGTTTCAAATAAAAAAAATCCCATTTGTCTTTTTTTTTAGTAACGGCAAACAAATTGAATAACAAGAGTGAATTTTAGTTTAAGATATGAGTCAGTGCTCATGAAATCCATCTTTTTTACCCCTTTTCTTGGTGAGTGGGCTTGTTCATTGACCTTTAAATTTTTGGAAAACTTATTCCTTGAAAATTTCAAATTCTTAAATTCCATTATTCACCGCATGAAAATGACTACTGGAACTCTACCCGTCATCCTGCTGGAACTTCATGGTCATAAATAACTGGAGTGGCTAGGCTTGCAGTTCTATCCCTAGTTGGGTAGCTAATCTAGTGTATCCTTGGAAAAGAGAAGATAGAAATGGAGACTAGGGAAGCCCTTCACTAATGATATTCTAATTAAGATAATAGGTGGTGCTACCATATCAAAGTGAATCTGGCCATGATTCTCCACCACTACAGCATTCTCAGGTTAAGAGAAATTGATAGAATCCCGTTAAGCATCACATTAGCATCATCGCTGGTCTGCTCTTGGAAGGCATAAAAAATTCCATCAATCAGAATATCTTCCAACTGGGCATCTATGTCAGATGCTCCTAAGTTAGTGACCACCTTCTCAATAGTTTCCATAACTATTCACCTGTAAGGTTCATGGTAGTCAGTATCGTAAGAATCGCGATTCGATTCTTACGATTCGATACGAGTCGGTCCTCCAACGATACAATCGGTTGCTATATCATTTTCATCTCTGAATCGCACTGCGAATCGGTTGATTCGCAGTGGAATCGCAAGAATCGCGAATCTACAGTGATTCGTGCGATTCTTGTAGGGATGGGTCGCGAATACAGAAATGGGTCGCGAATGCAGAAATGGGTCGCGCATAGCAGAAGCTCCAGAACGGTCGCGCATGGAGAAGTTGCAAAACGCCCAACCAAAAGCAACAGAACCGGTCACGAAGTTGCAGAACGGGAAGCAGCAAATGGGTTGCGCGAAGCTCAAACGGGTCACGTGAAGCGGGTCGCGCAAAGCAGAAGCACCAGAACGGTCGCGCATGGAGAAGTTGCAGAACGCCCAACCAGAAGCAGCAGAACCGATCATGAAGCTACAGAACGGGAAGCAGCAAACGGGTTGCGCGAAGCTCAAACGGGTCGCGCACGAAAACGAGTCTGGTTTTGTGCGACCCGGTTCTGAAAATCCATTTTTGAGGGTTTTTTTGTAAATTTTTTTATGGGCTTGGAGGGAAAGGCCGAATCTTTCCCTCCCATCAATCGCAAACAATAATATTAAATAAACAATGACCTAATATTAGTCCCCACTCTCTGCCTCTCTCCCACATTTTGTCAGTTTACCCTTTACTAATTTTCTCTCCCACGAAGCTACTTTTTTTGTCTCTTGGGAATGATGAATGATGATCATTATATTATGTATTAGGTTTATATTGGTTTATATCTACAATGATGATCATTGATCTTGAATATTGGTTTATATTTCAATTTATTTGACTATGTAGTGAGTTATTTGATTTCAAAATACTAATATCTAGATATTTTTAATATTTCTTTATGTAAAAATATATTTTATATTATTTTTAATTATTGGTCATGAATCTTACGATCCATGATAAGATTCGATTCACGATTCAAAAAATAGGTCTTCCGATTCATGATTTGAATCCCGATTCGACAACCATGGTAAGGTTCACTCTCATCTTTAAGATCCTTAACAATTCTCCCGATAATATCGGCAATGCCAACTTTGTTTGCTATCTCTACAATAGGAAATGAGCACGTTGCTTATAGTTTCTTCGATCCAAAGCCATCCTCCTAACCCAGACGTTCTTGTTCAAAAGTCAGGGAGAATATCATTTCTAATATAATCAGTTTCCACACCCTCAGCAGGTATACCAAGAACAGAGGCAACAACACTGAAAGCTCTAGCAATAGTGTTCCTAACATATTCATCAATGTTGTCTATGTCAGGCCGCATAGCAGCAATCATTGTGGCCAGTGAAAATTTAGATTTTATTTATACTTTTCTCTCCTATGAGGTATATTTAGGACTATCTAAATATGACATCAAATCTTGAATGTTGAAAATAAAAGTTATGAATTTCTAACGAATTATGTGTTAAGAATATTGGTTTCATTTAACTTTTGATTGTGCTTTAACATATGCTTAAAGTTTTATTTTCTTATTCGAGTGAAGATTTGAGCAAAACTTTAGTTTTTCGTTTGAGATTCAATATGAATGAGCATACATACTTACTGTTCGTACTGCTCATTGTATTGAATCTTGAATTATCCAAGTGGGACAATTTGGTAAGAAATTTTTCCTTCACTTGGTTAATAGTTATTATTTAAATCTCATATCTTATACTTGTTGAAATTTTGGTCTGGTACATTTCCTTTTGTTCTCTGGGTGTATACTTAAACGTGGTAGATCTCACTGCGTTATAGTCATGCACTTGGAGACCAATGGGAAATGCTGCCGAAATTTCGTCAAGTATAAAATATGAGATTTAAGGAATAACTATTAACCAAGTGTTGAAAAAGTTTCTTATCGAATGGGATAGGGTCATACCATGTTAAGAAGGATCGGTTGATATAAGGATTTGTATTAATGTGCTAAACCAATTTCAGCAATCATGAGACCCGATCGAAGTTGGATGTTACGAAGAAATGATCCTACCGGCTATGTAAGTGAAGAATTCAAGGATGGAGTTGATGATTTCATTAGGGTTGCTCAAGGAGACCCGACAGTTAGTGATGCATTAAATCATATCCTTTGTCCATGTGGTAGATGTAAGAATCGTGCTTGGAGGGAGGTATTTGGGGTAGAACAACATCTGTATAAGTACGAATTTGTGGATGGTTATGTAAATTAGACCATCCATGGTGAGGACATATGGGGGGATAGCGGCTCAACATCCATTGTCCATGATGATGAAATGGAGCCTAGGAATCCATACGTGAATATGGTTATGGATGCCGCAGGTGATAGATTAAATCCAGAGGCTCAAGATTTAGAAGAGGATCCAAATGCGTTAGCTGCAAAGTTTTATGACTTGCTACGAGACGCTGACGAACCTTTATGGGGTGATTGCCATAACCTCACGAAATTGTCAGCTGTAACTCAACTTTTGAACTTGAAGTCAGAGTTTAACATGAGTGAGAGTTGTTATGATAGAATGATTGTCATAATTAAGAGCATGCTTCTAGAGCCTGAAAGGTTACCCAAAAACTTCTACAAATCGAAGAGAATGGTTCGTGAGTTAGGATTAGGATATGAGAAGATAAATGCGTGTCTTAATCAGTGCATGTTGTATTACAAAGAATACAGTGACAAGAGACTCTACTCAGTTTGTTTAGTATGTGGACACCCACGATTCAAACCGAAGGCGGGATGTTCATCGAATGAGAAGGATGTGCCGCACTCAGTGTTGTAATATTTTCCCATTATGCCAAGACTCCAACGTCTGTTTATGTCAAGAAAACACTGCACACTATATGACTTGGCATGCGGATGGAGTGCGTCAAGATGAATCAGTGATCAGGCATCCAGCTGATGCTGAGGCTTGGAAATGATTTGACGCTACCCATCCTACATTTGCCCTAGACGCTCGAAATGTTAGGCTTGGCCTGTGTACAGACAGTTTTAATCCATTCAGTGGTTCAACTACACCATATTCATGTTGGCCTGTTTTTGTCACACCGTACAATCTACCTCCAAGTATGTGTATGAGAATGGAATACATATTCCTCACTCTTGTGATTCCTGGACCAAAGTCACCTGGTAAAAATTTAGATGTCTATCTTAGACCCCTAATTGACGATCTGAAGATATTGTGGGATGTTGGGGTGCAAACTTATGATGCCTCGAAGAAGTAAAATTTCGATATGAAAGCGACTTTGTTGTGGACAATAAGTGACTTTCCAGCCTATGGAATGCTGTCTGGGTGGAGCACTCATGGAAAACTTTCTTGTCCGCTTTGTATGAATCACAGTAAGTAGGAAATGTTGTTAGTTTGATTGTCATCACCAATTTTTGCCCTTTGATCATCCATTTCGCCGTGATCGAAACTCTTTTAAGAGATCAACAGTGAAAAAATCAAATCCACCACAACGCCTGAGTGGGATAGATGTCTTCAATAGAGTGACTCAACTTAAGGAAATCATTTTCGGCTTGAATTCAGGTAAACAAAAACAAGATGGCTTTGGTATACACCACAATTGGGTGAAGAAGAGCATATTCTGGGAATTGCCTTATTGGTCGACTAATCTAATACGACATAATTTAGATGTAATGCATGTTGAGAAGAACGTGTTTGATAATATCTTCAACACTATCATAGACATAAAGGGCAAGACAAAAGACAATGCAAATGCAAGAGAAGATTTGAAGATAATATGCAAACGTCCTACCTTGGAGCTAATAGTTGACAATGGCAAGTGTAAAAAACCAAAGGCGATGTATGTCTTGGATGCCAATAAAAGAAGGATGGTGTGTGAGTGGATAAAACAGTTTAAATTTTCTGATGGGTATGCGTTGAACATCGTACGTTGCATCAATGTAGACGGCGGGAAGATATATGGAATGAAAAGTCACGATTGTCATGTTTTTATGCAAAGGTTAATTCCTCTGGTATTTCATGATATCTTGCCAAAACCTATATGGGGACCGTTAATAGAACTAAGCTTGTTCTTTAAAGAAGTTTGCGCAACTGAAATTCGTGCTTCCACCATTGAGAATGCAGAGCTTTCTATCATTGAAACAATTTACAAGTTAGAGAAGATTTTCCCTCCAGCATTCTTTGACGTGATGGAACATCTAGTCATGCATCTCCCTTATGAAGTTAAGGTTGGAGGACTAGTGCATTACAGGTGGATGTACCCCTTTGAGAGGTGTATGCTGTACTTGAAAAGAAAGGTCCGAAATAAGGCGAAAGTTGAAGGATTTATTTGTGAAGCGTATATTTTAGAAGAAATTTCTAATTTTGCTTCTATGTATTTTGATCCCCACCTACAGACTAGGCGCACTCAAGTTCCTCAGAATGACGACGGTGGGGAAGATGCAATTAATGAATGGTTGTCTGTTTTGAAACATCCATGTCGTCCTGTCAGGAGAGGTCGAAATAGATTCTTGACGGATGTGAAACTTCAGATTGCTGAGACATATGTGCTTGTAAATTATGGAGAAGTAGAACCTTATCTCCAGTAAATTTACTCTCTATCTAATGAATTTGTTATTAATATGCTAAATTTATACTAAATATTAATTATTGTATTGATTAGACAATTCAAGGATTCGTTAAGGGATACAGATCCCAATATCACTGATGATCAAATATTGGAAGCTCGAGATAAGGACTTCAGTAGGTGGCTAAAACATCTAGTGAGTCCTTTTATCCATAATAGTGATCTATCATATTAAATTCAATGTGCATTATGCTAGATGTTACAACTATCCACCGTCTATGTAATGATACAGGTTAATATAGGCCAAGTCGAGGATCAAATGATACGAGAGATAAGTTACGGTCCATCCAAGTCCGTGACTTCTTACTGTGGCCTAATAGTTAATGGGTACAGATTTCATACCAAGGTGTACGGACAAAATAAAGCTACTATGAATAGTGGTGTATGTGTTAGAGGTAGTATATATGGTGAGAATGACTTCGACTATTATGGCATAATTGAAGATATATTGGAATTGTCATATGTAGGAAATCAGAACAAAGTATTTCTTTTACAATGTCATTGGTTTGACCTAGATAAATGGAGTCAATGTTGATGAGAGATATGGGTTGGTTGACATCAAGCATAAATCAAGACTTCACTCAAATGAGCCATTCGTCTTAGCCGAACAAGCACAACAAGTATACTATACAAGATACCCACAAAGCGGGAATAGAGCTAATGGTGAATGGTGGGCAGCTTGCAAGGTCAGAGCAAAACTCTTCGTGGCTGAGACATTGAATGAGGAAGGTGATGAATTGAATGACTTAATCACATCGATTATTACCAAGATGATGGATCCCTTGGAACACACAATCCTGTGATAGATGATGAAGCAGTCTCCTTGTTTGATGCACATGCCCAAATGGAAGAAGTTAACATACGTGATATACGTTATCCAATGGACGATCTGGTTGATGATGAGTTCATTGATGACAACGAAAATAATGAAATTAATGAATTCTCAAATGAAGATGAGGAATCTTTTGCTTTAGACTCAAGTAGTTAAAATTGAAGCTTGTTCAATAAATTTTGTTAATGGTATTTACACTGGATTATCATTATTATATTTTGAGCTTTTTGTTGACATATAGTTGCTTAAATGGAGTCATGTTTCATTATGTTTCCTTGTGCAGATATCCATCATGACCATTCGAGGTAGAGGTGCTGGACGCAGTCGTGGGAGAGGCCGTAATGTTGTATCTACCTATGATTCTCCACCAGTACAGCATTCTCAGCCCTCTCCAGGTATACCTATAGGATAATCTTTTTAATTATTATTAACTCGTAGTTTATATAAATGTAATATACATGTGTTTTTTTATGTATAATTATATTAGGTGCAACTTCAGCTACTGGCCCATCGACCAGTGCAGCCCTACCAGCGTCTAGTCCATTGACCATTGGAGGCGCATCAGCTTCTGTCCCACCCCGTACTGACCCAGCGATTTCTATGCCACCCCCTGCTGACCCACCCACTAGCAGCCCGAATGTGGTGCCTTCATGTGGAGAATCAAATGTAGAAACAGATAGCAGGGAACTTATATATGTGGCGCCTGTCCCTGAACCGTAAGTACTAGTGACATATCTTCTTTTATTACATGTATTTACTTTCAGATAACTAACATTATCTTATTGTACTTACAGGAGGAGGTTTCTACCATCGAGGGTGACATGTGACATTATGTACAATGTCATGGCACGGATGCCTGTTCCGGCTAGTACGTGGCGAGGTTATCCAGCTGAGATGAAGGAAATACTATTTACCAACTTCATGGTAAGTAATTGTGTTTATAGAATTATATATTATACATTTATTAAAAAATAAATATATATATATATCCTTTGTGTAGGCTAAGCATCGGTTCACATCTGATGCTGATCGCGGCATGGCGAGAACTGTCTGGGAACGGACTATCTTGGACCGTTATCCAGACCATTTGAACAAAGCACGAGATAAGGCCTTTGAGAGGGTAAATTCAAACAACTTGGCTGATATTAAGGGCCATGGGCCCAGAGGAATGAGGACGGAAGTGTGGGATGGCCTGGTCGACATTTGGCTGACAGATAAATGGATGACGAGGTCTGCAACTGCCCGAAGGAACAGGGCAGCCATGCCTGATGCCTTGAAGCATACAGGCGGGTCGATAAGCTTCGGTCAATACAAGAGCAAGATGGTAATCTAACTTCCGCATTTAAAGTTTTAATAATAAGCATCTGTATATAAACATGTTGTAATTACTTGAGTTATTTGCCTATCTTGAGTATGACATAGTATTTTAGAAGGATTGCCTTACTTTTGATATGTGTTTCTTATATAATATTCTTTCATATGGGATTACAGGAGGCAGAGTTAAAGCATCCGATTTCTTACAGAGATCTGTATGCAAAAGTTCATAAGAAGAAAGACGGAAGCTATGTTTCTGAGAGCTCGAGGAATTTTATTGTAAGTGTCTTGTTCCTATTCAACAGTCATATATATTTTAGATTGTTCATTTTTTTTGTTAATATTTTTTTTTTGTTTTGTTATTTTTAGGAGTCATATGACACTGCAATGACAGAAAAGTATGGAGAAAACTCTTCCTCTCACCCTATGATTGACCCAGAGGTCTGGTTGGATGCGGCGGGTCCCAAAAAGAAGGGACGTGTGCATGGCATAGGTAACAACTTGCACATTGGTAATAACACCAGGCCAGCTTCATCCTCCTCGGTTGCGGGTCCTTCCTACTCTACACCATTGACATAAGACATATCTGAAGTTGTAAACACAGTAGTGGCTGCAGTGATAGCTTCGTTTGTCCAGAGTCAACTTGTCCCTATGTTGGCGCCCTTCCAATCGTTTCTATCTACGATCGGATCAACAAATGTTGCTCCACAACCACCATCGCAAGATTTAGGCAGGGAGGGTCGAGAGGAAGAGGAAGACGAAGACGAAGATAATTTAGACTAATTGTCATTTTTTATTCGTATTGTTACATTTGTATAACTTTTAACTATATTGATTGATTGATTATTTGTATAATAACTTTTAACTATATTATTGGGTTATTTTGTATAAGTTTTTTGTTGTAGCATTTTATAATTATTGGATTGTTGTTTGCTGGATTTTTGTTTGTTGGATTGTGGTTTGATATGCAGGTTTTAGGGAAAGTTATATATATAAACAGGTTATAAAAAAAATTTAGCTCATTAGCGAGGGATTAGCGACAGAAAATATATAGTGAGGGAATAGCGAGAAAAATATTACCGAGGGATTAGCGAGGAAATTGCGAGGGATTAGCGAGGTTAATGGCGAGGGAAAATTTAGCGAGGAATTAGCGAGGAAATAGCGACTGAGTACTACAAGCCATTAGCGACTGATTAGCGAGGGATTAGCGAGGGAATTTAGAAAGGGATTAGTGAGGGTATAGAGATGAATTTAATAGAGAGGGCATAGCGAGGGAACAGCGAGGGAAATTGACAAAATTGGTAAATAATTTAGCGAACGAATAGCAAGGGAAATTCCATCGCCATTTTGCGAGGGAATATTAGCGAGGGATTAGAGAGGAATTAGCGAGGGAAATAAATTTTCTAGAGACGGATTAGAGAGAGAATACTTTCCCTCGCTAATTAGTGATGAGAAAAAAGTGAGGAAAAGTTCCCTCGCTAATCCCTCTTTATTCCCTCGCTGATAATATTAGCGAGGGATTAGAGAGGGATTAGCGAGGAAATTTTCCCTCGCTGTTTCTCAAATTTCTTGTAGTGTTATGAGTGGTGGTGTTAATAAATGATTAAAGGAATCATAATATAATTACGTATACAATTTTTAATGAACTTTGAACGATGTATTTTCTGATTGGAACTTTCGTTATGTGTGGATTCTAATTGAGTTATAAAAAGAATTAATTTTGTTCTTATTTTATTTACTAAGAGTGGATCTCCTAACCCAAGTAAATCTTTTTTATTTGTTGTGACAAAATATTTACTTTACCTTATTTAATTTTTCTTCATCAAGACTCTGTGGTTCGACCTCGGACTCACCGAGAATTTATTACTTGAGATAACCTACACTTGAGTTTGTAACTTAACTTTTAATCCGCATCACAATTGTTTCAATACCATTTGTATCAATGATATTACATAACCGTCCATACGACTACATAACACCAATGATATCTGGGTTTCCTATGATAACCAGTCATTTCTGACTAAATCGTCTACTTGATGTTTCTGGTTATAAAAGCAAACTACATCTGACTAAATCGTCTATCTAATGTTTCTTAGTCCGGTACTTTGGTTCCATAACCACAATATCAATGCATGCTCATCATGTTCGACTTTCTCAATCATGCCTCAATGCATGTGGATTCAATGCGTACATATATATACATATATAGATTCACAATGATAGCATAACTTATCCAAATTCACATGCCATATAGAGCCCAATCATTCATCCAAAATCTTTGATCCCAATCACGGACCCACCTCAAGTCAATACTAAAACCTCAAAGGTGAACACATACTATTCAAAGTTGTTACAAAAGTTATGCCTCAATTCCATTATGTTTTTGTGTTAAACTCTCTTAGAATATTTACTTTAAGTTCCTCACAACCCTCCTCACACTCATGTTCTTTCTTTATCCAAACCTTACTCTAAGTTTTATGATCAGGTTGTGTTCTTTATCATTTCCACATTATGAGTTCCTAATTAAGTGTATATTCATTTAATTAACTAAGTTCTAACTTGTTAAAAAGTCTCATAGTGAGTGCCCAATGAGGCCGTGAGCCTCCAAGGGACTAGAAAATCCAACCATTCATCACAACCTTAATTACACGCCCGTGTCAAGTTACACGGGCCTGGAGTACACGACCGTGTCAAATTACATGGCCTAGGCCGTGTAGTCCTCTAGAAGTACCTGAAAACATGCCCAAATTGAAATACCCAATTACATGGCCTAGGCCGTGTAACACTTTGTCTTGTGCGTTGAGCTATGTTTCCAGTGGGGACATGGCCTGGGTCGTGTAAATCCACACAACCCATGAATCTACACTAAAATCCATGAAAATGAGCTTCTCCCAAGCTTCCAAATCATACGGGTACCAATCCATATACATATTTGAGCATTTAGACACATACAAATCCATCAAGATTCACAATATCAATCATAGAAGATCATACAACACATTCAAATCATAACATTATTAGTAATTACCAACAAAGTGAGAAACCCACAATGGATTCCCCACCATCAACACCAAAGACATTTCCTTACCACCAAGATTGGGTGAAGAGGATTATCTCCCTTTTACCGTAATAGTCAACAAAGAAAGTAGGCTCCTTGATAGATTTCCACCACCAACCAAGAAAACCCTAGGATGATCAAACCCAAGAAATCCAAAATCAAAGCTTGAAAAGGGAGTCCGTGGTCACAATGGTGGCCAAGGACCACGAAAATGAGACGAGAAAGGAAGAAAGTCATGAAATTTACCTCAAACTGTAAAACTTTAGAGCTTGGTAGAAGATGATGGAGATGTAGGAATCAAGAGGAAGATCTCCAAAGAGGAAGGCTTCAAGGTGATGAGAGGAGTCAAGATCTTAGATCGGCTTGAGCAAATGAGCTTAAGTGGGCTCCCATAGTGGCTTGGCCGTGTGGATTTTGGAGAAAAAGAGAGGAGAGAACGTGAGATACAAGAGAGAAAGAAGAGAGAAAAAATGAAGGGTGGAGAGAGAAAGTGATAGATTTTAGGTGAAAAAGTGAAGTAACTCTTTGTGAAAAGATGACAATATTGTCATCTTTTCTTCCCTCCAAAATGTGGAGCCCAAATTTGAGAGGAGAGAGAGTGTGTGTAGGAAGCTTCCTTGAAGCTTTCTTGAGAAGCTTCGCACGCTTCTCAATAAAGTGAAATATGATGTCACTAGATGATATCATAAAAGTAACCATATAGAAATAATTTGCTAGAGCTATTATCCAGTGGACAAATATTACATTCAACAGAAATAATATTTTATTATCCGACAGATAATAAAATATACTGTAATTTTATTTATCATATAAAATCTTAAAAAATGAAAACCTCGTAAATTATGCCCAGTCTCGGGTTTAGTAAGATCCTTGGTCGACGTTTCTACAGTTCAAAATTTACCAATTTTGAAAAAAATATTTCATTTTCCCTGCCCCGCTCTGCGCGTACGTAAATCAAGAAATATATTAAAATAATCAAATAATTCAAAAAATTCTAAAAAAATTCACAAAAATCATAAATATTATAAAATGACTATTTATCATGAAATAAGTAATTTTTGGGATGTTACAATTGTCTATGATAGATTTTTGAATAAAGTGAAATCAGATCCCTAGTGTTTTAATTTCATGTGTTTACATCCTTAATGTGTTTGACATTCATGTGCTTTGTTCTCTCTTTTCCCTCTTAATTTCATGCGTTTTAGTGTATTTTTTTCCCTCTTAATCATCAACTTTGTTACTTTGATGATTCAGTACACTTGTCGATTTTCTCAATAAGTTTTTGCAAACCTAGGTTGATACGGTGAATTTTGTTGTTTCAGGAATTCAATATCACAATAAAAGATGAGAAAGAAGCCGAAAATGTTGTTACAGATCATTTGTCCATACTTACAACAGGCTCACCTTTTGATATCACACTTATTAATGATTCTTTTCCCAATGAATTTTTATTTCTGTCAATTCCAAGCCTTGGTTTGCTAATATAATCAATTTTCTTACAACATGAAAGATCCTGCCTCAACTATCCTGATCAAATCATTCGGAGATGTGTGCCCAACAGTGAGGTGTGAAAGACTAAGATTGTTAATGCACAAAGGCATCCCAGAAGATATTTGCTGGATAATCGAAGCAAAGGTTCGTTTAGCTGGTGAATCTTCCGATTCATTTGTCCCATACATGCCGAGTCTCAGTAAAAGTTTTTATTCTAAAAGGAGAAGAGCAAAAAGAATGAAAGTTTGTTACAAATGTGCGCTATGGAATTATAATACGCGATGTCGTTCTTTGGGAATAGTTTCCATAAACAGAGAAGATAAAGTTTTCTTCATTAAGAATGGACTAAGTAAAGAGTCATTAGATAATATCTTATTGACTCTTGAGACGCATTCTTGTGGATATGTGTAGCGTGAACTTCTTAGTTTATGAAATCTCTTCAAGGACAAGCAAGAGCATTACAGTCTTGGGAATCTGACTCAAAAAGATCATGTTTGCCGATTTATAAGAAAATTGGATGGGAAGCTTAATATCTACTCATAGAAGGCATTTAAGCCGTTACTGGACGTAAAACCAGAGGAAGATGTGAGCCACAATCACAACAACATGTATATATTATCTTGTACATCTTCAAAAGAAAAAAAAAAAAAAAAAAAAAAAAAAAAGAAGAGGGCAAAACTTCAGTTGTACTTGGTCATTAATTAGATTAGGAGCCCTAGAGATGCCCGTTCTATCATTGACTTGGGTGAACCTTTGCACGCCGGTCCATAAATAAGGTTCGTGTGTCATGCTCTGTAGAGAGCTGCGCAAGTATTCCCAGGTTTTAACCGTAGGCTCTGCTTACTGATGGACAGATAAAAACGTCCCGTGTTTGCATTCTCGCATGACAATGCCTCTGAGCTCAATTCCTGGTATTGATTTATTGGGTTCTTGAGTGTAGCTCCACTGGTTGTGGTCATTGGTCATCATATTCAGATTTTCACTCTTTAACTAGAGGGACGATGTATAGGCTGGGATATCCCACAAGTGAGAGGAGTGCTTTAAGTCTGAAATTCCTTAAAGAAATTCGATGTCTCTTTCAAGGGGTGGTAAGATTGTGAATGCTACTGCACTAGTAGTGTAAATCGCAAGTACACGATTTTATCAAGTAATAAAATTATCATTCCACTGGGACTAAGTTGATGATCACCAATTACGCACAATTATGATTATCTAGACGAAACTAATGAAACAAAACCGTAGTGATAGAACAAGATTGCAGAAAATAAAATTCAGAAAATAACAAAGAAAATCAACTTTGGAATTGAATAAAGGAATCAGTTTTAAAGACTCTAGGATTCGGGTTCACCATGGTGGTAATTGACAAATCTGTAATCTTTCCCCTCTTATCAAACTAGATTACTTTTGAAGGCGAATTATCCTAAAGAATTATTATTTCCTTTCAGAATACAATAATGTATCTAATCTAATCCGATTCTTATTTTCACAACAATTGGATTAGAGAGGACCCTGTAAGAACAAGATAATTCAAAGAAAGCCTCAAGAGAATTAATCTACTTTCGTGATTTAAAAGCTCAAGTTCAGTTTCTAGAGTTCTGAAATCAAGGATCACCTTTCAGTTCTTTCCCTAATATCAAAGAATCATGCAAACATGTGGCCAAGCATATTCACAAACAGTTGGTGTGCTAAAAACTGAATCAAGAGAAACTAGCATTAAAGAGGTAAGAAATTCATACATCAAACATTGTCAATACACAACCGGGTTACTTCCAAATCCTAGAACAAAGAACTACTCAAACATGTTCATCAAAATACAATCCATAAGAATGAACAAGAGCATTCAAAAAAATAGATTAAAATACAACAAGGAGAAAAGAAGAAAAACTCTGATTAAGTCCTATTGTTTCTCGCCAGTTGCTCTTGTCTGATCCTCCTCCTCCCATTTCTTGAGTCCAATGGTTGTTTATATCCTCTCTAATCTCCCCCTTTAGGTCCCATTTCCTTTTCCTTTCTTCCGTTCAGCTTGTACAACTCACTTTTGCAGTAAATGAGCAATAATACATATTTACATGTGCTGACATTCTACGATCCACGGCTGTGGCAGCTGCTACAGGCTGGCCATGGATCTTACTGACTTGTGCGTAAATGGTCCAAATGGTCCACGGCCATGGCAGGTTACACGTGCTGGCCGTGGTAGGTTCCACGGGTGTGGTAGCTGCCACAGGCTGGCTGTGGAGTTTATTGACTTGTGCGTAAATGATCCAAATGCTCCACGGCTGTGGCAGCTGCCTCAGGCTGGCTGTGGAGCTTGCTGTTTTGCTTGTTTCTCTCCAGCAACAGGTTCTATGGGTGTGGTAGCTGCCACAGGCAGGGTGTTGTTCTTTCTGCACCTTTTCTTTTAGTTTAGCTCTTCATATTTTGGTGCTTCAAAGTCACAAATTCATTTACCTATGAAATATAAAAAATAAAATGCAGTCATCTGAACTAAAGGAATAAAAAAAAACTAAGATATATACTAAGAATCAACACAAAATATGCAACAATTAAATGCTAACTAAGACAAAATTATATGCAGGCTTCACACATGTCAAACTCCCCTAAGCTTAAGACATTGCTTGTCCTAAAGCAAAACATATGTGAATTGAACAAAACATAACTAATAAAATAAAGTAATGACTCATTATCCCTAGCAAAACATCTTATCTTGTCATGTAATGGTATTCAATGAGCATAACTTCATTATACATTTCATTGTGACTTAACTTGTGAGTACCTCAGTGCAATAGTGCAAGTGTAATTAGCCCCAAGGCATTGGACACCAAGTCAAGTTGTTTACTATTTTCATTTTATTTCGCCAAGTTCCCTACTTAGCAGGCACCTACCTGCTACCAAGGCTCATCCCCCCTTTGTGCTTTGCACCTTCCACACTTAGTCTCAAAGGAGCACTTGATTTCAAGGTTGACAAGTATTTCCCCAGTAACCAACTCAGTCTCAAAGGGGTACTTGGTTGCCTTCTTGCAACATACAATCAATCTTTTTTTTTTTGAATCAAGTGTTTCTCCAGTAACCAAGCGCAATGGGGGTCCTCTTAGGAACTCAAGTACTCAATTGGTATTTTAAGACTTTCCTTGGGTACCTCAACACTCAGAGTCAATTGTTAAGTAACAAGAGGTTTTCACAAGGCAAGACAAAATAGTGAAAGCTCAATCCAAAAAGTACTCATTGCATACCATCACAGATATCAAGGAATAATGTGCCAAGGAAATGAGTCAAAGCAAAAACAAAATGAAGATTAAAATGCCATTTTTTTACATGATATTTCAAATCAAAATAAATGGATGCTAAAGATGCAAAACTAGAATTAAAATGCAAAACTGAATACTAGAATGCACTAACTAACTAACTCCCCCAAGCTTAAGACTGACATTGTCCTCAATGTAAAAAGAAGTAAAAAAGGGGTAATCAACACATAACTTACTGAGGTGGTGGAAAATGGCCCTGGGACAAGTGCCAGTTGTAAATAACCTGCACCATCCCTTCCATACCCTGCAGACGGCCATCAGTAGCCTGCCCCTGCCCTTGCTGTTGCAATTGCTCTATCAGTAGGCGTTGCTGCACCTCTAGAAGTGCTCTTCCATTTGCCTCTTGCCTTAAGAGTTTGAACCAACTTCAACACTTTGTCTCTTAGAAGCCACTGTCCTACAAAAATGAACAAAAGTAATGTGCTTAGTGAAATTGCCCCCTCCTCCTAGTGAATTTCAAATTTGGGGTTAGGGTTGTGAGAAATTAGGGCTTTTTGAAATTGGAGGAATTTTGGGTGAATAGAAGGTGGATAATGGTGTTTGATGTTGGTTAGGAAGAAATAGGTGGAAGAGTGGTGTTGGTAAACTTTGGGTGTAGCTATTGAGGAAATAAGAAAATGAGTAGTGGGTGTTAGTGGTTGTTTAGAAGTGGAGGGTGAGTTGAAGAGTGGTGTACATATGGTGAAAGAGGAGATGTGGTGGGGTGGTTGGCTTAGTTGGTGGAGGGAATGGTGGAGTTTTGGTGAAGGATGGGAGCTTGGGACAGTGGCTTTGGAGGAAAGAAGAAGATGAGTGGTGGAGAAGTGAGGGGAATGAGTGAGTGGCCGTGTCACTTAAAACAACTTATGGGCACGCTCCACGATCGTGGCACGTTCCACGGCCAGGCCGTGGAGCTTACTGACTTACCTTTTTTTTAAAAAAATCATTTGGAATAGTAGCCTACCACGGGCGTGGTACGTACCACGGTCAGCTCGTGGAGCTTACTGTTTTAGGCCGTTTTCCTACGCACAAGGCACCACGGCCGTGGCAGATGCCATAGATTGGCCGTGGTGCTTAGTAACTTTAAGCTAATTTGCTATCCATTTGTAGCAGAGATGGTCCATGGGTGTGGCAGCTACCACAGGCAGCCCGTGGACTGTCTAATATTCAACTTTTGACAGTTTAACGAAGTGCATTTGGTTCTCAATTTCAATTGGCTCAAGCCAAACTTCGCTCCTCATAATAATCCTATAAAAAGTAATGAAAGATCATTAATGAATGACTAAGAAAAACCAAAATAACAAAAAAAACTTAATTCAATAAACCAGGAAATGAAGAATTTGATAGAAATAAACTTGGGTTGCCTCCCAAGAAGCACTTGTTTAAAGTCATTAGCTTGACTCTAGTCTAGTTTCTATGCTCAGGTGATGTCAACAGAGTAGTGCTCATTCCCCACTCCTTCAAAGTGTTTCACTCTCTGGCCATTTATCATAAAAGGCTCATAGCCTTCTTTCTTCACCTCAAGCACACCGTAGGATAAAACTCGAACAATCTCATATGGTCCTGACCATTTCGACCATAACTTACTAGGACAGAAACATAGAAGTGAGTTATTGACAAGAATTTTATCCCCAAGTTTAAGTTCACGCTTCTCAATACACTTGTCATTCTGCTTCTTAGGTCCTTTCTTGCAGGGCTTGGACTTATCAAATTTTGTAGTACCCTTGGGCAAGGTCTTTTCTAGCATAGCATCAGTAACTGATTCCTGCACGCCTGAAAGCACAACACTATCCACAACATTAGTAGCATCTATGCGATTACATGAATTTAAGGAATTAGAGTTATTTTTAGAATTAAAAACATCAAAAACTACTTCCTCATCATTCAATCGCAAAGTCAATTTCCCTTCATGGACATCAATGATCGCCCTTCTAGTGGCAAGGAATGGACGCCCAAGTATGATCGGTATTTTAGCATCAGCTTCCATGTCAAGCACAACAAAATCCACCGGCATATAAAACTTACCAACCTTAATAGGAACATCCTCCAAGATGCCTATGAGATATTTGACAGACCAATCCGCCAATTGAAGGGAGATAGCTGTGGATTTTGGTTCACCCACCTCCAACTTCTTACACACAAAAAGGGGCATAAGACTGACACTAGCCTCAAGATCACAAAGAGCTTTATCAAAGCTCATGTTGCCGATTAAACATGGAATTGAGAAACTACCTGGATCCTTGAGCTTTGGAGGTAATTTATTTTGAATCAAAGCACTGCATTCCTCAATCAAAGCCACAGTTTCATATTCTTCTAATTTTCTTTTATTTGATAAAATATCCTTCAAGAACTTAGCATAAGTAGCCATTTGTTGCAAAGCTTCTGTGAAAGGAATATTTATGTACAATTTTTTCAAAACTTCTAAAAATCTTCCAAATTGCTTGTCAAGCTTAGCCTTAGCTAAGATTTAAGGGAAAGGTATGGGTGGTCTATAACGTGTGGCTAGAGGTGTATGACTAGGTTCCTCACCTTTTTCCTTGGTCTCTTCTTTGTTCTCATCTTCCCTAGATGGTGGCCTAGTAACCTCAACTTCCTCACTACCATCTTTCTTTTCACTCTATTTTCTTGCCTTAAGATCTTTTAATTGCTTACCACTTCTCAAGGTAACAGCCTTGCATTGGTCACTCAGATTTGTTTCAGGCTGACCAGGAAATCTTCCTGGTGTTTTTGCAAAGGAACTAGCTTGTTGTGCTATTTGGGTCTCTAACATCTTATTATAGATAGCTAGACTATCAACCTTAGATGCTAGTTGCTTAATTGCCTCACCCATGGCATGACCCTGCTGCCTAAATTCCTCATTTTGCTTGGATTGAGTCAAAATGAAATTTTCCATTAAGGTTTCTAAATTAGATTTTTGTACCTGTTGTGGAAATCCAGGAGATGGCCTCGCATTGGTTTGCCCAACTTGATTCTGATTAGTCCGATAGGAGAAGTTAGGATGATTCCTCCAACCAGGGTTATAATTGTTTGAGAATGGATCATTCTGCCCCCTTTGTGTGAAATTATTGATAGCATCAACTTGCTCCATCGGTGCATCTTGTGTAGGAGTAATTCCTAGCTAGCAATCTGCAGTTGTATGCCCTGCTGTACCACATATCTCACAAGAGACATTAGAAGCACAAACAACATTGACATTAATTTTATCAAAATTCTAAGATAAAGCTTCTACCTTAGCTGCTATAAGATCCCAAGCATCTACCTCATGCTTACCTGCAACTCTTTTGGGATTACCTCTTTCATTCACCCATTGGTGGTAGTTTAGAGCCACATTTTTAATTATCGCATAGGCTTCTTCCAAGTTTTTATTCATCAAAGCTCCTCCAGCTACAAAGTCTAATGAAACCTTGGCTTGGTAGGTTATACCGTTATAGAACGTGTGGATGATCAACTGCTTTTCAAGGCCATGATGAGGACATTATTACAAGAGCCCTTTAAATCTGTCCTAAGCTTTAAATAATGACTCACCATCTTTTTGAGCAAAGCTGGTGATTTGATTCCTAAGATGAGCAGTCTTGCTTGGAGAGAAGTATTTGTCAAGGAAACGTTGCTCCAGTTCAGCCCATGTTGTAATAAACCCTGTAGGAAGGGAATATAACCATGCTCTAGCCTTGTCCCTTAAAGAGAAAGGGAACAACCTTAGCCGAATAGCATCTGCAGAAGTGCCATTGAACTTCAAAGTCTCGCAAAACTCCAAAAACACCTCCAAGTGAAGATTAGGATCTTCCGTTGGAAATCCTCCAAATTGGTTCTGCTGAATCATGGAGAGAAGCGAAGGCTTCAACTCAAAATTATTGGCTTCAATAGGAGGTCTTGTGATACTAGAATGCAATCCTCGTGCGCTAGGCGCAGCGTAGTCCTTCAGTGGCTTATTTTCATTTTGGGTAGCCATGACTAGTGTAGATTATTTTTGGGTTGCTCTTTGCTGTCTTTGCAGTCTTTTTCTTACTCGAAATGTCCTTTCAATTTCTGGGTCTGCTTTTACAAGTTTCGCAAAATTTCTAGACCTTCGCATACAAGAACTACCTGCTCAACTGCAAGGATATAAACAGAAAATAAATTAAAATAAACAAAAATAAAAGTCCAGACTAACCAATATGCAAGTGAATTGATATCAACAAAACCTAGTCCCTGGCAACGGCACCAAAAACTTAGTAGTGTAAATCGCAAGTGCACGATTTTGTCAAGTAGTAAAATTATTGTTCCACTAGGACTGAGTTGATGATCACCAATTACGCACAATTATGATTATCTAGACGAAACCAATGATGCAAAACTGTAGTGATAGAACAAGATCGCAGAAAATAAAATCCAAAAAATAATAAAGAAGATTAACTTTGGAATTGAATAAAGGAATCAGTTTTAAATACTCTAGGATTCAGGTTCACCACGGTGGTAATTGACAAATCTGTAATCTTTCCCCTCTTATCAAACTAGATTACTTTTGAAGGCGAATTATCCTAAAGAATTATTGTTTCCTTTCAGAATACAATAACGTATCTAATCTAATCCGATTCTTATTTTCACAACAATTAGATTAGAGAGGACCCTGTAAGAACAAGATAATTCAAAGAAAGCCTTAAGAGAATTAATCTACTTTCGTGATTTAAAAGCTCAAGTTCAATTTCTAGAGTTCTAAAATCAAGGATCACCTTTCAGTTCTTTCCCTAATATCAAAGAATCATGCAAACATGTGGCCAAGCATATTCACAAACAGTTGGTGTGCTAAAAACTGAATCAAGAGAAACTAGCATTAAAGAGGTAAGAAATTCATACATCAAACATTGTCAATACACAACTGGGTTACTTCCAAATCCTAGAACAAAGAACTACTCAAACATATTCATCAAAATACAATCCATAAGAATGAACAAGAGCATTCAGAAAAACAGATTGAAATACAACAAGGAGAAGAGAAGAAAAACTCTGATTGAGTCCTATTGTTTCTCGCCAGTTGCTTTTGTCCGATCCTCCTCCTCCCATTTCTTGAGTCCAATGGTTGTTTATATCCTCTCTAATCTCCCCCTTTAGGTCCCCTTTTCATTTTCCTTTCTTCCGTTCAGCTTGTACAACTCACTTTTGCAGTAAATGAGCAATAATACATATTTATATGTGCTGACATTCCATGATCCACGGCCGTGGCAGCTGCCACAGGTTGGCCGTGGATTTTACTGACTTGTGTGTAAATGGTCCAAACGGTCCATGGCCATGGCAGGTTCCACGGGCTGGCCGTGGTAGGTTCCACGGGTATGGTAGCTGCCACAGGCTGGCTGTGGAGCTTACTGACTTGTGCGTAAATGATCCAAATGCTCCACGGTCGTGGCAGCTGCCACAGGCTAGCAGTGGAGCTTGTTGTTTTGCTTGTTTCTCTCCAGCAACAGGTTTTATGGGCGTGGTAGCTGCCACAGGAAGGGTGTGGTTCTTTCTGCACCTTCTCTTTTAGTTCAGCTCTTCATATTTTGGTGCTTCAAAGTCACAAATTCATTCACCTATGAAATATAAAAAACAAAACGCAGTTATCTAAACTAAAGGAAAAAAAAACACTAAGATATATACTAAGAATCAACACAAAATATCAACAATTAAATGCTAACTAAGACAAAATTATATGCATGCTTCACACACATCATGCACTCATGCCATCATTTATTGTTATAATTTTATCTTTGTATAATTTTGTTGTATTTTGGTTTTGGACAGACGATCCTTTGAGCGAGGTGCTTCAGGGGTTTCTAAATTTCTTTATCCTGATAATTTTCTTGAAGTAAAAAAAAATAAAAAAATAAAAAAATAATAAAAAATAATAAAAACAGTGTTTCTTAAATTCAAACTTTTCTGACAACAGCCAACCTACCCATATAGGTGCTATCATTACTTTTCCATTCTCTTCCCTATTTAAACACTCTATTTTCTTCACTTTCCCCTAACTCATAATCATTCAAAGGGAGTGTGAGTGTAGAAATGGAGGGAGCTTCTTCTTCTGTTTGTAAACTTACAAATATATGTGTATTTTGTGGGTCAAGTTATGGGAATGGTTTAGAGTATGTAAACGCAGCAAGCACTCTTGGTCAAACACTTGCTGCGAGAAAAATTCAAGTAGTCTATGGGGGAGGTAGCATTGGGTTAATAGGGGTTGTATCACTCTTTGCACATATAGGAGGCAGTTAGGTTTTACGAATCATTCCTATACTTTTAACTCAAAAGAACTTTACTGGAAAACCAATTGGGGAAGAGCTTCAAGTATCATCTATGCATGGACGAATGAGGCCAATGCTTGAAAACACTGATGCATTTATAGCCTTACCAGGTGGTTTTGATACTTTTGAAAAAGTTTTTCAAATTGTCTCTTGGGCCCAACTGAACATCCACCATAAACCCATAGGTTTGTTGAATTTTAATAATTTCTTTGATCTTTTGTTATTTTTTCTTGACCATACTGTGGAAGAGAAATTTATCACATCTTCAGTAAGACGACTCCTTATCTCCGCTTCCACTATTAATGAGTTGATTGATAAATTAGAAGCTTTTGTTTATGAGCTTGATCCAGTAACAGCTCAGATAGATTGCTCAAAAGGAAGCAGTGGGAGAAGCAGTATGAAAAGCAAGCCAGATTAGACACTCCAACTATTTAAATAATTACAAGCTTTGGTTTTATTTATTGTACTTTGTTTCTGTTTAAATTTGTGTCAGATTTCTCTTTTTAGTAATTGCAACAACAGGTAATATATTCTATCCTTTACCTATCTATGTTTTGACATTGAGGACAATGTTGTGATCTGATTGGGAGGGAAGGATAGTTGAAAAAAAAACAAAAAATAAAATATAAAAAAAATTAAAAAAAATTAGGAAGTGTGTTTATTAATATGTTTGTCATGTTTATATGTTTGTCAGTAACTTACTAACAGCAAAACTAATTAAGGATGGCAGAGTAAGGAGTAAATTATTTACTCTTGAGACACACCAAAATTGGTGGCAAAGTAATTAGGTAGATAACTATGTTATGTAGAAATAGCAAGTCAAATTTAGAGAAATTTACATGATTGAGTAAATTGTCTTCTTTCTTAAAAATCACATGCTTGGTTATGTATGTTGAATTAGTGGACTAAGAATGATAGATTATGCCTTGTGAGATTTTGAGCCTATTGATGAATGGATTGAACATTTGTACCATTCTCTTCTTTTTTGTTTGAATTTCACTCATGAAATTGTTACTTTAGAACTTGCTTTGATTCTTTCTGATACTACATTTTCATATGCATACATAAATATGATTGAAATATTTTTCTTGAAATAGCTACTTTAACCAAATAGTCAAGAATGACTAGTGCACAAATAGGCAGCCTTGCTTAGTAGTATATTGTCTCAATATGATATTAAGCACTCTTATGGCTTCTTGAAAATTCTCTGATTCCTGCCAATGTAAAGCATTGGAAATGGTCTATTTCCCCTTGCTTAACCCCTTTGAGCTTATTTGACCATTCTTTGTTTCGAACTCATTATGTGCCTTAAATGAAAAATCATATTCTTACCCGGCCTTAGGGAATAAGAGAAGATTAGCTTTATCATTGGATGAGTTCTTGAACAAGTATGGGGGTGTGTGTGCAAAATGGTTAAAAAAATGTTTACTTAAAAAATGTATATGTTATATTCTTCTTCAAAAAAAATCCAAAAAAAATTAAAAATTAAAAAAATGTGTAAAGAAGGGCCAACAAGGCAATAAAGGAAAGGAAAAGAATATGTAAAGAGAATTTGTATTAGGTGGAGTTGGGATAAACTTTCATGCTTGTTAATTGAACTCAGCTCTCACGCTCTTTTATTCTCTTTGGTATTTAATTTGTCATATCCATATTACCTTCTCCTTTACCTTGACCCCATTACAACCTTGAATAAAGTCCTCATGATTTGTGTGTGCATGTGTTCTGAGTAGTGGAGAAGTAGAAGATAAGCAAGCTTATAATAATGTAATTTTTATGGGTTGAATTAAGTGAAATACGTACCTTTTAAACACTTGTGGGATTGAGAGTGAATCCTGTGAAGATCTATCATTGTTGACTCATGCATTTTAATTGAAATTTCCTTGTTTGTTGGTTTGAGATGTGAAGAAACATTGCCTCATAAATGTTTTGATCCCTTGAATAATTGGTTGCTCTTTATTCTTAAATATTATTGAAAATTAAGTCTTTTAGAGTATTTAGCTTTTGAGTCTGTGTCATTTTTTTTCCTAATTTTTGTCTTGTGTGTTTTGGCCAAGAGTGCAAAAAGCTAAGTGTGAGAAAATTTGATAATCACATATTTTATACATTAATAAACCGTCATTTTTAGTCATTTACACTCTTCATGTACTCAATTGATTGAGTTTGGTTATGTTTTGTAAGTTTGGACTCAAATTGGACTTAATTGATTTTTTCAGCAAGATTTACGTTTAATACTGCTTCTGTATTTTGGCCATATCTTGAGTTCTAGATGTCTAATAATTATGCATTTTGCCTTGTTGGAAAGATAAGAGAAAGATCTACAATTTTCATGAGAGCTCTAGGTCAAAGTCGATCATCTAGTGGAACTAATTGAGCTTGGAAATTAGAATACAGATTTTGTGATTGGAACATGAACAGTGTACATTAATCAGAGCATAATTCAGGTTGTAAGATCTAGATTGGGTTGAAATTTTCGTATCTATAAGTTAAGACTCATATTTACAACTTTCATGAAGAATATAAGACTCAATTCGGACTCCTTGAAGGTCATATTGGGCTTGGAAGTTAGAATAGAAGAGCTATAACTAGCCTGAATACTGTGTAGTAATTGGGCCATATCTCAGGCTGTAGATGACCTTTTGAGGTGATTCTGGTGGCATTTGAAAGCTAAGACAAAACCCTACAACTTTCATGAAAACCACATTTTAATATTTTAACGAATTTAATGACTTTAGAATTGAATGATTTTGGAGACAAAGAATCTCCATAATTTTTCACTCATCAAAAGTTATTTAGCATTTTCCACTTATTTTTCACTCATCCACTCACTCATGAATCAGCTCCCTTGTCATTTTGTATCCTTGATCCTCTATAAGAGGGAGCCTTGGCTGATCATTTAGGAGTCTTGGTCTTGGAGGCCAAGATCATGCTATTATGTTGTTTGTTTATCTTGTTGTAGTTTTCTTTTGTTCTAAATTGAAGTTATGTTCTTCTTCTTCTTCTTCTTCTCTCTTTCTTTCTTCTTGTCTATGTGTAATGATAACAATATATTTTATAATCCTCTCATTGGGCTTCTTAAGGTTCAATTAGGCTTAATTATGTTGGTTTTGTCACATTCTATGATATTGAGCTTAATTGGATCATTGAAGGAATTATTGCATGAATTAGCCTTAATTTATCTCTTTGACAGTGTTTAGTAAACTGACTATAACTTGAGTTTTAAATATCTGATTAATGTGATTCTAGTCTTGTATGAAAACTAAGACAATTCTCTACAATTTTCATAAGACCTCAAAGGCCAAATCATACGTTTGGATAACTCAAATTGGAGTTGAAGCAAGAACTAGGGTGTTGATCCTGACAGCTTAATCTATGCGTACTGTTCATGACATAGCTCGGGCTATAGGATGTCAAATGAGCTGAAATTTTGATGGTTGATATTAAGACTCAAATCTACAACTTTCATGTTGAATGCTTTTTGAGATTCTGAGGTCTACTGGGTCATATTGGGCTTGGAAGTCAGAACTGAGGAACTGAAACTGAGCCAGAATAGTGTGCAGTAATTGGGCCATATCTCGGGCTATAGTTGGTCATTGGAGCTAAAATTTTACCAGAAGATATTAAGATCTATATCTACAACTTTCATGAAAACTACTTGGTGAAAAAATGGCGTATTCAATGACTTCATAATTGAATGATTTTGGAGACAAAAAATCTCTATAATTTTTCACTCATCAAAAGTCATTTGGCATTTTTCACTCATCCACTCACCATGAATCAGCCCCCTTGTCATTTTATATCCCTAATCCTCTATAAAAGGAACTATTAGCAGATTATTTGGGGAGTCTTGGTCCTAGAGGTCAAGATCATGCTATTGTATTACTTGTTTTTCTTGTAGTAGTTTTCTTGTGTTATAAATTGAAGTCATGTTCTTCTTCTTCTTCTTCTCTCTTCCTTTCTTCTTGTCTATAAGTAACTAAGTTTCATTTTACTTGGGTGAAAGAATGAAGCTCTTGGTAATGAAATAAGGTTAGATTAATCTCTTTCTTGTGTTTAAATAATATATTATCAACTAGCCATTATACGTGTTGTATTTTGTTTCTAATCAATTTAGAAACCCTCATTGTAAAGTGGATATCTTGATTTATTGTAGACAAGATTTTGGCACAATGAATACTTGATCCCATTTATGAGTGTGGTGTTAATAGATTATTAAAGGAATAATAATATAATTACATATATAATTTTTAATAAACTTTGAACGTTGTATTTTCTGATTGAAACCTCCATTATGTGTGGATTCTAATTGAGTTATAAAAAGAATTAATCTTGTCCTTAATTTTATTTACCAAAAGTGGATCTCCTAACCCAAGTAAGTCTTTTTACTTATGACCAAGTTTTATCACTTTTATTGTTGTGATAAAATATTTACTTTACGTCAAAGAATTTTTCTTCATTAATTCTCTGTGGATCGACCTCGGACTCCCGAGAATTTATTACTTGAAACAACCTGCACTTGAGTTTATAACTTTTAATCCGCATCAAGTAACTAATTTTCATTTTACTTGGATGAAAGGGTGAAGTTTTTGGTAATAAGCTAAGGTTAGATTAATTTCTTTCTTGTACTTAAATGATATATTTTCAAGTGGTCATTATACATGTTGTATTTTGTTTTCAATCAATTTAGAAATCCTCCTTGTAAAGTAGAGATCTTGATTCATTATAGACAAGAGGTTGGCACAATGAATGCTTGAGCTCATTTATAAGTGGTGGTATTAATAGATTATTAAAGGAATCATAATATAATTACGTATATAATTTTTAATGAACTTTGAATGTTGTATTTTTCGATTGGAACCTCCATTATGTATGGATTCTAATTGAGTTATAAAAAGAATTAATCTTATACTTAATTTATTTACCAAGAGTGGATCTCCTAACCTAAGTAAGTTTTTTTTATTTGTGATTAAGTTTTATCACTTTTATTATTATGACAAAATATTTACCTTACATCAAAGAATTTTTCTTCATTAATTCCCTGTGGATCGACCTCGGACTCGTGAGAATTTATTACTTGAAATAACCTGTACTTGGGTTTGTAACTTTTAATCCGCATCAACTATTCCCAGAGTGAGGCATCGTTTCCTGCCTAAGAATGGACACATGAGGTTGTTCCCAGGTAGGTCCAGCATAACCAGAGATTTCATTATGAGCACCTTCCAAGGCGTGATACCCCTCCCCGATAGGCATTACTATCAGTGTTGTTTGATGAAAGTTGCTCATCCCCACAGCGATGCCCGAGGCTATAGTTGAGCATGCCAGGGCTGTTATCAAGGGAGAGATCGGTGGCACACTCACATATGTTTTAACCCCATTTACACCCCTATTTCCTCTAAATAAATTGAGAGACTCCCTCACATCCTGTAGTATTGCTTCTAACCTTACTTGGGTCTCAGACATCTCATTCATCTGCCCTGTCATTTCACTAACTTCCTTGATCAGATTTCTTCCTGTCTTAAGATTACTAACAACCATTCTAGTTCGAGATTTGGTATTGTGAACTTAGGTTTGATTTGTTTCTTCTTTCCTAGACCGCCAATGGTTCCTAAACCAGTTTGATTTATCAAAACAAAATAATATTAAACAAGAATGAGATGAAATGAATGAGATGCATGAGATGCATAAGATGAAATGAATGAACTTTGTGATGAAAACATTTTCGCTTCTTTTCTCTTTTAAAAAAAAATGCTAGGAATGCCATGAAAATGCAAGATGATGTATATTTTCTTTTTCTTTTTATTTTGGGAGCTTTTTTTTTAAATGTAAGAATGAATGACATGAGGAATAGATAGATAAAGAACAAGTACGCTCTCTTCGTGTCCTAGTTAGGTGGAGCCTAATGGTTGGATCTTTGTTAAGGCCATGACTCTAATTTTAGTGGCCATTATGTTTAATCTATCAGTGCAAGATTTTTCAAGATAGATCTAGATTTCTAAAAAGTCATGGTCCCCAGATTGCCCCTATCTCGAAAAACAAGGACCCAACTCATAAATTAATCACAAGTAGAGATAAACCCTCTCAATATGACTAATCCATGATATTGGTAACAATATGAATGGTGTCTCATTAAATGTCAAGCGAGCATAAGGCCCCTCAATAATAGAAGTAGAGACCTCTCCTACTTCTCAGATTCGCACAGACTTGAGTATAGAGCCCAAAAAGTGTGCGAGGTAAGTGATAGTGATGTGTGCAAGGGAGCATACAAACCTGTACAAAAATTTAAAAAGATAAAATTACCCCAACTTGCAAAAATAATAATCAAACATACATACAACAGCTAGTCAATAGTCATCTACCCTAAAGTTTCAATAATTAATCACAAAATATTAAAACAACAAAATATATACAAATAGATCATGAGCATCAAAGTTAACATAGGAGAACATTATCAAGAATTTACGTGAAGGTACTAGATAAACAAAAAATCTATTTACAGCCAAATAAGAAAACAAAAACAAAGGCCAAAAGGGGTAAAATAAATAAATAGAGGTTATTAATAATTTGCACAACTAACAACAGCGGGCCTGACTCTCCAAGTATCCCCAATGAAGTCGTCATCTATCGCGACCGAGATCTGCGACAGGAGCGGCAAACAAATGTAGGATTTTAAAAATAATAAAAATAAAAAATGGAGTTGCCACTAACTTTATTTGAATTATGAAAAATTGAAAAATCTTTCTTTGAAAATAGCCTTTGAAACCAGATTGGATTCAGGAGTCAATTATGTATAGGAAAAGGTGGAAACTTAATCTTACAACACCTCTAATACATCTATCCTGAGACAATTATCCTAAGTCAGTTGTGTAAATTTTTTACAACGTTTGAAAATATTTGTTTTACCCCTTTTGTTAAAAGATAAACTAAATAGGCAAATAAATTATGAAAATTTAACTTTTTGCTTGTCAGAATAGGAGTTCTGCTCCTACATATCTTTGAGTGTAATGAAGAACTCAAAGTCACGCCGTTCTTTATAAAATAAGAGTGAGTTAGGTTAATTTTAATTAATTAAAGAAAATTAAGATGTTCAAATGATTGTCAACAATGGATTAATGTAAATCAAGCGGCATGTCAATTGTCAAAACAGTCAAGGCAATAACTCAAATAAATCAACAAAGTAAGATAAGATAACCCAAACTCAATTCAAACTAACCCATAATGTTAACTTTTTTATTTTTTCTTTTTCTCTTCTTTTTTATCAAACACTTATCATTAAAAGTAAAAAAACACACATTAAGATAAAATAACATTGCTCTAAAATTAACACCAAATCATGTCATTGAGCACATTAAACATACACATAGAACTAGACTAATTATAAATAACCCAAACATAAGAAAATTAAGATTTTTTTATTTTGCTTTTCTACTAATTCCTAAAAAAATTTCTTTCTTTCTTTAAAATCTTTTTATATAATATGTTGTTTTTTATTTGTTTATCTTTTTTATTAATTTTTTTACTACCTTGTTAATTTTCACTCATTTAGGCCCAAGATAACAGTAATCCTTAGTCCAAAACTATACCCAACAAATTTTTATTTTCATCATTTTTATCCTTATTAAAATACTACATTATGTTAGTCATGGCAACCATTACCCAAGAGGGGGGTGAATTGGGTATAAAAACTTTTTCACAAATGCTCTTAAAATAAATACAAATATTTAAGCTATTTAAATAAAAGCACAGAAGGAATGTGATGAAGAAAAGAAACTTTAAGAACAGTGAAAATTAAATGTGCAATAAAATAAAATTACATAAAATAAAGAGATAAAGAGAAGAAGAGCAGGCACGATATTTATCCTGGTTCGACCACCAACCACTTGTGGTCTACGTCTAGTCCCCGAAACACAGTTTGAGATTTTTCACTATGTATACAAGCTTCCAATAGGTGCTTGCAACCTTTACATAAGAGAGCACTTTTCACACACAGAGAAACTCTACCCTTGTACTAAAGTCTCAGCCTGCAGGGATACCTCACCCTTTATACAAACCTTGAGGGATGCCTCACCCTCGATACAAATCTTGAAGGATACCTCACCCTCAATATAGTAGAATAGAAAATATAGATGAAGAGAAACTCTCACAAAGAGTAGATGATACAATTTGAAGCTCTATGAAGCTCTCTAAGGATATCTCAAATTTTGGCGAAAAAGAGCATAAAAATTTGGTAAAATATGTATCACAAAATAAAGTAAAAAAAAATTATTTCAGATAAATGGGTGTTGCCAAAAGATGTCCCAGAAACATGTATTTATAGTGTTCTTAAGAAAATAGCCGTTGGGTATAATTTAATATCACATTAAAAGCATAGAAAATAGCCGTTGCATAAAACTAGATTGAGTTTATTCGAATAAACAAAGTCCTATTCGAATAAATTACTTATAACACATCAGGAAGTGTTTTCTGAAACCTTTTATTCGAATAAACATTTGGTTATTTGAATAAACGTTTAGTTATTCGAATAAAACGTTAAAAACACGTTCAATAACGTTTTCTTGGTCATGTTATTCGAATAACCCTTTGGTTATTCGAATAAACCATTAAAAACTCGTTTTGGTATGATTTCTGTGGTGTGTTATTCGAATAACATTTGCTTTATTCGAATAGACCACTCAGATTTTGAAAATTGACTTTAAATAGTCATAACTTCTTCATTTCTTATCCGTTTAAAGCAAATGACCAGTCATTGGAAAGATCTTTGAGTCTATTTTCAAATGAAAGAAGTTTCAAAACAAAACTCAAAGTATTTTGAAAGATATGATTAAAAGAGTGACCAAAGGTCAGTTTTGTAAAACTCAAACTTGGCTATTTTTCATAAATTTGAACTACCACCATAAATAACTTTTCAAAACTTATTTGTTGGGTATTTTAGCATAGGAAAATCATTTGTAAAAACATATTTGAGATATCCATAAGGCTTCTTACATAAAGACACTAAGTCCTATAAGCTATACCATTTAATCTTCCTTTGGACTTGGTCTTTGACATGACTTTGATGTTTATCAATACCTTCATGAAATAGGCATTCACATCCTCCTTGTGTTGAGCTTAATTGAGATCTTTTGCTTTCTTGTTGCAATGCTCACTCTTGATACTTGGACTATCCTACAAAGTATTGCTCACTTAAACAAGCATAGTTAGTCCAAATTCATAATTCAATATCTTCATATGCATGAATCATAAATATATAGCTTTAGTTAGTTTAACATGCATATAAGACATTTATAAACACATCCAAATAAGATATTTATTAAATATTAATGGATATGCTCTATATAGAATGCAACAAAGAGTATAAGCAAGATATTCCTTTTGTCTTGTATTTGTCATCATCAAAACTTAACATATAAAACCATTTGGGGCAAACTTATTTCCACAATCTCCCCCTTTTTGATGATGACAAATCACCAAAGAAAAATATGTTGAGCAATATACAAGAATTGATATTTATGTAAGCATATCAAGCAATTGAGCACAAGTACATATTTTTCTTTCTAATTTTCTCTCCCCCTATTTGACATCAACAAAAAGGCTTAGGAAGGAAAGATAATAATTTTCTCTCCCCTTATAGATAAAACTCATGTTGTCAAAGAGAAGAAATGATCATGCTTTCAAGATATATAAGATTATTCATGCAATACTTGTCATATTTTTGTATGTCAACATTTTACATATGATAACAATAAAACACTTTATGTAATCAACCAAGGATGTAAGGTAAGAGATATAAACAACTTAAGAGCTAGACTCCCCCTCAAAATATGCATATTATCAAAATAAAGCAAGGGCAAATATATTTATTCTTAATCCAAAATTTTAAGACTTATCCCCCTTTCAAAAAGAATTTTATAAGAGCAGCATTTTAGAAAGGTAGAGATGTTTTAAAAAAAATCATATATTCCTTGGAAGCATCTAGTTATTTAAGATTAATTTATCAACAAGTATCATACAATTCATAACATATAGAATACCATAAAAGCTAAGGGATAGAGATACTTATTGAATCATATAAAGAGTGATGCTCCTTCTTTATTGGTCCTTTAACTTTGAGCTTTCTTCCTTTGAATTCTACATTCCATTGCACTAGAAGAAAGTATTCTTTATCTTCCTCTTCATTTGAATTCCATTCAGCTTTTCTCATTTATCCACATATGCTTGTATGTAAAAAAAATCTAATGGCTATATTTGAAATACATAGAGAGACTTGCAAAACTAACTTTAAAAGTCCTCTAAAACATAGGTTAGCATCAAATATCATTTAATCTCATTTACAAGCATAAATTAGGTTAATATATAATTTAAAGCATGTATCACATTATCAACCATGTAATATTAGTTCTAACAAGAATGCATGAAGCGCATATGCACTTGAATAAAAAAAATTGTTTAAGCATTTTAAGGCATGATTCAAGTTTATCAAGAAGCATGTAATTATCATTAAAACTTATTTAGACATTTTTAGGCAAATAATTTTCATGTAAGGCATGTGAAGGTATAACATAACTTTCTACTTCTCCAAATATCATATGATATCAAATTTAAAGCATAAATAAGGATTGATATCACCAGAAGTGTAGTCTTTGAATTTTTGTAGATGACTCTCACTTCCAAGCTTCAAGTTTTCACGAGGGAATAGAGATTCTTTGCACCCCTTTCAAAAGTTGAATTCTTTTACTATCCTCAACTTGAATAAGCTTATTCCATTTAAATGCTTGCTTGAGGTAGTTATCAGCCTACAACACAATTCAAAGAATTTTCTTTGGTATCCATCAATTTTGGATCCATAGAGGTTAGTTATTATGCCAAACTCATAAACAAATACGCATTCAAAACAATAAATAAGTTCACAATGGCAAAAGATATTTCATGATCAATCAAGCCAATTATATATAAGCATCAAAAGAATTTAACATGTATTAATCGAAACGTAGCGAACAGATTACGTTTAAAAACAAACCGTGTTTATTCGAATAATAAGAGAATCCTATTCGAATAAAGGATCGGAGAGCCAAGCGTCTTGGCATTTTAGCGAGTTTATTCGAATAACCTGGGAGTTATTCGAATAGAAAAAAGCAAACAATCAATATTGATAAGCCAAGTCTACGATTATTGAATAACATGAGTTCTATTCGAATAGACAGAGAGCAAACGTAAACAATCGATAAAACAAGTTTCGTGTTATTGAATAAATCAGACTTTTATTTGAATAGACAGAGCGCATGATACACACAAGTTTGAACACAGGGAACCAGTTTATTCGAATAAACTAAGTATTATTCGAATAAAGTCGATATTCAACACATTATTTAACAAGCTGCAAAGGAGTTTATTCGAATAAAAACCTAATAAAACTAACAAGGAAACACAGAGATGAATAAGTTCAAGAATTCAAAGCATATATATATATGTGATTTAAAGAGAGATAATCTTCAACAATAAAACATGCAATCATATATTGGATTGATCAAAAACTCAAGTTCAAGGATATTATTATTTCAAACAAGAAGTATATTTTCAGATTATAAGGCTAGAAAAGCATAATAAAAATTTCCACTTATCCGAAATTTGCAAGTCCAGGCTTCTTGGAAACGAGGAAAAGAGCTTGAAATTATTTTTAATCTTTGTACTTGGAGCAGCCATTTTCAAGATGTCAATGTCACTCCTTGGCCTTCAATTACACCTACAACACACTTCAATTTTTGACTTTTGGTACCCAAATTTTATTGGGTCCTTTGTGTTAGTTTTGAATATTAATCTATTATGCTCTCATAAAGATTAATTTTTCATAATATATAAATTGAGCACAATAAATTAAATAATTAAATATCATTAAGCACATAGTTGATAGCATGCTGACTTTCATGATATATAGACAATTTTAAAGCATATAAAGCATACATAGTCATAGAATATCTTATGATCAATAAATATGCAAGACAGTGAGCAAAGGGTGTAACAAGAATATAATCATGTGTTATATTTAATATTCAATTTTTACCAAGTACACATGATTCAATCAATCACTTAAGGCCTACAATGAATATACCTCAAATTAATTGACTTTACAAGTAAATGCTCATGAAAGGTAAAAACTGTTGATACATTGGCCTTGGTAATTAAGGAAACTCTTTTCCTTACCCATTGCTTCTCTTTTGGTGTTTTGAACTTTGCAAGTTCTACATTGTGTACTTGAGAAGCTTTGATTGAAGTCATCTTCCTTATTTGACTAAAATTTCTTTCATTGGGCTTTGGAAGCGCTCTTTGTGATGATTCCTCTTTCCTTTGACCAATAAGTCCATCCTTTTGAGAAATTTTCTGCACAGTTGAAATACTAGGAGGACACTTTGGTACTCACTTCATTTTGGGTCCTTGAATGTTAATATTAGGGCCTTTAGGATTTTTAGGAACCCATACCATACAATTTCTCATATAAGGATTTCTTTTATAATTGCATAAATGAGAAATATGTCCTAGATGACCACAAAAATTATATACAATTGAATTTAATGATGGCTTGGTCTTCTGAAGATCATCTTTGAAAAACTTAAGCATTTTCTTGTTATTACATTCTATGTTATTTCTGCCACAAGCTTTACTTGAATTTCCATGTGGAATAATATTGATTTTATTTTCATTAACAAGCATAGAATGTAAGCATTTAGAATCATTAGCTTTGGAAAGTTTGAAAGATAAGTTCTCAACTTGATTTTCTAAATTAATGCATTTTTCACAAGAAGATGAGGTTTCATATTTCAAAGGCATTTCCTCATTAAGAAAAGCATATTCATTTTCAAAGTCTCAATTTTATTTTCAATAGAGGAAATGTTTTCCAAACTCGATAAGTTTTTCTTTTCTAAATGTAACAAACCATCATATAATTCATTATATGCACTTTGCAACTCATCATAAGAAAGACTATAATATAGTTTAGAATTATTTACCTCAAAGTCCTTTTTAGTCATATAGGAAGTAGTCTCAATTTCTAGCACACTTGGCTCTTTAGGAGAATCACCTTCTTCATCATCAATTTTATTTTGCTTTGCCTCTTCTTCAAATTGAGCACCATCGTCACCAAGAGACATTTGGCTTGCTTCAGTAGTTTGAACATCTCTTTGAGCATGCGTTTCATGACAGGCTTCCTTCAATGACTTTTGCTCTTCTTGCTTTCTATATGCAACTTTATGCACAAAATCATCGTTAGCAAGATAAATAGCATTAAGAGCATCCCATATATCTTTAGCACAAGAACAATTTTCAATTTCAGCATAAGTATCATCATTTAAACTACTTCTTAAAATTTGCATAGCTCTAATATTCAAAGAAAAACATTTTTTGTCAAAACTATTCCAAGTTTATTTTGATTTGTAAGTAAACTCATTTAGCACAACATCCCACAAATCCAAATCAATAGATTGCATATAAAACTCTATTCTAGTTTTCCAATAAACAAAATTCACACCATCAAAGAATGGTGGTTTATCAATTTCAAAACCTTCCATTTTGAAAAACTTTCAAGGTTGCTAATAAACAAGGATCTTTAACTCTAAGTGGTTAAGCTTTCACCAGAGCACAAAGCTCTGATACCACTTGTTAGTCATGACAACCATTACCCAAGAGGAGGGTGAATTGGGTATAAAAACTTCTTCAAAAATGCTCTTAAAATAAATACAAATATTTAAGCTATTTAAATAAAAGCACAGAAGGAACGTGATGAAGAAAAGAAACTTTAAGAACAGCGAAAATTAAATGTGTAATAAAATAAAATTACATAAAATAAAGAGATAAAGAGAAGAAGAGCAGGCACAATATTTATCCTAGTTCGACCACCAACCACTTGTGGTCTACATCTAGTCCCCGAAACACAGTTCGAGATTTTTCACTATGTATACAAGCTTCCAATAGGTGCTTGCAACCTTTACATAAGAGAGCACTTTTCACACACAGGGAAACTCTACCTTTGTGCTAAAGTCTCAACCTGCAGGGATACCTCACCCTTTATACAAACCTTGAGGGATGCCTCACCCTCGATACAAATCTTGAAGGATACCTCACCCTCAATATAGTAGAATAGAAAATATAGATGAAGAGAAACTCTCACAAAGAGTAGATGATACAATTTGAAGCTCTATGAAGCTCTCTAAGGATATCTCAAATTTTGGCGAAAAAGAGCATAAAAATTTGGTAAAATATGTATCACAAAATAAAGTAAAAAAAATTATTTAGATAAATGGGTGTTCAAAAGATGTGATAAAACATGTATTTATAGTGTTCTTAAGAAAATAGCCGTTGGGTATAATTTAATATCACATTAAAAGCATAGAAAATAGCCGTTGCATAAAACTAGATTGAGTTTATTCGAATAAACAAAGTCCTATTCGAATAAATTACTTATAACACATCAGGAAGTGTTTTTGAAACCTTTTATTGAATAAACATTTGGTTATTGAATAAACGTTTAGTTATTCGAATAAAACGTTAAAAACACGTTCAATAACGTTTTCTTGGTCATGTTATTCGAATAACCCTTTGGTTATTCGAATAAACCATTAAAAACTCGTTTTGGTATGATTTCTGTGGTGTGTTATTCGAATAACATTTGCTTTATTCGAATAAACCACTCAGATTTTGAAAACTGACTTTAAATGGTCATAACTTCTTCATTTCTTATCCATTTAAAGCAAATGACCAATCATTGGAAAGATCTTTGAGTCTATTTTCAAATGAAAGAAGTTTTAAAACAAAACTCAAAGTATTTTGAAAGATATGATTAAAAGAGTGACCAAAGGTCAGTTTTGCAAAACTCAAACTTGGCTATTTTCCATAAATTTGAACTACCACCATAAATAACTTTTCAAAACTTATTTGTTGGGTATTTTAGCATAGGAAAACCATTTGTAAAAACATATTTGAGATATCCATAAGGCTTCTTACATAAAGACACTAAGTCCTATAAGCTATACTATTTAATCTTCCTTTGGACTTGGTCTTTGACATGACTTTGATGTTTATCAATACCTTCATGAAATAGGCATTCACATCCTCCTTGTGTTGAGCTTAATTGAGATCTTTTGCTTTCTTGTTGCAATGCTCACTCTTGATACTTGGACTATTCTACAAAGTATTGCTCACTTAAACAAGCATAGTTAGTCCAAATTCATAATTCAATATCTTCATATGCATGAATCATAAATATATAGCTTTAGTTAGTCTAACATGCATATAAGACATTCATAGACACATCCAAATAAGATATTTATTAAATATTAATGGATATGCTCTATATAGAATGCAACAAAGAGTATAAGCAAGATATTCCTTTTGTCTTGTATTTGTCATCATCAAAACTTAACATATAAAACCATTTGGGGCAAACATATTTCCACACATTAAACATAACATAAAATAAACAATAAAAAAATGTGAACACAGAAGCAACGTAGAAACAAAAAATAAAGAAATAGGGAACCTAATCTCAACGTGGAGCAACGGGATAGAGACAGTGGAGTGAGCTTGAGACACAAATGATAGGTAGCAGCTCTAGCAATGGATCTGACATTAGGTTAGGGCAAGGATGATTGCTAGGGCTGCAAAGGGGTTGAGGTGCGACAACTGGTGGTGTGTGGATGATGACGATGACAACGACGTGGGTTAGGTGGCAACATAGGTCGTTATGGTAGCTTGAGGTGGTGTTGACAGAGAGGCAGAGATGGTGTAAGAGGTAAGGTTCAATTTTCTGGTTTTGGATGATGATCTCTGGTTTTAGGTTGCTATTCGAGTTATATCCAGTGGACAGGTTCTAGGACTAGTTGTGTGGTGGTGAGCGATGGTGGCTCTTGTGAAAGAATAGCGGCTGGGTCACGATTCTGATGGCGTATCTGGGGTGATTTTTAGGTATAGGTGGCTGTTGGCTTCGTGGACAGCGGTGGGAGTTGCGACACAGATCTGGGCAGACCTACGACATGGTGGTCATGGGCTCATAGTGGTGCGTGGCTAGACGAAGGTTGAAACAAGTTTGGCATGGAGGCGCGACGTGGTAAATGTGGAGGTGAGACGCAGCAGCAGCAACGAAAATAAAGAAGCGTCTAGGCTTGGTGGCTGCGACGGAAAGGAGTCTGGGATGGATGAGGGTTAAGGTACGACTGCGAGGCTATGGCTTGTGTATGTTTGAAGGTGGTAAGGGATTGGTGGCTCACGGTTTGGGCATGGCTAGGCTTAGATGGAGGAAGCTCCTAGTGGTTAGAGTTTGGGACATGGGTGGTTGTTGATGTTTTGTGATCGTGGTGTCGGTTTAAAGGGATCTCACGGTGGTTTTGCTGGTTGATGGTGATGAAGGAAGGTTAGCGCAATTGGATGGTTTAGGGAAGGTGGTGAATGTTAGCCATGACAACCATCAGCCTAGGGGGTGAATTGAGTGATCACAAGTTTTTAAAACAATATTAAAAAATTAAGAATTTTAAATCACTCAATTAATAGATACAGCGGAATATGCATAAATTAAGTTAATATAGAATATAAAGAGTGTAGGGAAGAGAAAATCAAACTCAAGAATTTATCTTGGTTCAGCCACTAATCACTTGTGGCCTATGTCTAGTCCTCAAGTAAACTACCCGAGATTTTCCACTATCACTTCAAGCTTGAACAAGAGCTTGCTACCTTTATAAACTAGAGCACTCTTCATACATTGGGATGCCTCATCTTTGTGCTTGAGCCTCAACAATCAAAGATACCTCACATTTACAATTTCTTTGAGGGATACCTCACCCACTTTATAGTGAATCAAGATATAAAAGAAAGGAGAAACTCTCACAAGGGTAGTTGATACAAATTGAAATCCTAGAAGCTCTTAAAGATATCTCAAATAATTGATAAAAATAGAGCACAAAAAGGAATAAGATGAAACTCAAATTAAATCCTTGAGAAAAATGTTTTTCAATGTTTATTCTATGTAAAAGATGGCCCAAAAGCATGTATTTATAGTGTTTTGATAAAAAGAGCCATTGGGGGGTAATTAATTTAAGCATTAAATGCATAGAAACGAGTCGTTGCTGACTTTCAGGCTCGTGGTAATCAATTAAATGAATGTGGTAATCGATTACATGGCTCTTAGAACACGTTTTGGGATTTCTGGGCAGGTGGTAATCAAATACAAGACTCATGTAATCGATTACTAAGCCTCTGTTTGCTAAAAACATGTGTACAACATTCTAATGCTTAGAAAATGACTTTAAACACTCATAATTTCTTCATTTATTATCCATTTTAAGAAAATAACCATTCATTGGAAAGATATTTGAGTCTATTTTCAAATGAAATAAGTTTCAGAACAAAAATAAAAGTATTTTGAAAGTTATGATCAAAATAGTAATAAAAGGTTAGGTTTTCAAAACTTAAACTTGACTATTTTTTATAATTTTGAACTACCACCATAACTAGCTTTTTAAAACTTGTTTGTTAGGCATTTTAGCATGCAAAATCCATTTGTAAAGATTTGAAAACATATTTGAGATATTTTGAAAGCTTCTCACATAAAGACCCTAATTCCTATAAACTATCCCATTTTAGCTTCCTTTAGACTTAGTCTTTGACATGACTTTGTTGTTATCAAAACCTTGATGAAATAGACATTCACATTCTCCTTGATTTGACCATAATTAAGATCTTTTGCTTTCTTATTGCAACACTCACTCTCGGTACTCAAACTATCCTTCAAAGTATTGCTCACTTAAAACATAGTTAGTCCAAACTCATAATTTAATATCTTTATATGCATGATTCTTATATGAAATATAACAAGATGGAGTACAAGATCATACATGATCCAATATAATCTATTAAATACACCTATGTAGCATAAACATTAATCTTTTTAGCTTATATTTATCATCATCAAAACTTAACATATTAAATCATTGGGATAAACTTATTTTCACAGTGAAAAGGTTGAAGATGGGTATGGATGAAAGCTGATGAAAGATGGAAGCAGAGGTTTTTTTTTTTTTTTTTGGTCATGAAGATGTGGATATTGTTTTAGTGTTGGAAGAAGGTTGTTGATGGTGAAGGTTGGAGGCCGAGGGTTTTAGGCAAAGGCAGAAGGTTATTAAAGAAATAATGGTGCAAGACGTAGGGTGAAGGATGAAAAATCTGTTAGCTGCTGTAAGGTAAAGAAAAGAAGGAACAAAGATTGCTAGGGTAATTTTTTTATGATTGTTGTGTGTGTTGCTTGCCCCATTTTTATGCATTGCTGCTTGGGTATTTATAAGGTTGAATCAAGTTTCAAAACCCTTTGATTTCCTGGTGATTGGAGACAAATTAGAGAAGAAATCTCGTATGACATTTCAATCAAAGTCAAAAAGAGAAACTTACCATTTTAGGGGTGGAGGGGATACATGATTTTTCGAGTTACTGATAGGGAGTGAGCAGCTAGGGTTTGGATGCAAGCAGGGAGATAGGTTGGGTGAAGGTGATGGATCCAGGTTGACCTATATTTGATGGGTCACAAATTAATTTGGGCTCAAGGTGGGTAGTTTGAGAAAAATTAGGTTAAGCTTATGTAAGAAAGTTAGGTCATCTTTTTAAAATCTTTTTTAATTTATTATTATTATTATTTTATTTTTTATTTTATTGAATAAAAAGGTTTTAATGACCCAGACAAAATTAAGTGTTCACAGTTATTAAGATAACGTTTTCGATTTGAAAATTACCAGTGTTCACAGTTATTGAGATAACATTTTTTATTTGAAAATTACCAAAATAGTAGTTTCGATTTGGTATCAAAAAATGGTAGTTCGAGTCGAAATTGTAAGTTTTGAAACTAAAATATTAGTTTTGATATGCTATCAGAAATGATACTTCCAACTTCATACCATAAGTGGTGATTTCGAGTAGGTCTCGAACATTGAGACCTTCGACTTGAGTGTTATTAGAGTTGAAGTTGTAGTAAAGACCGAAGTTATCAAAATGATAGTTTTTATTTGAAATCAAGAAAGGTCATTTCAATTTCATTTCAGGAGTGGTAATTTCGAGTTAGAATCGAAATGGAGATTCGAAGAGTAGCTACACTTAGCAAATTTATGAAGAAAGAAACAAGGGATCTCGACCAAAAGCCAGCGAATGTTTAAGTTTGAATTTGAAAGAAAGGATTTGAATTTGAAGTAGAAGTTAACAGCGGTTACAAATACAAAGATCAAGATAATACAAGGATTACTAACAAAGATTGAGCAGTTACTTGTAGCATGATGACTACTGACAAAGATCTAGTAGTTGCTTGACAAGGATCACTAATAATCATTAGATAGTTATCTTTGTTTTAAACATATGTCAAGATCCTGTAGAAAGGGTAATTACTTAGAATGTCTATAAATGCCAAAAGGATAGAAACACTTAGGGGTTGAAAATTCTATACTCACAAATATTTGTAACTCACGCTCTCATGTCCTTGACATTTTGAGCAAATAGCACAAGTCTAATCCAGTATATTTCCATCTACTTTCATTCTTGTACCCTTTACAGATTCAATGCAACTTTAAATTCAGTTCATTTACATTCAATCTTTATCTTTACTGCAAAACTCTTTTTTATTCCTAATTAAATTATTCTTTCAAGATATTTGATTTCTTTTTAATTGTTTTCATTTAAGTGTTTTCTTTACTTTTCTACAAACTCTTTTCTACTCCTGATCGAGTATCCTTTCAAGATCATTTGATTTCTTTTTAATTAATTTCCATACTTTTCTGTAAATTTACTTTCCTGAACTTTACATACTTGCAAGTTTATTTTTCATTATCTTTTCATATTGCTTTGTTTTATTTCACGCTCTTTAATTTTAGCACTTTACATTACTTGTCAAGTTTATTTAATTACAATTTATTTCTATCATTTACATTTCATGTCATTTAACTTGCTTTATTTTACTAATTTTCTAACTTTTCATAACAAAATATCTTTCATTTTTACTTATTTTTATAAGTTATTTATCACGCATAAAATACTTTGATTTCGATTTACACAATTTTGTGCTTTGCTTTATTTCATGCTCTTTAATTTTAGCATTTTACATTACTTGTCAAGTTTATTTAATTGCAATTTATTTCTATCATTTACATTTCATGTCATTTAACTTGCTTTATTTTACTAATTTTTTAACTTTTCATAACAAAAATATCTTTCATTTTTACTTATTTTTACTAAGTTATTTATCACGCATAAATACTTCGATTTCGATTTACACAATTATGTGTTTCATTCAAAATTAACCTTGGATGTTCTTACTCAAAAGATTAGTCTAGGAACTAAAGAATCCAATGAGGAAATGATTCCCTTCCCCGAATTAAGATCGTGAATCAAATTTGTCATTCGACAAAAGTTTACTATAAACAAATTGGCATACCCAGTAGGACTAGTCGAAAGACTAGTATTTTGAAGAATTCTATTTGTTTATGTGTTTGAGAAGTGATAAAATATTGCTAAGAATATCACATCAATAAGTGCTCAGAACCCTCAATTAGGGAACAATGGAGCCAATGGCAGTAGAGACATCATAGTCTCTGTAAGTTTTCCAGAACCTTTGGAGCATGTGATTAGTGAAATCAAAAGGGCCCCTGTTCCTAACTTAGAATATAGAATTCTTAGGGTAAATAGAACTGCACTCTTATATGGGTTGCCTCCTAGGTTTACTCTCTAAAATGTCACACAAAATATAGGCAGTACCCAAGCCACATATACAAGTCCAATACCCAATGTTTCACTAAGAAACCAAGTGGTAAATGTAAGTGGCCAAGTTGCAGGAACTAGTGCAAATTAAACTGATAGGCCAAATGTGGGAACACCAATATTCCTTATTTTGCCCAATAATTTGTCTTTGATTCCTTCAAGGAATACAAATATTTCCCTGAATAACATTAGGAAAATTATTGCTGAAAGTAACTACGAGATGGTCCACATGCTAACTCAGCAGATGACCACTGTGATAACCCCACTCATAGAGTCAACCAATAACACCTACACCACATTGGCTAGGAAAATGAGTAGAATTACAGATGTCTTTGGAAACCCAGAGGAATCCATAGGCAATCAAAGGGGAGATAATTAACTTGTTTATCAAGAAAATGCCTAATTGGTAAATAATCCCAATGTTAATAACACAATTAAGGATAACCAACTAAGAGAAAATCCATTTGGCCAAAGTCTAGGATTTTGAATAGTTAATCGAAATCAAGATGCTGATAACCTCCTAGAAAGGATTAGGGTAAGTAATCTTGGGGATAGCAAAACATCAACCAAGCAGTTGAGCAGGTGTTCAACAGGTATGGATTTAATGTGGGATACACAAATCGACCCAATTTTGTGTTAGCCTTCCCTGAGTTCATCCAACAAGAAGAATTGACCAGAGAATGCAAAGCTCCTAAGATCTCTAGCAAGTTTGCTAGGGAAAGTGGAGAGTCCATGGTAGAGCATATTGGTCGATATACCATCGAAGCATGGGATGCAACCTTAAATGAATATTTAAAAATATATATTTCCCTAGCTCTTTAACTAAGAATGTCTTGGTTCACAACTCTTCCACTAAATTTGATCCACTCTTGGAACCAGTCGGAAAGAAACTTCTATGACCAGTTATTTAGAGGAGAAATTAAGGTAAGTCTAATGGATTTGTTTAATATCAGGAGAAGTAATAGAGAGTCTATTGATGATTACTTAGCCAGGTTTAGGAAAATGAATGCTAGATATTTCACAGTCATCCCTGAATATGAGGTAGTCAAGATGGCTGCCGGTGGGTTAGATTATTCAATTCGAAAGAAACTAATAAACCAACAACTCCTAGACATATCTTAACTTACAGATAAAGTGAGACAAATCGAGCAATTGAAACTTAAAAATGAGAGATTTAAGAAAAATCTTTAAAAAGAAAAAATTACTTACGTCAAAACTTTTGATGTACATGATAAGTACTTTGTTCAATCGAAAGATAATAAAGTAGCCTATGTCGAAATAAGGTTGAAGATGATGAGGAGAACGAGGTTAATATAGCAGAATTAAAGTCTGGTTTTCCCTATACTTGTTCTTCTTTAATGTTTAACCGAACTAAGGATAACATGAAATCTTCTAATAGGCCAACTTATGCTTTCGATATATCGAAGGCAGATTTAATCTTTGATATCTTATTAAAAGATAAGTAAATCAAGCTTCCTGACAGACATAAAATCCCTTCAGTTGAAGAAATAAAGGGTTGAAAATATTGTAAGTATCATAATAGATATTATCATTTGACTAATAATTGTATTTGTTTCAATGATTTAATACAAAAATCCATCCAGGAGGGAAGATTGATGTTGATCCATTTGAGGTGAACGCCAGCTACATTGAGCCAGTTGGCTTCACTAAAGTCAACATGGTAGAAGTACGGGAACCTACCCCTGTCCTCACCTCTGACTACAACTTTGATTCATTCGAGGCCAATGAAGAAGAAGTTTTCCTAAAAGCAGGGGAGACTTTGGTTGAATTCCTTCTTAGAAAGAAGGAGGATGAGAGAGAGGTGTCTCTCTACCCACGATGCAGTCTTGTCTTCGACAGATTGGTAGCTAAATCATATCAGGCTACCACGAAGCAAAAATAGAAAATGAAGTTCCGTGCAGGGAGTTCGATCAACATAAATAATCAACTAAGAAACCATAATTATGTAGTGGTGCAAGATCTTGAGAGGATTAGGAAAGGCAAAATGAGGGTGCCTCCTTTGAATGTGGCTTCCAACCAGTGGATTAGAAATAGTCCACACACCCACAAGGTTCAGAATAGGCCAAATTGGCCAAAGATTCGAGTATGGGATCATTAATCCCATTGGTGGGAAGCCTAATACCTGGGTTCGAGGTGGATGATCAAACTTGAACTAAGGTTTAAGCCCTTATATATCCAAGTCCTAGAAGCGCTAAGCCCAAAGGCGTAGACAATAACAACTACAACAACAAGAAGAAGAACATGCATTTGCAAAGCTGCAGTTGCAGCAGAGATCCTATGCCCAGGTGGTTCAAGGACCACCTTTGAAGATCGATAGGAAGCAAAAACCTCTAAGTCCAATGAACAAGGATGTCATAACGGATTTGTTCGAATTCAGGTTTAAAGATTATTTGGACACCATTTTTAGTGTAAATGTGGTGTCCCTCCTTCCATGCAATTTTTCCATTTCAAGTAATGAAGAAGTGGACCAAGAGGAAGATTTCGAGGACGACTCAGATGAGTCCGTTTGGTATTAGATTGAAGAAGACACAGTAGAGGTAATGGAAAATAGTGTTTAACACTCCTACCCTTGAGATGAAAAACCATTTATGCCCAATTTTTATTAAAGCTACTGTAAATGGTAAGTTGGTGGGAAAAGTGGTGGTCGATGGAGGAGCAGACATCAATTTGATGCCCAAGAATTTGCTAAAGAAATTTGGCAAATCAGAGGTTGACTTGTTACCACATAATATGGTGGTGACTAACTTCAATGGCAGATCCTCGACATCAGAGGGGGCTATTGATCTCAACATCAAAGTGGCCTCAGTCACAAGGTCAACTTTGTTCATAGTTGTCCTTTCCAAGGCCAGTTATAATTTCTTATTAGGTAGAGAATTAATTCATGCTGTAGGGGCAGTACCTTCGACTTTGCACCATAAGATATTCCTCTGGAACCAATTGGGAGAGTTGGAGATGGTAAAAGTTGATGACACATTGTGTCATATTAACCAAAATCATACAAATCTGCAAATATATGTGCCTGGAGTCAAACATTTCTACATCTGGGATTCATCAGCTCTAGACAAGAAGGGGGTCGAGATGGTGGCCCTCACCCTAACAGGTTTCTCCATTATTCCAAAAGATGATTTATTTCAGCTTTGAAATTGTAATAGTTCTAAGGCCTATAGGCGCCTATTTAACATTCCAAACCGAGTATATTCGGCCTCAAGTTGTAATAATGATGGAACTGTAGAGCCACATGGCTCGAGTAGCAGCCTATATGGTTGAGAATTGCACAAATAATGCAATTTCAAGTCAAATGACTTTAATTTTAGCCTATATGGCTAAAAAATTTAGTGTCATAGATGACACCAACTTAGATTGTATTTATGACAACTCTTCCTTGGGCTTCGAACAAGTCCCTCTATCCTCTAATGTTAAAAGGATAGAGGTACAAGATCCTCTCCAAGAGGTTAATCTAGGCAATGATGTAATGTACAAACCAACATTTATAAGTAGATTAATAAATGCAAGTTTCAAGTATGAGTTAGTCCATTTGCTCGAAGAATATAAAAACTATTTTGCATGGGAGTATGAAGAAATGCCTGGACTCAGTCGAGATTTGGTAGAACACTGACTACTAATTTGAGTAGGACAAAAACCAATTAAGCAAGCTCTAAGAAGGTTTGCTCCTGAAGTGGTCTTAAAAATCAAAGAGGAAATCGAAAGATTACTAAAGGCTAAGTTCATTTGAACTGCCAAATATGTTAACTGGATTTCTAATGTTGTTCCTATCATGAAAAAGAATGGTAAATTAAGAGTATACATTGATTTTTGAGATTTAAATTCTGCTACTCCTAAAGATGAATATCCTGTGCCAATTGCTGATATATTAATTAACTCAGCTTCAGGACATGAAATCCTAAGTTTTATGGATGGATATTCTGGGTATAATCAAATTTACATTGCAGAAGAGGATGTGTTGAAGACAGCCTTTCGATGTCCTAGTGCAATTGGTACTTATGAATGGGTAGTCGTTGTTATTCAGATTGAAGAATGCTGGAGCCACGTATCAAAGAGCCATGAATATAATTTTTTATGATATCATTTGTAAATTCATGGAAGTATACATTGATGAAGTGGTGGTCAAATCAAAATCAGAAAAGGAGCATCTCTCGAATTTAAGATAACCATTCGAAAGAATGAGAAAACATGGATTTAAAAATGAATCTTATTAAATGTGCTTTTGGTGTTTATGCAAAAAAATTTCTTAGATATCTAGTTCAGAAGAAAGGAGTAGAGGTTGATTAGAATAAGGCTAAGGATATACTTGAAGCATCACCTCCTTCAAATAAGAAGCAACTCTAGTCTTTGGTAGGAAAGATTAACTTCTTGAGAAAGTTCAATTCAAATCTGTCCGGAAAGACTAAATTTTTCTCCTCACTCTTGAAGTTTAAGGATGAAGAAGAGTTTTGATGGGAGAAAGAGCACCAAGAGGCTTTTGACCAAATCAAGCACTATTTGGCTAATCCTCCAATGATGACGCCTCCAATTCCTGGACGTCCTTTGAAGTTTTACATTTTAGCATCAGACAAAACCATTGGGTGCATGTTGGCCTAGGAAGATGAGAATGGAATCGAAAGAGCCATTTACTATCTTAGTAGGATTTTGATAGATGTTCAAACTAGATATAGTGCAGTCAAGAAGCTATGTTTTGCTTTGTATTTCTCCTATACTAAGTTAAAGTATTATGTAAAGCCACATAATGTACTCGTCATTTCGAAGACAGATATAATAAAGTACATGTTGTCCAAGCCTATCTTGTGTGGTAGAGTAGGGAAATGGGCTCTTACTTTAACTGGCTTTTCTTTAAAGTATGTGCCACTAAAGACTATAAAAGGTCAAGTGTTGGTAGATTTTTTGACTGACCATCCTTGTGTTGACATCAAAGAAAATACTATTAACTACGTGGGCTTAAAATCGTGAAAGTTGTATTTCGATGGATGGAAACACAATGGACGTGTTGGTCTTAGAGTTTTAATTGTTTCACCAATTGGAACTCCAACAAAGTTCTTATTTGAATTAAAACATGAATGTTCAAATAATAAAGTTGAATATGAAGCTTTGATAACTAGCTTACAACCGTTAATTTCACTTAAGGCCAGAAGTATTAAAGTTTTGGGTGACTCCCAATTAGTCATTAAACGATTAACTCGAGAATATAAGTGCATTAATCAGAATTTGTTCATAATCTTTGCTTTTGCAGCAAGGTTACTATATGAATTGGATGAAATTATAATGCAACATATTCCAAGAGAAGAAAATTATGAAGCTAACGAGCTTGCTCAAATAGCTTCAAGTTATAATATTTTGAGTGTGACTTTATCAAAGTTAATCGAAATTAAAGAAAGATTATATCCATTCGAGAATTTAGAGTATGTTCAATCAAAGATATAAATGATTCTGATTGGAGAAAATCAATTGTTAATTATTTACAAAACCTAGGTTCATCAGTTGAAAGGAAACTAAAATATAGAGTCTTATATTATGTTATAATGGGTGATTCACTTTACAAAAAGTCAGTGGATGGAAATTTATTGATATGCCTAAGTGAAAAAGAAGCATACATAGCCTTAGCAGAAGTGCATGAAGGCATTTGTGGTGCTCATCAGACTGGTGAAAAAATTAAATGGGTTCTGCATAGGCAGAGAACCTATTAGCCTACAATAGCTAAGGATTATCATTCCTATGGTAAGTCTTGTAAAGAATGTCAAAAGTATGGACATATTCAACATGTTCCTGCTAGTCATTTACATTCGATTATTAAACATTAGCCATTATGAGGATGGGCTCTTAATCTGATAGGACAGATTCATCCACCATCTTCTAAAGGGCACAAGAATATATATTAGTTGTCATTGATTATTTTACAAAGTGAGTCAAGGCAATCCCTTTGAAGGATGTTACTCAACAAGATATTATAAATTTTGTTGAAGAAAATATCATACATAGATTTCATATTCGTCAAACTCTACCTACTGATCAGGGTACCGTGTTTACTGGTCGTTATATTACTGAGTTTTTTAAATCAAGGAATATCAAGTTACTTACTTCAACTCCCTATTATGCTCAAGATAATGGGCAAGTTGAGGCAGCTAAGAAAATCTTGATTAGTTTGATTAAGAAACATGTTAGTTGAAAACTAAGGAGCTAGCATGAAACATTGAGCCAAGTCTTGTGGGCTTATCGAAATTCTCCTAAGGAAGCTATTGGTACTACGTCATATCATCTGGTTTATGGTCATGATGTAATATTGCTAATCGAAATTAATCTTCAATCAATTAGATTACAATGTCAAGACAAAATTCCTACTCAAGATTATTAGAATTTGATGTTTGATGAATTATATCACTTGGATGAGAAAATGTTAATTGCTCTTGAAAATTTGATTCGACAAAAGGAAAGAATTGCAAAGTTTTATGATCTTCGAGTCAAAAGAAAAGAGTTTAACTTAGGTGATTTAGTTTGGAAGGTTATATTACTTATGGAGAAAAAAATTGAAGTTATTTGGCAAATGGTCCCCAAACTGAGAAGGACTATATCGAATTGAAAGCATTTTTTCTGCTAATGCTTATTCAATTACAAATATTAATTCTAACAAGAGAATTGCTTTAATAGATGGCAAATACTTAAAATTATATAGACCAACAATTCATGAAGGTAAAATTTCATTGTAAATAAGTCATAAAAATTTTGAATTATCATAGATTCAAAACAATTGTCAATTACAATGTCAAAATTATATATATATATATATATATATATATATATATATATATATATATATATATATATATATATATAAGGACATATCTAGTGAGAGGAGTTTTTATTGTGAGAGGAGTAAATCTTGACCATACAACCATACATGGATGGTCAAGATTAAAAGTTACTTGAAGGTCATGTGACCACTTAAAAAAGTCACATGCATTTATGTTCTAATCTTGACCATTCATAAAAGATTCAATGGTCAAGATTCACTTATCTCTCTTCTCACCTCTCACAATAAACACTTCTCTCACCTGAGTAAGATCCTATATATATATATATATATATATATAAATTGTTACCAAGTAGCCAAAAGACTCAAGCTTAAATAGAATGAATGAGTGGAAGAATAAGCAGCAAGTAAATAAGCTTGAATGTAAGGAGATAAGGGTTAAGAAAATTTATACACAAAGATTTATACTTGTTCAATCACCCTTGTGATCTACGTCCAGTCCCTAGGATCATTCACCCAGGAGTTTTCACTATAATCAAACTTCACAAGGTGCTTGATAAACCCTTTACAATAGTTGAGCTCTTCTTACACTTAAAGGATCATCCACCTCTTGTGTAGAAGCCTCTAAATTTCTCAAGGGATCCTCCACCCTCTAAAAGTGATTACAAATAGATTGAAATGAACTTAGCTCACTCAAAGAGTAGATATACAACTTGAAGCTTAATGGCTATATGGATTTACATTTTGAAGCTAAAAAACAGAGTATTTAATGAAATGATTATAGAAGCTTGTATTAATGCTCAACTAAGGTTTTCAGAGTGAATGTCTAATCTCCATAAATGCCCAACAACTTGTATTTATAGCCCATTGAATATTAGAGTCATTGGGAGGTTGTTTGGAGCATTAAATGCTTCATAACTAGCCGTTAATTCTATTTCTGGTATAAGCTCTTATTCGAATAATAGTTTTGTTATTCGAATAAAGCTTCAAATAGCATATTCACATTTTTTTTCTGGAACGTGTTATTCGAATAACACTCATGTTATTCGAATAAGCCTTTTAAAACCTATTTTTTAAAAAATGTGTTATTTGAATAACAGATATGTTATTCAAATAAACCATTTTAAAAATTGGTTTTTGAAAAACGTGTTATTCAAATAACAATTGAGTTATTCAAGTAACCCATATGTGCCCAAGCATATTTTGAACCCTTATTCAAATAAAGCAGGGCTTTATTTGAATAACACTTACCCAAATGAATTTCTTGGCTTCTCTGACTTTGGTTATTCGAATAAGGAGGCCCTTATTCGAATAAGCCATTTGAAAAACATTCCATATAACTTTTAAACAATTCCAATTGATTCCAAATGATCTTGTAAGCTTTTGGGCACTTAATGGTTGTTTCTTTGGAAACCAAAAACCATTTTGAAACCTTGAAACATATGTGTTGTTTGGTTTCTTTGAAAAATAATTTTTAGAGTATTAGTGTGAACCACTTTATACATTTACACAATGATCTAAGTCTTAAATTTAATCTTGAAGGTCTTTGGACTAGATCTTGCAACATCTTTATGTTCGTTATCATCAACACAACAATTTCATGGGTCATTGGCCAATTATATATATATATATATATATACTGAGGCAGCTTCGAAAGCTGAAGTTGAATTTGAAATGTCTTGCATTATACCAGCACCTTTAGCAGCCCATTTTTGCCAGTCATTTTTAAGTGTTCGCTCCTGGGTTGGGCAGTCACCAACAAGTGCTTGAAGCTTGCTCTATTGTTGTTTAAGCTTTTGTAGTTGCTCTTTGAGCTCAACAATTTTCTCTTCGTTCTGACTTATGTTCTGCTGAGTAGTCGAACGAATAATAGTAAGCTTCGAGCTTCTTTTCTTGGCCTTAGCGAGTTCCTTTACCAATTGGGCTTTTTTCTCGAGCAGGTGCTGATGGTTGGCAATAGTCTGGTCGAGACCGAGAAGTTTGACTGATAAATCCTCCACTAAGCTTTTAAGTCCTTGAACAGCATGCTGGGCGTTCGAGTTCAAGAGGTGTTTGTTTTGATTCAATTGTTCAAGGAGACTTAGTAGCTTCTACTTTTTGTCCTTGGTGGCCATTATTCGATCCACCCCAAGGTTTTGGAGGTCAGCAAGCTCTTGCAGAAGTTGAGGAATTGAGATGTTTTGCACTTCTACTTCAGAATAAGCTGTTGAGGGATGAGACCTTGAGGACAAAGTTTGCCCAAAAAGAATGTCTTTGAGAAGTCTAAGGGGATCATCCTCATCCTCATCATCGTCCACGTTCATTGCGTCTGCCTCCTCTTTGAGTGTATTCTAAGTATGGACTGATTGAGGTTGGGTAGAAGTTAATGATGCAGTCTCAACAACTTGTGCAACTTCGATTGAGGTGGGGACATTAGCTTTAGCAGTAGAAGTGTTTGCTTCGACTCAGAGATTGACACTTTCCTATATCATCAAAAAGGTATAGTTAGGATTTTTATGCAAGAAATATGTATAGAATCAATCGAATTTAGTAATTCGAGTGTCAAACCTGAGTATCAGTTTTGATGGTTGGAACTTCTTGTCCAAGTTCAACCTCAGGAGTGATATTTTCTTGAAATGAAGTAAATAAAAATTAGAATAATTCGAGACAAGCAGGATTGGATTAAAGACTTATAAAGGTGTCCTACCTGGGCAGTTATTTTGATGGGGATTTCTTGAGCCCCAGTACTTGTTTCTTTTTCAATTTGGGCTTTGGTGTCAAATAAACCATCGAAATGAGTACTTAGGGCTGATGTTACTTCAGGCCCAAGTGTAAGTACACCTAGGGTAGGAATTGAATCCCTTAGAGGAGAGGGAATTAGTGATGAAGTCCTGAACCTCCTCGAGGTTGCAAGAGTTGTTTCACTGTGTACTGGTGTTCGAATTCGAAATAATTAAGTATATGATGGAGAGATTTCAAATTAAAGAAGTCAGTAAAGAATCTTACCATTAAAGGTTCAGCCCTTTGATTAGCCGAAGTTGACCTGGTGTTCCTCAAAGAGGCTAGCTCTTCATCCTCAGGGGAGGACTCATCAGAGCTATCAAGTGTTAAGACCTCTTTATGCTTCAACCCCACGTGTTTTATTCGCTTAGTTTTCCTTGGGCTTGCTTCAGTGACTTTTTCCTAAAAATTGAAGAGGAATTGAAGTCATAAATGAAAAATGAATTTGACAAGATCCAATATTCAAATAAATTTACCTTAGGTTGCTGAGGAGCAGTAGGTGTAGGTTCTTCGACCACCTTCTTCTTTTTCTTGATTAGCTTGGGCTTTGGAGGAGCTGGAGTAGATTTCTTTTTGGGTTGGGACAAAGAGGTTGTCTTCTCTGAGACCTTCAATTTTAACTTTTTAGCCTTCTTTGGCCTCAGAGGTTTGTCTTCCTAATCTTCACCCTCACCTAAGTCCTCCATTATTCTCATTCTTTTCAAGACTGCATCGATAAGTATATAGTTAGTAGGCAAATCAAAAAGAAAAAAATAAAGAAGAAAGACTTAGGACTCTACTTATGGTGAATATTTTATTATTCGAGTGTATCCATAAATTGGAACTTGGCAGTGGTTCAGATAGCAGTTGGCAAAAGTTACTTCTCGTTTCTTCAAAACATTGTCCACACCCAACGCTCCACTTTTGGGATCTGGATACCAGTTGACTATACCAAAAATGAGCATTAGGAAGTGGAGGAAACTTTAGTAGGGTTTTGAATCGTTTGAACGAAGCCAAAGGATTCGAAACCAGCGCACCAATGAAATGAGCATAGCACTTCTGATGGTGCTATGCTTTCTTCTACTTCAAGACTTGTTTAACCTCTCGAACCACCAGTCTTAAGTTTCGAGGATCATACTTAACTTTAAAGAATTTCTCAAAATCAGAAATTTCTTTAATGCATTCTTGTTGGTTGCTCCAGTTTGCACAGATGAGCTCGAATTAGTAAATCTTTGGAAGTATACTTCGATTGAAGACTTCTGTGCAGAATAATACTTCTCCCACCACTTTGAGAACCCCAAGGTTGAAAAGAATGACAATTCGCATCTGAAGGGGTTAAACCCCTCTCCCCCATCAGCATTTTTCTTCAGGAAATGTTTATATTATTCAAAGTCTCTGACCTTAGACTCACAAATTGGACCTGCATCTCGAAAAGAAATAGGGCAAGGAATACACTGGGAAAATCTTAATTGTCTGCAGCGACAAGAAGGGAGATAAAGCTGAAGGCTATAGTCATTTGACTTTGAATAGCCAGGTGATAGGATCTGGGTGGTGAAAATGTTGCCCTAGATATTTAGGCTATCAGACTGAGTCCTAGGAGTGTCACAAAAGAATGATTGTCGAAACCATTCTGGGCTATAGTTTTGATATGTAAAGAGAGAGAAGTTAAAGTTATCAAATTGATTCTTCATTGTCATGAATAAGGAGAAAAAGAATTTGAAGTCCTCAACTTCTTTGCCTAGTTTCGAGGCATAATAAAGTTGAGACAATCGAGGCCTTGTATTTGAGGTGGTCGAGGGAATAAAACTCTGAAAGTGTTGTTCGAAAATAGCATTGAGCCAGAGTTGCAACAACTAGAAGAGGCCCCAAGGTTAGTTAGGGGCTTATCTTCTGATCGAAGCAGATGAATTGCTTCAGTCTTCAAAGCATAAGTTATGCAAGGATCAATTTGCCCAAACAGAGGGAAGAATCCTCAAGAAGAAGAATGGCCAAAGGAAAGAGAGATTTGGGAACTTGAAATGACCGAGTGCAAAAAATAAAGGCATTTAGCCATAAAATGAGAAAAGCAACATAATCCTCACTGGAGACATGGTCAGAGTCAAGGTAGTTGTTCTCAATAAAGGCAGTATATGTCAATTTAGAAAAATTGGGTTTAACTATTATTTTGGGGTAACGGTGCTCGTAATTACCCTTTTAGTAGGCTTGAGGCTAGTAATGGCAGCCAGATCGAACAAGGTAGACATCAACATCCTGTAAGGAACGTGATAAGAGTTCGTGGTTTTATTCCAGAAAAAGAAGGAACTTGTTAACATAGGAGTATTGTACTCCATGTGCTATCTACTCAACTGAATAAAATAAAAAATGCCAGTTGATTTCCAAGTAGGTCATTTAGCACCTTAGATTCTTTTCAGCCACCTAAGATATTAAGATCTGGTTTGAGGACTAGAAGGTTGTGAGCTTTGAAAGACTTTAGGAAAGTAGTCGAAGAAGTCAGTTTTTAGCACATAGTTGAAAGCTAAAATTGACTCACCCTCAATACAAGGAAAGAAATATCAAATGGATTCATACTCCTCTAAAGGAAGGGTTGGACCTAGAAACGTAAATTTCTATGAGGCAACGGTGAAAGGGATCATTACTTAGGATTTCCACTGCTTAGAATTGTCAGTGGAAGGGTCCAGAGCATAACAGATGCCACTTTTCTCCACTGGAGTAGTCACAGTGGCAGCATCTGGCAAAACCACCATCTCTTTCATCTCAGAGCTTGAGTGGGATAGTTGAGCAGAGGCAGTTCTGGAGGAGGAGGAAGCCATTGAATGTGTAAGGGTTTTAAAAAATATAAAGCAAAGAAATGGGTATGATTAAAAAGCAAGCATGAGGAGCTTAAGAAGACAAATGAAGGTTTAAAAGGTTTGTCAAAGAGCTTCAGAACACAGTAATGGCAGGAAGGCTTGCTGAGGAAGAGAAAGTGCAAAAGGTAAAACTTTTTTCAACCCTTTAAATAGGGATTTAAAAAAAAACAAGAGAGAGAGAGAAAAGAAAGAAGAAACGTGCATACACTTTATAAATGTTAACATGATGGGAATACAACTGAGATTGTTTTATCCATTAAAAAGCCATCATTGGCTTTGTGGTTCCCCAAATAGTGGAAGCAGTTAGTTAATGGGGGAGTGGCCACGTAGTGGCTGTAGAAATTAGTAGAAGTATGATTCTATATTTACTCTCTAACCTTTCACTTACCTATTGTAGATTGAACTGATATATATCAAATAAGCTCTAAGTCAAGTTTTAATTGAAAAGTGAATGCTCAAAACAATAATATTTATCTCTCATACTTCGAGAATAAATATTGGGGGGCATCTGTTAGTATAAAAATAATACTTTTTGATTCAAGAGATTTTGATGTTCAGTCGAAGACTTAATTCGAAGCCTTATACGATTCTACTAGAATAAAAGGTAATAAGGTTATCAAGATAACGTTTTCGATTTGGAAATTACCAAAATGGTAGTTTCGATTTGGTATTGAAAAATGGTAGTTCAAGTCAAAATTGTAAGTTTTGAAACTAAAATATTAGTTTCGATATGCTATCAGGAGTTATACTTCCGATTTTATACCATAAGTGGTGGCTTCGAGTAGGTCTCGAACATTAAGACCTTTGACTTCAGTGTTATTAGAGTCTATAATGTCTCGAGACTACCTACAGGATCAATGAATGTTCCCACAAACCAACACGGGTCTTTTCAGCATGCTTTGTTCTCACTCACACGCATCCTAGGAAACTTCTCAGGAGGTCACCCATCCCACAAGTGCTCCAAGTCAAGCACGCTTAACTATGGAGTACTTATGTTCTTTGCTCCCAAAAAGAAAATGCATCTTGTTTATATGGGTGGTGCTAATCAATTCCTTTAAGTCATCCTCAACTATGCAATCCCATACCTGCACAGTCTCTAGATCCTTCTCATTCTGATGTGTATTCAGTTCATTCATGTGTCCCTCTGCCTAGAAGCCTACTGGGAGCCGCTCTTTGTCCATGCTTCATCTTTTTGCACCGGCGACCACTCCTCGCCCTCGTCAACCCTGGGTGTCATATGCCCACCAGCTTCCGCATGGTTCGTCCCCGAACCACACCATAATGTGAGAGGTCTGACTCTGATACCAAAATGTAACATCCGTGAAAACGTGATAGACTTGTATAAGGCTACAGAGGTAGCCTAATACTTGATTATCATGTCTGTGAAGTTTTGTGACCATCTGAGCACGTTTAGTCACTTTGCTGCAATCTATATGTTAAATATAACTGTTTTCAGCGCCGTTTTTGACTTAAACTGCTCAGTTAATAGAGATATTATTTTCTTCTGTGATTGAAGTGTTAACTGATAATTGAGTATATTATCTGTTTGTATATGTTGATATACTGGTATTAGAATACTTCTACTAAGATATATTTTCTCACTTCGATTGTGTTGCCATGTAAATCCAGGTGCTAGTTCCTCAAAAGGGAAGGAGAAGATGAACGAGGATTAGTATAGTTATATACTTTTTGATTAAAAAGCTTGTATAATATGCTAGTTTCATTATTGTAAAAGTTATATATTACAATGTGCCTTGAGGGCAGTGATGTATATATATATCTTTTGGTTATCGTGGCTCTCCATATTTACTCATGGTGTATGAATGATATGGGTTAGTTGTTGATGTATGTTAGAAGTAGCATGGCCAGTATTGAGTTATTCATTTATATGATGATATAATTGGATAGCAAATATTGAGATGTTATATTTTTGTATCAGAGCAGTTCATCCTGTTAAGCCGGGGTATGGACTGGCTTTACTTAGGCATGTTTCGTGTTGGTTATGCATTTCTTATCTCTTACATGTGATTGTTTGAGTGGAATTGCATGTTTTGCCTTTGAAATGTTTGCTTTAGTTACTGTGACACAGTTACATGATATTGAGCTTAGCTAACTCAATATGGATTGTTCTGTGCTTATAGTAAACTATGGCAGCACGAGGGCGACCGGCAGTAAGGGGACGACTACGTGGAAGTAGGAACCAGAACCTTGAGAATGAGGGTTCGGGGATGGCCGAGGCAGTGATGGCAATCACCGAAGCGATGCGTGAGCAGACGACTGCGAATGTCACTGCAATGAAGGAATAGGCAGCTGCAACTGCTAGGGTGCTTGAGAGGCTAGAGGCCAATCAAACACAGCCTACACCACCATCGGTACCACCACCTAGGCGTGAGGTACGGGAGGAGAGGAACCAGGACTTTTATGACCTTTCTAAGTTTCAAAAGGCGAGTCCACCATCATTCAGAGGAGATTATGACCTGGAAAGGGCTGAGGAATGGATAACTAAGTTAGAGAAAATTTTTACAGCTATGAGATGTTCAGAGGAGCAGAAGATGTCTTTTGCAGTGTATATGCTGAAAGGAGAAGCTAAGCACTGGTGGAATGGTGCGAAGAGACTGATGGAGGTAGCAGGGACCTAGGTTTCTTAGGAAGTATTTAAAGTTATCTTTTTGGAGAAATACTTTCCACAACTTGTGCAAGAAGAAAGAGAGGTAGAGTTTCTACAGGTGCAGCAAGGAAACATGACGGTTGGACAGTATGTGGTGAAATTTGAGGAGCTGTCCAAGTTTTCTTCTTCACTCTGGTATAATCCAAATGACAATGGGAAGTGTGTGAAGTTCGAAACTAGATTGAGAGAGAGCATGAGGAGGTTGGTGAAACCTTTTGAGATTAGGGATTACCCATCCTTGGTGAACAAATGTAGGGTTGTTGAACCCCTGAGTTTTAGACCACAGCATGAGCATCGATCATAAGAATCCCATAAGAGGAAGAGTTCAGAAAGTAGATCAGAGGGGAATGCTCCACAACATAGAGACCAGAAGGACAGAGGAAAGCAAGATCAGAATGATAGTCGTGAGCAATTGTGTGCTAGATGCGGTAGGCACCACGGAGGTAAAGCTTGTGTAGCTGATCAGGTAACATGTTATAGAGTCGAAGTTGTAGTAAAGACTCGAAGTTATCAAAATTATAGTTTTGATTTGAAATCAAGGAATGTCATTTCGATTTCATTTCAGGAGTGGTAATTTCGAGTTAGAATCGAAATGGAGATTCGAAGAGTAACTAACTTAGCAAATTTTTGAAGAAAGGAATAAGGGATCTTGACTAAAAGCTAGCGAATGTTTAAGTTTGAATTCAAAAGAAAGGATTTGAATTTGATGTAGAAGATAGCAGTGGTTGCAAATACAAGCTCAAGATAATACAAGGATTGCTGACAGAAATTGAGCAGTTACTTGTAGCACGAGGATTGTTAACATAGATTTGGTGGTTGCTTGACAGGGATGACTAATAATCATTAGGCAATTATCTTTGTTTTAGACACATGTCAAGATCCTGTAGAATTGGTAATTACTTAGAATATCTATAAATATAAAAAATATGGAAACATTTAGGGGTTGAAAATTCTATACTCACAAACACTTGTAACTCACGCTCTCATGTCCTTGACATTTCGAGCAAATAGCATAACTCTAGTCCAGTATGTTTCTATCCACTTTCATTCCTGTACCCTTTACAGATTCAATGCAACTTTAAATTCAATTCATTTACATTCAGTCTTTATCTTTATTGTAAAACTCTTTTCTACTCCTAATCAAATAATTCTTTCAAGATCATTTGATTTCTTTTAAATTGCTTTTATTTAAGTGCTTTCTTTACTTTTTTGCAAACTCTTTTCTACTCTTGATCGATTGTTCTTTCGAGATCATTTGATTTCTTTTTAATTGTTTTCCTTACTTTTATGCAAAGTTACTTTCCTGCACTTTACATACTTGCATTTTTATTTTATGTTGTCCTTTAACATTACTTTGCTTTATTTCATGCTCTTTAATTTCAACACTTTACTTTACTTGTCAAGTTTATTTAATTGCAGTTTACTTCTGTCATTTACATTTCATATCATTCAACTTGTTTTATTTTATTAATTTTCTAACTTTTCATAACAAAATATCTTTCATTTTTACTTATTTTTACTAAATTATTTCTCATACATAAATGCTTCGATTTCGATTTACACAATTCTGTGTTTCATTCGATATTAACCTTTGACATTTTTATTCAAAAGATCAAATTAAGAACTAGAGAATCTCAAAAAGAAATGATTCTCTTCACCGAATTGATATCGTGAATTAAATTTTTCATTCGACAAAAGTTTACCATAAACACAAGAATTTGGGAAAATCTCACTCTATTGATCAAACACCTTCTTTTGTAATTTTTTCCATTTAATGATTTGCTGTAAATGAAGTGAAATAACTTGAATAATTCATAGACATGAATGCCAAGCTAATATCAACTATGTTTTGTTAATATGTAATGCCACTCCAAGGCAGTACAACGCATAAGCTTAAGACAAGCAGATTCAAGCACAGCAAATTGGTCTTCAAACCCTCTGAAAAGAAACACATCTCGCTAGAAGAACAGAAAATCACTATCTAACAAATTAATCTAGAGTTAACCCCAAAAGCAATTTTTTTTTTAAAAAAAGAAAAATGAAAAATTCCAGTTTAGCTAAAGGTCCTGGAACACAGTATCCCACTTTTCTTCAACAGCAACTCAGCTGACCAATACCTAATCAACCCAAAACCTTCATTCTCCCACATCCTCGCTCACCCCATACGGCCCTGGCTCATGCCCAGAATGCACTGCATACAACTTGAACACTGCCACCCCCTCTTCTTGATACATGAGACGAATCCGTAGCGCTTTGATGCACAGCTACATCAGATATAATGCCTACCAATAGAGTGTAGCGACTTATCAACAGATCCCCTAACTGAAGCTCAATTAAACTTCTGATAGCAGAATCCAGATCATTGCCATATTCTTTAAGAGCTTTCTCCAGAATTTACCAATGGAAATCATGAAAGCTTAACTAGCAGTCTAGGAATTGATGTGCATGCGTGTTCAGAAAAAGGCTTAATTAAAAATTTAGGAAGAAACAAGATTGAATTTTTCAAAAAACCCGTGTAAAAATTCCATCACTTTTTCTTTTGGGGACCAATAAAAAAATATCAAATCAAAAGCAAACAGAAAAATTATTTAAAAAGAAAGAAAGCCGTATCGATATTGTATTTTGTTTGTGCGCTTCATAGGTGATAGATCTATTAAATCTAAATTATTAGGTTGTTAGGCAAAAATTACAGAGTTCAATTTTCATGTATTGATAGTGTGAATATACTATAAACCAATCATACATTTCTATATATATAACCTTTAAGGTAATTAATGTGATAATGAAACATTTTTCATGAAGTTAGTTTACTGAATATCCAAATTGTTACGTTATGAAATTCAGTTTCTGCTTGATAACTCAATTTTATTAGCAATAGGGATTAAATGATAATGGCATGGTTTTATTTGAAATATCTTCAAAGGTTGCCGTTCTTAATTTCATTTTATCAGCCAATGATCTTTCACACACAAAAAAAAAATCCATCAGAAATGTTTTTTTCCATTGACTGCAAAACATTTGGAAGAGTAAACTCTCAAGTCTCCCCTGCTCCCAAAGGTGTAATTACCATTGTCTATATCATCGTTGGTGCATCGTATAAAAAATACATAATACTATAAGTTAATATTATTAAGTTTTATTCAATATTTAGTATATTTAACTAATAAGTATAATGAAATCGTGTTAAGTCATTTTATTTTATTCTAAGTCGATAACTTTATCATCTCCCCAAATACGTGATAGGACATGATATGATTTCTATTCCAATTTTATTCTCAATTTTATTTTTATCACTCTTCTCTCAAGCGCTACCACCACCACCACCACTACTACCATCCACTACCACCGCCACCACCACCGCCGCCACCACCACTACCACCACCGCCGCCGCCACCACCACTACCACCACCGCCACCACCACTATCACCATCACCACCGCCGCCACCGTCACCACCACCACCACCAACGCCGCCGCCGCCACCACCACCACCACTCACTACGGCACCCCCACCGCCGCCGCCGCCACCATCACCACCATCGCCGCCCGCCGCCACCACCACCTTCGCCGCCGCCGCCACCCCCACCACCACCACCACCACCACTACCATTACCATCACCATCACCGCCACTACCACCACCACCACCATCACCACAAGGCTTTTTATTATTATTTTTTAATTATTTTAATTTTTATGCTAAAAGATATTTTAGTCTTAAAAAATATTATACAATCAATTAATTTATCATTTTATTATCAAACAAAAAATAAGATTATATCTTATCCTATTAATTATATTATCATACTTTATGCTATCCTACCATCTTATTTTATACTATACTATCATATACACCAAACATAGCCTCAACTGCAAAGAATATAAGCTCCTGAATTAATCTTGAAAAGACAAAACCAAGAGTTAAACATTGTGAGCAACCTAAGCACGAGAAATAAATCCTACCTCAACTTTGAAATGTTAAACAACAAAAAAATGTTTCTCTGCACTAAAGCAATGCCAGCATATTTTTGCTCCCATCCATCTTCTGAACCTGTTGATCTCCAACATCCCCTTCTTCCTCGCAATGGCAAAGAAGCTCATAATCCTCTTCCTTGGATGACTTCTCTGAACCCAAAGAGGTAGCTTTAGCACCCATTCCTACTCCAGGAGAAGCATCCATATTGATATCATTCTCTATACCTTTATCATCTTCATACTCACTTCCACCAGAACTGCTCTCCTCAGGAGTTTGACGAGAACCAACCTCATTTTCATCCAATTTTATGTCCACATCCACCAAAGCATTATCCGGTTCAGGAAGCCGTTGTTGCAGTGGCATAGCATCACTGATAACATGGCTTATCTTTAATTTAAGACGATAATCCTCCATTTCAGCTTTGTACCTCTCTTTATCCTTAATAGCCTTCTCTTGATAAACCTTAATATCAATGAAAGTCAACACATTACAAAAACAATGTAAGATTCAAGAACTGGAAGATGCATGTATTGTTTGTGCACTATATAAAAGCCAACTCATGAAATAATATTAGCTTAATTATCATATTAGTCTCTTTATATATAGCCATTTTTAGTTTTGGTCTTTCTAAGATTTTTGACGGGTGAAGTTACTCCCTCACGTGAGATAACGGTATGAATTAACTTCACTTGTCTCAAAATTTAAAGAGATAAAAAATAAAGTCAAATTTTTTAAAGGAAACAAAACCAAAAATAATTATATTTAGATGAACTAAAAAGATAATTAAGTCATAATATTTAACAAGTTCCTTACTGATTTTTCAGGCTCTTTTAACTTGTTCCAGAGTTCACCAATAATCCTACTAATCTCCCTGTCCTTTGCCTGGTGTAGTGGTTTTAGTCTTGCATGCTGCTCTGCAAAGAAGAAATTGTACCCACTTCTATTGGGCTTTGGATGAGCAGGATCTCTCCTTTTTATTTCTGATTTCTTCCTGCGTCGGCGACGATGGACACCCAATGAAGCAGAGGCATTGTTGTTCTTATTAGCCATAACACTATGACTATGTGATGCAGGCAATATAGGGATTTGTGGAGCATCATAAAGTACACCTTTGAGCATCTCTGAATCTATTGAAACAGTAACTAGATACCCACTTTCAAATTTCCCATCAATGACTCCAATGACTGGAGATCCTGCCAAAGATGCTGGCATTGTTGAAATCACAAGGGAAGAAACAACAGTACTTATTAACTAATCAATGATATTCAGGAAAGTTGTTGGTGATTCAATTGTACATTTATCTTCAACAAAACCAGAGAAAAAGCAGAACGGAACAGGGTAGAAGGGACATGTATGAGCGATTATAAGATATTAGAAAATTATCTTGTGTACAAATTAATGTTATAGAAAAAGCTATAGAAAACCCAATCAACCAAATACGAGTTTATGATATAACAAAACAAGTTAAATAGAACCATTTCCTTTTGATGATAAAAAGATTAGGTCAAACTAGGCCCAAATCTTGAAAACGTAATTTCCAGTCGTCATGCACAAAATCTGAGTAATTCCTTTATAGTATATATCCTGTATAAACAAGACAGGGTGATTCAAGTAACTGCCACATATAACTAATAGAGATTAAAAGATTATCCATGTAGTTTTCATTCCCATGGGGAGATGAAACATAAAACTTAAAATGCATGCAAAAGATGGGGCACTGGACCTAGTATGGTTAACCAAATTATTTTAACTTGGCTGGTAGTATATACATAAATATTTAGGTCTTAGATTGATCTTTTTGATAATCATGTTTACTCCACCTTCTCATAATCCACGTCCTATCTCCAGTGTGACTAGGTGTATTAAAAATTGAGACTTAAAATTCTTATGACCATATATATTCCTCTTTTTTTTTTTTCCTTTTTCTTTATTTGTACGTGGTCATTCATCAATCTTATATTGAGTTGAAGAAAGCAGCAACCTTCAGGCAATTTAGCAACATTAATCCTTGACTGTTGAAAGACAGCTGATTGAATTCCTAGAGAAGGCTGGGAAAATTGTGTTCTTTGAGTAGGAACTGGCATCGTTGACTGACTTTGCAAAGCACCTGACAAAGTGAAATTATCATTTTGTACATTAGAAAAGACCTAGGCAATAGTTCAAACAAGCAACTTCATTTAAATACACAGACCAGAAGTAGCAGGGTTCCATTGATTGGCTTTAAAATAGTAGATTTGTTCATAGTGATAAAGCAATGAAGAATAGTACTTCCGTAGCACAAAGGAAGCATTTGTAGCTGTTGATGGAAAATTGAAAACTGCAGTTACTTCTTTCCATCTTCTCTCTTTAATAATCTGCAAGACAGATTGGCAAGATATTATAACTACTATCACTGAAACTATACTGCTAATAGTCCCACATCGTTTACCTCAATTTTTCGGGTGTGATTTATATATCTGTTGAGCCACTCAACTTAATGTCAATTGATTTGAAGTTAAAATCTCACATATACGAAAGAAAAAATTACAATATCTAGAGAATAATGGAAAAATATTTGCATAGTTTTCCCACCAGGCAATACAACATATTTGGTTGAAAAGTATGGACAACAAATGATTCCAAGCAAACACTATTGACTCCTTATTTTCATAATATTGAACAAAACCTTCTAAGAAAACTTCTTAAACAGAAAATAAGTTGAACTAGGATATAACCAAGCACAATGCAAAAGCAGGGAAACTACTAGTTGATATTCATACAATACAATGACCTTGAAATAGGATACATAATATCAATTAGTTTTAAGTTGAAATCTCACATATACAAAAGAAAAAATTACAATATCTAGAGAATAATGAAAAAATATTTACATAGTTTTCCAGCCAGGCAATACAACATATGTGGGTGAAAAGTATAGACAACAAATGATTCCAAGCAAACACTATTGACTCTTTATTTTCATAATATTGAACAAAACCTTCTAAGAAAACTTCGTAAACAGAAAATAAGTTGAACTAGGATATAACCAAGCACAATGCAAAAGCAGGGAAACTACTAGTTGATATTCATACAATACAATGACCTTGAAATAGGAATGTTAAGATCCAAGCGGTTGGGGTATATGGGAAAAGTATCGTTTATAATGATTTGGATTCCTTATGTGCTACAACAGAACACTTTCCACAGATCACAAATCTAGTGAAAGTCCACCCATGGCCCCACCTGGCCCATGCAAGGCCCCTTCCACAAAAATATGAAAATCTGGAACCTTGATTCTACTGACGTTTTTTCTTGCAAATCTTACTTTCATTTTCTCATGCATTCTCCCTCAAGGGAGAGATTCGCCATGGATAAGCCAATTTGGAATTCTATGGCGCATTCTAATGTCAAAGCTTTTGTTTGAACAGCTTTACACAATAGGATTAATACTAATGACTTGTTGCAGGTAGGGGTGTCCGTAGGTTGAGTTAGGTTGAGTTGAAAAAAAAATTTCTTGCTCAACCCAACCTAACTCAACCCACTCAAGAGTGAATTGAGTTGGGTTGAATCCGTGGGTCTGACATAAATTTTTTTTTTGACAAATTTTTTTGAAAAAGGTCAAAATATAAAATTTAACAATTTAATACCATAATTACATGAAAAGAGTACAGGAAGAAGGCTTACTAGCTGGGGCTGCGTGGTGTAGAAAACTGAAAAAGTCGTAAGAGGGAAGAGGGATGTGTGGCTGTGTGGTGGCATGACTAGTTGCAGAGAACGGCTAGGAGATCGGGTGAGAGAAGAAGTAATTGTCACGAACTCACAGCGAAAGCGCAATCGCTGGGACTGGGAGATCGAGTGGGAGAAGAAGCAATGGTCACGGACTCAAGGCGCAAACGTTGGGAGCTTGGGAGAACGGCTACACTATGGAGAACTAGTTGCAGAGAGTAGTTGCAGAGAAGAGAGAACTATTAGTTACGCTGGAGCCAGTGGATGAGGTGTAGATAGATAGGGTTTTGATGCCTTTTTCTCTTCCCACTTTGACTTCTATTTGTTAGCATATTTACATAGTTTAACGCTATTCTTAATTATATTAGAGAGGATATTTACGAATCTTAAAGGCATTTTTCAAGCAAAACGCACATTTTGTCTGGATCACTTTTTTTTTTAAAAAAAGTGGGTGGGTTAAGTTTGTGTAAGTTGGAAGTATTTCAACTCATTATCTGACTCACACATTACGAGTTGAAGCACTTTTCAGCTCAACTCAACTCGTGAACCCAACCCAACCTGTATTTTATAGGTTGAATTAGGTTAAAACTTACAAATTCGTGGATCGACCCGACCCGCTGGACACGCCTACTTGCAGGTTAGATGGCCTCACTTAGCTCTCTTTCTTGATATGTATGTTATGTGTAGATCTGAGTCTAAGATTGTGCCTCGTTTATTTCTCCATTGCTCAACTGTCTGATTCCTTTGGAATAAACCTTTTGGTATTTTTGGTGAGCATTGGGTATGCCCTAGTCCGTTGGTTAGATAGCCTCACTTAGCTCTCTTACTTGATATGTATGTTATGTGTAGATCTGAGTCTAAGATTGTGCCTCTTTTATTTCTCCATTGCCCAGCTGTCTGATTCCTTTGGAATAAACCTTTTGGTATTTTTGGTGAGCATTGGGAATGCCCTAGTTCGTTGGATCAGTTTCTACACATTCGTTTTCAAGGGTTTGGTAAGAAGAAGGAAAATAAAATCTTGTGGCAATGTGTTGTTTATGGGATTTTGTGTTTGGAAAGGAATGTTCAAGGGTGTTTCCTCACCTCTGAATTTGTTATGCGATAGAATCATTTTCATGGTTTCTCTTTGGTGTTAAGCACATGGTATTTTTAAGGGAATAATTATTTTGAATATGCAATGCGACTTAACAACTCTCCTACACTAACTAGTTTTTAGGAATTCCCTTTCATCGTCACTATTTTTTTTTTTATCCTTTTGTTCTGTCTTTGTTGAGGATTTGTTATCCTCCAACTTTCTGTACTATCTCTTTCTTTCTCTAATAAAATTTCTTCTTTTGTCAAATAAAATTGTTATGCTTCCGTAACACACGAATATGTATGTTTTAGCCAGCTTTACGGTGTGTACAGTACAGTTTCTATGCTTATGTAGCAAGCAACACTATATTTATTTCTAGCCACAAAACTTAATCTAATGGCGACTAATACCACAACATATTAATTGGTTACTACTTTTTGGGATCAGTTGCAGAAGAACCATCTGTCCCAATAAGTTCTCCACAACATACCACTCCAATTACTTGATTTTTTGAAATGCTAACAATAATTGCCTGGGGTCAGCTATATAAATGCTTATTCAACAATAAATTAAGCCCTCGTACAAACTTTTGTTCACCACTCAATTAAATTTGTGGAAAAATTTATAGTATACCCTTTTGTCCTTGAACTGAAATAAGCGTGTTTTATAAACTAGAAAAATGCCTTACACCCACCAAACCCACAGGCATTAAGCAAATAGCTCCATATGATGATGCCAAAATGCAGACAAGCACTAACAGAACATCTTAATTGCATTATCAACATTAATTGCACATTTCCAATCAGCTAGGGATATTTAATGCGTGTTTGGGCTTCTTTTGTGTTTAGAAAAGCTTATGATCAAAATGTTGCAGGAAAAACTTTTGGCTGAAAAACTATTTCGTCTAAAAAATTAAGCAAAACCACACAAGTGCTCAAACTTGAACATAATCCATGAAATTTCTATGATCAACATATTCAACATCTATTTTTTCATGAAGAAATGTTGATAACACAAAAATACTCTAGATTTAGAATGAAATTCAAATATGGTAGCACAAAATATTCAACAATATAATTAAACAAATTAGTAAAGATAATAGCAGAACCAGTTATAAATATTGACATCTCACATTCTCAATCCCTCCGCGAGAAGTCACTTCAACGAAGAGGCGACACAAATCTACTTCTTTTCCCCCAATAATGGGAATCCTACAACAAAATGTCAGTTGCACATAGACGATTTCAAAATCCTCAACTATAGAATAGAATCTCACAAGCCATAGCCAAGTCCTTACTTATTACCCAAAAATATATATATATATATATATATATATATATATATATATATATATATATATATATATATATATATATATATATATATATATATAGCATTATTTTGTCCACTCAACTATTTAATTTTGGCCTGCATTCTTTTAGTTAGCTTTTTTTTTTTCCTTCATTGGAGAGCATTCTCTATGCTATCATTGTGATTTTTAAGAATAAGAGAGAACATGAAACTGTGCGCCGTAACACCCCATTTTTAACAGTACAATGAACTGAACTGACAATGGCAGAGCAGCACAAAATAATTCAACTCTCAAAATAGATATAGAAAAAATAGACAAAAGAACAAAATAAAGACCATTATGCCAAATTCTTGGCATGACAAGTTAGTGTTTTCATATCTTCATAAAGAAACCAAGAGTTAAAAACAACGAGAAAAAGACTGATAAATATGTATATTTCTAAATAAGTTGTATATAGGAGGATTAATATCTATTTATACAAGAAGATTGCTATATAGAAAAGGAAAATAATAAAATAGAATTATGTACATAATCAATCAAATCAATCAAGCTAACTAATCAATCCTAAAATCAATCATACTCGCTAACATCTCCCCTCAAACTCAAGTGGATATAAAGGGAACTAATTTGAGTTTGGAAACTAAAGTACAGAAATGACTAGGATGATGAGTTTTGGTGAACAGATCGACTGACTGGTCAAAAGTTCTAATGGAAATGAGACAAAGGACACTACGAAAAATGTATTGACGAAAGAAGTGGCAATCGTTCTTAATGTGCTTAATGTGCTCATGAAAGACATCATTGTGAATAATCTGAATAGCACTCCGATTATCACAATAGAGAGTAGTGGAAAGGGATTAAGAGAAACTCAAGTCATAAAGAAACCAACACAACCAAAGTATTTTCAAAAGTGGTGTTAGCAAGAGCCAAATACTCTGCTCCAGTACTAGAACGAGTAATCAAAGTCTGTTTCTTGTTTTGCCACGAAATAAGAGCATCACCAAGAAAGATACAGTAACTAGTAGTGGATTGGCGATCAGTGGGATCTCCACCCCAATCAGCATCAGAATAAGCTTGGAGGACTAAGGAGGAGTTGGCTAAAAAATGAAGCCCAAGAAACAGAGTCCCCTTTACATAACGAATAATACGGAGAACAACATTATAGTGAGTAGTACACAGAGCTGACATAAACTGATTAACTAAATGAACAATATATGAAATATCTGGACGAGTAACAGTAAGATAAATTAAGCTTCCAACCAATTACCAATAGAGGGTAGGGTCATTGAGTACAGTACCATCTAGAGGCGTAAACCTCACATTAGGCTCCAAAGGAGTGGATTCGGTGCAACTGTCTGAGAGACTGGCTCGAGAGATAAGATCAAAGGTATATTCAGCTTCAGACATACCATCAACAGAGGAAAGAACCTCAAGACCCAGAAAATAACTGAGAGGACTAAGATCCTTCATCTCAAAATTGTGGCTCAAGGATGCTTTAAGATCAGCAATGTCAGAAGTATCACCACCGGTAATGATCATGTCATTAACATAAAGAAGTAGTATCATAGTGTCGCGATTAGTCTTTTGGATTAAGAGAGTTGAATCATGAGGACTAGAGGAGAGCCTAAGATGATTAATAGTGGAACTAAACTTAGAAAACCAGGCTTTAGGAACTTGTTTAAGACCATACAAGGCTTTGTGAAGAAGACAGACCTTGCTAGGTGGAAAAGAATAACCAGGTGGTGGTTGCATATAGATTTCTTCTTCCAAGTCACCATTGAGAAAGACATTCTTCACATCCATCTAGTTAAGAATCTAGTTGTGTGGTAGCAATAGCAAAAAGAATATGAAAGGAATTGAGACGAGCAACTGGAGTAAAGGTTTCTTCATAATCAATCCCATATACATGAGTAAAACCTTTGGCCACCAAGCAAGCTTTGTAACGATCAACAGACCCATCATAACGAGTTTTAATCTTATAAACCCATTTACATTCGACAAGAGCCTTATCAGAAAGAAGATCAACTATATCCCAAGTACCATTATTCTCCAAAGCTTATAATTTTTCTTTTATAGCTTGTTGCCAACAGGGATCAACAGATTCATCTTGATAAGACTGCGGCTCATGAAGGCGAAGCATGGTAGAAAAATAATGATAATCACAAAGGTATGTGGGGAGGTTTCTTATCCGAGAGGGACTAAGAGTGGTGTCAGATGCAGGATCAATGGTCGGGATAGTGTTAGCGGGATGAGTTGAAACTTTAGACGATGGTGAGAGCTCACTGGGAGGATTGGAAGAAGAACCTGTAGGTGGGGAACCTGTCTCAAAAATGCCTAAAGAATCTATATCAGAATCATTTGGATAAAGATCAATAGAAGGATTAGTAAATAAGGGGGTAGAAGTGGGAGGAATAGACTTGAACTAAGATAGTGAGGAGAAGATAGTATCTTCTCAGAAAATAACATGACGAGAAATATGAATGCACTGAGAGATTGGATCCCAGCATTGATAGCCCTATTGTTCAGTATCATAACCAAGGAAGCAACAGAGACAGGCATGGGGTTCAAGCTTAATGTGCTTATGGGGTTGAAGAAGAACAAAATAGGCACAACCAAAAACTTTGAGAAAATTATAGTTTGGAGACATATGGTGAAGGCGTTCATAATGAGATACATTACTAAGATTAGAGAAAAGAAGGTGGTTGACAACATAGATAGCAGTAAGAGTAACTTCAGCCCACGTACGTTCAGGACAAGAGGAGGAAATGAGCATGGTTCGAATAGAGTCAAGAATGTGTTGATGTTTCCTTTCAGCACGATCATTTTGCTGAGACGTACTGAGACATGAAAACTTAGAAAAAGTACCATGTTCAACAAGAAAATTGAGTAGTTTTGAATCACGATATTCGGAGGCATTATCACGATGAAAAACCTTAATTGTCTAAGAAAACTGAGTTTTAATCATAGTAGCAAATGTAATACAGACTTGAGGAAGTTCAGAATGATTTTTCATATATGTCCAAGTGAAACATGAATAGTCATTAATAAAAAATTACAAAATATCGACAACCTCCCATAGTAGGTGTAGGAGCTGACCCCAAACATCATAATGTACAAGATCAAATGAAGAAACAAAAATTGAAGTACTTTTATTAAAAGGTAAAGTAGGTTATTTAGTTGTTTGACAAGAAGTACAATGCAAAGATTCTTCTTTTATAGAACCTAAAATACCCTGAGAAATGAGAAGACGTAATTTACTAAGAGAATTGTGACCAATATGTTGATGTCATAACTGAAGAAAAGATGAAACAAAAGTAGCATAGAGAATTGACATAGGAGACGGAGGAACATGGAGAGTAGTGAGCTTAAATAATCTTCTAACTGTATGACCATTCCCATTTATCTGCCCCATTTGTGGATCCTGCACAAAACAACTAGTAGAAGAAAATGTGACAATATAACCAAGGTCACATAATTGGCCAACAAAGATGAGATTAAAGTTTAATTTGAGAATATAGTATATGTCTGATAAGGTAAGAGTAGGTAAGGAGATGAGACCCTTATAACTTGCTTCCATAAGAGACCCATCAGCGGTATGAATAGAGTGGATAACATCTCTAGAGGAAAGGGAAGAGAAGGCATGCGATGAAGAAGTCATATGATTACAGCATGCAGAATCAAAATACCATTTGTTAGTACCTAGTGTAGTTACTAAGGCAGTAAGAGTGTTACCAAATTAAGAAAGGACTTGCTTGAGAAGGGACTCAATATCACTAATGGAAAGAGAGATCTGAGAAGCAGAGGAAGAGGCATCATCGATAATTGAAGCTGCAAACAGAGGCTTGGAGGAAGAATTGGATGAGGTTGACACTTAATTTGATTAGGCCTTGGTAGACGAGTAGGACACTGCTCAATCAAATGTCCTAGAAATTTGTAGTATTGGCACATTAGAGAGGGGCAGTTGGGTGCAACTTGACCCTTCTTTTTACAAGTTCAACACTCTATAGTGGGACATTCAGGAAGAGCAAAGCCAAGTTTATGATAGTGACGATAGAATTTGTCCTTCTGATTAGTAACTGCAAAGGCCAAATATGCTTTAGGTTAAAGAAGACCTATTCTAGTTTCTTCTAACTTCATACGAGGAAGGGCATCCTCAACTGTAGGCAGGATCCTAGTGTAGTAGAAATGCTAGAACAGGTTCATAGTCATCGATAAGAGCCATCTGAAACTGGATGAGCCTGGTGCGACCATAATATTCCTCGTACAACTTAGCATCACTTTTATGCTTCATGGTTGGTTCACACAAGGTCAGTTGATTCCACATAGCTTCCATCCGAGCCAAAAACTCATACGCAGTTTGTCCGGGCTCTTGTTTCATATTGTTGAGTTCCTTTAGCAGTTGATACTGATGAGACAAATCAGAAATTGTGTACCGATTCTTCGTATGATCTCATACCTCTTTGGCAGTGTCAAAGCACCCAAACTGCAAATGAATACTGAGAGTAGAAGTGTTCCAAAACCAGGTGGTGATCTAATGATTTTTGCTATCCCAATCTTTTAATCTGTTAACAAACTTTTTTTTAGTGTCATCTTCAGCTTTGACAAGACAAGTAATATCCCCTGTTACATATCTCCAAAGTTTTTGACCTTTCAAAAAGTCACGCATAACCTCAATCTAATGTGTGTAATTCAAATCATTGAGTAAAACTAGAGTGAGTTGAGCAATTTCAGACTTTTCATAATAGCAGACAAAGGCAATAGCAAAAAAGTGCACTTTTCGGGGTTGAATTGATAGAAAAGAATCTCAAAAATAAAAAGATCTCACAAAAAAATCATAAAAGGGGGTCTGGTGCCACATCTGCAATGACACATCAGTGCAGTCAACATAGATTGCCACATCAGTAGCTAGGTGGCACTACATCCATGCTAGCGCCACGTTAGATGGGTGGGGGTGAGAAGCGAGTCGGGTCGGTCTCGGGTTTGGAGCGAGCCAAACACGGGTCAAACACACTGTTGGATGGTCCGACACGTGAGCCACATGCGCAGAGAGAGAGGTGGCTCGTGGCAGCAGGTGGGACATCAGACAATGGTAAAATTTGGGTGGCCAGTAATCGGAGGACGGTAGTTCCAACGATGTCGATAGTGTAAAAATTGGAGGTCTAGGGGGCAACGAACTAGAAACAGGAGTGGTGAGGAATTTTAAAGGCGATGAAAAATGGTGAGGCTTATCAGAGAATGGTAGGGCGACATTGAGCGGAAAGATTAGACCTAGGCTCTGTGATACTAAGTTAGAAACAGAAACAGAGAGAAAAAGATTGATAAATATGCCTATATTTTTAAACAAGTTATATATAAGAAGATTAACTTCTATTTATATAATAGGATTATTATACAAAAAAGAAAAATAATAAAATACGATTATATACAGAATCAATCAAATCAATTAAACTAACTAATCAATCCTAAAATCAATCACGTTTGCTAATATCAAGAAACAAGCTCTGGTAGTTTCCTCCAATGGATTTCCAGTTAATTTATTATCCTCGCTTTGAGGGGAATAAAATAGAATATGTAGAGGTGATGACCAAATGATATGCAAAGAGCTTACATGAACTTGGTACCCATAGAAGCGTGGAGCTTCTCTAAGGTAAACATGAAAAGCTTGGGATTTGCTGCAACCTCCTCATATTTTGCAAGAGGTGCAGGATACTCTTTCATGGGGAATAATGGGTTATTGCTGACACAAGATGTTGATGCCATTAACAACTTCTTCGCAATTTCAGCCTCCAGTGTTGTCCTGTCACACCATCAACAACCTTGATTTTAGGAACACTGCATAAAGTGCTAGTCAGAGGAAACAAAATAGAAGGGGTGGAGTGAAAACTAAAATTGAAAGGAAAAAAAAAAGGAAGAAAACACCAAAGATAACTAGTTGAAAAGCAGCAAGTATTTTAATATGTTTAGTACTTGTAACATGCAAACAGTTAAAAAAAAAAAAGGAAAAGAGCCAAGACTTGAAAAGAAACAGACAGGTCCACAGGATAAGAAGAGAGAACGTGTTACTTCAAAGAAAACCAAAAAAAAAACATCAGAAGTCACCATGCAGAAGCAAATTCAGGACTGAAACAATCCACGTCCCTAATAAGGTATACACAACCACCTGGCCTGATAAAATAACTCTTGGTAAGAAAAGGAAATGGTACAGAATAGATGTTTCATTGCCATGAATTCCTCTAGAATACTAGGATGTAACAGAAAGAAGAACCTATCAAAGCTCAGGCCTTTCAAACAAACGGGCAAAAATACATACACCCTTTTAGGACTTGGTAATAAAGATGCACCAAAGTCACTCTATAGGCTATTATTACTGAAGCCTGACATTCGTATGATAGCATGTCATAGTATCTTACATTACATAAATGATTCTTTCCCTTTACCTAAATACATATATCCATAAAGTATTAATCTTTCTCTATTATCTGGCATTGTTTTAAGGTGAAAAAGGAAACTGAAACTTCTTAACCTTTATCCAAAGAAAATTCAAAATTAGATTTGTCCTTGCACTCTCAGAGAAAGGACAATGAAGAAAAGATGATAAAGGAAATAGTATTATTATCCACAACAAGAGTTTGCAATTTTCATTATTTTATTTTTTTAATGCTGTTCTGTTTTGTTGTTTTTATATTCATGAAAAATTGTTGATAAAGAAAAGAGAGTAAATGAAATAATACATACAGGTATAAAAAACATATATAACAATGAGCAAACCCAGAGACAGAAAGAAGCAGGAATGTCAAACAACGGTTTTTTTTTGTTTTTGAATAAGCCAAAATGAATAATATAATGGAAGGAGATAAAATCCTTTCTAACAGCAACTTAGTATTATTAAGCTATCATGCAAATGAATAGAATGACATTAAGGAAGAAGCTTAAGAATAAACCCACTATTTTAATATCTGTTATTCTCTGTGTATTTTCTTTATAGTTCGTGGGAATGAATGATGAAGAACCTTAAACTAATGGGTTATAATTTTATACCCACTTCCTCCAAAAAGACAATTTTGTCCTCATTAAGTTGAAAATTCATGGGGTGATTCTGGCTTTGTAATTTGTCTTGACCTTAATTAAGAGAGAGATGGAGAGTTCTCCAACAAGCAAATGAAAAAGAAGTTTCAATTAATATTTATGATCTTGTTATTTTTATTTTATAATAGTAAATTCACAACAGATAAGTAATGAATGTGGAGAAATTATTGCATGAATGTGAGGATGAAATGAAAAGGTTGAGATTAGCAAAAATAACGTGTCTTATTGACTTCCCGTTTGAAACGGCCCACTTGCTGAAACTAATCAAATTCAAAACAAAAGTATAAGAATTAAAGATGGACATAAAAATAAGGGATGGGATGAGACCGCTGAGTGCCGTAACAGTAGCTCCTTTGTATTTGATATAGCTCATATTTATATTTATTTATATACACTTTGGAATTGGTCGATCACATACCATTTTCTTGCCTTCCTTTTTGTTTCCTCTTCCATTCCAGCCATTTCTATCTCTTCTTTTGTTAATAATTTTGTCAATGGTTAAAATGTTATTTTACTTCAATTTATCTCATGTAATTTAAGTCAAAAAATTATTATTATAAATTTTATAATTTTGATTTTATTCATCCTTATAATATTAATAATATTTGTCCAAAAGTCATATGTGATATCATTATATTAAATCTAAATAATAGATTCTTTGGCTTGAGATTTTCAAATTAATGGTTTCATCAATTTAATATTCTAATGAGTGATGAAATAGAATTTTAGATGTTGATCCAAATCACATAAAAACAAAGTGATAAGTTAAAATCACATAGTGATCCAATGATTTTGACTCAAATTACTAGAAGTAAAATGAATTTAATCCATTTGTTAATAGAGATAATCCATTTTGTCTATCACTCCATTTTTCTTTTATAATTTCTTATTCACTTATTGTTTTATTTAAACGCCCAATTAAAAAAAATGTTTTATCTAATGTTTTAAAAATCGATCGGTCCTGTTGAACCGATTGAACTGCAGACTGCCCATGCTGCCGGTTCTGACTAGACCATAGAACTGTTCTGCTGGTTGGATTGCCCAAAACCGGTGAGAACCGGTAAAACCGGCCAAAATCGCCCAACCGGACGATTTAAAAGAGCCTGCTAGTTTGCTTTGCTCTCTTTAAAAAATAAAAAAACAAAAAACCAGGTTTGATATGGTTCATGTCTCCATCGCAGCTTTGCACCTCTCTCTGCCCTTGTTACAACAACGACCTTCTCACTCCAGTAATGTAGCACCAACTCCGGAGATTGTTCCAGATTTTAGCCAAAGTTCCGCATTTCCTCCCCTATGTTCAAGTTCTGCGCGATGCATCTTTTGTGCGTCTTAGTTCATTGTTCTGTGTTTCAAATTTGTGGTACTAACTTTGTGGGTTACATCCACGAACTGTCAAGTTATTATTTGACCTCGATATCACAAGCCCCACCTTATCTTCAAGTTTATCACGTTATCTCTTTACTTCTTTTGTGTGTTTTTTTTTCTTTTATCTTAGTTAATTTGACTTACAGTATATTTTATGTTTATATTGTATAAAAAAATTATATGTTTATATTATATTATATACAATATAATATATATAATATAAATATATATTATATATATTAAATATGCATTTCATATAATAATAATAATAATAATAATAATAATAATAATAATAATTTGAGAGTTACTTGAAAAGGTAAGATATGCTTGATTCTTCTGTAGTTTAGCAACAACGATTTGAGAAGTGAGAGGGTATGTACTTACAAAAGGTACTCCGACACTCAAGCCAGTAGTTACTCAAGAAGGATATTGTGCAATGGGATTAATGCGTATCTTTGTCTTTTTGTTGAGCCTTTATATAGAGACGTATAAGCGTGTAAAATGTGTATAATTCATCTGACGTCTAGGGTGTCGTTTCACTATCGAATTTGCTGAAGGTCCGATGTTCGACTTACACGTCACTTTGTGGTGTCACGTGTCATTTCAGTTTTGAACGTTCTGAGCCTTGTCCTTTCGGTCACATTCCTTCATAAGCGATGTGACACGTGGTTGAGCAGCATTGCTGGAGCGTTACATCGTCATAATGCTTGTATGACAAATGCTTACTTTCACCTGACCGAGATGAGTACAAACTTGACCTTGGAGGTAAGGTTCATTTAATTGGACGAACACTCATTTCACCAACCGAGATGAATACCAAACTCGACCTCGGTGGTAGGATTCATCTGATTGATCAAACATTCATTTCACCATCTGAGATGAGTACAGAACTCAACCTAGGTAGTAGGATTCGTTTGATTGGGCGAACATTCACTTCACTAACCAAGATGAATACAAAACTCGACCTCGGTAGTAGGGTTTGTTTGATTGGACGTGGCAGCCCTGTGGTGTGGGGTTCCCTTTCTTGGGCTACGATCAATTATCCTTAACCACTGCAAACCACATCGGTCAGTGGCTAAGGTATGGCTCAAATGGGCACAAGATAAGACCCTTGATCGTGTTGCTTGACCCCGGAGGGTGTTCAAGTGGCTCTGCCCAGTTTTGGCTATCTTACGTGGATGTTGGAATAGTTGATCCTTTTTGGACCTTATATTCCTTAAACCTTGCCAAGGCATAGTGACCTTGGGGGATATATCAAGCCTAAGTATCTGGGGACTCGAGGTCATTGTCGGGATATTGGCTGTAGATATTGTCATGCTGAAGTACTTAGGGACTCAAGGTCACAGCCGAGGTACTAACTTTGAGATAGGGTGATGGTCATGAAGAAACACCAATCTATTAATATTGGAAGCGGTTAACATAACTGAGGCATTCAACTATAATACTTTCTCAATTTGTCTACATTCCAAAAATTCTTAATTGGCTTACCCGAGAGGGTTTCTAGGGTGTATGCCCCCTTATTGGTTATGGATGTAATTCTGTATGGTCCTTCCCAGTTAGGCGCTAATTTCCCCTCTCTTGCATTTTTTCCTTCGATGTTCACTTTGCGTAATACGAGATCATCGGGGTTGAACTATCGCGAGATCACTTTGGAATTGTATCACATAATAATTTTTTATTTTAGGGTCGCTTCTCGGATATGGGCAATGTGGTGTTGTTCTTCTTCTAGGAAGTCCACTTCTTGAAGGATGAGGTCTGGGTTGGTCTCTTTGGAAAAGCTTTGCTTCTGTAGAGGAGTGTGGTGTGGTTCGATATGCCCATAAGACATGATCGAGTTATTCCACCCAGCTTCCTTTAGAGTCACTGATTCTTTTCTTTATCCCCCTAAGTATGACTTAGTTGGCGACCTCGGTTTACCCGTTGGTTTTTGGGTGCTCCACCTAGATGAAATGTTTTTTTATCTTAAGGCCCCCCAAGAGATCTCTAAATTTCTTGTCGATGAATTGAGTTCCATTGTCCATAACAATTGACTCCGGGACTCCAAATCTGCTTATGATATTCCGGTAAGTGAACTTCTAGATTCACACGATGAGATTATGGACAACAGATCTGCTTCAATCCACTTCATGAAATAGTCAATGGCCACAACTAGGTACTTGACCTACCCAGGAGCTTGTGGAAAGGGGCTTAGGATGTCCATACCCTATCAATAAAATGACCAGGGGATGGACATTGTCGACAGCTCTTCAGGTGGTGCAACATAGATGGCAAAGTGATACTAACATTTATTGCATTTTTGCACATGTTCCATGTTGTCAGCTTCCATAGTTGGCTAATAATATCCTACTCTCAACGCTTTCCTCGCCATGGATTTTTCGTCGTGATGGTGACCAGAGCTTCCTTTGTGAATTCCTATCAGGACATACTCTGTCTGCTTAGGACCAAGGTATTTGAGGAGGGGGTACAAGAAACCCTAACAATATAATTGGTTATTACAAATGGTATACCAAGCCGCCGCCGCCGCCTGCACTGCTTTCTGGGCTTCTTTTGGGTCTTCGGGAAGTGAGTCGTCATAGAGGTAGGCTACAATAGGCATCATCTAGGATTCCTCAATCTCTAGCAGGAGGACTTCATCTCCCGTGATGTTGGGAGTGAAGAGGGTGTCCTAGATTATATACCAATTATTGCCCGAGGTCTGGGTGCTGGCGAGTTTCAACACGATGTTGGCCCTAGAGTTTTGGTCCCTAGGGATGTGCTCCACCTTGACGTTGTCAAAACTTTCCAGTAGCTTCTTAACCTTGGCTAGATATTTTGGCAGCAAGGGTTCCTTCGCATGATATTCTCCTATTATTTGGGACGTTGCCAATTGTGAGTCACTACATACGACCTTGCCTCTAGCCCTTATTTCCTTTGTCATAGTAATGCTTGCTATGCACGCTTCGTACTCGGCCTAGTTATTGGAGGTGGGGAACTCAAATCTCAAAGAATGCTCCAACATGAGACCAATTTTGTTTTCTAACATAATTATGGCTCTACTCCTTTTGGGATTCGAGGATCCATCGACATAGATAGTCTAAGAATGCACTCTAGTTTTATGGGAGTCCAGGGTGAGTTCGATCAAGAAATCAGACTATACCTGGGCTTTGATAGTTGGTCTTGGCTCGTAGGTGATTCCGAACTTGGAAAGCTCCACGGACCTGGAAATCATTCTCCTTGCAAGTATGGCTTGTGTAATACTTGTCTAATAGGCTAGTCAGTCCTTACCACTATAGGGTGACACTGAAAGTCTTGTCTTAGCCTCCTTGTAGTGACCACTAATGATAAGGTCAACTTCTCAATTTTCTGATAATGGACTTCAGGACCCTAGAGGACTTTGCTAACAAAATAGATAGGCCTCTGGCCCTCATTTGTCTCTCTTATCAGAATCGAACTAACTACTTCAATGATGACAGAGAGGTAGATGTAGAGCGTTTCATCGGGGTCCGGTGCAATACCCTTAGTAACATGTTAGACTTGTATATGATTACAAAATGTAGCATATTACTTGTTTAACATGCCAATGAAGTTTTGTGACAAATTGAGTTCCTTTAGGCACTTAGTTGTAATACAAAAGTTGAAAAGTAGCTTAAAATGACTCAAACAATGGCTTTAAAGGCTAAGTTGAGGGAAACAGGTATGAATAACTTGTTTCTAGGTCATAAATGAGCTAAGTAAGATGAAGTTAAAGTTTTAAGAGAATTTGAGTTAGTTTGGTATTTTTAAGCATATTGGTTATGCTTTTAATGCCGAATTGACTACCAGCAAATATATAAAAAAAGAATATAGGTGAAACAATAATTTAGATGAATCTCATGATTTATTCTAAAGTTGTTGGAAGCTGAAAAACTTGAATTAGCATAATTCGGGTGTCCTTAGCAGATATGAGTTCCAGCATAGGAACTCAAGTTGGTTTCCTATTTCTTATTTCTTTCCTTTCTTTCTGCTGAGAAGAGAAATCGAGAAACAGAGAAGAGAGAAAAAGAAGAGAAGAGAGAAAGGGGGAGAAAGGAAGAAGGAGAAGGATAAGAGCATGAGCAAGAGCAAGAGGATTTAAGCTTCAAGATCTTCATCTTCTTCAAGAGGTAAGGGGTTTCTATTCATCATTCTCCTCTTTGATTCTCATTGAATGAGGTTTGGGATTTTGAGTAGAAATAGGGGTTTGGAGAGCCAAATCCTAATTCTTGGCTTGATTCTTGATTCCAAGGATTAGGTTAAGTTAGTTTTAGCCTAGTAAACCTAAGAGGACCATTTATGACTCAAAATCAACCATTAGGATCCATAGATTTAAGAATTGGACAATGGTTGGAGTTATGTAATTTGGACCTAGATCTTTGCCTAAGAGAATCCATAGGTTGTAATTGAGTTACAACAAGTTTAGGGGCATAGATGAGTGTTAGAAATCACCAAGAAGCCAATTTTAGATGATTGGAAGTAAGATTAAACCATGGGAACAGTGCCACGGTTCTGCAAAATTCTGTAGAACTTGGGTTCTGCTATGCGCGCCACGACATGAGAAATGCCATGTCGCAGCGTGAAGATGAATTAGCTTCGAGTGCTATAGCTTGAGAAGGTCACGCCACAACGTGAGGTAGAGTTTGCCCAGGGCATCACGGTGTGCCAGACGTCGTGCTGCGGCATACTACTCGCGGCCTACTGTAGACTGAGAACCTGAGAGTTAGGTGCCACAGCGTGCTCAGAGTTATGTCGCACGTGAGCACCAGATAGGCTAAAAATATCATTGATGATGTTTTGAAGCTATGGATTGGATGTGATCATTACTATATACTTCTTAAAGTGTGTGAGGACATAAATAAGGATAATTCAAGAGAGGAATTATCACCTAGTAAGTATGAGAAAGCATAAGACCTTTGAGCATTCAAAAGTGAAGGATTACCGTAGGTAAGGATATAGCATCTTAGGCAACCTAGTGTTGCATTAGATATCACTCAAGATGTGATGAAATAGTGTAGTGGAGATAAGTATACTAGGATGAATTGTAAGGTTCACTCTAGTAAGAATAAGGAAGGTATGAGCCTTAGGATATTCAAGAGTAATTGATTACCTTTGGAAGGTACCTAGAACCTTAAGCAACAAAGAGTTGTAAGTAAGAACCAATCTTGAGTTAGATTCACTTGAGTGGGATAAGGTTGTGTATTTAGTTTTGAAGAGGGAATATTATGTACTAAGTCTCTAGTTAAACGGGACTTTGTACATTGTAGAATACACAATAGGATGAATGTTGACTTGTAAGCTTGTTGCATTCATTAAATATGCAAAGTTCTAGAGAAATGCTCATTTATTTCCTTAAGTAAGGTTGAATGAGGCATTAGCTAAGATAGACTTTTTCACTAGGATGAGTTGAGTCTATAGGAAAGTTAATGTTGTGTTTATGTAAGAGGTAAACATAACACTACACTTTTTACACACTAGTTAGTTGTATGTGAAAGTTAGAAGAACCTTAGTGCAACCAAGAGTAATAGTTTACCATAAATGAGTATCTAACATCTCAGTAATATAGTGTTTCATAGAGATCACTTAAGAGCTATGAGTTATGAGGTGGTGTTTAGATATAAGTATGTATGTATGCAAATGGAAATGGTCTACTAGTATTGATCTTAGTGAGTATCCTTTGATGCCCATTCATGAAGGCTAAGGGAGATAGATGGGTGTCTGATAAACCCTTTTGAGGAAGGACATAACCCTGATATCTTGATAGTGCCAAGGTCAAGGGAGATAAGTGGGAAATCCGAAGACGCTCTTTGAGCAAGGATGAAGCCCGAACTTCTCAGTGTGCCCGGATAATGTGATATGAGGACGAGCTTTCCCTTTATTTACCACGGGATAATATACTAAACCAGTTCCTAATGAATATCTTTCTTTTCAAAATAAACCCCTACATGTATTTCAAAACAAAATATTGCACAAGCATATCTTTAGGATATTCTTAGGCATAATCATATTACATATCATCCTCATTGCATTTACGGATAATTGTATGGGCATTGTCTATTACTATTGATATTTATAATTGTATAGACAGTTGTTTATATCCAATGGTATGTAGGCTATCAGTTTTAGACCACACTACTTAGTAGTGTGCAGTTATGAGTTTTAGTAGAGGAAACTCCTATGCTAGTAGTTATAGCAATTGTTATATTTTTTTATACAATGTTATAACTAACTGGTATAGGAATTGCTTTTATTGAGAATTGTAATTTTCACCCTAATTGTTCTTCCATGTAAATCCAGGTAAAGACCTTGCTAAGGGAATTAAAGTGAAGTATAAAGACTAGTATAGTTTTTATATGCTTTAGTAGACAAAGCTTATGTATGAGTTTATATTTGCTTTGTATGTTTTAAGTAATATGTATAACAATATGCCCTTTTGTGGCAAATGTTGTATATATATATATATATATGAGTTTAAGTTTTTTGTATTCTCTCAAAGCTTTCTATAATTACTCAGTTGTGATTATGGATATATGTTAGTATGTAGTATGTAGAAGTGACATCTTTAGTACTAGTTATCTTTATATATCTCTGTATATCTAGGATATATCTAGATATCTGTATTAGGATGTTACATCCAATCTTGTTAAGATGGATGGTGTTGATAGCATCTCCTTTAGTTCCCAGAATGCGACTTCACATTCTGGGGTCCACTTAAAGTTCTTTCTTTTCTTTAGAGTTTGAAAGAAGGGAAAAGACTTTTGGGTGGCCTTGGCCATGAAGCGCATGAGAGCTACAATTTGGCCTGTCAGCTATTGTACCTCCTTGATGGATTGAGGTTTGTGCATGTAGAGCACTGCTTGGCATTTCTCTGGGTTTGCCTTAATACTGCGGTTTGTCAGCAAAAACCCTAAGAATTTTCTAGCTTGAACACTAAACACACATTTCTTCGGGTTTAGATGCATGTTATTCATCATGCGCTAGTAAATGACTCCTGTATTTTTAAGCCCAAACAACATTATTCGGTAGTAGTAACTTCCCATCTCAGTTATGAAGGCTATCTTATCCTCATCATCTAGAAGCATGAAGATTTGGTTATAGCCAGAATAAGCATCCATAAAGGAAAGTAACCTAAAATCGGACAAGTAATCCACTAGCTTGTTGATGATAGGAAGCGGATAGGAGTCCTTCGGAAACGCCTTATTGAGGTTAGTGTAGTCGACACACATGCGTTATTTTCCACTGGCCTTTTTGACTAAGGCCACATTTGAAAGCCATATAGGGTAGAGGACCTCCCTAATGAAACTAGCGTTTAGGAGTTCCTTCACCTGTTTTTGTATCACTTCTTGTCTTTCTGACCCAACTTTCCTTTTTCATTTTGCTACTAGATTAGTTTGCTTCATGATGGAAAGACGATGACAAATGAATTCCATGGTCTAGGCTTGACATGTCCACCAAAGTCCAAGAGAATAAGTCCTTATTTTTCTAAAGGATCTCGATCAGTTGTGCTTTCTCTTCCTAGTTGAGTTGTCTACCAATCTTGGTAACTTGGTCAGGCTTGGCCCCCAGTTGCAGAGGTTAGAGCTCTCCGTCTGGCAGGGGGCGTGTATCTCGTATCTCTTCATGTATGTCTAACTTGGTTAGGAAGATGTTGATGGAGTTCGAAGTGAACGGATTGCTGTCCGTTGGCCTCTTATTTTCAAGCTCTCATTATAACATTTTCTCACCATGACTTTGTCCCCTTTAACTGTCATAGCCCTATCTTTGTGGTCAAAAAACTTCATGGCTAAGTGGGGTGTGAAATCACGACCCCAAAGGCATTGAATGAGGGGCGACCCAAAATGACATTATCGGCGAAAAGGCAATCTACCACCAGAAACCTGATCTTGACCGTCTTGAAGAGGGTGTCTTTTCCCAGAGTAAGGTGAGTCTCGATATATCTGAATGGGGTGATCTTATCGTCTGTGAACCCGATCAGCTTACCAGTATGCGGAGTAAGCTCTTCCTTCGATAATCCTAATTTGTTAAATAAGTCTATGAACATTATATCGACTGAGCTTCATTGGTCTACGAACATTCTTTGGACCTCAATGTTGGTAATTATTCTGGTGACAACCATGGGGTCTTCATGATTTGGGACAATGGTCCCATAGTCCTTGTCAAAAAATGAGATCGGAGGGGCCTTTTTATCGATTTAGATTCTGCGAGGGAAGTCACACTCATCATTGCTCGAAGGGCCCTTTTCTTGGCATTTTCTGACTCGTCGCTGCCTGTGAATCCTTAGAAATGGTGTTTAGCATCTAAGTTACTTTGGAGTGGCAACAGTTATCTCCCACTTGGTCTCCTAGTCTCCTAGTCTCCTCAGCATTAACGACTGCCATTTAGCATCCTTTAGATATAACCTTTTCTAACCGGAGAGACAACTTTCTCGGGAAACGGGTGAAGATTCTCTCTAGTGGAGGAATTCTCGTGCTTGTCTCACCTAGGGTTTGATCGAGTTAAGGCTGGTTCGTGGGTAGTAAGGAACGATGCTAGGCAACGATTCACTAAAGATGAGTTGTGCACCGTAGGAGCTCAATTCTTGTTTATTGGAGTCTGTCTCCTTCTCATGGTCACCATGATGGAGGTAGCAGGGGGAGTCCTTTAAAGTGGACTTAGGAGTAGAAATTTATCTTTCCCACAAATGACATCAATGTTCAAAATTGGGTTCTAGGAGTTACCTTAAAAGGTAAGCAATTGTTGATTCCTCCGTGGTGTAACAGCATCGATTTGAGGAGCAAAGGGGTGGGCACTTGCAAAAGACATTCTGACACTCAAGTCAGTGGCTGCTCAAGGAAGATATTGTGCAATAGGATTAATGTGTACCTTTGTCTTCTTATTAAGCCTTTATATAGAGACATATGAGCGTGTAACAAGTGTAAGGGTCTGAGCATATCAGTGTATATTGCACTCTGCCCCCTACAGTGTAGGAAATTATTGTTTTGTATAGTTTGTCCCCTCCTTCTGAGTGGAGTGGTGTCTCCTCTTTTTCGTTAGGAGGGGGGAAGAGACATGCTTAGTGGGCGAGTAGCTCTCTATGCATCGCACGTTTAAGAGACAACTTGTCATGTCGAGTTTCTCTAGTTTTATGGGCTAGTAAGTAGTCTAGAACTAATAATAATAATAATAATAATAATAATAATAATAATAATAATAATAATAATAATAATAATAATAATAATAATAATAATAATAATAATAATAATAATAATAAATCAATAAATCAATAAATAAAATTTGACCAACGGCTAAATCAATTAAACCGTGAACCTCTCACTCTACCAATTTAACGATTCAATCGATTTTTATCTAAAGGATAAATTGGAGTTAAAATGCATTATATGTAGAACATTATTTGAAAATATCATATTTAGAATTTACTAAACAGAAGCTCAGAAGTATTCATGCAACATTTCAAATTTTGGATTAATAATTGCTTATTTAGTTAAGTAATTTAGCTGTCTACATTTAATAGAAACATTTTAGTTTTATGTAGTTGATTTTTTTTTAAGTTGTGCAGTAGGATATTTTCATATTGGCTTTCTCATTAACTAAAACTAAATCTCTTTTTAAGAATTTTAATTCTTAAACCTTAAGGACATATCTCCATGTTGACGTCCTACCAAAATTAGAAGAAAGCTAATATTTTTTTTTTTACTCATAGCATTCATCTACAATCTTAAATGTAATTGTAGAGTTCTTATTTTATTTCAATTGTTTCACAATTATAGTATACTAAAACATAAAGTTAGGAACTTAGAATATAATAACCTCAAGGGTTAGCCTAATAGTAGATGAATATATGATATGTGGGTAAACGCATGGTCACGGGTTTGAATTCTAGTTATGTCAATTTCTTAGGTCAGGTCGCAAGGAATATCCTTGTAAATCTCATATTCTCAGCGTCAATTGCCTACTTTTGACTAGATCAGAGAAATGGATTAGTTGAGATGCACATAAATTTGCTTGGATACCACCTGACTACAATACCCAAAAAAGGAACTTAGGATATGTTCTAAAGTAGATTTAAGTTCTTAAAAGAAAATGATTCTGAGTTAGAGTATCTTTTGGGTAATGCCAATAAAATTGTTATTTCTAAGCGGAAGGTGTTTTTGTGATCCTCTGCTCTACAGGAGATAAGAGATTGAAAACCATATTTGAATTTTGATGTAGGGTTAAATAAGGAGTACAAGAACTCATGTGGAGGATTCACGAAATGTCAGAGGATATATATGTATATATATATATATATATATATATATATATATATATATATATATAGAAGTGAGATTGTTGAAGATGATTTTATGGTAACCGAAACCTCTACTCACCTATAGCGTATAAAGTAGGTGAAACCTCATCAAGTCGAAGAATTCAATTTCTCTTAATTAGGGATCTCGCGGTGAGTATCCCTAGGGTTGCATTTTTGGCTCATGTTTCGAGAGCTAGGAAGATATTTACGATTGTCAATGTCATGCAAAATTTTCTTGGTAAGCATCCTAATGTTAGACCTTTAGTGGTGCTTCCTAAAGGAATGCTATAGACTTGGGAAATGTGTCAAATATGGCAAGATGAGGACACATCCCTCTACGACTCTTAAATTGTGAAAGGGAACGACCATTAAATCATGAATGGGGTTATCATGAGTCACATGTATATCACTATTATGTCTCTTCAAATGGGAGCTTAAGGTCCAATGGCCCTATTTTATATAATATCTATATATATCTATATCAATCTTTAGGTGATGATAATGTTTTAATTGTCAGATTTGCTAAGGAAAAGAATATAAGAAATCTTAGAACTAGTGTTTAAGAAACTAATATTCCCTATAGGAAGTTTGGATTTTGTGAAATAGATTATTAGAATGAAATCATATCCTTCTGCAAATGAGAGAGCATCTTACATTTTGTCAAATAAGACAATGTTTGAAGTTAGAATTCTGATCATGCATGTTTACACGTTAGCTAATGTGGACAAGTATATGGCTAGGTTTTCCTCCCCTTTCTATCAAGACCTTAACACTCAAAATTGATTTGGTAACCATAAGGATTTACCCTATTGGAGAAGTATACTACCAGAATGAAATTATAACATGGTACACGACAAGGAGAAACCACATATTCACACTAATAGGATAGGGTCTATATTAAAAGATTTGGAAATATTTTACTCTTGTGAAGTGTCGGAAGGAAGGGATTCAAAGAATAAATAAATAAATAAAGTAAGGAAATTCTAAATCTGGTTGAACTTTTAAGGTAAGTGGCAAAACAGAGAAGTAGTGAAGAAGTTCAAAAAGATTATTAGAAGTTGTACATACTTATGTAACGTAGGAAGTGTTCAAGGAGACTTTCTCAACAAGTGTTTTCTAAGAAATATATAAGATGATAAAGAAGTGGAGTATATCTGGAACTAAAACAAAAAGGCATGTCTACTATATAATATAAAGTGAAGTGAAGTTTGGAAAACTCTTTAAGTTTATTTCTTATATCAGACTTAACCCAAAGGAAAATTGAAAGTGTGTCAAGTTTGAATCTGAATTGAATGAAAGAAATCAAAAGATTTGTCAGGTCTATGGAGATTTAGAGACTTTTCCTACTCTAGTTAAGAAGTGTAAAATCATGGAGACTACTCAATTGAAGTTTCACATTGAGCAAATCATCACAAATCTTGAAAAGAGGAAAAAAATAGACAATGGGAATGAAAGATGTGATTTCACAACTAATGATTCACAAATTAGAAATGAGCCAGAATTAAATGAAAGCTGAGGAGCCTAAATGCTCTAAGTGTGGAAGGAGACGACATGGTGACAAACTTTGTTTGGTATGCTATGTAAATGATTAATCAAGACATTATGTCAGTAGGTGTTAGTAGAAGTAGAACGTTATACCCTATCCTTGTGACTACTAGCTCTAAGTAGGGTATAAACTTTAAGAAGGCAAGAGGAAGCTCAATCTTCTGACTCTTTGCAAGATAACTCTCGTTAGGATAAAAGAATATGAATATCTGAGTCTGAGTAAAAGTTAGAGTGAATAAGATGAATACGATTAATGATAGCTGTTGAAAGTTTTCAAAATTTTAGTATGAGAAGCTAAATTTTGGGAACAAAATTTCTAAAAGGATTGAAGAATTATAATATTCTCTTTTTAGCAGGTTAGACTTGTATATGGTCATAAGGTACCATAATACTTGTTTAATATATCTATTAACTTTTAAGACATTTTGAGTTAATTTAGGCATTTTGTCGTAACATAAAACGTGCAAAATAACTATTTTAATTCAGGAAAATAGCATAAATGCTAAATCAAAGGAAATAAATAAGGAAAATTTTATTAATAAGTCACAAATGTGTGAAAGAGGATGTGGTTAAATTTTGAGGATAAACGGAGTCAGTTGGGTATTTTTAAGGACACTGTAGAAGTGTTTTAATGTTAGATTGAGAAATGGCATATATGAAAAATATTATGAAATCTTAGAATTTTTCCTAATGCTCATGAAGCTTGGAAAATTCATTTTGATAAATTAAAGTGTCTTTAGCAAATGAAAATTTATCAGTTAAAATATACTTTTTCTTGGCTTTTTCCTTCCCCACTGTCCCCATACCCTCATGATTACTTGAGAGATATTTTCTCTCTTTTTTTCTCTCCCTCACTTTCGGATACCTGACCAAAAAGAGAAACAAAATGAAAGAAAAGAAAGAAAAGACAAAAGAAACAAAGAAAATAAATAAAAAAAGATGAGAACATAGAGAGACGGCAAAGACAGAAATGAAGAGAAGAGAAAATAGAGAAGGAAAGAGAGAAAAGGAGAAAAGAAAAGAAGAAGAGAGGGTCGTGAACCATGACAGAAAAATGGAGAAAAGAAAGAAGGAAGAAGATCAACAAGAAAGAAATAAGAGCAAGGATCCATGGAAACTAAGGTAGAGGGACTTTCTCACTTTTTTCTTCCTCTTTTACATTTCAAGATCTAATTTCTTAATGGCCTTGAGTGAGATTTCTGGTTTGATAATGAAAGATTTAAACTTTTATGTTTGATTCATGATGTGAAAACTTGGTTTTCCTATCTTCATTTCTTGATGATTTTTGAGATTGAAAAATGGATATTAAACCCTATTTTGATTTGTGATTTTGAATAAAGATTTTGATGCTTGAACATGATAACTTTGATAATTTATTGATGATTGTTAGACTGGTTTCTGGTTTGATTTGGAAAACGGATGGATTTTTGGCTGAAAACCAAGAAAATCTGGTCCTGTCACCCCTCACACACTGCGACGCCTGAGCAAAATTTATGAATAATGTTCACAGAACAAGACACAGGATGAGCCATGTAACCAGACACGGCTTGTGTCTGAAAACACAGCCTATGTAATCTAACATGTCCCGTGTCTGAGGCCAAAATCTTTAAAAATATCATTTTTGATATGAAAATGATGGATACATAGTCCTTTAACCTAGGTAACCTAATACAAACCTTAAACATTGAATTGAATGATTAGAATTCACTAGATTGTGAAAATACTATGCATCCAAACAAATTTGAGAAATGACTTTATGATGATTTTGAATCATAGGTGGTTGATTGATGAATTTGAACACCCATGATGAGAATGATTTAATTATGTATTATGCATACATGATTATTTGATGAAATGGTTTTCTCTCATGGGTATCCCTTTGTGGAACTAGGCCGAATTGGATTTTGGATATACTTGTACTAGGGTAAGTATTGGTTAATGGTAAGAGAATAAGTGATTTTCTCTAAACCAGAGTAATTAGGGTTAAGGAAGAACATTCCTCTTTACCTGAGCTTTCCTAGTCATTAAGTGGTTGAGGATGAGTGTTTCTCTCACTACTTGAGGTAATCCTATATCCTAGATAGTTTGAGTAATGTACCTCTCATTCTATTCCCGATGATTAATATTGTGAGATAACGTGTCTTTTCCTTATCATGATAGATTGAAGTCTAACCCTAGCTTTGATATTGAGGAGACGTACTTCCTCTAAGCTAGAAAAGGGAAGACTGAGCTTATTTACCCAGAGTAGTTCTGTGTGGTGAAGTATGACCATGAAGAGGTTGATGTGCACTAACCTAAAAGCAGACTACTACCAAGAAAATGATTTTGTAATGCTAGCGTGAACAAGAGATGGACCTAATGATTTGAGATATGATGGATATATTTTTTAAAATAAACATGAGAATTCTTAACTTATTTCAGAGATTAGAAAGTAAGAGATTTGATGACATGGGCTCCAGATTAATGATTTGAGTCTTAACGACTTTGGACTTGATATGATTTTGACACGATTATGAATGGTTTTCATAATGATAAATGGACTATCTATTTCGGGAAAAGGAAGGACCCAATTTGGCTTTTTCCTACCTTCCTAAGTTATAAAGATTACTTTTAAAAAGATGAATTTTTTTTCGAAATAGCTAAAATTATTGTGATGACATATTTTTAAACAAACTACTGAGAATTTTAATTCTCATCCCCTATATTTGTGACTCAGCATGATAATAACCCAATTTTGAACCTGGGAAAAGGTAATCATGACTAAGGTTTTCCCTTGGCTTCATCTAACCTTCTTTTAATTTCATGGATAATAACCCAGTTAGCGGCTTCTACTTGCCCATTTGTCCTGGGGTTTTCTACAAAATTGCAGTGGTGTTTGATTTTTAGCTTAGCAAGTAACTATTCAAAACCTTTATCTTTGAACTGGGTCCTGTTGTTCATTACAATGGACTCCGGAACCCTGAACCTGGTGATAATGTAGCACCAAGTGAACTTTTGAACCCGGGAAGAGGCAATCGTGACTAAGGGTTCTGCCTCGATTCATTTTGTAAAATAATCCACTGCCACTACCAAGTATTTTAATTGACCAGGTGCCTGGGAGAACGGACTCAGGATATCCATACCCCATTTGTAGAATGGCCAGGGTACTGACATCGTGGATAGTTCCTCTAAGGGAGCTTGATAATAGTCTGAGTGGCACTGTCATTTATTGCAGACTCGGACATGTGCATGGGAATATGCTTTCATCGTTGGCCAATAGTATCCTACCTTAAGTGCCTTTAAAGCTAGGGCTTTACCTCCCAAGTGGTGTCCACAACTCCCCTCATGAATCTCAGCTAACTTATATTGTGCTTCTTTTGGCGTGAGATATTTAAGGAGAGATGAGGAAAACCCACGTCTGTATAACTGCCCATTGTAGGTAGTGTACCTGACTGTTATCTTGATTAATCTGGAGGCTTCCTCCGGATCAGAAGGTCTAGCTCCGGACTACAAGTACTCTATTATTGCAGTGATCTAAGTATGCTTTTCCCCTTCTAGCTGAAAAATGGATACATCCGTGATGGAGGGTTGAGAGAGAGTTTCTTGGATCATGGAATGATTGTTGTCTGTGCTTTTGGTGCTAGCCAATTTAGACAGGAAGTCTGCCCTGAAGTTCTACTCTTTGGGTATATGTTCTATCTTGGCCTCTTAGAAGCTTTTAAGGAGCTCTTGCACCTTGGCTAAGTATCTTTGTAGGAGGGGCTCCTTTGCTTGGAAATCACCCTAGATCTGGGAGGTCGCAGGTTAGGAGTCATTACAAAGTATAATCTTAGTTGCTTTCATGTCCTTGGCCATTACCAGTCCAGCAATACATTATTCATACTCTGGTTGATTATTGGAGGTTGGGAACTCAAACATCAGGGAGTTCTCTTTTGTCACTCCTTCGAAATTTTTCAAGATTACTCTGGCACCACTTCCTTTGGAGTTTGAGGATCCATCAACAAATATAGTCCAAAAAATCCCTACGGGGTCTCTTGGGTCTGATGTAAGTTCTGCCAAGAAGTTAGAGAATGCTTGAGCCTTTATTGCAAGCCGAGGCTTATATGTGATTCTGAACTCAGAAAGCTCGATGGACCAAGCAACCATTCTCCCTATTAAGTCTGGCTTATGCAGCATCTGGCGGATAGGTTAGTCCATTGTCACCACCACGAGGTGGCATTAAAAGTATTGCTTGAGTCTTTTGGCCGTGGTGACAAGTGCGAAGGGAACCTTTTTAATTTTATGGTAACAGATCTCGGGGCCTTGCAGTACCTTACTTATGAAATAGTCTGGCTTCTGTCCCTCCACCGTTTCGTAGACTAGCACTGAGCTTATAGCTTCATCATGTATTGAAAGGTATAAGTATAGTGTTTTATTAGGTTCCGGCCTTGTCAGTATGGGGGAAGAGGACAGAAGATCCTTCAAAGAGGAAAAAGCATACTCACATTCTTGAGTCTACTCGAAATCCTTCCTTTTCTTGAGTAGTTTGAATAAGGGGAAGGATTTGTGAGCAGCTTTAGCAAGAAATCATTTGAGGGCTGCAATCCAACCAGTTAGCTACTGCACTTCTTTGATATTCTGAGAGCTCCACATGTTGAGCCCCGCTTGGAATTTATCTATATTACCCTCAATTCCACAGTAAGTTAGCATGAAACCTAATAACTTGTCTGCTTGGACTCTGAAGGCGTACTTTTCTAGGTTGAGTCTCGTGTTATACTTCTCAAGTTGTGCAAACACTTCTTCGAGGTCAGTTGTATGTGATTCGCCTTGTGGTGTCTTTACTATCATGTCATCAATGTAAACTTCCAGCATCTTCCCCACTTGGTCTTCAAAGACCCTGTTCATCATTCTTTGGTAGGTGGCTCCTACATTTTTTAAATCGAAGGACATGACCCTATAGCAGTAGCTCGCTTTATCAGTGATGAAGGTGGTTTTGTCTTCCTCTCTAGGGTACATTTAGATCTGGTTGTATCTATATTATGCATCCATAAATGACAGCAATCAGAAGCCTGAGGAGTTGTCCACTGGTTTATCCACATTGGGAAATAGGTACGGGTCTTTAAGGCAAGCTTTGTTTAAGTCTGTGTAATCTATGCACATTCTCTACTTCCTATTTGACTTCTTCACCAAGACCATATTGGATAGCCATGTGGTATATGGTACTTCTTTGATGAATCAGGCGCTGATCAACTTCTTCACTTGTTCATCAATAACCTATTGCCTTTATAGGCTAACTTTTTTTTTTCAGGGAGACTGGCCTTGCATCCTCCTTGATAGACAGGTGATGTCAGATGAAGGCGGGGTCAAGCGTAGGCATATCTGAGGATGTTTAGGCGAACAGGTCTCTATTTTTAAGTAATAGCTTGATCAACTAGCATTTCTCTTGTTCTTCTAAGTTCATTCCAATCTTGGTGACTTGGTCCAGCTTGGTACCAAGTTGGATAGGCTATAGTTCATCCTCCAGCTGGGGTCTGGTACCTCAGATTTCTTCTCGAACATCTAGCTCGGTCATAAGGATGTTGACCTGATCCATGACCAGGCTAGATTTGTAACTTTTTCTTTCTTTGGAACCTTACAAATTCTGAGGCTTTTGTTATAGCATTTCCAGGCTGCAATTTGATCACTTTTTACTGTGACAACCTCGTCATTCTTACTAGGAAACTCTATGACCAGGTGGATAGTAGATACCACGGCACCAAGTACATTTAAGGTAGGGCGGCCCAAGATGATGTTGTAAGTTGAGGGGCAGTCCACTACTAGAAACCTAACCTTGACCGTCCTACACAGTTTAGGGACCCTAGTGTCAAATGGGTTTCATAGTATCCTGTTGGGGTGATCTTCTCACTAGTAAAACCTGTAAGCTCCCCATCGTAGGAGGTCAGTTTCGTATATGGAAGTTCTAGCTTTTGGTAAAGGTCCATGAGCATGATGTTTACTGAGCTCCCTTGGTCCACAAAAATATGTCGGACTTCGGCATTGGAAATTATTCTTGAGATATCAAGTAGGTCATCATGATCTAGGTTAATTCCACCATAGTCCTTATATGAAAAAGTGATGAGGGGCGTATTCCTTTCTCTGGTCCAAGACTTAGACCTAGAGTGGGAGACACTCAGTACTGCCATCTTGAGGGCTTTCTTTAGAGCACCATTGGATGAACCACCATCAGCGAATCCAACTGCAATAGTGTTAATGGTTTTGTTAGGCTGGGCATGGAAGTTGTCATTGTCATCAGATGGAGCGTCCTTATTCCTGTCTTGCCGGTTGTTTGTATCACAACGAGATGGACTCCGGGATCTTCTCCTAGGACTATGGGTCCTTCTTTGGCTTGGGGATGGGCATCGTTGTGGACTGCATCTTATTTCTCTTTGCCTTCTATGGCATTCATTGTTTTGAGCACGACTGATGTACTGTTCCAGCCATCCTGTCCTGATTAGGAACTCAATGGCATCGCAGAGTTAGTAGTAGTCTTCTATTTCATAGCCATAGCTTTTGTGTCATGTACAATGTTTGCAGCAATCTTTCTACTCGTGCTTCTTCAGAGGGGGTGGCCTCTTGATGTCCTGAAATTCTGTTTGTAACACTTCCCTCAAAATTGTCTTGCGCGGGGTGTTCAGAGGAGTGTAATTGGAGTATTTGCCCGGGGTGGACTATCCTTGTGGTTCTGGGACTATGAGGAGTTATGGTTGGGTTTCTGGTGAAAAGGTTCACTTTTCTCCAAATTCTTTTGGGCCTTAGTTGTCTCCTAAAGGTTTATATATTTCTAGGACCATTACCAAAATTCTTGTATGTTCTCCAAATTTTTCTTGCCAAAGAGGCGAAGAACTCAGAACTGGGTTGGAGGCCACTTCTAGCGTAATGGAGGGCAATCCTATAATAAAAGTTTTCCACGTTTGTATATGTCATGCTGAACCTTTTAATGTACTTGTGAAGGGGCTCATTGAGCCCTTGGTGAATCTTGGATAAAGATTCAACGGACTTGAGTTGTTCCTTACTAGTAGTGTACTGGAGTAAGAAACATTGTCTAAGGTTTGACCAGTCTATCATGGATCCTCATGGCAAGGTAACAAACCATCTGAGGGCTCCATTCTTCAGAGAAAGGGGAAAGACACGACATAGTAACTGTGAGGGAGGGTCCCCTATGGAAGCACATAGATTGAACGTAGACATCTATGTGTTCCTAAGGGTCCGTAGTCCCGTCATAGAGCTTCACATTGGTTAGGAATTTGAAACTTCTTGGGACACTGTACTCCATGAGTTGGGCAAAGAAGGGTTGCTCCTAATCGTCGGGGTCTGGGTTGTTATTGACAACATTGGACATACTAGCGTCAGCGTGCAATCCCCTCTAGATATTATTAGCATTTCACCTTATGTTTTGACTTTGCATTCTGGGCTAGTCGTCATGCACAATCTATCCCAGATCCTCCAATGTGCAGTATTGTGCTTCTAACATCGCCCTATGTTGTTGCACCATATCCTGGAATTGGTTTTTGGATATATAGGATAAACTTATGTGTTCTGAGTGAGACACACGGTCATCAGCTTCATTGTTCGGGAGTCCTAAGCGCTAGTGCACTAGGATTATGGATCTGCGAATGTCTAAATTGGCCTTTAGCATGCGGATTCCAAGTCTATCCCTTACAGGGATCCTGCGTGATGGGTAAGGGCTCTCATCAGAAAGTGAGGTTTCGTGCCCATCACATAGAAGCTCTACGTTGGGTGCCTAGTTCCTCGCAGTAGAGGTTTTGGTAGCTAGTGGTGGAACAGGGTGAGGAAGATGCTGCGCCGCTGGCCCTCACCTCTGTTCTGTAGAGGTTTGCGCAACGTCTTCTCTCCTCAAGTTTTGCCTCGTGTTCACCATGGTTAAGTGGGAATAGAATTTTATAGTTCCTCACAGATGGCGCCAATGTTCTGAAGTGGATTCAGAGGTGTACCTGAGATAGGCATGTCATAGTAGTTTCCTCTTTGCGTAGTAGCAGCACAGCGTGTTGAGATGGGGGCTTGGTACTTGCAAATGGACTCCAATACTCAGGTCAGGTTGTGCACAAGTAGGGCTTATGCAATGAGTGATAAGTTACTTGAGGATGCGATTAAGCCTAGTATTTATAGAAGTTGAAGAGATATGCTCCCATAATAGTCGCAGGATGAGATACATTCCCTTGTTAGTTGTAGAGGATCCCTATATTATTGGAATGTTGATACTGCAATCAGGGTAGTTATGAGTATTATTATTTTGTAAGATCATAATTGACAATAACAGATATCATTAAGATTTATCCATTGCACAAATATTACGGTAAAGTTATTGCTACCCATGTCACGGTCCGATATGCATATAGTTGGGATCTCATTCGTGTGCCATGAGCAAATTCCTGTTGAGGGTGTCTACGACAAACTTCGATGTACTGCGTGCCGAATCAACCCATGGGACATGATCCCAGATTATGGTCTAAAACAGGATATAATATCAAAATGTACTAAATCTCAATGCCATATAAGTCTTAGAGATATAATGAAACCACTCATGTATTTTCATCTAACAACTTAAACTTTTAAGAGAGATTGTTTATGACATGGTATCAAAGCCTCTATAACCAAGTGATCTAGAGCTTGATGCTTGCCGTCTCTGTTCTTCTAAATAAAAGTTGAATTTCATAGCACACAGTAAAGATGTGAATGTCCACTATCCACACTTCAAGTCTAAAAAGACTCTTGCGTAAGAGCGTGTTAGAGATATAATAAAATTATTCATGTTTCTTTATCTTACAGCTTAAACTTTTAAGAGAGATAGTTCATAACAATAAATATTTTTAAGCAATACTTTATTTATTTAATTTTGATATGATGACTTTAGTCACGTCATTAATTGCTAGAAATTAAAATCCAAACGTTTAAAGCTTTTATCAATCATAATTATTTAAACACATACCTATAAAGGTAATTTACATTTAAAACAAATTTTTTTATTTATTTTAAAACTTAGATCTTTCAATCAATAGTTAATTTTGCTTACTTTAATAGATTTGATTTTGATATACTGTGTGACCAAATTAACAAAAGGTACCCCAATTTTTATTTGTGATCTTCTGGGGAATAAAAAAACAAAGAAATCCATTGGGTTGGCTGGAACATGTTTTGCAGAACAAAGTATGTGGGGGAAGTCTTGGCATGCCTCACTCAAAATTGTTTACATAATGAAGATTGGCTGGGGTTTGACATACGGAAAATTAATTTCAAATATTTTTAAAGAGTATTATTTTATTTAAAGGAATAAATAAAGTTAAAATTATTAAAAAAATCATTCAAATTTTAATTAGAGAGAATAATTATTTAATCTCACATAATAGGTAATAATACTCTTAATAAGTGATTATTAGTTATCTTTTATTGAATAGTCATTATTTGCCACTGAATAGCTAGTAATTTCAAATTAAGTTCTATATGGGAAAAACAAAAAAACAAAAATTGTGAATGACTACTGATTCTTATTGAATGGTCAATTGCTATCATTGAATGGTTAACATTTTAAATGAAGTTCAAAATATACAATACATGAAATTAGGAAGAAATTTGAAAATGACTAATGCCTTTTATTGAGTGATCATTAGTTGTCACTCAGTGAGTAATAGTTTCAAATTAAGTTCTATATAAAAAAAAATTTGTAAACGACTACTATTTATTATTAAATGGTCATTTATTGTCATTGAGTAACTAATGCTTCAAATGATGTTCAATATATATAAAATACTAAAATACATAAAATTAAGAAGAAATTTACAAATTACTATTGTCTTTTATTGAGTGATCATTAGTTGTCATTGAGTAGCTAACAATTTCAAATTAAGTTTTATATGAAAGAAGTTTGCAAATGATTATTACTTCTTATTAGGTCATTCAAATGGAGTTCAATATACAAAATACATGAAATTAGGAAAGAATTTGCAAATGGTCATTGCCTTTTATTGAGTGGTTATTGGTTGTTTCTTAGTGACTAACTGTTTCAAATTAAGTTCTATATGAAAAAAACTTGTGAATGGTTACTACTTTTTATTGAGTGTTCATTTATTACCTCTGAATAGCTAACATTTTAAAAAAAGATTTCATTAAGGATAATTTTGAGTAAAGGTGTGTAGAAAACCCAATTGAACTAAATTAGAATGTGAAGCAAACTGAATCGAACCACTAAAATCCATTTTACTAAAACCAATTCTTATATAGCTAAGCCACTTTTTATTTTTTAAGTAATTCGGTTCACTAGTTTAACAAAAATGTTTGGTAACCTAAAATAACCAAACCGTATCTGAATCAAGGCTCCATTTAACATGGGCCTCTTGAGAAGAGGTCCATCCATGGACCAATTATTTTTAGCTGTCAGATGAGAATAATTTTAGATCAATGGTGTAGATTGATTGCCTGCTCATTAGGTAGAAGGTCACAAAGCCCCCTAGTGTCTAAATGGAACTCCATTACCGACAACCCATCTCTCGATGACAAAGGGTGGTGTGGTGGCAAGGTGAAGCGTCCATAGACCTACAACCTACCTCGGAGCCACCGTGAACCAGCCTTGATTTCGAACCACCATTTCCCTTCACCTAAGCCATCATCAGAACCACAACTTCCCTCCGCCAAACCTAGAAACCGCAACCCCATCGTTACCCTACGAACCTCCCTTAACCACGCCAGTTCCATCAAGTCGACCCAGTGACCGTCGAATCACGACTCAGTGACTGTTGAATCGCGGCCCAGCGACCTGTAACATCCTAATTCGATTTACCGTAGTATATTCGAAATATACATATGTAAACAGAATTAAGCACGTTACTTTTAACTTTTGAACATCATAAATACTTTTAACCATATATGTCAAAATATATATAAAGTCGAAAATAGAGCCTTGAAAAGAAAGTAATTGAATATTCAACATAAATACACAATTTGAAAATTTGATCTTTTATTGAGATATTAAGTATAAATACAACTAATCCTTCATGTCATATATACAACATACATAGGATGAAAAAAGGATTTTGATTTCGATCTATAATTATCATGAAAACAAACAAAGGGATGAGAATTTAAAAATTCTCAGTAGTATAACAAAAGATAGAATCATTCGAAATACAATTCTATGATAAGCACATAAGTTAACAATTCAAACGAAATTATGTGTTGATGCTCATGAAATGATAAATGTTAATGTTTATGAAATGTATTATGTTGATCCTTATGGAATGATAAATGATAATGTTTATGAAATGAATTATGCTGATGCTTATGAAATGTCATGTCCTTTGACAAAGGGTTTTTCTTGCTTCTTTGACCTGACAAGGGATTTTTCTTACTCCTTTGTTTCATGATATGTTATGCAAATGCCATGACATTCTAAATTTATGTTATTCGAGTAGCTCTCTCTAGCCTTTTCGAATAATATTAGAAACATCACTTTGTCTTTTTCGATCATAATTGAAAAACATACTAGTCGAATAACTCTAATAGTATATTCAATTAGCCTCGAAGTCATGCCAATCGAATAGTTATCTTAGTCTATTCGGTAAGCCTCAAACTTACAATTCTGAAATTGTCAATTTGAATAGCGCTCTTAGTCTATTCGATTAACATCGGGAATATGTTATATATGAACTGTTCAAATAACTATCGTAATGTTTCAATTAATATCAAAATCGTACCAAATTGAATAGCACAATTTGTCTACTCAATTAGCACTACTAGTATGCCTTTCTGAATTAAGTCAATCGAATAGTTCTCTTAGTCTATTCGATTAGCCTTAAATCGTGCCATTCAAATTACTCACTTAGTTTACTTAGTTTATCATCAAAACCATGCAAATTTGAATAGTTGGCACATCAAAATCTAGAACAATCTGTAATATTTTATTCAAATTATCCCTTGGCCTATTCGAATAGAAACTACAGAAAGACATTCTATTTGAATTGCCCCTTTGCCTATTCGAATAGAACACTGCAAAAAGATATTTTAGAACATCAGAATAACTATTTTCCTATTCATTTCATTCCTATACTAATCCCTTTTACTACAAGCATCTATTTATACCATAAATCATGTAGTAAAGTATTGGAAAGTCATCAACAACAAGTTTAGGTAGTTTTATTCATGTATATACATGTCCATGCAAACATATGCTCAAGTCTCATAAAACATATCTCCTATTACACTCAATCATGATTTTTCTTCAAATATTATTAAAAACTTGATTTTGTTCATTTTTTGCCAACTTCCATAAACAAAGAATGATAAAACACAGAAAACAAATACAACAATCCCCTACCTCCATTCTTTATGGATGGAGTTCGATTCGTTATCTTGTTCTTCTCTTAATTCTTACTTCTTTTCCTTCTTCCTTCTATTGATTTGTTTTCTCTTTTCTCATATTTCTTTTTTTTCTTTCTTCTCTATTTCCTCTTTTCATTCCTATTTCTAACTTTTTTTTTCTTTTTCTGTTACTAATAGTCGTGTAAAATGAGAGAAAATGAGTGATATAAATGCATAAAGTCAAAGATGATAGGAAAGGTGAAATTAAGATAATATCTTTGACTTTAGGTAACTTTAAAAGTTTTATACTTCGTAAAACTATTTTAATCTTTTGTAATAACCAAACTGTCATTCTAACTCATATTAGTATTAAAATACTTTTATAACTAAATTAAAATTAATAGATTAGGGAAGATATTATAAGACCTCATAATTCCAGTTGTTGCCTTCCACCATTTCTACCACTATCTTCAATCCAAATGCCATTAGTTTATTTATTTATGCATTTCTTTTGCTTTTGTTGTCAAGCTAGGTGGTGCTAGACTAATGACCTTGTTGTTGAGAAAGATTTGACGATACCAATGCGAATGACCATAACTACATTTAGGTGCAGTTTTTGTTCTTTTAACTACGATTTCTGATTATGACTAAACGTCACTAATATATATATATATATATATATATATATATATATATATATAGAGAGAGAGAGAGAGAGAAAGAAAGAAAGAAAGAGAGGATGTGTAATAGGTGAGTAGTGTGTTTATTGTGAAAGGTGAGAGAAGTAAATCTTAATCATTGGATCTTATATAAATAATCAAGATTAGAACGTAAATACATGTAACTTTTTTAAGTGGTCACGCGACCTTTAAGTAATTTTTAATCTTGACTATCTATGTATAATTGTATAGTCAAGATTTATTTTTCTCACATTCTCACAATAAAAACTCCTTTTATTAGATCTATCCCTAATATATATATATATATATATATATATATAAATTTTAAAACTTGTTATTACGGGCTAAAAACCTAGTCCATGATTATCCTAAAGATAGAGGGACCACCTTAATTGGCACCTGAATCAATAGCTCGTCACACAACACACATCTACATTAATTGAAACCGAATCTGAAAAACCATAAATCCCAATTTTCCCATATGCACGAACCCTAGCTCCGCCACAGATCTTGTTCAAACTAAGTGATTTTCTCACTGGCGAATCGTCATTCAGCTTGCTCTGACTTGGCACACCTAATTTGAGAATAGTTGTTCAGAATCGTTGATCTTGCTTCTGGTTGCTTGTGCTCGTTCTGGTTGCTTCTGGTCATACAGTCCTTTTCACACTTTGCCCAATTTGAGAACCGTCGTTTAGAATCGTGGTTCTTGCTACTAGATTGGAATTAGGCGTAAGTTGATTCTTCTTCCTTATAGAACTGAGATGGAATTTGGATTTAGGGAGGGTAACTCCGAAAATTCAAAGATCTAGTGAGTAGGGGAATTAATTCTAGAATAAAACCTGTTACCCAGGAGATAATGATCAGAGAAGCAGAGAGAGTTAAGAGAGAAGTTTGTTGTGAATATTTTTCTGTATATCTCATATCAGCACTAGGCTATAACTATATGCAGAAGGTGGTTACACGTGTTAAGGGGTAAAAGGCTGTAACAAACTTTTCCCACTAGCCAAAAGCCACGTCTGCTAATTCCTACTAATGAAAATAAAATAGAACTAGCATATGAGCTGTAATATATAAATGAAAAGTAACCAAATATTACAAGAACTGTAAATGCTATAACAATACCCTCCCCTTCAAGAACATCCGTGTCCTCAAGGATGAAAATTAGGAAACTTATTGAGGATGTCATAATAGAATTCCCAAGTAGCTTAATCACTAGGCAAGTTCTTCCACTTAACCAGCACTTTCGTAGCAGCAATGCGACCCCTCTTGACCATCTTTCTGTCCAAGATAGCCTCGGGATCCCCTTTGGTGAATGGCAAATGACCTAGTGAAGGTAAAGGATGAGTCGCAGCAGAAAGTGGGTCATTGCAGCTCTTCAATTGTGAGACATGGAACACATTATGGATCTCAGAATTTGGAGGAAGCTCCAGCTGATAAGCAATTGATCCAATTTTGTCCAGTATCCGATAAGGACCATAAAACTTAGGCAACAACTTATGAAAAGATTGTTTGCGGATAGAGAATTGCTTGTAAGGTTAGAGTTTCAGATACACAAAGTCACTAATACTAAAAACTCTATCGCTGCGATGCCTGTTAGCCTGTTAAGACATTCAGTTTTGAGCCCGAAGTAGATGAAATTTAAGCAATTGAATCACAGCTTCTCTAGCACTTAAAGTGCGTTCCACAAGACAGGTGTGTAGCTTCCCCTGAGGAGGTATGGTAGATGAATAGGGGTGCTTAACCATAGACAACCTCATAGGGAGTAGTTTGGATGGCAGAGTGGAAGTTAGTATTGTACCACCACTCACCAATGGAATCCACTTAGACCAGGAAGACGGTTTGTCAGAACACATGCAGTGAAGGTAATTCTCTAAGCATTTATTAACAACTTCGGTTTGACCATCGCTTTGTGGGTGATAAGCAGTGGATTTGTTCAAGGAAACCCCTTGAAGCTGGAACAAGTCAGTCCAAACTTAGCTAAGGAAGATAGGGTCCCTGTCATTTGTTATAGTACTAGGAAGGCCATGTAATTTGAAAATATGGTCCAGGAATAATTGAGCCACATCCATAGCAGTATAAGGGTATGACAAAGTAAGAAAATGAGCATACTTACTGAGCCTATCCACCACCACAAAAAGCACCTACTTGCCATGAGATGGTGGAAGTCCTTTAATGAAGTCCATGCTAATATCATCCCAAATTCGACTAGGAATGGGAAGTAGCTGGATAAGACTAGGAGAAGCAGCCAAATCAGGTTTACACCTTTGATAGGTATCACAATTTCTGACATATTATTGGATATCCTTGAGCATACCCTTCCAAAAAAATAAAGATTTCACCTTGGTAGCAGTTACATCTCAACCAGAATGTCCCCCAGAAATGAATCATGGAGCCACTTCAATATCAGAAGTTTGAGTTCAGAATTGGAGCCAATAACTAGCTTCCCTTTGCGCTGAAGCTTACCTTTATGCCAAGAGTATTTCGGGTATCTATAAGGATCTTGCAAAATTTCTTTGATAAGTACTTGAATGCTATCATCCGTGGACCAACTGAGTTTGATTTGCTCTAATAAGCCATCTTGAGCATTATTAAGCATCATAGGCAGAAGTTCAGTACCCGATTTCCTGGACAAAGCATCGGCAGCCAAATTTTCCACACCCTCTTTATATTGGATCTCAAAATCAAACCCCATGAGTTTAGACATCCAAACCTGTTGGAAAAGCATATTCAGTCTCTGCTCTAACATAAACTTAATACTCTTCTGATCTGTTTTGATAATAAAGTGCCCGTGGGATAGATAAGCTCCCCATTTTTGAACTGCATATACAATGGCCAAAAGCTCTCTCTCGTAAATGGACATGGCTTGTTGCTTGGGACCTAATGACTTGCTAATATAAGCAATAGGATGCTTGTCCTACATTAATACTGCACTAATACCAAAACTGGATGCATCAGTCTCCACAACAAAGGTCTTGAAAAAATTGGGAAGACCCAAGACAGGTGCGGATATGAGGGCATGCTTCAAAGTGTGGAAAGCAATAGTGGAAGTGTCGGACCACAGAAAATAATCTTTCTTTAACATATCAGTTAAAAGTTTTGCGATTTTACCAAAGTCCTTTACAAACCTCCTCTAATAGCCAGCCAACCCCAAAAAACCTCAAAGTTGTTTGATGTTTGATGGTTATGGCCAATCTACCACTGCCTGGATCTTAGTTGGGTCAGTTGATACTCTTGCACTAGATATAAAGTGACCAAGGTACTCAACCTTAGAAGTAGCAAAATTGTATTTCCCTTTTCTGAGGTAGAGTTTTTGATCCCTGATAGTAAGGCTATATATAAGAATGTCATCAAAGAAAATGATGACAAACCTTCTGAGGAAAGGATGGAAAATGTGGTTCAGCTTGAAAAGAGGCAGGGGCATTTGTTAGCCCAAACGGCATCACCAAGTATTCAAAGTGCCCTGCATGAGTTTTAAAAGCTATTTTATGTTCCTTCCCAGCCATCATTCTCACTTGATGATAACCAGAGCGTAAATCCAACTTAGAAAACACTGTAAACCCACCTAATTCATCCATCAAGTCTTCAATAAAGGGAATTGGGAACCTGTCCTTAACTGTTTCCTGATTTAACCTTCGATAATCCACACAAAGTCTCCGAGAACCATCTTTTTTTCTCACCAACACAGCTGGAGATGCATAAGGACTGTTGCTATGTTGTATGACCCCTTGTTCAAGCATTTCATCTACTAGCTTGTCCACTATATCCTTCTGGATGATGGAGTATCTATAGGGCCTGAGATTAAAAGGAATGGAGCCCTTCTTTAGAAGAATTCTATTATCAAACCTGGGCCTGCAGGGAGGTAATTGCTTAGGCTCCTCAAAGATGTCATAGAAAGCAATGATGAGATTCTCAATCTCTACTGGTATCTTGGAGGAAGAAACTTCAGCAGATATGAGGTTACAAGTAGGTGTGTCAAAATGGTTGTTGGACTTGTGCATGTATAAGAAACACAATTGGGCACCTTGTTGCACAGCTTGAGTGAATGTTTTGTTATTGATTAGTTTTATACCAGAGGGTTTGGCACCCCTCAATACAAACTTTTTGCCTTCAACTGAAAATTCCATCTGTAGCTTGGTAAAATCCCATATGATAGGACCCAATGTAATCAGCCACTGTACCCCTAAAACAAGATCACAACACCCCAAAGGTAACACCATTACATCAGAGGTGAATGTGAATTGTTGGAACTGCCAAGAAAAACCTCTGCATATATAGGGAGCATCCAGCCTAGTCCCATCCGCCACAGTAACAGGAAGTAGGGTGATAGCTTCCAATTTGCAACCTAACTTCTTGGCCAATTCCAAGTCCAACATCTTCTTGTTACAAAGACCACTAACCCGCATGGTTTAGTAATTAGAAGTTCCTGATAGAGCATTCATAGACAATTGAGGCTTATCACCCTGAGTGGAGTTAACTGTCACCATTCCATTCTCCTCTATTATTTCAATTTCCTCATCCACAAAGTCATCATCATCCAACTCCATCAACAAGAGCTGGGATTTCTTATGCTTAAGTTGATGGCCAGGTGTGAAAGGTTCATCACAAAACATGCATAGACCCTTAGTTCTCCTATCTGCCATCTCAGCTACACTGTAAGACTTAGAAGCCTTACTAATGATAGGTTTAGAAGTCTGATTTTGGTAGTTGGAAGTGCTACCATAATTCGGTTTGATGAAGATATGATTAGGACGATTAGAATACTTGTTACCAGTCACAGTGGGTTTAGAAGCCTCATGTAGTTTGGCTAAATTTGTAGCATGTGCAATCGAATTGGGGTTGATCATCCTCACATGCATTTGAGTGTTGTGTTCTAATCCAGCTAAGAATATACTCAGTGAGTGTTCAGGGGGTAATGACACTTGGGTTAGAGCTAGTTCAAATTCTTCAATGTAATCTTGTACTTTGCCCTGTTGTTTCACTTGAATCAGAGTGGATAAAGGATCATCAAAGGCTTCACCGAACCTCATAGTGATATCAGTAATGTATTGGGGCTAATTGGGGTAAATGTTGAACTTGGAACGCATATAATTCAGGGTGCCACTGTAAAGCACTACCCTCTAAATGAATTGAAGCTAGACGTACCTTAGATTTAGGAGGTGTGTTGTCCAAGGAGAAAAATTGCTCACACTTGTACAACCACTCCTTGATCTTCATCCCATCGAACTTAGGGAATTCTACCTTAGAGATCTTGGTAGAGTAGTGGTTCTGGGTTGAGTTTGCAGGTTGCTGATGAATCCCAGGAACCCACTGAAATTCCTGCCGATTACCCAATTGGGTCATTCCCAGATTGTTAGCAAAAGAACCATTTGACTGATGATTGCTCACTTGGTTGCTAAACATGGTTCTGAGCTCGGATAGGCATGCAATAACTTGATCGAGCTTCGCTTGCATCTCCGCATTGGATTTCGTGATTTTCCTTGTCAAGGTTCATTCCACCTCTTGTATGCTTTGTTGACTTCGCGTCGCGTCCGCCATGGTTAAGCCTCAGGATGGAGCTTTGATACCAATTGAGATGGAATTTGGATTTAGGGAGGGTAACTCCAAAAATTCAAAGATCTAGTGAGTAGGGGAATTAATTCTAGAACAAAACCCATTACCCAGGAGATAATGATCAGAGAAGCAGAGAGAGTTGAGAGAGAAGTTTGTTGTGAATATTTTTCTGTATATCTCATATCAGCACTAGGCTATAACTATATGCAGAAGGTGGTTACACATGTTAAGGGGTAAAAAGCTGTAACAAACTTTTCCCACCAGCCAAAAGCCACATCTGCTAATTCCTACTAATGAAAATAAAATAGAACTAGCATATGAGCTGTAATATATAAATGAAAAGTAACCAAATATTACAGCAATTGTAAATGTTGTAATTGGAACTTGAGAGAATGGCACAAATATTGCTTGCTTCTCTTGAATTCTAGTGGTTAAGGTGTGTTTTGTCCTCTTACCAGGTGGGTTTTCTCAGTTGTTTGGAACTACTGAATTGCTTCAACTTCCTAACCAATTACTGTGAATTGTTGGATTTTGGTGAGTTTTTCTTAGCTACTGTGAAACTGATCAGGCTTTGGCACCTTGTACTACTAATTGTTTGATGATTTGCTCTGCGTGGAAGAATAATTAGCCAGTAGAACTTGAATTCATGAACCCCTTTAAACAATCTTTAGTGTCTTCTTCTGTAATACAATAATACAATAATTTTATTTCACTTTTCTTTCTAAGATCTGTTCATTAGTTTGGGAGTACTAGTTATTATTAAATAAAGTCAAAATAGGGATGGAATGATTTAGTTATTAATTAGTATTAGTACTAGTAATTATAAAATATTTTTAACTGTGGACTCTGGTTTGAATTTGATTTCAGTAGTTGGGTGTACATGGGGATGGACAGTGGTTTGAATTATGTGAGCCTCCTGCAAGTGAATTTTAACCCTAATGATAGTAGGATAACCGAAACTACATTTTAGTCAAGAGTTTTACTATCTTTCTACATGTTAGAGGAATCTCATTGATGGCATCATTTTTATGTCATATATAGTTTGTTTTATAATACTGTGGGAACCTTAAACTATCAAAGGTTCATGAATGTGAATATGATTGCACGCAGTTCTCAATGGCCAGTGGTCTATAATTGCTTGGCAATGAATTCTCATGTTTACAAATTAGGAACAATAACTCTTCTTTCATGGCATACTATGTGTTCAAAATTTCAAATTGATTAAAGTATGGACTAAGTCTGTTTTTAATCTGTAACTCTTCTTTCTTTTTTAATCTTTTATTTTGTGTATTCCAAGTTGAAGTACCATCTTAGGTAGATCTCACACAACTTGAGAATACCTGATTGACCTACGTTTCTTGGATTGACTCCAGTTTGATAGAGATAAAATGCAGTGTATAGATCTAGCTGGTGTTTATGTTGTTTGATGCGGATTTAAGAGTTGCAAACCCAAGTGCAGGTTATCTCAAGTAATAAATTCTTGGTGAGTCCGAGGTCGAACCACAGAGACTTGATGAAGAAAAATTAATTAAGATAAAGTAAATATTTTGTTACAACAATAAAGGTGATAAAACTTGATTACAAATAAAAAGGAATTACTTGGGTTAGGAGATCTACTCTTGGTAAATAAATTATGGATAAGATTAATTCTTTTATAACTCAATTAGAATCCATACATAATGGAGGTTCCAATTAAAAAATACAACGTTCAGAGTTCATTAAAAATTATATACGTAATTATGTTATGATTCATTTAATCATTTATTAACACCACCACTCATAAATGAGATCAAACATTCATTGTGCCAAAATCTTGTCTACAACAAATAAAGATCTTCACTTTACAAAAAGAGTTTCTAATACCAATACTTGTAAATGAGTTAAAGAATTCATTGTGTCAATCTCTTGTTTACAACAAATCAAGAACTCCACTTTACAAGGGGGGTTTCTAAATTGATTGGAAACAAAATACAATACGTATAATGACCACTTGAAAATATATCATTTAAGCACAAGTGAAAAATTAATCTAACCATATTTCATTACCAAGAGCTTCACTCTTTCACCCCAAGCAAAATAAAACTTAGTTACTCATAGATAAGAAGAAAGAAAGAGAGAAGAAGAAAAAGAAGAAGATGACTTCAATTTAGAATAAAGGAAAATTACTACAAGAAAACTTAGTAACAAACTAGCATCATTTTATTACCTAACACCTAACACCTTCAATGATCTACCAAGGCCCCCTTTTATAGAGGATTAGAGATACAAAATGACAAGGGGGCTAAGTCATTAGTGAGTGGATGAGTGGAAAATGAGTGAAAAATGCCAAATGACTTTTAGTGAGTGAAAAATTATGGAGATTCCTTATTTCCGAAATTATTAAGCTCTGAAGTCATTGAATGCGTCAGAATGAGCAAATATGATCTTCATGAAAGTTGTAGGTCTAGATTTTAGATTTCAAATGGCTTTGATTTGAGTCTAATATCATTTCTATAACTCCAGATACGTTCAAATTACTGCATACTGCTCAGGCCCAGTCACAGCTCCTCTATTCTGACTTGCAAGCCCAATATCACTTATTAGGCCTCAGATTCTAGAAAGTGTTCAACATGAAAGTTGTAGTATAGGTCTCAATTATTCAGCATCAAAATTTCAGCCAATTTGACAATCTCTAGACCGAAATATGGCATGAACAGTACACATAGGTCAAGCTGTCAGGAATAACACTCTAGTTCTTTCTTCAACCTAAATTTGAGTTATCTAATCGTGTGATTGGGCCTTTCAGGTATTCATAAAAGTTATAGAGCTCTCTCTTATCTTTAAAATGCCACCAGATTCACCTCATTTGGCCATCTACATCCCAAGATATAGCCTAAATACAGAAATAATGTAAGACGTAAATTATGCTGAAAAATTCAATTAAATCCAATTTGAGTCCAAACTTACAAAACATAATCAAACTCAATCAATTAAGTACATAGAGAGTGTAAATGACTAAAAATGAAGGCTTATTAATGTATTAAATATGTGATCATCATTGTTGTATAATTCATCCAAAAGATCAAATGCAAATTGCTGCAATAACCAAAAGAATGAAAACTAATCTCTTATTTTCATTTGAAAAATCTTTGATCAAAGCATTTGAAAACTTAATCAGCAGAACTAGTGTATCACAAGATTAGATATTTTCAATCTGAACTAAACTTCCTAAATATTTGTTTAGCATGCATATTTTATGCCTGTATTTAGAGCTTCAATCTTTTTAAAGATTCTACCTGTAGAATGTTATGATGGCTATTTGATGTGATCAATATAACTTAAAAGGCATTTTTAATAGATGTCTGGATTTTGAGAAATAAAATTATTGTCATTGCATTACACAGGCTATAATGTTAGTTTGTGAATAGTCATTCTGACAGTTAGTTCAATTCTAGAATATAGCTTTTTCGAATAATTTCTTTTGATTTGTGAGGAAAAGAAATCTACTATATGAAACTCGGCATGTTGTAAACAATTTTTCTGTGTCTTTTGAAGCTTCAAAAATGTCTTGAATGTGGTCAGATCTTAGAATGTTTCTTAAGAACAAATAGTGTATCTTAAACAAGAATTATTTCTTATGACATCAGAACAAATAGAAAAGGAAAAAGTAGTGTTACTTAAACCTAATTTTGTATCTTTTAATTTGAAAATGCAAGAAAGCAATAGTGTGGACATGTTTTAATTTATTTGAACATTTTTTTTCCCTGTTATTTGTTTTAAGTTTGAATGTACTGCTTATCAGATTTAAGATAATAAATTTGAGGCCTTTTTAGTTGCTCATTTATCTGATTTTCTATATATATAATTATACTGATATAATAAAATGGATACTTACTGTTTATACTGATATAATTTGAGGCATTTTTCCTATTATTTGAGGCCTTTTTAGTTGCTCATGTATATAATACTGATACTGATTATACTGTTATTTCTCTATAATGTTTTAATATAATGGATAATATTGAGAAGTACTAATACTATTATTATATTGTTATTGCTCATTTAATGCTGCTGTTGTTACAGGGTATCCTGCATTTCCAACATCATTGGACATCAATCAGATTCATTGATATTCTACCCCTCAGGTAAGTGTTGTGTTTCCTGAGTTGTTTCCTAATAGATGCACATGCAAAGCATCCTTTGTTTGATTTTTTGTCTATAAATATTTGATGATGTAAGTGTACAATTCTGTGCTTTATGTGCTGTGGTATGCTGTTGCTTCAATTATATGAAATATCTGCTGTTTGAATATCGGTTTATTGCAGGGTACTTTCATTTTGTATACTTGTATGAAGGAAGTGATAACTGACAAGTCTCTACTGCTTATGTATAATCACTATTAACTTATAATACTTATAAATGATTATACTACTGATAAATGCCTTTTTAGGTACTTTCTCTATAACAATTCCTGGATGTTCTAAGAATTTACTGTTAAAAATAAAGACTTTTTGCGGAAGGCAATATTCCTGGTGTGTTATAGTTTATTACCATCTATGAATATTGAGGTTTGTTTTCCAGTATCTTGTTTATTTACAAAAACCTGTTGACTACTAGTTGTTTTTAATTTTATAATTACAATTTGGTTCATGACCTTCTCTTCTTTGTCCATGGGTATAAATTTCTGGTGGTGTTTATAGTAGTAGCATTTTGTTGGTATTGCAGCGGATAACAAGTATTCTTAGTAAATTCATTTACAAGTATGTATTGTTCCATGTTGTTATTATTCTGTCTCTCTCTAGTTAAATTACTTATTCATGGATTTCTCTTGCATCCACTTAGTGCCATGGAACCTCTACTCACTTTTTGCTCTCATTATTCAGTTTACGATATCAGTGAAATCATTGTCTCACTGTCACTTTTGTAAAACGGCTAATTTTCTGGTGTTCCATTGGTTTAATTAATATTACTTTATTATTATTGCATAATAATTTTTCACAAATGCTCTTAAAATAAACACAAATATTTAAGCTATTAAATAAAAAAAAAATTGCGAGATGAAGAATAAAAATTTTAAGAACAGCAAATAAATAAATGTGTAATAATATAAAATTGCGTAAAATAAAGAGATTGAGAAGAGAGAAGCAGACATGATATTTATCCTGGTTCGACCACTAACCTACTTGTGGTCTACGTCCAGTCCTCGAAAACAATCCGATATTTTTCACTATGTATACAAGCTTCAATAGGTGCTTGTAACCGTTACATAAAAGAGTACTTTTCACACACAGGAAAACTCTACCCTTATGCTAAAGTCTCAGCCTGCAAGAATACCTCACCTTTATACAAACCTTGAAGGGATACCTCACCCTTATACAAATCTTGAAGGATACCTCACCCTCAATACTGAAGAATAGAAATATAGATGAAAAGAAACTCTCACTCAGAGTAAATAATACAAATTGAAGCTCTATGAAGCTCTCTAAGGATATCTCAAATTTTAGCGTAAAAGAGCACAGAAGTTTGGTAAAATATGTATCACAAAATAAAGTAAGAAAGAATTATTTCAGATAAATGGGTGTTCCTAGAAGATGTCCCAAAAACATGTATTTATAGTGTTCTAAGAAAAAGAGCCATTGGGTATAATTTATTTCAGCATTAAAAGCATAGAAAATAGTCGTTGCGTGATTCTGGGCATATTTATTCGAATAAGCCAAATATTATTCGAATAAATCCTTCAAAAGTTACGTTCATGGACATCTCTATTCGAATAACAAACTTGTTATTCGAATAAATCTCCAAAATCATGTTTTGGAATGTTTTCTGGGTCATGTTATTCGAAAAACCCTTTGGTTATTCGAATAAACCTTTAAAAACTCGTTCTGGTATGATTTTTGTGGTATGTTATTCGAATAACATATGCTTTATTCGAATAAACCACTCTGATTTTGAAAACTGACTTTAAATGGTCATAACTTCTTCATTTCTTATCCGTTTAAAGCAAATGACCAGTCATTGGAAAGATCTCTGAGTCTATTTTCAAATAAAATATTTCAAAACAAAACTCAAAGTATTTTAAAAGATATAATCAAAAGAGTGACCAAAGGTCAATTTTGTAAAACTCAAACTTGGCTATTTTTCATAGATTTGAACTACCACCATAAATAACTTTTCAAAACTTGTTTGTTGGGTATTTTAGCATAGGAAAACTATTTGTAAAAATATATTTGAGATATTCATAAGGCTTCTTACATAAAGACCCTAAGTCCTATAAGCTATACAATTCAATCTTCCTTCGGACTTGGTCTTTGACATGACTTTGATTTATTAATACCTTCATGAAATAGGCATTCACATTCTCCTTGTGTTGAGCTTAATAGAGATCTTTTGCTTTCTTGTTGCAATGCTCACTCTTGTTACTTGGATTATCTTACAAAGTATTGCTCACTTAAACAAGCATAGTTAGTCCCAATTCATAATTCAATATCTTCATATGCATGATTCATAAATGTATAACTCTAGTTAGTTTAACATGCATATAAGACTTTCATAGACACATCCAAATAAGATATTTATCAATTATTAATGGATATGCTCTATATAGGATGTAATAAAGAATATAAGCAAAGTGTTTTTTTTTTTTGTCTTGTATTTGTCATCATCAAAACTTAACATATTAACCATTTGGGGCAAACTTATTTTCACATAGCTCATCACACAAAACTCCTGAACCAACGGCAACAGAATTAAAACAAACAACAACTTTTTCATTACCAAATTCAAAAGAGTAGCCACATATATCTAAAGCTGAAACTGAAATTAAATTCCTTCTTATGGAAGGTACATAAATAACATCTTTCAACAATAAAGTATATCCAGAAGGTAAATACAAGGTAACTACTCCTATTTCTTCCATTGATACTCTAGCTCCATCTCCCACAATGATCTTGGATTCAACATTACTTGACTTCTTCAGGCTTGTGAACCTCTGCAAAGAATTCACAACTTGAATAGATACACTTGAGTCAAACTACCAAGTATTGGGAGCAACATCAATCACATTTGATTCAAAACAAGCTATAGCTAGGAGTGTACCTTGCTTCTCAAGTTTCTTCTTGAGAATGTAACAATCATCCACTTTATGGCCATACTTCTTACAATACTTGCAGTTTCCCTTGAAGAAATTCTTCTTAGGCTCTAGGTGTTGAGATATTTTCCCTCATTTCTTCTTATCATGTTGAAATTTGCCTTTGTAACCTTTCTTTTTCTCATTCTTAGTACTAGAAGTAGAAGTAACAAACTGAATACTGTGTGATTTCCCTTTCCTTATAGAATTCTCTTCTTGAGAGACAATAGCAATCATTTCATCAACTGTCCACTCATTTTTTTGAGTATTATAAGAGGTCTTCAGAACATCAAATTGAGAAGGAAGTGACTCCAGAACCTGCCAGATTAGATAACTCTCACTGAGATCAACCTTGAGAGACTTCAGTTTATTAAAATAGTGCACTAACTTCATGATGTGCTCATGAACTCCACTAACACCATCATATTTAGTCTTCTCAATCAAAGAAAGATATTAACCCTTCTGAGCTTTATCAAAAGTCATGAATTTCTCACCAATAGATTTTAGAAACTCCTTAGCATTCTCGCTACCTGGAATGCTCTACCTAATTGACTTCTCCATAGTGTATTTCATCACCTTAATGCACACCCTATTTGAGTGCTCCTATTTTTCACGAGAAGCCTTTTTAGCAGCAGTGGACTCATGTGTAAGAGCAGCAGGCTCTTCTTCTCTCAAAGCCAAGTCCATATTAGTGATAGCTAAATAAAGATCCAGAGATTCTTTCCAATCCTCAAAATCAGTATCATTCAAAGTTTTGACAGAAGTCAATTGCATAGGCAAAGAGGCTGGCATGAAAACAACAAAAGGAAACATTTAATATGCACAATGTTATCATGCAGCAAGAGAATTAAATGATTTCGTATGCTCAGTCAAACAAGCCCTTTAGAAAATTTCTTACTTATCATGATCCCGTCTAAGGGTCCTGAACCATAATAAATAAGAAATATAATCATAATATAATGCACAAATCTTATATCACCAAAATTTCTAATACTGATAGGATACTCGAAAGATAATTGACATAAGCATAAATATAATAACACATTGTACAATAACAAATTACATTAATAACAATACACCAATAGGATGTAATTACTATTATTGTAATAAAAAAAATTATGATTAAAAAAAATTAATCATTCCCGTCACAAAATTTGCACAATTGTACTTACGATAGGTGAACTCACAATTATACAAATTATCAGTAATTATGCTTAATAGAATATGATAAACTCATATTATGTATATATATATATAATTCAATTCACATATATACCTAAAAAATAATTTCATGACTATGACATATTAACAGGGAGAGTGTCATATACTGAAGACTTACTAGCAAAGTAAAGAACAGTCACGAAAATATTTCAAGCCCAAAATTCAAGAATACAATATTTAAAATTGTAAATTGTTTTTAGATAAATTAATATAAAATATTTACAGATGTCCAAAAATTTTGATAAAATTCCAAAGCATTAAAAAAGTAAATAACAATGACTTGTATATTGAGGTTGCATTATGTCGAACTCTACGCTTTATGTGCAGGATATAGTTATTATATATAATCATTTTGACCATTGATAATTTTGGCTTCAACGTAATTGGTGGTGGAAATGTAATTGGTAGTGGAAAAGTATTGAAAAATGTGAAAAACTCATATATAATCAATTGGTGGTGGAAATCGAAAACTGGACAGGAGTGGAAAACTCAATCGAAATTAGGCATATGAATCAAAATTGGCCTGATAGTGCAATGAATCAAAAGCCTAACTATTATCACAACTTTTGATTCATATTTTGGCATATGAATCAAAATAACCAATCGATTCGGTAAAAAAAAAAAGACCCAATCGAAATTAGGGTTCATAAATTAGGATATACGAATTTTTGATTTAATTATGAAAAAAATATATAATAGTCATAATCTGTATCTAATTAGGCTCTGATATCAATTGAAGGATATAAATCAATTCTATAAATTTAGATCAATTATAGATACAAGATTATAGCATATTAAATATATTATATTCAAGAAATAAATCAATAATGTGTACCTAAAATGATTCCACAATCTATTGCGGTTCAATGAAATGATCAAGAAGAATTCACATATGTGAGAGAAACTGCCCCCAATCCTGGTAAGTTTTCTATGTGTACAGAAAACTGCCTAATGAGAAAGTAATTTATAACTTACTAGATGAGAGTAGGGACTTCTCAACGGGCTACTAAATGAACAGCCTAAACTCATCACGGGTTACTCACAACAAAAGTTCAATTACAATATTCATAAATTGACCAAGTGTTATATTATAAAATATAATTCTATAATTAATATATATTAATGATTTAAATAATATTTTAATTATTGAATAATGCTAATCCACGTAACATATATATATAAATATAAAATTCAACAAGAAAGACATATCTCAATGATGATTCAACAAGCACTAGACTAACTCCAAGTAATCTGATTCAGCCTCAAGAAGCAAAGTAATCTGATTCAGCCTCAAGAAGCAAAGTTCTTGTGCAAGAGTTATACCATGTCTCATTGCTATGGCTTTCGCCAACCTAGCACCAATAACAGCAAGGATTTTCCATGTTGCATTTGCAAGAGGACTGCCCTGGCCATCTCAGAAGCAACACTAACACCGGAAGATTGGTACAATGCCATTGTTGCATCAACATTCATCTTAACGCGTCCATCCGATGGAGGTACACTCAATGTTTGGTATCATTGGAGCTCAAGCTTAAATGTACCCAAGAAACCATTAAACCTCTTGAAATTAGCAAAAATTGAAGGTGCTTTGGCAATAACTTCTTTTGGTTCCACTTTCTTCCCTTCTGTTATAAGAAAGAAATAGAAAAGTTATGTCGCAATTGTGTATATAAAGAGTAATCATAGAATACTTAAAAGACTAAAGTACCCTTACACATGAAATATATATTATTATTCTTAACACTTTCTCTCAAGTTCGAGCATAGATATCAATCATACTCAGCTTGTTACATGTAGCACTAGTTGGGCCATAGAGAGAGTCCAAAAGTGTAACACTCCAATACAATTATCTCGATATAACTTATATATATAGACATAAAGCATTAAAAGTGTTACTTCTATTCTTACTATCTTACTAATTCCATATAATTAAACAATTAAATATGGAGAGCCACTATAAAAGTTATACATGTATACAACAATAGCCCCGAAGGCAAAGTGTTATACGTACAAACTTTAAAAATCTTAAAACTAATATAAATAAATACACCAACTTTTTCAATAAAAGAAACAAATAAAACTAAACTACATTAGCCATTTTGTTACTTTATCTTCTTACTCTTTGAAGGGTCTTGACCTGCTATTACCATGAAAACACAAAAAAGGGTGAGAACATGCAATTCTCAGTAATATTCATACATTTCATGGCATTATACGATGTAAACTGCACATATATCAATACAACTATGTTAACATTATACAATCAGTTATATAACTATATAACGTATCAAAGGTGTCTCACATCTACTTAACCTTATAACACTTGAACTTAAACATAATAGATCATGGTTGTTATAAGATATTAAATCTCTATTCAATACCACTAGAACATTCACATACTATTGTTATGTAAAGGTTTACTAAACACAACACATAACTTATAAGCCTAAGTCCTTTACTCATATAATAAGAATAACTATCTACACAGTTGTAACATATCATAACTAGTTCATTCAAAAACTTGTTATAGTTACTACACGTATACTTCTTTCTACGAATAAACTTACTAACTTTGAAATGTAAGATTAGCAACAAGAAATGAAGTCTTTACTTCATGCCACTCGAACATTTACATTCTCTTACTCTATGCAAACGTTCACTAAGTCAATCTCTAACCTCAAACTCATAGGTATACAATCAAGGATATTGAACAACTGCCCATACAATTGTGTAATATCATTTACACTAGGAAACTGCCCATACAATTACCAAGGAATAGGAAATGAATATGAATGTCATATGCTCACATGTATGCAATGTTCAGGAATGATAATTATGAAATGCAATATGATTGTGTAAGTGTAGAATTGTGTGTGTGTGTGTGTGTGTGTGTGTGTGTGTGTGTGTGTGTGTGTGTGTGTGTGTGTGTGTGTGTGTGTGTGTGTGTGTGTGTGTGTATGTGTGTGTCACTTGCTTATTCCACATTCTCTTTAAACTTGTAGATAAGAAGACTAACTCTTCAAACTACTGGATAATGAGTGGACTGGTTCCTACTCATACTAGTGAGAGTATTGTTTACACTACATATAAATTAGTAATTCTGGCACTAATAAGCAACTAGGGCTAAATCCTCACTCAAAAAAATTTTTGGACTTTCCCCTCTATCTCCTTTGGTCATATGATTATACATCATTAAAGATTACTCTACTTTGGAATTAGCAAGTAACAGGAAGCTATGCAGCGTTATGTATAAATCATACAAAACCACCACATTAACTTATCACATGGTTCTCTCTAACTAAGTGAAGAACTAAACTCTAGCAAACATGTACTCTCAGCTTACTTCTAACTCATAAAGAAGCATATTCTATGTTTCTAGTTAAGTACTCATACTTATGATATTTGTATTTAGCTTGCCTTACTATCACACCAAAAGTGGTTACTTATGCCGCAGTAGTGTACTCAAGGTCCTAGATACCTACTTTAGGCAATTCCTAACTATTGGAATGCTTAAAGACTAGAACTTCTATAATATCTCCATGCCAAGTCCATTCATGCATCACTAACTCCACTTTCTCTCTTAGGAGCAACTCATGCACTATGGCAAGTGATTATTTTCAACTGAACTCAACTTACTTGTATCTAGTATACCTATCATCATCACCTCATATGTGATACTAAATGCAACTCTATGTTGTCTAAGGGTCTAGATACCTACCTATGACAATTCATTACTCTTGGTTACACTAACGTCTCTCACTTTCCCATATATGCAAGATGGTCTTTCTCTCTTAGAAATACCCCTATTAGTATCTCAACACACTCTACAAGGCATATAAAAAAGATCCTAACAAGTAGGGAAACTCAATTCATCAAAATAAGATTTCTGGTGAATTCTGCTCTAGGCGCTCACTACCCAACACCTGGGCGCTGGCTGGGCAGAGACATGCCCTGTTCTTGCTCTGCGACTGGCACCTAAGCGCTCAACACTAGATGCCTGAGCGCTCAACTTCCAATGCTTGAGCATTGGTTGCATAGCTCAAAATTTGTAGATTTCTGGTTACTGTTCCATTGGAACATAACTAATAATCACATATTTGATACATTAATAAACCCTCATTTTTAGTCATTTACACTCTCTATATACTTAATTGATTGAGTTTGATTATGTTTTGTAAGTTTGGACTCAAATTGGAATTAATTGAATTTTTTAACATAATTTATGTCTTACATTGTTTCTGTATTTGGGTTATATCTTGGGATGTAGGTGGCCAAATGAGGTGAATATGGTGGCATTTTAAAGATAAGAGAGAGCTCTATAACTTTCATAAGACCTGAAAGGCCTAATTACACGATTAAATAACTTAAATTAGGGTTGAAGCAAGAACTAGAGTGTTGTTCTTGACAGCTTAACCTATGTATACTGTTCATGCCATATTTTGGGCTAGAGGTTGTCAAATGGGCTGAAATTTTGATTCTAAATAGTTGAGACCTATATCTACAACTTTCATGTTGAATATGTTTCCAGAATCTGAGGCCTAATGGGTGATATTGGGCTTGCAAGTTAGAACAGAGGAACTGCAACTGGGCCTGAGCAATGTGCAGTAATTTGAACGTATCTGGAGTTATAGAAATGATATTGGACTAAACTAAATCCATTTGAAAGCTAAGATCCAGGCTTACAACTTTTATGAAGACCACATTACTTCATTCTGACGCATTCAATGACTTCAGAGCTGAATGATTTTAGAGATAAAGAATCTTTATAATTTTTCACTCACCAAAAGTCATTTGACATTTTCCACTCATTTTTCACTCATCCACTCACTAATGACTCAGCCCCCTTGTCATTTTGTATCTCTAATCCTCTATAAAATGGAGCTTTAGCAGATTATTGAAGGTGTTAGGTGTTAGGTACCAAAATGATGTTAGTTTGTTACTAGGTTTTCTTGTAGTAATTTTCCTTTGTTCTAAATTAAAGTCATGTTCTTCTTCGTCTTTTTCTCTCTTCCTTTCTTCTTGTCTATGAGTAACTAAGTTTCATTTTGCTTGGGTGAAAGGGTAAAGCTCTTGGTAATAAATTAATGTTAGATTAATTTCTCTTTTGTGCTTAAATAATATATTTTCAAGTGGTCATTATATGTATTGTATTTTATTTCCAATTAATTTAAAAACCCTCCTTGTAAAGTGGAGTTCTTGATTTGTTGTAGACAAGAGATTGACACAATGAATGCTTGAACCCATTTACAAGTGGTGGTGCTAGAAACTCTCCTTATAAAGTGGAGATCTTGATTTGTTGTAGATAAGATTTTGGCAATATGAATGTTTGATTCCATTTATGAGTGGTGGTGTTAATAGATGATTAAAGGAATCATAATATAATTACGTATATAATTTTTAATGAACTTTGACCGTTGTATTTTCCGATTGGAACCTCCGTTATGTGTGAATTCTAATTGAGTTATAAAAGAATTAATCTTGTCCTTAATTTATTTACCAAGAGTGGATCTCCTAACCCAAGTAATTCCTTTTTATTTGTGACCAAGTTTTATCACATTTATTGTTGTAACAAAATATTTACTTTACCTTAATTAATTTTTCTTTATCAAGTCTTTGTGGTTCGACCTTGGACTCACCGAGAATTTATTACTTGAGATAACCTGCACTTGGGTTTGTAACTTAACTTTTAACCCCGTATCAATAACCAATTTCAATCACTCAAAATCAATTTCTATGCAGTTTCTAGCACTACTAACATTATCTAAAAATGTTGTAACACTTATACAACTCATTAGCTTACTTAATCATGGATTAATGGTTAAAATCATAATCTCACAAACTTAACTCCTATGTTCCAACTTAAGGAACTAAACAAATTGGTCCAAAGACCAATTCATCTATCTTGAATCTAACAAGCTGAAAATAGCTAAATTCAACCAATGGAAACAAAAACTGAGTAAGAAAACAGTTTTTTGCTTCTCAAAGTCTATTTTCTCCATTTATGCGACCTAGCTCCTACCATAAAATTGATGAAGGAGAAGATGAGATTTGAGATTGGAATCTCCTACCTCTTGTAAATGATCTTCAAGCGTTAAAGTCTCCTTGGACCTTCCGTTTCTTCATTTCCCTTTTCTCTCTTTTCTTAGTTTCTCTCTTCTATTTGCTACTCTAAACCATGGGAAAGGAAAAGAAATAAGGAATCAAAGTCCAACTTTGGCACTTAAGCCTAAAACTGGAACTTTATATCTACTAAGGACACTTGAGTTATGCTAAATCAAGTTTCCTAACTTCTAAAAACTTTAGAATGAATACTAGGATTCATCTAAATCGTTGTTTCACCAAGACTCTATTTTTTCATATCTGCTACTAGTTAATCCAGAATTAAAACCCATAACCAGTATGCCTAAAAATACCAAACTAACTCTAATTACTCTCAAATTTTAACTACATCCTCTTCCACTTATTTGTGACTTAGAAACAAACTCTCTAGGTTTATTTCCTTCAACTTAGCAATTTATGCTACTATCTAAGTCATTTTAGGCTACTTTTCACACTCTGGGTTACAATAAAGTGCCTAAACTAACTCAGTTTGTCATAAAACTTAACTGACATATTAATCAAGTAATATGCTATCTTTGTACCCATTTATAAGTCTAACATGTTTTTTGAGATGTTACAAAAAGCAGAGGAGATCTCCATCAATAGGATAAGCAAGAAACCATAATAGTGAGTCTAACGCTACATCTTGACCAAAAACCTAAAAGTAATAAGTTTATGAGTCTTCCTACTTATATACTCTTCATGTAATCAATTTTTTACCAATATAAGACTTTAACACTCACGCTTGAATTTCTAACATTCTCCTCCTCAAGTGTGAGTCCCAACATTAGTATACTCCCCCTCAAGCGTATAGTTGTCAAAATAGGCCGACTGGCTCAAATGGGCCGGGCTATTTTCTAGCCGGGCCAGATCGAGCTATGTGAGTTTCAAGTTGACATTTTATTATCCCAACCCGTCCCTATGTAATGTTAATGGGCTGACCCAGCCCAGCCTGACCCATTACGGGTCGACCCATTCAGGTTGGGCTAATTTGGGTTATTTTAAATTTTGTGTTCACTTTTGCTAGTCTTGCCCACCTATTTTGTCAGGCTATTCGAGCCGACCCATCGGGTTTGGCCCATTTTGACGGCTCTACTCAAGCGAAAGCAATTTCAAGTATTCACGGGGTTACCAACCAAGACCTAAGTCTTGTTAATGTGCTCCACAACATGGGTTAGAGTCAAATCAGAGCACCAACCACCGTCTCCAAATAATCGACCCAGACGAACCATTGGCTCTAATACCACTTATTGGGCCATAGGGGGAGCCCACAAGAAGGGGAGATCTCTATTAATTAGCTAAGCAATAAACCACATTAGTGGGTTTGACGTCACATCTTGACCCAAAATCTTAAGGCAATGAGTCTATGGGTCTTCCCACTTATATACTCTTCACTTAACCCATTCTTTACTAATATGAGATTTCAACACTCACATTTAAATTTCTAACAACATTCACTCTATTCCCTATTAAAGCTTCAATGAAGATATCTGCTAATTAATCTCCAATTCAGACATGCTTTAACAAAATCAACCTTTGTTAGAGCTTTTCCCAAACAAAGTGGCAACCCACTTCTATGTGTTTCGTTCTTTCATGGAATACATGGTAATTAACAATATGTATAGCAACTTGGTTATCACACCATATCTCCATAAGATAAGAGATCATAATACCAAGTCCTTTCATTAAATGAGATATTCACATATGTTTACATGTAACTTGAGTCATTGCCTTTACTTAGATTCAACACTAGAAAGAAAAATAACATTTTGCTTCATACTCTTCTAAGATACGAGATTGCCACCAATAAAGATATAATACCCAGTTGTGAACCTCCTGTCAACTGGTGATCTTGCCAAATTTGTATAAGAGAATCCCTTTACTTTGCAGATACCTTGATCTTGATGGATAACCCCATGACTTGGTGCTTCGTTAAGATATTTCAGAATGTGAACAACTGCATCCGAATGTGTAGTTCAAGGTGATGACATAAATTATCTAACTACACTCACTGAGAAGGCAATATCTAATCATGTCACACTGAGATAGCTCAATTTTTCCACAACTCCCATATATCTATCTGGGTTTTCCAACAAATCTCCATCCTCATTACTCAACTTCACATTAGCTATCATAGGAGTATCAGAGGGCTTACAATCTATAAGTCCAGTATCTATTAGGAAATCTAGCACATATTTCCTATGGGAAAGGAAAATCCCCTTCTTGTTTATTTTATATACCTCGATCCCAAGAAAATATTTTAGCTCCTCCAAATCTTTCATCTAAAACTGGCTATGAAGAGAAGTTTTAAAAGTGTTAATACTCAAACTATCATTACCTGCTATCACAATATCATCAACATATACCACTAGAAGAATGCACCTGGATCTAGTTTGTTAGTAAAACACTAAATGCATGTACAACCAAAGATACGAGAAGAGACCAAGAATAGGGTAACATTAACAGAAACCAAGAACTTACCCAAAGTTGGAGAGAAATAATGATATCCCTTTTGATGATGAGAATAACCAAGGAAGACATATTTGAGAGAGCAATGATCAAGTTTAGTAATATGAGGCCATACATCTTGAATAAAGCATGTACAACCAAAGATACGAAGAGGTAGAGGAAACAAGATGTGAGAGGGAAACAAGATAGAGTATGGAATAACAACATCAAAGACAGAGGAGGATAGATGATTAATCAAGTAACAGGCGTTAGCCACAGCCTCAAACCATAAAACTTTAGGGACACACATATTAAATAACAAGGCCCAAACTGTTTCAAGCAAATAATGATTCTTACATTCTTTCACCCTATTTTGTTGTGGAGTAACAATGCAAAGAGGATTGACGGATGATACCATGCTGTGAAAGAAAAGTAAAAAATGTAGCAGAGAAATATTTTTTAGTATTGTCACTACCTAAGATACAAATTGGGCACCCAAGTTTAGTTTTAACTTCAACACAAAAAGTAGGGAACATAGAAAATAATTGAGAACAATGTTCATAAAAATAAATCCAAGTTAGTTGAGAGTAGTCATCAACAAAAGTAACACAATGTTTAAAACTAAGTTTCAAAGTCATAGAACATGGATCCTAAACATCAGAGTGAACTAACTCTATAGGGGAGGCAACCCGCTTATTGATCCTAAGTAAATAAGATACCTTTCGATGTTCGGTAAGCTAACATAACTTTCATTCTAAGTAGGATAGAGACTGTAAAGAGCGACATAATTTCTTTAAGGTCACCAAAGAAGGATAACCAAACCAAGAATGAAATAGAAGAATAGAAGCGTCACGTGCACTAACACAAGCAATAAAGAGTGGCACAGATTGTGAGGTATCCAAGATGTATAAGCCACCAGACTCATGACCTCTACCAATAATCTACTTCATCCCAATATCCTGAAAGACACAATAAGAAGGATAAAAATGAATAGTACAATTCAAGGGATGAGTAAGTTTACTAACAGATAACAATTTAAAGGTAACTTAGGTAAACATAAAATTGAGGATAAAGTCAAAGACTCAGTGGGGTGAGCAATTCCATACCACAAGTGGTAGTAGTGGAGCCATTGGCTAACATGATATTAGATAACGAAATGGAAGGATTATAGGAAGAAATAATACCTATATCACTAGTCATAATTTGTTGCTCTTGAATCAATGATTTAGTGGCGAGAGGTGGTTGAGAGAAAAGTTGTAGGATTTCCTGTCTAGGCTAATGTGACAATAGCAAAACGTTGAGACCAGTATTATTAATGGCGAATGGCAGTTCATGGCAAAAAGCCAAAAATCTACCATACAAATATGGCGGATGGTGTTGCAATAAATGGTGGAAGCAGGGCGACTATATTAAAAATAATAATAATAATATATACAAAAAATTAAAAATTAATAACATATATCAAGAACAATAAAATTCACCAAAATTATAACATAATCAAAGTCAAATTCAAGAAGAACATAGCATAATCAGCCTATCAAAGGCATAAGTCATAAGACACATAACATAAGGTCACTAAAAAGTAGAAAGTACTCATCAAGTAACAACATCAACAAATTGACACAAATCTAGACAATGATAAATTAAAAATCTGTTCCTCCTTCTCCTCAACATAGTCATCACTCTCATTGTCTTCTAGTGTGGTAAATTCCTCTTCTTCTCCTTTCGATTCCTCAGAATCAATTTCTTCTAATTCTTCTTTTGATTCCTTAAGATTGTGTTCAAATTCTATTTCTTAATCTTTAACCACCACCTCATTTCCTTTTGAGGTTGAAGTTGCAATTGCCGAACCTTTCTTTGAAGCTCTTGCAACTGCTGCACCACTTGAGCATTGTTTTCTTTTTCTTGTTTGCAACCTAGTATTTGTTCTAGGCTCTCCAACCCCTGAAGCCTTATAAAAAATTTCCCAATCTAGAATGTCATCACCTCCAAATACCAACTCATTCCCAGCATCATTTTAATTATTCATATCTCTAATCAGCTACTTATTACACTTATCAATGTCATTGAGTGAGATTGGGTCAATTTCATCCTAAGATTGTAACATTGATGGAGTGCTTAATTATATTTCACATACACTAAGTTATGCAATATTTGATACTCAAGCCTATTTCTCTTCTTTGTATGAATATGCACATTAACATAATGAAAAAAATATTTAATTATAACTACACAATAGAGTACTAGGATAGAATGCTAGACAAAAGTGAAAAAATGATAATTACAAGCTTAAAGACACTCCAGTGACACTCGCAGCCAAATGCACTACGTATCAAGGTCAAAATCTTAATGGTCAATTGCTACAAGGTTGGAGATGATTGTCCATATATGCGCCACCCTTAAGCTACAAAGTACAAAGTCATAAATTATAAGCTTAGGGCTTAAAATTGTAGGAGTTAGAGGAATTTATATGACTACAAGTCTAATGCTTATTCTTAGACTCTCGCTTGATGCAAAGGTCTTCCTTTGTGATATTCCAAAAACATCACCTAGATGAATTTATATGACTACAAGTCTAGTGCTTATTCTTAGTTTCTCACCTGATGCAAGGGTCTTTGTAACACCCTCCCTAGGGCGTCACATTTTAAAATAAAAACTTAAACCAATTATAATTATTTTATAAAAGCTTGAGTTTCAAAATACAAATTTTAAAATTTCTTTTTCACAGAAATATAAACTTACCAAAAATTAAGAGTAACAATGAAATTAGATTGAACTGATTAACATACATATGCCATATACATCACAAAATAATCAACAATAAATTAAAACATGAAAATTACAGACTCAGAGCTTGCAGTAGTAAACCCAAAGAAAGTTACTACTAATAGCATGGTAATAACACTAACGAGAAAAACCCAACCTAACTTGTCCTGATTCTTCACCAACTGCATCCTATTGAAACTTGGAAGATTACTTTTGGCATTTGTCACCATCTTCAGAATATTGTCTCCAATAAGCCTCAAAATACGCTTCGCCTACTACACGAATTTAAACAATACAAACCAAACAAAACAATACAATAAAGAGGTGAGATCCCCTTTCACCTTTACTAGTAAGGTAGCAAAGAATGATACGAATGACTAGATCATTCCATACACACAGTCAATACATGAATTTAGTCATATTATCGATTTACAATTAATTCTAATAAGCATATATTGTAATCGAATAAACCACAATAACATTACCGGGATAGATATAACAATTCACACTATATAAAATGCCATAACAATAAATCATAATAATATAGAATAAAGATTAAATGCAATATCAACATATAATATCCCAAATAAAAGATCATAGGTAAACGATCACGAGATAAAAGATAATAATGTACCACTTATAAACATATACAATGTGACACAATCCTACTCCATGGAGCTACAACACACACAACGATATCGAGAGAATGAGTTGAGACTTCTATTAGTCTTGCCCACCAATCCAAATATTGACCTTGTCAAAACTTTGTGTCTATAGCTTTGCTTACCCCGACCTACTATTGACTTTGTCAAAACTTTGTGTCTATAGTCGACCGTTGTGATTGCTATTGCAATGTCAATACTTTGTGTCTATAGCCCACGAAAAATAAACATAATGGCATAGCATACAACCCGGACACAATAGTCAATTAATTGTATACTACAGCAATTCGATAGTCCTCTCAAAACTTGATTAAGGATAGTGTCTGTCGAGATCATAAGTGTGTTATCACGCACCAAGACCTGATGAGCTACTTCTCGTCCACATATGGAATAGTGCACACTATGAACTCCAAGTCCATATCGAGACTGAACACACTATACCTATCACATCGACAACACGATGTTATTCATCTCGTCAATCAAATCACCAATTTGGCACGACTCAATGCATGAACAAAGCAATAATTACCAAAATATCCTCAGGTTTCAATTATTTATATAAGTGTCATCAATTTCCAATTATTTACAAAAATACCATCAAATCTCCATCATTTACAAAAACGCCACTAAACTTCCATTATATACAAAAATGCCATCAAACTTTTCATTATTTACAAAAATGCCATCAAACTTTAAATAATCACAAAAACACCCTCAGATTTCAAATAATATCAAAAACGCCCTCAATAGCGAAAATAATTACGTAAATGCCTCAATGACATAAATCTCAAAATACAAGACGCTCCCACTTGGCGCACTATCTTTTCATAAAACCAAATCACAATACGCACCCACTTGGGCGCAACATAACTTCTCATATATCTGGGTTCACCACATTGGCCCAATAGTAAAATTTGCTGTTTTTGTCAATCGCGTAGAAATTTTATTTTATTTTCAAAATCTTGTCGTTTTCACAATATATATCACATTTCCAATCGCGTAAATATAATTTTGTTGTTTCCTCAATCGCGTAATAATTTTATATCATTTTCTCAATCGCATAAGCTTTTTAAATCATTTTCTTTTCCATTTTCCTCAAATAAAAGTTTTTGACTAATAAACAAAATTATTAAGTAATTTAAAACCATTTAAAATATTTTTCAAGCTCTTGTAAAATATTTCAAATTAATGTATAATCTTTGTAAATACTAACAATACTTTTAAATTAGTTTCTAAAATTCAATTCGACCATTTCATTTTTAATAATCAAAACATTTTGATAAAATTTCCTTTAACATGCTTACTTACCTTAGATTATTTAGAATCCAATTTTTCTCACTTTTTGGCATGTTGGCTGAAATCTCATAGTATAAATAAAATTCCAAAAATTCATTTCTTTGTTTTAATTCACTTGAATTCACTTGATATTCATTAAAAACATTGTAAATCACCTTAATTCCTTCCATTCAATGGTATAATCGAACCTAGGGTTTTGCATTCTTTGGAATGCTCATGCATTTCTAACATTATAATAACACATACAATACATATGCCACATATTTCAACACTACAGGCATGCAAAATATTCTAAAGCTATAATCATGCATATAAAAATAAATAAATCACTAACCGAAAAACACTTAAATAATCAAATAATTAACACAAGCCACAACAATTCAAACCACCACAATTACACAAACCGAATCCTCATGGATTCTTCATACACAGACAAAAACATTCCTCACCACCAACACATGGTTGATGAGGGTAATCTCCCTCTTACCTCTTGAAGACAATTTTAATCGGTAAGATTTCCTCCTTTTCCTCTAAGTTTCGTCCAAGCTCCAAAACAATTCCTAAAATTCTCAAACAATTAGTAAAAACTCATACAAGGTTAAATATTGAAAAACCATGGAACAATCATGGTTAAAAATTTTAAAAATCAAAATTTAAATTAAAGAATCCAAACTTACCCTTGAGGAAACAAGAAAAATGATGGATTTTGAACTAGATAGAATAGGATTTTGGCAAGATCTTGTGAAGAAAAAGTGTTTAAAATATGGTTTTGATTTAAGAAAGATGAAGAGGAAAAATTATGGAGGTTTGGTTATGTGGGTGAAGAGCATGACCGAATAGTGAGAAAGAAATAGAAGAAGAAAGATGCTTGGGGTCTTGGTGTTTTTGGAGAGAAAATGGAAGACTTGTACATAGAGAAGGGTGAAAATGAAAATGAAGAAAGCCTCCCCAAAGAGCTGCTGCCGTGAGGTCTTTTTGGGTGAGTTTAAGTGATTTAATCACATGCAAACTATCCTAACCCTCCATTCCTTCAATGGTTGAGATGAGGTCTTTATTGTAGTGCTTAAGAAGCTTGTAAAACTTGTCCAATAAGCCCCTAAAGGCTGCTGCCCAACCGTATCCTCCAAGTCCATTTTAAGTATTTAATTTGTTTTAATTACATGTTAGTCAATTAGGAAAATTTATTTGGTCAAATATCCTAATTAAATCCTAATTAGCATTTTAATCTTATGACTAATATATCTAACATATACTAACATATATCATAACCTTTAATTAATATTAGTATATCTAATTAACATTTAGATTATAATTAGTTAAGAATTAAACTAGTCTACTTAATTATTTATCTAATTACATAACTAATTAATTAGACACATAATTACATATTTTATAATCTCTAAACAATATTAGCACATCTAATTAATATTTAGATTATGATTATTTTATAACTAAACTAGTTTAATTAGTTTACAAATTAAGTAATTAATCTAGTCAAACTAAGCTTAATTAATTACTAATCCTAAAGTCAAACCTACAACTTTTGACTTAATCCTAGCCATTGATTCATCTTTAAATCCTATCCATTGATCAAATCCATGGTCATCTTCAAAGTTTATCCATCAAGATTCAATCCTAGTCATTCATCAAATCTATGGTCATTATTCAAGCTTATCCACCAAGATTCAATCCTAGCCATTCATCAAATCTATGGTCATCATTCAAGCTTATCCACCAAGATTCAATCTAATGGTCCAAAATGGTCAAGCCACTTTTGTTGACTTCTCTTTATTAGTTTGACTTCTAGGTGTCTTATTTCTATTGGTCCAAGTTTCTTGTTTCTATTGGTTACTTTATTTATACGTGGGTCCCCACACAAGATTCGGTCCCATGTCAAAATTTATATTGAGTAATAAAATAATACTAAAAATTATTTTATCGCACGATTAAATTCTAAAAATTACTTAAACTAATTTATATATCAATCAATTGGGTTTAGTAAGATCCCCAACTCTAATTAATTAAAATAATATTTTTCGACAGAAAAATTATTATTTTCTGTCCTGAGCAAATCTCACAAAAAGTCCAAATAAAATCACAGACAGTAATATCAAACACTGTACCATGTAGAAAAACCAAAAACAGTACATTCGGGATGAAATGGTCATTTTTCCATTTTTCCCCATCACGAAGCAAAACACTCAAAACGGTCAAATAAAATAACAGACAGTATTATATGTCTGTATTTCATACAGAAAAACAAGAAATAGTAAAATAAGGATACATCGGTCTTTTACCCAAAAATTGGGGTGTTACAGTCTTCCTTTATGACATTGCAAAAATATCGTCAAAGAGGTCTCCAACAATCTTGTAAATTGGTAGCTCATATAGGATTTTTTGTTGCACCTCTAGGCTAGGTACCAACCTCTTAATGCAGTCATAAATGTCATTTATAACCTCCAAATTGAACTCAATTTGAGGATTAGCATAGAAGAACTCTAGGTTCAAGAAGTGACGAGTCGTATGTAATGGGTGATGAAGCTGGCAAGTCCATCTATCATCAATGATGGGAAATACATCTTTGTATTTGCTTTCATTATTTTTTAATGATTTCATGATAGCTTCCTTTACTATGTCCATTTCTTCGTAAATATATCCTATGCATGGTTTTCTCTCACTGTCAATAAGCTTAAGAACTTGAACAAGAGGAGCCATAATTTTAAGGGTCTAAACCACATGGTTCCAAAAAAGAATGCCTTAATACAAATTCAGTTGCCTTCTTCCCTTTGGCATCCTTAGACAACTTGTTACTCAACCAATCATCTGAGGTGAACATTCTTCTAAGGTTGGCTTTTTCTTTATGAATCTTTTCCAATGAAAGAAATGATGTAGCAAAGCGTGCAACTACGTGTCTTACTAATTCTCTCTTATTTGTGAAATGTCTCAAAATGTTTAAGGTGCTTGAATTGCTACAGATGAAGCCAACAAGTGTGATTTCCTTTTGGATTATCTTCTTTACTAGAGGAAGCTTCCCAATGTCTTCTAACATTAAATCTATGCAATGGGTAGCACAAGGAATCCAAAAAAGATGTTTTCTTTTTTCTTCCAACATCTTGTCAGGTAAAACATAATTGCTTCCATTATCAGTTATGACTTGAACCATGTTCTCCTCTCTAATCTCATCCATAAGAGAATTTAACAACTTAAACAACTTTTTATAGGTATTCAAAAATTCAAAAGCATCAATAGACCTCACAAACTTTGTCCCGATTGAAGAGTTCACCAAGAAATTAATCAAGCTTCTTTCTTTCTTATCAATCCATGCATCTGACATAATGGAGCAACGATGTTTTGCCCATTGAACATTATAACCCTTCAAAAAAAAATTTGTGTACTCAAGTTCTTTGTTAAGGCACACCACTCTAGCCTCATGAAAAGTCATTGGCTTCAAACTCAGACCATAGGCTCCAATAGCTTCAATTATATAGTGAAAGCCTTTGTAGTTGATAGCATTGAATAGAATTCCAACTTGGTACATCCACCGAGCTATATATTGATTAACTCTAACCCATGCTTCTTTGTCACAAGACTCCCTTATGCTAGTTTGCCTCAACTTTTCCTTTTTCCTTTGTTCAATGGCAGTTTCAGGTTTTTGGCAATATAAATCCAATGATCCTTTCATGGTAGTCTTCTTCTTCCTCCCACGGGCAGTTGGTATATCATCTCTTAGCCCTTCGCCCTTCTTCTTCTTCACCCTTACCAAAACCCAAATTTTCAAGGTCATGAACCCTCACATCTTCAATTCCCAATTCAACATTGTATGGCTTCATTTTACCACTAAAATGTGCTCACAAGTCTTCTCTAGTTTCATTGGGACATTTTGGGCAAGCTTTGACATTGCATTTCTTTCCTATGAGATGTTGTCTTTATCTAGTGATGCTTCCCTTGGTGGTAATCTTGTCATAATAATTGCAAACCAAATCATTGGTCTCATTTTCCACTAATGGATGATAATAATTCTAGCCTAGATTAGTCCTATTAGTAGATCTTGATGAAACTTGGGATGATCCTTTGGTTGCCATCACCCTAAATCAAATAAAGAATGTAGAAACGAAATTAAAACCAGTGGGAGAATTACAGAGCATGTACAAAAAGAACATAACAATGGGTGGGTACTGGGTAAGGAAAACAACAAAGTAGGTGGGTAAGAAAAACACCAAAGTGGGTGGGGGAAAGAAAAATAACACCCTATGAGCTTTTAGCACAGTGGACAATGGCTGTTAATGGGTGGGTGGTTGATAAAAATTAAAAAAAATAGAGAACTTCAATTACCTAGAGATTTGTAGAAGAAAGAAATAGAGATTGTGTGGTGTGAAACTGACTGAAGAAGACAGAGACACATCAACAATGACTAATTGGGAAAGATAGGTGCATCGATCGTGATTGGACAGTGAATACGAGGTGCGCTGGAGTGTGGAGAAAACAAGCTGGAACAGAGGCTCAATGTGGGTAGAAAATGGTTTAGGGCCCGATGTTATCGTCTTTTTATCAGAAATTAGAAATGAAACACACTTAAAAGTCCTAAAATACCCCATATTTAAAAAAATCCTAAAATACCCTAGAAACCCACCATTTAACCATAGCAGCTGCCATACCGCTATACCACCGCACTGCCATCTTCATGATCAAGGTGTTGGATAGTTATAATTTAACGGTTAGATCGATAAAAAATAGTATTTTTTAAGAAGTTATTAAGTAGTATAAATATGTCAAGTCTTATCCTAGTGTAAGTTGATCCCTTCTTTTCCCATATATATATATATACATATATACATACATATATATATATATATATATATACATATATATATCTTCATGTGAAGATTATTTATTAACTTGCACATTTTGTTTTGGACTAAAACCCCAAAAGTTACTTTTAAGAATAACTTAAATTTATTAACATTGTGATCATTTGCACTTTACTTATTTATGAAGAAAGAGAGTAGAAGAGTTCGATTTTATTGAAGAAAGAGAATTTAAAATTATTATTAACTTTACTCATTATTATTAATTTTTATTTTTAAAATATTTTATATTTGTGATTTATAAGTTAAAAACGCCCCAAAATGTGTAGGTTACTTGTACAATAAATCAAATATATATAATATTTTAATATTAAAAATTGATAAAAATGAATAAAGTTAGTAATAAAATCATATTCTCTCTTCATTAAAATAAAATACAAGTATTCTCTTTATTTATTAAAATTAGACTCTTCTATTCTTTCTTCATAAATGAGTGAAAATTTAAATGACCAAAATACCAATAAGTTTACGTTGTACTTAAAAGAAACTTTTAGAGTTTTTGTCTATAATAAAATGTAAAAGTTGGCTTCTAGTGCTCATGTACTGATTCAACCCAACTGCTGCATTGGTTATTAATCAAATAATATGAATTTAAAGATGAAGGAGGACGAAGAAATAGTAGATATTGACAACAAAAAATAGGAGAACAAATAACGAAGACTGATAGGAAGCTTTTCACAAATTAAGTCATGATATCCTTCTATGTTTTCTTGAAAAAAGATTAGATGTAAATGAATAGTCATAACAACCTTTGTTGTTGATACAAAGTGAAAATTTAGAAACAAAGGAAAAACAAGATACAAATAGAGCATATAAAAACCACTTGACAAGTTGATTGCTGATAGAGTACTCCTCCCACATACCAAATTCTCAAATTATTACAAACACTAGTGTTAGTGTTGAGATTAACGAGATTCATTAATAAGGTTCCATGGAATGATTCATGTATACTAGAATTTATTAGATTCATGTACATAGGGAGTAAGCTATCTTATTAATTATCTTGTAAATTGTAATTCTCATGTATATATAGATCACACCTGCTGAGTATTTTTTCACTCAAGCAATTCAGAAATCCCCTCTAAGTGGTCTAATATTCAAGTTGGTATCAGAGCGGGTTGATCCCGCTCCTACTCTTCATCTACGTTACTGTTCTAGCCGCTGTCAAGGCTGGAACCTCATCCAAAGTCCCCTCATCTGTCAGAGTGAGGGCCCCAAACATCTCAGCCGGCCATTTTTGGTTGTTCCCCAAAAGTCCAGCCGCTAGAAAGTGCCCCACGCGCCGACACCCATCTGCTCAACATTTGGCGCATGTAAGCCACACGTTGCCTTCCCGTTGCTAGATTTAATAGCCGCTAGTCTTGTTATGCTCGTCGGACCTCCTGAGTCTATTCAAATGGTCATCTGCTCAGTTTGTCTCTGTTTGGCTACCGGGTCTTGGAGCCCACCTCCGTTCGTCCTCCATTGCCACTATTTGTCCATGTTTGGTTTTTTATTCAATGGATCATAATATTTTGTCAGATGCTGAATATAAGGAATATCTTCAGTTCAAGGCAGCATAACAGAATTCATCTTCAGCAGCTGTAGTTTATACTGTTAATTCTACAGTTTGTCTCTCTCATTCCTCGCTTGTTGAATCCTGGATTTTGGATTCTGGTTCTTCCGATCACATAACTAGTAATCCTTCTCTTTTCTCAAAAATATCATAACCTAAAAATTCACACTACATCACTCTTGTCGATGGCTCCAAGGCAAAAGCCAAAGGCATTGGTCAAGCCACACCTCTTCCCTCCTTGCCATTAAACTCTGTTCTCTTTATTCTTGATTGCCCCTTTAATCTAGTTTCCATTAGTCAACTCACTTGTAATCTTCATTGTTCCATAACCTTTACTGCCAATTCTTTCTCTATACAGGATCGGAGTACGGGACAGACGATTGGTATAGGATTTGAATCACATGGTTTCTACTATTTTCAACCTCCATCTTCAATTGCTTGCACCGTAGCTGATTCACCGAGTCTCCTTTATCATTGTTTAGGTCATCTAAATCTAAATAAACTAAAGAAAATGGTCCCTCATCTTTTCCACTTACAATCTCTGGAATGTGAGTCATATCAGCTTAGTAAACATATTTGATTTTCTTTTCCAAGCTTAGTTCATTGTAAAGAGACTTCTCCCTTTGCTCTTGTCCATTCAAATATTTGGGATCTTAGTCGAGTCAATTCTATCTTAGGCTATAGGTACTTTGTTACTTTCATTGATGACTTTTCAAGATGCGCTTGGATCTTTTTAATGAAGCAAAGTTCAAAGTTGTGTACTATTTTTTAGAACTTTTACAATAAAATTCAATCCCAATTTGGACATCCTATTCGCATCTTGCATAGTGATAATGCAAAAGAATACTTTTCTGCTCCCTTTAATCATTTTATGGCTTCTCATGGCATAATTCATTAATCCTTTTATCTGCATATACCACAACAAAATAGTATTGCTGAAAGAAAGCATCGCTATATTATTGAAACTGCTCATATCCTTTTGTTACATGCCAATGCACCTTTAAAATTTTGGGGTGATACCGTACTCACTACTGGTTTCTTGATAAATCAGATGTCATCCTCTACCTTGAATAACAAAGTACCTCATTCATTGTTGTTTCCTCAAGACCCACTTTTCACAGTTCCCCCACGTGTCTTTGGTTCTACTTGCTTTGTACATGATCTCACACTAGGTATTAATAAATTATCTGCTCGTGCTGTCAAGTGTATTTTTTTTAGTTATTCTCATGTACAGAAATGATACATATACTATTCTCCTTCTACTCATCATTTCTACATATCTGCTGATGTCACCTTCTTTGAGGATATATCTTATTTCACTACTTCGGTGACATTAGATTCTGTCTCCCAGGTATTACCTATTAATTTTCCCATTCCACTTGTTACTGATTCTTCAGTATCAGATTTGTCAGGGTCTTCTTCTCCATTTGTTTCTCCTACTTATTGTCCTCTTATTACTTATTAGCATCGTCCTCGCTAAACACAATTGGAGGAAGTTACCATTGAAGAGATAGGTCATTCATCTTCTGGTCTAATCTCTAAACCTACTCTAGATCCACCTGCATCTCTTACCTATAGCTCTATGCAAAGGTACACGGTCTACTTGTAACCCTCATCCAATTTATAATTTCTTAAGTTATCACTAGTTTTCTCCTTTCCATTATGCCTTTGTGTTTGCTATTTGCTCTGTTTCTATTCCTAAAACTGTCCAGGAAGCACTCTCTCATCCAGGATGGTGACAGGCTATGATTGACGAGATGACAACTTTCGAATCCAATAACACTTGGACACTTGTTCCCTTTTCTTCAGGGAAATCTACTATTGGTTGTCGTTGGGTGTTCGCTATCAAAGTGGGCCCAGATGGTTAGATTGATCGGTTGAAAGTCCATTTAGTAGCTAAAGGCTATACTTAGGTATTTGGGCTAGATTATGGTGATACTTTCGCCCCAGTTGCAAAAATGGTCTCTATTCATTTATTCTTATCCATGGCTGCCATGCGTCGCTGGCTTCTGCATTAGTTGGACATTAAAAATGTATTCTTTCACGGTGATTTAGAAGAGGAGGTCTATATAGAGCAACATCTTGGGTTTGTTGCTTAGGGGGAGTCACGTGGATATGTTTACAGGTTACATAAGGCCTTATACGGCCTCAAGCAGAGCCCTTGAGCTTGGTTTAGTAGATTTAGTGCAATCCTTAAATAATTCGGCATGATCCGTAATGGGGCAGACCACTCTGCGTTTTATAAACATTCTCCCTATAATCAGTGCATTTATCTTGTTGTTTATGTAGATGACATTGTCATTACAAGGGATGATCATGATTGCATCAAATGCCTCAAGGAGCATTTGTTTCAACATTTCCAAAGCAAAGATTTGAGACGATTACAATACTTTCTTAGAATTGAAGTAGCTCAATCTAGCACTGGTATTGCTATATCTCAGAGGAAGTATGCTCTTCATATTTTGAAGGAAACATGAATGATAAATTATAAATCGGTTGACACTCCTATGGATCCTAATGTTAAAGTTATGCTAGATCAGGGGGAGCCCTATTCAGATCTAGGAAGGTATCAGAGACTAGTAAAGAAGTTGAATTATCTTACTATGACCAGGCTAGACATTTCTTTTGCTATTAGTGTTGTTAGACAATTTCTTAACTCTCCCTGTAACAATCATTGGGATGCAGTAATTCGAATCTTGAGATATATTAAAGGTTCTCTTGGATGAGGGTTGGTCTATAAGAATAGAGGTTATACTGATATTACTGCTTACATAGATACAGATTGGCCTGGTTGTCTAAGTGATAGGCGATTTACCTCAGGTTACTGTGTTCTTGTTGGAAGCAATCTTATCACATGAAAGAGCAAAAAGCAAAATGTTATCACTAGATTGAGTGCAGAAGTAGAGTATCGAGCTATGACTCTTACTATATGTGAACTCATATGGCTAAAGCGACTTCTTTTTTAGTTAAAGTTTTGTAAAATAGTGTCTATGAGTCTTATTTGTGATAATCAACCAGCTTTGCACATTGCCTCTAATCCAGTCTTCTATGAGCGAACTAAGCACATAAAGATTGATTGCCACTTTATTCGTGAAAAGGTTATCTCTGGAAAAATTATCACATCATTTGTGAATTCTAATGATCAGTTGGTGGATGTGTTCACTAAGTCACTCTGAGGTCCAAGGATATCATACATATGTAATAAGCTAGATGCTTATGACATATATACTCCAGCTTGAGGGAGAGTGTTGAGATTAATGAGATTCATTAATAAGGTTCCATGGACAGATTCATGTATACTAGAATTTATTAGATTCATGTACATAGAGAGTAAGTTATCTTATTAATTACCTTGTAAATTGTAATTCTCATGTATACATAAATCACACCTGCTGAGTATCTTTTCACTCAAGCAATTCAAAAATCCTCTCTCAGTAGTCTAATATTCAAGTGTTAGTGGCTAACAATTGCAGTGCTTTGGCAGCTTTGAGGAGAAGTTAATATAGTTTGTGCATCATAAAAATCATTCCATTAACTATTTTACTCCTACAAAACAAAGCTAGCAACTAGTTAAAAACATGGGATGAAACACAAATATGAGCCAGTAAAATGACACGTATCCAATATTATATACTACATAAAATGGGCCTACTGGGCTATAGCAGTAAAATTAAAGAACTAACATCATATCAATAGAATAGACTCAATTCCGCATTGGTATATAGCATTACTTACTAAACATCAGAATGTAGAAGCCTGAACACTTGAATAAACAAGAAAGGACTCATTCATCTCGAGTAGCAGGATCCATTCCAGCAGAAGGGCTGTCAGCAAAATACTCTTGGTGCCTTACATTCACACTATACTGTTCATAAAAGATAATACGTGGATTAAATGTAAAGCAATATTAATATATTTGCAGAATTAATTAAAAATGAATGATATCTTATCTACTAATAATCTAGATTAGTTTAATAGAAATAATATTAATCTCAGAAGAAGCTTAAAAACAATGTTAGGAAAATTGGACTAGACTAGCTAGTCAGACTGGGAATCAGTCCTTTGGCTGGACCGGTAACACCCCAAAACAGGGAAAATTAAAAATTAGAGAACCTATTCGAACCACTCATAAGCCTACATGTTGATCCAAAAAGCACCCAACTTCTAAGTTCAGAGTCTTCATCATCATTTTTTGTTCAGAACTTTAGATAAAATAGGAAAAGAAAGAAGTGACAGATGTCATAGGTGGTGGCGGTGTTCAAAGCAGCGGAAATAATACTTCTAGTTCAATCCCAATTCACTTCTCTCAGAAGACATGACAATTGCCAGACTATGGCAAGGCCTTCAGGCCAATGTTCCCTATGAATATCAGCAATAATATCTATCATCTTCTCTAAACTTGAAACAAAGAGACAAGCTAAGAAAAGCTGAGCAGTAGGCTTTCAAGGGAGTGGAATGGTTGATGCTAAGAGCCTAGACAAGTGGTGTTGGCTGTACACAATAGCTAGCTAAGCTAGCAAAGTAAAGGCTTAAAATATGGATGGGGTGTTACCATGGTTTTAAAATACAGACCGCATCACCTGATGCGGCTACAATATTACGGTTGCGGCCACCGTCACAACTGCATCAGACCGCAAATGCGGTGTGATAAGAAATCACAGAAAAACTTCACGTTGTGGCTGCATCAGGATCGCATCGGACCACATCATGACTGCATCGGACCGCATCATGACCGCATCAGACCGCATCTGACTCAACATTTTGTGCAAGCTTAAAAAAAATTCACGCCACAATGGCCACAATCCGCATTGCAACAGCCGCAATGCCCGTAATCGCAAAGAACCGTGACGCAATCGCAATTTAAAACTATGGGTGTTACAAAGCTGGTGTGGAAGAGAATGGATATATATATATATATATATATATATATATATATATATATATATATATATATATATATATATATATATATATCGGCGAAGAAGAAGGGGTGGGGGAAGAGAGAGTGGTAGAATATACATTTATGTACAAAACTCGATTTTACCTTTAAAACCTTTATCCTCTCATCTTACCAGTTCAAAGACCAGGCCAGTTTTCAAATTGTTGAAGAATTATGGATTTAGGGTTAAGGAAAGGAAAAGAGAGAAAGACAGTTAAATAATGGTAGACTAAGAATATTATCAATAGGATGAGATGTGATATAATTCTATAACCTAGTACTCCTATAACACTAAAACTAATAACCCTAATATTTTCTAACACTCCCCCTCAAGTTAAAGCTTACTAAGCTTTAGCTTGTTACAAGTAAAAAACTCATAAACATGAAACTAATAGCATAACCCTATCTTTATCCAAAAACGAGAAGAGAAACTCGACATAGGGACATTGAACCATTCAAATATGGCATAAGAAAAGATGTTAAACCATCCAAGTGTCCAAAAAGGAAGAAGAGAAACTAGGAAACTTTTTCTCCTAAATCTGCAACACCATTGCTAGTAAGAATCTAAGGCTGCTCCACCTCACTGACAGCCCTTTCCTCCTGGTGACTCCATCTAGCGGACAACCCTTTTCTGTAACATTTCTAGGCGGCTCCACCTTGTTGGTTGCTCTTTGCCTCCAATCAGGCAGCCCTTTCCTCCAAGCTCAAGGTGCATCAAGAAAATCCATAAGAAGAACAAAGAAACACAAGATAGAACAACAACTTCATCCTGCCTCCTTCAAAGGTTCCAAATTGACATAACCATAACCCAATCGCCAAGCTTCCATCATAGCAACAAACCAAAGTCCAAACTCATAAATCACAAGATAAACTCATAGATCAGAAGCCAAATCTCCCCCTAATCGAAGAGGTTGTCAAACCAATTAACGAAAGAGAGAACAAAACCATCCAAAACCATACCATCATGCTTGAAACACTCTTGCTAGATATCTCACCGGAACTTCAACCACCAGCAACCTCCACGAACAGTCCAAGACTCCCCCTTACTAAAGGAGCCAACAAAATGAAACTAAGAAGGAGGGCAAATATCACTAAATCTCACCCATAGTCACAAACACAACAAATCAACCTAGAAGGAGGGAAAGGATCACCAACAACAAGCCAAATGGGCTTGGAATACCACAAACGACGTAAATCGCACCAACCTGGAACAGAACAGCCTAAAAACAACAAGAAACCAGCACAAAAAAGCTAAAATCACCTCGCCGGAGATGTCGTTGGACCTCCGCACGTTAGCAAACCACCCTTAACCGCCGATCGTACCTCTCTGTGGCAGACGAACTCCACGCGAACCACCCACGAGGTCTAGGTGTTCCTCACACTCCATACCCACGAGTTTCACACAAACAAGGCACCCAAACGACACTCCTCCTACGTTGTTGGCGCCACCCACCACCTCGTCGGCCTTACCCCAGCGCCGGATGGCCTCACACCGACACTCCCTAGCAGATGGAACTCGAAGCTAAGCGGCAGCCACTAGCGGCTACCCTAGATTTGAAAATGCTCTATTTTTTTTTTCAAATTAAGATAATAGGAATGAAAAAATAAGACAAAAAGAGAGAGGGGGAATATACAAATGAGTTCTATGAACTTGAAACAGCGGAAAGAAGAAACTCTCTCAAGGTGGATGGTACCTCTCTGATACCATATTGAAGAATTACAGATTTAAGGTTAGGGAAAGGAAAAGAGAGAAAGAGATCGAGTTAAACAATAGTAGACTAAGAATATTATCGATAGGATGAGATGTGATATAATTCTATAACCTAGTAGTCCTATTTATATTAATACTTAAGTGTACAAGCCCAAGCCCACTAACACTAAGACTAATAACCTTAATATCTTCTAACACAAACATTATTTTAAAAATGAATGATATTCCCTTCATTTTATCTCTATTAATTTCTATGAAATTAAATATATATATATCCTCCAATACATAAATATGCTCTATTAATCTACAGAGTCAACCTCCTACATTCAACATGTAATTTCTGAATTGATGTCCAAAATGATTGAAGGTCTGTGTAAACATAAATAATGCAAATAATAGATTGCATGTTTTAAGACACTTATAACGAGGAGAGGAAACTTGGCTTCCATTTAAATCTAGAGAACAATTTTTACCTACTACAGTGCCTTTGATAGGTCTTCCATTATCAAAATTAGGCGCTTATCATGTTATAACAAAATATAAGTAGTAGACACATATAATGGGTGTGTGTAGACAAAACCAGATTAAAAGTTATCCGTACCTTCTGCTGCTTGTCCCACTTGTCTTTGGGAATTGTTGCTTGTCTTGCTTTGCAATGTCTACAGTTAACATCTAGTGACATCATCATGCCAGCATAGAAATGTAAAAGGAAGATAGAGCAATTGAATGACTAATAGCAATGCATTTATGACTTAGCCAATAGAAATAGTGATGCACTTATGGATGATGATAAAAAGGGAGAAGCCACATTGCTAGATTTCATAATGGTAAAACCAAGAAAACTAATCAACTTAGACAAAGAAACAAGCATTCAAAATACAAAGCCAGCAACTATTATGCCTAGAAGTTAGGACAAGCTATGTCCTAGGAGGTAAAAGTCAAGAACATCCTTAATATTAACTTTTCTTATTTACATTCTTCCTCTCATAATGTGCCTCATTATAGTGTGTACATTTATGGACCTTTTTAAAATAACGGTATAAAATCACAAAAATTAAGAGCAAAAAAATTCCATTGAATTATACATGTGTGTGTTTATTATCCTATAAAGTATATTAGACACGCATTCTTTAAAGAAAAAAATATGAAATATCCATCAGGCACTCATCAATGTTAGCTAAATGCATGAACTACATTTTGCTAAAAGCCAAATACTATTTGGGAAATTAGAAATAGATTTCTATAGAAGAATATCCTCCAAATTTACTATGCACATAAATAATTTGCTGAGATGCAGTGATTCAAGATTAAAATTAATTAATTAAATAAAACAAAACAAAAGAAAGTACAAATTCAATAAAAAAACAAAGGTAAAATGAACATACTGAAGTGCATCGCCTACAACTTCTGCAACAAACTTTTGAGTAGCAACAACTACCAGTCTAGTCCTGAAATAGTGATGAGCATTTCTAGTCAAGCAGACAATACAAGAACAAGAAATGCAAGGGCTAAGAATCCAACTTAAGTAGAAACAAATCAGTCAACAGTAGTCAACCAAAATAGAAGAAATGTTGAACCCCCAACAAATTCACAAGCACTTATGTTCAACTTTAAGAGGTTTAAAACAACAATAAATAGCAACAAAACCAAAATGAATCCTAAGTAATAGTGAAAAGAAAAAGGAAAAATTGGCTAGAATGTCAGAGCAACATAATTTGCATATTTTATAGTTTTTTGACTTAAATTGCTTCAAAATAACTGTCTGCCCTCATTTCCCACATGATGACTGCACAATCGTCATATAGACTCCATTTAGATATAGGATCCCAAAGAAAGAATAAGACATATTAACATAAAAAATAAAGAGATGAGTCAAGGTCTTGTGTAGAGATAAGAGTACAATAGAATAAATCGCTAATCTCCTATATGAATATTCTAAATTGCACTTGCAATCATGTTGCATTCACGGTCGCCATGCAGCCATTGCAGGCTGATGTTGACTGTAATCGCGGTGTGATGCGCCGCAACTGCATCAGGTGATGCAATCCAAGATTTAAATCCTTGCTTATGTCTTTATTTTTTTAAATAACATATCTCTTATATCTTTATACAATAAAAAACTCTCAAATCAATGGGTAGAGATACACAAATACATGATGGGGTCCATGGCATAGTTGGGTTCAAAGGACTAAGAATTTTTCTCTTTCTTCTTACAGAGATCTATTATGCCTTTAATCTCTACAGCACATATGTATAGATATCAAGCAAACTTGTCACATTGCTCTAGCCCTCATTCTTATTCAATATCACACTCCATTTTAACAGTTGAACTAGACAGCATTCTCTCAGGTCAAATCACAAAGGAAACCAAAAAGCATGGTGAAGAACTTGTTTTCTCATACAAAACCTTGCACAAAACTCCACTCATTTTTGTTCTCACAAACTAGGGGACCAGCTAATATAAACATGGTCTACATAGTAAAGTAGAAACAGCAAGAACATTAATGTCAAATGTTTTTTTAAAAAAATAATTATTGCTGAATAAAGAAGTACTCACAATCAAACATCAAGACATTGAAACCCGCTCTTAGCTAAGTAATGCTCCACTAACTCATTAGGTGTCTGAAAATTCAAACCAAAAGAAGTAAAAAAAGGGGTGTTTAATTTTTGGATATGGAAAAGAAGTTAAATAAAATAGTACATCGATGGTAAATATTAGAAACTAACAGTGGGAGTATAATCCATCATGGTTTTAAATTGCGATTGCAATCGCAGTTGCTGTTGCAGTCGCGATCACTGCGATTGCGGGTATTGCGGCTGCTGTGATGCGGATTGCGATCGCTACGGCGTGAATATTTTTTAAGCTTGCACAAAATGTAAAAAAAAAAATTCTATAATTATTATAACTCTTCATATATCCTTATTTATAATATTTTATATGTTTTTACTCATTTGATAAGATTTTTTACCATCTTGAAGAATAATTGAAATTGAATTCATAACCAAAATAACATAATTATTGCTATAATAATTATTAATAAGTCTTTTAAAGGTTTTATTTAGGCATATACAAGTATAAGAAAGTAGGAAACTAAATAATATATAAACTTAAATAAGTTTTGAATAAAATTTTACAAAAATATGTCATATTTTTAATACACCATCAATAATTAACTTTAATTTTAAACTTTTAATATAGGTTGCTAATTACTTATAACTATTCTTAACTCAATTTTCACACACTATTCTAAAAAATTTCAAATTTCTCACAATTTTTTTTTCAATTTCCCTCTTCCCTAATTTTTCCCACTCTTTTCTTCAAATTGTTTTTTCCAATTTTCCCTAATTTCCACCCATGGACCCATCTAGCCCCAAATCCCTTTCGAACCCAAGCCTAATTTCCCTCTCGTATACCCAGTGTCCCAACCCCAACTTTTTCCCCTTTTCCCCAAATCCCCCTACCTTTCCCTAAATCCTCCTTCTTTTTCTCTCTCGAACTCGATCTCTCTGTCTCCACTTTCCATCTCCATCTCTTTGTTTTTCACTTTCTCCATCTCCATCTCCATCTCACAACGGCCGCAACCCACTCTTTCGCGCGTGCCCCCGCCCAGGGCCGCAACCCATCTCTTCCGAGCACCTCCCCTACCCCCTCTTCCTCTCTGCTTCCCAGCCCCTTCCATTTCTTCTTTTTTCTTTTGAGTCATTCTGACATCTTTGTTTTGAATGAAAAAATGGAACGGAGGGTTGTTGCAGCCGTTGTGGCCGCAACATCGTTATGTTGCGACCGATTCACGTGATTTTGGATCACAATGCAATTGCGACCTAATATCGTTACAGCACAGGCCGCATCAAGTGATGCAGACCGTAATTTAGAACCTTGTAATCCATTAAGGAAGAAAGGAAATCAAAGAATGCATCATCATCATCATCATGCCTTCCTTCACTTGATTGCGGGTTATGGTTCATCTTTACCTACTAATGACTACTGCATGCTCCATAAACATTGAACAAATTTAAATTTAAATTAATAACTAAAAGAAAAAAATCAAAACTTAAAACGAACAATTACCAATTAACAAGGCAGTTCCAATCAATCAATCAATCAATCAATCAATCACCAATATAATATATAAAAAGCAAGTCTTGATTTATAGAATTTTGTCAAATGACAATTATAAGTTGTGCTATCAATATAATTTGAATTTTAATATTATTCTTTTAAAGAGAAATTAAAGAAAAATATAAATTCTTTCAAAATTCTTTCTTATAAATGTCATTTTTAGATTGTATCACCATTAGTTCATTACAAATTTTAATTATAATTTTTTGTTATTTTTAGATTGTGTCACCATTGATTCATTACAAATTTGAATTTGAATTTCATTATTATTATCTTATTAATATATATATATATGTATGTATATGAATTTTTTTGATATATTTCTTTATAGAATAAAAATATTTTTGTTATGTTGTCAAACCATATTATAATATACAAAGATGTAGCTAAAGGAGCTACTAATAGCCATAACCTTTAAAGCTCAAAACACTTTTTCAATAATTTTTTAAACTTTTAAAATATTTTCAAAATATTATATATAAAAAAATTAAAACTCAAAGCATTAAATTTTTATGTTACTTGATGATCATTTATGAAAATTATAAATGAATTTTTTTAATAATAAAATAATTATTATATATTATTTTAAAGTATTTAATTTTTTTTTTATAATCTCGCATGTGAAAATTAAAAATAAAGCAAAGAGAAAATAAAACTCACGAAACATATCAATCACCATTAAAAAAAAGAGATAATAAATAAATAAGGAAGAAAGAAACCAAAGTGAAAGAAGAATCCAGTTGTGTTTATGGAAATGGGAAGCAAAGGTTGCGGTGTTGAAGCAAAGCAGAGGCTTGTGTTTGGACATTTTGTGAAAATGTTGTTGGTTTTGGTTGAAGTAAAGCTTAGAGATCCGAGTAATGAATTTTGATACCTGAACTTAGAATTGAGAAATGTTCTGAAGTGGATTTAGAAGATAGTTGAGTTAGGCACGTGACGGTGGCTTCCTCCTTGAGCAACAGCAGCAGAACATGTTGAAACAGGGGGGAGGATACCCGTAAAGGGACTCTAATGCTCAAGTTAGATTGTGCACAAGTAAGGCAGTATACGGTGAGTAATTTACTGATACCTGATTAAGGCTACTTAGCCTGGTATTTATAGAGTGTGTATAGAATCCTCATGCAATCTATGTTGAATGTAGATATTTAGGATTAGTATCCTCATAAAGATTACCTTCTCTTTATGATTGGGGTGAATCCCTATAAATTAAGAACTCTTGATACGAGAGCTACTTATCAATCTGAGGCAGTTATGAGTCCTATAATATCGTAAATAGATTATTGGCTATTACGAATATTTAGGGATATATCTTCTGCATGTATCTAGCAATCTTGATATTATGACCCAACGTCGCTCAATGTGCATGGCTCCGAGGGCCGAACTACCTTCAAAGCCTTAGCTACGTCATCCAGGGTGAAGTCTGGTTATACGTGTGCCGGGTTGATCCAACTAGATGGGGTCCCGAATTACGGTCCAGAACAGTTGCCCCAGCTTGGCGCTTGGAAGGACAACTAAGTGTCAAGTTCCAACAGGATCATACAGGCATGCAATTAACATAAGAGTCTGAAAAATTAACATCGATTCCCGAATGTTTTTCCTAAAATGTCGGTGTCCATGGTATACTATTACATTCCTCGAGTTCATTGCCCTGGAGTATTAATTTGTGGGATTCCCTTGAGTATTTTCCACGCAAACTCTGAATATAATCTGTGAAACCGTAGGAGGTAACAGTCTGCGACACAAATAACTACATTTTATGGAGTTATAAGGTCGCGTTACTCTTGGAAACTGTTGCTTTGACTCCATTGGGAATTAAATATCCTTTAAAGAGGATTTCAGTTTTGTACTGTTTCTCAACTGCCCACTACTCCCGTGACTGATCAGAAGCTGAGAGCGTTTAATATGGCTACCATCATGGGATCAGTTTGCTTTTCATGGGACCAATTAGAGTACTTCATTCTCTTTATAAATAGGGAATGTTTGCACTAAAGTTAGTATTCCTTTATATTCCTTTTGCCTTGTAGTTTTATGCGAGGATGATTCTCTTTGAGAGAATGGCTCTTTCACTTTTTACAGTTGCGCTGAGAGTTTTATCTTCTGCAAAGATTACCCTCTTGCTTTTTCCAAAATTTTTTAAGGTGTTTGACTTTCTACAAACAACCTCTTCGTATGTGGGAGCCTTTCTTTCTTGGTATAACGTTAAGTCGCTATGCATTTAAGGAGGCAGAAGCCTTTCTCTCCTAACGTACACGTGGGTTTCTGATCCAACATGTTGTCAGGATGGAGTGATGCTTCCATAAACCAATGCATAGGGACACTTGAGGGCACTTTGTCCCTCTTTCTTCTTCCTTCCTGAGTGATTTGGAGGCACTAGGCCTGTCTTCTTTGTAGTGCAGTTAGATATGTAAGAATGTCGCCCTTTTGGAAGGGAAAATCCTCTTGGAACTACTTGGGGTGATCCTCTTTTTTGGACTTGCTCTTAGGGTGGTTACCGACCTTTTATTATCGTTGTGAAGGAAGCAGGGAAGAAAAAATGGGAAGGAGTGGCCTTAGTCTGTTCTAGTGAAGAGAATGGAGGAATTATGGATGTGATAATGCAGCTGAGTGCCTCAGTGATGATGTTGGTTCTGTCCTTAAGCTCTCATATGGACACTATTCTCACTTTCCTTTTAGTGTACTTTTTCTTCTACTTTCGTGGAGGTTGGCGATGTATGAAGTGAGATTAATAAAATTCTTCCTTTTGAAAATCTATCTTGTATCTTTAATTTTTATTTTTCTGCTTTTCGCTTTGCATTATCCAAGGTGAGTCCAACGCTTACCCTGTAGTTATACTTAATTGCCCCCAGCTTGGTTTAGTTAGTTCAACAAATCGCCAAGTTTTAATTCCTGTTCCCGAGGTCTGTGGTCCCCATGGGGTTAAGAATTATACTAGTGGCTTGTCAAAATCAACATTTTCATCGTTCATAGGGTTGTCGTGGTCTGTACTGGACCTCTTTACTATGGACTATGCTTGGGTCCGTGATAAAATTTCATATTTAATCTGCTGAGTTTGCGCGTCTTTTGATTTGTTGTGTAACCATCTCTTCAACTACAAGAACAGCTGTGTGGGCCATGCAGCGCATTCTGGTTCAGAGATTGTGCCTGGTGCTTTGTGCACCATAATGAGTATCTTTTGAAATCTGTATCAACAAGATAGAAATGTTCCCTAACTTTCTGGCCCTAATAAATAGGGGAAAAACCTCCATTCTGCAGTCTTCTTTATCCTTTATTAATTTTGGTAGTCTGAGGTGACTTCTGACAACTTCAATCAGTGAAGAAAACTTACTTCCAATGGTGTCTAACCTCCACTTCATCAAGCAACCACTTTCCTATGAGGTTCTTCCTTTTCTTATTATCTGCTTAAGCTATTTTTTGAGTCGTGGAGTGGGTGTATGTTCCTTTCTGGAAATGCACCTCACTATTTTCAACGAAAAGGGTGTGGAATGGCTGTTTACCAGTTCTTGTGTCCCTTTAATGGTGCTAACTTGAGGAACATCTCCTTCATCGCGGCATGTGTGATGGGGGTGCCTTCCAGAGGTTTTTTGCCTTGGGAGGACTGGAGGCCTAAACGTGGGCATAAACAATTTTCCCTATTTTCCCTCTTTTTATGTCTGAATCTCTAGTGTTATCTGATTTTGATCATCAGCCTCTGGGTGATTCCAAGACTTTAATGGCTAAAGGGAAGAGAAGGGTTAGACCCCAGATCCCTGTTCTCGAAGTCTGGGAATTATTTGAAGAATATGCTATCTAGATTCAATGTTGTCCGAGATTGATATACCCGTGGGTTGGGGATGACGTCTGGGGCCATTTATTCGAGTTTGCTTCTGAGGATGTCCTTAGGCAGTCACTCCAATACTTAGAACTAACAGAAAAGAAGGCTCGAGATCCAGAGTACCAAGTTCTATCTCTGGAGTGGAACGAAAGGGTATATTCATGCTGGGAAGCAGGCTCACACTTTATGTTTCTATACGAGCCCTTATTTATCAAACTAGGGCTCTGGATACCTTTTACCGATTTCCAAATTGTAATTTTCTAGACTCTATGCGTAGCCCCAACTCAGATTCATCATAATGATTGGGGTTACAAGATTGCTTTCGAAAGGTTCTGTCAAATAAAAGGGTTGCGGTACTCGGAGAATGCCTTTTTCTACTTTTACACTCATGAACGCTCAAGGTGCGGCGTATCAGAAGAATTGGCTTACTATTCGATCTAGGCCCGACCACAAATCTTTTAGTGTGTTCTAGGATAGCTTTAAGAGGTTTAAAGATAAGTTTTTCAAGCTTATGGGGGCATCAGGATACCAACCTTTTTTTCCTGAAAGTTGGTGGGAAGCCGGTGTTCCCGTTATATTGGACACAAGACGCCTGGAGCACTCCTATTGTGCACTTGAAAAAGAAGAACACCTTAATCTAGATGAGCTTGAGTGTGTTAGGTTCATAACCCCATACGCTAGGGATTATGGAATGATCCAAATCAAAGACGTCTTCAATACCCCTAGTGATGATCTTTTCTTTGCTTTGTTAGGTAGGGGTTAGGACATTGTTATCTGTAGTCCACCTTAGGTTTTTATGCTTTACTTTTTTCACACTTGCAATTTTCCTTTTTCTGACTCCTTTATTCTTTTTCTTGTCTCATTTTAGTTAGCATGGCCACTAAAAAGGGATCTTCCATTGAGGCGCTTCAAGCTTTAAAGGCAAAAATTGATGGAGCTGGGACCTCTCGACCCCAAACAGCTGTTGCCCCTTCCCTCGTTATCAAGGAAACCGTTTCAAACCCTTCTGCATTAGTCCCTCAATGGAGGAAAAGGGAAGCCACAAAAACTAACCTGGCAGAAGACACTAGGAAAGGGAATATGATTGCTGTGAAGGGAAATGCTAGGCAGAGAATCAACCATATGCCTTTAAGTTTCGGGGACAGGTCGCCTGCTGAATTCGTGGACAATATTCTCTTGAGTGGCAATGCTCCCAAATTCATTACTCAGAGGCTGATACCCGAGGCTCTTTCAGTGTTCCAAAATCTTACCCTTCGGACTGCTATAAAGGCCCGAATTATTGAAAAGACCTTTGCTGGTTTTGAAAGGAAAGCAGCGGAGGAACTAAAGGCAGTGGAGGAGGGAAAGTGGCTATTCAATCTGGCCCTCAAGGGTAAAAAGAAGGCAAAAGCCAAAGCTGCTAGATTGGAAAAAGAGCTTGCGAACCTCCAAGTTTCGTTTGCTAGTGAGAAAGCTCGCTTAGAATTAGCCCATGCCGATAACGTCGCCCTGAAGGCTAAGGTGGTAGAGTTAAAGGGGGAGAATGCCGACCTATTAACCATCAACACTAATATTGTTATTGACCAATTTCATAACGCGATTACTCAGGTTTAGCATTTCAACCCTAAGGTTGAACTGGCCTTGCAGGATCTGAGTCCTGACAAAGTATTCCTGGATGGATGCCTAATTCAGGTCAGGTCAGCTACCCAACTGGCCTCTGAGGTTCAAGTAGACAAGGCTCCCTTTGTTGTGCTGGATTTGACTGAAAGGGACTTGGGTGAAGAGCAACGGAGCATGGATGAAGATGAGGTTGAGGGGTAACTTATCCTCTTTTTAGGTTTTTCTGCCCCCTACATAGGGCTTTTCCTTTTTTACCTTTATACAAATAATTGCCCTAGGTTTTGGGGTCTTTAATTTACTTCTCTTGGTCTTTAACTTTGCTTTGCATGCCTGTTTGTTTCCATGTCAACCTTTTTGGGTCCAATGCCCATTGTGGTGTTTATTTTGCAACCTCTTATTACTTAGGAAATTTTCATATATTAGAATCCATGGTCCAGGGTCCAACGCCCTTTTGTGGACCTGTGGTACCCTTAAGGACTTATACATTTTTGATACATTAGGAACCATTGTCTGGGGTCCAATGCCTTTTATGGACTTGTGGTCCCCCTTAGGACTTGGGTATTATCCATACGTTAGGAACCATGGTCCAGGGTCTAGCGCCCTTTATGGACTTGTGGTCCCGCTTAGGACTTAGGTATTATCCATACGTTAGGAACCATGGTCTGGGGTCCAATGCCCTTTATGGACTTGTGGTCCCCTTTAGGATTTAGGTATTATAGGAAGAACACCTTGGCTAGGGTCCACCGCCAATTGTTTTGGCCTTTGGGATCCCACGTGACTTTGGTTTAAATAAGGCCTTGTCTGGGGTCTAATGCCCTTTGAGGGCTTGGGGATCCCTTTTAGACTTAGGCATAAGTAGTCCTTGCCAGAGTCTTCCATGTTTACGATTTAGTGTGATCATTTTCCAAAGACTTAAGATTTTCCTACTACACAACCTTTTCAACACAAGACAACTCTCAGTGGGTACCATAATAGCTTGTCCACGCTAGCAATGATCATGCAATGAAGTAAAAACTCATTTTGTTTTATTAATTTATTAGAGGACTAAGTTCCAAACAAAGCGTTCCCATCATAATTGGGGCATATTAAACATACTTATACCCAATTCACCCCCTCTTGGGTGATGGTTACCATGACTAACAAGTGGTATCAGAGCTTCGTGCTCTGGTGAAAGCTTAACCGCTTAGAGTTAAAGATCCTTATTTGTTGGCAACCTTGAAAGTTTTTCAAAATGGAAGGATTTGAAATTGATAAACCACCATTCTTTGATGGTGCAAATTTTGTTTATTGGAAAGCTAGAGCAGAGTTTTATATGCAATCTGTTGATTTAGATTTGTGGGATGTTGTGTTAAATGGATTTATTTGCAAACCAAAACAAACTTGGAATGCCTATGACAAGAAATACTTTTCTTTGAATATTAGAGCTATGCAAATTTTTAGAAGTAGTTTGAATGATGATGCTTATAGTAAAATTAAAAGTTGTTCTAGTGCCAAAGAAATTTTGGACACTCTTGATGCTATTTATCTTGCTAATAATGATTTTGTGCATAAAGTTGTATATAGAAAGCAAGAAGAGCAAAAGTCATTGAAGAAAGCTTGTCATAAAAAATATCCTCAAAGAGATGCTTAAACTATTGAAGGGAGCCAAATGCCTCTTGGTGACGATGATGCTCAATTTGAAGAAGAGATAAATCAAAATAAAATTGATGAGGAAGAAGGTGATTCCCTTAAAGAGCCATGTATGCTAGAAATTGAAACTACTTCCTATATGGCTAAAAAGGATTTTGAGGTAAATAATTATAAACTAAATTATAGTCCTTCCTATGATGTGTTACAATGTGCATATAATGAATTGTATGATGGTTTATTGAATTTAGAAAAGAAAAACTTATCGTGTTTGGAAAATATTTCTTTTATTAAAAATGAAATTAAAACTTTGAAAAATGAATATATTTTTCTTGATGAGGAAATGTCTTTAAAATGTAAAATCTCAACTTCTTGTGAAAAGTGCATTAATTTAGAAAATCAAATTGAGGGCTTATATTCTGAATTTGCCAAAGCTAATGATTGTAATTGCTTAAATTCTATGCTTGTTAATGAGAATAAAATTAGTATTATTCCACGTGAAAATTCAAGCAAGGTTTATGGCAAAAATAATTTAGAATGTAAAAACAACAAAAGGCTTAAGTTTTTCAAAAATGATATTCAAATGATCAAGCCATCATTAAATTCAATTGTTTGTAATTTTTGTGGTCATCTAGGACCTATTTCTCATTTATGCAATTATAGAAGAAATTCTTATATGAGAAATTGTATGGTATGGGTTCCAAAAAATCCTAAAAGCCCTAATACTAACATTCAAGGACCCAAAATGAAGTGGGTACCAAAATATCCTCCTAGTATTTCAATTTTGCAGAATATTTCTCAAAAGAATGGACAAATTGGTCAAAAGAAAGAGGAGTCATCAAGGAGAATGCTTCCAAAGCCTAATGGTAGAAACTTTGGTCAAAGAAGGAAGATGGCTTCAACCAAAGTTTCTCAAGTACAAAATGTAGAACTTGCAAAGTTCAAGACTCCAAAAGAGAAGCAATGGATAAGAAAAAGTATTTCCTTGATTACCAAGGCCAAGGTATCAAAAGCTTTTACCTCTTAAGCACATTCACTTGTAAAGTCAATGAATTTGAGGTATATTCCTTATAGGCCTTAGGTAGAGGATAGAATCATGTGTACCTGATAAAATTTGAAAATTATGTTTAGCAGATGATTATGTTTATTTTTATTGTATCATAGTTCATTAATTTGTTATATATCTTGGTACATAAAGTTCTATAATACCTATATATGCTTTATATGCTTTAAAATTGTCTATATATCATGAAAGTAAGCATGCTGTCAACTATGTGCTTAATGGTATTTAATTTATTGTGCTCAATTTACATGCTATGAAAAATTAATCTTTATGAGAGTATAATAGATTAATATTCAAAAACTAACACACAAGGACCCAATAAAATTTGGGTATCAAAAGTCAAAAAAATTGAAGTGTGTTGTAGGTGTGTTTGAAGGCCAAGAACTGACTTTGACATCTTGAAAGTGGCTGCTCCAAGTACAAAGACCAGAAATTTCAAGTTATCTTCGTTGTCTTCGTGAAGTTTGGACTTACAATTTTTGGATAAGTGAAAACTTTTATTATGCTTTTCTAGCCTTATAATTTGAAAATATTTCTACATGTTAATATGCTAGATAAAGTATACTTCTTGTTTGAAATGACATGTATCCTTGAGCTTGAGTTTTTGATCAATCATACATATATTTAAATATTTGAATTTATTGCTTAAATATTTTTTTATTCTCTCTTAAATTTCAATTCTAAACGTATGCTTTACTGTGTTTTTGATAGATTTATTCGAATAAATTTAGGTTTATTCGAATAAAGATCAATCAGTGGATCAAAATTATGTTGCACATTAGTATTATTCGAATAACATTACATTTATTCAAATAAACTGACCCTTAGCAACTACAGTTTCTTAATTTGATCTCTGCCTATTCGAATAAAGCTAAGCTTATTCGAATAAACTGACTTCCATGTCAGTTCTGCTTTTGCTGTAGTCTCGTCTCTATTCGAATAAAATTCAGTTTACTTGAATAAACTGAGGCTTGTTTTATCAGTCTTTTCTGTATACTCATTGTCTATTCGAATAACCCTATAGGTTATTCGAATAAAATCTATTAAAGGCCATAATGTTTGGCTTTCCCTGCTCATCTATTCGAATAAAACCCATTTTATTCGAATAAACACGGGCTTTTTAAATAAAAGGTTCTGCTACGTTTCCTTTTTGCTGTATGTGTTGTATAGCATTAGTGGTAATAATTAATATATGTTGAATTCTTTTTAATTAGACTGAAAATGCAAATGCTTAATCAAATGCAATTGACGATTCTTGGCTAAATTGATCAATGAAATGAAATTTCTTTTACCTTTGTGAACTCATTTGTTGTCTTATTATTTTGAATGCTTATTTGCTTATGAGTTTGGCATAATGACTAACCTCTATGGATCCAAAATTGATGGATACCAATGAAAGTACTTTGAATTGTATTGTAGGGTGATAACTACCTTAAGCAAACATTTAAATGGAATAAGTTCAACTTGAGGATAGTAAAGTTTAAAAGGATTCAACTTTTAAAAGGGGTGCAAAGAATTTCTATTCCCTCATGAAAGCTTGAAGCTTGGAAGTTGGTGGAAGTGAGAGTCATCTACAAAAATTCAAAGAGTACACTTTTAGTGATATTAAACTATTTTTTTTATACTTTAAATTTGATATCATATGTTATTTGGAGAAGTAAAGAGTTGCGTTATACGTTTACATACCTTACATGATAATTTTTTTTTCCTAAAAAAATGCCTAAATAAGTTTTGATGATGATCATATGTTTTTTGATAAACTTGAATCATGCCTTAAAATGCCTAAACTATTTTGGATTCAAGTGCATATGTGCTTCATGCATTCTTGTTAGAACTAATATTGCATGGTTGATAATGTAATACATGCTTTAAATTATATATCAATCAAAATTATGCTTATAAATGAGCTTACATGATATTTGATGCTAACCTATGTTTTAGAGGACTTTTAAAGTTAGCTTTGCAAGTCTCTCTATGTGTTTCAAATATAACCATTAGATTTTTACATACAAGCATATATGGATAAATGAGAAAAGTTGAATGGAATTTAAATGAAGAGAAAGATAAAGAAGCATTTCTTCAAGTGCAATGGAATGGAATACTCAATGGAAGAAAACTCAAACTCAAAGGACAAATAAACGAAGAACATTCTAAAGAAGCATCACTCTTTATCTAACTCAATAAGTATCTCTATCCCTTAGCTTTTATGGTATTTTATGGATCATATGATACTTGTTGAAAAATTGATCTTAAATGATTATATGCTTTCTTTACATGAGAAGTATGCTTAGCATTGACAAAGTGCCTAATTGAATATTAACTTACTATTTTGTCATTGCATTTAGGGTGAATGATATTAGTTCTATACATGCTTTGATCCCTATAGCATATTTCATCAATGAGATGTACTTATGTTCTTTTGACTTGGATTGATCTGTCTCAATGAATATATGTTTTTTAATATAAAATATCTATACCCTTCTAAAAAGCTTTTGAAAATATAATGTGCTCTTATAAAATTCTTTTTGAAAGGGAGAGAAGTTTTAAAATAGTTTTTGTTTGAGGAATTAAGAAGATGTATATTTGCCTTGCTTTTTTTTAAGGTAATGTGCTTACATGGTCTTCGCATACATATTTCCTTTATTTATTATTTTGATAATATGCATTTTTGAGGAGGAGTCTAGCTCTTGAGTTGTTTATATCTCTTGCCTTACATATTTGTTTAATTACATAAAGCGTTTTATTGCTATCATATGCTAAATGTTAACATACAAAGATATGACAAGCATTCCATGAATAATCTTTTATATCTTAAAAGCATGCTTGTTTCATCTCTCTATTCTTAAATCATATGTAGAATCTAAAGGGGAGAAAATATTATTTTGTTTTCTAAGCCTTTTTGTTGATGTCAAATAGGGGGAATGAAAATTGAAAAGAAAAATATGTTCTTGTGCTTATTGTTTGATATGCTCACATGAATATCCATTCTTGTATATTGCTTAACATATTTTTCTTTAGTGATTTGTCATCATCAAAAAGGGGAAGATTGTGAAAATAAGTTTGCCCCAAATGGTTTAATATGTTAAGTTTTGATGATGACAAATACAAGACAAAAAGAACACTTTGCTTATACTCTTTATTGCATGCTATATAGAGCATATCCATTAATAATTGATAAATATCTTATTTGGATGTATCTATGAAAGTTTTATATGCATGTTAAACTAACTAGAGTTATACATTTATGAATCATGCATATGAAGATATTGAATTATGAATTTGGACTAACTATGCTTGTTTAAGTGAGTAATAGTTTGTAGGATAGTCCAAGTACCAAGAGTGAGCATTGCAACAAGAAAGCAAAAGATCTCTATTAACCTCAACACAAGGAGAATGTGAATGCCTATTTCATGAAGGTATTAATAACATCAAAGTCATGTCAAAGACCAAGTCCGAAGGAAGATTGAATAGTATAGCTTATAGGACTTAGGGTCTTTATGTAAGAAGCCTTATGGATATCTCAAATATGTTTTTACAAATGGTTTTCCTATGCTAAAATACCCAACAAACAAGTTTTGAAAAGTTATTTATGGTGGTAGTTCAAATCTATGAAAAATAGTCAAGTTTGAGTTTTACAAAACTGACATTTGGTTATTCTTTTGATTATATCTTTCAAAATACTTTGAGTTTTGTTTTGAAACTTATTTCATTTGAAAATAGACTCAAAGATCTTTTCAATGACTGTCATTTACTTTAAACGGATAAGAAATGAAGAAGTTATGACTATTTAAAGTCAGTTTTTGAAATCAGAGTGGTTTATTCGAATAAAGCATATGTTATTCGAATAACACATCACAGAAATCATACCAGAACGAGTTTTTAAAGGTTTATTCGATTAACCAAAGGGTTATTCGAATAACATGACCCAGAAAACATTCCAAAACATGATTTTGGAGATTTATTCGAATAACAAGTTTGTTATTCGAATAGAGACGTCCATGAACGTAATTTTTGAAGGATTTATTCGAATAATACTTGGCTTATTCGAATAAATATGCCCAGAATCACGCAACGGCTATTTTCTATGCTTTTAATGTTGAAATAAATTATACCCAACGGCTCTTTTTCTTAGAACACTATAAATATATATTTTTGGGACATCTTTTAGGAACACCCATTTATATGAAATAATTCTTTCTTGCTTTATTTTGTGATACATATTTTACCAAACTTCTGTGCTCTTTTTCGCTAAAATTTGAGATATCCTTAAAGAGTTTCATAGAGCTTCAATTTGTATTATTTACTCTGAGTGAGAGTTTCTCTTCATCTATATTTCTATTCTTCTGTATTGAGGGTGAGGTATCCTTCAAGATTTGTATAAGGGTGAGGTATCCCTTCAAGGTTTGTATAAGGGTGAGGTATCCCTTCAAGGTTTATATAAGGGTGAGGTATCCCTGCAGGCTGAGACTTTAGCATAAGGGTAGAGTTTTCCCTGTGTGTGAAAAGTGCTCTTTTATGTAACGGTTACATGCACCTATTGAAGCTTGTATACATAGTAAAAAATCTCGGATTGTTTTCGAGAACTGGAAGTAGACCACAAGTGGGTTAGTGGTCGAATCAGAATAAATATCGTGTCTGCTTCTCTCTTCTCAATCTCTTTATTTTATACAATTTTATATTATTACACATTTATTTATTTGCTGTTCTTAAAGCTTTTATTCTTCATCTAACAATTTCTTTTCTTTTATTTAATAGCTTAAATATTTGTATTTATTTTAAGAGCATTTGTGAAAAAGTTTTTATACCCAATTCACTCCCCCTCTTGGGTAATGGTTGCCATGACTAACAAGCTATATATGTTGAATTTGAATGATATGTCTGTTAACTCAGTTGTTGGAAGTAAGTGTAGCAGAACTGATGAAAATTCTTCTATGCTATGACATAGACACTTGGGACATATCTCTAGGCCCCGAATTGAAAGACTGATTAGGGAAGGCGTTCTTCATAACCTTGACTTCTCTGATTTCGACACTTGTGTTGATTGTATTAAAGGCAAGTTCACTACCAAAACTAGGAATAAATGAGCAAACAGGTGTGATGATGTGCTACAGTTGATTCACACAGACATGTGTGGACCCATTACACCCACTGCCATGGGTGGATATAGGTATTTTATTACTTTTATAGATGACTTCTCCAAATTCGGTTAAATAGATCTTCTCCAAGAAAAATCTAGTTCTTTGGATGCCTTCAGATCCTTCAAGGCTACTGTTGAATTGAAGACAAGAAAGAAGATCAAATATGTGAAGTCTGACAGAGGAGGTGAGTATTACAACAGATATGATGAAACTGGAAGAAATCCAGGACCGTTCGCTAGATTTCTCGATGAATGTGGAATTAAAGCTCAATATACTATGCCTGGTACTCCTGAGCAGAATGGAGTTGCAAAGAAACGTAATCGCACGCTTATGAATATGGTTAGATGCATGTTGAGCCATTCGTCATTGCCATAATTTCTTTGGGGAGATGCTTTGAAGACTGTTGTGTACATTCTTAATCAAGTACCTAGCAAGTCTGTACCAAAAACTCCCTATGAGCTAATGACTAGAAAGAAGTCGAGTTTGAAACATTTTCATGTGTGGGGGGTTGTAAGGCAAAAGTTAGACCTTATAATCCTCAGCAGAAGAAACTTGATCTTAAGACTATTAGCGGCTTCTTCATTGGCTACTGCGTGGGCTCCAGAGGTTGTAGATTCTACTGTCCTTCTCACTCCATGCGAGTCATCGAGTCTGACTGAGTAATATTCCTTGAGAATGATTTGGATAGTGGGAGTCATACACCACAACCAGTCACTCTTAGAGAAGATCGGACGTTAGTTCCTATACCAATTGTTTCACTTCCTGTAAATATCATGGTTCTAGTAAATCATAATGATGATCAGGATCTTCGAGGAGAAGATGATGTAGTGGCACCACCAGCTAATGAACAGGAACTAGATGACACAGCTGAAGTAGTCTCATTAAGACGATCTCAGAGAGTACGCAGGCCTTCTATACCAGATGACTATGTAGTATATCTTCAAGAGCACGAGTTTGATCTCCATGATGACGACGATCCTATAACTTTTAAGGAGGCAATCTCTAGCTCTCATGCTTCTGATTGACTAAATGCTATGCATGATGAATTGTCTTCTATGTCTCATAATACTGTTTGGGATCTCATGGAGTTGCCAGTTGGTTGCAAACCCATTGGGTGCAAATGAGTTTTCAAAACCAAGCGTAGTCCAGATGGTAGAGTTGAGAGATACAAAACTAGACTAGTAGCAAAAGGCTATAGTCAAAGAGAAGGCATTGATTATAGGGAGATTTTCTCACCGGTCTCTACAAAAGATGCATTTCGAGTTGTTATGGCTTTGATAGCTCACTTTGATTTAGAACTTCACCAGATGGACGTGAAGACGGCTTTTCTGAATGGAGATATAGCCGAGGATGTTTATATGGTTCAGCCTGATGGTTTTGTTGAAACAAGTAAGGAGCATTTGGTTTGCAAACTTAAAAAGTTCATTTATGGATTAAAATAGGCATCTAGACAATGATATTTGAAATTTGACCAAGTTGTTACTTTTTTGGCTTCAAAGAAAATGCCTCAGATCAGTGCATTTATTTGAAGACTAGTGGGAGCAATTTAATAATTCTTGTTGTATATGTTGACGATATTTTTCTTGCTAGCAGTTGCATTAAATGTTTGACTGAAACAAAACTAATGTTGAGTAGCCACTTTGATATGAAGGACCTTGGTGATGCTTCAGTTGTTTTAGGTATCCAGATTTACCGTGATAGGTCACGTGGCATTCTTGGATTATCTCAGAGAGGATATATTGAAAAGATCCTCAAGCGGTTTAATATGCATTCTTGCTCCCCATGTGCTGTACCTGTTCAAAAATGTGATAAACTCTTTAAATCCCAATGTCCTCAAAATGATATAGAGATAGTTGAAATGGAAAAGGTCCCATATGCTTCTGCTATTGGCAGTTTAATGTATGCTCAAGTTTGTACTCGTCCCAATATTGCTTTTGCTGTTAATGCTTTAGGGAGATACTTGAGCAACCCAAGTTTGGGTCATTGGAAAGCAGTGAAAAAGGTCATGATATATTTGCAGGGAACCAAGGATTATTTGTTGACCTATAAGAAGTCTGATCAACTTCAGGTAATTGGTTATTCTGATTTTGATTTCGGTTGCCCTAATGACCGAAAGTCTACTTCTGGCTCTATTTTTATGATGGCAGGAGGAGCTATCTCTTGAAAGAGTGTCAAGCTGACTTTTACAGTTACTTCTACTATGGAGACAGAGTATGTCACTTGCTATGAGGCTACTTGTCAAGCCATGTGACTAAAAAACTTAATCTCTGGCTTTCATATTGTTGAAAGCATATCTAGGCCACTTGTGATATATTGTGACAATATTGCTGCTGTGCATTTCTCTCAAAACAATAGAAGCTCTTCTCGCTCAAAGCATTTTGATATTAAATATCTGTTTGTTAGAGAGAAAATTCTAGAGTTTCAGACTCGAATTGAGTATCTTGCAACAACGAACATGTTAGCAGATCCACTAACTAAAGGCTTAACTGTTGGAGCTTTTCAGAATCATGTAGCTGATATGAGTTTAGTTAAGTCTTTTGATGTTTTGGGTTAGTGGAAGTCTGAAATTTTATATTTACTTATTGTCATTCTTATGAGATACGTATGAGATGACGTCACTTTTATTATCATATCTCTTATAGCATTTTCAGATGCTTGGACCATTCTTGGATTGCATATTTCTCTTAATTAATTATGTTTTTCCATATTCATTATTCTTTATATGAAATATGAGCATTTAACATATATGATATACTTCCCTATCAGATACTGTTTCTGCAGAGTTAAAGCTTATATTTCTTAGACTGTTGGTTGACATGTGCTTTGATCATAGTTGGTATTCTAGTCTTAATAATTCTTGTATTTTAATTATTGACTAATGCTATCCAAGTGGGAGAATTGTTGAATTTTATATTTATATATATATGTTACTTGGATTATCATTATTCAATAATTAAAATATTGTTTAAATAAGTAATATATATTAATTATGGAATTATGTTTTATAATATAGCACTTGGTCAATTTATGAATATTATAATTGGACTTTTGTTGTGAATAGCCCGTGATGGGTTTGGACTGTTCATTTAGTAGTCCGTTGAGAAGTCCCTACTTTCATCTGGTAAGTTATAAATTGCTTTCCCATTAGGCAGTTTTCTGTACGCATAGAAAACTTACCAAGATTGAGGGCAATTTCTCTCACACACGTGAATTCTTCTTGATCCTTTCACTGAATTGCAATGGATTGTGAAATCATGTCAGGTACGCATTATTGATCTATTTCTTGAATACAATATATTTAATATGCTATAATTTTGTATCTATAATTGATCTAAATTTATAGAATTGATTTATATCCTTATTTCTTTGACCTCGTTGTGGAGAAATGCATCTCCCTAAGCTCTCTATTTCATGCATGTCAAAAGCATAGTTGTATAATTCAAATTGGAAGTTCACCCGTTCAAAAGGTTGGGTCTTTGGGTTAGCAATCCGACCGTTGTTCAAGTAATCGAACAAGAAAAACTAGACAAAAAGAAATTTTTTTAAGAAGAATATTATATAAAAAATTATTTCATATAAAAAAATATATAAAAAAAATATTATATGATGTAACTAAACTAGCGTTGATAATAATTGAAGTTGTCCAGCATCATGTTCGAAAATTAAATTGATTACTAAAAGCATAACTTAGTAGGAACAAGTGGTCTAATGACATATGCACTTGATTACAAGAGTATTTGATGTACTAAGTTCAAATATTACAGGTATGCTTTTTGAAGTTTTTTATATTAAAGAAATTCGGGTTAAATTGGTTTGGGCGGATCAACAAATCACAGATTTTATTTTGAATATTTATTTATATTTAATTTTGATCTCAGCAGCCAAAAGATGGGCCACCACTACTTGGATGAATATTGAGACCAAAACATGGTGTGGGCTTGAGGGCTCCGAATGGAGCCCTGATCAATGATCGATTTTCAAGATGGTAGGCCATGCTGTTTGATTTTGAAACAAAGCAATGTCTATGTGGTCCATCTGCGAGGTCATCTTCAAATGGCTAGAATGCAATTATCTGAAAGTGGTCCACAACCACAGCCCACAATGTAATTGAGGTATACTGATTATTACTGGCTATCAACCACCGGTCCGTTACTAAAACTAGTGACTCTTAGCCATAGACGACTCCACGAGTTTCTTAAAGTCGTTAAAATGGATTAAGTTTGACGAATTAACTCAAATAATTTAATAAAATGAGTAGATGGAGTTAATAAAAATAAATATAAAATTAAAAATAATTTAAATTAACCCAAGTCGACTCATTAACATTATATAATAACGAAGTAGACTAATAAAATGTCAAAAATAAACAAACCTAAATGGACCAATCCCACCCATTTTTACAGCTATTCAGTTTGCTTTGCAGGCAACGCTTTGGTTTGGGTATCTATATCAACCATCAGCCACCCCATTTCCCAATGACCCATCCTTCTTTTCTTGTCTGGTTGTGTGTGGTCTAAATCGAACCTCACCTTGGGATGCATTTTTTTTTTTACATGAAGAGTATATGCATGGACATCAATTAAAATACATCACTTTGTTTGAATTGAAGAATAATTTTTTTGTCTTTGAAGACGGTATCTTCGTGACCAAGTCATGCATGGCCAAAAACATATGCTTCAAAAGGAGGGATAGTTTAGCTGTGAATAAGTACAAACCAAAAGAAAGAGATAAATTGAAGACAGGATTTGGTTGGCAGTTCCATTTTTTTTTTCTCTCACTACGATATATGAACCGCATGCAATGCTCGTTTGGGGCTGAACTATCTGCTCCAAAAGTTGTCCATTGGGTTTTCAACTTTGCATTATTCACCATTCAAAGGGATGAAAACAATTACTTTGGATATTATTTTCCATCAGCCCGTAGTAGCAATTACTAATTATCAAATATAAAATTCTAAATAATTTTATTAATAAATTTAATTCAAATAAATATGAGTTTAACTTCAATCCAATTAAAAATTTTATATTATCATCTAATTATTTATTGTCACTAAGAGGTTATTATTGTAATACTATTAACCAAGATATCAATGATATTTTTCAATATTCAGAAAGACAAGCAAATGCTTACTCATAGATTACATCCAAGAATTTCTCCTTAAAAGAGACTACTCAACTAAAAGAGATAATTAACTTCAAGTGGTTGGCTTAATGATACACAAACAAGTGATGTGTGGGTAGACGCACAGTCATATATTCAAATTTCAATTACATCAATTTCTTAAGATGATACTACAAAAAATATTTTTGTAAATTTCTTAAGAGAAATGTTTTATTCTCTTACTTAATTCTCTATTAATCTTTTAATTATTAAATAAAAAAAATATTAATATGTTTTTTATGTTCCTAAGACATTAGATACATTTACTTTTTTATTTAATATTAAAAAGATTATTAAAAGAAACTTGTAAGAGGATATAATATTACTCATTTCTTAATCTATACATGGTGGCTTAAGCACTACATGACTGCAATACAAAATAAAAATAAAATAGAAAAAAACTAAAACCAATAATTCACTTGAACAAAATCCCAAAATACTTGGAAGTTGGTTATTTGCCAAGTGGAGAATTGTTGGCTTATGAAACGATCAACTTCAATATGCTACAAATGTGGGATATTCTACTTCGTTGGGTGAAGATTTTACCGCATGAATAGCATACTAAAGTTTTACCAACGTGACAATATCTTAAACTATTGACCTTGCTTTCCACACGAATAATTTCTTCATATACTCCTCACAGTTTTTGTTGTATATACTATTGAATTGTAATTAAATCTCAAATTTTTATGACAAATAAAATTATGCACAATCTTCTAGCATGTTTGTGCAGCAATCAATATTCCTGTTTGGGCCTAATAGATTGTTTATGCAACGCTAACACTTTCTCACACTCTCAAAGCCACATCAAACTGTTCTTATCGATACCACTCTTACAGCCAAGAGAAAAGCGGGATTACTAAATTTTTTTTCTTTAACTGTTTTGTGACTGAAAGTCATCCTAATTAGCTCATTAGCACAAGTGTCAAAGATAGGACAAGGAAAAGGTGATTGAGATAAGGAAAATGTTTTTTAACACATGCTATACAATACATTAAGATAATGAAAATATTTTTTTAATATATGCTATACAACACTCCAAATAGACACCATATATCGATGTAAGTGTAGGTGGGTGTTGAGATATATTGAATGTACCATGATATGAGAGGTATTGGCTTGAAGTCAAATTTTAGATCTTCTAATAACAAGATTGTTGTGATAATTAATGCTCATGTGGCATACTTTGAACCACCTAACCATACCTCGCTAGTCCTGACACCTGAGTCATTGGATCACGCGTGGTTCACCTTCTCCTATATATAAAAGACGCATGTTGTGATCACTCAACAATTCATCACCCAGAAAACCAAACCATACTTCACCGGACGCTCCTCCTAACCTTCCCTCTAGCTTTCCATCCTTCTTTTTGTCTCTCTACATTATATTTATATATCACTTGGTGTAAAGGGAAAATTTGCAATAGGGTCTTTCTAACATGGCAGGAACTGGAGTGTTTGATGAGATTTTGGATGGAGATGTGTACAAGTACTACTCTGATAGAGAATGGAAGAAATCTTCTTCAGGGAAAAGTGTTTCTATTATCAACCCCACTACCAGAAAGACTCAATACAAAGTTCAAGGTAATCAGCTATCATGGATGTTATAGACTCATAATCAAATCTTCACTCCTTTCCCTCTCTCTTGCATTTTAAGTCCTTTATTTCAGTACTTTTCTTTTCCTTCGCTTTGGATGTTGCTGGAAGCTTGAATACTCTAATATGGGGATTCTAACATACCCTTAAGGGGTTTTGGTATATGATTAATTGCGATGAATATAAATGGTTAAGGAGTTTATGGTTGATGATATGTAAACAAGTGGTTAATTCAGTTTGTATATGGTACTGGGACCCTCTAACATTTTCTGGACTATTTGTCTGAAAAGGTAATAGCAGAAGTAACTAATTTTATGATAGGAGCAGAAGTACCATTATGCTTGAAAAGCTAAATGCTAGCAGGTTTTTACTTTCTTGTCTTCAAAGTTTTTGGATGAAATGTCATTTATCTGTGGTTGTTAATTATAAGAGGAGAAAGGGGAAATTGGTTCCTCAGACCCGAAAATTGCTGCAAGAATTGATAATGGTACACGTAGTTCTTAAACGTGTGATTTTCTAGTTTTCTATAACCAAACTAGAATATATGAAACCAGAAGCTTCTATTTTAATATCAGTAACAGCAGATAGCTGTGTCTAAAGGCTCTGAAATGATATTGATGCAGCTTGTTCACAAGAAGAGGTTAATAAGGTCATGGATTCAGCAAAATCTGCACAAAAGTCATGGGCAAAAACCCCACTCTGGAAGAGGGCTGAACTTCTCCACAAGGCAGCTGCTTTTCTCAAAGAACACAAAGATTCAGTTGCAGAGTGCCTGGTGAAAGAAATAGCAAAGCCAGCCAAAGATGCAGTTACAGAGGTGCATATTGTGTTATGGATTAAAACAAATTATTGTTTAGGACTACAAATTTGAATCATGAAAATAATTAGTTTTAAATTTTTCCATGAAGGTTGTAAGATCTGGGGATTTGGTTTCTTACTGTGCTGAAGAAGGGGTAAGGATTCTGGGAGAAGGAAAGTTCTTGGTATCAGATAGCTTTCCTGGAAATGAAAGGACAAAATACTGCCTCACATCCAAGGTTTATTTTCAGAACTTATTTATTATATCTATATTTATATGCTTAACTGAGTTTTATTATATTTTTTAAAAGTTAATTTTAATAATTTTTTTAATATTTAAAAAAATATTTAATAAAAAATATTTAATATTTTAAAAAATATATTTAATATTTAAAAATATAATAAATATTTAATATTTTTATTATTTAAAATTAAAAAAATTAATAAAAAATTGTATAAAAAGATTTACAATTATTCTTCATACATTACTGACTACCTGGCTTATCACACTACATTCCTACAAATCCTCCTTTTAAACGTGAATGGTATCATTGATTCAGTGGTATGGAGGCGATGCTGCAATGTAAATACTAAATATTGGTTTCTCAATAACCATCTTTTGCCGGTTTTCTCACATGCAATCCATTAAAAATAAGACATATGACAGTAATAATGAGAAGCTAACAAAGTTTTGGGAGCTAGCATGAGTTTTATGGACTTCTAATTTTCCACTTCAAAATATTTAAATTTTAGTTTTGACTCTTTAAGTTTTAGAATAATAACATTTACACATCATTTTCTTTATATTATTTTTACGTTACTTCTTTTTTAACTAATAAAACAAAGAAAAATATATTTTCAATATTTTCTTTCTCTATTTTTTATTTCTCAAATAAGCAAAATGTAAACATGATATAAAAAAAATAACGTGGGACATAAATTGATGTGTATGACATAGGAAAAAATATCATTTTTCTGAGTTTTAAAGTGTGTGCATGATGTGGGACATAAGTTGCGGTACTGATTAGTGGGTAGGAGGGATAAAAATGGAAATGCTTTTAACCAATATGCATATGGAGAAAACTTAACTAAAGTTTCTTAGGTACTTGTGGTATTTGTCTTTAATTTAACCTAAATTTTATATGTATATACAGTCTTTAGTATTTTCATTCAATCATACAAATCTCAGTTAACCAATATGTAATTGGCTCGCATTAGGGGCAAAGTACCATATATTATTAACTAATTGTCAAACGAATTAAACACTTATTTATATATTGTTAATTACGAACTCATTGATTATTTATCCGAGTGATTTAATTACTTATAGAAAATAATGCAATTTCACCCAAAAAAATAATAATAATGCAATTAACCATCTATCGTCTAAGAGTAGTACACTAATCTCATTTGGTCTAGTAATATTGGATAATAAATCGACCCAATATTCAATTATAATCAATTGATTGTTTGTCCGGAAATTAAAGTTGTACTAGACCTAAAACATCTATTTCTTTTGTTTTAAAATATCTGCCGTTTAAGGTAATGTACAAAGAATTAAGAAAGCTATTAAATAATTTTACAAGAAAATGTAGCTACTTTTTTTTATCTATTTTTATTTGTTTTTTAAGGTTGTTGTATAAAAATTAAAAAAAGTCATTAAATATTCTTGATTATAAATGAAATTAATTTTATTTGATTAAATTGATTTTTATTGAAATAGTTAAAATATTATTATTATTCTATTATTTCTTTCATTTCTTTTTATTTGTCGTTTAAGGAAATGATACTAATATTAAGAAAATAATTAGATAGTCTTGATTTTAGAAAAAGAAAACTGTAAAAGATAGTATTACTGTTTGATTCATTCTAATGTGATTGACTAATAAAAAAAGTGATGAGAGAGATAGAAATTAGATGAGTAAATATAAAGAAATTCTAGGAGTTAAATAATTAATAAAGTAAGAAAAAATAGGATAAAATTGATATAAAATAATTAATTTTGTGTTGAAATTCTAAAACAATATATAATATGGAATACAAAAAATTTCTAAAACGATAAATAAAAAGGAGTAGAAGGAATAATATTTTCTTTCACTTATTAATTCTAAGAGTAAAATTAGAAAAAGTTAATTAGTGACTCATTGATTTTTTAAAAGAATAATTTTGGGACAAAACAACTTTTAAAAATACAAATAAAAGTGGACAGAGAAAGTACATTTGTCTAAATTATTATTCATTAAAATATTCAAAATATTGTTACTCTATTAATACTATCTTATTTTATTTAGTAGAGATACCAAAAAAAAAAAGATAAAGTTAGAAAAATATAATTAGTACTTTCTTGATTTTCTTAAACGACATATAAGTTAAAACAAAATAATTTTTCCAAAGTGAGTTATATTTTGAAACGGATAGAGTAATGAATTCCCATATAAAAGAAATCCTACTGAATATAGACAATTAGCATATTCAGAATTTTCTTGTCCTAAAGTCCTAGGGCATAAAATGGATGAATATTTTTTAAACCAAACAAAGTCAGGATCAATTTGAGAGTGTGTTGGATTTTATTTATTTTTAATTCTTTTGGTCTTTAGGGAGGTAGGATTTGGTGGATGTGGGAGAGGGATTTGAACCTAGTTCCCCACCCTTGGTGGAAAGCCAAGTTACCATGTGAAGTATTACTCAAAGGCAAGTGTATTATAATTAATTAAGATAAGAATTGAACTTATTATTATTATTTCATTATGTTGCTCTTTAGCTGTTAATAATTTAATATGCTTGAGGAGGGCTGAGGGCTCCTGATAAGAACATGATTTTATAGTTATATGGACAAAATAGTCCTTGTTGGACAAAACCAATAAATTATGAAAAAGTTCTTCAATAGTTTTACAAAAATTGGTAACATCTACAAATTCAACATGACCACATATTTTATGAATTCACATATTTTATCAAAAGCTTGAGTATATATAATGCTGTAATATCTGCATAACCTTTCATTATCTAGTAACTTATAATGACAAGCAAGTAAGATGACCATGGTGGGTTGCCATCTGATATCTTTCAATTATTTTTCTTGGTTTATGATGTGGTATAAAATGTTTCAATTTATTTTCAGATTCCATTAGGTGTGATTTTAGCCATTCCACCTTTTAACTATCCTGTCAACCTTGCTGTCTCAAAAATTGCTCCTGCACTGATTGCTGGAAACTCCATTGTGCTCAAGCCTCCAACTCAGGTAATATCCTTCGTTCTGAAACTCTTCAAAGGCACTATACGTCATATGTGTACAGCGGTTAGAAGAAACTGCAACAATTATTTTATTAAAACTCAAAATCCGAGCTCCTCCAAAATATTCATATCAGAATCTTTGCCACTGTGATAGTAGAATGACTTCTGGTCAACCTAAATGGAAGCACCAATAAGTGTTTACATTACAATGTTGCTAGGATTGTAAATCTTACAATTTCTTCCCTTCTTTTCTGCTTGGTTCCTTCTAAAATGCTGCCTGATGATGCATTTCAGGGAGCTGTTTCTGCTCTTCACATGGTGCATTGCTTTCACTTGGCTGGTTTTCCCGAAGGCCTAATCAGTTGTGTTACTGGCAAAGGCTCGGAAATTGGTGACTTCCTTACAATGCATCCTGGAGTGAACTGTATAAGGTGACAGTTTGTTCCTTTTTATATGATGCTATGATGGTACGGCACCTCATGTCCCCTATTTCCATGTGTGTTAACTAATTTTTATTCTGCTGATTTCTGATTCTTCTGCCTGTCAGCTTCACTGGTGGAGATACTGGTATTGCAATTTCACAGAAGGCAGGCATGATTCCACTGCAAATGGAGTTGGGAGGAAAGGATGCCTGCATTGTACTTGAGGATGCTGACCTGGATTTGGTGGCTGCAAACATTATAAAAGGAGGATTTTCATACAGGTGAATGACATATCTGAATTTCCACTTCTTGGTAAAGGGGTAGGGGCGGGATTATGCACTAAACCACTAAATTATGACATAGGAAGAGGACACTAAATTCTTCTGTATACTCTGGCTTCTTGTACAGTACAATTTGAGTTTGTGTTGTAATTTAATTAACATTCTAAAGGAATTTCCTTTATTTATTAACCACTTGATTTATTGTTCATTTAATCAATAAAAGTGGTCAGAGGTGCACTGCTGTTAAGGTTGTCCTAGTGATGGAATCCGTTGCTGATGCATTGGCTGAAAAAGTGAAGGCTACGGTGGCAAAACTAAGTGTTGGGCCACCAGAGGATAATTCTGATATCACCCCAGTTGTGTCAGAATCATCAGCCAATTTCATTGAAGGACTGGTCATGGATGCTAAACAGAAAGGAGCAACATTCTGCCAGGAGTACAGAAGAGAAGGGAATCTCATTTGGCCTTTGCTGCTGGATAATGTTAGGCCTGATATGAGAATTGCATGGGAGGAGCCGTTTGGACCAGTTTTGCCGGTTATTAGGATAAATTCTATTGAAGAAGGAATCCACCATTGTAATGCTAGCAATTTTGGACTTCAGGTAGAATTTTAGCCCTCCCAGTTGAACATTGTAAAGTATAGTGACTTTATATAATAGATTCATGCCATTTGCAAGCATGTCTATAATTTGAATCAACACAATGAACTTGTGCAGGGTTGTGTCTTCACAAAGGATGTCAACAAAGCAAATATTGATCAGTGATGCAATGGAGACAGGAACAGTTCAGATAAATTCTGCCCCAGCTCGTGGACCAGATCATTTTCCCTTTCAGGTGAACTCACCATACAAACCAGTAAAAATATGTTATTTCACAATTTGTGTCCAAAATTTGAAAAACAAACAAATGCTTTACTGACAGGGTATAAAGGACAGTGGAATTGGATCTCAAGGGATTACCAACAGCATAAACATGATGACCAAGGTCAAAACAACTGTGATCAACTTGCCCACCCCTTCTTATACCTTGGGCTAGTATTGTAATATGCATGGGGAAACAAATATCTTAAGTCAGTTCCATAAAACATAGATAGCTTACAATCAGAATAAGAGTTTAGTATTGAATCTTCTTTTGCAGCTGGGAATCAGAGAAAGATAAATAATGACTGTGATAGATCCGTCACATGGCTACATCATGTGTTTACTCATTGTATTAAAATTTAGCTTGATATGAATAAAAAATTTATCTTATACCTTGTTAACAGCTTAAGGAATATGATTCTCTTCCAACTTAAATTTATGTCAAATCAATAAAACGAAGGAAAAATATTGGCTTTTCTTTTTCCTTTCAGTCCCTTCAAATTTTTTAAAATTCCCTTTATCTCCTCTGTTAAGCACACCAAATGCGGCGCAACTGGCCTGAAATCCTCTGTAAACTAAAAGGAGTAACTTGTTGAATTGCAAATACCGGCATGCCTGTTCTTGTAGACAGTAGTCACTTGAAACTGCATGTACTACTATCTGAATAATATTGTCATAAAAAGAATCTAATTTTCAGCTAGTTAGCAAATACAAATCAGTGATTGAAAATATTTTACGAGAAAAAGTCCAAGTTAATTACTTTTGTTCAGAACTGGATTATAAGGATTACCTGAGAAGGTAAAGGATGGTGGTTTCCTCCGTGGCGCAGCAATAGCGACGTTGGAGCTAGGGGTGATACCTGCAAAAGACACTCCGATGCTTAATTCAGTAGATGCGCAAGGAAGAAAATGTGTCTAATTGGGAATTAGGTCATACCTTTGTCTTCTTGCTGAGTATCTTTTTATATAAGCGTTTTTTGGTGCGAAATATCTGAGCATTTAGTGCATATTAAGGCTATCCCCTAATCGTGAAAACCGTTACTCATTGTCATGATTTCTCCCTTTACGCGAGGCATGATCATGATTGATTTCTGTCGAGAAGGTTACGCCTTACACACAAGCTGCTTCACGCGCACAGTAACATTAGGGTGCCAACTTGGCGAGTCAGGTTGCTTTAGATTCATAGGCCGAAAACCCGGTCTAGAATAGTTTCCTCTAACTTGGCTCTTAAATGTGACAGTTAAGTGTCAAGATACAAGTTTCACTGGAGCACATAACACGCAATGGACAAAGGGATCCAAGTCATAATGCTTATGTCAGATCTCGCAATGTTCTCTCAAAGGGTCGAGGTTCATGATGTATCATAGTGAATTCTCGGGGTACATGAGTAAGGCTGAGATCCGAGTTAGATGGCTCTGCTTACATCATCATTCCATGGTCCAGGGTATATAGTTGGTTGCCTCCATGCAACTTGTGGGGTTTATGCTGTGTAGCCTAGTTTTGGACCGAGATTCGAGGTGTTGTTTTACCATGGGATCATGCTAAAGGTCCTAGAGCTGGCAAAACGGGTTTAACCCGTTGGGTTAACCCGCCAACCCGTCATTTTTTTACGAGTTGGGTTCAAGGATTGAACCCATATTTTTTTTTCAACCCATATAACCCGGCCCGCTTAACTCGCGGGTTATGCGAGAGCGGAGCGGGTTGGCCCGTCGGGTTGGCTCTTTTCTTTTTAAAAATAAAAGTGACAAATAATACTATAAAATAAAAAGCTCTTTGATGTTATAATTTATGTTTGAATATTTAATTAGGCTATTTTTAAAATTATTTTTTAGATATGTGGTTTGTAATTTTTTACCATTATTGTTTATTATTTTTTTGAAATTTTTATAATATTTTTTGGTTTTTTATATAATTTTTTTTTTTTTTTTGGGCGGGTTAAGCGAGTTGACCTGCAAACCCATCTATTTTTTTTCATTTTATCTTTTATGCGGGCCAACCCGCTAATCCACCTTAAAATGAGGTAGGCTGGCTCTTCCAACCCATTTCTTAAAACGGGCTAACCCACCCAACCCCGTATTTTAGCGGGTTAAGGCGGGTCGGGGCGGGTTGACCCATTTTGCCACCTCTAGAAGGTCCGATGTCTGGCTTAGGTGTGTCCTTCTGGGGTTCCACGCGTTGTTTTAGTTTTGAACGCCCTGAGCATTATCCTTTCGATTGCCTTTACTCAGCGGTTCATAGCAGTCTGTGCTCATTTGGGAATCGCTGCCTCGCATTTATTCGGAACCTCAACAAATGGGTATGAGTTTAGTTTGACAAACACTTGTGTACGCAACCGAGATGAATGTGAAACCCGATCTCGGTGGTTGAGTTTGTTTAGTTTGAAGAAGAACACCCGTGTGCCCAACTAAGATGAGTGCGAAACCTAATCTCGACGGTTGGGTTGTTTAAGATGACGCAGTAGCCTTGTGGTGTAGGGTCCACTATCCTAAGCTACAGTCGGTTACGCTTAACCTTTGTAAACTATGGTGGGTTTATGGGTTAAGGTGCGACTCAAAAGGGAACGGGCGAAAACCCTCGATATGCTGCTTGACCCCAAAGGGTGTTCAAGTGGATTCCCTAGTTTGGCCATCTTATGTAGGAATACCCTCAACAACTGTAAACCTGGTCGGTTTACTGGTTAAGGTCAGGCTCAAATGGGTATGAGTAAAAACCCTTGAATGCTTTGCTTGCCCCCAGTAGGTGGTCAACTAGATTCCCTAGTTTGGTCGTTACGTTGATGTTGGATTAGCTGATCCTTTTCAGACCTTGTATTCCTTAGACCTCGCCGAGGTGATGTAACCTTGTAGGTTGTGTAAGGCCGAAGTGCTCGCTATGGACGATAACAGTTGGAAAAATTGATTTATTGATAATAGAAGTTGCTTACATAACTGAGGTAGCAATTACAAAGTATTCAACTATAGTATTTCCTCAATTTGTCCACGTTCCAGAAGTTTTTGATTGCCTTTCTAGAGAGGATTTCTAGTGTATAAGCTCTTGTATTGGTGGTGGACGTGATTCTATACAGGCTTTCCTAGTTAGGAGCTAGCTTTCTATCTTTTGCATTTATCCCTTCGATATCTGCCATGCGTAGCACTAGATCGCCAGGGTTGAACTGTCGTGGAATCACCTTAGAGTTGTACCGCACAAAAATCTTTTGCTTGAAAGATGCTTCTCGGACATGAGCAATATGGTGTTATTCTTCTAGCAAGTCAAGTTCATGGCGGATGAGGTCCGAATTTGTTTCCTCAGAGAAGCTTTGTTTCCTCTAACTCAGCTCCCCTATTTCCACTGGGATCATAGCCTTGCAACCTTAAGTCAACTTAAAGGGGGTTTCTCACATAGAGGAATACAGCATGATTCGATATGCCCACAGAACATGATTGAGTTATTCCACCCAGTTTCCCTTAGCGTCATCAAGTCTTTTCTTTATCCCCCTCAGTATAACTCGGTTGGCGGCCTCAGTTCCACCGAGGTGAAGTGCTGTTTAATTTTGAGTCCGACCAGGAGGTCCTTGAAATTTTTGTCAACGAACTGGGTCCCATTGTTTGTGACAATTGACTCTAGGACTCTAAACCTACTAATGATATTCTTATAAGTAAATTTCTGGATTCACACAGAGGTTATTATGGCCAGTGGTTCTGCTTCAATCTATTTGATGAAATAATCGATAGCTACCACCAAGTATTTGACATGTCCTGGTACTTGAGGAAAGTGGCCTAAGATATTAATTCCCTATCGGTAAAACGGCCAGGGGATGAAAATCATTGACAATTCCTCTGGTGGTGCTGTATAAACGTTTGAGGGATGCTGACATCAGTCACACCTTTGCACATGTTCTTTGTTATCGGCTCCCATGGCGGGCTAATAGTATCCGGCACTTAACGCCTTCTGCACCAAGGACTTGCCCTCGAGGTGATGCCCTGAGCTTCTTTCATGAATCTCGAATAAGACATATTTTGCTGCTTTAGGACCGAGACATATGAGGAGGGGAGAGGAGAATCCCCAACGATACAACTGGTTGTCAAAAATAGTACATCAGGCTGCCACTTGTACCACCTTCTGGGTATCTTTCTAGTCCTCGTGTAGTGAGCCACTGCTGAGGTAAACAAGTATAGATGTCATCCAGGTCTCATAATCTTCTAGTATGAGGACTTCATTGTCCACGATACTAGGAGTGAATAGGGTATCCTAGATCATCGACCTGTTATTTCTTGGGCTTTTTGTACTAGCCAGTTTTGACAGGATGTCCACCCTGGAGTTATGTTCTCTTGGGATATGGTCTATTCTAATGCTGGCAAAACTTTCCATCAATTTTTTAACTCTGGCTAAGTATTTCTGCAATAAGGGTTCTTTAGCCCTCATGATATTCCCCTTTTTATTTGGGATATTACTAGCTGCGAGTCACTGCATAAAATTATGCCTTTGGCCCCCATCTCCTTGGCCATGTTAATACCGGCTACACATGCTTCATATTTAGCCTAGTTGTTATAACTGTCAAGACTATCAAATTAAATCAATTTATAAATTGATTCACCAAAATACTTACAGTTTAAGGCACAGCCGGGTTGAGCTCTTGGATGTCTCTCATCAAGCAATCAAATTAAGAGGTTAGTAGGGGAAAAAAGGTTTTCAAAATTAATTAACAAAAAGTAATTAAAATTGTAAACAGAATTAAGTGAACAATCAATGCAAGAAAATTAATTAATCTTGAATTTAATTTATCACTGATCATTACGAATCCTTTCAATTGCTAATCAGATTCTTAGTTTTAGATCACATTAAGAAACTTTAAGATAATCCTTGAATTCTCTACTTAATAAGCATCTAGAATTTAATTAATCAAGGTTAAATGAATTAAGTACTCATCTAATCCAAAAGTGATGAAGATTTCATTCTCTACAAAATATAGACTTATCAATTAGGTGGAAAAGAAGAAGAAAAACAACAAAGCAAAACTAAACAACTAAACCATCAGCTAGCAACAAATGATGAAGATCTAGAGGAGGATCACTCCAAAAGTGAAACTTGTTAATACCATTTGCCCCAAAATTTGCAAGGAAGTCAACACATGAATTAGTTGTTCTGAGCAGATGAAACAACTTCACAGTCCAGTTGCATTTTGCCATGTCCTGAATCTTCAAGATCAGCACGTGACAACCATGAAACTTAGCTGCAGTTGCCGAAGAAATAAGGTTGAAAGCTTCAAGATAATCTTTCTCTGAACCTTACGATAACCTAAGTCTCAAGCCAACAATTAAGGGTAGAAATAAGCTAGGCCAAGCCAGACTTTACCTTAAACAGGCCTAGCCTGTATCTCAATTATAAGGTCTGAGTCTGACCTATGAGCCTAAAATAGACCAATTTTTAAGGCATGACTGGGCTTTTTAAAAGCCTAGCCTAGCCTGAAAGCCTATTTAAAAGTATACTTTGCAATAATGCTTTTAAATAAGCTAACAAGCCTACTTTTAAATAGGCCAACAAACCTTTACATAAGCTAACAGATCTATCTTATAAATAGACTAACAAGCCTTGACATAAACTAACAAGCCTAAATCTTGAAATAGGCTAATATATTCTTTTGTTATAATTTAACATTTACCTCATACTTTTATAAATATTCACCACTTGCTTGTTCTAGTCTTTAGTCGATGTGGGACTTGGAGAAATGCCAAGTTGTCAATTTTTAGTCTATGTGGACCAATGTCAAGCTCCCATGCTTAAATGCATTCCTCATCAAGCTCCCAATGTCAATTCGCCTAAGTGCGCCCTCTCCCAATGTCAGGTTGCAAGACTTGGGAGGGGCCAAAACCCATCTCCATCGTGGGATGTACAAGTTCAATTGGAACTTAGCTATCAGTAGGAATGGAATCTGAATCTCCCTCTAACATAACAAGCTATGGTATAATAATATGTTGGATTGGAATGACAAATAATCCAAAGCAGATGGCTAGCTGGACTTGCAATATGCTGTGTGCTTGCTAACATTTGTGAGAAATAATTTGAGTTTTTTGAGCTTCAATCTTCACTTATAAATCTTTAAAATGATTACATGACTTTTTTTTTTGGCCATTAGTGAATGTATGACTAGAAATAGTTGATTGTTTACTTCTTGTAGATATAGCTTGACTTGCCTTTGTCTCCAATTCTTTGATGTAGTGCATCTTTTCCTCTTTATGCTTTTGTAGACACTAGATATTGTGACTGAGAATCCAGATAAGTTTAAAGTTGTAGCACTTGCAGCTGGTTCAAACGTTACTCTTCTTACAAATCAAGTAAATAATTCACTCCAAGCATGTAGCTCCGAACTCGATTGATTTGTCTTTCTATCTACGACCAGCATTAAATTAAATCTGAAATTTCATGACCTTACTGGACTTACTTGATTTATTCACTCCCTTCAATATACTAACCCAAAATTTTAAATAAAATAAAATAAAACATTTTTTAATATTTATGTTGCATAGGTAAAGAGATTTAACCCTCAACTTATTGTTGTTAGAAATGAGTCCCTAATTGCTAAACTTGAAAAGGCTTTGAATGATGTTGAACAAAAACCTGAGATCAACCCTGGAGAGTGGGGAGTCATTGAGGTGGACATCTGTTTTGTTCATATGGTGTAATTTGGCTTAGAGATCCAATATTAATTTTTGGGCATTTGTTGTTTGAGAGGAGAATGTTTCATTAAAGCTTGAAAGTTCATGGATGTCATTCTATATATGATAATATAGCTTGTGTACTAGAAACAACAGTTAGAGAAAAGACAAAATAGAAGGAATAAAGGAAGAATTGAAGTATAAGAAAATTACATATAATGACCCATACCCTACTACATGAACCTAGTAATTTTTTTAGTTGCAACTCTATTGCTAGTTTGTTCCCAATATAAGTGAACATTTATTTTTATTTTAACAAAATCTACAGTAAGATTAATTAGAGAGCAAAGACACTAAATTAAAGATGGTATTGGTTATCACTTATCAGACAACTAATATTAGGAAGCTAAAATACCTCTCAATATTTTATTAGCCAATAGTTGTTGTAATAGAAGCAGTGAAAGACATAGCTTTGCCTAACAAAGAGACATTGATTGCTGGAGGTCCTTTTGTTCTTTTGCTTGCTCAGAAACATAACATAAAAATACTTCCTGCTGATTTAGAACATTTTGCCATTTTTCAGGTACAAAAGCATATAATCTATTAAAAATTATGTATATGCAACAAGATCAATGGACTATAGATACACCGATGTCATTTATTACTCATATTATTCTTTGCCCTCTGTATCTTTTTTATTGAACTCAAGCAGATTATTTTATCATCCTGCTCCACTTGTGGCTGCAAACACTTAAAGGATTCTTCATTTCAATTTATCTATGGGTTGTCAGAGGGTGCACTTAGGTTTGGATGCATAAGCTTGATAGTTGCAGAAGAGCTGCAGTACAAAGCACAAAACAAGGTATGGATCGTGCTTAAGGTTCACTTGTTTGTTAAACTCCTATTGTGTTTGTTAAGTGTTCTAGACCGTGATCCGGGATCCCGTCTAGTTGGACTAACCCGGCACACGTATAACTAGACTCTGCCCTAGATGACATAGCTAAGTCCTTGAAGGAAGTCCGGACCTTGGAGCCATGAACATTGAGTGACATTGGGCCATAATATCAAGATTGCTAGATATGTGCGGAGGATATATTCCTAAATATTCGTAACTACCAATCATCTACTTACGATATTATAGGACTCATAATTGTCTCAGATTGATAAGTAACTCTCGTATTAAGAGTTCCTAACTTATAGAGGTTCACTCCAATAATATTAGAAGGTAATTCTTGCCAGGATACTAATCCTAAATACTTGCATTCAATACAGATTGCATGAGGATTCTTTACACGCTCTATAAATACCAAGTTATGTAGCCTTAATCAGGTATCAGTAAATTACTTACCATATACTGCCTTACTTGTGCACAGCCTGACTTGAGCGTTGGAGTCCCTTTGCAGGTACCCACTCCCCTGTTTCAACACACTCGACTGTTGTTGCTCAAGGAGGAAACCACCATTATGTGCCTGTCTCAAGTACCCTCTGAATCCGCTTTAGAACATTGGCACCGTTTGTGGGAAACCCTAAACTTCTAATCTCACGCAATCATAGTAAACACACGATAATATTCAAAAAGCGATGTTGCGTAGCCCCTTCCTCAACTAGCTCCACCACCTGCGGCTGAAGCTTCAGGCGTTAGAGACCAAGTATGCGTCTCAAAACGACTGCGTGATGGGCATGAAACTTCTCTTTTTGACGAAAGTCCACTCCCATCGTGCAAAAGGTCTATTATGGATAGGCTTGCCCTCCCTAGAGAGAGGGCCAATGCTGCTCAAGTATTTAGGGGTCCGGTGCAATCACGCCTAGGCGCTCTGACTAACGATATTGCTGACCATGCTTCCAGCTAAGCCCTTGCCCACTTTAAGATGACCAGGAACCACTTCTAGGAACTGGTAGCCCAGCAAATGCGACAGCTTGATGAGCAACTCCACCAATTGGATGACCAATGACATCAGATTGATGAGTTAGAATGATCAGTGCACGTGGGGAACGACCATGAGAGGCAAAATGTGGCTAACAACTAGAGGAGGCCACCGCACGAATATAGCCATGTCGGCGGAAACAACACTCTAATTCCTGGCATCCAATAGCAACCCCTCTTGGATGAACTAATGGCATACAGGATCCCTAGAGGCTTCAAGCCCCCCTCTAATCTTGAATAATATGACGGTACGATAGACTCACAAGAGCATCTTGATGCCTACATCCACTTTATGCAGTTCCACGAAGGATCCCCATAATTACTTTTTCGGGCCTTCCCCCTCTTCTTAAAGAAAGGCGCCCTCTATTGGTTCTCAACCTTGCAACTAAGGTCTATCATCGGATGGGATGATCTCACACAATGCTTCTTGTCGCATTATACTACTGCTAAAGAGCAATCCAAGTCTGTTCACTTTCTTTCCGGGATTCGTCAAGGGAGTAATGAATTTTTTCGTGAATATAACAAGAGATTCAGCATTGCCCTTGCTCCTGTGGCCAGTTCAGATGACCGGATCACCCTTCACTATGCCCGGAGTGGCCTCCGGATTGATTCTGACTTTTTTCGATCCTTAGCCAAAAAGAAGGTAGAGACTATGAATGAGTTCATGCTCACCCCACAAAGTACATCGAATTGGAAAAGGCTATTAAGGATAAAGAGACTTTGGAAAAAGGTGAGCCCACTCACTAGAAAAATAACTGAAGCTCTAACCAACCTCAGAACTCCCCCAAAGGTGATGCTTACCGGGGCAAATATTTTGACTACACTCCACAGAATGCCCTGCAAGAAATAATTCTCAAAGAAGTACTTCAGACCAAGTTCCGAAATGTTAAGAGGCCACCACCTCTAAAGAAGGTGAAAGACCACTCCAAGTACTGTAAGTGGCATAAAAGCTATGGCCACGATACATAAGAATGTTACCAGCTCCTAGACGTCATCGAGTCCTTTATTAAGGAATGACTACTTCAGAAGTATATTGTCGGGATCTGGAATAACGACAACCACGGTAGGCGAAAGAAACAAAGACGTAGTCATAGCCCTAGGTGAAGTCCGACTCCATGAAAACAGAGAAGGACATGTAGTCCAGTCAGAAAATCTCGAACTCCACCCTGTTGTGAAATGTACAATTGGCAGGATAGGAATTGAGGTACTCAAAATAAGGCTAATAGGACTGATCGATTAGTCAACACAATCTCCGGAGGATTTGCAGGAGGAGGTTCATCAAGTAATTCTCGAACGGACTGCAGTATTGAGCATTTCTAGCTCTACGCGCCATGCTGATGGCAGGGAAGAACCACCGATATCTTTCACTACTAGAGACTGCGGTGATATTATCCGAGATCACGATGATCCACTAGTCATCTCCAGAATAATATCCAATGTTTAAGTCTGGCGTATTTTTGTAGACCAGGGTAGCTCTGCAGACATAATAGTTATGGACGCTTTCCAAAAGCTAGAGTTCCCCATGTCCACCTTAACCCCCTACGAAGGCGAGCTGACTGGGTTCTTTGGTGAGGAAATCACTCCGGTGGGGTATTTTGAAACATTCCTGACCCTCGGGGATAACAAAATCTACAAAACCGTCAAAGTCAGATTTTTGGTCGTAGATTATCTGTCTGCTTACAACATTATTCTGGGGCGACCAACTCTGAATGACAGTGCTGCTATAGTGTCCACCGCTCACCTGACCATTAAATTCCTTAAAAAAATAATGAGGTGATCATAGTCAAGGGCGACCAGATTGCGGCATGCAAATGTTATAATGAGAGCCTCAAGATTTGCAAGACTCCCAAGAAAGCAAGAGTACATACGTCTACCCTGGCCTTGGACCAAGTTAACATCCTAATGACCAAGTTGGATGCTAGGGAAGAAATTTGGGGCACCAGACCCCAGCCAAAAGGAGAACTACTTCCACTCCAACCAGCTGACAAGTCTGATCAAGTCACCCAAATAAGCGCAAACCTAGAAGAGTTGGAGAGAAGCTAGCTGATAGAACTCCTTCAACGAAATAAGGACCTATTTGCATGGACGTCCTTTGACATGCCTGGACTTGACCCTGCTTTCGTCTACCATCGTTTATCTATTAAACGGGCCGCAAAGTCGATTTCCCAGAAGAAGAGGAAAGTCGACTCTGAAAGACAGTAAATCATCGAGAAGCAAGTCAAAGAACTACTCAATGCTGGATTCATCAGGGAAATCTCTTACACCATATGACTCTCCAATATGGTCTTAGTAAAAAATTCAAACAGGAAGTGGAGGATGTGTGCAAACTACACAGACTTGAATAAGGCATGCCCAAAAGATCCATACCCCTCCCCAACATTGATAAGTTGATTGACAGCTCATCTAACTTCTGGCTACTATCCTTTATGGACACCTACTCTGGGTATAATCAGATTTTGATGTACTCCGGAGATGAAGATAAAACTACTTTCATCACCGAAAAGATAAGCTATTACTACAGGGTTATGCCCTTTGGCTTAAAGAATGCAGGAGCTACCTTTTAGCAGATGATGAATAGAGTCTTTGAGGGTCAAGTGGGGAGAATACTTGAAGTATACATTGATGACATGATCGTCAAGACCCCAGAAATTGGATCACACACAGCCAACCTCAAAGAAGTATTTGTAGAAGTTAGAAAGCAAAATATGGGGCTTAATCCTGAAAAATGTGCGTTCGGGGTCTGAGTTGGGAAGTTTTTGGGCTTTATGTTGACTTATCGCGGGATTGAGGTAAATCCATACAAATGTCAAGTGGTGCTCGACATGCATAGCCCTCAGAATGTAAAGGAAGTTCAACAACTTACAGGCCGAATCACGGCACTCACACGTTTCCTCGCTAAAGTTGCTCATAAATCCCTCCCCCTCTTCAGACTGTTAAAAAAAGGGACGGGTTTCGAGTGGACCCAAGAGTGTGAGGACGCCTTCACATCTCTTAAAAGTTTGTTGTCGTCTCCCCCTATCCTGGCTAGGTCTGAACCCGGAGAGACTTTATACGTATACCTTTCTTTTCATGAAAAAGCCATTAGTTCGGTTCACATATGGGAAATTTTCGAAGGCCAGAAGCCGGTCTACTTCATGAGCAAGGTGTTGCAGGGCCCCAAACTACGTTATCAGAAGATCGAGAGTGTCGCATTTGCCCTAGTCATCATAGGCAGGAGACTAAGGCAATACTTCTAATGTCATCTGGTTGTAGTAAGGACGGATTAACTAATTCGACAAATATTGCATAAATCGGACCTAGCAGGAAGGATAATTGCTTAGTCCATCGAGCTCTCTGAGTTCAAAATCTCATACAAGCCTAAACTAGCAATTAAGGCACAAGCACTTTCAGACATCTTTGCCGACTTTACATCGGACTCTGATGACCTTGAGGAAGTGTCGTGGACAGTGTTCATTGACGGATCCTCTAACCCTAAGGGAAGAGGCACCGGGGTAATCCTCGAAAATCTAGAAGGCATAACAATTGAAAGCTCCCTGAAATTCGAGTTCCCCACTTCGAACAACTAGCCGGAATACGAAGCGTGCATTGCTGGATTGGTGATGGCCAAGGAACTGGGTGCAACAAGGATCATACTTTGCAGTGACTCCCAACTCATGATATCCCAAATCTAGGGCGACTACCAAACTAAAGAACCCCTCTTATAGAGATATCTAGCTAAAGTACAAGGACTCATTAAGGGCTTTCGAATGGTCAAGGTGGAGCACATCTCCCGAGAATAAAACTTAAGGGCTGACCTTTTATCTAAGTTGGCCAACACGAAGAGCCCGTGGAACAATCATTTGGTGATCCAAGAGACTTTAACCCAGCCCTCAATCATGGTTTCAACAATTTTCCAGATTGAAGATTCAGAGCTCACATGGATCACTCCCATCGTAAAGTCTTTACAGTTCGACATTTGACCCGAGGACCTAAAGGAAGCCTCTAAGTTTATTAAAAGTACTGTCCAGTACACAGTTTACGATGGGCAGTTATACTAGCAGGGATTCTCTTCACCTTTTATTAAATGTCTGATCCCTAAAGAAACAGAGTATGTATTAGCAAAGGTCCATGAGAGGAGTTGTGGACACCATTTGGGAGACAAAGCCCTATTATTAAAAGTTCTCAGGGCTGGTTATTATTGGCGCACAATGGAGGCCAACGCAATAGCACACGTCCAAGTTTGTGACAAGTACCAGTGCCACTCAGACCACTACCATGTTCCACCCGAGGAACTCTCCACAACATCTGTACCCTGGTCATTCTATAGATGGGGTATGGACATTTTAGGCCGTTTCGCTCAAGTACTCAGACAACTGAAGTATCTGGTGGTAGTAGTAGACTACTTTACTAAATAGATCGAGGCCGAACTTCTGGTTACTATTACCTCAGCCAGAATCTAAAAGTTCACATGGCGCCACATCATTACAAGATTTGGAATCCCAGAATCCATTGTGACAAATAATGGGATGTAGTTCAAGGACAAGGGGTTTGAAGAACTACTCGTTGGTTTGAAAATCAAACATCATTGTAGCGCTGTAGAAAACCCTCAGACAAATGAGCAAGCTGAAGCTGCCAACTGGGTTATTATTCGCAGACTCAAAAGGAGGCTAGATGAAGCTAAGGAAAATTAGGCTGAACAGCTCGACCACGTCCTCTGGGCTTACCGGACTACGCCCCACTCTACGACAGGTGAGACTCCCTTCAAGCTCACTTACAGATGTGAGGCAATGATCCCGATACAAATAGGATAACCCAGCTAGTGCCTCCAACATTTCTCAACAGACAGTAACCCCGGACTAATCAAGGAGGACCTAGACTTCTTAGAAAAAAGAAGGCGCATCGCTCACATACGCGATGCCACTATCAAATAGAAGATGACAGCACGCTACAACCTAAAAGTTGTCCCCATAAGATTCTAGCCAGGCAACCTTGTACTCTGCAGGGCTAACATTGAAGAAAAGAACGCCTCCTAGGGGAAGTTAGCCCCTAACTGGGAAGGCCCCTACCGCACTGTGATCAGCATCGGCAAAGGAGCTTACTCCATCAAGATGCTAATAGGCAAACCAGTGAAGAACTTCTGGAACATAGACAAACTTAGAAAGTACTACAATTAAGTACCTTTTAAAGCCTAGTCTTAGTTTACTTCATGTTTAATCTGCCCCAATTACTACGGGAACACTTTGTATGGACTTTAGTTCTTTCTTGAATCAATAAAATAAAGTGATATTTTACTTTACTCTAAGGTCATTCTAGCATGGACAGACTACCATGGTACATCCTGAGAGTGTCTTGTGTTAGAAAGGTTGTGCACTAGAAAAATCCCAAGTCCTGAGAAAATTATCACACTGAACCATATGCACAAAAGACCCTAGCAGGGACCATTTATGCCAAGGTCAAGAGGGATCCTAAACACCCAAATAGTTGGTGACGGACCCTAGACAATGCTTCATTTATACCAAGGTCAAGAGGGATTTTAAAAGCCAAATTGATTAGTAATTGACCCCAGACAAGGTTTCTTTTATGCTAAAGCTCCAAAGAGATCCCCAAGCCTTTAAAAGGCATCGGACCCTGGGCAAGGTCTTTTTATCCTAAAACTAAGTCCTAAAGGGGACCACAAGTATAGAAAGGGTGTTGGACCTCGGACCGCAGATTCTAATACCTAGAGATTTCCCAAGTCATGCAAGAATCACAAAATGAACACCATAATGGGCATTGGACCCAAAAAGATTGACATGAAAATAAACAAGCATGCAAGGCAAAATAAAGGTGAACTGGGAAATAAACTAAAACCTTGGGAACTAGGGCGATTGTCTATACAAAGTCAATAAACCCCCCGCAAGGGGCAGAGGCAAAAATCAAAGCAAAACATTTCCCAACTCCTCAGTGGTTACCTGATCAATGGCCATGGCGGACGAAGTTTCAATAACACTTGGATTAATCCTAGGTTGCACGAGGTGTCCATCTCGTACCACATTCCCAGAATCTAGGCCGCTCAAGGCTAAAGCCACCCTGGGATTAAAGAGCTGGACTTGATCAATTGCATTCTGAAATTGCTCCCCACTGATATCAGTACAAATGGTGACAATCTTCTGGACATCATCTCGTAATGACTTAATCTCAGCATCAGATTGTCGATCCTTAGCGCAAAGACCCTCGTTCTTAGTTTGAAGTTTGGTCATGTACCTCTTAAACTCGGCCAAGCTAGAGTCTTTCTACTTCCCAATATCTTTCAGGGCACCCACCTCCTGCTCCAATTCTTTAACCCGGGCCTCAACATCGCTTTTGGCCTTCACGGCCTCCTCCATAGCCTTAAGAGCTTGGTTTTCACCTCGCTCAGCGGCCACTGTCTTCTTCGTAATCTCCCGTTCATGTTTTTCACAAACTTGTTCCAAATACAGAGTTTTGGCGATAATACAGAGACCAAAAGTCTCAAACCACACAAAAGTATCCTTCGTGCTATGAAGGGCAAGGTGGTTTGTCACTTGATCATCCAGGAGATTGTATTCAATGAATTCTCAAGGTCTGATTCTTCGTGGTATAAACTACTTGGACTGCTGACTTCATCAACTGCTGCCCTCTTACCTCGGTCACTCGATGACCCATCCTCCACTACTTTTTTTCTTACGTGTATCAACAGCCTGGGGAGAGTCCTCCACTTGGATAGGCTCCCTATCCTCCATGGAGACTTCAATTGGTGGGGACAAAGGAGCTGCAACAACATCTGCTAGAGGATCTAACGACTCAGGTGCATTCCTGGCCTTAAAGGCTTTGAGAATTGCCAAGGTATTCCCAGTTGACATCTCGGCCAAACTTCCTACAAAAATAACAGAGGATCAGAGTTATAATGTTGCTACGAGGTATTAGGAAAATGTTAAGCACATAAATTAATATTTGGACAATGGCCTAAACTACCTAATACAGCCCAAAGAGTCTTGTCATCCAATGTATCCAATATATCTTTGGGCCGAATCGATCCAATCTCTTCGACCCACATTTCGAAGAAGTTAATGCATTTAAGCTCCTCATTATTCAGATGACTTTCTTCCCTCTCGAATGACTGAGTGGGAATGCTCCACGCCATTAGATTCCAATACAAACTAAATATCGGTCCCCCGTCACCGCCTAACCAAAAGGGGTGCACACGGGAGCCGCCATCAACTCAAAGAAAATTTCTTTGAAATCCTTATAATTATCTAGATATTGAAGGAAGACCTTCTACCTATGTTGTGACCAGACAAAGAGTTAGGTTTTTTGAGGGACCCTAGCACCATGAACAGAATACCGAGTATGGAAGTAGAAAAATGCTCTATCTGAGCATCACAACCTAACCAACCGGCATATCCTTTCAAAGGCCATGATGTTGGCCCAATCATTTGGGTGAATTTGGGTCAGAGCAGCGTTCAAAGTCTGGAGAATGGCAATATGGAAGTCATTGAAAAAAATCTAAAGTCCAAACCTAACAAAGAAGTCCTCGTACATGTACGTGAAGTGTTGCCTCACCTGACGGGTAGAACACACCCTTTCATTTTTCGGGGACAAGATTTGGAACTCTTGGTCCCTATTCTTCCCCTCGATTAACTCCAGATAGCTTTTAAGATCGTCAAGAAGTTCCCCCAGTTGGAAACGGGATACCTAGTCGTAGGCATCGTCTGCGACCTAGAGGTATACTAATCTCGGACCATGGCGAATATGGATTGCATTCTCCATGGCTGTTTCTTGTTCTATTGACTCTCTTCCTTTTGGGACTAGGCAACATTTGGAACTGGTTCTTCAAGCCTAATCACTCTTCTTCTAGCCATTTGAGTTCCTGGAAACAGACAGAGGCCGGTGGTCAGAATCAATTAAACTTAAAGATTCAGACACAGAAGTAGGCAAACGAAAAGGACTGCTCGCAACTACGCACTAGCCTCCGCACCCTCTAAGGCTAAAGCCTTAGAAAGACACCTCCGCCGCACGAAGCGCGAGGGAGGAAGTGCTCCACAGGGTAACGGTGTTAAAAGGGAGGAAAACAATGCTCCCACCCCTTGCTCAAAAAAGAATAGGGAGGAAGTGTACTCCATTAAAGGAGTACATGACTATCCACGGAATAAAATACACATGCATGACATAGAGGGAAAGTAAGTACCTTTACAAAATAAGGAAAATTGATTTTCTGAAAAGCCAATGTGCTGAAAGAAACGCTGAGATTGTCCTCCACTGCTGTAAAATATTGCCAGGAAATTGCCTTAAACCACATTTTGAGAGAGAAATAGTGACAAGGAATTATGAAAGCAGCCAAAGGCCCTAAACCCCTATAAATAGGGACTAGACGGTTAGGGGACATTTGGCTCTCAACAATCCAGAATTTGAAAGATACTCTTTATGGCGTGCGGGACAGTATGCACGTCTACACAATCAGAGCGCGCCACATGGCACTCACAGCTGTCATGGCAGTTGAGGGGATGGTTGTGTAGCCGGCTAAGGGACACGCAACCTCGGTAGAGTTTATCAATTCATGTCAGAAATCTTCCACCGATCATGGAATTTAGTGGACCACCTCAGTCAGTTACGGAGTCGTTAAATCAGTAAGGACCTGATTAGTTTCTGCAGTCGAAGTCTTCAAAGACCCCATATCAGAAATTTCAGTAAACCAACTCTAGGAGTCCATCGTGGAGCACATAAGTTTTCCTCAAACCCCGTCTACTTCCGTAATATTCATTACAAGAATGAAGCACTAATGCGAACTACGATACCCCCAATAAAGGTCAGTTAACTTCAAAAGGCTATGATAAAACTCTTTTCCCAATGAGGGATATCGACCCCAGGGGTAAGAGTTAAAACTCGCCATTTTGTTGTACTAACAACAAAGGCCAAACTAGGGGCAACTTAGTATAGCTACAGGGTAAGCGTTGGACTCACCCCCTGATAATGTAAAGTAGGAAGCTGAAAAAGAAAATTTCTGAGGTATAAGATAGAAAAGAAAAATCTTATTAATTTTATTCCATACATCGTCAACCTCCATGGGAGAAGAAGGAAAAGTACACTAAAAGGAAAGTGAAAATAGTATCCGTAGGAGAGCTTCAGGACGAAACCGACATCACCGCTGAGACACCCAACTGTATTGTCATATCCATAGTTCCTTCACTCTCTTCACCGGAATAGACTGAAGCCACTCCACTTCTTCTTCCCTGCCTCCTTCATAGTGATAATAAAGGTCGACACCGACTACCTCTTCGCAAAGCATGCCTAAGAAAGCAGATTACCCTAAGTTACTCCTAAAGGGTTTTCCTTTCTACTGGGTTGGAATTCTTGCATATCCAAACGTACTACGAAGAAGACTGGCCTGATGCCTCCAAATAACTCAGGAAAGAGACAGGGATAGAGACAGAGTGCTTTCTAGTGTCCCCATGCATTGGTTGACAGAAGCATCATTCCATCCTATTAACACGTTGGGTCAAAAACCCCCGTGTACGCTAGAAGAGAAAGGTTTTCGCCTCCCTAAATGCATAGTGACTCAACGTTACACTAAGGAAGAAAGGCCTCTATAGAAAATGGAAGCTTCTTGCAGAAAGTCAATCACCTTTAGGAAATTTGAAAAGATTAGGAGAATGACCCTTGCAGAGGCAAAACCCTCCATATAAGTGCAAAAAAAGAAGGGGAAACTATTCTCTGAAAGAGGGTCATTCCTAAACAAAATTGAAAAACGAAAGGAATATAATGAAAAGGATGTTAACTTCAATGCAAACATTCTCTATTTATAGAGAGAATGAAGTACTCTGATTGGTCCCATAAAAAGTGAACTAATCGTGTGTTGGTATCCACGTTTAATGCTCCCAGTTTCTGATTAGTACGGGAGCAGCGGGTAGTTGGGGAACAGTATGAAACTAAGATCCTCTTTAAAAGATATTTAATTCCCAATAAAGTTAAGGTAATAGTTTCCCTAAGAATCGCAGATTGTTACCACCTGCAATTTCAGAGGATATACTCAGAGTTTACACAAAAAAATTCCTAAGGAAATCCTAGGAATTAATGCTTGGGAGCAATGAACTTTCGGGATATAACAGCATATTAAGGACACTAGCATTTCGCGTGAAACGTCCGGGGTCCGATGATAATTTTCTAAACTTTTACGTTAACCGTATACCCAGATGGTCCTATTAAACTTGACATTTAGCTATCCTTCCAAGGGCCAAGCTGGGGACAATTGTTCTGGACCGTGATCCAGGATCCTGTCTAGTTGAATAACCGAACTCCGCCTTAGATGACGTAGCTAAGGCCTTGAAGGAAGTTCAGACCTCAGAGCAATGAACATTGAGTGACATTGGGCCATAATATCAAGATTGCTAGATACATGCAGAGGATATATTTTTAAATATCCGTAACTATCAATCATCTACTTACGATATTATAGGACTCATAACTGTCTCAGATTGATAAGTAGCTTTCGTATTGAGAATTCCTAACTTATAGGGGTTCACCCTAATAATAATGGGAAGGTAATCCATGTCAGGATACTAATCCTAAATACCTGCATTCAATACAAATTGCATGAGGATTCTATACACGCTCTATAAATACCAAGCTAAGTAGCTTTAATCAAGTATCAATAAATTACTTACCATATACTGCCCTACTTATGCACAGCCTGACTTGAGTATTAGAGTCCCTTTGCAGGTACCCATCCCCCCCCCCCCGTTTCAACATACTCGGCTGCTGTTGTTCAAGGAGGAAATCACAGTTACATGCCTATCTCAGGTACCCTCTGAATTCACTTCAGAACATTAAGTCTGTCAGCTATGGTCATTGAGTCAGTTAATTATCCACTTATTATTTGACATCAATGGTTATTGGGGACAAAAGAATAGATACTGATTAGGAAGATGAATTAACATTAAAGTGCCTATATCATCTATGATAAGCACCTAGAAGCACTTTCACTACAAGAAATAAGCAAATTACTGTTGCTAGTCCATCGCAAAAAAAATTTACGAGGGACTAGCAACGAAATAGAGATGGATAAATCAATCGCTTTTTTTTCATTGCTAATTAGCGAGGGAACGTATTCTCTTGCTGATCCGCCGCTAGTGCATTTATTTCCCTCGCTAATCCGTCTCTAATCTCTCGCGAATACGTCGCAAATATAACCCTTTATTCCCTCACAAATCAGCGAGGAAATTTACGTCGCTATTTCGTTACTGTATATAAAAAATTCGTACCAATTTTGGATCCATTTCAACCAATTCCCCTCGCTATTTCTTCGCTAATCCGTCACTAATATATTGTCACTAGTCTGTTGCTAATCCCTCGCTAATGTTTGCTCGCTATTCAGTCGCTAATTCCTCACTAATTAAGTTAATGATTTGCTCGCTATTTCGTGGCTAATTCCTCACTAATGACCTGAGTGATTTGCTTGCTATTCCGTTGCTAATCCCTCGCTAATCATTATTTTTTTTAAAAAAATTACCTATATTATTGGCTTACCAAAACCTGTATATCAAATAGAAATCCAACAGCAGCAGTAACAAAAAAATTGTATAAATAAACTAAAATATACTAGTTATGTAAATAGTTCATAAAATGTAGAAAACAAGATAAAAAGACTATTGTGTTCATAAAATGTACAAAACAAGATAAAAAGAATGTTGTGTTCATAAAAATGTACAAAACAAGATAAAAAAGAATGTTATAAAAAAGAATGTCATAAAAAAGAATGTCATAAAAAAGAATGTTGTATAAAAAGAATAGACAATCAGTCTATAAGTTGGCTTTGTCTTCGTCTTCGTCTTCGTCTTGACCCTCGCCAACTGTTGCACCTTGCGATGGTGCTTGTGGAGTAACATTTGCTAATCTGATTGTAGATAGGATGGGCACCAACATAGGGACAAGTTGAGTTTAGACAAAAGAAGTCATCGCTGTTGCCACTGCTACATTTACAGCTTCAATTATGTCTTGTGTCAATGGCGTAGAGCAGGAATGACCTGCAACCGAGGAGGATGAAGCTTGCATTGTGTTATTAATGCCAATGTGTAAGCTGTTACCTATGCCATGCACCTGTCCCTTCTTGTTGGGACCCGCCACATCCAACCAGACCTCCGGGTCAACCATAGGATGAGAGGAAGAATTTTCTCCATATTTTTCTATCATCGCAGTGTTATATGACTCTGACAATAACAAAAAAAATATTAACAAAAATCAATAACAACAAATATAAATGAAAGTTGAATTTTAAAGACACCAACAATAAAATTCCTCGAGCTCTCGAAAACATAGTTTCTATCTTTCTTCTTGTGAACTTTGGCATAGAGATCTCTGTAAGAAACTTGATGCTTTAACTCTGCCTCCTGTAATCACAAATGAAAAAAAATATAATAAACATATATCAAAAGTAAGGCAATCCCTCCAAAATACTAATGCCTTTATGTCATACTCAAGATAGGTAAATAACTCAAATAATTACAACATGTTAATAAACAGTTTAATAAAATAAATTAAAACTCAAAAAATTCCAGATTAATAAATAGATTACCATCAAAACTTTAAATGAGGAAGTTATATTACCATCTTTATTCTTGTGTTGACCAAAGTTTATCGACCCTCCTGTATGCTTCAAGGCATCAGGCATGGCTGCCCTGTTCCTTCGGGTAGCTGCAGACCTCGTCATCCATTTATCTATCAGCCAAATGTCGACCAGGTTATCCTACACTTCTGTCCTCATTCCTTTGGGCCCATGGCCCTTAACATCAGCCAAGTTATTTGAATTTGCCTTATCAAAGGCCTTATCTCGTGCTTTGTTCAAATAGTCTGGATAACAGTCTATGCAAGTCCATTCCTAGACAGTTCTCTCTATGCCGCGATCAGAATCGGATATGAACTGATGCTTATCCTACACAAATGTTATGTAAGTATATTTATTTTTTGATGAATATATAATATATAATTCTATAAACACAATTAATTACCATAAAGTCCTTAAATAGTATTTCTTTCATGTCAGTAGGATAATCTCTCCACGTACTAGCTGGAACAGGTATCCTTATCATGACATTGTACATAATGCCACGTGTCACTCTCAGTGGGAGAAACCTCTTCCTGTAAGTAGAAGAAGATAATGTTGCTAATCTAAAAGTAAATAAATGTAATAAAAGATGACAATCAATATTATTTATGGTTCAGGGACAGGCACCACATATGTAAGTTCCCTGCTATTAGTTTCTATATTGGATTCTTCACTTGAAGGCACCATATTCCGGTTGGTAGTGGGTGGGTCAGTAGGGGGTGGCATAGAAAGGGTTGGGTTAGTAAGGGGTGAGACGGAAGCTGATGCGCCTCCAATGGTCAATGGGATAGACGCTAGTAGGCCTGCACTGGTCAATGGGCCAGTAGCTGAAGTTATGCCTAACATAATTATAAATAAACAAAAAAATACAATATATTACATGTATATAAACCACGAGTTAACAATAATTAAAAAATTATCCTACAGGTATACCTGGAGAGGGCTGAGAAGGCTGTAGTGGTGGACAATTATGGTCAGATAGAGAAAGCTAAGATGAAACATTAAGGCTTCTCCCACGACCACGTCCAGCACCTCTACCTCGAATGGTCATGATGAATATCTGCATAAGGAAACATAATGAAATATGAAGATTTAAGAAACTATATGTCAATAAAAACCTCAAAATATAATAATGATATTTTAGTGTAAATACCATTAACAAAATTTATTGAACAAGATTCAATTTTAACTACTAGAGTCTGAAGCAAAAAAATCCTCATCTTCATCTGAGAATTCATTAATTTTATTATCTTCATTGTCATCAATGAACTCATCATCAACCTGAACATCCGTTGGATAATGTATATCATATATGTTCACTTCTTCTATTTGGGCATGTGCATCAAATAAGGAAAGTGCTTCATCATCTATGATAATATTGTGTGTTCCAAGGGATTCATCATCTTGGTAATAATCAGTGGCAGTTAGGTCATTCAATTCATCACCTTCGTCATTCAATGTCTCAGCCACGAGGAGTTTTGCTCTAACCTTGCAAGCTGCCCACCATTCACCATTAGCTTTATTCTCGCTTTGTGGGTATCTTGTATAGTACACTTGTTGTGCTTGTTCGATTAAGAAGAATGGCTCATTTGAGTGAAGTCTTGATTTATACTTGATGTCAACCAACCTATATCTCTCATCAACATTGACTCCATTAATCGGGTCAAACCAATGACATTGTAAAAGAAATACTCTGTTCTCATTTCATACATATAACAATTCCAATATATCTTCAACCATGCCATAATAGTCGAAGTTATTCTCACCATATATACTACCTCTAACATATACGCCACTATTCATGGTAGCTTTATTTTGTCTATACTCCTTAGTATGAAATCTATACCCATTAACTATTAAGCCACAGTAAGAAGTCACGGACTTGGATAGACCATAATTTATCTCTCGTATCATTTGATCCTTAACTTGACCTATATTAACCTGTATCATTACATAGATGGTAGATAGTTGTAACATTTAGCATAATGAACATTGAATTTAATATGATAGCTGTGATTGTGGATAAAAGGACTCACTAGATGTTTTAGCCACCTACTGAAGTCCTTATCTCGAGCTTCCAATATTTGATCATCAGTGATATTGGGGTATGTTTCCCTTAACGAATCCTCGAATTATCTAATCAATACACTAATTAATATTTAGCATAAATTTAGCAAAAAATAAACATATTCATTAGATAGGGAGTAGACTTACTAGAGATAAGGTTCTACTTCTCCACAATTTACAAGCACATATGTCTCAGTAATCTGAAGTTCCACATCCATCAAGAATCTATTGCAACCTCTCCCGGTAAGACGACATGGATGTTTAAAAATAGACAACCGTTCATTAATTGTATCCTCCCCACCGTCGTTATTTTGAGGAACTTGAGTGCACCTGGTCTGTAGGTGGGGATCAAAATACATGGAAGCAAAATTAGAAATTTCTTCTAAAATATACGCTTCACAAATAGATCCTTCAACTTTCGCCTTATTTGGGACCTTCCTTTTCAAGTACAACATACACCTCTCAAAGGGGTACATCCACCTGTAATGCACTAGTCCTCCAACCTTAGCTTTATAGGGGAGATGGACGACTAGATATTCCATCACGTCAAAGAATGCTGGAGGAAAAATCTTCTCTAACTTGTAAATTTTTTCAATAATGAAAAGCTCTGCATTCTCCATGGTGGAAGCACAGATTTCAATTGCACAAACTTCTTTAAAGAACAAACTGAGTTCTGTTAATGCTCCCCATATAAGTTTTGGCAAGATATCACGAAATACCAGAGGAATTAATCTTTGCATAAAAATATCATAATCGTGACTTTTCATTCCACATATCTTCCCGCTGTCTCTTTTGTTGCAACGTGCGATATTCGACGCATACCCATCAAGAAACTTCAACTGTTTTATCCACTCACACACTATCCTCCTTTGATTGGCATCTAAGACATATGTTGCCTTTGGTTTTTTACACTTGCTATTCTCAACTATTAGCTCCAAGGTGGGACGTTTGCATATTATCTTCAAATCTTCTCTTGCATTTGCATTGTCTTTTGTTTTGTCATTTATGTCCATGACAATGTTGAAGATATTATCAAACACGTTCTTCTCGACATGCATAACATCTAAATTATGTCATATTAGATTAGTGGACTAATAAGGAAATTCCCAGAATATGCTATTCTTCACCCAGTTGTGGTGTATACCAAATGCATCTAATTTTTCTTTACCTGAATTCAAGCCGAAAGAGACTTCCTTAAGTTGAGTCACTCTATTTAAGACATCTATCCTACTCAGTCGTTGCGGTGGATTAGATTTTTTGACTGTTGATTTCTTAAAAGAGTTTCGATCACGGCGAAATGGATTATCACAAGGCAGAAATTGGCGATGACATCAAACCAGCAGCATTTCCTACCATGCTTCAATGCAAATAACTTATTGTGATTCATACAAAGCGGACAAGAAAGTTTTCCATGAGTGCTCCACCCAGACAGCATTTCATAGGCTGAAAAGTCACTTATTGTCCATAACAAAGCCGCTTTCATATCGAAATTTTACTTCTTCTAAGCATCATAAGTTTGCACCCCATCGTCTTACAATATCTTTAGATCGTCAATTAGGGGTCTAAGATAGACATCTAAACTTTTACCTGGTGACTTTGGTCCAGGAATCACAAGAGTGAGGAATATGTATTCCCTTCTCATACACATACTTAGGGGTAGATTGTATGGTGTGACAAAAACAGGCCAACATGAATAGGGTATAGCTAAACCGCTAAATGGATTAAAATCGTTTGTACAAAGGTCAAGCCTAAAATTTTGAGTATCTAGCGCAAATGTTGAATGGGTAGCGTCAAATCGTTTCCAAGCCTCAGCATCAGCTGGATGCCTGATCAATGATTCATCTTGACGCACTCCATCTGCATGCCAACTCATATATTTTGCAGTATTTTTGGACATAAACAGATGTTGCAGTCTTGGCATAATGGGAAAATATCATAACACTAAGTGTGGCACATCCTTCTCATTCGATGAACGTCCTACCTTTGGCTTGAATCGTGGGTGTCCACATACTAAGCAAACTGAGTAGAATCTCTTGTTACTATATTCTTTGTAATACAATATGCACTGATTAAGACATGCATCTATTTTCTCATATCCTAATCCCAACTCATGAACCATTCTCTTTGATTTGTAAAAGTTTTCGAGTAACCTTTCAGGCTCTGGAAGCATACTCTTAATTATGATGATCATTCTATCATAAAACTCTCACTCATGTTAAACTCTGACTTCAAGTTCAATAGTTGAGTTACAGTTGACAATTTCATGTGCTTATGGCAACCATCCCATAAAGGTTCGTCAACGTCTCTTAGCAAGTCATAAAACTTTGAAGCTGACATATTTGGATCCTCTTCTAAATCTTGAACTTCTGGATTTAATCTATCACCTCCGGTATCTATAACCATATCCATGTATGGATTCCTAGGCTCCACTTCTTCATCATCGATAATGGATGTTGAGCCGCTATCCCCCCATTTGTCCTCACCATGAATGGTCCAATTTATATAACCATCCACAAATCTGTACTTATACAGATGTTGTTCTACCCCAAATACTTTCCTCCAAGCACAATTCTTATATCTAGCACATGGACAAAGGGTGCGATTTAATGCATCAGTAATTGTCGGGTCTCCTTGAGCAACCCTAATGAAATCATAAACTTCATCCATGAATTCTTCACTTACATAGCTAGTAGAATCATTTCTTCGTAACATCCAACTTCGATTGGGTCTCATGATTGCTGAAATTGGTTTAGCACATTAATACAATCTTTATATTTTCATCTCCTTCTTAACAAGGTATGACCCTATCCCATTCGATAAGAAACTTTTTCAACACTTGGTTAATAGTTCTTCCTTAAATCTCACTTTTTACACTTGATGAAATTTTGACAATATTTCCCATTGGTCTCTGACACTTGTCGAGATTACCAAATTTAAATCAATTTATAATCGATTTACCAAAACTACTTGTAGCATAAGGTAACACCGGGTCGAGCCCATAGATCATTCTAATTATAAAGTCAGATTAAGAGATTAATGAACAGGGGGGAATTTTGCAAGATTAAACAACAAAGAGCAATTAAAATGAGTAAACAAAATTAGGAAAATAACCAATCCAAGAGAATTAACCAATCTTGATTTTAATCCATCCTTGATCTTTATAGATCTATTCAACTATCAACCAAATCCTTGGTCTTAGATCACATTAAGACGCCTTTCAATGATCTATGAATCTTCTACTAGAAATGCTTCTAGAATTCAATTAATTAAGGTTAGACAAATTAAGCATCCATCCAAAACCCAAATTAACTTAAAAATCAAGATCCAACCAAGCTAAATATTTCATCAAACACCTTTAATAAATTATTTAACCTCTGAATTCATCTCTTGGCATATGACAATTACGCAATTAATATATGCAAATTCCAATCAAATTAAGCATTAAATCAGAATTTAAACAAGAGAAGAAGAGAAAGAGAAACTTGATTAATAGATAAATATATAACAATTAAAACAAAATCTCAAGATTAATCATCAAGACTGTCAATCTCTTGGATTGATTAAAGAAGTTTAGTTCTCCATAGCCATCACCATTGGAGAACCTTCAAGAACCATGAAAAATAACAAAGAGAGAGAGGGAGAGAAAAAGAAGAGGAGAAATCTTCAAAATCAAAAACTAACACTTTAATTATAACAACACTTCTACATAGAAGCTCTACATGTCACAATGATTTGCATAGCCTCCCTTTTATAGAGGGTTAGAGATACAAAATGTCAAAGGGGGCTGAGTCATGGTGATTGGTGGAGTAGGTGGAGTAGTGGAAAATGTTGAATAACTTTTGTTGAGTAGAAAATTCTGGAGATTCTTTGTCTCCGAAATCATGCATCTCTGAAATCATTGTATTCGTCATCTTTGAGCCAAGTGGTCTTCATGAAGATTGTAGGTCTGGATCTTAGCTTTCAAATGGCTTTAGTTTGAGTCTAATATCATTTCTATAGCTCCAGATATGTTCAAATTACTGCACACTACTCAGGCCCAGTCGTAGCTCCTCTGTTCTGACTTCCAAGCCCAATATCACCTCCAACGAGTCTGAATCGGGAAGAGTGTTCAACATGAAAGTTGTAGATTTGAGTCTTAACTATCAACCATCAAAATTTCAACCTATTCTACAACTTTCACTATGAGCAGTGTAATGAACAGTACACAAAGGTCATTCTGCCTGGAGCAACACTTTAGTTCTTTATTCAATGCCAATTTGAGCCATCCAAACGTGTGATTGAGTCTTTGATGTCTTCATGAAGATTGTAGATCTCTCTATTATCTTTAAAATGACATAATATTCACCTTAAACATCCACCTACATCCCAAGATATGGCCCAAATACAGGATTAGTGTAAGACGTAAATCATGCTGAAAAATGCATTAAATCCATTTTGAGTTCAAAACATACAAAACATAACCAAACTTAATTTATTAAGTGCATGGAGAGTGTAAATGACTAAAAATGAAAGCTTATTAATGCATCAAATATGTGAACATCAAATTCCCCCACACTTAGCTTTTTGCACTCCTGGGCAAAACACACAAAAACAAAATGAAACAGACTCAAAAGTTAAACATTCTAAAAGACTCAATTTCTAATAATATTTAAGAATGAAGAGCAATTAATAATTCAAGTGATCAAAACATTTATGAGGTAACACATCTTCACATCTCAAATCAACAAGCAAGGATACTTCAATTGAAAAGCATGAGTAAAGAATGATAGATCCTCACAGAATTCACTCTCAATCTCTCAAGTGTTTAAAAGGTAGGTATTACACTTAATTCAACTCATGAAAATTGCACTACCATAAGCTTGCTTATCTTCTACTTCTCCACTACTCAGAACACATGCACACACAAATCATGAGGACTTTATTCAAGGTTGTAATGGGGTCAAGGTAAAAGAGAAGGTAATATGGATATGACAAGTTAAACACCAAAGAGAATAAAAGAACATGAAAGCTGAGTTCAATTAACGATCATGAAAGTTCATCCCAACTTATCTAATACAAATTCCCTTTACATATTATTTTCCCTTCCTTTATTGCCTTGTTGACCTTTTTTTTTTTACATATATATATATATATTTTTGAATTTATATATATATATATATATATATATATATATATATATATATATATATATATATATATTTACAAAAAGAACATCATATATACATTTTTCAACCATTCTGCATACACACCCCCACACTTGTTCATGAACTCATCCAATGACAAAGCTAATGTTCTCTTATTCCCTAAGACTAAGTAAGAACATGGTTTTTTTTTTCATTTAAGAAACATAATGAGTTCGAGACAAAGAATAATCAAATAAGCTCAAAGGGGTTAAGCAAGGGGAAATATGCAAGGTTGGCTGGAGTCAGAGAATTTTCAAGAAGTCAAAAGAGTGCTTGATATCATATTGAAAACAAGGTTGGCTATTTGGTTAAACTAGCTAATTAAGAAAGAGGGCCTCAATCATGTTCATGCATGCAAGTGAAATGTAGCTTCAAAAAGAATCAAAGCAAGTTCTAGAGTGATCATTAACATGAGTGAAAATCACACAAGAAAGAAGAGAATGACATAAATGTTGAATCCATCCATTAGGCTCAAAATCTCACAAGGTATGCATCTATCAAACTCAATTCATCAATTCAATCATCCATCACCAAGCATATCAGTTCAAGAAGGGAGAAAAGTTATTCAATCATGCAATGAACCCCTTTTTTTATTTTTTTGTTTTTTTTAACAACAAAACAAAACAAACAAAAAAATGCTAAAATCTCTCCCCCACACTTAATATAACATTGTCCTTAATATGAAAGAGAGAGATAGAAAATAGCAACACAACCTGATAAGAAGTGAATCAATGCCAAACAGGAAAAGAAGCACACTGTCAGTGCCACATCAGACCCTAAAAAGAAATCAAATAATAAAACTTAAGTACTTCCACAATTTAATACTAATTAATTACTACCTAAAAACACTCATTACTCTACCACCAATTAAGATGCGTCTCAATAGTAGAATTACTCCTTACTCTGCCATCAAAATTAGTTTAATAAGTCCATGACAATCATATCATACTTTCCAAACAAAACAATAAATTTTTTTTTGGGTCAACTATCCTTCCCCCCCAACTAGATCACACCATTGTCCTCAATGTTAAAATATAGATAAGTAAAGGATAGAAGATATTACCTGTTGGAGAAAGCAGACACAAATTTAAACAAAAACAAAGTACAATAAAATCAAACCGATTAAAGAGAAAGTGTCAGATCTGGCTTGCTTTTCTTGTTACTTCCTTCGCTGCTTCCTGTTGACCAATCTATCTGAGCTAATATCTTATCAGGTACATACTCAAAAGCTTCCAATTTATCAATGAGCTCATCAATAGTGGAGGCAGAGATAAGAAGTTGTCTTGCCAAAGGAGTGATAAATTTTTGTTCCACAGCTTTGTTAAGAAAAAATAACAAAAGATCAAAGAAATTATTAACATTCAACAAACTAATGGGTTAATGGTGGATGTTCAGTTCTGCCCAAGAGATAATTTGAAAATTTTCTTCTAAAGTACCAAAACCACCTGGTAAGACAAGAAATGCATCGGAATTGTCAACCATTGTTTTCATTCGTCCATGCATGAATGTTACCTGTATTTCTTCTCCAATTGTCTTTCCAGTGATGTTATTTTCAGCTAAAGGTTTAGGAATAACACCTAAAACCTGACTGCCTCTTATAAAAGCAGAAAGTGAGATAGCCCCCATTAACCCACGACAACCTCCCCCATATACAAGATGAATATTCCTCGCAGCAAGTGATCGACCAAGAGTGCTAGCTGCGTTTACAAACTCTAATCCCTTCCCATAACGCGACCCACAAAAAACACAGACATTTTTGAGGTTACGAATAGAAGGCCCCATTCTATACTCTTCCTCTCTTTGAGTGTTTCTGAGTTGAAGGAAAATGGAGAAAATGGAGTGTTTAAATAAGAAAAAGAATGGAAAGGGGAATAATTGCACCTATAAGGGTAGGTTGACGGTTGTCAGAAAAGGTTGAATTGAAGAAACACATAATCTTTTTTTTTTTTTGTAAGATGACATGAAGAAGAAGAAGAGGATGATACGTACAGATTGTTTGTGGATATGGCTCACATCTGCCTTTGGTTTAACGTCCAGTAACGACTTAAACGTCTTCTATGAGTCGAGGATAAGCTTCTCATCCAATTTTCTTATAAATTGGCAAACAGGGTTTTTTAGAGTCAGATTCCCAAGACTGTAGCATTTTTTTTCATCCTTGAAGAGATTCCACAATTTAAGAATTTCATGATGCACCAATCCACAAGAATGCGTCTCAAGAGTCAATAAGACATCATCTAATGACTCCTTACTCAGTCCATTCTTAATGAAGAAAATTTTATCTTCTCTATTTGCAAAAACCATCCCCAAAGTACGACATCGCTTGTTACAAGTCCATCGTCCACATTTGTGACAGACTTGTAACTTTTTTGCTCTTCTCCTTTTAGAATATGAACTTCTTCCAAGACTGGGCATAAATGAGTCAAATGAAATTGAGGACTCACCTGCTAATCGGACCTTTGCTTCAATTATCCAGCGAACATCTTCAGGCATACCTTTGTGCATTAACAGTCTCAATCTTTCACATCGAACTTTGTAGATTTTTCTCAGAGCATTTTGAGGAAGAGAAGGAAAATATTTGCTCAGGTTTGAAAGAATGACATCCATTTTGAAGGAGAAGAAGGGTTCAGTTATTTTGGAAAACTGAAAAATAAACCGACTTGAGAGCCACGGAGTACCGTATCCGCCACTTAACCGGCAACACAAAGAACTCAAGAACTTGGTTTTCCAGGAATGGTTGAGTCTTTGGCCATTAACTTTAAGCGCATTACCATTCCTAGGATCCTCAATATCTACGGCCCCACATGTTTGACAACCAAAGAACCGCGCCACCTAGATCTCAATTTTCCAAGGAGTAGGTGCAGATGATAATCTCAAAGCAAAACTTTTTTGACCAATTTTCGCAGCTTTTACAAAAGGTGTGACAGACCTTGCATAAAGTAGGCCAATAAAATTCATACTGCAAGATTTTCGCAGTTGTTGTCGTTGAAGAAGAAAAATAACCTCCACATGCGTCCGAGTGACAAAATTCAATGACACTACTTACCTCATTGTCGGGTACAAATCTCCAAAAGATTTGATCAGGACAATAATTGAACAAATATGAGTCATCACAATAAATTTTTTTTTACCTCAATCAAAAACTTTTTTTTTTTGTGTCTATTGAGGCGGCATCTTACTTATCAAGTGGGGTAGACGACTTCTTGCAAGTGGACCTCCTCCAAAATATCCTCTTGAGCTCCCTCATAAAATGGTTTGAGGCGATGTCCATTGTTGTGAAAGCTTTTGTAGTAGTCTCACTTGTAACCTCGCACTTACACCATAAGGAAAAATCTTAGTAACAACAAATGGACCAAGCCACCTAGATCTGAGCTTTCCGGGCATGAGTTTGAGGCGGGAGTTATAAAGGAGAACTTTTTGACTAATCTTAAATGTTTTTCTCATGATCTTCTTATCATGGAAGGCTTTAGTCTTCTCTTTATAAAGTTTGGAACTCTCATAAGCCTCCAAGCGGATCTCCTCCAATTCCTGCAACTACAGCTTCCGCTCTATGCCTGCTTGATTTAGGTCCAAGTTACACCTTTTTACTGCCCAAAATGCACAATGCTCAATTTCCACTGGCAAGTGGCATGCTTTGCCAAAAATAATCCGATAAGGAGACATCCCAATCGGAGTCTTATAGGCGGTCCTATAAGCCCATAAAGCATCCTCAAGCCTTTTGCTCCAATTTTCTGTTAGGTTGAACTGTTTTTGAAGTATCTGCTTGATCTCTCTGTTGGAAACCTCAGCTTGCCCATTAGTCTGGGGATGGTAAGGTGTAGAAACTCTATGCAAGACTCCATACTTTTTCATCAAGGCTTACATGCTTTGATTACAGAAATACGAACCCTGATCACTAATGATGGCTTTTGGGACTCCAAACCTGCAGCAAATATGTGATCTAACAAAATCCACAACAACCTTGGAATCATCAATCCGAGTGGCTTTTGCCTCCACCCATTTAGATACATAATCCACAACAAGCAGAATGTAAACAAAACCAAATGACACAGGAAAAGGACCCATAAAATCAATACCCCAAACATCAAATATTTCACAGAACAACAAAGGTTGTTGGGGCATCTCATTCCTACGAGAAATATTCCCTGTTCTCTGGCATTATTCACAAGATTTACAAAACAAATATGCATCACGAAATAGAGTGGGCCAATATAATCCAGAGTCCAAAACTTTCCTAGCTTTACGAGTAGGTCCAAAATGTTCCCCACAGGCAAATGCATGACAAAAACTAAGAACAGAATCAAACTCATGATCAGGAATACATCTCCTAATGACTTAGTCACTACAAAATCTCCACAAATAAGGGTTATCCCACACATAATATTTTGACTCACTTTTCAATTTATCAATCTGTGCCTTAGTGAAATGTGCAGGTAGTGCTCTAGCAACCAAGAAATTAACTAAATCTGTACACCAAGGGATGTTACCTTGCATCTTGAAAACCTGCTCATCAGGGAAGACATCATGGATAAGAGAAGAATCTGCCTCTCTCTCAATCCGACTCAAGTGATCTGCCACTAGGTTCTCTGCTCCACTCTTATCTCTGATATCAATATCAAACTCTTGTAAAAGCAACATCCATCTAATCAGTCGAGGCTTTGCATTGGGCTTTTTCAGGAGAAACTTTAAAGCTGCATGATCTGAAAATACAACCACTCTAGAACCAAGCAAATATGATCGAAATTTATCTAAAGCAAAAATAATTGCTAAAAGTTCCTTTTCGATTGTAGTGTAGTTGGCTTGTGCAGCATCTAAAGTCCTCGAAGCATAGGAAATGACATGAGGTACTTTGTCGACTCTCTGTGCAAGGACAGCTCCCAATGCATAATTAGAGGCATCACACATGAGTTCAAATGGGAGTGTCCAATCTGGTGACTGGATGATAGGTGCACTGGTCAATGCTTGCTTTAAGTGATTGAAGGCATCCTTGCATCTCTGGTCAAAGTGAAACTCTACATCCTTTTGTAGCAAGTTGGACAGTGGAAGGGCAATTTTGCTAAAATCCTTTATGAACCGACGATAGAAACCTGCATGACCAAGAAAAGAACGAACCTCCCGCACGCATGTGGGGTAAGATAGACATGAAATGACATCTATTTTTGTAGGATCTACCTCAATACCCTTACTAGATACTACATGCCCTAAAACTATACCTTGTTCTACCATGAAATGACATTTCTCAAAATTCAGGACAAGGTTACTTTCAATGCACTTTTGCAAAACTCGATCCAAACTATCTAAACATGCATCAAAGGAAGAGCCATAGACAGTAAAATCACCCATAAATACATCCATGCAACTCTCTAAAAATTCAGAGAAGATACTGACCATACATCTTTGAAAGGTTCCTGGAGCGTTGCATAGACCGAAAGGCATTCTCCTGTATGCAAATGTTCCAAATGGGCAGGTGAAAGTGGTCTTCTCTTGGTCTTCTAGGGCTATATGAATCTGAAAATAGCCCGAATATCCATCCAAGAAATAGTAATGTGACTTACCAGCCAGTCTCTCCAACATCTGATCAATAAAAGGTAATGGAAAATGATCTTTCCTAGTGGCCTAGTTAAGTCGCCTATAATCAATGCACACCCGCCAACTGTTCTGGATTCTTGTGGGTAGGAGCTCATTGTTCTGATTTGCAACTACTGTGACTCCAGATTTCTTTGGAACAACTTGCACGAGGCTTACCCATTTACTATCAGATATGGGATAAATAATGCTAGCTTGCAGCAGCTTGGTCGCTTCCTTCTTCACCACATCCAGAATCAAGGGATTTAGTCTCCTTTGGGGTTGCTTTACTGGCCTGGTATCTTCCTCCAATAAAATCCTATGCATACATGTGGAGGGACTAATACCAGGAATGTCTGCAAGTGTCCATCCAATAGCACGCTTATGTTGCCTCAAAACCTGCAGTAATTTTTCTTCTTGTTCAGGTTGCAGATTCTTAGTGACAATTACTGGCAGCTTCTCTCCATCTTCTAAATATGCATATTTAAGGTGGTTTGGCAAAGTCTTTAACTCTAAGGATGGGGGATGCACAATAGAAGGCAGCAAGCTATTTGAAACAAGTAACTCAGCAGCATTAAATTCGACATAATTTTGACTCACATTTTCATATGCTGCATCAGTCAAATAAGTACCTGTATCATCACTCATAACCACATAAATCTCAAGACATGCAAAGACATGGTTCAAGACTACATTGCCTAACACATATATCACAAGTGATATAATCCGAGAAAGTCAAGAATATCAAGGAATTCAACATTCATATCAGCATAAGTATCATCAACCAGCATTTCAATCACATCAACATGAAAAACTGAATGCTCCTCAAGGGGATGTCTCATGGCATAAAAAATGTTAAACTGTACCACATCTTCACCAAATTCTATAGAAAAGGTACCAGCATGCACATCTATCTTGGTCTTGGTTGTCTTGAGGAATGGTCTTCCTAGAATCAATGGAGCATGATTTGTTGAAGACTCATCTTCTATGTCCAGAATGTAGAAGTCTGCTGGGAAAATTAGCTTATTTACTCGCACCAACACATCTTCCAGCACTCCTGCAGGGTGAGCGGTAGTCCTGTTTACTAGCTGAATCACTATACCAGTGGGGTGTAAGGTGCCAATGTTCAAAAACTTATACACTGACGTAGGCATGACATTAATAGAGGCACCCAAATCTAGCATTACATGGTCAAATCTGGAATTACCTATAGTGCAAGGGATTGTGAAAGTTCCAGGATCTTTACATTTCTTTGGCATGCTTGGCTGAATCATTGCAGAAATATTTCTGCCCATACTAACTTTCTCAGTACCCTTAAGTCTTCTCTTGTGAGTACACAAATCCTTGAGGAATTTGGCATACTTAGGAATTTGTTTGATTGCATCTAGGAGGGGAATATTAATTTCCACCTTCCTGAATGTCTCCATGACTTCCTTCTCTGTTTCTGCTTACGCTATCTGCTTGGACTGTGTCACTCTATTTGGGAAGGGTAGTGGAATGAGAGCTCTGGTTGTGACCAAATCTGAATTCTCAGCACATTTATTTTGGACTGATTCAGTATCTGGTTACTGCAATGGGAGCTCTGGTTGTGGCAAATTAGAACCATCAATTTCTCTGCCACTTCTCAAAGTAATGACACTTACATTGCCTCTTGGGTTACTGACTGTTTATGAAGGCAATTGGCTCGAACCTTGACTTTTCAATTCACTCACGGTGGTGGCCAATTGCCCAATCTGAGTTTGCAGGTTCTGAATGGTGGCATTGACATTCTGCTGGAATTGAATATTATTTGTGGCCATTTGTTTCATCAAATCTTCCAATGATGGCTCGGATGGATTGGTTGTAGGACTTAGCAACATGAGGGGTTGCTGCACAGTTTGTTGTTGTCTGAATGCAGGTGGTTGGTATTTATTGCTAGGACTTACAGCTTGGTATCTAAATTGCTGCTGTTGGGGTTGTTGCTGCTGACTAGAATTCCCATATCTCAAGTTAGGATGGTCCCTCCAACCAGGGTTATAAGTATTAGAAAATGGATCATATCTTGGCTGCTGGGACTGCTGATATTGAGGTCTACTAGGAAAAATGCCAGCTGCTGCAACTGACTATTCTGGAAACGCGGAACCACCATCCTGAAGTGTGGGGCATGCATCAGTAGGATGAGATGAGCAAGAGCCACACACCCTTGCAGGCTCTTGTACAGAACCTGGTACATGTTGTCCCACTGCTAATTGCCTCACCAAAGAAGTCAATTCATCAAGTCTATGTTCCATTCTCTGTTGATCTACATGAGACGATTGAACTTCATTAACTCCTCTGGTTGAGGTAAGGACTCTTGTGCCAAATTGTTGAGCATTGGCTGCCATATTTGCTATCAAATCTCTTTGCCGCAGTAGGGTTTTATCCACCAATGCACCTCCAGATGCGGCATCCACCATACTTCTATCCATCGGCAAAGCAAGCCCTCATAGAAATATTGAATCAAGAGCGATCACTAATTTGATGGTGGGGACAACTCGAACACAACTTTTTAAATCTCTCCCAATACTCATGCAAGGTCTCACCAGTCATTTGCCTTATACCACAAATGTCTTTTCTAATGGCAGCTGCTCTGGATGCGATGGGAAGAACCTCTCCAAGAATAATTTCTTCATATCATCCCAACTCGTGATAGAACCTGGTGAAAGGTAGAACAGCCAATCCTTGGCTACATCAGCAAGAGAGAAAGGGAATGCCCTCAACTTGATATGCTCCTCAGAGATTCCATGTGGCTTCATGGTTGAACAGACCACATGGAACTCCTTTAAGTGTTTATGGGGATCTTCACCTGTAAGACCATGAAACTTGGGCAACAAGTGTATCAATCCAGATTTTAACTCGAAGTCAGCATCAAGATTAGGATATTGAATGCACAAAGACTGGTAAGTTACATCAGGAGCAGCAAGTTCTTTAAGGGTCCTATTTTGCCTGTTATCAGCCATGATTTTAGAATCACTTAAGATCTCAAGTGCACTTTCAGATTCAATGTCACAACTAAATTGGACTCAATTCTTTCACTTAGCCTACGAGTTCTAATCAACCTATGCAATGTTCTATCAATCTCAGGATCAAATTCAAGCAAGATATCAGGATTAGACCTTGTCATGCATTAATCAAAACACAAAAATAAAATAAAATAAGTAAACAAGTAAAATACACTAGACAACTCTAAAAATATACCAAAATAAATCTAATTGACTAATGAAATTATTTTTAAAAATTATAGGACTTGTACAGCATGAAAACTACACAAAAATGAAACTAAAAAATGCAATAAAAAATATTAAAAAATTGAAAAACTGGTCTAAACGATGGATTTTGGAAAAACCAGGGGAAACCTCACAATTAATTGTGAGTCTTGTTTATTAGGCTGTTTTCCTTCAACTGACCAAGTTTCAGCTCATTTTGGGCACATTTTCTGTCAATACGAAATTCTTGTAAAATGACCCGTAATCACCCGTTTTACCGAAATCCACCAAAACACAGCAACATAAAGGTTAGTGAGAGATTAGTAGTTAAATAAACTCTTAATAAGATTGAACAAAATCAGAATGATCCCCGGCAATGGCGCCAAAAATTTGACACTTGTCGAGATTACCAAATTTAAATCAATTTATAATCGATTTACCAAAACTACTTGTAGCATAAGGTAACACCGGGTCGAGCCCATAGATCATTCTAATTATGAAGTCAGATTAAGAGATTAATGAACAGGGGGGAAATTTTGCAAGATTAAACAACAAAGAGCAATTAAAATGAGTAAACAAAATTAGGAAAATAACCAATCTTGATTTTAATTCATCCTTGATCTTTATAGATCTATTCAACTATCAACCAAATCCTTGGTCTTAGATCACATTAAGATGCCTTTCAATGATCTATGAATCTTCTACTAGAAATGCTTCTAGAATTCAATTAATTAAGGTTAGACAAATTAAGCATCCATCCAAAACCCAAATTAACTTAAAAATCAAGATCCAACCAAGCTAAATATTTCATCAAACACCTTTAATAAATTATTTAACCTCTGAATTCATCTCTTGGCATATGACAATTACGCAATTAATATATGCAAATTCCAATCAAATTAAGCATTAAATCAGAATTTAAACAAGAGAAGAAGAGAAAGAGAAACTTGATTAATAGATGAATATATAACAATTAAAACAAAATCTCAAGATTAATCATCAAGACTGTCAATCTCTTGAATTGATTAAAGAAGTTTAGTTCTCCATAGCCATCACCATTGGAGAACCTTCAAGAACCATGAAAAATAATAAAGAGAGAGAAGGAGAGAAAAAGAAGAGGAGAAATCTTCAAAATCAAAAACTAACACTTTAATTATAACAACACTTCTACATAGAAGCTCTACATATCACAATGATCTGCATAGTCTCCCTTTTATAGAGGGTTAGAGATACAAAATGTCAAAGGGGGCTGAGTCATGGTGGTTGGTGGAGTAGGTGGAGTAGGTGGAGTAGTGGAAAATGTTGAATAACTTTTGGTGAGTAGAAAATTCTGGAAATTCTTTGTCTCCGAAATCATGCAGCTCTGAAGTCATTGCATTCGTCATCTTTGAGCCAAGTGGTCTTCATGAAGATTGTAGGTCTGGATCTTAGCTTTCAAATGGCTTTGGTTTGAGTCTAATATCATTTCTATAGCTCCAGATATATTCAAATTACTGCACACTACTCAGGCCCAGTCGCAGCTCCTCTGTTCTGACTTCCAAGCCCAATATCACCTCCAACGAGTCTGAATCGGAAAGAGTGTTCAACATGAAAGTTGTAGATTTGAGTCTTAACTATCAACCATCAAAATTTCAGCCTATTCTACAACTTTCACTACGAGCAGTGTAATGAACAGTACACAAAGGTCATTCTGCCAGGAGCAACACTTTAGCTCTTGATTCAATGCCAATTTGAGCCATCCAAACGTGTGATTGAGTCTTTGATGTCTTCATGAAGATTGTAGAGCTCTCTATTATCTTTAAAATGACATAAGATTCACCTTAAACATTCACCTACATCCCAAGATATGACCCAAATACAGGATTAGTGTAAGACATAAATCATGCTAAAAAATGCATTAAATCCATTTTGAGTTCAAAACATACAAAACATAACCAAACTTAATTTATTAAGTGCATAGAGAGTGTAAATGACTAAAAATGAAGGCTTATTAATGCATCAAATATATGAACATCAGTCTCCAAGTGCATGACTTGAACGCAGTGAGATCTACCGCGTTTAAGTATACATCCAGAGAACAAAAGGAAATGTAGCAGACTGAAATTTTAACAAGTATAAGATATGAGATTTAAAGAATAACTATTAACTAAATGAAGATTTTTTTTTACCAAACTATCCCACTTGGACAATTCAAGATTCAATACAATGAGCAGTACCTTCAAAAGGTATGCTTGCTCATGAATATTGAATATCAAATGGGAAACTAAGGTTTTGTTTAAATTTTTACTCGAATAAGAAAATAAAACTTTAAGCATATGTTAAAGCACAATCAAAAGTTAAATCAAACTAAAGATTCTTAACACATAATTCGTTAGAAATTCATAACTTTCATTTTCAGCATCCAAGCTTTGATGTCATATTTAGAGAGTCCTAAATGTACTGGGATATGAGAGAAAAGAAATTCTTAAAGGCAATTGGTTTTATAATTCCGTTTATGGATGCCCTATATGCCAGTTACTATACTAAGGAAGTCATGATTATTTTGACTCATTAATTTCAGTTGCCTGAAGAAGAAATGAAGAAAATTGTTCTGAAAGTGGTGAAGCAATGTGTAATTACTTGAGGGTGTGGAAGCTGATTATTTTACAAATAATATTCTCCTTGACTTTTTCAAGAACGTCTGGGTTAGGAGGATGGCTTTGGATTGAAGAAACTATAAGCAACTTGTGTAGACTACTGTAGAGATAGCAAACAAAGTTGGCATTGTCGATATTATCAGGAAAATTGTTGAGGATCTTAAAGATGAGAGTGAATCTTACAGGCAAATGGTTATGGAAACTATTAAGAAGGTGGTCACTAACTTAGGAGCATCTGATATAGATGCCCAGTTGGAAGATCTTCTAATTAATGGTATTCTTTATGCCTTCCAAGAGCAGACTAGCGATGATGCTAATGTGATACTTAACGAGTTTGGTGCAGTTGTGAACTCTCTTGGGCAGAGGGAGAAACCGTATCTTCCTCAGATTTGTGGTACTATCAAGTGATGGTTAGACAACAAGAGTGCAAAGGTGAGACAGCAAGCATTCAGGGATTGCTGTTGTCATGAAGCAGTGCCATGAGGAACAATTGATTAAAGGAGACAATACTGTGGGCGAATCATTCCAAGTCCACTTTAAACTCAAAATAATATTGTGAAATTAAGCTATTGAAATTAATTAAACTCAACATAAGAAAGAGGAGACAATACTTGAAGGCCACCTAATTGTTTAAAGGCAATTGAGCTTTCACAGAAAAGGTGCTTAAAGGGACAAAGACCTAGCCATTATCATGACATAAATCAAATCAGCTATCTAATTCGTACCTGAATTTATGGTATATAAATTTATGCTATATAAATATTCTGAAGTTAGACTAGTATATATAATTGTAATGCAGTATTTCTAGATACATTTATCCATAAGCAGTCACAAAGCATAATGCAAGATAAAACGTCGGAGGCTGTAACTCTACCTAACAGAGTATAATCAGGTCCTTTGCGACCCTGCCTCAGATCTAGATGCTGAGGAACTGTCACTATTAGAAGTTGCATCAACACATACAAATAAAAAAGACAGAACATTTGACTTCAAGACATCTACCAACCAGTATTTATTAGTAAATGTCAAATTAAGAAAGCCAAATCAAAGATAGCAATTGGAAAGTCACAATTTAATAATAGTAAATGATCATCCTTAGTAACTGGTGGAAGGTTATATGATATGGTAGTACCACCTATTATCTTAATTAGAATATCATTAGTGAAGGGCTTCCCTAGTCTCCATTTCTATCTTCTCTTTTCCTAGGATACACTAGATTAGCTACCCAACTAGGGATAGAACTGCAAGCCTAGCCACTCCAGTTATTTATGACCATGAAGTTCCAGCAGGATGACAGGCAGAGTTCTTTACCCTTATATAATGAGCAGCTCCAAAACTAGAGAAGCATTATGCACAGTAACTGCTTTGTCTAGTATTGCTTTAAACCTCAATAGAAACAAATGCAAAGAGGCAAGCAAAACATTATGATTAGAAAGCATCATATACTTACATGTATTACTAATACAGGGCACTTAACTTTCTTTATTTAATTAATACTTTCTAAATGCATTAATTAAAGACAGTGTGGGATTCTACAGGTTAATTCAAATTTAACTACTTGTTACAATATAATGACTACATCCTGAAAAGTAATACCTCCCGTCACCAAGAATACAAGATCCTTTACGTTTACAAATAGGTATCCTTAGGCAATAATTTCATGACATTCTCAGTTTTGGCTCTCTCTTTTTTTAATTAAAAAAAATTCTCTGGTTGGTAACATTCATGTTTCTTGATTCTGACTGACTCTCTAAGTTTTGGCTAATGGCTGCCAAGATTTTTTTTCCTTTATCTTTTAGTCATGAAAATACCCATTGACATTACCTGCTGGAACTCTATTGTGCTTATATGCTTTTGGTTTGGGGAATCTCTCACATTCAACCAGTAATGTAATGAGTCCAAACAGGTCAACATTATTCCATAGTATTATTCACATCATTAAGTTAGTATTTCTCTATAGAAAAGTGAATTAGATTTCATTATATTTGTCCAATTACCTCTTATGTGCCAATGTCTAAAATTGAACTCTTTGCCAGATAGAAAGCAGATAGACTCACTCAAGTTGCTCTCCTACTTGGAAGTATGTTGCTAAGTTTGTTTTCATGCGGTGAATAATGGAATTTAAGAATTTGAAATTTTCAATGACTAAGTTTTCCAAAAATTTAAAGGTCAATGAATAGGCTCACTCACCATGAAATGGGGTAAAAAAGATGGATTTCATAACCACTGGCTCATATCTTAAAATGAAACTCACTCTTGTTATTCAATTTGTTTACCGTTACTCAAAAAACAAGACAAATGGAATTTTTTTTATTTGAAACAAAAGATATAATTTTACATTTGCGTTTTCTAAAATTAATGGTGCAATACTATATGTGCATATGTAATGGATTCACTAGGATGGAGTCATATATTGCCTCTATATGAGCATATGTGTTGGATTCACTAGGTTGCATAATTTGAAAGTACTGGTATTATATATCAATAACATGGCATTCATAGGGTTTTGGATAAAGAAAACCTACCATTTATTTCTAATTAGACACACGTCATCACACAACTCGTAATAATAAAGTCAATAGGGGTGTTTGCCTCTGCCATTTCCATGTTCGTTTAGCACACAAAAATAAAGAAATTGTAAGAATGACATCATGAGCATCATCAGCATCCTATTGTATGCATCCAAGTGGATACACACACTAATCTTCCAAGGATATTATATATTTCAGTGTACCATAAAATCTATCTCAAATTTCAGCTTACTAGTGCTTATATATGAATACAGACGCCATTATCACTAATTTATTATTATGATCATCACTAGAAAGTTAAACAGTAGCAGTAACTAAGTTTCTAAAATGGCTAACTATAAATACCCCGTGTCCTTGGAATTTAATTGTACCTTCAACGTACATTGTGTATGGATTTATTTATCCCTAGGGGGCAGAGGACACCACGATTATGCATTCAATTATCTTATGCTTCAAACACAGCATCAAATACCCTCCAACTAGAACAATGACTACCAGATAAAATCAAGAAACCTAACAATTAATTGAAAACAACATAAAATGAAATCACAATCCTTTTGGTGCATGCATTGCAATTTGCATAGCAGAGAATAGAAAGTGATATAGGGTATCTTACTCTGTTCAGGAATTACTCTTTCAACAAAACAGAATTGTGCTTCTATAACAGGAATCTTTCAACAAAACAGAATTACTCTCCAGTCCCTATGCAAATCTACCAAGGAAATTCCCTATAATACATAAAAAAATCTCAGCATCTATAAGTTGAAAAAAATGAAAAAAACACACAATTTTAAAAGACACCATCAATAACAAAACATGACAAATCACATCCTAAAAAAAATAATCTTTTAGGAAAAAAATTGAAAGAGTAATGAAATATGCATACCCCCTGAATCCTCTTGCTAGTAACAGGGCACTTGGGTCCGTTGGCTCTCTTCTTTGTGTTCTAATAAATGAGCTTCCCACCTGCATTTCCAAAATCCATTAGAATCAATAATGCCATTCGTGAGTGTGTAAGAGAAAGGGATGACATAACTTACCTGCAGGGCTGTCGCTCACTTGGGTCGCGCCGCTGTTGTGCTCAGAAGGAGGGGAACTGAGTAGGTGAGCTGCTATAGGCATCATTGCATGGCTGTCATGCTTAGAAGGAGGGGGGCGTGGGTGCTGAAAGGGAAGGCTGTAGGGGTCGGCTGCTGTGGGTGGGGAGGAGCTGTGGAGGGGATGAGACAGATTCTAACCTAAAGTTTAAGTTTTGACTCTTTTTCACCACAGGTGCGAACTTTTTTTAGCGAGGGAAATTAATTACTCGCAATTCCCTCGCTAATATTTAGTGAGGGAAGTTATCCCTTGCCATTCCCTCGCTAATTTTAGAGAGGGAAATTATTTAGTAGCAATTCCTTCGCTAATTTTAGTGAGGGATGTTATCCCTCGCTGATTTTAGCGAGGGAAAGTATTTACTCGCAATTCTCTCACTAATAACTCATTGTTTTTTCCTTCAATTTATTTTTAAAATTTAGCGAGGGCTCAATTCCCCCTCACTACTCCCTCGCTAATACCTCGCTAATTAGCGAGGAACTTGTGAGGAAAATTTTCCTTTGCAAAATTTCATCGCTAATTCATTAATTTCTTGTAGTGTTTGGAGGAAGAAATTGACAACTTGGTATATCTCCAAGTCTCATATTGACCAAAGATTAGAGTAAAAAAGTGGTGAGCATCTATAAAAGTAGGGAGTAAGTGTTAATTTATAACATAATTTTAATATGCTATTTTTATTTTAACTTACTAACTTAGTTTTAATTATTGACTTTTATTAAAATTTAATTAAAAAATATATTAATATATTATAATAAATTAATAATTATAATTATCATAATAATATATATTATATTATATATAGTTAAACAAAGCTAAGTCGGACTGTCAGACCTATTAGAAGGTATGAGGCCTGGTTTTGTTAGTTAAATAGACTTTTAAAAAAGTCTTAACTTAGCTTATTTAATAAACAGGTTAGGTCAGGTCAGACCTTTAACAGGTCAAATCATAGGCTCTTGATGGGCGGCCTGACCTATTTACACCCCTACCAACAATAGCCAAGAGTTTAACATGAAGAATGTCTTCTAGATCAAATTTGTCATAAAACCTAAAACCCATCCTCTAGCCTTATTGAGAATTATGCCACCAAAACCAGATCTGTTTGAATTCACAAAGCAACTTCCAACAACATTAAGTTTCACAAAACCACAAGGAGAAAAGGATTAGGTCATAGAGGTATCCATATGCAATAGGGATTTCTCCACTTTCAGGAACACATTAAAATCTTGCTAAAACTGGAACACATGCCGAACCACTAAATTAATGTCCCATGGCTCATCATAAAAAAGCATATTATTTCTCCATTGCCACACCGACCAGATAGCAGATAGAACAGAGCACAATTGCGACCCTTTCTAGCCAAAGCTTCTATCCAACTAGTTCCATTACTACAATGAAAATCAGGGTGGCCAATGAAGCCAATCCTAACCCAAACCTCATGAGGGTGAGCAAAATCTCGAAGACAGTGTAAAATGTCCTCCTCACCACCAGCACATCTAGAATAGAGGGGAGTAGAAGAGAGGCCACGATTGAACCTTAGAGAATTAGGAGGAGGAGCTTGATGTAAAGTCAGCCATAACAGAAGCTTAATCTTCTCAGGAGCCTTAATCTTCCACAGCCACGCCCATGAAGAGTTTACTATTAATATGTAATTTTTCTAAGAATCTTAATACAGAAAACTATCATTAAAATATAAAGATCTTAGATTTCATTATTCTCATAACTAAGAAAGTAAAAAGAAACTAACCTTTATTTATGAATAAAAAGTGAACCGTATTCCAAGAGTATCAGAGATATCTCAAAAACTCACTTTCTATTCATTTGTTTTTCTTTACTCTCTTCTTCTACTTTAGTGATAGCGAGGGAAGAAGAAAGCCCTTTACTACCAGGAATAGGACCTTGAGTTTCACGTAGAAACTATTTCTTAAATACTGCTAACTTTCATCAAGTTAACAGTTACTATAATTGTAAAATTATCATTTCCCTTTTACCCAATAAGAATTTAGCTCATTAACTTAATATAATTACTAATAAGATATGTTCTGGACCCTGATCCGAGATCCTATCCCATGGGTTGACTCGGCATGCATCCGACCGGAGTCCATCATTGACACCCCAACAGGAATTCACTCATGGTGCACAATTGAGATCTTGTTACTATGCATATCGGACCACGACATTAGGTAGCAGTAACATTACTGCGAGATTTACGCAGTGGGTAAATCCCATGATTATCCATAACTGCCAATCATGATCTTGCGTAATAATAGAGCTCATAACCACCTTTGACTGCTCATAACTGTAGTATCAATATTTTGATTTCATAGGGATCTCTGCAACTATTAAGGGAACATATCTCCCTATCCAACCTCTACAAAAATCAAGCTCAATCACCTCAAACAAGTATCTATTATTTTTTTAGCTTAAATCCTAATTGTGCATAGCCTGACTTGAGCGTTGGAGTCCCTTTCCAAGTACCAACCACCCCTATTTTAACACGTTTTACTGCTGCGTAAGGAGGCAAACACCAGTACGTGCCTATCCAGGTACACATCAGTATCTACTATTGAACATTGGTACCATTTGTGGGAATCCTTAAACTCCTATTCCCACATAACCATGGTGAGTACAAGACAAAACTCAAGGAGATAAGGTGTTGTGCACGTCCTTACAAGCCAACGACAAGGACCAGTGGCGCACCATCATCTTCACCCTCTTCCACCACCACATGATAATCGTGTGACCCATAACCCACCAGTTGCTAAAACCTCCGCTGCGAGGGACCATAAGCCCAACAATAGGCACCTCCGCGATGGGCATGAAATCTCATTTTCCTATGAAAGCCCCCAACCATTGCACAGGACCTCTATGTGGGAATGACTTAGTCCTCAGGTGCATGGAGCCAATTTTGATGGTCATAGCCCTAAAATCCCAGTGCACTAACCTCTAGGACCTAGGAATGAATAAGTTGATGATCATATGTACCATCCAGAAGGTACAGTTTAATCTGATATGTCCAGAAATCGTCTCTTGGACTTAGTGGTGGTGCTAGAGGAACAACATCGCAGACTAGAGGATCTTGAATGATCTATGCAGTAAGGCTAGCCCAAACTATTCCATGATGACAGAAGGTAGAACGTGGCCAACAGCCAGAGAAGAATGCCATATACTGACGTTGAAATGTCCAATGTTGTTAATAACAACTCAGACCTCAATGATCAAGAGTAGTCTTTTTCTGCCCAGCTCATAGAGTATAAAGTTCCAAGAAACTTCAAGTTTCCCGCCAACTTGGAGCTCTATGACAAGACTACGGACCCTTAGGAGCAGAAAGACATCTATGACCAATCTATGTGCTTCCATGGGGGATCCTCACAATTGCTATGCTACGCCTTCCCCTTTTTCTTGAAGAAGGCAGCCCTCAGATGGTTCATAACTTTGCCACGGGGATCCATCGTCAACTGGAAGGACCTCAGACAACGTTTCTTGCTCCACTACACTATAAATAAGGAGCAACCCAGATCCATTGAATCTCTTTTAGAGATTCGCCAAGGGCGTGACGAGCCCCTTTAAGAATACCTTAAGAGGTTCAATACGACTTGTATCAACGTGGAGAACCTAGATGAGAGGATTGCTCTCCACTATGCCAGAAGCGACCTCTGGACTGACTCCTAGTTTTTTTCAGTCTTTGGCAAAGAAAAATCCTGAGAATATGGAAGAATTTTGACAATGGTCCCAAAAGTACATAAACATGGAAGATGTTACTAAGGCTAAGAGGAGCCTGGAGAAGGGTGAGCCCTCTCACTAGAAGGGCAATTAAAACTCCTCACAGCCTCGAAACTCCTCTAAAGACAATCCACCCCGGGCTAAGTACTCTAACTACATTCCTCTGAACACTTCACACACAACAATTTTGAGGGAAGTGTTTCAGACCGAGTTCCGGGATATTAAGAGGCTAGCTCCTCTGAATAAACATGTGCAGAAGGATCGTACCAAGCATTGTTCATGGCACAAAGGCTTTGGCTATGACACTGAAGATGGTTTCCAACTTCGTGATGCTATTGAGTCCCTAATTAGGGTAGGACAGCTGGATCAATACATCAATTATGTCCAAAATAATCGACGCCACGAAGGATGGAGTGAAATAAAACGTAGCCCTCGGTGAGTCCGTCTCCACGCCAAAGAAAAAGGACCCAGAGTCCTAGAAGAATATCTCAGACTCCACCTCACCGTGATACTAACAACTAGTATAATCAAAACCAAAACACTCTGTCAGATGAAAACGATGACCGCCACGCCCAGGTCTACCATACCATTAATACAATTATAGGTGGTTTTGTGGGAGGTGGGTCATCTAAAATAGTATGGTAAAAAGTGCTAAGGATGGCGGTGTTGAGCATTTCCCACTCCGCACCTAAACCACGAGTCAAAGATTGGAAGGCACCCCTCATCTCCTTCTCAGATGAAGATTACGATGAGATTATCCCAAATCATGACGATCTGCTAGTGGTCTCTAGGATAATCTCTAAAGTCAAGGTCTGACAAATTTTTATAGACCAGAGGAGTTTGGGGTGACACCATGTTCATGGAACTATACGAGAAGCTGGAATTTCCAAATTCAGAGCTAATCCCTTATAATGGCAAGTTCACCTGTTTTACTAGTGAAAAGATAACTCTGGCGGGGTCTATAGAGACTACTTACCTGACCCTAGAGAGCAGCAAGCTCTTAAGACTCTCAAAGTCAAGTTTCTGGTGGAGAATTACCGCTCAGCATATAACATTCTTAGGTCATTGTGCACTAAATGCGCATGGCACCATGGTGTCTACCACCCACCTGGCCATGAAACTCCTCAGTGAAAACAATGAGGTTGTCATGGTTAATGGGGACCACATTATGGCATGCAAATGTCATAATCAGAGCCTTAAGATCTACATGACCCTTAAGAAAGTAGAAGCTGACACATCTAGCCCAGTTCTAGACCAAGTCAACATTCTTATGACTGAGTTGGATGTGCATGAAGAAATCTGGGGTAACAGACCCCAGTCGGAGAGTGAAATATAGTCGCTCTAACTTGGTGTCAAGCCAAATCAAGTCACCAAGATTGGAGCAAACTTGGATGAAGAAGAAAGGTGCCAGTTAATTGAGCTTTTGCCAAAAAATGATGACCTCTCCACCTAGACGTCCTTCGATATGCCTGGGCTTAACCCGCCTTCATCTGCCATCGTTTATCTATAAAGAAAGATGTGAGGTCGGTCTCCCAGAAGAAGAGAAAAGTTAGGTCGAAAAGATAGTTAGTCATCGAAGAACAGGTCAAGGAGCTGCTCAGTGTTAGCTTTATCAGAGAGATAGCTTATACAATTTGGCTATCTAACGTAGTCCTCGTGAAGAAATCCAATGGGAAGTGGAGAATGTGCGTGGACTACACGGATTTAAACAAAGTTGCCCTAAGGATCTGTATCCGCTTTCATGAACGCATACTCAGGGTACAATCAAATCCCAATGTACCCTAGAGATGAAGACAAGACTGCCTTCATCATTGACAAGGCAAGCTATTGCTATAGGGTTATGCCCTTTGGACTGAAAAATACATGAGCTACTTATCAGAGAATGATGAATAAGGTCTTTAAGGGCCAAATGGGTAAAATGCTGGAGGTGTATATTGATGACATGATAGTGAAGACTCCACGGGCTAGATCACACATTGCGGACCTCACAGAGGTGTTTGCATAACTCCGAAAACATAACATGAGGCTTAACCTAGATAAGTGCGCCTTCGGGGTCCAAACAGGTAAATTCTTGGGCTTTATGCTAACTCATCATAGGGTTGAGGCAAACCCAGATAAATGTCAAGCGATGCTCAGCATATGTAGCCCATAGAACATTAAGGAAGTGCAACAATTGACAGGTTGGATTGGGTGGATTCAAGAGTGTGAGGATGCCTTTACCTTTATGAAGAATATTTTGTCCTCTCCCCCCATACTGACAAGATCGAAACCTATTGAGACACTGTATTTGTCCCTTTCAATTCACAAAGAGGCTATAAGTTCAGTACTAATCTGGGATATGGCAGAGGGACAGAAGCCGGTCTACTTTGCAAGTACGGTGTTACAAGGCCCCAAGCTCCACTACCAAAAAACAGAGAAGGTTGCCTTAATGCTTACCACCACGGCCTGAAGAATCATATAATACTTTCAGTGTCATCCGGTGGTGGTGAGAACGGACCAATCTATTTATCAGATACTACACAAGCCAGATCTAGCAAGAAAAATGATCGTCTAGTCCACTGAGCTTTCTGAGTTCATAATCACTTATGAGCCCAGGTTAGCAATTAAGGCTCAGACACTTTTAGATTTCTTGGCAGAGCTCATATCGGACCGCAGCGACCCTGAGGGAATTTCTTGGACCATATTCATCAATGGTTCCTCGAACCCCAAGGGGAGTGGTGCCGGGGTGATCTTAGAAAATTTTGAAGGTGTAACAGTAGAGAACTCCATGAAATTTGAGCTTCTCACTTCAAACAATCAAGCGGAGTACGAAGCATGCATCACCAAACTGGTAATGGCCAAAGATATAAGGGTAACTAAGATCAGACTTTGTAATGACTCTTAACTTGTGACCTCCCAAATCTAAGGTGGTCATCAAGCCAAGGAGCCCCTCCTTTAGAAATATTTGGCCAAAGTCGAAAAGCCCTTAAAAAATTTTTAGGCCGCCAAGATTGAGCACATACCTAGGGAGCAGAACTCCAAGGCGAACCTCTTGTCCAAACTGGCCAACACTAAGAGTCTGGGAAACAACTGCTCCACGATCCAAGAGACCCTCGCTCAGTCTTCCATCTCAAACATGGTCATTTTCCAGGTGGAAGGAGAAGACCGTACTTGGCCCACCCCAATAATGGACTACTTGTAGTCTAGAACCTGACTTGACAATCCAAAGGAAGCCTCCAAGTTAGTCAGAATCGTGGTCCGGTACACTATCTACAATGCACAGTTGTATCGTTGTGGTTTCTCTTTACCTCTTCTGAAATGTCTCACACCAAAGAAAGCAGAATATGTTCTGGTCGAGATCCATGAGATGAGTTGTGGACACCAATTGGGGAGGGCAAACCTTAGCTTTTAAGGCACTCGGGGCTAGTTATTATTGGCCAACAATAAAAGTTGACTCCCTTGCACATGTTCGAGTTTGCGATAAATGCCAGCGGCACTTGGATCATTATCAGGGTCCTCCTGAAGAGCTATCCACGACATTCGTACCCTAGCCATTTTACATATGGGGTATGGATATCCTGGGTTCGTTCCCTCAAGCACCTGGACAACTGAAATACTTGGTGGTGGTTGTGGATTATTTCACAAAATGGATTGAAGCGGAGCCCTTAGCCACGATCACGTATGACAGGATCTGAAAGTTCACTTGGCGTCACATTATCACCAGGTTTGGGGTTCCGGAGTCTATTGTGACAGACAACAGAACCCAGTTCAAAGATAAGGGTTTCGAAAAGTTACTTGTTGAGCTAAAAATCAAGCATCATTGCAGTTCTGTTAAGAATCCCAAGACAAATAGACAAGTTTAAGCCGCCAACTAGGTTATTATTCGAGGAATTAAAAGGAGGTTGGACAAAGCAAAGGGAAATAGGGCCGAGCAACTTGACCATGTCCTCTGGGCCTATCAGACTACGCTTCATTCCACAATAAGTGAAACCCCCTTTAAATTCACTTATGGGTGCAAGGCTATGATCCCTGTGGAGATAGGGGAACCTACCTGGCGTAACCAATAATTCTCGCCTAACAAAAACCTTAGATTGATTAGAGAAGACTTGGATCTTCTAGAAGAAAGAAGGCGTATTACTCACATACGCGATATTGCCCTCAAACAAAAGACGGTGACTTGATATAATTTGAAAGTTGTCCTAAGGAGGTTTGAACCAGGTGATCTTGTACTTCAGAGAAAGGACATCAGTGGTAGGAATGCCTCCCAAGGGAAGTTAGCCTTAAATTGCAAGAACCCTACTAGATCGTAATCAGTATTAGCAAAGGAGCTTACATCTTGGAGACACTAACAAGAAAAAAAATCAAAAACTATTGGAATGTGAACAAACTCATAAACTACTATAGCTAAGTGTCTTTTAAGGGTTAGTGTCCTAGTTTACTTTATGTTTGTTCTTCCCTAATTTTTGTGGGTATACATTGTACGGACTTCATTCAATCAGTAAAATGAGGAAGTTTTTTTTATACATCTACTTGCACTCTTTATTCTCAAAGACCCTCAAGCCGGACTCTGCCTTAAGAATGTCTACAGAGCCTACTCCTTATGGGATCTAGGGTTTCTTTCAATATCAAACCCTCAAGTCAAACTTTGCATTGAGAATGTCTATAGAGCCCGCTCCTTATAGGACCCAGGGTTTCTTAGCATCCAGGTTAAGATAAATAACCCACGTAACCAATTCTTGAGGTTTTGTTGTGAGTTATGGGTCTGTACTCGAATCCTCAACACTTGGTTATAACTATTTTGTGGTTGTGAAATTAATTAGTAGCACAGGTTATGACACCCATGGTCTACCATTAGGTACCTACCGTGAATGTCTTATGTTAAATTGGTTCTGAAGAAAATTCCTAAGTGTTGGGCATTTTTCTGAACTAGACCGTTAACATTAAAAACCCCAGTTATGAATTACTTTTTTATTTTGCCTAAGTCCTTAAAGGCATTCTGAGTGCTCAATTTTTTTGGCATTGGACCCTAGACCAAGGTTTCACGTAATCGTGATTCTCCTAAGTCCATAAATGGTTACAAAATGCACATTAACGATGGGCGTTAGACTCTTATGGAAAAAGAAACATCATATTAGAAAAATAAAGCATTTAGTACGCCTCGATGACTGGGACAATTGTCTTTACAAGAATAAATGCCCCTTGCAGGGGGCAAAGGAGGAAGCAATCTAAGCTTCACCATCATCGCCCTCTGAACTTTGGTGGCCCCTACCTGATGCTCCTCCATCTCCCTCAAGAAGGGTTGGATCCTAGATAGCAGTAACAGGAACCCTGGCAGCAACTTGGTTGTCCTTTTGGGCTTCCTCTGCTAGTACAAGTTAGTCATTTTTTATTACTTTCTCATAATCCAATTCATCCAACACCAGGGTGACCCCGGGAATAAAGAGTTATACTTGGGTGACTGTATTCTGAAATTGATCGTCATTGATATCCGTACAGATCTTTATCAACTGCCTAGTATCCTCTTGTAGTCACACCACTTCAACTCGGTGAGCTTGGTCCTTAGTGCGGAGTTTAGTGATGGTTTTCTCAGAATTGGCCTTCTTCCTCCTGAGTTTAGCTTCAGAGTCCATCAATTTCCCCTTCAGCTCATTGACCTTCGCTTCAACGTCCTTCTTTACCTTCTTGACCTTCTTGACTTCCTCCTTGCCATTGAGGGCTAAGTTAACTTTCCAGGTTCCCTCCTCCTTGGTCGCCCTTGACTTTGCCATCATTTTCTTGTCATACTCCCCCATGCACCTCTCAACACAATAGGCTTCAACAACATAGCAGAGACCGTAGGCCTGGATCTTTGATAGGATCTCTGGTGGGCTATTCTAGGTAATATGATCCATAACTTTATCGTCCAAGAGTTGTCAGTCAATGAACGATGGCACTGAGTCATCCCTAAACAAGGCAATCAGACCTTCGCCACCCACTTCATTGGCCACCCTCTTCCCTCGATCCTCCACCCTACTGCCTTCAACAGCCTTCCTCTTCTGCCTCTGAGGAGGCTGAGTAGGAGACTCCTCCTGTTGGACTATACCCAACTCGATTATCGAGTCCTAGACAGAAAAGGCCAAAGCAACGTCCGTTGGAGTGTTGGAAGGTCCAGCATTCTCATTTCCTTGCTTTTATGGCTCAGAGGGCGGTAAGAGCTTTTTCAGATGCCATACTTTCTATAAAATAGACAACAAAAGTAAAAAACAACAAGAAAACTATTCAAAGGGGAATACTACAAGCAATAAGTAAATATAGATTGCGGCCTACACTCTATCTATAATGACTTTGAGGGTTTGATCATCAAGAGCGTCCAAGACGTCCTTACAAGAAATGAGCCCGACTTCTTCTGCCCCGTGTTGATAAAATTAATGCATTTAGTGTCCTCCTGACCGAGATCAAGTAACTCCACCTCAATCATTTCAATTAGAGTGTTCCAGGCCCAGGTGGTCTAATACAGGTTAAAGATTAGAGTATCGTCAGCCTCCTTGAAGAATGGACGGACTCTAGGCACCCCCAACAACTTGAAAAACTTAGTCTTATAGTTCTTAAAGTTATCCTGGAAGACCGAGAAGAGTTTCCGTCCACCTCTCGACCAAAGTGTGAGCTAGTTCTTCTGCATTGTGTTTCCTCCTTTGGGAGACCACCGAGTGAAGAGGTAGAAAAATGCCTTCTCTGAGTGCCATAGTCTGACCACCCAGTAAAATCTTTCAAAGGCGAGGATGTATCCCTAGCTATTGGGGTGAAGCTAGGATGGAGCCACATTCAGAATGCAGAGGACTGCAATTTGGAATTCGGTGAAAGGAATCCAGAGCCCCAACCGAAGGAAAAGGTCATCGTACAAAAACATATAGTGTTCACCCTCCGTCCGAGATAATTACACTATTTCATTTTCTCTTGGAGCTAGGACTTAGTACTCGTGGTCCCGTGTGCCACCTTCTGTTAGCTCCAAGTAGCTCGCAAGATCCTCAACATCTTTTGTAGTCTGATGTACAAACATGCTCCCCCAAACGCCGTCTCCCACCCAGGGGTACACGTTTCTCCCAGGGGCCTATATCATGGGCCTCTCTTTAACCGGTCTCCTGGACCCAGCCACTCTTCTTGCCATGGAATCCCTAGAAACACCTAGAGGCTAGTAAGATGTTATCATAATCAAGAATGTTTCAAAAGTCTACAGATTCAGACATGGAGGGAGTGGACCACAGAGGGAACCCATAAAAGTTCACATCCACCTCCGCTCCATCTCCAGAACTACAGACACTGGCCTCTGTGCCGTCAAAGGCCTATATACCTAAGTCCGGCTCCTTCGCCACTCACGGCACGGCGAAGAGGGTGCTCCATAAAGCAACACCATTGAATGGACCCAGAATGTAGGTATCCTACTTGTTTTACTGAAAAAGAAAGGAAATACCCTAAAACCAAGAAGACAGAGACTCTCTATTCCAGGACAATGCTAAAAACAACCAAAACAGAAGGTAAAAGGAGACATACCTCGAAGAAATGGAGAAAAATTGGTGACTGAAATAAGTTAAACTACTAGAAATTGCCAAAAACCACTACCAACTGCTTGAAACTGCACTTTTCCACCATGAAAAGTCGCCAAGAATCGCCTCAATTCGTTGGAGATTGGAGAGAAATAGTGAAAGCATGGAAGAGGCACCCTTAGCCCCTATTTATAGAGGCAAGACGGTTGGGGAGGCAATTCCATCCAAGCACTTTAGGATTCAAAACCCTTCATCATGGCGCGCGTAGCCCCTAACAACGACTCCTAGTTAGAACTTGCCACATGGACACTACAACTGTCACAGTAGTTGAAGCGACGGTTTACTCAGAAAGTCAAACGTCATGCAAACATCGCTGGTTTGAGCACAGATTTTTTCTATGGACCTCGGCTACATCCCGGAATGTCCACCTATGGTCACCTAACACGTGGACCTTGGCCGGACTATGGCACGTCCATGAATGTCAAATGACTTAGTCGTTAACACCTCCAAATTAAAGGTCTTAACCCTTTGGGGGCAGCACGAACTACGGCTTCATGTAAAGCGTGGATCCTATCACCTGGGGGCATTAAGACTTACCTTAATACTTAACTATATTAGCTAAGCACCAAGCTGGGGGCAATATGACCAAATTAAGCATATTTTTGCACGATGAGCATTGGACTCATCTCGGTGAAGGGAACATAATGAAAAGTAGAACATTCAAAGAAGCAAAAGGAAGCAAAAGGAAACTTTTTATTCACATTACATACATCGTCGGCTCTAACAAAAGAGCCTATAAACTACCCTAATACAAGAATGCTCATGGGAGAAAACTGGAAATGAAGCCAGATAAGACAATGATGATGATGATGACCACTAACCACGACCACCTCCACGGTTCTTCGAAAAACCAACATCCATCTCTTCGTTGTTGGCCAATATGAGCATAATGCTTCACTCCAAAAGGTTGTTCCATCCCAATAGCAAAATGCTTCACAATCTTGTATATCTAGCTGCACACTAAGTAGAAACCAAGGCACTTGACTAGTATCTCCGGTTGCAGTCAAGAGGGCAAAGGAGTGAGTCACAGGAACTACAATAGAAACGACGAATCCTCCCGGCAAGCAAAGAAAGGTTGCACCCCCTGCGTACACCTGAAAAGAAAGGCTTCTACTGCGCAGATGCATGTTGACTAACCCACGTAGGACAGTTACTTGATCCTCACTGAACCATTACACCTGGTAAGAAAGGCCTCCATTAGAGGAATATATTGGGAAAAAGAAAACACCATCAAGAATTTGGGGAAGAAATGAAAGAAGGTTTCAGAATGAAACATGGCTATCCACAAATGACAACCTTACTGCTAGCATCCCTTATTTACAGAAGGAATAATACATTCTGATTGGCTCCTAAGAAAGTGAACTGGTTGCCTGATTAAGGCCACGTTTTAATGCTCCTCACTTTGTAACTGGCCATGAGAGTAACGAGTAGTTAGGAAATAGCCTAAAATAGCTATCTTTATTGAAGCGGTTTTCATTCCTAATAAAGTCAACAACAGTTCCCAAGCAAGCACAAACTGTTACAAACCGCAAAGTAAAGGCTACAAAAAAGGACATCAAAGACCCCGTGAACTACACATGGGAGCAACCATTGATATATCCTAGATAACAGAGTGATGACTTAAGCAGAGCAGTCCAACTCGGATCCCGACCTTACTCATTAACCCCGAGGGCATATTATGATGTATCACGAACTTCGGCCCTTTGGAAATAAACATCGTGAGATCCGGCATTAACACTTATTTGGATCCCTTTGTCCACTACATGTCGTGTGCTCCTATCAAACTTGGATACCTTGACACTTAGTTGTCCCATCTAAGAGCCAAGCTGGGAGCAACTATTCTGGACCATGATCCGAGATCCTATCCCATGGGTCGACCCGACACTCATCCGGTCCGAGTCCGTAGTTGATACCCTAGCAGGAATTCACTCATGGCGCACAATTGAGATCCTGGTACTATGGATATCAGACCACAGCATGGGGTAGCAACAACATTACCATGATAATACACTCCGTAATTGTCAATCATGATCTTGCGTAATAATAGTGTCTATAACCGTCTTTAATTACTCATAATTGCAGTATCGATATTCCGATTTCATAGGGATCCTCTGTAACTATTAAGGGAGCGTATCTTCCTATCTAAACTCTATAAATATCAGGCTCAATCACCTCAAACAGGTATCTATTACTCTTTAGTTTAAACCCTAATTGTGCACAGCCTGACTTGAGCATTAGAGTCCCTTTGCAGGTACCAGCCACCACCATTTCAACACGCTCTGCTGCTACGCAAAGAGAAAAACATCAATATGTGTCTATCCAAGTACATGTCAGTATCTACTACTGAACAAGATAAGTCACATGTCTATTACATGAGACATAACATTTAACACTTACGTTCCAAGTCCTACTATTCTCCAGTAACCAACTATTGGCTACAGCAGCTGAATATTCTTCAGGGTGCTTACCTTTCCAAACCCAACCATCATCCAAAAGAGAAGGCGCGGGAATAGGAATTTCCATGATTCGGGTTTTTACATCATCGGGAATCAAAGTAGATAAATTCTCAAAGCTCCCCTACCATTATCCCATAAATCTTTAACCTTAACGTTAACATCTGAAATATGCACAAATTCAATCAAATTGCAAATGCTTCCTTCCTCCAGCCATCTATCATATCTAAGAGATGACAAACCATTGCCGAGGCGGATACCAAAGCCAGATTGAAGAAACTGCAGGGCATGACAAAAACTGCCCCAAACATACGAAGAATTCTTCTGCACAGAAATATCCATAATATAACTTCTGTTAAAAAATTTATGAGACAGCATTTAGACCCAAAATCTGTTCTTATCATGTAATATTTTCCAGACAAGTTTACCAAGTAAAGCTATATTAGAAAGCCTGGAGTCTCTAACTCCCAAACCACTATGGTTGCGAGCAGTGGTCAAAGTATTCCAATTAACAAGGTTAAAAAAACTACGTATACCAGCTTTGCCACTCCAAATAAAGCTTCTAGTGATGTGATCAATCTCATTACAAATTCCTGGGGGTACCCATAATGTTCGCATGGAGTATACAGGAATGGAGGAGATCACAGATTTAACCAAGCAAATAGGACCAGCTCTGCTAAGAAGTCTTCCCTTCCTCGAAGCAAGACGTCTTTGGATTTTCTCAACAATACCATTAAAAGCCCTCTTAGTCACCCTCCCTTGCAGAAGTGGAAAACCAAGTATTTCCCCAGATCATTAGCAAATCTAAATGTAGAAATGCTAGTGAAATTGTCTTTTCTTCTAGGCTATCGTAGTTAACTTTCAACTCAGAGCTTCACAAAAGTCATTCAAAGTAGACATAACAAGCCTAACTTGAGAATTTTTTGCCTTACAGAATAAGAGGACATTATCAGTAAAAAATAAATGAGAAATGGCGGCACCTCCTCTAGACACATGAATCGGGTGCTAGAGCTTACTCTCAACTTTCTGGTGAACACTGAATATAAAGAGCTAGTTTTTCCATGCACACAACGAATAAATATGGGAACATAGGTCACCTTGTCTCAAACCTCGTGAAGGAAAAATGCTCTCAAGCTTAGAACCATTCTAGAGAATGGAAAGAGAAGAGAATTTCACAGAGCACATAATAAGTTTGACTGAAGCTCTGGGAAAACCAAAATCAATAAGAGCTTGTTCTAGAAATCCCAGTTAACCTGATTATAAGTCTTCTCTAAATCTTAATTATTTATATAAATTCAAATAGTTAATATTTACCTTCACATGAAGAAGGTGTGGAGCTAGCAGTAAAAATAAGTTAAGTGGTCTGTCGAGAACCTATGACCTAACATATTTAAGGCTTGACTTGACCTAATTCATATAACAAAAAGATTAAGTCAAGAATTTTTAAAAAGTATATTTACTTAAACAAATCAGGTTTTAAGTTTTTAAAAATGTAATTTAGGCCTAGCAAGTCAACCTACTTTAATTATATATATATTGTTATTTAATATATATTATGACATTTTAATATTTATATAATATAATTAATTTTATAAATAATATAATTATTTTTTAAAGTCTTGGCTCGTTAGTTAACTCATTAACCTATTTAAAGATAGGCATACTAATTTATTTAAAGATTTTATTATAAAATATGTTTTTAAATAGACTTTCAAATTAAGACAAATTGTTAAAAAGATCAATTCAAACCTTAAAAAATGACTTATATCAAATAAATAAATCACTCAAGCTTTGTATTTAAAAAATAAATCAGATCCGTTTAAGACAAGATTTAACCTGACATAACTTATTTCTATCCCTATATCGAGGTAAACCACCTCCACATTTTGTTTTGAATCAAAAGACCAAAATCATTCTTTGTAAAATAACCTAATCTAAAGGGTATTTATGTAACTTAAATAAGATTAACAAATTTAATGAAGAAAGAGAAACTATCACATATTTTAACGAGGAAAAAGAACATTACCATAACTTTTAATGATAAGAGAAAATGTAACTCTTCTCATTAAATTAAAAAAGGAAAAGATAAAAATAAAAAAATAGTATACACAAAAAATTCATAAGATTATATTCTTTCGTATGTAAATATAAAAGTTAGTTTTTTAAAATATAAACAATTTTTTTAGTTAAATAATATATAAATATGTTAGCGTATTAAGAAAATATCACGTAAACATGTAGCAACAAAGTTTAAAATGTACCAAAATATCACACACACAGTTTTAGCCATTTAGGAAATATATCACGTCAAAAATTAAGAAATATAATTTAAATTTATAGACAATTTTTTTTTTGGGTTCACAAAGATAAGTCTTTTAGTTTATAAATTTATAGATAAAATTTTAGATAATATATCTCGTAATCAAGATTATTATTAACTTTAATAAAATAAATAAATTTATTATTTTTATTTTTTATATCTAATAAGAAGAAATAGATTCTCTCTCACCATTAAAAAATGTAGTAACATTATTTTTCATTAAATTTGATAATTTTAAGTTATTAAAATACCATTTACATTAAGTTATTTTACAAAGAATAATTTGGTTTTATATATATATAGGGGTATATTTAGTGAGAGGAGCTTTTATTGTGAGAGAGTGAGAAAAGTAAATCTTGATTATTCAAACCATATATGGATGATTAAGATTAAAAGTTACTTAAAGGTCATGTGACTACTTAAAAAAGTCACATGTATTTATGTTCTAATATTGACAATTCATGTAAGATCCAATGGTCAAAATTCACTATTCTCACCTCTTACAATGAACAATTCTCTCATCAAATACGCTCCATTATATATATATATGGGACACATCTAGTGAGAGAAGTTTTTCATATATAGATGATTAAGATTAAAAGTTACTTAAATTGTCATATGACCACTTTAAAAAGTCATATGCATTTATGTTCTACTCTTGACCATTCATGTAAGATCTAATGGTCAAGATTCACTTCTCTTATCTCTTACAATAAATACTTCTCTCACCAGATACGCTCCATATATATATATATATATATATATATATGTGACATATCTGATTAGAGGAGTGTTTATTGTGAAAGATGAGAGGACTGAATTTGGACCATTGAATCTTATATAAATAGTCAAGATTAGAAGATAAATACATGTGACTTTTTTAAGTGGTCATAAGTCCTTTAACTAACTTTTAATCTTGACTATTTATGTATAATTTAATGGTCAAAATTTGTTTCTCTTATTCTGTCGTAATAAATACTTTTTTTACTAAATATGTCACACACATACACACACACACACATATATATATATATATATGTAGAGGTGGCAAAATGGGCTAACCCGCCCCGACCAGCTTCAACCCGCTAAAATGAAGGGCGGGGTGGGTTGGCCCATTTTAAAAATGAGTTAGAAGAGCTAACCCACCCCGCTTTAAGGCGGGTTATGGTGGGTTGGCCCGCATAAAAAATAAAATGAGAAAAAATAGATGAGTTGGCGGATCAACCGCTTAATCCGCCTAAAAAATAAAAAAAATTATACAAAAAATCAATAAATACTATAAAAAATAATAAATAATAATGATAAAAAATTATAAATCACATATCTAAAATATAATTTTAAAATAGTTTAATTAAGTATTCAAACATAAATTATATAACATCAAAAAATTTTTATTTATAATATTAGTTATCATTTAAAAAAAAGTCAACTGAGGCCAACCCGCCCGCCCGCTTAACCCGCGGGTTATGCGAGGCGGGTTATGCGGGTTGGAAACAAAATATGAGTCAATTCTTGAACCCAACCTGCAAAAAAGTAACGGGTTGACGGGTTAACCCGACGGATTGAACCCGTTTTACCAGTTCTATATATATGACTCATATTAAGTGAGAGGAGATTGTTATTATGATAGATGAGAAGAATTAATACTAACCAAAAGATCAAAATTCTCAACACAGATCAAATGATTCATTAAAAGAGAAATGTTAGAGCATATTATCCATCACATTTTTAATACACTTTTTTTTATTAAATTATGTCATATATTAAAGTATATATTTAATTTTAATTAGTATATAATTAACTTAATTAATATATAATTAATTCAATTAATGTGTAATTAAATTAAAATTTATATTTTAATGTATAACATAATTAAATAAAAAAATATTAAAAAATATGATAAAAAATATGATACTAGCACTCATCTTCGTTAAAAAGTCATGTGATTCAATTTTCTTATCCACGCGCGTCTTAGCGGCAATGAAGAAAAAAGCTTTCATTATTATGTGTGAGTGTGTGTTTGGGATAGCTGCAAAAATTTGATTATGCTTAATAATCGATTATTGTATAAAAGCTTTTTGTTATAATCGATTATAATTGATTCATTTTTATGTTTGGATACATTAGCTGTAAAGTGATTTTAAGTTAATCTAATTCGTTTGGATGATATAAAAAAGAATCGCTTTTATGTATTAAATTACTAAAATAGGTATAAAATGATTAAAAAAATTATTTGATTGAGGACAAAATAGTATTTACATATCAAAATGTAAGGAATAATCTATAAGCTAAAATCATAAGCTTCAATCTTCAAGATTATAAAAATCAGCTTTAAAAAACTTTTATTTTATATTGAATTTCGTGTAAAAGCTAAAGCTAATTTTACCAAACATGATTGAACACTATTCAAACAGCTTTTTTCTCAAAAAAAGCTGTTGAAAATCGTATCCAAACATGCACTGAATGTGTGACGGGTGATCCAATCTCAACTTTTTGTTTGACTACGTATCTGCTGCGACTGTTTTTACGAAACATAATTAATATAATATAAAAAATACATATGTGACTTAAAAAGTTGTTATATATATTTTAAGATAATAATTAAATATTTTAGTTTGTTAATATATGATAAGTAAAATAATTAAAATTTTACCATGAGTTATTTGATGAGATATTTTTTCACATATAAATTAATGTAACAACTATCACATGTAAAAAATATATATAATAAATTAATAAAAAATAATAAATCAAACAGTTTCAAAAAACAAAATATAATCGAAAATAAAAAATAAACTACTATGACAATTAAATTAATAAAAAAACCTAAATTAAATAAAAGATAAAACTAAATGATTTTAACCATTTACAAACATTTTCTTTCATCCCCAACCTCATTTTTGAATTTCAATTGGCCTACACTTTCTTCCATGTTGGTGGAGATAATAATTCTCATTCCTTCTATCATGTTGGTGCAATACAGGAACCAATCACAAATTGAGTTTCATTGTTTCTCAAATTGAATGAGTGTCTTTGTTGATGTAAGTCAAATTGAGAACTCTATTGTAACTCAAATTGAGGACTTTAAGTCATTTTCCCCCTTTGATTTAAAATTTCATTGTAACTCAAATTGTGACAGTGTCTTTGTCGATGTTGTTTCATTGGTCATGCATGGTCCATTTTCACTCCATGTTTTGTTTTAGTGGCCATGTTTTAGTGGTCATACTTTGGAACTAATCAAGTTATAGTGGCATTTTAGATGTAGTAGCAGCATTTCATATAGTGATGGCCCATAAATTTTAAGTGGTGGGGGCAAAAGTAATACACAAGCATAAAAGGACAAAGGCAACACACAAACATAAAAAAAAAAGGTTTCAAATGATTATGTTTATACATCAAGAAATATATTATTACACAATGATAAAATATCAATTTACAATTAATCTCTTTACGTTTTTATAACTTGAAGACGTTAAACAATCTTTTCATTATCGATACTATCAAATATCTCTCTCTTTATGTATGTATGAATGATCTTGATGGCTAATTACATTGAATGCAGCTTAGGAAAAAAATGTTAAACAAGTTTTAACTTCTCTTATTGCAAATTTGCTTGTTTACTCATCATATGGAGGCAAAGTTAAAAATATGAAAGAGATATGAATGACAAATTGTCATCTTGGGTCATAGAAAAATTCCAAAGGTGAGTGGGGGCATGTATCCCATTGTCTTCCATGTAGGGGTGAGTGGGGGCATGTATCCCATTGTCTTCCATGTAGGTCTGTCCCTGGCGTTTCATACTGCATTTTCATATTAGTGTCGATGAAGCTATGACAATCAGGTACCTTATGTGTCTACGTGATGTTAGTTTTTCCTTTGTTTATAAGTGAAAATACCATATCCACATGCCTAAAAATATTTGACTGATTTTTAATCTATTTCCAAAAAAAAAAAAAGAATGCATTTAGTAAAAGAAGAAAATATTGTGGTTGGGTGATTTCCTTTTTATTTATTTTTTTGTCTAAATTAAAACAAAGAGTGTTGATTTACGATTTGAACCTAAATTGATTTAGGTGAAATGTTTGTTTAAATTATTGTGAAATAAGGAAATGAAAATGTATTAGGTGAAATGTTTTATGATTTTGTATTATAATAAATGATTTGTGTTATAATTGATTGATTGATAATAAGGTTATTGATTACTATCAATCTAAATAAATTTGAATTGATTTCCATTTCTTTCAAATATAGTAAGTTTTTATGTGATTTTCATATCTAATATTGTAAGTTTTATATTGATTATGTTATTTCCAATACTCAATATCATGTTTAAATTATAATTTATTTTAATTTTTCACTATAATCAATATTTTTTATAATTGATACGTATGGTGAATATCTTCAATCTATATATATCTATATTTATATTTATATTTATATTTATATGTATCTGTATTGATATAAAATTGAAGCCTCATATCAAGAAAACCTATGTCACGTGTCACTTTTTAAGTGATTTTAATTCCTTCCAATTTTTCAAGGCTTTCCTCTAACAGCAAGATTTTTAAAAGTTTAACAAATATTTGTAATTAAATTAATTAAAATAATAAATTAATTACTTATTATTAATTATTAATTGATTATTATTAATAATTTCAACATTAATAACAATTATAATTAATTAAATCAAAGATATTTTCATTTCAACCAAAAATGCTGAAATTTAATTATAATAATTAACACCAATTAATTATTTCACCTAAAGATAATATAATTACATAAATGATAATTCAAATCAAATTTAGGCATAGTAATTATATTAATTGATACCAATCAATTAAAATGTTAAAGATGTCATATAACAATCATTTTAAAAAACCACAAAACATTGATATCCATAATTGATTGATTCCTTCATTTAAAATTGATATATGCAATTTTCTATCGTGACAATAGTATATTAATTTCTTACTTTTTAAAATCAAAATTATTAAATGATAAAATATTCTCTTAATGTAGATAGTATATATAATATGTATATTATACCTTATACCTTATTTTACTTAAGTTAATTTTTATAGGATCTTTTAAATTGATTATTTACGTTAGTATTAGCATATTATATCAAATCAATTTTTTTTTCTGCATTTATGTTATTACATAGTATACATAATTAATATTTGAAATTCAATTAATATTGCATTTTTAATCAAACAATAATTCCACATTAATTATGTGAGATGTATTGGAATATTTGTATTTATAGGGGTAGTTTTTCATCTTATTTACTTATTTAGGCTTTTCACAACTTGACGATATCTCCACAAATACTCCTACAATGCTTTTAGACTTTTCATAACTTGAGGGTATCTCCACAAATACTACACTACTTGAAGTGTAATTTCTTTCTCTTTCTATTATATGTTTTCTTAATGAAAATTTTGATAATTTATTTTTTATTTCGATTATCTTCACATCTTATTTACTTATTTTGGTTATTCAACTACACGTACGATTTTATTAGTGATGTGAACAAGAGTAATGATTGTTGATACCCAATTTTACCCATTTTCTTTTATTTTTGTTTTATTTAAATTAAATTTCTTTCTTTCTTAAAAAAAAGAAAAAAAGAGAAAAAAATCACTACGGATCAACCCATGACCCAATCTCCATCTCAACCCATAACCCAATTCCTTTCCTGCTGCTGCAGCCCTAGCCTCCACAAACAGCTACACTAAATTGGATTAAAAACTTTTGTCAGTTTTCTTTTTCATTTGTATTCCAATCGTTGCAAATTGAATGAAAAATTATTACAAATTAATTGGTAATGGCATCTCAGGCAGAATAAAAAAGGAGAATCATTCAGAAACAAAAAGGGGGGGGAGACAATCAGAGAGCAGCCACAGAATCACACGGACTGATTAAGCAAAAGAATCTTCACTCTGCCATCACCATTTTTGTCTATCCTTAACCCATAAAATAGCCCCTGCATCACTCAAACTCCGCTGCCACCATTGTTTAAAATCACCCACAACCACCATTTTCATTTTCAACCTCCATAACAATTACCCACAAACCCAAAACCACCGTCATCCCCAAAGACGAGAACCCCAGATCCGACCTCCACGCGTAACCACGTCACTCCTCGCTGGAGCTCCGTTGCGCTCCACCACCGTCCTCTAGTCGCCGGCACCCCGTCGTTGCAGACCAGCAGCCTCAGACGACCCGAGCCGTGCCTCCATCACGTGGCCTCACACGAACTAGCCTCCCATCCAGCCGTCCACCGTGAGCCTTGCTCCCCTCACCTCTTGTTGCTCTATTTTCGTTTTCCATTTACAGAGACAAAAGTCTCTTTGTTTCTTTTGCTTTTTCGTTACTATTCATGCCTATTTGCTTTTATTATTATCATTTTGGTCTTTGGGTGGTCACGATGACCACCCACTTTCTTTTTTTTTTTTTTGGTTACTTTTTACTTTTGTTTTTGGCTTTTTCCCCACCTTTTTTTTTTCACGTGAAGACTTTTTTTTTTTCTTTCTTAAAAAATAGATAAAAAAAAATTAAGATGAGTATTTGGGGTATAAAATAAAAAATAATAAATAATAAAATTGTTTTCTTTAAAATAAAAAAATAAAAATACGTAAAATTAAAAAATGTAAAAAAAGGGGATAAAAAAAAAAAAATGATGAAAGTTAATTTGTGGGTTGGTTTGACTTTATAGTTTATCTTTGTCTTTTATTAATTATCTTATTGGTTGTTATGATTTTTATACTGGTTAGTATGTGACTTTAATTTAATCATTTTTGCGTAAATCACTGGCCGATGACGGAAAAATTAGGAGTAAATCGGAGCGCCGATCAAGTACACTCTTCCCGATAATCTTGAGACTTTATATTGGATTTTGCCAGGAGCATTGGCGATGTCTAATTCTCACACTAAATTAAAATATTTTCTATAAATAAAATACAACCTTTATTTTAAAATTGAAATAAAATATTTTTTTGTAAAAAATAAAAATCCTTAAATAAAAGGTGAACAAATTCATACAGTTTTAACATCATGATTGTGGTGAATCAAAGTTTTATTTTTCATAAAGACATTCTCTTTTAGAAATTAATACAAAAATCTCATTGTGTCTAAAAATATTTTTTCTTGATTACGAATGAGATTTATTTGGCCATTTACTTTAAAAATTATTTTTTACCTTAAACAAATTTCTTTGAGTTAAAATTATTCATTGAAATATTTTTTTTATTTGGCCATTTTATTTTGAAAATTACTTCTCTTCAAAAAGATAAAATTTTAATTCACCACTTTTATATAATATGTTGTAGACTTAGAATTTGTTCTAAAATAATGGCTATTTAGCCACCCATTCCATGTCTTAGTCATTTATCATCTTTGATAACATGTATGATAAAATGGGACATATCAAAATAAAAACAAAAATATTTTTTTTTTAAAAAAGGATCAATTTAATTAATCTTGCAAATAACATTAGATTAAATAGGTAACCGTTCTTAGAACGAACGGTGTAGGGTGCTAACACCTTCCCTACCCGTAATCAACCTCCGAACCACGAACTCTTAAACGCAGACCATCTTTTAGGTGTCCAATTGCACCATTCCATTTAATGGATAAAGCGATTGGTGGCGACTCCCAACACCCCGAGGTCTTATTTTCCTATTTTCTTTTTATTTTCGCGACGCCCTTTGGGACGGTTGCGACAGCTAGCGACTCCACTGGGGACATGTTAGAAAGTTAAACCTTATTTTAATGTTATGTGATTTGCTCTTTAATTATGTTGGTCCATTTTTATTTGTTTATTTGTTATTTGTTTCATACTATTGTACATTTTGTTTGCATTATATGTATTATATTTCTGCTTTGTAAATAAGTTCTCTCATATACACCTGCACACACAAGCTCTCTACCCGAGCTCAGTACCTCAGGCTTAGATAGAGGGTGAAGTAGTGTTGCTTTGTGGGACCGTTGGTCTCCGTTTAGGCACATGAAAACCCCTCGCTCAAATTGAACTCTTTCCGCTTGTAACCTATCATGGGTGAGGATGGAGGACTCTTGCTAGCCAAAGTGTTGGTGACAGCAAGGGACAATTTGGGGACCTTTTGTCCGATAGGGGTCTAGAACCAAAGCTCTCACTTGTAGATATAATCTTAGAGCTACCATCATCCATAGAACTTATCCTGGTGAACGGGTACCAAGATTAGGTACCCCTTTTCCTCTAACATATGAGGAATTTCTGTTTGTCTTTTATTTTGTAGTTGTTAACTTTTCTTTTATCTTGCATTTGCATATGTGGTCCAATCCTGTGAAGATATCGATAAACCTTAAGCATGAATAAGGGAAAGATGACTCTAATGTCTGAGGTGGCAGAGAGTATCAGGACTGTCGGTGAAGAGTCTGCAAGAATTCAAGCCAAGGAAAGAAATAGTTTGCATCGCTAGGATGTTCCTTTACCTCTCTTAAAGGGGAGCCATGACTTTGAGCAAAATGACCTAAGGAGGCTCCGTAATGTGTGGTATAGCATGAGAAGACAAGGAGAGTTCAATGACAAGTATGGAGATATTGCAGCTCTCATGTTCATCACCCCTGACCTCCAAATGTTGAAAGCTATGCTCCATTTTTGGGACCCCTTATATCGGTGTTATACTTTCCGACAATTTGACTTGGTGCCAACGATTGAGGAGTATGCTAGGCTTCTTAATAGAGACAACATGCCAAAGGACAAAGTGTACTCACATGACCCCAAGAAGACACCAAGAAGGATGCTGTCCAAATTGATAGGGATTCATGCCAATGAATTGGACAAGTACATGGTGGATGAAGGGCGAAGTCTAGATTCGGAGTTCTTGCTTAGGATGGTTGAAGCTCAAGTTGATCAAAATTTTGGTTTGGTGGCACTAGCCCTCGCTATTTATGGGTTAGTAATTTTCTCGAGATGGAAAAATCAAATAGATGGACATGTGATCAATTTGTTTGAGCAGATCGAGCATGGGGTACACCCAGCCCCACCAATTTTAGCCGAGACAATTCGATCCCTGAATTATTGCCGAGTCCATCAGAAAGGAAGATTTTGGGGATGTGCACCATTACTGGAAGTATGGATGCTTAATCATATGCCAACCTTGAAGTGCTTTAACCATCCAGAAATTGATCTGAAACAGTATGTTATACCTAAGCACCCGCTTTCTCTATATGGTCGTGACAATTGGCCTCCCCGAACTCCGCCGATGAGGCAATGGATCAGCTTTTTCATGGAAATAAAAGAAGTGGTCTGGAGGGCTAAGTGGTTTCCCCACACTTATACCATATATAGATGTGGAAGCAAACCTTGGGTTCCACTTATTGGCCCATGGGGAGTAGTGGGCTATGCTCCAGCTATGGTCCGAAGATAAATGGCATCTCTGCAATTTATTCCGATGACTCATGGACTGTCCAAATTTGAATTCTCGTACGGCGATGAAGGAACCAGTCATAAAATAAAAGAAGTCATTGAAGATTAGAAGGACACAAGAAGTGTGAAGCCCGGTCTCCCATCGTCTGAAACGACACCGGAATACTTAATTTGGCAGGCTAGTAGGAGGAAAGGGTTTCTTGCTCCCAAGGTGCAGGGTCCAGAGTTACCAATGCACCAATTTAATGAACCCAATGACTACTATGCTGAAGCAGAGGGGAGGTACGAAATCATTTATCGGCAGTGGACCACTGAGAGAAGGTCCTTGGAAGATCAACTTAGCACTGCAAGAAGAAAAATCCAAAGTCAAGAACAAATGGCCTCTAAAGATATTGAAATAGAGAGGTTAAGGAAAACATGTCAAGCCCTCGAAACAATCATTCAGGGGAAAGATGGTCAACTTCAAGAATTCAAGAATGAAGTTAAAATCTTGAATCAACATTTGGAAAAGCATGTTGAATGGTCTACTTTCTTGGAAAGTAAGAAGAATCGGTTGGCGGATGATGTTCTTTTCTTGACTAATGAAAAAAATTTCTATCTTAATGCAAGCAAAGAAATGGAGCGGAAAGCCGAAATGGTTCTTGATAATATGAGGGAAATCTCCAACCATTCAAGAAAGAGAGCAAGAGAAATCATCAAAGTGGAAGCCAAGCTAGCATCAGGAGAAAACCAAGATATTCTGACTCGGGTTAGAAAGGATCTTGACTTCCTAGGAAAATTTCACTGAAATTAGTCTCTTGTTCTAGGAATGCTGATGTAATTTAGAGTTAGCATGACTCTTTTGTAAAGCTAACTCCTCCATCTGACTTGAGGAGTAGCAAGAATCAACATGTGTAAAACTCTCTATGACCATAGAGCTTTTCCCTTTAAATGAATGAGGTTTATCGATATCGCTTGCTACTTTGGATCATGTCTCTACATGCATAGTTTTATTTTTGTTTGTATTTTCTTTTCCTTTTTCATGTTTTCTAATAAAAAATAAATAATGAATACAGAAAGGAAAACTGTCTCTACGACACCCATATAGGACTCGCTCTCAATCAAGAGTCATGGATGAACTGGGTTAGTCACAAGAAGAGTTAAGAAGTGAAGTAAGCCAGCTAAAAGAACAAATGGCCAAGATCTTGGAAATTCTGGAAAAAACAAGGAACACAGAGGGGACTCCTTTGAAGGCAAATGATGATCATTCTGCCACGCCTGCTCACCCGCCCGGCTTTACACCAGTTCCTTGGCAATATCCTAGTCTCACCTCTCAAGGGGCCATGATGCCACTCACTATCTACTCAAATAATCCTGAAACACAGGCATCTTTATTCCCACCATATGGCCTACCACCCGGTTATGTGCCACCATTATCCATCAATATTCCTGAGGGTAGTGCACCGACAGTCCCAACGACTTCAAACCCTCCCCAAGGATCTCAACCAAATACCAGTGAGATTCCTCAGTACCCTGTTTCTATTCCACCTTATGGCATTTCCCCTGGTTTTATGTCGTCCTAAATTACCAACCCTCTTGAGAGCGGCTCATCATTGGTAATACCTACTTCAGGGCCACAAGGCTCGACTCAGGCCCAACCTCCTTTCTACATGCCACAACTTTTTCCCCATAAGGTCGCTGGAACTTCTCCGCTGAACCCTTCAACTGAAGGTATTCAATCCAAGGAAAAATTAGAAGTTCTTGAAGAAAGACTGCGAGCCATAGAAGGAGCAAATAGCTATGGTCTTCTGGATGCCTCAGAGCTCTATCTTGTCCCGAATGTGGTGATTCCTCCAAAGTTTAAGGTCCCAGATTTTGAAAAATATAAGGGAACCACTTGTCCAAAGAACCATCTGACCATGTACATTCACAAGATGGCATCACACGCTCATGATGACAAACTGTTGATTCATTTCTTTCAGGACAGCTTAGCTGGGGCAGCTTCTAATTGGTATACACACTTGGAACGTGCCCATATACAATGTTTTAAGGACTTGGCTGATGCTTTCTTAAAGCAATATAAGTACAATATCGATATGGCACCAGATAGGCTACAGTTGCAAAATATGGCTAAGAAAGGAGCTGAAACCTTTAAAGAATATGCTCAACGGTGGAGAGAGATAGCTGCTCAGGTTGAACTCCCATTGACAGAAAGAGAAATGGTGGCCACATTCATTGACACTCTCCAGTCACCCTTCTATGACAAGATGATAGGAAGTGTGTCGTCGAATTTCTTAGACATGGTTATCATCGGGGAAAGAATTGAAGGAGGAATGAGAAGTGAAAAGATTGCTGAAAGTTCAACGGGGACATTTAGTGCCAAAAAGCCCCCAGCAGGGAAGAAAAGAGAAGGAGAAGCCCATGTTGTGACTTTCGATCAAAGGAGTTTTACCCAAGGGAGACATAGCCAAACGCCTGTTAACTCTCAACCATCCTTCCAACCTCCCTACATGCCTTACTATCCATACATTGCTAATGCCTCTCAAGCTCCATACCCTCAACCTTATCATCCAATGATCCCTTATCGTGCACCATTTCCTATCCCAAACCAAACACTCCCTACCATGCCATATCAACCAACCCAACCATGGGCCCAAAACCCAAATACCAACCAAAGAAGACTGCAAGCTAACCAAGAAAAGAAACCTGTCCAATTTGACCCAATTCCCATGACCTATACTGAACTGCTACCACAACTCTTCCGAAACTCCTTATTGGTTCCTTGCCCAATGAAGCCAGTGGAACCCCCTACCCAAGAGGATTTGACCAGAATGCTAAATGTGAGTACCATGCTGGGGCTGTAGATCACTCAACAGAAAATTGCAGAGCCTTGAAGTTCAAAGTGCAAGACTTGATTAATGCCAAATGGTTAAACTTCAAGGAAAAAACTCCTAATGTAGGCCACAATCCCTTGCCTGATCATGGAGGTCCTGTAGTTAATGCCATAGAGAAGTCTTCTGGACGATGCCTTATAAGTCGGGTAGCTGATGTGAAAACTCCTATGAGAGTAATTTTTCAAGAGCTTTACAAATTTGGGTTGATACGAAACCAAGCTGAGATCAAAAAGGTCAATGAAGATGAAACTGTGTGCAAGATCCATAGGGAAGTCGAGCATTCTATTGAGGAATGTGATGAGTTCAAGCAGATCCTCCAAAGTTTAATGGACAGTTACCTAGTACAAATAAACAATCAGTATGATAAATGGTGATGTCTATATGGTTAAAGAAGTTACACCCCCACCAGTTCAAGAGGCTGCTAATACATATTCAACGTATACAATCATAGAGCAAGCTCCAAGTATACCAAGGCCATTGACGATTCATTATAGTAAAGAGGTGTCTCCGCAAGTCTCTCTTGGTCGAAATCCTATCACCATCCAAGTGCCGACTCCTTTTCCCTATAAGGACACCAGAGCTGTGCCTTGGAAATATGATGTGCAAGTCGTTGTAAATGATCTTCAGGACAATCAAGTAAAAATTCCATCGGCTATCTCTAGCATATTTGGGATCGATGGAATGACTCGGAGTGGTCGTATTTATACACCTGACTATTTGCGTAAAGACCAAGTGGAGGAAGTGGAAAGAATTCGGAAAGGGAAAAGCAAGATGAGGGAAACTTCTACTGAAAAAGCCTTGAAAGAGAAGGAAGAACCAAAGACAACACGACAAGAGGTCTATAAGAAAGAAGTGACCGAGGAAAAAGCTTGTGAGTTCTTAAAATTCATAAAGCAAAGTGAATACAGGGTGGTGGATCAACTGAACCGCACCCCTGCAAGAATATCACTATTATCCTTATTATTGAACTCTGAGCCACACAAGAAGGTGCTAATGAAAGTGCTCAATCAAGCTCATGTTTCTTATGACATCACAGTTGACAAGTTGAATGGCATTATCAGCAACATCACAGCAGATAATTACATCACTTTCATCAATGATGAAATACCCAATGAGGGAAGGGGACATAATAAAGCACTTCATATCTCAGTAAAATGTCAAGACCATATCATGGCTAGAGTACTGATGGACAATGGCTCTTCCTTGAATGTGATGCCAAAGTCGACACTCTCCAAATTACCTTTTGATGGGTCACACATGAAATCAAGTGCGATGATAGTAAGGGCATTTGATGGCACAAGGAGAGAAGTCATAGGGGAAATCGAAATACCAATTCAAATTGGTCCTTGCACTTTCAACATACTCTTCCAAGTGATGGACATTGCACCATCATACAGTTGTCTCCTAGGACGACCATGGATTCATTCTGCTGGAGCTGTGCCTTCCACATTGCACCAAAAAGTCAAATTCATAGTTGATAACAAGATGATTACTGTCTTTGGTGAAGAGGACCTACTAGTGAGCAAGCCGCTAGACACCCCTTATATTGAAGCTACGGAAGAGGCTTTGGAGACTGCCTTTCAAGTACTCGAGGTTGTCAATACCATTTATATAAAAGAAGGAGCTCCAATTCCTAAACCGCAGCCTTCTGTTGCATCTGTAATGATGGCAAAAGTTATGCTAGAAGGGGGTTATCAGCATGGAGAAGGGCTGGGCAAGAAACGACAAGGTGCCACAGGACTTTTTCAACCCTTTGAAAACAAAGATAGATTTGGGCTGGGGTACAAACCTACCAAGGTCGATAAGAGGAGGATAATGGAAGAGAAAAAAGAGAAAAGGCTGGCTCGCTTAGAAAATCGAGAACCTAAAGTGGAGGGAGTCCCCATTTGTGATATACGACAAAGCTTCCGGAGCGCGGGAGTTGTGTTTGAAGACCAAGTGACTGCAGTTGAAGATGATGATTTTGTCAGTCATACGAACCTGGTGTATGCATGTTCTTCAGATGCAAGACTCGACAATTGGGAGATCTCCGAGTTTCCCATAACCTTAGAGTCTCTTTCAAAGTAATTCTGTAGTGCTTTTCCTTTAGCTCTGCCCAAGGCTTTAGGATTTTCATTTGTAAACGGGCTCACATGTTTCCTTTCCAATAATTGTTATTAATAAAATGCATTTTTGAGTTCTCTCATTTTTCATTCCATTAAGCTTTCATCCCACCATTATCATGACCTTCTATTCATTTCATTTTTCCTGTGTCAACATCACTTATTGCAGATCTGAAAATGACTCTCTTGAAAGTGACAGTGTCAATATCTCATCATATAATTTTGAACACCCTGTTAATCATACTGATGAGGATAATGAGGATGATTGGGAAACTTCACCTGAGTTAATGAGATTACTTGAACAAGAAGCTAAAGAAATCCAACCCCATGAGGAACCAATTGAAGTAATTAATTTGGGGACTGAAAATGATAAGAAAGAAATCAAAATTGGTACCTCGATGAAAGAAGATGAGCGTAACATGTTGATTAAACTCTTGTTTGATTATAGTGATGTCTTTGCATGGTCATACCAAGATATGCCTGGGCTAGACACTGATATAGTTGAGCACAAATTGCCACTAAAACCTGGGTATCCTCCGGTTAAGCAAAAGTTGAGATGAATGAAAGCTGAGATGTCCCTAAAAATCAGAGATGAAGTAAAAAGACAGTTTGATGCTGGATTTCTTGCAGTTGCAAAATACCCACAATGGGTTGCCAACATTGTTCCTGTCCCAAAGAAAGACGGGAAAGTCCTAATGTGTGTGGATTATCGAGACTTAAATAGGGCCAGCCCTAAAGATGATTTCCCGTTACCTCACATTGATGTTTTGGTGGACAACACTGCTCAACATTCTTTTTTTTCCTTTTTGGATGGTTTCTCGGGATATAATCAGATCAAGATGGCACCGGAAGACATGGAGAAGACCACATTCATCACTTTATGGGGAACCTTCTGCTACAAAGTGATGCCTTTTGGTTTAAAAAATGCTGGGGCAACGTATCAAAGAGCTATGGTGACATTGTTCCATGACATGATGCACAAAGAAATAGAAGTTTATGTGGATGATATGATTACAAAGTCAAAAATAGAAGAAGATCATATAATCAATCTGCAAAAGCTTTTTGAGCGATTGAGGAAGTTCAAACTCTGACTAAATCCTGTAAAATGTACTTTTGGTGTCAGATCAGGAAAACTATTGGGGTTTATAGTGAGCCAGAAAGGAACAGAAGTTGATCCTGACAAGGTTTGAGCAATACTGGACATGCCGGTCCCTCGCACTGAAAAAGAAGTTCGGGGATTTTTGGGAAGGTTGAATTACATTGCTCGATTCATATTCCAGCTCACAGCAACATGCAAGCCGCTCTTCAAGTGGTTACGCAAGAATCAGCCAGTTAAGTGGAATGAAGATTGTTAAAGAGCCTTTGAAAAAATTAAGCAGTATTTACAAGAACCCCCAATTTTGGTGCCTCCAGTGCCAGGGAGACCTCTCATTATGTATTTGACGGTGCTTAACGAGTCTATGGGTTGCATACTGGGACAGCATGATGAATCTGGTAGGAAAGAACGTGCCATCTATTATTTAAGTAAAAAGTTCACTGATTATGAGGCAAAGTACTCATTGTTAGAGCGAACTTGTTACGCCTTGGCATGGGCTGCCCATCAATTGAGGCAATACATGTTGTGTTACACTACTTGGTTGGTGTCCAAAATGGATCCTATCAAGTATATCTTTGAGAAACCCGCTCTCACTGGGAGAATCGCGCGATGGCAAGTTCTATTATCAGAGTATGAAATTGTTTATGTCACCCAAAAGGCAATTAAGGGAAGTGCCCTTGCAGATTATCTTGCTAACCAGCCTATAGAAGATTATGGGTCGATGCAATGTGAGTTCCCTGATGAAGATATAATGGCTCTGTTTAAAAATGAAGAATCTTCTGAAAAAGAAAAATAGACTATGTGGTTTGATGGAGCCTCAAATGCACTGGGGCACGGCATTGGAGCCATTTTGATCTCCCCTGAAAATAAATTCATCTCAATCACAGCAAGATTGTGTTTTGACTGTACTAACAATATAGCAGAATACGAAGCATGTGCTTTGGGTATTCAGGAAGCAATAGAATCAAAAGCGAAGATCTTGGAAGTATATGGAGACTCTGCCTTGGTCATTCATCAACTAAAAGGAGAGTGGGAGACCCGTGATGCCAAACTGATCCCATACTATGTTTACATCAAAGAATTGATCGAGCAATTTGATGAAGTCATTTTTCATCATGTTCCTCGAGAAGAGAACCAGTTGGCTGATGCTTTGGCCACACTATCATCAATGTTCCAAGTAAGTCATGAAAGGGACCTACCACTTATAAAAATAGAAAGTCGTGACTGTCCTGTATATTGTCAAGTGGTTGAAGATGAGCCTGATGGGAAGTCGTGGTACCACGATATCAAATGCTTCATCAATAATAGGGAGTACCCTACAGGTGCTTCAGAAAATGACAAGAGGACCCTGAGGAGGCTCGCAATGGGTTATTTTCTGAATGGGGAAATACTTTACAAAAGAAACCATGATATGGTGCTTCTAAGATGTGTTGATGCAATGGAAGCAAAAAAGATTATTAAAGAAGTACATGAGGGCTCCTTTGGAACTCACTCCAATGGACATGCAATGGCAAGGAAAATCCTAAGATCTGGTTATTATTGGTTAACCATGGAAAATGATTGCTTCAATCATGTGAAGAAGTGCCACAAGTGCCAAACATATGCTGATAAGATCAATGCGCCGCCAGTTCCCTTGAATGTCCTAGCAGCACCTTGGCCATTCTCCATGTGGGGTATGGATGTCATTGGTCCTATTGAACCTAAGGCCTCAAATGGGCATCGCTTTATCCTTGTCGCGATAGACTACTTCACCAAATGGGTTGAAGCTGCTTCTTATGCCAATGTGACCAGGAATGTGGTGATCAAGTTCATCAAAAGAGAATTGATATGTCGTTATGGTCTACCGAATAAGATCATCACTGACAATGCAACTAACTTGAATAACAAAATGATGAAGGAAATGTGTGAGAATTTCAAGATCCAACATCATAACTCCTCGCCATACCGCCCAAAGATGAATGGGGCTGTTGAGGCAGCAAACAAAAACATCAAGAAGATCATCCAAAAAATGGTTGTGACATACAAAGATTGGCATGAGATGCTTCCCTTTGCTCTGCATGGTTATCGCACGTCTGTCCGTACCTCAACTGGGGCAACTCCTTTCTCTTTAGTTTATGGAATGGAAGCCGTACTCCCTATTGAGGTAGAGATCCCTTCATTAAGAGTACTAATGGAGACAAAACTGGAAGAGGCCGAATGGATCCAAGCTCGACTAGATCAGTTGAATCTTATTGAAGGTAAAAGGTTAACTACACTGTGTCATGGCCAGTTATATCAAAGGAGGCTTATGAAAGCCTATGCGAAAAAAGTGCACCCTCGACAATTTCAAGAAGGAGACTTAGTGCTCAAAAAGATCCTGCCAATTCAAAAAGATCATCGTGGAAAATGGACTCCAAATTACGAAGGACCTTATGTCGTGAAGAAGGCTTTCTCTGGAGGGTCCTTGATTTTTACAAAAATAGACGGTGAAGATCTACCACTTCCTGTAAATTCAGACGCAGTCAAGAAATATTATGCGTAAAAGCACTACTTGTCAAAAAAAAAGAGAAGAAAAGAAAAAGAAAAGAAAAGAAAAGGGAAAAGTATGGTTCGCTAGGTGGAAAACCTGAAAAGGCTACCTTGGCAAAAGTTAGAGCGACCTGGTAGGTTGAAAACTCGAAAGAGCGACCTAGGCAAAAGTTAAGGTCCAAAATAAAACGACAATAGTGCTTGATATGACAAAGGAAGTGAGACCTGAGCGGTTGAGTCTTCATGCTAGGGAGGAGCAAATCTCTACTTTTGAGCAAACTAAGTTTTCCATGTTGGGGCAGGCCAAATGATCCCAACTGGGGCAGTCAAAGTCTTCATAGGCTGGTTAATGGGTGTTCAAAATCGGGTATGCAGAGGATTGACGCTGATTACGATAAAGGGTTTCACTGGAAGAACTGAAGACCTTTACCCTTATCATCCCTCTATAAATTTTATGATTGATGACTATAATATTACTTTCTTTTCACCATTCCCATTTCAATACAATATCATCATGTTTTTACCTTTGCCTCTTCTTTGACTCAATATGCATTTTTCTAATAATCATATATTGGAATGTGAAATGCGTGACATTGCTGTCTGAGCATTGAGAATTGCTATTGACTTGAAAGGTATGGGAAACACAATGATTCCTGATAAGAATGTTGATAAAAAGAAAGGACAACCAGGTCACCTCAAGGGTCATCTAAAGAGTTTTTCTATTGCTCTTGTGTGTCACATCTAATACACACTTTAAGGGTCATCCCGGTTGGACATTTCAACCATCGGCTGAATAGACAAATGAAAGGATGCTAATAAATCTCATTCCAGTTCATCTTTGAAAAAGATTGCAATCATGTCCTCAAGGGTTATGGAGAAAAAAAAAGAGTTTTTCATACTCTCATACATCTGAAGCATGCATTGCATAAGTGCATTTGTTTTCATTTTGCTAGCCTTGACCTACAAAGGTCCAAATTGTTGTTTCCTTTTCTAGGTCCCTGTACCCATTGTTTTATGTTTTTGGGTCCCCGTACCCATTGTTTTTAAGTTTTTGTTAAGTTTCAGCGGATACCTGACTCCGCAAGCTTTTTACCTTTTCGGGTCCCTGCACCCATTGTATTCTCGTTTTCGGGCCCCCACGCACATTGTGTTTTCCTTTTCGGGCCCCCGCGCCCATCATCTTTTCTTTTCTGGGCCCCCGCGCCCATTGTCTTTTAGTTTTTGGGTTCCCGCACCCATTGTGTTCTCGTTTCCAGGCCCCCACGCCCATTGTGTTCTCGTTTCCGGGTCCCCGTACCCATTGCTTTTAAGTTGTTTTGTTAAGTTTCAGCGGATACCTGACTCCGCAAGTTTTTTACCTTTTTGGGTCTCCATACCCCTTGTTTTATGTTTTCGGGTCTCAGTACCCATTATTTTTGTTAAGCTTCAACGGATGCCTGACTCTGCAAGCTTTTTACCTTTTTGAGTCCCTGCACCCCTTGTTTTATGTTTTCGGGTCCCCGTACCCGTGGCTTTTTTTTTTTTGTGTTCCAATACCCATTGCCTTTAACTTTTCTGGGTCCCTGTACCCTTTGTTTTTGGGTCCTTGTACCCATTACCTTTAAGTTTTCTGTTAAGCTTCAATGGATACCCGACTCCATAAGCTTCTTACCTTGTTTTTGTTAAGCTTCAGCGGATACCTGACTTCGCAAGCTTTTTTAACCTTTTGGGTCCCCGTACCCGTTGCTTTTAAGTTTTTGTTAAGCTTCAGCGGATACCTGACTACGCAAGCTTTTTACCTTTTCTGGGTCCCTGTACCCGTTATTTTTGGGTCCCCGTACCCATTCGCCTTTAAGTTTTCTGGTAAGCTTCAACGGATACCCGACTCCGTAAGCTTCTTACCTTGTTTTTGTTAAGCTTCAGCGGATACCTGATTCCGCAAGCTTTTTTATCTTTTGGGTCCCTGTACCCATTATTTTTTTGTTTTTGGGTCCCCGTACCCATTGCCTTTAAGTTTTCTGTTAAGCTTCAACGGATACCCGACTCCATAAGCTTCTTACCTTTTTTTGTTAAGCTTCAGCGGATACCTAACTCCGTAAGCTTTTTACCTTTTGGGTCCTCGTACCACTTGTTTTATGTTTTCAAGTCCCATTACCCATTGCTTTTAAGTTTTTGTTAAGTTTCAGCGGATACCTGACTCCGCAAGCTTTTTACCTTTTCTGGGTCCCCGTACCCATTGCCTTTAAGTTTTCTGGTAAGCTTCAACGTATACCCGACTCCGTAAGCTTCTTACCCTGTTTTCGTTAAGCTTCAACGGATACCCGACTCCATAAACTTCTTACCTTTTTTTGTTAAGCTTCAGCGGATACCTGACTTCACAAGCTTTTTACCTTTTGGGTCCTCGTACCACTTGTTTTATGTTTTCGGGTCCCCGTACCCATTGCTTTTAAGTTTTTGTTAAGCTTCAGCGGATACCTGACTCCGCAAGTTTTTTTTTTCCTTTTCTGGGTCCCCGTACCCATTGCCTTTAAGTTTTTGTAAGCTTCAACGGATACCTGACTCCGTAAGCTTCTTACCTTGTTTTTGTTAAACTTTAGTGGACACCTGAATCCGCATTTTTTTACCTTTTCATGGACAAAATTGAATCAACTCCTTTGTTTTTCATTTATTCTAAATGTAAAACAAAGGGGGGCAGCTGTTGATACCCAATTTTACCCATTTTCTTTTATTTTCATTTTATTTAAATTAAATTTCTTTCTTTCTTAAAAAAAAAGAGAAAAAAGAGAAAAAAATCACTACGGGTCAACCCATGACCCAATCTCCATCTCAACCCATAACCCAACTCCTTTCCTGCTGCTACAGCCCTAGCCTCCACAAACAGCTACACTAAATTGGATTAAAAACTTTTGTCAGTTTTCTTTTCCATTTCTATTCCAATCGTTACAAATTGAATGAAAATTTATTGCAAATTAATTGGTAATGGCATCTCAGGCAGAATAAAAAAGGAGAATCATTCAGAAACAAAAAAAGCGAGGGGGGGAGACAATCAAAAAGCAGCCACAGAATCACACGGACTAATTGAGCAAAAGAATCTTCACTCTGCCATCACCATTTTTGTCTATCCTTAACCCATAAAACAGCCCCTGCATCACTCAAACTCCGCTGCCACCATTGTTTAAAATCACCCACAACCACCATTTCCATTTTCAACCTCCATAACAATCACCCACAAACCCAAAACCACCGTCATCCCCAAAGACGAGAACCCCAGATCCGACCTCCATGCGCAACCACGTCACTCCTCGCCGGAGCTCCGCTGCGCTCCACCGTCGTCCTCTAGTCGCCGGCACCCGTCGTTGCGGACCGGCTGACCTCGGACGACCCAAGCCGCGCCTCCATCACGTGGCCTCACACGAACTAGCCTCCTATCCAACCGTCCACCGTGAGCCTTGCTCCCCTCACCTCTTGTTGCTTTATTTTCGTTTTCCATTTACGAGAGACAAAAGTCTCTTTGTTTCTTTTGCTTTTTTGTTACTATTCATGCCTATTTGCTTTTATTATTATCATTTTGGTCTTTGGGTGGTCACGGTGACCACCCACTTTCTTTTTTTTTTTGGTTACTTTTTACTTTTGCTTTTGGCCTTTTCCTCACTTTTTTTTTCACGTGAAGACTTTTTTTTTCTTAAAAAATAGATAAAAAAAATTAAGATGAGTATTTGGGGTATAAAATAAAAAATAATAAAATTGTTTTCTTTAAAATAAAAAAAAATAAAAATACGTAAAATTAAAAAATATAAAAAAAGGGATAAAAATAAAAAAATGATGAAAGTTAATTTGTGGGTTGGTTTGACTTTATAGTTTATCTTTGTCTTTTATTAATTATCTTATTTGTTGTTATGATTTTTATCTTGGTTAGTATGTGACTTTAATTTAATCATTTTTGTGTAAATCAACGGCCGATGTGGAAAAATTAGGAGAAGATCGGAGCGCCGATCAAGTACACTCTTCCCGATGATCTTGAGGCTTTATATTGGATTTTGCCGGGAGTTACTGTTGTGAGGTCTAATTCTCACACTAAATTAAAATATTTTCTCGTAAATAAAATACAACCTTTTTTTTTAAATTGAAATAAAATCTTTTTTTTTTTTTTAAAAAATAAAAATCCTTAAATAAAAGGTGAACAAATTCATACGTTTTAACATCATAATTGTGGTGAATCAAAGTTTTATTTTTCATAAAGACATTTTTTTTAGAAATTAATACAAAAATCTCATTGTGCCTAAAAATATTTTTTCTTGATTACGAATGAGATTTATTTGGCCATTTACTTTAAAAATCATTTTTTTACCTTAAACAAATTTCTTTGAGTTAAAATTATTCATTGAAATATTTTTTTTATTTGGCCATTTTATTTTGAAAATTACTTCTCTTCAAAAAGATAAAATTTTAATTCACCACTTTTATATAATATGTTGTAGACTTAGAATTTATTCTAAAATAATGGCTATTTAGCCACCCATTCAATGTTTTAGTCATTTATCATCTTTGATAACATGCATGACAAAATGAGACATATCAAAATAAAAACAAAAATAATTTTTTTTAAAAAGGACTAATTTAATTAATCTTGCAAATAACATTAGATTAAATAGGTAACCGTTCTTAGAACGGACGGTGTAGGGTGCTAACACCTTCCCTACCCGTAATCAACCTCCGAACCACGAACTCTTAAACGCAGACCATCTTTTAGGTGTCCAATTGCACCATTTCATTTAATGGATAAAGCGATTAGTGGCGACTCCCAACACCCCGAGGTCTTATTTTCCTCTTTTCTTTTTATTTTCGCGACGCCCTTCGAGACGGTTGCGATAATGATCAAAAGATCTAAAATATCAAAGTGGTTATGTTATTCATTTGTAGAGAAATTCCAATTTCAAGCAATGTGAGCTTCCTAATTCATTTGAAATAGTTGTCATGGATAAAGAGTATTTATTCTTCTATTCTTTTACTAAGGTTTTAGTAGTTACTTTTACCTCTATGTTGGGTCATTGCAAGAGTCTTCTAAGGTTGTCATAAAATTTTTTTTCCTTATTGTAAGTTTTTTTTATACTATTATCGATTCTTTGTCATATTCCTACTTAATTGATATGTGATGATATTTGATTCTTAGGACATGTTTTATGTCATATTGTTAGTTATTGAATGATGATGGTTAGTTGTTCCCCCCCCCCCCCAACCTTTTGAAGACATTAAGGAAGGGTGAGTTAGTGAAATTCAAGAGAGATGATAAAGCTAATAGCTATATAATTATTATGCTATAGATAATCTTAAATAATAATGTCTTATATTATTTAACAACTTATTTTGTTATTTTATTAGTAGTAGTATTGATACCCAATTTTGCCCATTTTCTTTTATTTTTGTTTTTATTTTATTTATTTTAAATTTCTTTCTTTTAAAAAAAAAGAAAAAAAAGAAAAATCACTAACTTTGTTCTTATGGGTCAACCCATGACCTAATTTCTCTTCTCAACCCATAACCCAATTTCCTTCTTCCTGCTGCTACAACCCTAGCCTCCACAATCAGCTGCATTAAATTGGATTAAAAGCTTCAGACAATTTTCTTTTCCAATCGTCAAGTTCTGACGGTTTTCTTCTTTATTTGCATTCATTTAGAAACTCAAGGTTCAGACCGTTTTAATCTTTTTGCATTCCAATCATCAGAAATCGAAGAGATTTGTTTTGACATGTTTTGTTTTCCTTATAAGAATCACACACAAATCAATCAGGGGAGAATTAATCGTTAAGATATATACAAACAGAGAACTACACAGAGGATCTCAGAAAAATTCCCTCAGATCAAAAATAGAGATTAATCAGATAGATCAATACGAATTGAGCAAAACTGAAAAAAAATATCCCTATTCACGGCCAACCTCTCCTCTGCCACCCCAAAACCGTGAACCACCATTCTCATTTCCTCCCAACTTCCATAACCTTCAACCCCAAAAAAAAAAAAAAACTTTTACGCCACCCACCATCATCCTCACAACTCAAACCACCACACCACCTCCATAGCTACCCATCTCACCATCAAGCTTCCATCACCACCAAAATCATCAAAGACAATGACCTTCCACCACCATGCCGTGACCAACCTAAATAGATCCGGTCGGCTCCCTCCCCGTTACCATCGCCGTCGAATCGGAAGCCATCCATCACGGCACCGTCGAGCACGCCAGAACCGTGTTAGCCTCCTGCAACTCATGCGCTGCTCCCTCCTTTGCCGCTGCAGCCGCACGACTCGCACTGTCCAAAAGCCCCTAGAGCCTGCGTCGGCGAACCCGTTCGAGCTGGCATTGACCAGCGACGCCGCCAACAGATCGAGATCCGGCCCAGCCCCCCACAAACCAGTCCGGTACTCCGTTGCCGCTGCACCCCCTGCGAGCCCAGATCCGGTCAGATCTGTACCGAGGCCACCACCTCTCTACACCACCGTGAGCTTCGTGAGTTCTTCCCCTCTCCATTTTCTTCTTTCTTTTCATATCCGTTTTTGATATCTCGAGACTATAAGTCTCTTTATTTTTCTTGCTCAATTCTCTTTTTTTTTTTTTTTGCTTTTCTTTTCTCTTGGGCTCAAGTAAAATAAATTTGGGCCCATCTTTTTTTTTTTGGTCTAGGCCTAAATTTTTTTTTTCTTCTTCTTTTAATTTTATTTTATTTATTTATTATTTTGGATTAATTTGTATTTACTAATTCGGGGTTTACATTATTTGTATTTAACATACTCTTTTTTTATTAATTATTTTGTTTGTTATTATGAGATTGATATGTGACTTTAAGTTAATTATTGTAATTTAAATAATTTAAAACTGGCCGATGACGAAAAAATTGGGAGAGGATCGGAGCGTCGATCAAGTACACTCTTCCCGATAATCTTGAGGCTTTATATTGGATTTTGCCAAGAGCGCTGACAAGGTCTAATTCTCACACTAAATTAAATAATTTTGTAAATTAAATTACATTTAAAATAAATAAATAAAATCATTTTTAAAATAAAAATTCTCAAATAAAAGTGAACAATTTCTTACAGTTCAATATCATGATTGTGGTGAATTAAAGTTCTATTTTTTATGAAGACTTTTTTTGGAAATTACTACAAAAATCTCATTGTGCCAAAAAATATTTTTCTTGATTATAAATGAGATTTTATTTGGCCATTTACTTAAAAAAAAAGTTCTCTTACCTCAAACAAATTTCTTTGAATTAAAATTTATTCATTGAAATATGTTTTTATTTGGCCATTTATTTTGAAAGTTTTTTCTCTACAAAAAGATAAAATTTTGATTCACCACTTTTATATAATATGTTGTAAACTTAGAATTTATTCTAAAATAATAGTTATTTAGCCACCTATTTCTGGTCTTATTCATTTATCATTCTTGGTATTATGCTTGACAAAATGGGACATGTTAAAGTGAAAACTAAGAAAAATGTTTATTTTCTTTTTTTAAAGGACTAATTTAATTAATCTTGCAAATAACATTAGATTAAATAGGTTACTGTTCTTAGAACGGACGATTAGGGTGCTAATACATTCCCTACCCGTAATCAACCCCCGAACCATGAACTCTGAAACGCAGACCATCTTTTAGGTGTCCAATTGCACCATTCCATTTAATGGATAAAGCGATTGGTGGTGACTCCCAATACCCCGAGGTCTTTTCCTCCCTGTTCTTTTTATTTTCGCGGCTCCCATCGGGACGATTGCGACAGCTGGCGACTCCACTGGGGATAGTTAGAGGGTTAAACCTTTTTTTTAATATTATGTGATTTGTTTTTTAATGATGTTGGTCCATTTTTATTTTATTTGTTTATCTGTTATTTGTTTCATATTATTATACATTTTGTTTGCATTATATGTATTATATTTCTGCTTTGTAAATAAATTCTCTCATGCACACCTGCACACACAAGCTCTATACCCGAGCTTAGTACCTTGTAGGTTTAGATAGAGGGAGAAGTAGTGTTGCTTTGTGATACCTTTTGGTCTCCGGTTAGGCACATGAAAACCCCTCACTCAAATTGAACTCTTTCCGCTTGTAACCTATCATGGGTGAGGATGAAAGACTCTTGCTAGCCAAAGTGTTGGTGATAGCAAGGGGCAATTTGGGGACCTTTTGTATGATAAGGGTCTAGAACCAAAGCTATCACTTATAGATATAACCTTAGAGCTACCATCTTTCATAGAACCCATCCTGCTAGACAGGTACTAAGATTAGGTACCCCTTTTTTTCTAACACATGAGGAATTTCTGTTTGTCTTTTATTTTGTAGTTGCTAACTCCCTTTTTGTTGTTTTCTTTTACCTTGCATTTGCATATGTGATTCAATATTGTGAAGATATTGATAAACCTCAAGCATGAATAAGGGAAATATGACTCTAATGTCTGAGGTGGCAGAGAGTATTTGGGCTGTCAGTGAAGAGTCCGCAAGAATCTAAGCCAAGGAAGGAAATAGTTTGCATCACGGGGATGCTCCTTTACCTCCCTTAATGGGGAGCCATGACTTTGAGCAAAATGACCTAAGGAGGCTCCGTAATGTATGGTGTAGCACAAGAAGACAAGAAGAGTTCAATGACAAGTATGGAGATATTGCAACTCTCATGTTTATCACCCCTGACCTCCAAATGTTGAAAGTTATGCTCCATTTTTGGGACCCTTCATATCGGTGTTATACTTTTCAACAATTTGACTTGGTGCCAACGATTGAGGAGTATGCTAGGCTTCTTAATAGAGACGACATGTCGAAGGACAAAGTATACTTACACGACCCCAAGAAGACGCCAAGAAGGACGCTGTCCAAATTGATAGGGATTCATGCCAATGAATTGGACAAGTACATGATGGATGGAGGATGAAGTCTAGATTCAGAGTTCTTGCTTAGGATGGTTGAAGCTCAAGTTAATCAAAGTTTTGGTTTGGTAGCACTAGCCCTCGCTATTTATGGGTTAGTAATTTTCCCAAAATGAAAAAATCAAATAGATGGACATGTGATCAATTTGTTCGAGCAGATTGAGCATGGGGTACACCCAGCCCCACCAATTTTAGCTGAGACAATTCGATCCCTGAATTATTGCCGAGTCCATCAGAAAGGAAGATTTTAGGGATGTGCACCATTGCTTGCAGTATGGATGCTTAGTCATATGCCAACCTTGAAGTGCTTTAACCATCCAAAGGTTGATCTAAAACAATATGTCATACCTAAGCACCTGCTCTCGTTATATAGTCATGACAATTGGCCTCCTCGAACTCCGATGATGAGGCAATGAATTAGTTTTTTCATGGAAATAAAAGACGTGGTCTGGAGGGCCAAGTGGTTTCCTCTCACTTATACCATATATAGATATGGAAGCAAACCTTGGGTTCCACTTATTGGCCTATGGGGAATGGTGGGCTATGCTCCAGCTATGGCCCGAAAACAAATGGTATCCCTACAATTCATTCCGATGACTCATGGGCTGTCCAAATTTGAATTCTCGTATGGCGATGAAGGAATCATTCATAAAATAAAGGAAGTCATTGAAGATTGGAAGGACACAAGAAGTGTGAAGCCCGGTCTCCCATCGTCTGAAACGACACCGGAATACCTAATTTGGCAGGCTAGTAGGAAGAAGGGGTTTCTTGCTCCCAAGGTACAGGGTCCAAAGTCACCAATGCACTAATTTAATGAATTCATTGACTATTATGCTGAAGCAAAGGGGCAGTATGAAAACATTTATCGGCAGTGGACCACTGAGAGAAAGTCCTTGAAAGATCAACTTAGCACTACAAGAAGGAAAATCCAAAGTCAAGAACAGAAGACAGCCTCCAAAGAGATTAAAATAGAGAGGTTAAGGAAAACATGTCAAGCCCTCAAAACAATCATTCAAGGGAAAGATGGTCAACTTTAAGAATTTAAGAATGAAGTTAAAATCTTGAATTAACATTTGGAAAAACATGTTGAATGGTCTACTTTCTTGGAAAGTAAGAAGAATCGGTTGGAGGATGATGCTCTTTTCTTGACTAATGAAAAGAATTTCTATCTTAATACAAGCCAAGAAATGGAGCGGAAAGTCGAAATGGTTATTGATAATATGAGGGAAATCTCCAACCATTCAAGAAAGAGGGCAAGAGAAATCATTAAAGTGGAAGCCAAGCTAGCACCAGGAGAAAACCAAGATATTCTGACTCGGGTTAGAAAGGACCTTGACTTCCTAGGAAAATTTCACTAAAAGGGATCACTGAAATTAGTTTCTTGTTCTAGGAATGCTGATGTAATTTAGAGTTAGCATGACTCTTTCCATCTTGTTTTGTAAAGCTAACTCCTCCATTTGACTTGAGGAGTAGCAAGGATCAATATGTGCAAAACTCTCTATGACCATAGAGCTTTTCTCTTTGAATGAATGAGGTTTATCGATATCGCTTGCTGTTTTGGATCATGTCTCTACATGCATAGTTTTATTTTTGTTTGCATTTTCTTTTTCTTTTTCATATTTTCTAACATAAAAATAATGAATACAGAAAGGAAAACTGTCTCTACGACACCCATATAGGACTCGCTCTCAATCAAAAGTCATGGATGAACTGGGGCAGTCACAAGAAGAGCTGAGAAGTGAAGTAAGCTAGCTAAAGGAACAAATGGCCAAGATCTTGAAAATTCTAGAAAGAACGAAGAACACAGAGGGAACTCCTTCAAAGGCAAATGATGATTCTTCGGCCACGCCTGCTCACCCGCCTGGCTTTACACCAGTTCCTTGGCAGTATCCTAGCGTCACCTCTCAATGGGCCATGATGCCACTCACCATCTACTCAAATAATCCTGAAACACAGGTATCTTCATTCCCACCATATGGCCTTCCACCTGGTTATGTGCCACCATTATCCACCAATATTCCTGAGGGCAGTGCACCGATAATCACAACAACTTCAATCCCTCCCCAAGGATCTCAGCTAAATACCAGTGAGATTCCTCAGTACCCTGTTTCTGTTCCACCTTATGGCATTTCCCCTAGTTTTATGCCGTCCCAAATTACCAACCCTCCTAAGAGCGGCTCATCATTGGTAATACCTACTTCAGGGCCATAAAGCTCGACTCAGGCGCAACCTCCTTTCTACATGCCACAGTTTTTCCCTCATAAGATCACTGGAACTTCTCCGCTGAACCTTTCAATTGAAGGCCTTCAATCCAAGGAAAAATTAGAAGTTCTTGAAGAAAGACTATAAGCTATAGAAGGAGCAAGTAGCTATGGTCTTCTGGATGCCGCAGAGCTCTGTCTTGTCCCAAATGTGGTGATTCCCCCAAAATTTAAGGTCCCAGATTTCAAAAAATATAAGGGAACCACTTGCCCCAAGAACCATTTGACCATGTACATTCGCAAGATGGCTTCTCATGCTTATGATGACAAGTTATTGATCCATTTCTTCCAAGACAGCTTAATTGGGACAGCTTCTAATTGGCATACACACCTGGAACGTGCCCATATACGATGTTTCAAGGACTTGGCTGATGCTTTCTTGAAACAATATAAATACAACATCGATATGGCACCAGATAGGTTATAGTTGCAGAATATGGCTAAGAAAGGAGTTGAAACCTTTAAAGAATATACTCAGTGGTGGAGAGAGATAGCTGCTCAGGTTGAACCCCCATTGACAGAAAGAGAAATGGTGGCCACATTCATTGACACTCTCCAGTCACCCTTCTATGACAAGATGATAGGAAGTGTGTCATCAAATTTCTCAGACATGGTTATCATCAGGGAAAGAGTTGAAGGAGGAATGAGAAGTGGAAAGATTGCTAAAAGTTCAACGGGGACATTTAGTGCCAAAAAGCCCCCAGCAGGGAAGAAAAAAAAAGGGGAAGCCCATGCTGTGACTTTCGATCAAAGGAGTTTTGCCCAAGGAAAACATACCCAAGAGCCTGTTAACCCTCAACCATCCTTCCAACCTCCCTACATGCCTTACTACCCATACATTGCTAATGTCTCTCAAGCTCCATACCTTCAACCTTATCACCCAATGATCCCTTATCGTGCACCATCTCCTATCCCAAACCAAACACTCCCTACCATGCCATATCAACCAACCCAACCATGGGCCCAAAACCCAAATACCAACCAAAGAAGGCCTCTAGCTAACTAAGAAAAGAAACCTGCCCAATTTAACCGAATTCCCATGACCTATACTGAACTGTTACCACAACTCTTCTGAAACTCCTTATTAGTTCCTTTCCCAATGAAGTCAGTGGAACCCCCTACCCAAGAGAATTTAACCATAATGCTAAATGTGAGTACCATGCTGGGGCTGTAGGCCACTCAACAGAAAATTGCAGAGCCTTGAAGTTTAAAGTGTAAGACTTGATTAATGCCAAATGGTTAAACTTTAAAGAAAAAACTCCTAATGTAGGCTGTAATCCCTTGCCTGATCACGGAGGTCCTGTAGTTAATGCCATAAAGAAGTCTTCTGGACGATGCCTCATAAGTCAGGTAGCTGATGTGAAAACTCCCATGAGAGTAATTTTTCAAGAGTTTTGTAAATTTGGGTTGATACAAAACCAAGCTGAGATTAAAAAGGTCAATGAAGATGAAACAGTGTGCAAGATCCACGGGAAAGTAGGGCATTCTATTGAGGAATGTGATGAGTTTAAGCAGACCCTCCAAAGTTTAATGGACAGTCACCTAGTACAAATAAACAATCAGTATGATAATAGTGACGTCTATATGGTCAAAGAAATTACGCCTCCATCTGTTCAAAAGGCTGCCAATACCTATGCAACGCAACCAATCATAGGGCAAGCTTCAGGTATACCAAGACCATTGACGATTCATTATAGTAAAGAGGTGTCTCCACAAGTCTCTCTTGGTCCGAATCCTATCACCATCCAAGTGTCGACTCCTTTTTCCTATAAGGATACTAGAGCTGTGCCTTGGAAATATGATGTGCAAGTCATTGTGAATGATCTCCAGGATAATCAAATGAAAATCCCATTGGCTATCTCTAGCATATCTGGGATCGGTGGAATGACTCGGAGTGGTCGTATTTATACATCTGAGGATTTGCGTAAAGACCAAGTGGAGGAAGTGGAAAGAATTCGGAAAGGGAAAGGCAAAATGGGGGAAACTTCTACTGAAAATGCCTTGAAAGAGAAGGAAGAACCAAAGGTAACACAGCAAGAGGTCTATAAGAAAGAAGTGACCGAGGAACAAGCTTGTGAGTTCTTAAAATTCATAAAGCAAAGTGAATACAGGGTGGTGGATCAACTGAACCACACCCCTGCAAGAATATCACTCTTATCCTTATTACTGAACTCTAAGCCACACAGGAAGGTGCTAATGAAAGTGCTTAATCAAGCCCATGTTTTTCATGACATCATGGTTGACAAGTTGGATGACATTATCAACAACATCACAACAGATAATTACATCACTTTCACCGATGATTAAATACCCAATGAAGGAAGGGGGCATAATAATGTACTTCATATCTCAGTAAAATGTCCAAACCATATCATGGCTAGAGTACTGATGGACAATGGCTCTTCCTTGAATATAATGCCAAAGTCGACACTCTCCAAATTGCCTTTTGATGGGTCACACATGAAATCAAGCGCGATGATAGTAAGGGCATTTGATGGCACAAAGAGAGAAGTCATATGGGAAATCGAAATACCAGTTCAAATCGGTCCCTGCACTTTCAACATACTTTTCCAAGTGATAGACATTGCACCATTATATAGTTGTCTCTTAGGACGACCATGGATTCATTCTGCTGGAGCTGTGCCTTCCACCTTGCACCAAAAATTAAAATTCATAGTTAATAACAAGATGATTACTGTCTTTGGTGAAGAGGACTTGCTGGTGAGCAAGCTGCTAGAAACCCCTTATATTGAAGCTACAGAAGAGGCTCTGGAGACTACCTTTCAAGCACTCGAGGTTATCAATACCATTTATATAAAAGAAGGAGCTCCAATTTCTAAATCGTAGCCCTCTGTTGCATCTGTAATGATGGCTAAAGTCATGTTAGAAGGAGGTTATAAGCATGGAGAGGGGCTGGGCAAGAAACGACAAGGTGCCATAGGACTTTTTCAACCCTTGGAAAACAAAGGTAGATTTGGGCTGGGAAACAAACCCACCAAGGCTGATAAGAGGAGAATCATGGAAGAGAAAAAAGAGAAAAGATTGGCTGCTTGGAAAATCGAGAACCTAAAGTGGAGGGAGCCCCCATCTGTGATATACGATAAAGCTTCCGGAGTGCGGGAGTTGTGTTCGTAGACCAAGTGACTACAGTTGAAGATGATGACTTTGTCAGTCACGCGAACCTGGTATATGCATGTTCTTCAAATACAAGACTCGATAATTGGGAGATCTCAGAGCTTCCCATAACCTTAGAGTCTCTTTCAAAGTAATTCTGTAGTGCTATTCCTTTAGCTCTGCCCAAGGCTTTAGGATTTCCATTTGTAAATGGGCTCACATGTTTCCTTTCCAATAATTGTTATTAATAAAATGTATTTTTGATTTCTCTCATTTTTCATTCCATTAGCTTTCATCCCACCATTATCATGACCTTCTATTCATTTCATTTTTCTTGTGTCGACATCACTTATTGCAGATCTGAAAATGACTCTCTTGAAAGTGATAGTGTCAATATCTCATCATATAATTTTGAACATCTTGTTAATCATGTCGATGAGGATAATGAGGATGATTGGGAAACTTCACTTGAGTTAATGAGATTACTAGAACAAGAAGCTAAAGAAATCCAATCCCATGAGGAACCAATTGAAGTAATTAATTTGGGGACTGAAAATGATAAGAAAGAAATCAAAATTGGTACCTCGATGAAAGAAGATGAGCGTAACATGTTGATTAAACTCTTGTTTGATTATAGTGATGTCTTTGCATGGTCATATCAAGATATGCCTGGGCTAGACACTGACATAGTTGAGCACAAATTGCCACTAAAACCTGGGTACCCTCTGGTTAAGCAAAAGTTAAGACGAATGAAAGCTGAGATGCCCCTAAAAATCAGAGATGAAGTAAAAAGACAGTTTGATGCTGGATTTCTTATAGTTTCAAAATACCCACAATGGGTTGCCAACATTGTTCCTGTCCCAAAGAAAGACGGGAAAGTCCGAATGTGTGTGGACTATCGAGACTTAAATAGGGCCAGCCCTAAAGACGACTTCCCGTTACCTCACATTGATGTTTTGGTGGACAACACTGCTCAACATTCATTTTTTTCCTTTATGGATGGTTTCTCGGGATACAATCAGATCAAGATGGCACCGGAAGACATGGAGAAGACCACATTCATCACTTTATGGGGAACCTTCTGCTACAAAGTGATGCCTTTTGGTTTAAAAAATGCTGGGGCAACGTATCAGAGAGCTATGGTGACATTGTTCCATGATATGATGCACAAAGAAATAGAAGTTTATGTGGATGATATGATTGTAAAGTCAAAAACAGAAGAAAATCATATAAGCAATCTGTAAAAGCTTTTTGAGCGATTGAGGATGTTCAAACTCAGACTAAATCCTGCAAAATGCACTTTTGGTGTCAGATCAGGCAAATTATTAGGGTTTGTGGTGATCTAGAAAGAAATAGAAGTTGATCCTAACAAGGTTCGAGCAATACTGGACATGCTAGTCCCTCGCACTGAAAAGGAAGTTTAGGGATTTTTGGGAAGGTTGAATTACATCGCTCGATTCATATTCCAACTCACAGCAACATGCGAGCCACTCTTCAAGTTGTTACGTAAGAATCAGCCAGTCAAGTGGAATGAAGATTCCCAAAGAGCTTTTGAAAAAATCAAGCAATATTTATAAGAACCCCCAGTTTTGGTGCCTCCAGTGCCAGGGAGACCTCTCATCATTTTGGGACAGCATGATGAATCCGGCAAGAAAGAACATGCCATCTATTACTTAAGTAAAAAGTTCACCGATTATGAGGCAAAGTACTCATTATTAGAGCGAACTTGTTGTGCCTTGGCATGGGCTGCCCATCGATTGAGGCAATACATGTTGTGTTACACTACTTGGTTGGTGTCCAAAATGGATCCTATCAAGTATATCTTTGAGAAACCTGCTCTCGCTGGGAGAATCACGCGATGACAAGTTTTATTATCGGTGTATGAAATTGTTTATGTCACCCAAAAGGCAATTAAGGGAAGTGCCCTTGCAGATTATCTGGCTAACCAACCTATAGAAGATTATGGGTCGATGCAATGTGAGTTCCCTGATGAAGATATAATGGCTCTGTTTAAAAATGAAGAATCCTCTGAAAAAGAAAAATGGACTATGTGGTTTGATAGAGCCTCTAATGCACTGGGGCATGACATTGGAGCCATCTTGATCTCCCCTGAAGATAAATTCATCCCAATCACAGCAAGGTTGTGTTTTGACTGTACTAACAATATAGCATAATACAAAGCGTGTGGTTTGGGTATTCAGGCGGCAATAGAATCAAAAGCGAAGATCTTGGAAGTATATGGGGACTCTGCCTTGGTCATTCATCAACTAAAAGGAGAATAGGAGACCCGTGATGCCAAATTGATCCCATACCATGTTTTCATCAAAGAATTGATAGAGCAATTTGATGAAGTCAATTTTCATCATGTTCCTCGAGAAGAGAACCAGTTGGTTGATGCTTTGGCCACACTATCATCAATGTTCCAAGTAAGTCATGAAAGGGACCTACCATTTATAAAAATAGAAAGTCATGACTATCCTGTATATTGTCAAGTGGTTAAAGATGAGCCTGATGGGAAGCCATGGTACCATGACATCAAATGTTTCATCAAGAATAGGGAGTACACTGCAGGCGCTTCAAAAAATGACAAGAGGACCCTGAGGAGGCTCGCGATGGGTTACTTTCTGAATGGGGAAATACTTTACAAAAGAAATCATGATATGGTGCTTCTAAGATGTGTTGATGCAATGGAAGCAAAAAAGATTATTGAAGAAGTACATGAGGGCTCCTTTGGAACTCACTTCAATGGACATGCAATGGCAAGAAAAATCCTAAGATCTGGTTATTATTGGTTAACCATGAAAATTGACTGCTTCAATCATGTGAAGAAATGCCACAAGTGCCAAACATATGCTGATAAGATCAATGCGCCGCCAGTCCCTTTGAATGTCCTAACAACACCCTGGCTATTCTCCATGTAGGGTATGGATGTCATAGGACCTATTGAACCTAAGGCCTCAAATGGGCATTGCTTTATCCTAGTCGCGATAGACTACTTCACCAAATGGGTTGAAGCTACTTCTTATGCCAATGTGACTAGGAATGTGGTAATCAAGTTCATCAAAAGAGAGTTAATATGTCGTTATGGTCTACCAAATAAGATCATCACTGATAATGCAACTAACTTGAATAACAAAATGATGAAGGAAATGTGTGAGAATTTCAAAATCCAACACCATAACTCCTCGCCATATCGCCCAAAGATGAATGGGGCTGTTGAGGCAGCAAACAAAAACATCATGAAGATCATCCAAAAAATGGTTGTGACATATAAAGATTGGCATGAGATGCTTCCCTTTACTTTGCATGGTTATCGCACGTCTGTCCGTATCTCAACTGGGGCAACTCCTTTCTCTTTAGTTTACGGAATTGAAGTCGTACTCCCTATTGAGGTAGAGATCCCCTCATTAAGAGTACTGGTGGAGACAAAATTGAAAGAGGCCGAATGGGTCCAAGCCCGACTAGATCAGTTGAATCTTATTGAAGGTAAAAGGTTAACTGTACTGTGTCGAGGCCAGTTATATCAAAGGAGACTTATGAAAGCCTATGCAAAAAAAGTGCTCCCTCGACAATTTCAAGAAGGAGACTTAGTGCCCAAAAAGATCCTGCCAATTCAAAAAGATCACCGTGAAAAATAGACTCCAAATTCTGAAGGACCTTATGTCGTGAAGAAGGCTTTCTCTGGAGGGTCCTTGATTCTCACAAAAATGGACGGTGAAGATTTACCACTTCCTGTAAATTCAGACGCAGTCAAGAAATATTATGCATAAAAGCACTCAAAAAGAAGAGAAGAAAGGAAAAAAAAAGGAAAAAAAGAAAAAAGGAAAAACATGGCTCGCTAGGTGGAAATCCTGAAAAGGCTACCTAGGCAAAAGTTAGAGCGACCTGGTAGGTTGAAAACTCGAAAGAGCGACTTAGGCAAAAGTTAAGGTCCGAAATAAAATGACAATAGTGCTTGATATGACAAAGGAAATGAGACCTGAGTAGTTGAGTCTCCATACTAGGGAGGAGCAAATCTCTACTTTAGAGCAAACTAAGTTTTCCATATTGGAGCAGGCCAAATGATCCCAATTGGGGCAGTCAAAGTCTTCATAGGCTGGTTAATGGGTGTTCGAAATCGGGTATGCAGAGGATTGACACTGATTACGATAAAGGGTTTCAATGGAAGAACTGAAGACCTTTGCCCTTATCATCCCTCTGTAAATTTTATGTTGATGACCACAATATTACTTTCTTTTCACTATTTCCATTTCAATACAATATCATTATGATTTTACCTTTGCCTCTTCTTTGACTCAATATGCATTTTTCTAATAATCATATATTGGAATGTAAAATGTGTGACATTGCTACTAGAGCATTGAGAATTGCTAATGACTTGAAAGGTATGAGAAACGCAATGATTCCTGATAAGAGTGTTGATAAAAAGAAAGGACAACCAGGTCACCTCAAGGGTCATCTGAAGTGTTTTTCCATTGCTCTTATGTGTCACATCTAATGCACACCTCAAGGGTCATTCTGATTAAACATTTCAACCATCGGCTAAATAAACAAATGAAAGGATGCCAATGAATCCCATTCCAGTTCATCTTTGAAAATGATTGCAATCATGTCTTCAGGGGTCGTGGAGACAAAAAAAAAAGAGTTTTTTATATTCTCATACATCTGAAGCATGCATACTACACTATTTCATTTTGCTAGCCTTAACCTACAAAGGTCCAACTTGCTGTTTTCAGTCAAATCAGAACCTTATGTCCATTACCTTTTCTTTTTGGGTCCTCGCACCTATTGTTTTTAGTTTCCATGACAACTCAGGGTGACATGCCCATTGCCTTTAATGTTTTCGAGTCCCTGCACCCATTGCCTTTAACTTTTTTGGGTCCTCGTACCCATTGTTTTAATGTTTTCGGGTCCCTGCACCCATTGCCTTTAACTTTTCTGGGTCCTCGTACCCATTGTTTTAATGTTTCTGAGTCCCAGTACCCATTGCCTTTAAGTTTTTTGTTAAGCTTCAATAGATACCCGACTCTGTAAGCTTCTTACCTTGTTTTTTGTTAAGCTTCGACGGATACCTGACTCCGCAAGCTTTTTACCTTCTGGGTCCTTGTACCCATTGTTTTTATGTTTTTGGGTCCCAGTAACCATTGCCTTTAAGTTTTTTGTTAAGCTTCAATGGATACCCGACTCCGTAAGCTTCTTACCTTGTTTTTTGTTAAGCTTCGGCAGATACTTGATTTCGCAAGCTTTTTACCTTTTGGGTCCTTGTACCCATTGTTTTATGTTTTCGGGTTCCTGTACCCATTGCTTTTAAGTTTTTGTCAAGCTTCAGCGGATACCTGACTTCGTAAGCTTTTTACCTTTTTGGGTCCCCATACCTGCTACTTCAAGTTTTTTGTTAAGTTTCAGCGGATACCTGATTTCGCAAGCTTTTTACCTTTTCATGCTTTAAGTTTTCTGTCAAGCTTTGGCGGGTACCAGATTTCGCAAGCTTTTTACCTTTTCGGGTCCCCGCACTCGTTACTTTTAGCTTCCACGTTTTCGGGTCCTCCTACCCATTGCCTTTAAGTTTTTGTAAGCTTCAACGGATACCTGACTCCGTAAGCTTCTTACCTTGTTTTTGTTAAACTTCAGCAGACACCTGAATCCGCAAGTTTTTACCTTTTCATGGACAAAATTGAATCAATTCCTTTGTTTTTCATTTATTCTAAATGTAAAACAAAGGGGGGCAGCTGTTGATACCTAATTTTGTCCATTTTCTTTTATTTTTGTTTTTATTTTATTTATTTTATTTAATTTAAATTTCTTTCTTTTAAAAAGAAAAAAGAAGAAAAAAGAAAAAAAGAAAAAAAAATCACTAACTTTGTTCTTACGGGTCAACCCATGACCCAATTTCTCTTCTCAACCCATAACCCACCGTTCTTCCTGCTGCTGTAACCCTAGCCTCCACAATCAGCTGCATTGAATTGGATTAAAAGCTTCAGATAGTTTTCTTTTCCAATCATCAAGTTCTGACGGTTTTCTTCTTTATTTGTATTCATTCAGAAACTCAAGGTTCAGACCATTTTAATCTTTTTGCATTCTAATCATCAGAAATCGAAGAGATTTGTTTTGGCATTTTTTTTTCCTTATAAGAATCACACACAAATCAATCAAGGGAGAATTAATCGTTCAGATATATACAAATAGAGAACTACACAGAGGGTCTCAGAAAAATTCCTTCAGATCAAAAACAGAGATTAATTAGATAGATCAATACGAATTGAGCAAAACAGAAAAAAAATATATCCCCATTCACAGCCAACCTCTCCTCTGCCACCCCAAAACCATGAACCACCATTCTTATTTCCTCCCAACTTCCATAACCTTCAACCCAATCAAAAAAAAAAAAAAAAACCTTCGCCACCCACCATCATCCTCACAACTCAAACCACCACACCACCTCCATAGCTACCCATCTCACCATCAAGCTTCCATCACCACCAAAATCATCAAGACAAGACCTTCCACCACCATGCCAGCCAACCCAAATAGATCCAGCCAGCTCCCTCCCCGTTACCATCGCCGTCGAACCGGAAGCCACCCATCACGGTGCCGTCGAGCACGCCAGAACCGTGTTAGCCTCCCACAACCCGTACGCCGCTCCCTTCTTTGCCGCCGCAGCCGCACGACTCGCACTGTCCGGAAGCCCCTAGAGCCTGCGCCGGTGAACCCGTTCCAGCCGACATTGACCAGCGACGCCGCCGACGGACCGAGATCCGGCCTAGCCCTCCAAGAACCAGTCCGGTACTCTGTTGCCACTGCACCCCCTGCGAGCCCAGATCCGGCCGGATCTGTACCGAGGCCACCACCTCTCTGCACCACCGTGAGCTTCGTGAGTTCTTCCCTCTCCATTTTCTTCTTTCTTTTCATGTCCATTTTTGATATCTCCGAGACTATAAGTCTCTTTATTTTCTTGTTCAATTCTCTTTTCTTTTTTTTTTTTTTTTTTTTTTTGCTTTTCTTTTTTCTTGGGCTCAAGTAAAATAAATTTGGGCCCATCTTTTTTTTTTTCTTGGTGCGGGCCTGAATCTTTTTTTTTCTTCTTCTTTTAATTTTATTTTATTTATTTATTATTTTGGATTAATTTGTATTTACTAATTTGGGGTTTACATTATTTGTATTTAACATACTCTTTTTTTATTAATTATTTTGTTTGTTATTATGAGGTTGATATGTGACTTTAAGTTAATTATTGTAAATTAAATAATTTAAAATTGCCGATGACGAAAAAATTAGGAGATGATCGGAGCGCCGATCAAATACACTCTTCTCGATAATCTTGAGACTTTATATTAGATTTTACCAAAACGCCATTTGTGAGGTCTAATTCTCACACTAAATTAAATAATTTTGTAAATTAAATTACATTTTTTTAAAAATAAAATAAAATCATTTTGTAAAATAAAAATTCTCAAATAAAAGTGAATAATTTCATATAGTTCAACATCATGATTGTGGTGAATTAAAGTTCTATTTTTTATGAAGACTATTTTTTGGAAATTACTATAAAAATCTCATTGTGCCAAAAAATATTTTTCTTGATTATAAATGAGATTTTATTTGGCCATTTACTTAAAAAAAAAATGTTCTCTTACCTCAAACAAATTTCTTTGAATTAAAATTTATTCATTGAAATAATGTTTTTATTTGACCATTTATTTTGAAATTTTTTTCTCTTCAAAAAGATAAAATTTTTATTCACTACTTTTATATAATATGTTGTAAACTTAGAATTTATTCTAAAATAATAGCTATTTAGCCACCCATTTCTGGTCTTATTCATTTATCATTCTTGATATTATGCTTGACAAAATGGAACATGTTAAAGTGAAAACTAAGAAAAATGTTTATTTTCTTTTTTTAAAAGTCCAATTTAATTAATCTTACAAATAACATTAGATTAAATAGGTAACCGTTCTTAGAACAGACGGTTAGAGTGTTAATACCTTCTCTACCCGTAATCAACTCCCGAACTCTGAATTCTGAAACACAGATCATCTTTTAGGTGTCCAATTGCACTATTCCATTTAATGGATAAAGCGATTGGTGACGACTCCCAACACCCTGAGGTCTTTTCCTTCCTGTTCTTTTTATTTTTGCGACTCCCATCGGAATGGTTGCGACAAGTAGTAATTTAATTTCTTGTATATTCTTTAACTATTTTGAATGTAAAGGTGCACGAAAGCTTTGATATGGGAACATTTTCCACAAGAGCTCATGTAATCTATATAGTAGACTATTCTTCTATCGACTATTCTTTGTAAATATATTTAATAAAATTTTGTTTTATAAATTACATTTCAACCTTATACGTCAATTTAATTAGGATCTATAATATTTACCAAGGTTCATTTTAAAAGGGTGTTTGGCCTTTTTTTTTTTTAATGTAACATATTTAGAAAATTAAATTAATTAATTATTTTTTTATTGAGTAAATTTTTATTCATATTAAATATATATATATATATATATATATATATATATATATATATATATATATTGGTCAACAATATTTAAGTATTTTTATTTATATTTAATTGGATTAAAGATTTTATATGGAAATATGTTAACATCTATACCTAGGAAAGCGAAAATTTTACATGAAAATATAACTAAATTAATTGAGATATAGTTTATTATGTATGTAAAACTAATTAACTAATTACATAGTTTTAAATAATCTTTAACTTTATAGTATTTTGATATTTTAATTTGTGCATCGCATTGGATTAAAAAATCTACATGGAAGTATAATAAAAAATAAATAAAATACAATTCATTTGAGAAACTAAATTATTTGATTATAATTTTTTCACAAAAATCTTGAAGAAAAGTTTCCTGTTCTAGACAATGATTTTAGAGAAATTGTTAAAATATATTTTTAGTCCATATATATATAATGTTCATTTTCAATATTTGGTCCCTATATTAAAAAAACTTTTGATTTAGTCCTTATTATACATACAATTACTCTCAATTTGATCACCGTTATATGTAATAGTGAGTATAAGGACTAAATTACTATGAAGTATATGAATTAAATTGAAATTGTGTATCGCATATAAAGATCAAAAATATATTTTAACCTATATTTTTTGTCCCTATACATACACTTATTTTTAATTTGATCCTTATGCTTAACTATATAATAGACGGTGAAAACCAAATAAAAAACGATTATATGTATAAGGATTAAATTCAAAACTTTTTTCATATAAGTATCAAATTAAAAATAAATATTATGTATAAGGACCAAAAGTATACTTTAATATAAAGAAATATTGTTAATTATTTCAAGAGGAAAATAAAGAAACCTACTCTTATATATTTTTTAGCATATTTAGGATCTATGCCAATTTTTTTTAAGTTCAAATTCTTTTTAAATTTTTTAGTGCAACTATCATATATTTTATTATATTTTAATGTTTCAAATGCTACTCATTACTCTGTGCATCGCATGGGTAAAAAATACTAGTATCATTACAATAGTGCAATACTACAATCTTTTAATTGATTTAAGTAATTGAAGACAAATGTGATTTGATGATAAAGATTTTATTATATTCTATTATTTAATTTTGCCTATTCTCACTATAAAAATTTCCTACTTAAAAGAAATATATAAGGATTTCTTTTTTAGTTTTTGACATCTAAATACACCTGAATATCTATTTAATATTTTAAAAAAGGCATCATGTTATTGATGATTTTTTTATATGAAAATAAAACCTAGCAATAAGAGAACAAGGTTTCTTTTTGGACATCACACTTTATATTTATTAAGGGATACAAGGATGGCACTAGGTTTCATTTTTTGACGTGGAAGATATCAATAATATTAATCAGAACCAGGAGAAATTACATCCAGATAAGCCAAGTTTTTTGCTACTTGGGGTGCATCTTCCACGCAGTAGGCATCTCCACTAGTTAGAGACAAAGTAGCTAATGCATGTGAAATCTTGCTCACCTCCCCGTCCCTGTTAACGTGTAAGCATGTATAGTTCCTGAATTACCTACCTAGATGTAAGCAATTATTTGAATCAGCAACTAGGATTGTAATAGCTGGATGCACACACATTATTATCTGATTCGGCAACTATATAAAAAATGCAAAGTTCAAGAACTAGTTGGAGGCCACCTCAAATACCCATTGCTTCAGCTACTGCTACGTCTAGTTTCTGAGGTAATTTCCACGTTGCTGCAGCAACAATATTGCCTTCTGCGTCCTTGATAACAGCACCAACTCCACATGTTCCATCTTAACAAACTGCAACATCAGTGTTCAATTTATATTTGCCTGATGGTGGTGGAGAACGGTAGAATGAAGAGGGGTGAATTGATTCTGTGAGTTTAATTAATAGAATTTTAAAATTAAAATTAATTATAAATTAACATAATTAATATGAATTTGAAAATAAAGAAATAGGGATAAAAAGATTATATAAACGGATTTATTCTAGCTCAGTTAAAATGTGTGATCTATGTCCACTCTCCTAATAATTGATTGGGATTTTCTTCACTTCTTTGTTGAATTGTTGCTGAAAAAATTTTGACGAACCTTCCTCTATTTTATTCCCAAAGCAAAGTATACAGTGATTTTTTCTCTCTCAATGATACTATCAAACCTCCTTCAATTTCTACCCGAAGATGAGTATCATATTTCATTAGAACAAGAGATTAACTCTCACTTTTATACTCTTATAAAATGAGCTATAATAGATCTCAAATACAAAACTCTCTCTATAAAGTGGATATATAAATTTAGAACCAACTAGGAAGAGGAAAACAGAAATTACAAAGGATGCAACAATTCTTCACTTTTCTTTTGAGTAATGGTGTGCGTGGATCTTCTCCAACACTTCCTATTTGTAATGGAATGCTTCCTTTATGTTTTTCTAGCCATTAAAGACAGAGAATATTAAAAAAAATAAGCTTTTAATTCATAAGAATTAAATCTATGTAAAAAACACATAGTTATTCATTTGTCTAGTAATCACTTTAATAGTTGCTCTTTTTTCTATATTTTTATATTTCAACATATCATCCAATTTTTTTTACCATTGGCAATTGAGCCTCTCACTTAATAATGCTAGTCCTAGTCAAAAAGAGTTATAAAGGCTTATTTATGACAATAAGGCAAATCGTATCACCAATAAGAAGGAGATTTCAAGTTATCTTATTTGAAAACTTTTATTGCATATAATCCAATGAATATAGAGAAGTATCAAGGAAAGTTAGTAATTGAATAATAAGGAAATCTGGAAACAAATCATTCAATTTGCAAAGAATATAATATCAAGATTTTAGCACATGCATATTATCAAATACTTTCCTTAAATAATATAAAATCAAGAAAAATAAGGAATAATCAAATAATACTTTTGCACATGTATTTTATCATATTCAAATATATAAACATATTATCGCATGTTACAAATAATTTAATAAATCACACAAAATATTTACATGCAAAAAAACATATATTTCTTCATCATCAAAATTAAAAACCCCACAGAGACCAATGTAGTGGTAACTTGCTTAGGAAAGACGAAAATCACCAAATAAAAAATGAACTCAAAACTTAAAGGAATGAACTTGGCTCCAACTCTGGTTGGAAGGAGTTCCTTCAACTCCCAACTAATCTGTTACCACGTGTTTATTACTCATTTAATCTATTATCATGTGTTACTTTCAATCTCATTTAATTAAGTTAATTAAGACATAACAATAGATTAGATGAGTAATAGACACATGGCAATAGATTAGTGGGGTTTGGAGAGACTCCATTCAACTAAGGTTAGAGATAAGTTCCGTCCAAAGTTAAATTGGCAGAAATTCACTGTTATTTCATTGGTTGATTGATATTTACACCAATGATCTATAGACCATTAGGATTCCAACTTACAGAGAAAAGGAATTACAGCGAGCAAATGCCATGTTGAAGAAGAGAATTTCAGAAAAGGAAAAGAGAGGTTCGGAGAGAGAAAAAGGGTTCTAATTACACATTCTTCACACCCATCATTATTCCCCTCCTTTCTGCTTTGCAACTACTTTCTGTTATGCATCACATATTCACTTCATTTCAGTTTCATTCCCTTCACCCGAGTGCTCCTTCTTGCCATCCCCTTGCATTCCTTGCTTACCATCCTTTGTGATTCTGTGTCAGCTTCTCCTGCTGGTGTGTTTATGCTAAGTTGGCAATCCTTATTTCTCATTGTGATCTCCTTAATTGTTTATGGTCCCATAACAACCAACTCTGGTTTTGACACCTTCTAGACTGAGGTAACACTGCCATATCCTTGGAGGAGGATTGATTCGTCTTAGAGCACGGGAAATGACAAGATTAGGCAAGTAGTTGGAAGGGGGAGGAGAGAAGTAGGCAGAAGAAGAGGACGAGACGTGCGTGGGTGAGAAGAAAACTGAGTCCCATGACCTTTTAATTAATCATTTGATCTGAGCTGTTAATTTTGATTTATTGGCTAATACTAATTCCTCCCAATCTCTCACAATAACACCTTTTTCTCACCCAATATGACCATATATATATATAGAAGGAGTGTATCTAGTGAGAGGAGTGTATATTGTAAGAGGTGAGAGAAGTGAATCTTAATCATTGGATCTTATATGAATGATCAATATTAGAACATAAATGCATATGACTTTTTTAAGTAATCACATGACCTTTAAGTAAATTTTAATCTTGATCATCCATTATGGTTGTATGGTCAAGAATTACTCCTCTCATAATAAAAATGAGTAAACCCTCACTTAGTCCCTAAAATTGTATGCATCGGTCACATTAGTCCCTGAATTTTTAAAACTGACAACTTGGTCCCTGAAACCTCAAAACGTCAATCACGTTAGTCCCTATGTCTTTTCTCGTCAATTAGACTTAACGAACACGTACGCGTGTCACGTTAAGTGCCAAGTTAGACGCTGACGTAGCCTCCTACAGCCCCAAAACGACACAGTTTTATATGAAGCTATAGTGTGAAAGTTTATATTTACAAGTTTGGTCCAAAAAAAAAGGAAATTGTTTCAAAGTTCTTAAAAAAAAACACTTCATTTGTTCTCTCTTTCCCTACTCTGTCGTCCCCCCATTCTTGCTTTCAGACCAAGACTTGAGACTTGAGCTCAACCACAAGTGGCCACTCGAAAATTTGAATGGATCTAAATGATTTCAGGCTAACAACACAATCTCAATGCCATGTTTGCTCATCAAAATTATAGACCCTTACGACCATCTCAGTTGACCTAAGCAAAAATCTGGGTTTTATACCATGGCTTTCACCAAGTGCTCTGCGGTTCCTTCCCTCTACTGCATTGTTCTTCTTCTACTACTTCCATTCCCCTACTTCTCCCTCACCTATGAGATTGCTAAACCCAATTAAAAAAAGGTACTAACTTTGGATCTAAACACAGAGTCATATACACGCTAAGTTGTCTTTGATTTGAACAAATCCAGAAACTTATGGTTGATTTGAACAAACCTAGAAACTTATGGTTGATTTTTTAGATTTTAAAATTCAAGGACTAATGTGATTGATGTATGAAATTTCAGGAGTTAAAGTGAATGTTTACTCGAAATTTTTTAGATTCCCCCCCAATTGAAACAACATTTTTTCTCTCCATCTGATCACTCATCACACAATATAAACCAACAAAACTCCTTCAAATTCCTCCTCACTCAGCCACCCATCAAAACGCTCCAACAACAACAAACCCTTCAAGAACAACTCCTCCTCGGAAACTACCCCTGTGCCACAAGAGCACAACTCTAACTCTCATTCCAGCATTGAAAGTTCCAGCATCACTGTGGCTAACACCACCGCCACCACGGAGGTAATGTCAGGGCCAATGTTAAACTCTGATTCGAACAACAACTTGTTGGACAACATGCCCGAGACCAAGTTATTGATCCATCGAAACCCTTCATCAAATCCTAGTTTGGAGATGGGTGTGCTGAAATAGCAAGAAGGAGTAGCAAGGGCTATGGTATTTTCTCTGAGAGTAGGAGCTTCACCAACTTGATCACTTCCGCTTCCACAAACGACGCATTGGCATTTGGATTTAGCACTAGTATCCTTGATGCGTTGTCGTTTTAGTGGCAGCACCAGAAGGTGATGGGCATAAACGTTGATCATCATCATAAATTTCAGTGTTGTAATTGGGGGGATATGAAAAATTTCCCTCTACCTCCAATACGGCGTTGTTTCATTCTTGAGACCTTTGTTTTTTGGGGCACAAGCTAAACCACGTGGTTTTGGGGGAGGTAGGAGGCCACATCAGCGTCTAACTTGATACTTAACGTGCCACGCATGCGTGTCTGTTAAGTTTAACTGACAGAAAAAGACGCAGGGACTAATGTGACTGACGTTTTGAGGTTTTAGGGACTAAGTTATCAGTTTTAAAAATTTAAGGACTAATGTGACTGGTGCATACAATTTTAGGGACTAAAGTGAGAATTTATTCTAATAAAAACTCCTTTCGCTAGATATGTCATATATATATATATATATATATATATATATATATATAAGCTATCAGGTGAGATGAGTGTTTATTATAAGAGGTGAAAGGGGTGAATCTTGACTATTGGATCTTACATGAATGATTAAGATTAGAACATAAATGCATATAACTTTTTCCTTCAAGCAACTTTTAATTTTGACTATCCATGTATGGTTATATGGTCAATAATCACTTCTCTCACCCTCTTATAATAAAAACTTCTCTCACTAGATATGCCTCATATATATATATTTGCGTACTTATAGATGATTAGATTTTAACTTATCATTGTTATAAGAAACTGTTTAGAATAATTTATGGTTTATATGATGTTTTTATTAATACTTTTAGGCAAATTTGTTGTTAATTGAATCTTGGAAAGAAAAATATAAAGTAAAATTATATTTGTGCTTATTTAAGAATAAGAGTGTTCGATCAAAATCAATGAGGCCAAACAGGACCATACCTTAAGGTTGGTTTGGTTTGGTTCAATATACTTACTAGAAGCAAACCGATTAGTTCTGAATTCAAGAAAATCAAATGGTTTTGTTCAAATGGAATTTTTTTCACACAATGAATCCCAAAGTAAACAGCAAACGCCTATACTCACACCTCATAAAATGTTATTTAATAGAAAATCTTTTGGTGTAATGAACCGCAAGCCCTTCAGAAAGAAAGACATAAATAAAAAAAGGCTTGGTTACTGAAACCGATGGTGATAAAGGTAACCGATGGAGCTGATGCAGCCAATTACCAGGAACGGCAAGGTTGTAAGGTTCTCGGAAACGACCTTCCCTTTGCTTGTAAAATAGGTCTTTTGATAACTAATTAAAGTTGACATGAAATGGATTATGGAAGAAGACGTATCTCATGAATGAATGATTCATGGGTTAAAGAAATAAATATAATAATAATCTCTTAAATAATGTTGTTCAACTCACAAGGATAGTTAAAAAAAGGTCCCATCAAAATTAGGGGTTTAAGCTCACATAAAAATATTTGTGGAGAAGAATAATATCAATACTCTAAATAATGATTAATGTCACACCTGTGTGAGAAAACCTCAAAAGACAAGAAAAATAATGTTGCTCAAAGATTATAACCTCTCCACCTTCACATTCTACATTGCTAATTTTTCACGTAATTAAGTTAAACAAAGCAGCAAAATACCTTTTCCAACAATGTAATTATTTCCATGGCATTTTAAAACAAGTAAGACACTTACATAGAATAATTAGAGAACTATAGATAGAAACTCTATAATTAGGACACACACGTAGAATAAGGATAAATTTTGTCCTCTATATGTTATGTAGGCATCCTTACTGTGCATGCGTGGCTCAGAACAAGGAAGTTGAGTCAGTAATTGTCTTTTTCTGAGGAAAATTATTCATGTTTGGGAATTCAGAAAATGGGAAGTCTAGCTAGTCTACACTTGTGTTTCACAAAATTATAGCAACTCCAGGAACTAGAAGTGACGTATCGAAATGAAATCAAACTTTTGGCTTTACTATATTAACCAAGAGGACAGCTACATGCGTCTTGGCAACATTTGTTGCTAATGCAGTTTACTTTCCTTCTACTTAATGACATATTTATATTGCCATTCAATATTGATCCAATAATAGAGGAAAAACGAGTAGTAGATATATATCCGCCAAAACCCTAATTAAAACTTGAGTTTTGTAGTTACTGGAAATTGATGTCAAAAGTTAAACATAGTCAAGGCTATAGGATAGTTAAGGGGTGTTAGTACACGCTCTTAAGATAGATGTGAAGCTTGTTTAAGAAATGAGTCTCTAACAAGAAAAATGGGTTGAGCTTAAATAATTTTATTGTCTGACTAGATTTAAACCAGTGATATGCATAATGTATTATGATTATTTTTTTATTTTTTATTAGACTATAATTTTAGATTAATAAAAAATATTATCATGTTATTTTCCACAAGCCATATCAATAACTTAGAGTGGTACTTACATATAACCAATAAATAAAAAATCAAACCCAAAATCTTTATATCTAACATTTTTTTGGTCCTATCAATCAAGTCAACCCTCGTTGGCATATTATGTTTATCCATTCAAAACAAACTTAAAAAAATCTCATCACAACCAAAGCACCAAACTTGTGTCATGTGTTGTGAGAGGTTCATTTAAGGTACCTCAAGTAAATAATGTTGATTAGAAAATCAATTTAAGATTAAATCTGGAATATAAAGAATAATATTCTAAAGGGCAAGATACAGATTACTCCCTTCAACTATACGGATTGTGCAAAAATCTCCCCTATGGTTAAAAATTCCAACTTGACTCGTTATAGTAATTAAACTTAGTAGTATGTCTCTTTTGTTAACTATCCATTATGATTACTAATAGTAAGGAAAACATGTGATCTCATGTGGTCATTTAATTCTAAAATCATCTAAATTTCATTCGTCCCCTTCTCTCTTGGCCCACAACAAATCCATCTAAAAACCTAGGTGTTCTAGATTAAAACCACAGCATCCCTTGCCCTCATATCCATTTATCCCTTCCATCCCAGGGCTTCTATAGTAAAACTAGATCGATGCCTTCATCTCAATCCTTTGCTGCTTCATCTCAATATGAAAACAATGGTGGAAGCATTATGCGGGAATGCTAGTATGGAGAGATTGCTCCAATGAGAACTTTGTGGATAAGTATTAACCCAGGAAGAAGATTTTTTTGGTTGCCCAAACTTCAATCATTCTGGGGGGTTGCAACTACCTTGATTGTTTTGACCTACCAATGAATCGACGTGGATCATTAGTTATTAATGGGTTGTTAGGAAATAAGGAAACTCTTGTTAGAGAATTGGAAACTAGAAGAAAAGGGAGAAAGTGATATCTGGAATGCTGGTAGTAAGTTGGTTGATATTTGACTTGATTTTGTGGAAGTAAGAGCCAAAACTTGGCAAAGGGATATACATTCTATGTATGCATCTATGTAATTATAGTGGTTTAGGGTATTGAACAAAGTGTAAGTTTCCAGTATTAAGGAAAAGGAAAACCCTATTAATTAGTACACATTGAAGTATAATGAATATGAAACTGCTTTGCTAGTTTACAGTCCTGTTGATGATTATGGTGTACAAATTGTGGTAAACCAACATACCATTAATCACACCTTAAAACAATATGCATTCTTGAGAAAAGGAAATTGTAGGGTGCCATTATGCAATAAATCAATCTCAACTACAATTTAGTAAACCAATATGCAACAATAACCACATCAATATGCAAACTTATTAGACCTGTAAAACCCACAACCCCAAAACTACCCCACAACACCAAATCCATGCCAAAACCAATAAGCTAAATTCAAAAGGCAGACCTATAACCAATCTCCAAAAACAGAACCCAAATTACAAACCAGAACTATAACCTCAATCATCATTGCATAAGATGAAGTTGCAATATACTAAAATCCAAATCATATACAGAAGCTTAGAACCTGTGTAATATACAACATTGCAACAAATATTACGCACTTATTATCATATTACATCCCAAATCATATAACATCATTGTCTGATAAATTCATTACACCAATGGGTAGTCAGTACTTGATTACATCAATGCTTGTTTACATCCAAGAAACCAATTCAAGAGTTTAAATTACATCCAAAATAACTAGCGTGCTTATTGTCTACAGCTCAAAAAGCACCAACATTCCTACCAAAAACAATTCATCGCTTTAGTGTGCACATTCTTCAACTGCTTCCTCCCTTGCAGCTAGTGCAGTACTTGCTTCATTTCTTGGACCAGTGCAATTCCTAAAGTTATGTCTAATACCCCCACAAATCATACACTTTAGTGTTTGACCTTTCCTACAAACTTTGTAGAGATTAATAGGTTCATCCGCTATTTTCTTCCTAGCCTTCTTAGGCCTAGCAGGGGCAGTTTTGTACTTTGGAAGATTTACAAGAATGTCACACTCTATTTCTGACCATTCTTCTTGCCTTAGTACTGTAGAAATAATTGGTTCACAACCCTCCATAAAGGTGCTGGTTAAGAAGTATAAATAGACATATTTTAAGGTATCTCTCGCATCCTATATATATATATATGCCACTGTATGTTCACATGGTATAGTTGTTGAATCCCACGTCTTGCACCTATAACTCTGTTAATTCAAATCCACTACCCTTATTTAGACTATCAACCTCAAACCTCCCATCTCCGGCCATATAACATATAACTTCAACTAAGTCCTTGGATTTCTCTAGTTTGGTCTGGATTCTTGGGCATATTAGGCTTCTGTACTTGGTCATTCCCTCCTTCTTTGTCATGTATTACTTCATTAACATTCTGATAGGTACTGATATTAATGAGAAAAATTAACAGAGATACACTAACCAAGATCAAGTCCAGTACAGCAAAAATAGAAATAAAATGCAGCAAACCAGATAGGAAAATTGAGAAAAAGAAATCAGAGAAGCAATGCTTTCTCTGCCCACAATGGCATCAGCCACCCCCAAAACAACCCAATGATCCCCCATTCCCCTATGCTCCTGCCATCATATCTACGTTGCCTTGCATGATTCCAACCTTCCCTCTCCAATAGCAGCCTGCCAAGTGTCCATTCGGTTAGGCTCCTCTCTTTCCTCTATAACTGATTCCACATTTACATTTCTACCCCTAATTCCCTTCTTCCTTCTACTGTATACTGAGATTGGAGGCCCAACTATCGGGGACCCATCAACACCCCCTTCCATGAGTCTCACCTTGTCCTCAAGGTGAAAATCTGGAAATGTAGACTGAATAAGTGTGAAATCTTCCCAAGTATTATCATGAGAAGGTAAATAGGCCCATTTGATGAGGACTTCAGTGTCCCCATTCAACAGTCGGCAAACAGCCAACACCTTTTCAGGGATAACTGTAATTCCCACTCCTCAGTTAAGAAACTAGGGAGTTGTTGACTCAGGATACTTGTTGGTGGAGCTTGCTTCAATTGAGAAACATGAAAAACAGGATGTACTCGGGAATAATCAGGCAGCTGTAGCCGATAAGCAACCTGTCCCACTTTGTCCAGTATCTTAAATGGACCATAAAACTTGGGACTTAACTTTTCATTAGCCCTTTTTGCCAATGAGCGAAGCTTGTAAGGCAGGGCTTTTACACCATGTCACTCTGTTGAAACTCTACTTCCCTTCTCCCTTTGTCAGCCTAGTCCTTCATTCGTTGTTGAGCCTTAATCAAATTCGCCTTTAATTCCTCCAAAATACTATCCTGCATCATCAACAGCTGATCAACTTCTTCCACCACAGTACTATTCTTGCGGAATGGAATAAGAGTAGGAGGGTCTCAGCCACGAAGGGCCTTGAAAGGGCTCGTTTTAATAGCAGCATTATAAGAGGAATTGAACCAGAATTCTGCCCATGCCAACCATTTTACACATTTTTTTGGATGATCATTGTCAAAGCACCTTAAGTATGTTTCAATAGTACGATTAGTTACCTCCATTTGGTCATCGGTTTGAGGATGATAAGCTGAGCTGAAACTTAGCTTAGTTCCCACCAACTTGAATAACTCCCTCCAAAACACACTGAGAAAGAGGCGGTCCCTGTCAGACACTATAGAACTAAGGAATCCATGCAGCCTTACTATCTCATTAACAAAGGCTATCGCCACTATTTTAGAAGTATACGGATGGCGTAGAGGAATAAAGTGAGTATACTTACTTAAGCGGTCCACCGCCACCATAATGGAATCGGCCTCCTTGGATTTAGGAAACCCACCAATGAAGTCTATAGAGACATCTTCCCATATGCAGGCAGGGATAGGCAAAGGCTGAAGTAATCCTGCTGGCTTGAAAGCTTGGAACTTGCTCTGCTGGCAGGTGTTACAGCCAGCCACATACTGCTCCACATCCCGGCGCATGCCATGCCAATAAAAAACCAAGGCCAACCTATTATAAGTTTTGGTAACTCCCGAATGTCCCCCCCAAGGAAAAGTATGGAACTCTTCTAGTAATAGAGGAATCCGGGCTGATTTAGAGGGCAACACTAATCTCCCCTTATACCACAAACACCTATTTGACACCGCATATTGAGGATGGGATTTGGGATCCTTAACAACCTCCTGTAGCAACAGCTTCAATTGATTATCTTTTGTAATTTCTTCAGCCAGGGCCACCAAGTCAGAATTGGTGATCATAGAAATAGCATGGTACTCCATAACCCGAGACAAAGCGTCATCTGCCCTATTCTCTAACCCTGGTTTATACTAAATCTCAAAGTCGAATCCCAACAGCTTGGTGACCCACTTTACTTGTTCTCCCGCTAGCACTCGCTATTCCAACAAGAACTTCAGACTTTTTTAGTCTGTTCTGATAATAAAATGATGTCCCAATAAGTATTGTCGCCATTTCTGAACTGCGAACACTATGGCCATTAATTCCTTTTCATAAATTGATTTCACCTTGGACCTCTCCAAAAGTGCCTGGCTAATGAAAGCAAGAGGTCTCCTATGTTGCATAAGAACAACCCCAATGCCATATCATGATGCATCTGTCTCAATTTCAAATGGAGTGTCAAAATCTGGCATTGCCAACGTGGGCAATCGCTCCATTGCCACCTTAAGCTCCTCAAATGCCTTTTGTGCCTCTGCTGACCAAACAAAGTTATTTTTCTTAAGAAGCATCGTCAGAGGCTTTGCAATAATACCATAATTCTGTACAAAGCGCCTGTAGTAACCGATCAATCTCAAGAAACCCCTCAAACTCTTAATGTCCTTCAAACCGGCCACTGTGTGTCTAACTAAATCATGAGACAAGAAATTGTGAGAAGCTCCGAAGTCAACCAGAATAATCACCTTCCTTCCCCTGATGATTCCCCACAGTTTCAAAGACTGCTTGGATGTGATTCCAGCTACACTACTCATGTTCAATTGTAGCTCTGCCGCATCCTCTATTTTTTCCCCTTCCTCACCTCCTGACTCCTTTGGTGCCTCCTCAACATCTTCCCCAAGAAGAATCACCTGCAACTGTTTATTTTTGCAGACGTGACCTGGAAAGAACTACTCGTCACAGCGAAAACACACACCCCGCCGCCTTTTGTCTTGCTCTTCCACTTCGGACAGTCGCCTGAACCCTATTCTTCTTCGCTGGTTAGAGGTCGAACTGCCCTTATTCCTCGAAATCACAGGGCTCCTCATGGTGGTGGTTTGCGTCGTTCCCCCTAGGGTGGGTATCGTGAAAGACGCATCTGCTTGAGGAGCGAAAGTGGGTCTCGAACCAGACCTGGCTGAGATCTCCCCTGTGTGTAGCCCTCCTTGCAATTGGTCCTAGGTTCCGACCCATTTTCTTGCCAACGCTAGTTTGTTATAGTTGGGCCTAACCCGGTGAAATGGGTAACCCGTGGCCCAACCCAAAATCTTATTTCAGTCCTCCACCTTTTGTGCCACTGTCATCAGCACGTTCAAGTCCCCAGAACTGAGCAGCCTGACTTCTGCCTTCACCTCCTCCTTCAACCCATTCATGAAAGCTCCCCTCATGAACTCCTCATCTGTAAACCTCAAGGGAGCTGATAAGAGCTTGAATTGCTCCTTGTACTCAGCCACTGTTCCAGCTTGCCTCAACCTCATTAACACCTCATATGGATTCTCAGAGGATGAGATTTAAAATTTTCCCATGACTACTTGCTTGAAGATAGACCAGGAAACATGTCCCATCATTGCTTCCCACCATTGGTACCAGTTCAATGCCCTGCCCTCCAAGCATACCACTACTGTCGTGACTCTCTCCTCTCCCGGCACTTGATTAATTTCAAAATAACGCTCCGCCCTATATATCCAACCATGAGGATCCTCCCCCGTGAAGTAGGAAACCTCCAACCTTCTCATCCTTTCCTCCCTTCTTGCTTCTATTGAGTCATCTTCCTCCCCCATTACTGCGACCATCTTCCTCTTCTCTGCGCCCATTTAGCTACCCCATAGCCTCCCTAATTTGCACCCTCACATTCTCCACAAGCTGGTCCATCTCCCTTCAAAAAAATTTACTGGAACTCATGCCTGAGCCCTTCCACCTAACGTTCCAATGCCTCAAACTTGTTCTCCATTATGGTTGATACCATACAGGCTCCCGAGAATCGGGAACTCTGATACTAACTGATAGCTACTGATATTAATGAGGAAAATTAACAGAGATACACTAACCAAGATCAAGTCCAGTATAATAGAAATAGAAATAAAATACAGCAAACCAGATAGAAAAACTGAGAAAAAGAAATCAAAGAAGCAATGCTTTCTCGCCCACAATGGCATCACCCACCCCAAAACAACCCAATGATCCCCCTTCCCTATGCTCCTACCACCATATCTACATTGCCTTGCATGATTCCATCCTTCCCTCTCCAATAGTAGCCTGCCAAGTGTCCATTCGGTTAGGCTCCTCTCTTTCCTCTATAACTGATTCCACATTTACATTTCTGCCCCCAATTCCCTTCTCCCTTCTACTGTATACTGAGATTGGAGGCCCAACTATCGGGGGCCCATCACATTCTTCTGATCATTTCACATATGATAAGTATTAGCTTGTCTACTCACTCTAGAATGAATGAATTGAAACATCTAGCTAAGTTGTTCTGCAACATGTCACACATAATTATAGGATGAAAAGCATGCTTGCTCTACTGATTAGGGTGGATTCTTCTCAACCATGTAGTTGTGTTAACATCTAGTTTGTCCAGTAATCCCATATGGTAGTTAAATTCTATTTGAGTGGAAGCTTTTGTTGCATTCCATAGTTCATCCTTCAAACTTTTCCCCTTAAATTATAGGCTTTTTTTACCAAACTGCCACTATTGGTAAAACTATTTATCAAAATGCCATTTTTTTAAAAGTTATTTACCAAATTACCACTTTTTTAAACTATTTACCAAAATGCCACTATTTTGAAACTATATACTAAATTGTCACCCTTTTATCCTACGTGGCATTTTTAAATATTTTCTGGCCACCTAGGATGCGCCAAGTAGGATGGCGCATCCACGTAGGTTGCGCCAACACAGTTGGCGCATCCCCTTTGAAAATGCTAACAAGGATAGCATAACCTAGCCAAATGTGTCAACCGTGTTAGCGCAACTTGTGTATATATTGACTACCCCCCACCTCCTCCGTGACATTCATTCCATTTTCTCATTTCTCACTATCTCTCTACAAATTTCTTCTCTCTAAATGCTCTCAACTCTCTAAACGAACTCAATTCTCACTAGAAGTGGTGTTTGGATATCTATCGGTGATCAAATTCAAATCGTGTTCCTTATATGTAAGTATCTCTTTCAATGTTTGAATTTTTTGTTAATGATTTGTGCTCAATTATTTTATTATACATTTGTGTTATTGTATAGGTATTTAGAGGTCTTTAATTAATTTTCCTTGACTAATTAATAATGTGATTAATAAGATATGTAGTCGATTTGTATGAAGTATTCTGTACGTAAAATAATAAGATAAATTTTATTTCTTGAGTACTTGACATGGTTTAAATAAGTGTAGTTTAATTCAAATTAGTAGGGCTTAAGAAGTTATTTGTACATAAAATAATAATAATATAAATTAATTATTATGTGTGCAATTTTATTTTAATTGACATATGTATATTGAATACATATGTGTTGAATTGTTATTGTTCAGAAGTGGAATTAATATGGCCAAACCCCTGAATGTGCACATTTACTTCAATGGGACAATGTATGATGGTGAAGAATGTCTCATATATCAAGGTCCTCCTCCTAGGCCTATTGTGATCACAGTCAATATAACTTTGGATGGGTTGAAAAATAAGATTCATTCAAAGTTGAGGCTTCAAGCAAACCAACATGTGTCAAAGGTTATCTATCGGTGTCCACAATGCTACAATCCATGGAGATAGGTAAGTCTTCCATTAGAAAACAATGATGATGTAAAGTATATGATAGATTCCTTCTGTCAAACTCCGAACATGGCCTCGATGGAGTTGTATGTTAAGGTAGAAACAAGTAGGCAGGAAGAGCATGTTGAAACTCCTAGTGAAACCGAAGTTCAAGTTGGTCCTTCTAATCAAGTTGAGCCATACAATATGATTGTTATTGGTGGTGCAATGGTTGAAGTTGATAACCCACTTATTAGATATGCAGTATGGGAGACAAGTGAAGATGAAGAACAGGTAGCTGAAGGTGATGATTCAGATACTGACATAGAGGCAGAAAACTTTGATACCGAAGAAATTTACAAGTTCCATTATTGGTTGCTCCTCAATTCATGTTTATGCCTCGAAGACCTGAATCTGTGTTTGTGCCACCATGCCCTTAGTTTTCTCAAATCAACTGGGATGCATTGAGTAATCCTGATAACTTTCCTGAATTAGATAGTCGTGGGGCTTAGAGCATCAATGATGAATTCTATGTTAGCTTGCAATTTCTATCAAAAGATGTCGTGAAGTGAGCCCTCAAACATTATTCGATTCACAGGCATCAAGAGTACAAGATTGAAGATTTTGATTCACGAAGATTTACTGCTAAGTGCCCTAATTTTGACGAATGATGTAATTGGAGACTTAGGGCTATACAAAGCAAGAGGTCGAATACGTGACAATTACAAAATATAATGGACCTCACAGTTGCATAAACCCAGCTGTGTCATTAGATCATCGCAAGTTGGACTCTTGTATAATCTGCTCTTACATTTTGGAGTTAGTTAGAATAAAACTCGATGCACCTGTATGCTTAATTGTTGAATGGATTCGAAGCCAATTTGGTTACCAAGTTTCATATCGAAAGCTTGGAAGGCAAAATAATTAGCCATTGTGAATGTTTTTGGGGATTGGGACAAATCTTACGAGGTGTTGCCCAGATGGCTAGCGGCCATGAGAAGAGACATGGAAGGCAAAATGGTGAAGTTGCAAGACGAATAATGTTTTATGAATAACCGACTAAATCATTCGAAAAAAGTCTTTTATCGATTATTCTGGACATTTAAACTATGTGTTGCTGGCTTTTGATATTGCAAGCCCATTGTTCAAATTGATGCCACTCATTTGTATGGAAAATACCATCATAAGTTGTTGATTGCAACAACTCAAGATGGAGATAGAAAACCTCTGTCAATTGCCTTTGCCATTGTGGAGGAGGAGACCAAGGATGCTTGGAATTGGTTCTTAGCCCACCTAAGGTTGCATGTCACACAACAAGAAGGCTTGTGTTTGATCTCTGATCGATATCAAGGCATCTTACAATCAGTGGCAAATGAAAATCTTGGATGGTAGCCGCCGAATGCGTATCATGTCTTCTACATACAGCACATTAGTTCTAATTTTAACTCCAAATTCCAAAATAAGGTGTTGAAAAGATTTTTAATTAACACAGGTACTTAAAATTTTCAACTTGTAATCTAATTTATGATAAGAATAGTGAGTTCCTAATATCAACTCAATTCATTTGTTGTATCAGGGTATGAACCAATTGCAATAAAGTTTGATGTTAGGCTAGAGAAGTTGATAGCTACTACGGAGATGGCAAATTGGATTAATAAAATTCTAAAAGAAAAATAGAGTTTGGCATATGATGGTGGCTGTAGATTCGGTCATATGACAACCAATCTGTCAGAGTGCATCAACAGAGTGTTGAAGGGTAGCAGAAATCTACCTATAACTGCATTGGTTCAGTTGACATATATGAAGTTAGTAAAATACTTTGTCAACCGAAAAGATGAGGCAAATGCAAAATTAATGACATTTGGGCAAGAATGGAGTGATGACTTATTAAAGCATTGGAGAGTCAATATGGCAAAGGCCAGCTCACACCAAGTTCATCGGTACAATAGAGAGAACACAAGGTTCATGGTTGAAGAGGTTTTTAACCTTGTAACACAACAGGGTGGAATTTCTTATACTTTAAACTTTGAAGAACGCTGGTGTAACTGTGGGGTGTTTCAAGCATTGCATTTTCCATGCTCCCATACGATTGCTACATATGCTTCTGTAGCAATTGACCCATTCCGATATGTGCATAGGGTACACAGGATGAAGAGCATTTACAGAGCTTACGAGTTTAATTTTGAACTAATTCGGGATGAACCATGGTGGCCTACAGGTCCTGACATAACTTTGGTGTCAGATCGTGCATTGCTTAGATCTAAAGGTCGACCAAAATTAACCCGAATCAGGAATGAGATAGATTGGCGCGAAGCAGGGACAGGACAAATGTGTACAATATGTCATTAACTTGGACATAATTCTCATACATGTCGTGTCCGTGAATCGAGTTCCTTGAGGGATGATGGAGTGGGGCCATCTAGTTGATCTAGGCCTATTGTCATTGTCAAAATCTTGTATTAGCCAACCATCAATGTGTATTTTGGAGTTGTATTATTTTGTATCACTGATCTATGATATTGTATTCTTGCCCTTATTAATATATGTTAGTTGATTATCAACGTGCACTTCATTTCTCTCATATTATATTTTAGTATAGTACTCACATGGTCATATCATATTATAGTAATCATATTATCACACTAATTGTTATTGTTTGGCATATAACTGAAAGATGGCATTCCATGTAAACCTCAGACTAGAGGACAGCTCGATATTGAAGTTACAAGAGTATCATATTTCTCAACATGTATAGCAAGGACATGAGGACTGGCACCTACGTGTGAGACGTGCTCAGAAGACAAAACATATGGACTCCCCTGCGCCTATTCTTCCGTATCTACAACAGGTTGGCTTCTTGGGGGTTGCCCATATGGGCTATTGCAGTATTGATCACTTCTTGATCACTACTTTGGTTGAGAGATGGCGCCCAGAGATGCATACATTTCATATATCTACCGGAGAGTGCACCATTACATTGGAGGATATCGGTATCATATCAGGTCTTCCTATTGACGGCGCTGTAGTTACTGGCCTTACCCATAGGACTGATTAGCTCAGTCTATGTGTTTGGTTGTTAGGGATTAATGAGACTCCGTCGCTCATATCTAGTGCACGCATTGATATGACATACCTGTGGCAGCCGAGTGTTACTGCAGTCTCTGAAGATGATGATGATGAGTACGTGCAATAGCGTGCACGGCATTATATACTTCGGTTAATTAGGATTTTCTTATGCCTCGATCATTCTGGTAAGTTTGTGCACTTGATGTTCATTCCGTTATTGGAGGACTTTGCTATTACCGAGATATATAGCTAGGGGTCTGCAGTTTTGGTGTACTTGTATAGAGAGCTTTGTAAAGCTACGGACTACAATGCATGTGAGATCGGAAGGGCGTGCATCTTATTTTAGTATTGGGCATGGTATAGATTCCCCCAGCTTGCCCCTACACTAGTTGACCATGTTAAACCTGATATGTTCTATGGTGCTGATCATGGTCAATTACGTCCCTTAGGATGGGAGTAAGTTTCTATTTCATATCATGTCTTTACATTACTTTGTTCGAATACTTTGTTAATATTTATAACTGACATTTATAATACTTTCATTTACAAATAGGTGGCGCAAGCATAAAGTTTTGAGTGATACTGTGATCGGCGTCCTTGGATATTATCATCAGTTCTTTGATTAGTTGAAGAATGATGATGTATGTCTTATTTTACATTCGTTAGAATTATTTACTTGTGTATATGCCGTCTTAATTTTGTGTGCATCTCATTTTTTACAGATTATATGGCAACCATACACAGATGAGAATGTGGCATCACTCCCACCTTTTTGTGTGGCTGCTAGGGACATAGCACTAGTAGTGGTCCCTCTCATATGTTTCCATATTGTTGAGTGGCACCAACCAGACCGAGTTATGCGCCAGTTTGGGCTTGACTAGCCCATACCACAGAGATCACTCCAGCTTGACAGTTTACACTCAGTTACACTGGCAGGTAGGCATGATGAGGATTGGCCAGCTACATATGCTGTTTACATAGCCACATGGGATAGTCAACGGGAGAAGCTTGTTAGGGGAATCCCATTGCTTGTACCCCTCGGTTCACGTTCTGAGTACTTGCGTTAGTATAAAAAAATTACCAGACGCTGGATGTCTCCCACTAGTGCATCTATTAGGAATGCGGTAAACTCTTTACCAATTTGCTAGTGACTATATGTATTTTGTATTCAGTCTAATGAAATAATTTATGTTTGTTTCTTAGGCGGACATTGCAGAGCATTTGTTCAGTTCAACTACTAACACTACCACTCGAGAAGCTGCTACACAGATCCTACACTCATTGGGGGAGCATGACCGCATTACAATGGAACATCTGCGTCTAGCTCCAGCAGTAAATGACATTTCAGGCCGCCCGAGGAGTCCAGTCAACAGGGAATGCAGCGTAGACAGAGAACAGGATTAGCGAGCACTCAGACACGGCTTTGACATCCCGAGGACTCCTGCTCTACCAGCCAGCACACGACTCAGCCTCCTACCACTGCTACATATCCCCCCACTCTACTACCACCATATCACCCCCCATACCCACCATACGACCCACCGTATCCTTACCCGCCACTGGGTTACCCCTCATATCCTTACCCACCACATGGTTATCCATCATATCCTTACCCGCCACCAAGTTACCCTCCATACCCATCACAGCCAGTTCCTTCTTCCGATCCCTCTCACAGGCCACCACATTCTGATGCGGGCCCATCTCATTGACGTGTATATTATATATGTCATTAGTGTATCTGATAATGTAATGTTATATATAGTAGTGTTGTGTAACTAATAACTTTCTATTGTGATTTTGGTTTCCTTGTTGGATTAAATATGTTTTCCACTTAGTTTTAGTTTTTATTAATGACCTTTATAACTGGTTGAATTAAACAGGTTCATATGCTTTTGGGAAAACTTTGTCAAAATTTTCACTCCAATTCAAAAAATATCAAAAATGACATTTTTTTTAAACATACATCCCTATTATCGTCTTCATTTTTTATATATTTAATGAGATTTACCACATTAAAAGTGACAAATTGCAAAGACCTACCATTTTTCATGTAAAAGATAATCATTTTGGCTCTCACAGGGTCTTGTGAGCGATTGAGGAGTTAGACAAGGCCTTGTGAGAGATTAAGGAGTTAGATAGAGCCCTGTCTAACTCCCAAAATGCTTCTGTCTGACAATTTTTGAGAGACACGGTCGTGTCTAATAACAACAACGCTTTTGTTTGATTTTTGGAAGGAGACACGGCCGTGTGTAGTTTTGACATGGTCGTGTGTAGAATATGCCAACTAGGAGGGCGTATTTTGGTTAGTTATGCCAATAAACTTAGCGTATTCAAGGTAATTATACCATCATGTATGGCAAAATTGGTTGGCGCAACCTACGTGGATGCGCCATCCTACTTGGCGCATCCCAGTTGGCCAAAAAATATTAAAAAAATGTCACGTATGATAAAAGAGAGGCAGTTTGGTATATAGTTTCAAAATATTGACATTTTGATAAATAGTTTAAAAAAAGTGACAATTTAGTAAATAGTTTTGAAGAATGATATTTTGATAAATAGTTTTACTAACAGTGGCAATTTGGTGAAAAAGCCTAAATTATATTTCAGCATGGCAAATGGCTTACATAGAATTTGTGTTTAGCCCCTAATCATTTCAAAGTCTTTTTCAGTCCCTGATATAGTACATAAAATAAATTAGTTTATTAATCAAATAGTAAATATTATGAGTTTAAATTATAACTATTTTATATCACTTTCTGTTGGTTAGACATGAAAACCCACCTAAACTCTTCAACAGACCCTATATTATCCAACAAGATCTTCAAGAACTACTACCAGCTTTCACTTAGACTCAACCACAACATATGCTATGGGGTACATGTTATCATTGTCATCCCTTCTTACTGCACACAACATTTATCCCCCAAATTGGCCTTTTAGAAAAAAAAAATCCTATCCAAACAAATTATGGGCCTATGATGAGTTAGGAAACCCTACTTACATGCATCTAAGCACACATACAACCTTTGGAAAAATGTAGCTTCCCTCTTCAATTTCATTATGTTTCTAGGGTTAGACTCTCTAATGGCAGCACAATAGTCCTATAACATGCTAAATTGCTCACTATGGGTCATATCAATGCTTTCCAAAGCCATTTTTTTAACTTTGTAGGTCTGATATCTAGACACCATCACCATGCATTCTATTTCCTTATGAAGCACTATAAGAAGCAGAGGGATTTGGTTGAAAAGACTGATCAAACCTATGGTAACAGTAGGAAACAAGGTGACAAGGCTTGAAGCATACTTGACAAATCACAGAAGATTTACCACTACCTTGATTCCTGCCTCCATCACACCCTCGGAAATGACCATTCCTACCATATCTGAAGTTAAAAGAACCTTAAGAACCACCTGAGGATGAAAAATTAGATCTTTGGCCTTTGAAGGAATTCAAAGATTGACCTTAAGAGAACCTTTAAGACTGATCATAGCTAGCAACATTGGCAGAAAGAATTTCTAAGGAAGAAGAATCTTTCTTTATTTAAGCTTCTTAAGATAAAAGAAATGACTTAATGTCATCGATAGAATAAAAATCCAATCTTGAGGTAAAAGATGTGATGAAAGCATCACATTCGGTTGAAAGAGCCTTAAAGATCATCTCATTTTTGCACTAAGATTGGGCTTCCAATTGAAGCTAAAGAATTAGCAATCACTTTAATATATTTGTTCATTGATCTTGAACCTTTCTTGGTGTTGCAGAGTTCTGTCTTGAATTGACGAACCTTTGCTCGAGTTTACAAAGTGAAGAAAATCTCAATTTGCTCGAAGCATTGCATCTCACAACTCTGGTTAACACATATTTTGACAATGAAGAAAGATGCCAAGATAGTAATAAATGGTCCTATTTATCCTAAAGAAGAAATGCATTATATATTTATCTTGCTAGAACTATGATCTTCGAGAGTGGCAAATTTCGTTAGAATCAAAGGATTTTCAGCAATGAAATCATATAACTTTATGTCCACAAATTGTAGCAGCTACTTGCTGCTTCCAAAGCAAAAATTTCTTATCATCTAATTTAATAGAAATAGGATGATTAAAGGTAACCAAAGATGATTGGGGAAGTTGTGATAGTAACAACTGAGTTTTTTCCTCCATTGAGGAGTTTTCTATGGCTCTACATATCATGTTGAAAGAACTAAGGGACTGAGGAAATGAGAGAATCGGGAAGAAAGTGAAGAAAGCAAGAAGAAAGGAAATGTAAGAAGAACGAATTTATATTGCTTAATCTGAATTGTACATTGTGTTACAATATTTATACAGTGATTAAACATTCAACTAATTTGTAACTAATTAACTTGTCATAACTAATCTCTAACTGTAGTCTTAACGGCTATCTAATTGTGCTAACTTTAATGTCAACATGGCTTCCATGTCGTCATTCTCTAACAAGTAAGATACTTAATTAATAAATATATGAACTGAAATTATTTGGTTAATCACCTGTCAAATAATACCCAATCCAACCTCATTTGGAATTTGAAACATTTTCCTCCCTCAATCTTATTCACTTCACTCTAATGCTTAATTAAATAGTTAATGGACAAAAATCTCATTTGTGAATATTTCTCTATCAATAAGCATAGATTAAAGAGAGAATATGTTTGAAACTGAAAAGGAAGATATTTATAATTAGACAAAAAGAGAATTTGAGAGAGAGAGAAGTTATGAAGGACACTTGTGATTCTTTGAAGGAGCAACATGTTGATAAAAGAGAAAGATTAAAGTAAGAAATTAAGCTTCCATCAAATAAAAGAACTCAAATTTAATAGATGGGGTAGATAATAAAGATATTCTTGAAAATACATATAATAACTTAATGATTTAGATAAGTTGACTTTAACATGATATCAAAAGATTTCAATCTTTGCGGCTCCAGTTTCTATATTTTTTTTGTTTCTCAAAATGTCTTCTCACTCAATAAGTAAGAGACTAATATCTTGAATGAAGCTTGCGTTTTATTCTTTTGTAGTGTAGGAATTTAAAACTCACTGAAAACACCTTGTGATCAAGCCTAAGCCAACATTTGAGTAATGACTAATCCCACACTTTGAGTGTGGGGACACCTCATGGCCTAAAAAAAATAAAGAAAAAATAGAGCTTGTTGATGCGCGTAAAATACACTAAGAGTAAGTGTACTCTATCGCCAAGTAATATAAGATTGGAGTCCCAGTTATTGATCCCACGAGGAATAAATAGTAATTAGTAAATTCGTAAAAAAATTTGTTATCCATGCAATCAAAAGTGTATGAAGAAATTTAAGATAAAATCAGAAAACAAATAAAGACAAATAATAAATAATCAAACAAAGAATAGATAATCAACGAGAGAGAGACTAGGGCGCAAGATTCACTTGAATCTAATTAGTCATATTTTCTTTCATTTATGATGTAAGGTAATTCTTTTGCCAATATTTTCTTACTTGCTATTGAATCTCAATGGTCATGTAGGAAATAATATTCTATTCCTAAATTAAATCACATATTTGGTCATTTAGTAGAATTAATTAAGAATGCATTAAGCTTCAATTCAAGAGATGAACTAATATACTTGTCAATTTTATTGGTAGGAAAAATTAATGTTTGGTCATTCACCAATCAAATCTTAAGCTTATCATATAAATTCACTTATTAAATGCAGATAGTCACTGGTCAAACAATGAATTAACACATGCCAAAAGTGGTCAAGTTATGACAAGAATGCAAGCAATATGATAGACCCTAAAAGAAATTACCTTAATCAAATTAGAAATTAAACTCAAATAATTAGGAAAACAAGATTTCTCATAGCCCTAACTATGGGTTTAGCTACTCATGTTCAATACAAATAAACTCATATCAAAATACAAACCCATGGAAAGAAAACTCAAAGAAAGGGGAAAATTAGAGGGAAAGAGAAATCAAAACCTTTTTATAGTGATTATAATCTTCAAATGTTTAAGGACAAAGAGATCACTCAAATTTCTCTTGAAAAATGTTATACCATAAGCTTGCTTATCAATCCCATCTCCACTTCCAAGTTCACATACAGCACAAGAATCAAAAGGACTTTCTTTGGTTGTAACTGGGTCAAGGGTATAATGAAAGGTAGGAAAAAGATAAATAAGGGTAAAGAATGTTCATGAATAAATCAATACAATGCATAATCAGGTTGAAAAGAAGATAGATAGAACACATTGCACAAGAATATAATAGATTCTCACTTTTCAACCCAATATTCTTATTATTCTTCACCAACAAATTTTTCCTTTTTCTTTTTTTTCATTTTTTTTTCGTTTTCTCTCTTCTTTCATTTTTTTTCTTTTTCACTTTTTCTTTTCTTTCAACCCTTGAAGACAAAAGTAACCTTTCAAGACTTTTCAATCAACACATCAGATACTCCAAAGAATTCAACCTGATTATTCGAATAGGTGTCCAAAGAAATCAATTACAGGCTCAAATGGGGCAACTAAGGGATTATTTTATCAATACAACTCTAAAAGTCAAGAAAGAATTAAGTCTAATTGCCTTAATCATATTCACGTCTGAATGTAAATCATCAAAGCCTCAACAATGTGAAAATAAGTTTACCCCAAATGGTTTAATATGTTAAGTTTTGATGATGACAAATATAAGACAAAAAGAACTCTTTGCATATGTTCTTTATTGCATTCTATATAGAGCATATCCATTTGTAATTATAAATATCTTATTTGGATGTGTCTATGAAAGTATTATATGCATGTTAAACTAACTAGAGTTATACATTTATGAATCATGCATATGAAGATATTGAATTATGAATTTGGATTAACTATGCTTGTTTAAGTGAGCAATATTTTGTAGGATAGTCCAAGAACCAAGAGTGAGCATTGCAACAAGAAAGCAAGAGATATCTATTAAGCTCAACACAAGGAGAATGTGATTAAAGATATGTCTTTGAAGATTTGTCTTGATGATAACACACATGATGGGAAGACCAAGTCTAAGATCTTATACGAATAGCTTTAGGACTTTGAGTCTCTTTGTTCGAGGATCTCTTTGGATATCTCCTAGTGCATTAAGATAAAACAAAAATGCTTTCTTAAACTTATACCAAAACTGTTTTGATCTTAAAAAATAACTTAAAAATGTTTTGGTATTTTTGATAAACTTTCTGGGATGTTTTTCAAACATTTATAACTATTTTACAAACTGGGTTATTCGAATAACTCATTGGTTATTCGAATAAAGTTTTAAAGTTGGCTGCTGCGTGACTCTATGTTTTAAAGTGTTATTCGAATAACACTCCTGTTATTCGAATAAGTGTTTTTCATAATAGTTTGTTTTCATATTAGCTATTCGAATAACTCATCAGTTATTCGAATAGAACATTTTCTCAGAAGTCTGTCTTAACAAATGTTATTCGAATAAACTTATCTTTATTCGAATAACCAGTGTTTAAAGCTGTTTAAAAGAAACTCCTTGTGGCAGCGTTATTCAAATAACACGAAGCTTATTCGAATAACTAGTTTCAGAAACGTTTTTATAAGAACGTGTTATTCGAATAGCAGAAGGCTTATTCGAATAAACACGGTAAACAAAGATCCGGATATAGTATATAACTGACATTTTTTTCATAATAATTACAAAATTAATTCTTACAACGGCTAATTTTCTATCTGGCTCTATAAATAGAGACTATGGGTCTCATTTTCAAGAAGCCCAGCTATCTGTTTAATTTACGCTTGCTTTGAAAAATATGATTTATAATTTACGCCTATTTTTTGTGCTCCTTTTGCTGAAACTTTGAGATATCCCTTGAGAGCCTCTTAGCACTTCTATTTGTATTATTTGCTCTGAGTGGGAGTTTCTCTTCATCTATATTTCTGTTCTTCTGTATTGAGGGTGAGGTATCCTTCAAGGTTTGTATAAGGGTGAGGCATCCCTTCAAGGTTTGTATATGGGTGAGGTATCCCTGCAGGCTGAGACTTTAGCACAAGGGTAAAGTTTCCCTGTGTGTGAAAAATGCTCTTTTATGTAACAGTTGCAAGCACCTATTGAAGCTTGTATACATAGTGAAAAATCTCGGATTATTTTCGAGGACTGGACGTAGACCACAAGTGGGTTAGTGGTCGAACCAGGATAAATATTGTGCCTGCTTTTCTCTTCTCAATCTCTTTATTTTATGTAATTTTATATTATTGCACATTTATTTATTTGTTGTTCTTAAAGCTTTTATTCTTCATCTCACAATTTCTTTTCTTTTATTTAATAGCTTAAATATTTGTATTTATTTTAAGAGCAATTGTGAAAAAGTTTTTATACCCAATTCACCCCCTCTTGGGTAATGGTTGCCATGACTAACAAGTGGTATCAGAGTTTCGTGTTCTGGTGAAAGCTTAACCGCTTAGAGTTAAAGATCCTTGTCTATTGGCAACCTTGAAAGTTTTTCAAAATGGAAGGTTTTGTAATTGATAAACTACCATTCTTTGATGGTGTGCATTTTGTTTATTGGAAAGTTAGAATAGAATTTTATATGCAATCTATTAATTTGGATTTATGGGATGTTGTGCTAAATGGATCTACTTACAAATCAAAACAAACTTGGAATAGTTTTGACAAAGAATATTTTTCTTTGAACATTAGAACTATGCAAATTTTGAGAAGTAGTTTGAATGATGATGCTTATGCTAAAATTAAAAATTGCTCTAGTGCTAAAGATATATGGGATGCTCTTGATGATATCTATCTTGCTAACAATATTTTTATGCATAAAGTTTTTATATAGAAAGCAAGAAGAGTAAACGCCATTGAAGAAAACTTGTCATGAAAAATATCCTCAAAGAGATACTCAAACTATTGAAGGGAGCCAAATGCCACTTGGTGACGATGGTGCTCAATTTGAAGAAGAGGCAAAGTAAAACAAAATTGATGAGGAAGAATGTGATTCTCTTAAAGAGTCAAGTATGCTAGAAATTGAGACTACTTCCTATATGGCTAAAAAGGACTTTGAGGTAAATAATTCTAAACTAAATTATAGTCCTTCCTATGATGAGTTATAATGTGCATATAATGAATTGTATGATGGTTTGTTGAATTTAGAAAAGAAAAACTTATCGTGTTTGGAAAACATTTCCTTTATTGAAAATGAAATTGAAACTTTGAAAAATGAGTATGCCTTTCTTGATGAGGAAATGTCTTTAAAATGTAAAATCTCAACTTCTTATGAAAAGTGCAATGATTTAGAAAATCGAGTTGAGGACTTATATTCCAAATTTGCCAAAGTTAATGATTGTAATTGCTTAAATTCTATTCTTGTTAATGAGAATAAAATTAGTGTTATTCCATGTGAAAATTCAAGCAAAACTTATGGCAAAAATAATTTAGAATATAAAAATAACAAAAGGCTTAAGTTTTTCAAAAATGATATTCAAATGATTAAGCCATCATTAAATTCAATTGTTTATAATTTCTGTGGTCATCTAGGACATATTTCTCATTTATGCATTTATAGAAGAAATTCTTATATGAGAAATTATATGGTTTGGGTTCCTAAAAATCCTAAAAGCTCTAATACTAACATTCAAGGACCCAAAATGAAGTGGGTACCAAAATATCCTCCTAGTATTTTAATTTTGCAGAATATTTCTCAAAAGGATGGACAAATTAGTCAAAAGAAAGAGGAGTCATCAAGGAGAATGCTTCCAAAGCCCAATGGTAGAAACTTTGGTCAAAGAAGGAAGATGACTTCAACCAAAGCTTCTCAAGTATAAAATGTAGAGCTTGCAAAGTTCAAGACTTCAATAGAGAAGCAATGGGTAAGAAAAAGCATTTCCTTGATTGCCAAGGCTAAGAGTCAAAAATTGAAGTGTGTTGTAGGTGTGCTTGAAGGCGAAGAACTGATTTTGACATCTTGAAGTGGCTGCTCAAGTACAAAGACCAGAAATAATTTCAAGCTCTCTTCCTTGTCTCCATAAAGCATAGACTTGCAATCCTTGGATAAGTGAAACTTATGTTATGCTTTTCTATCTTTATGTCTTGAAAATGTTTCTACACGTTAATATGCTAGATAAAAGTATGCTCATTGTTTGAAATGACATGTCTAATGATAATATCCTTGAGCTTGAGTTTTTGATCAATCATACATATATTTAAATATTTGAATTTATTACTTAAATATTTTTTATCTCTCTTGAATCTATCACTGACTTGAGCTTTGGAGATATCCCAAATCTTGTCTTGTAGGTACTTTAATTTTGACTAAATTATTCTTTCTTAAATTTCAATTCTAAACGTATGCTTTACTGTGTTTCTGATAGATTTATTCGAATAAATCTAGGTTTATTCGAATAAAGATCAATCAGCAGATCAAAATTATGTTGCATATTAGTATTATTCGAATAACATTACATTTATTCGAATAAACTGACCCTTAGTAACTATAGTTTCTTAATTTGGTCTCTGCCTATTCGAATAAAGCTAAGCTTATTCGAATAAACTAACTTCCATGTCAGTTCTGCTTTTGCTATAGTCTCGTCTCTATTCGAATAAAATTCGGTTTATTCGAATAAACTGAGGCTTGTTTTATCAGTCTTTTATGTATGCTCACTGTCTATTCGAATAACCCCATAGGTTATTCAAATAAAATATGTTAAAGGCCACAACGCTTGGCTTTTCCTGCTCATCTATTCGAATAAAACCCATTTTATTCGAATAAACACGAGCTTTTTAAATAAAAGGTTCTACTACGTTTCCTTTTTGCTATATGTGTTGTATAGCATTAGCGGTAATAATTAATGTATGCTAAATTCTTTTTAATGAGACTAAAAATGCAAATGCTTAATCAAATGTAATTGACTATTCTTTTGATAAATATATGTACTTGGCTAAATTGATCAATGAAATGAAATGTCTTTTGCCTTTGTGAACTCATTTATTGTTTTATTATTTTGAATGCTTATTTGCTTATGAGTTTGGCATAATGACTAACCTCTATGGATCCAAAATTGATGGATACTAATGAAAGTACTTTGAATTGTATTGGAGGGTGATAACTACCTCAAGCAAGCATTTAAATGAAATAAGTTCAACTTGAAGATAGTAAAGTTTAAAAGGATTCAACTTTTAAAAGGGGTGCAAAGAATTTCTATTCCCTCATGAAAGCTTGAAGCTTGGAAGTTAATGGAAGTGAGAGTCATCTACAATAATTCAAAGAGTATATTTTTGGTGATATCAAACTATTATCCTTTTTTTTATACTTTAAATTTGATATCATATGCTATATGGAGAAGTAGAGAGTTGCGTTATACCTTACATGATAATTATTTAATTCCTAAAAAATGCCTAAATAAGTTTTGATGATAATCATATGTTTCTTGATAAACTTGAATCATGCCTTAAAATGCTTAAACTATTTTTTATTATTTATTCAAGTTCATATGTACTTCATGCATTCTTGTTAAAGCTAACATTGTATGGTTGATAATGTAATACATGCTTTAAATTATATATCAATCAAAATTATGCTTATAAATGGGCTTACATGATATTTGATGCTAACCTATGTTTTAGAGGACTTTTAAAGTTAGCTTTGCAAGTCTCTCTATGTGTTTCAAATATAGCCATCAGATTTTTACATACAAGCATATGTGGATAAACGAGAAAAGTTGAATGGAATTCAAATGAAGAGGAAGATAAAGAAGCATTTCTTCAAGTGTAATGGAATGGAGAATTCAAAGGAAAAAAAGCTCAAAGTTAAAGTATCAATAAAGAAAGATCATCACTCTTTATCTATCTCAATAAGTATCTCTATCCCTAAGCTATTGTGATATTTTATATGATATGGATTGTATGATACTTGTTGATAAATTAATCTTAAATGACTAGATGTTTTCCAAGGAATATATGGCTTTATATATAAAATATCTCTACCCTTCTAAAATGCTTTTGAAAATATAATGTGCTCTTGTAAAATTCTTTTTGAAAGGAGGAGAAGTTTTAAAATGATTTTTGTTTGAGGAATTAAGAAGATGTATATTTGCCTTGCTTTTCTTTAAGGTAATGTGCTTACATGGTCTTCGCATACATATTTTCTTTATCTATTATTTTAACAATATGAGTATTTTGAGGGGGAGCCTAGCTCTCAAGTTGTTTATATCTCTTGCCTTACATCTTTATTTGATTACATAAAGTGTTTTATTGCTATCATATGTGAAATGTTGACATACAAAATTATGACAAGCATTACTTGAATAATCTTCTATATCTTGAAAAGCATGCTTATTTCATCTCTCTATTCTTGAATCATATGTAGAATCTATAATGGGGAGTAAATATTTTTTTCTTTCTAAGACTTTTTGTTGATGTCAAATAGGGGGAGTGAAAATTGAAAAAAAAAATGTTCTTATGCTTATTATTTGATATGCTTACATGAATATTCATTCTTGTATATTGCTCAACATATTTTTCTTTGGTGATTTGTCATCATCAAAAAAGGGGAGATTGTGAAAATAAGTTTATCCCAAATGGTTTAATATATTAAGTTTTGATGATGACAAATATAAGATAAAAAGAACTCTTTGCATATGTTCTTTGTTGTATTCTATATAGAGCATATCCATTAATAATTGATAAATATCTTATTTGGATGTGTCTATGAAAGTCTTATATGCATGTTAAACTAACTAGAGTTATACATTTATGAATCATGCATATGAAGATATTGAATTATGAATTTGGACTAACTATGCTTGTTTAAGTGAGCAATATTTTGTAGGATAGTCCAAGAACCAAGAGTGAGCATTGCAACAAGAAAGCAAGAGATATCTATTAAGCTCAACACAAGGAGAATGTGATTAAAGATATGTCTTTCAAGATTTGTCTTGATGAAAATGCACATGATGGGAAGACCAAGTTTAAGATCTTATACGAATAACTTTAGAACTTTGAGTCTCTTTGTTCGAGGATCTCTTTGGATATCTCCTAGTGCATTAAGATAAAATAAAAATGTTTTCTGAAACTTATACCAAAACTGTTTTGATCTTAAAATATAACTTAAAAATGTTTTGGTATTTTTGATAAATTTTCTGGGATGTTTTTCAAACATTTATAACTATTTTACAAACTAAGTTATTCGAATAACTCATTGGTTATTCGAATAAAGTTTTAAATTTGGCTGCTGCGTGACTCTGTGTTTTAAAGTGTTATTCGAATAACACTCCTGTTATTCGAATAAGTGTTTTTCATAATAGTTTGTTTTCATATTAGCTATTCAAATAACTCATTAGTTATTCGAATAGAACCTTTTTCCCAGAAGTCTGTCTTAACAAATGTTATTCAAATAAACTTATCTTTATTCGAATAACCAGTGTTTAAATCTGTTTAAAAGAAACTCTTTGTGGCAGCATTATTCAAATAACACGAAGGTTATTCGAATAACTAGTTTCAGAAACGTTTTTATAAGAACGTGTTATTCGAATAGCAGAAGGCTTATTCGAATAAACACGGTAAACAAAGATCCGGATATAGTATGTAACTGACATTTTTTTCATAATAATTACAGAATTAATTCCTACAACGGCTAATTTTCTATCTGGCTCTATAAATAGAGACCGTGGGTCTCATTTGCAAGAAGCCCAGCTATCTGTTTCATTTACGCTTACTTTGAAAAATGTGATTTATAATTTACGCCTATTTTTTGTGCTCCTTTTGCTGAAACTTTGAGATATCCTTTGAGAGCCTTTTAGCACTTCAATTTGTATTATTTGCTCTGAGTGAGAGTTTCTCTTCATCTATATTTCTATTCTTCTGTATTGAGGGTGAGGTATCCTTCAAGGTTTGTATAAGGGTGAGGCATCCCTTCAAGGTTTGTATAAGGGTGAGGTATCCCTGCATGCTGAGACTTTAGCACAAGGGTAGAGTTTCCCTGTGTGTGAAAAGTGCTCTTTTATGTAACAGTTGCAAGCACCTATTGAAGCTTGTATCTATAGTGAAAAATCTCGGATTGTTTTCGAGGACTGGACGTAGACCACAAGTGGGTTAGTGGTCGAACCAGGATAAATATTATGCCTGCTTTTCTCTTCTCAATCTCTTTATTTTATGTAATTTTATATTATTGCATATTTATTTATTTGCTATTCTTAAAGCTTTTATTCTTCATCTCACAATTTCTTTTCTTTTATTTAATAGCTTAAATATTTGTGTTTATTTTAAAAGCAATTGTGAAAAAGTTTTTATACCCAATTCACCCCCTCTTGGGAAATGGTTGCCATGACTAGCAAACAAGATATCAAAATAAGTTTTAGCGCATATAAATTAAGAGAAAACTCACTCCAGAAGAAAAATAGGATTTTATCTATGAAAAATTCAATCATTAAAGCTTAAAACTCACTTTCTGACTAGAGTTAATAAAGAGAACAAAAGCAAGCAGACATGACTAATTTTCAAGCAAGATGCTAAATTTCACTTTGCTTCATTGAAAAAGATTACTTCACTCAAAATCAGCTCATGAGTAATGGAATCCCCTTTAAAACATATCTTTATCAGCTCAAAATAAATCAAGACATCAACACACAATTCCTACTTAATTACCAACAATACTCAAGTGCTCATCAAAAATTTTTTTCACAAAAATTGTAAAAGCACCCCCCACACTTAAGATGAACATTGTCCTCAATGTAGAAGAAAAAAAAATAAAAAGGTAAAGAAAAGAACAACACAACCTGAAGAACAATGATACAATATCAGGCAAAGGAGAAGCACAAGAGTCAGTGCAGCAACAAAATTTGAAAAATTCCAAAACGCATGAGTAGCATCTAAAAGAAAAACAAAAATAACAAAAACAATTAAAAGAAGATAAATAAAGAAGAAACACAGGTTGCCTCCTGTGAAGCGCTTGTTTAACTTCATTAGGTCGATATTGCCTTTTCTAGATAAATCAAGGTGCCTTAAAGTAAGAGAAATAGGATGACACCTTCTTCTTTTCAAAGCAATACCTCATTCCTTCGTCAATGACCTTGGGAATGCTTCCAATAGCATTTTGAACTTGATAAGGACTTGGTTGCTCTGTAAGTAACTTGGCATAAGAGATCTCGCTAAACCATGGTGGTTTCAGTTAATCAATAGATGAATGACTAATTTGTAAAGGAGCATGGATCATAGGAGGACCTTTATCTGTTTCAGCAACTTGAGTTTTCGGAAGGTCAACATCAACATTGTGTGATAACAAGGGGTCTTTGATGGCTAAGGCTTCCTACTTCTTAACTTGAACAAAATTGATAGGGGCATGGAGATTTGACATTGGGGAAGATTTAGCCTCCCTAAAGGCATTGATGGTCACATTATCTCCATCCACTCTCAAGATGAGCTCACCCCGAGGTACATCAATCACAGCTCCTGAAGTGGCCAGAAACGGTTTTCCAAGAATAAGAGGAATATCAACGTCCTCTTCTATATCTAACACCACAAAATCAACTGGGAATATGAATTTATTCACCTTCACTAAAACATCCTCCACCACACCGCGAGGGTAAATAATGGATTTATTAGCCAACTGTAGTGAAATGTTGGTGGGCTTCGGTTCCTATATTCCCAATTTCTTAAAAACAGAGAAAGACATAAAATTTATACTAGCACCCAAATCACATAATGCTTTCTCAAAATAGGAGTTACCAATAGAGTAAGGAATGGTAAAACTCCATGGATCTTTTAATTTCGAAGGTAACTTCTTCAAAAGGATGGCAGAACACTCTTCATTAAGACATATCATCTCAAATTCCTTAAGCTTGTGTTTTTTTTATAAGTATTTCCTTCAAGAATTTTGCATACTTGGGCATTTGAGAGATGACTTCAACGAACGGAATATTAATTTGTAATTTCTTGAATATCTCCAAAAATTTTATAAATTGTTGGTCTGACTGATTGTTCTTGAACCTTTGAAGGAATGGAATCTTGGCATATGATGATGGTTCATATACTGTGCGCTGCTCACGATCCTTCTTTGCTCTTTGCCACTTTGGTTATTTCTTCTCAACCTCTTCTTCTTTATTAACATCTTGAATTGAGACATCTTCAGTAAGAGCATCATTTTTCCTGGTCTCAATGAGCTAAATGCTTTAATTGCCTTCTCGCTTTCCTCATGAACTGACTTAACAAGAGTATCTCCAAGATCTAACATTTCTTTCTTTTGGGAGGACTCCCCAAGTTCCTTACCACTTCTCAGGATAATTGCATGGACATGTTCCTTTGGATTAGTCTCAGTAGTACTAGGCAATGCCCTAATGCCCTTGCTATCATCAATGTAGCTAGCTGACTAATCTGAGTCTCCATGCTCTTCATTCTAGCATATGAATTCTGCATGTACTTCATTACTAAATCTTCAAAGCTTGGCTTCTCTGTAGGTGCTTGGAAACCTGGAGGTGTTGCGGAGCTCTCTGTTGATTCTGCTGATAGCCCTGTTGATTTTCTCATTTGAAACTAGGATGGTCCCTCCTATCGGGATTGTATGTATTAGGATATGGATTGTACTATTTTCAGTTAGAAATACCAACAAAATTTGCTAATTCATGTTCGAGGGCAAATGGACTGCCGACTTGATAGTTTGCACTTATATGACCCTGTCTGTCACATGCTTCACAAATGATTGGTGGGACCGCACTGTTTGTTACCATCAGAGTCTCAATTTTCTTTGTCAGAGCTTCTAATTGACTCAGAATGGTTGTAGAAGAATTAATAGCATGTACACCTGCTTGTTTCTTAGGAACTTGGCACTTATTCTCCCATTGATAACTATTTAGTGTCATTTCTTCAATCAATGCTTGGCTCTCAGTAGGTGTTTTCTTCCTAATTGTACCTCCCACAGCAGCATCAATGAGTGAACGGTTGGCAGACGATAAACCATTGTAAAAAGTTTGTACCTACTGCCAGACAGGAAATTCATGATGTAGACATCACCTCAACAACTCTTGAAAGCACTCCCAAGCTTCATAGAGAGTGTTCATGTTAAACTGCACAAAAGAAGATATGTCATTTCTTAACTTAGCAGATTTAGAAGGAGGAAAATACTTAGCTAGAAATTGTTATGTCAACTAATCCTATGTGGTGATGGAACCCCTTGGTAGTGACATTAACCATTGCCTTACTTTGTCCCTAAGAGAGAAAAGAAAAAGTCACAATCAGATTGCATCATCTGTCACCCTATTGTACTTTATAGTATCACACAACTGTAATAACCTGGCCAAATGCTGATTTGGATCATCCGAAGGCAATCCACCAAATTGAATTGAATTTTGAATCATGGAGATCAATGCTGGTTTGATCTCAAAATTGTTATTCGTCATAGCTGGTCTTATAATACTCCCTCCATACCCTTTAGCAGTGGGCATGAAATACTTAAGCATAGTTCGCTCTACTGGGGTAGCTATTTCTTCACGATTTACCTCAACTATTGGTTGTCTCTCCATCCTATTTATATCTTCTGTCACAGCTGTAATAAAAGATTGTTTCCTTAACCTGCGTGCAATTTTCTCAATTTCAGGATCAAATGTCAAATTAGAAAACTGAGATCGAGTAAGCATAAACAAAAAATATGAAGTAAAAAATTAATTAAAAATAAAAATAATAAGAAATAAGAAATAGAAAAAAAATAAGGAATAAAATAAAAGGGCATCTAAATTAACTAGAGCTTTTTGCTTCTAATATTACCAAACTTATTCTCCAGCAACGACGCCAAAAACTTGATGTGTATAAAATACACTAAAAGCAAGTGCACTTTATTGTCAAGTAATATAGGACTTGAGTCCCATTTATTGATCCCACGAGAAATAAATGGTAATTACTAAATTCATAAAACTCTTTGTTATCCATACAATCAAAAGTGTATGAAGAAATTTAAGATAAAATCAGAAAATAAATAAAGAAAAATAGTGAACAATCAAACAAAGAATAGATAATCAATGAGAGAGAGACTATGATCCAAGGTTCACTTGAATCCAATTATTCAAATTTTCTTTCATTTATGATGTAAGGTAATTCTTTTGCCAATATTCTCTTACTTGCTATTGAATCTCAATGGTCATGGATGAAACAATATTCTATTCCTAAATTAAATCACTTATTTGGTCATTTAGTTGAATTAATTAAGAATGCATTAAGCCTCAATTCAAGAGATGAACTAACATACCTGTCAATTTCATTCGTAGGAAAAATTGATGTTTGGTCATTCAACAATCTAATCTTAGGCTTACCATATAGATTCACTCATTGAATGCGGATGGTCATCAGTCAAACAATGACTTAACCCATGCCAAAATTGATTAAGTTATGACAAGAATGCAAGTAATATGATAGACCCTAAAAGAAATTACCTTAATCAAAATAGAAATCAAACCCAAATAATTAGGAAAAAAAGATTCCTTATAGCCCTAGCTATGGGTTTAGCTACTCATGTTCAATACAAATAAACTCATATCAAAATACAAACTGATAACTGCACAGAGTGTAGTTATTTGTGCCCTATATCTGTGCTTTATGGCATGATTAGTCCTTGTTTGTAAGCATTAATGGAAGGTTTTAGCATCATTTATATCTGATTTCATTCTGATGACTTCCATTGTGATCCTGAGTAAATACTTTCAAAACTATGATCAAATTAAGTACATTTGCATGATTTAATGAATTGATACTTTCTTTGTTATAGGCAGGTCTCAAATGAAGAATGGAAATGAAGAATTCGAAGTAGCTTTGGACCAGGAAGCCTAAGAGAAGGTTAAAAGTGAAGGTCAGCACCCAACGCCGCGATGTGGATTGGTGGCACCACAGCGCTCCCCTGCTTCAGTACTGATCAATCAATTTTGAGGTATTCATTATTACTTTATATTTGGCCTAATTGATGATAATTGTATCCAATATTATGTTTGTGGGTGTGTTTTAGATGATTAGGCCTCTTTGAGCGTAGTTGTAAAAGCTTCATTAATTTTCAGAATTTAGCTTATATTGACCTTTCTGTATTTTATAGGTCATATCTTGGGCTACAAATGTCACATTTGGATAATCTTGGTGTCCCCTGAAAGCTGAGACAAAGATACACAATTTTTTATCTAATGCAGTTTTTCTATTTCAACTAGATTCAGGGCAAAATTGAGCCTCAAAGTTAGGATACTATTGCTGTCACAAAGTTTGGACCTTCCCTCACTGATTTGGACTTAACTCTCTCAATTTAAGCCCAAATAAGATAAATTATATGTCTCTGAAAAGCTTATTCAAAGAGCTACAGTTTGGGCAATGGGTATATTAGGAATTGTAGAAGAATTTTTAGTTATAAATAGGTTAAGGCAGAATATGAAAATAACCTTTTAAATCTTTTTCAGTTTTACAGATTGAATCAAGAAACCTTTTCTCTCTTTTCATTTTCTCTATTTTCGTTTTCTCTCTTCTCTGAAGGTTCTGTATCTTTTCAATGGTGATTTCCATGGAAGGCTAAAGATCCAATCAATCCAAGGAATTCAATGATTATGGTTAGAGTTTTGAGTTCTTTTGTCTAATTGTGATTTCTGATTGTGTTCTTCCCTCTTCTCCTTCTTCAATTGATTTATGATAATGTTTTCAAAATTGAAGATAGATTTGGATTGATTAATCTGAGTTTAATGGAGAATAGATCATCGATTGGTAATCTATGTTAATTCGAATTTATGTTTAATTCAATCTTAATCAAGAATTACGATTGTGATTCTGTTTTAGTTTATTAAATTCTAAGTGATTATCTAGTTGAATTTGAATTAACAGAGGCAATTGCATAAAGAATTCTACTCTCTTTGAACTATGATTAACTCTGCCACTTGAACTGAAGACCTTGGATTGGTGTTTCCAGTTTTGAATTTATTCCTATTTACTGTTGAATTTGTACTCTGTTACTTGATGAACAAAACCCCCTACCTATTGATAACTTCTAATATGCTTGAGAAATTCGAATTGATCCTTGGGAGATGACCTAGGTTATGCACTATGTTATATTCCATTTAAATCCTAGTCTTTTTTGAGGCGAGTACAACATCGATCATCAAAATTTGGCGCCGTTGTCGGGGATCTATTTTCGGTTTCGTAGGTTTATTAGGAGTTCCTAATAGTTGTTAATTTCTCTGTTACTATTCCATTGGCTTAGCTTCACTTGCTACAAATTATATGCCACTGTTACATTGGATTTTGCTGCATTCTATGATTCCTGTTATTGTGCATTGCATCACACAACACAATTGGTATTTCTGTTTCACAAGTAACACGTTCCTCTACTCACGCATAATCTATTTGTATAATTTCTTGTCGCATAAACTGATGCGATTCTTGTTCCATTGGGCTCAGCTACATTGCATTCTGTTATTGTGCATTGCATGATTGCCTCATACTAGTATTGCATTACTTAGTATACCACACTGCTCATTCTGCTGCAATTAACACAATTACTCACATACTTGCAATTCTGCTGCATAATTACTGTTCCATTGACTTTTGCTGCTGTTGACCATCTTTTTGTTGATCTTATTGCCAATTGCATTGCAAGACCTCATTGTGAGTATTATGCATTCATTTAGGGTGTGTTCCTAGCTTCCTACCACTGATCATACACTGCTAGCACTCTTTCCCTAGTTTTTGGTGCAGGGGAGAACAAAGTGCAATCTGGCCAATTCTGATTGAGTTGAAATTTGGTTTCCAAAGGTAAAACATCATTTGGAGCAAAGTGATCCTAGGATCAGGTACTCAAATTTTAGCCAATTTTCATCATTTGGTAAGGTTTTTGGGCAGTTTTATAATTTCTAAAAAAATGGCCTAATTTTAGATTGAGGTGAGACTTGTTCCCTTGAAGGAAAAGGGCATTTTAAGCAAGGCTTGGTGTCTACTAAAGTCACTCATTTTTAAGCCAAATTCCATCATTTAGATCACTTTTTCAATTTTTGAAGATTTTTTATTGCATTTTTAAGTTCCATTTTTATGTAATTTTTAGTGTGTGGTGGTCCCATATTTTTTAAAAATCATTTGATAGGTCAATTAGATTTATTTTGGTGCACTTTTGATGTTGGATAGTCAATTTTTTCTGATTTTGTGTTTTTGAGTTTTTCATGTTACATAACTAGGTCTAACCCTGGTATATTGCATCCTTTTGATCCTGAGATAGATAGGACTTTTCATTCCTTGCATAGGTCTCATAGGATTGATTCTACACTTGATGAGCATATAGGAAGTAGTTTACATCTTACTGTTTCTAGTGATTCTACACATAATAGTGATTCTGCATCTGAATTTTCTAATTCTGTGCATTCTGTCATTGATCAATCTTTTTATTCTAATTCTACTGAGAACATTGATATTATGGATGAAAAAACCTTGAAAGAGCTTGCTGCACCTAATGTTACATATCAGTTTTTATGCATTCAGTATCCTGATGTTGATGCTCCTTTTGAACTTAAATCTGGATTAATTCATTTACTGCCTAAGTTCAGTGGTCATGCATGTGAGGACCCTCATAAGCATCTTAAGGAGTTTCACATTGTGTGTTCGACCATGAAGCCTCAAGGCATTCCAGAAGATCATATTAAACTTCGAGCATTTCCTTTCTCCTTACACGATGCTGCTAAGGACTGGTTGTACTATTTGCATCCAAGTTCTGTCACTTGCTGGAATGATCTTAAGAGGCTATTTTTGGAAAAAAAAAATTTCCTGCATCAAGAGTTGCCTCAATCAGAAAAGAAATATGTGGCATTAGGCAATTGGACAGAGAAACATTATATGAATACTGGGAGAGGTTTAAGAATATGTGTGTAAGTTGTCCTCACCATCAGATCAATGACCAGTTACTCATCCAGTATTTTTATGAAGGTCTGCTTCCTATGGATAGGAGTATGGTTGATGCTGCTAGTGGAGGGACATTGGTAGACAAGACTCCTATGGCCGCAAGGAATCTGATTGAGAATATGACCATTAATTCCTAACAATTTGGCACTAGAAGTAACTCAGTGGTGTTGACTAGAGGTGTCCACGAAATTGAAGCTGCCTATTCTGAAGATCACAGGAAATTGGAAAACAAAATTGATGATCTTGCATCTTTGGTGCGATAACTGGCTGTGAATCAGCACCAGCAGCCTGCTGCAGTAGTTCCTGCCAGAGTTTATGGCATCTGTACTTCTACTAATCATCCCACAGATCCTTGTCCTACACTACAAGAGGGTGACACTGATGGTACCCCACAGGCCTATGCAGCAAACATCTATAACAGCAGGCCTCAGCAGCAGCAACCGAGTTATGATCTGTCCTCCAACAGATATAATTCAGGTTGGCGGAATCATCCCAATCTGAGGTGAGGGAATAACTCTACATCATCTGCCCCTACTCAATTTAGGCATCAGCAGCAGCAGCAGCTGCAGATTCCTTTCCAGTCTACTGTGGGATCTAGTAGACCATATCAGCCACCTTTCATGCTGCAGCAAAATATGCAGCAGCCTAGTGCAGTACCTCCTAAATCTGAGCCAACCTTGGAGCAATTGATGAAGCAAATGGCAGTCAACAACTTGCAGCTCCAACAGAGGACAGAAGCTACCATTCAGAATTTGGAGAACCAGGTTGGACAACTTGCTAGTTCGATGAACCAATTACAGTCACAAGATTCTGACAAGTTGCCTGTACAAACTGTGGTGAATCCAAGAAATGTGAGTGCCAACACTCTCAGATCTCGTAAGACTGTTGATGCACTAGATTGTAGGTTGCAACATGGATTAGATAAAGAGAGTAAGGAGCAGCAAGCCATACCAGAAATTCCATATGGCAGCAAAATAAAGAAAACAGATTCTATCCCCACTCCTAGTGTAGTTACTGATGAGCAGGAGCAATCCATCCCACTACCATTCCCTCAGAGGGTCATGCAGCTTAAGAAGACTTTTGAGACTGACACAGATAGGGAGATCTTGGAGACATTTAGGAAGGTTGAGGTGAACATTCCTCTTATTAAAGCAATTAAACAAATTCCAAGATATGTCAAGTTTCTTAAGGACTTGTGCACGCACAGAATGAGACTAAAGGGAAATGAGAAGATCAGTATGGGGAGAAATGTGTCTGCACTTATTCAGCCTACAATGCCCCAAAAATGCAAGGATCCAGGAATTTTTACTATTCCATGCATCATAGGCAATAGTAAATTCGAAAATGCCATGTTGGATTTAGGTGCTTCAATTAATGTGATGCCTATGTCTGTGTTTAACTCTCTTGCCCTTGGACCCTTACAGAATACATGAGTTATCATTCAGTTGGCAAACAGGAGTAATGCATACCCTACTGGACTCATTGAACATGTCCTTGTTAGAGTTAATGATTTGATCTTTCCTGCAGGCTTCTATATTTTGGATATGGATGGAGAATCTGAATCTAGCAAGGCTCCCATCATTCTTGGCAGACCTTTCCTCAAAACTGCCAGAACCAAGATTGATGTCCATGCAGACACTCTTTCCATGGAGTTTGGAGATAGTGTGGTTAGATTTAACATGGATGCCATGAAGCATCCCATGGAAGAACATTCTATTTTCCATATAGATTTATTGGCTGATGTAGTTGATGATAACCTGTCTGAGCTCTTTGCAGTTGATTTTCCATTCTTTTATGATTTTGTTGACACCTGCACATGTGCTACTTGTACTGGTTCAGAAATGTGCAGTGTTTGTACTGAAATTGTATCCTGTTTACATGATGATTTTGATACAGATTGTATGGGTTCTGAACAGTTAAATGGTGGTGCAACTATGAATTTAATGGATTTAGAATGCAATAAATTGATTACAGTAAGTACATATGAATCTGATCTTGTTGGATTACAGGTTGTAGACACAGTTCCTACCACCAAGATACTTCCATCTGTAGTTCAGCCACCTACACTGGAGCTTAAGCAACTTCCATAGCACCTTAAGTATGCATACTCAGAGGATGATAAGAAGCTGCCAGTAATCATTTCTACTAACCTCCATGCTGAGCAGGAGCAGAGGTTGTTGCAAATCCTGAAAAAGCATAAGAGAGCTATCAGATGGACCTTGGCTGACATTCCTGGCATTAGTCCTTCTATGTGCATGCACAGGATACTACTTGAAAATGAAGCTAAGCCAGTGAGACAACCACAGAGGCGACTCAACCCTTTGATCCTGGATGTGGTAAAGAAAGAGGTGACCAAGCTTTTGCAAGCTGGCATCATCTATCCTATATCAGATAGTGCTTGGGTGAGTCCAGTTCAAGTGGTTCCAAGGAAGTCAGGAATCACAGTAGTGAAGAATGATCGCGATGAGCTCATTCCTACTAGAGTGCAAAGTAGTTGGAGAGTTTGTATTGATTACAGGCGGCTCAACCAAGTGACCAGAAAGGATCATTTTCCTTTGCCCTTTATTGATCAAATGCTTGAGCGATTGGCTGGAAAATCTTACTACTGTTTTCTTGATGGCTTTTCTGGTTATTTCCAGATCCACATAGCACCAGAGGACCAGGAAAAGACCACATTCACCTGCCCCTTTGGCACTTTTGCCTACAGGAGGATGCCTTTCGGCCTATGCAATGCCCTTGGAACTTTCCAGCGATGCATGGTAAGTATCTTTACAGACTTTTTAGAGGATCACATTAAGGTGTTTATGGATGATTTCACTGTTTATGGTTCCTCCTTTGATGCCTGTTTGGACAGTTTGGATAGAGTTTTGCATCGGTGTATTGAGACTAACATTGTTCTTAATTATGAGAAGTGTCATTTTATGGTAGAACAGGGTATAGTCTTAGGCCATGTGATCTCTCGGAAGGGTATAGAGGTAGATTCTGCTAAAATTGATGTTATTTCCTAGTTACCTTACCCCTCTTGCGTGCGAGAGGTTCGTTCTTTTCTTGGCCATACAAGTTTTTATAGGAGGTTCATTAAAGATTTCAGCAAAAAGGCCCTTCCACTGTCTCACTTATTGCAGAAAGATATTGTTTTTGATTTTGATGACAGGTGCAGAGAGGCTTTTGATTGCCTCAAAAGAGCTTTGACCACCACTCCCATCATTCAGTCCCCCGAGTGGACACTCCCTTTTAAACTCATGTGTGATGCATCTAACTATGCAGTGGGAGTTGTCCTTGCCCAGAGAGTTGGCAGGCTGCCTCATGTCATCTCCTACCCTTCCAGGACTTTAGATGCTGCTCAGGCTAACTATACTACCACTGAGAAAGAGTTGCTTTCTATTGTATTTGTACTTGATAAGTTTAGATCATATTTGCTTGGCTCTAAAGTGGCTATCTTTACTGATCATGCAGCCTTAAAGTTCTTATTGAAGAAGGCAGATTCGAAGCCTAGGTTGATAAGATGGATGCTGCTTCTCCAGGAGTTTGATTTGGAGATTAGAGATAGGAGTGGCACAGAGAATTTGGTGGCGGATCATTTGAGCAGGATCGAAGGAGTTGTTGACCCTTCTCCTATCAGAGATGATTTTCCCGATGAGCAGCTCATGTAGCTACATGATACCCCACTTTTCCCTTGGTTTGCTGATTTAGTTAATTACTTGGTTGCATCTATTTTTCCCCCTCATGCATCTAGATCACAGAGAGCTAAGCTTAAGAGTGATACTAAATACTATGTGTGAGATGATCCATATTTGTGAAAATTTTGTAGTGACCAAGTGATTCGCAGATGCATACCTGACCATAAGATCCAGTCAGTTCTTCACTTCTGTCATGCCTCTCCAGTTGAAGGACACTTTGGACCACAGCGAACAGCTAGGAAGGTGCTGGATTCTAGATTCTACTGGCCTACCATCTTCAGAGATGCGCATCAGGCTTTCGCTACTTGTGAGCAGTGCTAGAGAGTAGGAGTGGCCATCGCTCGTAGGCAGGAGATGCCCCAGCAGCCTATTCTTTTTTGTGAGGTCTTTGATGTTTGGGGTATCAATTTTATGGGCCCTTTCCCTATTTCTTTTGGTTTTGCTCATATTATGCTTGCGGTTGATTATGTTTCTAAATGGGTGGAAGCCAAGGCCACCAAGACTAATGATGCTCGAGTTGTTGTGGATTTTGTCAGGTCTAACATATTTTGCAGGTTTGGAGTGCCTCGAGCTATCATTAGTGACTAGGGGACTCATTTTTGTAACCGGACTATGGAGGCATTGTTTCGGAAGTATGGGGTAGTGCATAGAGTGTCTACAGCATATCATCCCCAAACTAACGGGTAGGCCGAGCTTTCTAACCGAGAGATAAAGCAGATTTTGGAGAAGATGGTGCAGCAGAATAGGAAGGATTGAAGCCACCGGTTAGAAGATGCTCTTTGGGCTCATCGTACTACTTACAAGACGCCTATAGGGATGTCTCCCTTTAGGGTTGTCTTTGGTAAGGCATGTCACCTTCCGGTGGAGATAGAGCATCGTGCATACTAGGCTGTGAAGAGTTGTAACTTAGCATTTGACTAAGCAAGTTCAGAGAGGAAGCTTCAATTGCAACAACTTGAGGAACTTCGCTTGGAGGCTTATGAGAATTCCAGGATCTATAAGGAAAAGACTAAGCATTTCCATGATAAGATGATTTCAAGAAAGGAGTTCTCCATTGGCCAAAAAGTGCTTTTGTTCAACTCTCGCCTTAAACTCATGCCCGGTAAGCTCCATTCTAGATGGGATGATCCTTTTGTTGTCACTAGCATCTTTCTTTATGGTGCAATAGAGATTTTGAATGAAGCCACCAACAAGAGCTTCAAGGTTAATGGCCACCGTCTTAAGCCCTTTTCTGAGAGCCCCGTAAGCTTCGCACCTGTAGAGGAGCTCTCCTTGGCAAAGCCCACCTTTCCCCAAGTGCAAATCTTTCCACCTTGATGAGGGTGTTCTCTTCCCTTGCTCTTTTATTTCACTTGTCTAATTGTCTTTTGATTTGTGTTTCCATTGCGGACAATGTGTGATTTAAGTGTGGGGGAAGGAATTTTGCTGTTTCTTTTTTCTTTTTTCTATTTTTCTATTTTTCTGTTTTGCTATTTTCTTTGTTTTGCTGAATTTTTCTATTTTTGCATAATTTTCTGTTTCTACTATTTTCTATTTTTCGTTTTCGATGTTTTTCTCATTTTTTTCTCTCTCTGTCCTATAAATTTCTTTGTCATTAACATTCTACTATTGTTTTTGTTTTTTTGTTTTTGTCTTCTATTTTTGTTTTTTGTTTTTCGCTACTTCTATTTTCTATTTTTGTTTTCTGTTTCTAATTTTTTGTTTTGTTGTTTTCTGCATTTTCTGCTATTTTTGTTTTCTTTTTCGTGTTATTTTGTTGTTTTCATTTTTATTTCTGTTCTGATCAATTTTGCATGCTTTTCATTGAATTTCTTGGTTTGTACAGGTTGTGTGTAATTTCATCATTCTTACTTAGAGGTTTCATGACATGATATAAATATTTTTCTTGCATTTTTAGTTTAGCAAGCTGACATTGAGAATTAAATTGTTGCATCAATTGTGATAGGTTTGTCCTTGGTGAGATTTTGGACCTTATTCATGGATGGATTACATTATGCTATTTCCTCCCTTTCCTGTGTGTTTTCACTCATGATTGTTGGTGCTCTAGAACTTGACTTGATTCTTTTTGAAGCTTCTTGTTCACATGTATTTATTGAGATGATTGAGGCCTTCTTTCTTGATTAGCTACTTTGGCCAAATAGTCAACTTTGCATCATTTTCCTTTGATTACTCCCTTGAGCCTATTTGCCTATTCTTTGTCTTAGCTCTGTTCATTTTATGCCTTTGTGAAAAACCATGTTTTTACCTTACCTTAGGGAATGGGAGAGCATTGGTTCATTTCATTTGAGGAGCTCTTTTGCTTGTGGGCAATTAATAGTTCAAGTGTGGGGATTGTGCAAAGTGATGTGTAATATGCATGCAAGGTGAAAAAAAAATAGAAATAAAAAAATGAAAAAAAATGAAAAAAAAAGAGAACTAAAAATGAATGAATGAAAAATGGAATGGAAAATGAAGAGAAACAAAAGGAAAGGAATTTGTAAGAGAATGTGCATTACTTGTCATTTGAGTTCCTCCCCATTGCTCTTTTATTCTCTTGGGTGGGTGCTTAACTTGCCATATCCATATTGTTTCCTTCCCTTACCTTGGCCTCATTATAACCTTGAATAAAGTCCTTTTGATCTTTATTTGCATGTGTTTCAAGTGGTGAAAATTAGAGACTAGTCAAGCTTATGGTAGTACTTACTTTCATGGGTGATTTGAGTGTAAATACAATCTTAAACACTTGAGAGTTAGAGTATGCCTAGTGAGGATCTTATCACTTTTGGTTCATCATTTGATTCGATTTGTCTTCTTGCTTGCTTGAGATGTTGAGAGATATATTCATGATTTTCTTGACTCCTTGATACTTTGGATGTTTGAATCTTGATCACCACCTTGCATTCTTGCAATTCATTGAAAAGTATGTTGATCTTGTGTTCTTGTGATGAAACCCCTTTTGATTCAATTTTGAATTTTGTCCGGGAGTGCAAAAGTTCAAGTATGGGGAAATTTGATCAATCAATTTTGAAGCATTCATTATTGCTTTATATTTGGCCTAATTGATGATAATTGTATCTAATATTATGTTTGTGGGTGTGTTTTAGATGATTGGGCCTCTTTGAGCTTAGTTGTAAAAGCTTCATTAATTTTTGAAATTTAGCTCATATTGACCTTTTTGTCTTTTACAGACCATATCTTGGGCTACAAATGTCATATTTGGATGATCTTGGTATCTCCTGAAAGCTGAGACGAAGATACACAATTTTGCATCTAATGAAGTTTTTCTATTTCAGCTGGATTCAGGGTGAAATTGAGCCTCAAAGTTAGGATGTTGTTGCTGTCATAAAGCTTAGACCTTCCCTCACTGATTTAGGCTTAACTCTCTCAATTTAAGCCCAAGTAAGGCAAATTATATGTCTCTGAAAAGCTTATTTAGAGGGCTATAGTTTGGGCTAGGGGTACATTAGGAATTGCAAAAGAATTTTTAGTTACAAATAGGTTAAGGCAGAATATGAAAAGAACCTTTTAAATCTTTTTCAGTTTTACAGATTGAATCAAGAAACCTTTTCTCTCTTTTCATTTTCTCTATTTTCATTTTCTCTCTTCTCTGAAGGATCTGTATCTTTTCAATGGTGATTGCCATGGAAGGCTAAAGATCCAATCAATCCAAGAAATTTAATGATTGTGGTTAGAGTTTTGAGTTCTTTTGTCTAATTGTGATTTCTGATTGTGTTCTTCCCTCTTCTCCTTCTTCAATTGATTTATGATAATGTTTTCAAAATTGAAGATAGATTTGGATTGATTAATCTGAGTTTAATGGAGAATAGATCATCGATTAGTAATCTATGTTAATTCAAATTTGTGTTTAATTCAATCTTAATCAAGAATTACGATTGTGATTCTGTTTTAGTTAATTAAATTCTAGGTGATTATCTAGTTGAATTTGAATTAATAGAGGTAATTGCATAAAGAATTCTACTCTCTTTGAACTATGATTAACTCTGCCACTTGAACTGAAGACCTTGGATTGGTGTTTCCAGTTTTGAATTTATTCCTATTTACTATTGAATTTGTACTCTGTTACTTGATGAACAAAACCCCCTACCTATTGATAACTTCTAATATGCTTGAGAAATCCGAATTGATCCTTGGGAGATGACCTAGGTTATGCACTATGCTATATTCCATTTAAATTCTAGTCTATTTTGAGGCGAGTACGACATCGATCATCAAGTACATAAAACCCAAGGCTGGAGTGCCACAACATTGAAGAGTGGGTGCCTCAGGCGTCTGTGACCTAATTGCACGCGCGCCGCAGCGTGGCATGTTGGACGCCGCGGCGTGACCTTGTTTTATTCAGCCTATAAATATATCTGTACCGAATTTCTAGTAGAGTTTTCATCATTTTTGGAGAGCAGCTGCTGGTTTTAGGTTTTTAGACCTAGAGAAAGTGAAAGAGGCTAAGGTTGAAGGTCATCCTTCCTATGGAGGGTGAATCAAGCTTAAAGGACAAAATCTAATAAGCTTCCTTCCTTTCCCTTCTTCTTTTCTCTCTTTATTGATTCATGAACATGATTTATATGTTTGTATTTTCATGTTTCATGGCTAGCTAGACTGTATATAAGTTTTTCTTAGTAGTTTTCTATGGATACTAATGATTTTATAATCTTTGGAGTATATATTGAAGTTTAGTTATTTTCAAAATAATCTATGCTTAATACTTGCTATTGGTTAACTATCAATTGCATGATCCTAATATTTGTAAATGAACTAGACATAGGGATTTGTTGGTATGGATATGGTATGATTGATGTATGTTCGACGAGTTCAATTGGCTTGGATGAACTGATTCGTTAATAGGATAGAAATATACTTATTGGTCATGCATAATGTGAGACTGAGAATAAATCATTAATGAGTGGAGTTTGCACTGGTTCTCAAGGAAACTTAGTGAGCTGGGTAAATGAAACCAGGGTTGATTGACCTAGACATAGGCATTTGACTAAATCAGATTCTCAAACTAACTTAACAATTCGTTGATGTTGCTTGTAAGGATTGCATGTCATTAGTTGAAATAGGAGATGGAAAAGAATTACTTATTTCTAGTTATCTATTTATCTTAGATTTATTGCTTTTCAGTCTTTATATTCTTTTAAACATTCTTTTATAAATTCAATGTCTTTGGATAGCATTAATTAGACTATTGGTTAATACTTAGCTCTTATATGAAATATGTAATCCTCGTGGGAACGATATCTGACTCCTAGCGATACTACAAGTGCGACTTATGCACTTGCGGTAAGCAAAGAGCAAACACAAACCTATGAAAAGAAAACTCAAAGAAAGGGAAAAACTAGAGGGAAAGAGAAATCAAAACCCCTTTTTACAATGAATATGATCTTCAAGCCTTTAAGAATTGAATCATCTCTTTGAAGTCGTCCTCCAAAGCCTGCTGTCGCGAAAGTGCTCTCTCAGGATTAGGGATTTTTTGCATTGTTGTGAACCAAAAAGAGCTCTTTTGCTAAACTCATTTTTCCCCTTTTATAAAAAAGCTAACAGATTTTCATATCTGACTTGCATGATTTTTCTCACCCTTTAGATGACCGGGTTTGCCCTTGATCTCAATAGAGAAATTTTAAGATTTTCTGTTACTTTTTCAATGCCACAAACGGCGCATCGATCTAATCTCTGTAACTCAAGACATGACTCAATTAATGATGTATAGTCAGGATAGTACGGGAATCCGAATTTTGCTCCAAATCAAATTTCTTTGAGAATCCTTATCCAATCTCCACTCTAAGATTTTGTATCCAATTAGAACTCTAATTAGCATATAAGAATAAGATAAGAATCCTTCACATATTTATCTTTAAGAATTTCTTATTTTTGTACAAAATCTAATGATTTATCTTAAAAATTCAAATATGACTAGGTGAAGAGATAATTATTTAAAAATAAATAAAAATTAATTAAAAATCCTAATAAATAAATTCAAAAGATGAGTGTATTTAACACTCATCACTTGTGTATTATCTGTTCTTTAAATGCAAAAAGCTTTTGAATGAATGGAAATCTCCACTTAATTAATAATTTTTATAGAGTTAGTTTTTAACAAATTCAACATATATTGGGGTAATTCGATTATCTGCATATATATGAGACATATCTAATGAGAGGAGTTTTTATTGTAAAAGGGTGAGAGGAGTAAATCTTGACCATACAACCATACATGGATGGTCAAGATTAAAAGTTACTTAAAGGTCGTGTGACCACTTAAAAAAGTCACATGCATTTATCTTCTAATCTTGACTATTCATGAAAGATCCAATGGTCAAGATTCACTCCTCTCACCTCTCACAATAAACACTTCTCTCACCATATACACTCCCTATATATATATATATAGGGGACATATTTAGTGAGAGGAAGTTTTATTATGAGAGGGTGAGAGGAATAAATCTTGATCATACAATCATACATAGATGGTTAAGATTAAAAGTTACTTGAAGGTCATGTGACCACTTAAAAATGTCGTATGCATTTATATTCTAATATTGACCATTCATATAAAATTTAATGGTCAAAATTCGCTTTTCTCATCTCTCACAATAAACACTTCTCTCACCTGATACACATCCTCTCTCTCTATCTCTCTCTATATATATATATATATTAATGTGGGTGCTGAATGTGTGAGTATATATGGCATTACTCAATGAGAATAAGGACACCATCCAAATCCATGGTCTTTTGCATACATAATTCAATGTATACAGCCCTGTTAATTATTGCATTTTTTTATGCATATATTCAAAATCCAATAAGATTGAATTGAATGCTACTGAAATAACAGAATTGTGGTCCATGTTTCCTCTGTATAGTATGACTTAGAACTTCATGTGCTTAATATGGGGGAAATATATAGAAAATTGATGTGTTACTGAATGCAGAATGTTATATATATTAAAAATTGTCATAATCTTGAAGAGCTAAACACTTGTACTTTGAGGCTTTATTCAAATAGGACTCCATCAAACTCCAAAGCCAAAAAGCAATAATGTTAATAAATTAAGCTTTCTTGGTAGTTTCACATGGACAAGAAAACTAACGAGATACTGTGAGAGGGAAAGAATATATAGGCATGCACTCCTTTATTTCCCATTGAGTTGGTTAACCATCATTTGATATATAACATAGCAAATAAAATTCTTTAAAAAAAATTAATACGACTTTTGTAGGATTCCATGTTATATGGATCGAATGTGATCCATATATTTTGATTCAAAGAACTTGGCATGATGAACAACTATGATCCAATTTGCAAAACCGGCATGTACGGATTGGGGGTGGTGGCTTTGTAGCTGTCGAGTAAGATCTCTGGTCCAGCATATTGGGGTGGCGATGAAGGTGGGATAAGGGTGGACGACAGAAGTGGTGGAGAATTTTTGTGTGAAAAAAAAAATTAACCAGTTATTGCTGGTAAAAAAAATTGGTGCATTTATGCACCAAAACTGTAATGGTGCATATTAGCTTTCTCCCTAATCTGGTCCCAGTTTCAAAGAACACAATATCAAACACATATTTATATAATTCACTTAAAAAAAATGTAATCATATCAAGTTCGTTACTCACCATTATATTAGTTGTGACATTGTAATATAATAAAGTTATGGTACGTTGGGTGAAAAAAAAAATATAGTTATGGTATGAGACCGAACTCAAATCTTGGATATGTTTATTTTTGTCCTTTCATTTATACTTTTTTATGTGGTGATCTGGCTCGGAATGAGACTGTGTGGCTAACGAAGAGAGAGAGAGAGAGAGCTGATCAGTAAGATTGATGTGAATTTAATTTTAAATTCAAGCTGTATATTAATAGTTTAGTTGAAAAGCCAATTTTCTTAATTATTTTATTTTAAACTAAGATATTCATAATAGAGGTTGAACAGCTGCATTGTCTTGAATGAAATTGTTAGGGTTAGGTAGCAAACCTTGAAACGCGTATAACATAGAATACAACTGCTGATCCATTGATAACAAAAAGAGAAATTCAATAACTGTATCAATATCAGCACTAAATAATACTTTACTTTTAAACTGATGAGGTATATATAAATTCACAAAGAAATGGAAATTGTTATGGTACCTATAAGATATCATACTTTGAGGTGAATTGTAAAAAGTTTATTAGTTGTTAGTTTTATTATAAATATTTGATATTTTTGTTAAAGGTAATTAATAAACTAAATAATTGACAATTCATTTTAAGTAGTAATACTCTTGAAATAAGATAGGATCAGAAAATGTTGGTGGCCTTGGATTATGTCACTCCGGGAGCATGAACTGTGCCTACATGATGAAGCTAGACAGGGGCCTCATTCATCGTAGAGATGCCCTATGGGTTAAGGTGGTGCTGTCAAAATATGTGCGTGGGGAGGATCTTATTCCCTCTGTGTGGAAAAAATGTAATGCGTCAAAGGTGTGGCAGAGTACCGCTAAGACGTGGACTGGGTTTCAGAATAGTTTAATCTGGAGAATAAATAATGGTAGGTTGGCGAATTTCTGGTCAGATCGTTGGTTACCAGGGGTTCACAAGTTATTAGACTTTGCTGTTAAACCTGTGGAAGAACTACCTCAAGGAAACAGTCGCTGACTTTTGTATTTATTCTGGGGTCTGGAACTGAGGAAAACTTGCTGATAATTTCCTCCCGGATTTTGTGGAGGCTATGAAGCACGAGTTCTTCATAATGTCTACCGTATCTGTGTCGGATACGTAATCATATCCATATCAGATATTCAGATACTTGATAAATGTTAATTTAAACTTTTAACAAAAGTCGTATTCCCATATCATATACATATCATATCTGATATTTGTACCTGTATCCGTGCATTATAGTGTGGAGGTCATTGACACTTTTAAGCCGCCAAATTGGAATGTTCCAGATGTATTGCTTGGTTGCCTACCAAAGATGTTAATTTCTCCATTAAATCAGCTTATGCAGCTCATGCGAATTGTGACTTAGATGCTTTACTTACGAACATGATGAGGGTTTGTCGCCATCTTACCCAAGACGCCTCATGTCTTGCCTATGGCCATGAGATGGAAACCATGTTGAATTAAATATATATCTCATGTGATGGCTATGTGACTTATTTTATTAGTTTAATAAATAATTAAATTAAGTTAATGAATTAAATTCTTATTGAATAAAAGGGAATGACAGTTTTGTAATTATAGTAACTATCAATTGATGGAAGTTAACAACATTTAAAAAATAGTATTTTACATAAAACTCAAGGTCTTGTTTCTGGTTATAGGAGTTTTATTCTTCTCTCATCATCATTAAAGTAAAAGAAGAAAGTAAAGAAATACAAAAGAATAGAAAGTGAATATTTGAGATCTCTCTAACATTCTTATAATACAGTTCGTTCTTTATTCATGGATAAAGGTTAGTGTTTTCATACATTCTTTTAATCAAAATTGATGTGCAAAGGCATCACTGTAGGGAGAAAAGTCCCAACTAGGTTGGCACCTCAAATCCTACCCATCATCTGCAACATACCAAAAGTTTATTAAAAATAATAAAAAGAAAACAAAGACAAGGGGGGACCAAACCAAAACCCATGAAAAATAAAAAGAATAATTTAAATTTATAAAAGGGGCAGACCTAATCTATTACGATTAAAGTCTTCAAAGAGAAACCTTGGAGGCAAATCCCACCAAGTAAAACAATGACTATTAATGCCAAAATTTGCTAACTTATCTGCACAAGAATTTCCTTCTCTGAAAATATGAGATACTTGAAATTGCATTTGCCTTGTCAAAAACAAACAATTCCTCCACCTATTTCTGAGCATCCAACAAACTAAATCAAGAGACTTGAATGCAGCTATGACAAGCACGAAATCACATTCCAACTAGAACTTTTGCCAACCTTTTTGGAAAGAAAGTTCAATACACTTCATGGCAGCTTGAAGTTCAGCATGAAAAGATGATACACCAATGTAGTCTGCAAAGCAACCAACGATTGCACCACTAGAATCTCTAAAAATCCCACCACAAGCCGATTGTCCAGGATTACGTCTAGTATTTTCATACATTCTTGTTTGTGAGAATTATAAATTCTGAGACTTTATATTTTAATTAGTTTTCTATATAAATTTTTTTAGGAAAACTACAATTTACATGTGTGATCAGAGCAATGTTATAAAATTTATGATTCTCCATTGATGATAGTTGGTTTTTTTACAATTTGCATGAACCCTAATTGAGAAAATTGGAGGTCTTTGATTATGTTATTCTGTTGCAATTAGCGAGTTAATTTTATGATACATTATTAATTATAATAGTGATCTATCAATCCTAATTGTATGTTGATCAAAACTTTGTTTCTGCTACACATCATGTCTCCGCACTTTGTCTGATATGTAGTATTTAAAGAATTTAAAGAATATGCATATCACGTGTATGCACATCACATATTTGATTATTTTCGTAAATCAACGAAAATTCAACGACTTTAAGTTTTATTATATTATATGATTGTTTGCAATACTGTTTTGTAAATCGATGACTTCAAGTTCATAATTAAGCATAACCAAGTCAGTATTCCCAGGGACAAGAAAATTAGAAAAATTGGAGACGTGATCTCACAGGTTCATCATCAAATATGCAGTTTTGATTTTTATGCATAATGCTATCAATTCGAGATGATATTATGTGAGATTTGTTAATCACCAAAGAGATCAAATCTTTAAGTTAGTTTAATTTCGAATTGTATGAAAGTTATTTTTTCAATTACTTAAAGAATGGATGCTACGAATGACATGATGACTATTTGTGGATAGATAAATTGAATTTTATTGTTATAAGGCATTTATGGATTACCCAAATGTTGATTAGCTGCTCTTATAATAAAAAGACATGATTATTGATAGTATAAGTGCACTATTAGTTTTATTTATATATCCAAAGATAATAAACATTTCTAGTTAGTGCATATATCATTACCAAATAATGTTAAATTTGTTAGCATCATTATGTTTGTTATTGTATGTTGATGTATCACCCAAAGGAGAATATTGATATACATTGAATGCTTAAGTGATTTGTTGTCTGAAGTTGTATAGTAAGTTAATTTATGACTCAAAGTATTAATGTTAGACATGTGATCATTGCAGTATCTATCCTCATTTCTTGAAATTCGCTTCCTTCATCTGTTTCAGTCTTTAATGAGTTGAACTTCTTTGATTGAAATGAACAAGTCCAATTTCACCTTGGTGTAATGGATCTTGATTTGACACTCCAAGTTAAGAGGCTTGTTGTTATTACTACTGGTAGTAACAATGAAGAGAAAGCCCACTATAAGGCTTGTGAAAGGTCAAACAGACTGAGTCTGATGTTTATGTGAATGAACATAGCAAATAACATCAAGTCGGCTCTTCCCAAAACTAAAAGAGCTAAAGAATTCATGAGTTTTATGGAAGAGCGATCCCAAACTACTGACAAGTTTCTTGTTGTGACATTAATGGTTACTTTAACCACCATGAAATTTAATGGTTCTCGTACTATGTATGAGTATATCATTGAAATGACAAACATTACAGCAAGACTTAAGTCTTTGTGAATGAAAGTAAATGAGAATTTCTGTAACATCCTAACACAGATATCTAGATATATCCTAAATAAATAAAGATATATAAAGATAACTGGTACTAGAGTCGTCACTTCTACATAACTAACTAATACATATATTCATAATCACAATTGAATAATTATAGAAAGCCTTGAGAGAATGCGAAAAAACTTAAACTCATACACATATATACAACACTTGCCTTAAAAGGGCATATTGTAATACATGCAACTTAAAACATACAAAGCAAATATAAACTTATACATAAGCTTTGTCTACTAAAACATATAAAAACTATACTAGTCTTCATGCTTCATCTTCTTTCCCTTAGCAGGGTCTTTACTTGGATTTATATGAAAGAACAACTAGAGTGAGAATTACAATTCTTAGTAAAAGCAATTCCAAAACCAGCTAGTCATAACATTGTATAACAAATATAACAATTGCTATAACTATTAATATAGGAGTTTCCTCTACTAATTCTTATAATTGCATACTACCTGTATAGTGTGATCTAAACTGATAGCCTACATTTAGACATAAACAACTGCCCATACAATTTTAAATACTAACAGCAACAAACAATGCATATACAACTGTCTGTAAATGTAATGAGTATGATATGTAGTATGATTATGCCTAAGAAGATCCTAAAGATATGTTTGTGCAATGTTTTGTTTTGAAATACATGTAGGGGATTATTTTTAAAACCAAGAAAATCATTAGGAACTAATTTAGTATATTATCCCGTGGTGAATAAAGGTATCTGCTCACATCACACATATCCTGACACGCTGAGAAGTTCAATCTAAGTCCTGATTCTGAAAAACCTTATGGACCCCTAATTACCTCCTTTGGCCTTGACACTAACAAAATATCAGTGTTATGTCCTTCCTTATATGAGTCTATCAGACACCCTTCAATCCCTCTTGGCCTTCTTGAATGCTGTCAAAGGATACTCACTAAGATCAATACTACTAGACCATTTTCATTTGCATTCATACATACTTATATCTATACATCACCTCATCACTCATAACTCTTAAGTAAATCCTATTTAGCACTTTGTTGCTGAGATGTTAGATACTCACCTATGCTAAATCGTTACTCTTAGTTGCACTAAAGTTCTCATAACTTTCACATACAAACTAGATTAATTAACTAGTGTGCGAAAAGCATAGTGTTATGTTTACCTCTTACATAAACACTACTTTAACATTCCTATAGACTCAACTCATCCTAGTGAAAGAGCCTATCATATCTAATGCCTCATTCAACTTTGCTTAAGGAAATAAATGAGCATTTCTCTAGAACTTTGCATACTTAATGAATATAACAAGTTTACAAGTCAACATTTATCTTCTTGTGTATTCTACAATGCACAAGGTCCCGTTTAACTAGAGACTTAGTACATAACATTCTTTCTTTGGAACTAAATACACAACCTTATGTCCACTTAAGTGAATCTAACTCAAAGTAGTTTATACTTACAACTCTTTGTTGCTTAAGGTTCTAGGTACCTTCCCAAGGTAATCCACTACTATTGGATATCCTAAGGCTCATACCTTCCTTATCCTTACTAGAGTGAATCCTACTATCCATTATAGTATACCCATCTCCATTGTACCATTTCATCACATCTTGACTGATATCTAATACAACACTAGGTTGCCTAAGGTGCTATGTCCTTACTTGGGACAATCCTTCACTTTTGGATACTTAAAGCCTAAGCTTTCTCATTCCTTCTTGATGATAATTTCCCTCTTAAAAAATATCCTCATTTGTGCCTTAACACACTTTAAGAAACATCTACTAATGATCCCATCTAGTCTATAGCTTCAAAATATCAAAAATGACATTTTTGAAGATTCTGCCCTAAAACATGGGGCATGTCTAAAAACACGGGTCATGTCTGAAAACACCCCTTTCCTCCCGTGTTTTGCTCTGTGAGCACTGTTTCAAGAATTAGGTCAGGCATAAAGGGACACGATCCCCCCTGGTGTTTTAGAACACGGGTCATGCCTCTAAACTAGACACTCTACAGCTCACTCTACAGAATCGTGGCACTGTTCCATGATTCAAATCTTACTTCCAATCATCTAAAAATTGGTTTCTTGGTGATTTCAACACCCATCCATGCCCCTAAACTTGTTATAACTTAATTAGAACTTATGGATTCTTAGAGGCAAAGATTTAGGTCCAAATCGCATAACTCCAACCATTGTCTAATTCTTAAATCTATGGTTCCTAATGGTTGATCTTGAGCCATAAATGGACATCTTAGGTTTACTAAGTTTAAACTATCCTAACCTAGTCTTTGGAATCAAGAACCAAGTCAAGAAAATAGATTTGGCTCTCCAAACCCCTATTTCTATTCAAAACCTCTAACCTCATTCAATAAAAATCAAAGAGGAGAAAGATGAATAAAAACCATTTACCTCATGAAGAAGATGAAGATCTTGTAGCTTAATCTTCTTGCTCTTGCTCTTCCTCTCCTCCTTCTCCTTCTTCCTTTCTTCCATTTTCTCTCTTCTCTTCCTTCGTTTCTTCTTATCTGTTTTTCTTTTCTTTCTTTTGCAACTTCTACTGCTTATACATGAGAGTGAGAGTGAGAGAAATGAGAGAATGATCATAATGTCTCTTAGGTTATTTTACTGAAACTTCCTTATCTGCTAAAGAACACTTGAATAATGTTAATTCAAGTTTTTTAGCTTCCAACAACTTTAGAATAAATCATAAGATTCATCTAAATCATTATTTCACCATTTTCATGATTTTTCATATCTGCTGGTAGCAATCCGATATTAAATGCACAACCAATATGCCTAAAAATGCCAAACCAACTCAGATTCTCTTGAAACTTTAACTGCATCTTACTTAGCTTGTTTGTGACCTAGAAACAAACTCTCTATGTTTATTTCTCTCAACTTAACCTTATAAGCCATTATAGCTACTTTTCAACTTTTGTGTTACAACTAAGTGCCTAAACGAATTCAAATTATCACAAAACTTCACAGGTATGTTAAGCAAGTTATATGCTACTTTTTCAACACATAATCAAGTCTAACATGTTACTAAGGGCATTACAATTTCCATGTGCAGTTCATTCTGAACTCATTACCGTATGAGTATAGTCCATTCCAAATGAACTATAATAGCATGAAAGATAAATGGAATATGTATGAATTATACAATATATTAGTTCAAGAGGAAACCAAACTTAATAATCAAGGAAATCACTCTATCCATTATGTGAACCATTAAGGATTTGGAAAGAAAGCTAAAAAGAAACATGGAAAGGGGAAAAGACCATTAAAGATTGAAGAGTCCTCTGTCAAAATCCAGAAGAAAGAGTCAAACAATAATAGATGTCATTTCTGTGGGAAATCCAAACATTTCCAAAAGGATTACCTAAGGTGTAAAGCTTGGTTCGAAAAGAAAAGTAAGCTTAATGCTTATGTATGTTTTGAATCAAATTTAACTGAAGTTCCTCATAATACTGTGTGGATTGATTCTGGATATACAACTCATGTTTGTAATACGATACAATGATTCCTTACCAGCCAAACCATAAACCCAAATGAGAAGTTCGTCTTCATAGGGAATAGAGTAAAGGTTCTAATGAAAGGTATCTGGACTTATCATTTAATCCTAGACATTGGACATCATTTAGATTTATTTAAAAAATTTTATGTACCTATTATTTCTAAGAATTTAGTTTCTTTGTCTAAACTTGATGTTTAGGATACTCTTTTAGGTTTGGTAATGGGTGTTTTAGTTTGTATAACCATACCTATATGATTGATTCTGGTATACTTTGTGATAGTTTATATAAATTGAATCTTGATAATGTATATGCTAAAAGTCTTATGACCTTGCATCATAATGTTAGCACTAAACATAGTTTAGTGAATGAACGTTCTGCTTATTTGTGGCATAAACGTTTGGATCACATTTCCAAAGAAAGAATGGAAAGGTTGGTAAAGAAATGACATCCTTCCATATTTAGATTTCATTGACCATAATGTTTGTGTGGATTGCATTAAGGGAAAATAAACAAACATACAAAGAAATGTGTCACGAGAAGCACTTAGCTTCTTGAAATTGTACACATTGATATATGTGGACCATTTGATGTCAATTCTTTCGATAAAAAAAAGTACTTTTATCACCTTTATTGACTATTATTCACGTTACGAATATGTCTGTTTGCTGCATGAGAAATCTCAATCAGTAAATGCCTTATAAATCTATGTAAATGAAGTTGAAAAGCAATTAGATAGAAAGGTGAAAATCATAAGGTCGGATAGAGGTGATGAGTATTATGGAAGATTTGATGAAACTAGACAACACTCTGGTCCATTTGCTAAGTTCTTAGAAAAGTGTGGCATACGTGCTCAATACACAATGCCAGGTACACCACAACAACATAGTGTATTAGAAAAGCGTAAATGAACCTTAATAGATATGGTTAGGAGCATGTTAAGTAACATATCTTTACCTTTATCATTATGGATGTAAGCTTTTAAAAACTATCGTGTATTTGTTGAACAGGGTTCCTAGTAAGGCAGTTTCAAAGACACCTTTTGAAATGTGGACAAGTAGGTAACCCAGTTTAAGGCACTTGCATGTTTAAGGATACTAGGCAGAAATAAGAATCTATAATCCACATGAAAAGAAACTGGATGCAAGAACAATCAGTGAATATTTTATTAGATATCTAGAAAAGTCTAAAGGATATATATTTTATTATCCTACCCATAGTACATGAATTGTTGAAACTAGAAATATCTGATTCATTGAGAATGGTGAGACCAATGGAAGTGAAGCTTCATGAAATGTGGAGATTAAGAAAGTTAGAGTACAAGATCCTTTGACTTGCGCTCCTACTTATGAAATTGTTGTTCTCATAACAATAAAAAAGAACAACAAATTAATGATCCCGATGTTAACAATGAACCTATAGTAGAACAATTACAAGAAATAACATTAAAAAGATCCCAAAGAGAAAGGAGATCTACTATTCCTAATGACTATGTGGTGTATCTACAAGAGTCAAAAAATGACTTGGGAATTAATGACAATGATTCAGTTTCATTTTCGTAAGCCATTAATAGTGATAATGCTGATAAATGGTTAGATGCCATGAAAGATGAGCTTAAATCAATGGAACATAATGGAGTATGGGACCTAGTGGAATTACCTGAAGGGTGCAAGAGAATTAGGTGTAAATGGGTCTTTAAGACTAAGCATGACACTCATGACAACCTTAAGTGCTACAAGGCTCTTCTTGTTGCCAAAAGTTTTACTCAAAAAGATGACATTGACTATAAGAAAACATTCTCACTAGTTTTTAAGAAAGATTCTTTCAGAATTATCATGACATTAGTAGTTCATTATGATCTAGAGCTACATCAAATGAATGTGAAAATTGCCTTTCTAAATGAAAATTTAGAGGAAGATATTTATATGTCCTTCCAATTTTTTTGGGAAGTGGCCTTGGGAGATTCTCATTTTATTTTCCTTGTCGAATGATGTAATTTGTTCCTTTTGATTAATTAATAGCTATCTTTTGGCAAAAAAAAATTATTTTGGGCTTATTTTCATTAATGAGAAATTGAAACTTATGAAAATAAGGCTTTTTGAAGGCTAAAAAATAGATTAAGCAATAGATGTTTTTATAATAATCTCTAACTTAATTAATCTTAGGTTGTGTTTGGATAGGAAATTCCAAAATTCAAGAAATTTAAATGACACAAATTTAATTGAAGCAATTGAAATTGATTCATTTGCAAAATTTTACATTTGGATTATTAAACACAATTGGTGGCATTCTACATAACTGGAACAAACCAAGTGAAGTAAGAGTCTAGATGTAGGACACACTCAGGAGATCATGGAGCTTACTTTTTGACTTCCTCTTCGCAGTGCAAGTCACATCCACATCGTTGCTGCTTTGAGTAGTGACACTGCTAGACTTGCACTCAGAGGTGCTGGTGAAGGAGGTGGTCGTCAGTATATGGTCGTAGAGTTGAATTCCCTGATAATCGCAGTCCAGTTAAGGGAAATAAGGTACACGTAAGCGGTGGTGCGTGAGGGGTGAGGTACTAGTCACCATTGACTCTATTGTCACACATAGCTCTAAAGGATTCAATTGATCGTGTATGAGTTGTCATTCCAAGGGTCAATGAACTGGACCCATTAAAGGGTTGGTTAGGAGAAGAAAGGATTTCAAAAATCCCATTTATTTAGATGTCAATTTAAATCCTTGCTATAAAATTACCAAATTGAAATTTTCAAGAATTTTGAGACTTTTTTATCCTACATTCAAACAAAGTATTTTAGATGGTAGTATTTTAAACCCTTAAAAATTATTTCTCTTTGTTGAAATGCTTTATCCAAACACAATTAATGAATTGTCACCTTTGTATTCTTGTATAAAGCACTTATGGAAGTGTCTTTTCAAACATTATTTAAAATAATAGAAAAGTTTATTTAACAAGCTCAACTTAAATAAGTACTTATTTAAGCTATTAATTTAATTGGGTAGCACCATATTATAGGCCACGTTTAGATAAGCTTATTTTCAACTTATTTAGGCTTGTCTATTACACTAATTAACTTATGAAGTATTTTAGTTAGATGAGTTTAACCCTACTTGTATAAACTTATTAAAATAATTCTTAAAGCTTAGATAAGTTATTTTTGGCTCATAAGCTTTTATGAAAGCTAAAATTAGTTGAGGTTGTAGCTATTTTGATAACATTATTTATTGATTTAACATTGATACTAAGATGAATGAAGCGCTTTTCAAAATGTTTATCCAAACACTATTCAAGTTATTTTAAATTGCACTTATGTTAATCTACCCAAAAACAAAAATTCCATTTACATTTTTTTGGGTAAATACACTCATGATAGTTTAGCTTATTTAACAAAATCCCTTGAATAAATGCTTGTTAATTATTTATACAAACCATAGCATATGATTACATATTTGTTAATCCTATATAAATAGGGCAAAAAGTCAAATTATGAAAGTGAGGTTTTATATAATTACAAATCATCATCTAATAAAGGGGATTTTCACTAGACCCAGGGAAAGACCCACCATTGAGTTGGTCCTGAGGAATGCCCAGAGGGTGCCCCACGCGGAGGGGCAGGGAGATGGGAAAGGGGCGAAGTGTATTGTACAAGTATACACATGTCGGTTTGGTTTGGTTTGATTCAGTTTTAGGGGAAAAAAATCTAAACTAACCAAAATCAATTGCTTCGGTTTAGTTCAAATACAACTCTTTTTCTTAGCCAAACCCGAACCAAAGCAATTGAACAACAACAGGTTAGTTCAGTTCAATTGGTCATTTGTGTATTTTTTTTTAATGCCTATATACAATTTACAAAAATTACTATTCCTAAGCCGAAAAATGCATAAAAAATCCTATGAAAAAATAAAATAAATGTTGAAAACCATAATTTGGTAATGTAGTTACTTAGTTTTAATTTTTGAAAAGTTGCATTACCTAAAGTCATAGCCAATGAAGAATGCCTCCGTCGCCTCGCTGGTGGATAGTGGATTCGTGTTGCAAGAACATTTTGGTTGAGGAGCAACATCTTGCTTGAAGGAGCATCGAGCTGTTGAAGCTTAAAGAACTGGTTGAGGAACGTCACATCATCATCAAAGGAACATTGCCGAAGTCGATGGGTCAAGGTGAGGGTGGTGACCGATGAGTGACACTAGGGTTAGGGTAGGAGGGGGTTGTTGGGAATTGGGGGTCGAAAATGGAAAGTGAAACTGTGAAAATGGAAATCTCATACATTCTTTCTTGGTCTCAAAATGTAGCATCTAATGATGTATAATATATATATATATATATATATATATATATATAATATATATATATATATACAAGCATCAGGTCGGGTTAGTCGGATCTCGGGTTCCAAATCATGGAACCCAAGAACTGAATGACTAATGTTCAGTTTTAATCGAGTTTTAACCTATTAGACCCAATCAACCAATTGGTTTGATTCAGTTTTTTGGATTCGTCGAGTCAAACCAAACTGGTGAGCACCCCTAGTGTATTGTGGGAATTCAAGTCCTATGCTCTCCATGCATATCTCACATCTCTACTAAAGGATATTGCTAATAATGAAATCAGTATAAACTTTTCAAATAAAGTATTTCAATCTTTGTTAGCTGAACCAACATATGATTTTATTATCATAGAAAAGTGTTGTAAAAGGATTTTAACTTTATTGTAGTAAACAATTAAGAACCTTAACTTTATTTTGATAACCAATTAGGAAAATATTAGATAGCCTAAAACTTTTTACTAGAGTATTTGTCAAAATGAGTTAACATTGTTATTGACTTTTGTCATAAATAGATAAGTGATCCCAACCACTAAGGTTAGAAGTGAGTTGAACCAAATCAGGCCTGACTCAAGCTCAACTCTGTAACATCCCTAAAAATATTAATAATAATAAATACATTCATGTAATAATATTAATAACAAGTACAAAATATAGGATAACTTTGTATTATAAAATAAACCTAAAAAATAAATATGCAATGTTTTAGATGAAGTTCTTCGAATAAGAGTTTATTCTATTTGAATAAATAGATGACTGTGAACATATATACATCATAATAGAATGAATTATTCGAATAACAATCTTATTATTCAAATAAATAACCAATGTTAGTACTTGTGAGGCAGACATTTATTTGAATAGATGGATTCTTATTCGAATAAAAAGCTAAAAAAATATGAAAAGGAAAATCGCGTTACACTGAAAACAAAATGAATTATTCGAATAGGCATGTCATTATTCGAATAAGGTAGCAAATATCAAAGAACATGGAAAACATGTTGCATGTTTCGTTCAGTTCCTTTTGGTTCTTTAATCTAGTTATGTTGGAACTAGATGGTGAAGAAAGAATTAATGAAAGAAGCATGGTAAGATTAGCACAAAACAGGTGGCAAGAGGAGAGACTCTTGGAAGACTTGGAATTTTGAAACAATGATTACAAGAGACATGTCAAAATAGGAACTCTTGAAACCATGAAAATTCTGGAAATAATGATTACAATGAACAAGTGTCAAGATTGGATTTGAAAGCAATGATTATCAAAAGACATAGGTGGCACAAAGATGGACGTTGCATGAGATAATTCTGGAATAGGAAGTGATGAACCATAGCTAAGAGGGAGACAAGTGTTCGATATTAATAATAAGTGAAATAAGCTTGTGATGTAAGTAGAAACATGTGACAAATCAGGGATGAAATGAGATAAGAATTAATGATTAAGGAGGAAGATTTTGAAGAAGGCTTAATATCCTTATGACACCTAGCACTCTTCATATGCAAAGAAGCTCAAATTTAGCCCTATAAATACCACATCATCCTCTCATTCTCGTCACAACACACTCACCCAAACACACAAACACTCAAGCTCTGTTTTCAACAACTCAATTCTTCCATCTTCACTCACTCCTTTACTTGATTCAAATTCTGTAAAAGTAGGAAATAGCAAAAACACCACTCTTTCTTTTTTATTTCTTCCAACCATACCTCTCAGTCTATTCTTTTGCCTCCATTTTATATTCTCTATTTAGCTTGAAAGAAAGAATGACAATAAATGATTTTTTCTAGTTTCTGCAACATGATTTTAAATGATTTATTCTAATAAACATTAGCTTATTCGAATAAACCTTATAAAAAAACACTTCAAATGCTATTTTCTAAATGATTTATTCGAATAAATTTTCCTTATTCGAATAAAATATGACAAAAAGCTTAAAAATTGAGATTTTAGTGGATTTATTTGAATAACCTTTTGTTTACTCAAATAACATTTTCCTTATTCGACTAAACCTCCTACAAGAAGCTAATTTTGAACACGAATCATTTTCTTTATCAACTTTTTATCATACTTTATTCTTTTAAATTCTTTATCATTTAAAGTCTTATAAATTATTATTCTAAATGATGAGCAAGAGTAATTTTTGAACTCTTTAATAATGTCCCTATTATAATGATGTTTATTCTTGATATAAGTTATTTTATAAAGAAAATATTTTTTTTAAAAAGTCATTCTATGGATAAAAATGAATCATTGTGCATAGATGTATCATGGCCATGATTAGCAATTATTGGGAAACGCCCTAATTAGAGATTATTGTGGTCATGATCACAGGACATTGGGGGACGCCTCTTTGTCAAGAAATTGTTGAGGATTTCTTAATTAGAGATTATTATTATTATGATCATGATTATATATTATTGGGGGACGCCTTGATTAAAGATTATTGTAGTCATATTCTAGAGGACTTTGAGGGATACCTCATTGTCATAAGAGAAGTATGCACATTTGGTTGAGAGTATTGAAATGAGATGATGATTTAAAAAGAGATGATGAAGAAGAAGAGATAATGAAAAGAAATTTTTTTGAGTGATATTCAATTACTTTTTTTTAGTATGAATTTATTTATTACAAATAATATTGCTGCTACATTTTTATGAAGTTACTTATACTATTTTTATGAATTATTTATTTATTTCTTTTGTTACTGAGAATTTTCTTTTGATACTGAGAATTTACTGGTATAAAATTTTGGACTCTTTGATATATTAAATGATGATGATGAGAGAATAATGAAAAGATTATTTTGAGTAACAATAAGAAAAGAATTTTCAGTTACATATTTTGTTATTTATTATGAATTACGTACTCTTTTATTTATGGAATTAATTATTCTATCTTTTGAGTTATTTATTTAATCTTCTGGTATAATTTTATGTTGGACTCTTTGATATGGTTTAAGAAGGAAAGAATTGTAAAGAGTGGTAAACTGTTTTCCGTGCTAGTGACAACTGAAATATCATTAGTTTAAACTTATTATTATTTTTACTTTTTTCTATTGAGATTTTTATGTCACTTATTTTGGTGTGATATTTCAGATAATGCTAACTGTTAGAGTTCTGATAGATTTTCACGTTAAGCAAGTATATAGGCTGGAGCTTTGAGATTATGTTTTCATAGTTACTTTGACAAATCTTTTTTCTGATAATTCTACTCTTTGATGAGTAGTTACAAAAGAAAAATAACATTTGTAAATATGTAAATAGTGACACCTTGAAAAGGCTTTTGCAAGCCTCATTTTGAGAGATAAGTGCCTAACTTAGAAAAGTTTATATGTATTAACTAACTTTAGAAGAGTTTGTACTTTTGAAAACTATATAAAATATTGTACGTAAAAGCTAATATCAATAGTAATTTTGTAACATATAGTTCTAATTACATAAAAATATAGAAAGAAAATACTTAAAATCGTAAATTAGAAGTAGGACGTTACAAACTCAATAAGAAATTGAGCCCATTTTCTTTATTCAAGATCGATTCACTTTAAACTCACGAGCTACTCAAGCTCAATAAGCCAATATTACGCCTTATATTAATTGAGTCTTTTAGGCTTAATGAGTTAGACATGAATTTGTAATTCAATAAAATTTACTTTTTTAGTATGTATTTAGTTAAAAAAATTAGTTATGCTAAAAATTAAATTCTAATATATATTAAATTAAAACATTATTATTATTATGATTATTCCTAAAAACAATGTCTATGTATTTACACTTCAAGTCAACTTACGAATTAATAAGCCGAACATATGAAAGATCAATTTTGACTCATTTAATAAACAAATCAAAATTTTTGGCTCATTAAGTTGTTGATAAGTTGAGTTATGAGCAAGTTTATGAGTTACCTCGACTCACTTCCTGTCTTACATATGACTTTGACATATCCAATAACCATTATTAAATCTTGACAATTTTTAGCTTAATTTTGTCAAATTTTTCTATTGATGTTCCACTAATCAACCAATTAAAGATCTCAACTTCAATTTAAAAAAAAATAATAATAATAATAATAATTTGATAATATTTATCAAATATTTTTTTTGTTTTATATACCATTTTGTTTTTGTTATGCATATGTTTTGTTGTTGATCTTATAAATTATTTTCATTTGTTAAGTTGGATATTCTTACTTTTTAAATTCATTAATTTATGATAATAATAAAACTTTAGTCTGTTAATTATTTTATCATAAATATTTTTAATTCATGAAATAATACTTCACTCCTTAAGTCATCATCTTACACCACTTATAATTATCAATAACGACTAAAAATCTCCGAATGGGGCGGGTGCATTCCCGATCTTGTGTACATTGGAAAAGCCTTAAAAATAGTTAAACTTCCAAACCAGAGAAGTTAGTTTGAGAGATCTATTTTTTCTCGTTCAGTTAGTTGCGCTGTGACTATCCACTTTCGAATTTCAAATTTGTTGGACTTACTCAAAATTTGAAGTTGAAACTTGTCCGTTGAATTCGCTGAAACTGGGGCTGCTGATCAATTTTTTTTGTCAAAAACATATAATTATGAGGAAAAATAAAATATCGAGAAATAAGTTGTGGCGGCAAAATAGGTGGGAAATTGAAGATTCTCAAACTACGCCACGCGCTACAGTATAATCGTATGAAGTAATGCCGTACAAAAATACTTGCTAGGTTTGTGATTGACCGACATGAATACAACTTTGCGGTTAACATAATTAGATACAGTAAATACTTAATTATTTCTTCTTTGTCAGTTATTATAATAATAAATTTTAAGCTTATCTAACACTCAATTTAAAAATAATTACTTCTAAATCTGCCACGTGGAAGGTTACACATTGCCTTGAAGATGAAAAACTGCAGAGAGTGAGCGACCGAGCACGCGGGAGAAACCCCACCTTCGTATGTCAAACTTTAACAAGCTCAATAATAATCCTAAATTTAGGAATGAGTTGACTTTCTTCTCATATTAACTTTTGAGCTTTGCTATATTTTTTAAAATATCTTTTTAATAATTTTTTTATTATTTAATAAAAAAAATTAAATAAAAAATTAAATACAACTACTATCTTAATAATATAAAAGATATTTAATATTTTTTTATTTAATAATTAAGAAAATTATTAAGAGGATGTGTTAGGAGGATTAATCATTTTCTTAAACTTTTATAAACCAAAAAAATAAGAAAAAAAACACATAAAGTCACTCTAATTTTAGGCTAATTATAAATAACTACTCTATTTTAAAGTCAATTTAGAGGTGTATTTAAGATAAAATCGTTGCGATAGTTGAAGGAGGACTCCTCCGTGGTGCGGTTGTTCCAACGGTGGTGCGAGGGGATAACTATTTGTTAAAAATATTTTGAAGCTTAAATTAAACTGTGCACATAGAAGACAGTCATAATATCAAATGAGATGCATACATTTGAGACTTGATATGATATTTATAAGAACATTTTAGAATGATTACAATTTGTATTAAATGTAGTTATTTAAGATTAGAACTCGTTAGAATTGTGATCTATTTTAACTAATTTTCTTATTTATGTGAAATGTAATTAACTTTCATATTCATTAAAGATAATTTGAGATATTAATGTTTAATAAATAGGCAAATTACTCATCAAAATAATACGTAATAATATTTGGATATTATTCTATTAAGCCAAGTTACTCCTAAACTGTTAACTTAAAATCGGGTCCAGAACACACTTTTACTAATGTTTCAATAAGTCTTTTTGTTAAAAGGGTGTTTACTCCTTTACATCAAACTAATCTTAGTCTATCTTTAGTGAATCTTATCATTTCGTTAATTTATTTTATAAAAACTCATTTATTTTATCAATGTTAACATTTGGGTGATTGTCGTTGCTGAGAGACTAGATAGTGTTTTTCATTAACTTCCGTAGTTTTGTTAAAATAGAGTAATGATTCACTTAAAAATTCATATAATTAGATAAAATGAGTTTTTATAAAATAAATTAATGAAAAAATTAGATTTAATGAAGAAGATGAACGGATAAGATTAGTTTGCTGTTAGAGAGTTAACATTTCCAAAAACCTATTAAAACATTAGTGAAAATTTAGAAGTTAATTGAGACAAATTTAAAATTAAAAGAAACTATTTACAATTAGGCTAAAGTTTATGCTATCTTTATGTATTTTTTAAAAAATAATAATCATAAATTAAATTAATTTAGTGTAATTCATGATGTTTACAACAAGTCATAAAAAAGAGTTTATGTTTGATCTCCTAAATTAGGAAGTTTTTAGGTCTTTTTATTTTTTTATATTATCATTCAAATATTTATTGACATAATATTAAAAGAACTTTTTAATTTATTATTATAATAGTTAGGATTTTTTTACTATTATAATAGTTAATATTTTTATTAAAGTGATAATATATGATTATATAACAATGTAATCTTTATATAGATTTCATAAATTATATAAATGAGGTTTTCTTTCCAATCATACGAACCAAATTCGGCTAATGATAATCATGGTTTGGGTATTGCTTAAAATTATTTCAGGAATCATTTTGTTTACTCAAATTATGCCAAACAGATGATTATGTAAAAGGAATTATTTTTCCTTTTACAAAGGCACACGCACATGTTAGCGCATAAGCTGTGCTATATTGCGCGAATGAGTTTTTATCAAAACTGATTATTGGTTAAAAGTTTTTAATGGACTCTTAATGCCATAAAAAGTTTTAAAAAAATTTTTACTAGCTGATGGCGGTTTAGATTTTGCTAATGTATATCTATAATCATTTACAAAAAATGTTAGTATTATAAATTTTAAGGACTTAATTATTAAATTTTATAATTAGTAAGCACCTATTTAAAAATTTAGTTAAACTATAAGACTTATTTAAAAAATTTAGAAATATAAAAACCTCATTAATTTTTTTAAAACTATAAACATCTATCTAAAAATAATAAAAATATATGGATTTACAGAATAATTTAACATAAAACATTAAAAAAAAAAGCCCATAACAAATGATGTCAACTCATTCATAAATCTGTGGTAACATACAACATTGTGTAAACTATTATTTCCGATTGATGCATATATGTCTTAGCAATTTATGGGGAAAAAAAGAAAAAAAAACGAAATTATTTATTTTTATAATTAGTTTATATTACCATTAGTGAAGGAAACCCTAAGCGTACCACTACAACTTTTAGTTTTCATTAAGGCTCGTGTCTTAACTTGTCTATTTTTTATTTTCTTTTTGGTAAAGGTCATATCCTGACTTTAAAATAATAATATACCATTTCATAAACTTTAATCTACCAAAAACAACAATATTATTTGCCTAACATTTTTATGTTAGAGTCATCTAATAATTATTGAGTTACAATTGATTATGATTTTTAATTTTATAAAATATAGATTAATTTATAATTTATATAGAGGTATATTTATAATTCATTTATTAATTTAAGTGATTCATTTAATATAAACTGAATATTTACAAGTATGATTAATTGAAGGATAAAAATTAAGTAAAATTTTTAAGTCTTGTAGTATTTGTTTTAATAAAAATATAATATGTGTACATTTTTTATAACTATTAATAAAAATTTTAAAAATAATAATTAAATAACTAAAAATAAAATACATGTTATATTTTTATTAAAGATAAATATATAAATATCTAATAAATTTTACTTAAATTTTGTTATTAATTGAATTGCCTTAAATCGTACACGTAAGTGTAGCCCACTCATTTATGTACTTTTACCCTTTGTTTAGATAAACAAAAAATGAAAAAAGAGACGTAGAAAAGAGATAAAACATAGAAAATGTCATTTTCTCTCGTTTGGATGTCAGGAGAAAACAGCGAACAGAGAAAAAAATCGCATGAGGCCCACAACAAAAGTTTTCTTCCCTCAATGGGCGAGAAAACGGAGAGAAATGAAAGAATAGCTACTGCAGCTTTTCAAAACTCTACAGCCTCCCTTCTAAAACAAAACACATTCAAAAAAGTGAAAAAAAAAACAACAATAATAACTATTAAATCTTTTTTTATTAAATAGAGTCGGTTACTAAAGTGGGAAAAAGTGAAGAGAAAATAGAGAAAGGATAATGACTAATTTGGATTTGGAGCTGAGAAAGGATGAGGAAAGCCAAATTGAAAAGTAAGAAAGGAAATGTTGATGGCTACGAAGCACAAATATTTTATAATATATGTTATATTTATATTATATATGTATTTATATTTATATGATATTTGATAAATATTAATTTAATTTTTTAATAAAAATTATATTTTTATATTATATTCGCATTATATCTAGTATCTATTCTTGTATCCCTAGATCATAGGTTGATGGGCAAGGGGGAGAGAGAAAGAGTGGGGTTGGGGTGTGAAAAGGTGGGTGTTGGGTCAGCAAAGGCTAAGGATGCTTTTTTGTTTGCTAGTGGATAAAAAAAATATTTTTTAATATTTTCATTATTTTCTCTCTTTTTATTTTCTCTCAATCCAAACTATGAATTTTCTTTTATATTTTTATCTTTATTTTCTTTCTTCTCACATTCTCTTCTCATCCAAACAATGGGTTAATGTTCTACCCATACGAGAAATTTTTGGTATTTGTTTGGCCATCTCATATTAGAAGAGGACGTAGAGTATGAAAAAATAAATAAAAGACAAGAGAAAAGAAGAGATGAAATTGCAAAAATCAGAATTCGAGGAGTGGTCAACCTGAATCAACGACCCGAAAATTCGATCAACCCAACTCGATTACAAATATTCGGGTTAGTTCGAGTTAGTTTGGGTTATCCCAATTAAATTCGAACTCTTATTAGTTCGGATTACGAGTTTAAGTGATCAACTTTAATAACTTGATCCGATGATTCGTAAAATGACATTATTTTGTTTAAATTCAATCATTATTTTATTTAATTTCTATAACCTGACTCAGTAACTCGACTCGGTGACCCGATCAATCCAATTAACCCGATTATCCAACCCGATTACAATCGAGTTGGTTCAGTTCAAGTTACTCGAAAAATCACAAAATTCGATCCGACTCGACCTGACTTAATTGATTTAGATTTTTTTCTCCCTAAATCCAATCCAACCCGACCCAACCGTGATCACCCTTATCAAAATCCCAAAATCTAAAAAATAAATAAATAAAAATCCTCATATTTTGCTATTTAAGTATCCATTCACTCCAAACTATAGAGAGAATACGATACACACTATACAGAGACACAGAACTTGCTTCTGATCCTCAAGGCCGAAACCTCAACCCCCAAAACGCAATGCTCTTTCCATTTCCACTTCCAGTCGTTCCCCTGTTCCTCTCTCATTCTCATTGAGTTCCCATTTAAACGACCCGCACCTGTTCCTTATCTCTCTCAATTGTTGGATTATTATGCAGCCCTGTAGCAGAGAAATGCAAGGAATCAACTCCCTCTTGAACTCTTCTGAAATTTCTCTACAAGACTTCCACAACAACAACAACAACAACAACAACCAGATCCAAAACTCTCACATGAACAATAACCACCACCACCAACTGAACCACACCACCCCTCACTTCGACCCTACTTCCCACGACGATTTCCTCGAGCAAATGCTCTCTAACCTTCCCTCTTGCTCCTGGCCAGACCTCAACCCCAACAACAACAAGCCCTTATTGTGGGACCCCAACCTCTCAAATTCCCTCCACAACAACAACAACAACGTCAACGCCCCCGATATCAAGCCCAACGAAACGACGCCGTCTAACCCCGAGAATGTCGTCGCTTTCCCCTACGACGAACACGCCAGCTTGGCCTCCAAGTTCCGCAACCACCAGATCAGCGGACCCTCTCCGACAACCAAGGCCGCCGCCGCGGCTCTGATGCTCCAGCAGCAGCTCCTCTTGTCCAGAGGCGTCACTGGCGCCGGCGACTCTGGGGCTGGGCTCCTCCAGATGCCGCTGTCGTTGGGTGGAAACGACGTCGTTGATGCGTCATCCTTCAAATCTCCCAATTCGGTATCAGACTAGTTTGAAGGCCAAGGGTTACACTGTTACTGTCAATTTGTTTTTTTTTTCTTCTGAATTTTGTGGGTAATTTTTGTTTTCGTAGGGTGGTGACGGTTCAGTTCAAGCTTTGTATAGCGGGTTCACCGGATCTCTGCATGGCGCCGGTCAAACATCGAACCAGACTCAGCATTTTCAACACCCTCAGGTTTATAATTTTGGTCTTTTTACGGTTTTTATTTGGAAGATAATTGTTATTATTTTTTTCACCATGATTTGTTGGCAGTTATACTGGCCTTTCTTTCCGTTGTATTGATTTTGTTTTTTGTTTTAAATTTTTGAATGATAGGGAAGTTCGAATCCGATGCAGGGGCAGAATTTTGGGGCTTCAGGGGGCGCAACGAACCAAGCTCCGGTGAGTGGCGCGGCAGGTGGAACCCCGGCTCAGCCGAGGCAGAGGATTCGGGCAAGGAGAGGTCAAGCCACTGACCCGCACAGCATCGCTGAAAGGGTACTGTACTTTAATTCTTGGCTTCATTTAATATGTCTGGATACCCAAAAAATCGAGCCCAATTATTTCAGGTGTCATTTTCGGGGAGCAATATCCCTTTGAAAACGTGAAACGTCAATTTCTTCAGAAAATGACAGACAAAATAATAAGCTTAACAGTTAGGGTTTATAAGTTAAAAAATTTTAAAAATATTAATAAAGTAACGCCATAATAATTGGACAGATTCGCTTTGTTTTATATACGTTTCATGCGCAATCAAACCGAAACAATAAGGTGAATTGTTTTACGTTTCTTATTCTGAAGCTGCTTGGGAATTTTATTGTTTGTGGCAGTTACGAAGGGAAAGAATCGCAGAGAGAATGAAGGCCCTGCAGGAACTAGTTCCCAATGCCAACAAGGTAAACCCCGTTTACACCATTGCAATCAATCCTGAATTATATTTTACTTTTCTTTTTATGGGATATGTTTTACTTTTGTTAATTATGTTTATATTACTAATTCTCGTTAATTAAAACAAATTGAAATTAAAGCAACAATAATCAGTGATCATTATGAGCACTCTGCAACACAGTAATTTTGGGAGTTTAGATCCTTTCATATATCATGATTTTATACACACAAATTTTATTATATAAAAATTCATCATGATTAATTATAAGAGCCATTAATTATATGTAAAAAAATGATATCCTTCTCTCCCTATCACGATTCCTTTTTGTTATTGAACAACAGTATAGAATTTAGATGGATCTGTACGTAGTATAGGCAGGGGCAATTGGGTCCTCCAGACAAAATGTAGTGGTTGTTACTATTTTTTATTTTTTTTACTGTCATGTATTTCCAATTTCCATGTTAGTGTTACATGGAAAGGATGGTTGGTAACGTCGCGGTCTGGGGTTGCTGTTTGCGTTTGCGTTTGCCCTCTCATCATTTGTTTCCGTGCGTACTTGAGATACTAAGCTGGAAAGCACAGAGGTTTTGGTCCCCAACCGAACAGTGATCACTGGTCACAGTTGGGACCAAGTTTTGTAGTTCTGGACTTCTGGGTAAATACTGAGGGGTAGTTTAGTCATAACATCTGAACAATATTAATACTAAATATATATGAACAATAAATGGGTCAATACCTAATTGAAATATTCGCTTGGTTTGGGGAATGACAGACAGACAAGGCTTCCATGCTGGATGAGATCATCGATTACGTGAAGTTCCTACAGCTCCAAGTCAAGGTGCACTTCCCTCGTTTACTCCTATACTCTTATTGCTTAATTTGATTTACATCAAGTAGTAACATAATATAATTGTTGAATTGTTTATTTAATTTAAAGTAAAGGTTCTAAGTATGGTCTTCTGGTTATAAAGTTCCACTCCTATTTTTTAAAAAAAATTGTGTTGTTGCTTGGCTTACAGGTTCTGAGCATGAGCAGATTGGGCGGTGCAGCTGCTGTCGCTCCCCTGGTTGCTGATATGTCCTCTGAGGTTATTACCATACAAGCGCTTTTTCATTTTCCTTCAATAATCACCCCCAAAAAAATTATAACAATATAGAACCTCTTTGTGTGGCATTTTTTTTCCTCCAAACCAAAATCCATTATAAAACTGGCGAAAACGCTGAAATTGATTTGTTGACTTATTTTTCTTTCAAAAAATTAATTTCCCCGTCCATTTTACATTGTTCCCACTCTTCTGCTTTGTGAATTTCGGAATTATTAACCAAAAACAAACTAAAATCTTCACCCTTTTTTAAAATTAATAGGAAGCATCTTGGGACACTTATTAATGAATTTAAAATAAATTTTTTAAATAAAAATAAAATATTTAATGTATTAAAAATTTAAAAAATTATACTTTTATTTAATAAATTTTCTTTTTAACTTTTTAAATAAATGTAACACTTATTAAACCTAAAAAGGAAAACATGAGAGGGTTTCCATAAGAAGAAATAAAAGGAATGAAGAAAATGTAGAACACACTGGGCACCACGCAGTAACATCATCGGACCGATGAGTCTCTTACCAACCCACTCAACACTTCATTTGGCTTTGGCTTATATCAATTCTCAAATTCTCAATCACCGCAAAACGACAATCCAAAAGCAGCACGCGTGCCCACTTTCTCAGATTCCTCTCATACCTTTTTTTTTTTGCCCTTTCTCTCTCTCTACGTTTTACTTTCCGTCTAAAAATAACAGTCACGTGTCGGATTTGTCTTTGCAGGGAGGCGGTGACTGCATCCAAGCCAACGGCGGTGGGGCCCTCCCCCGAAACTCAAACGGCAACCAAACGACGGCGTCAACCTCAAACGACAGCCTTACCATGACGGAGCACCAGGTGGCCAAGCTTATGGAGGAGGACATGGGCTCCGCCATGCAGTACCTCCAGGGCAAGGGACTCTGCCTCATGCCCATCTCCCTTGCCACCGCCATCTCCACCGCCACGTGTCACACCAGAAACCCCTTGACCGCAGGCAACAACCAGATTCCGAACAATAACGGCGGCCGTGGTACCGCCGTGGGATCCAACGGCGAAGGGCCGTCATCTCCCAGCATGTCCGTGCTGACGGTGCAGTCAGCAGCCTTGGGAAACGACGGCGCCGGGAAAGACGCTGCCTCCGTTTCGAAGCCGTGAGATAACGGCGTTTGGGTGACTTTTGGTGTAAAATAGACAAAGCAGACAAAAGAGAACATAAAGTGCCAAAGGACAGAAAATGACGTGGGTTTTTATAAAAAGGGCCGTTAAAGTCTACGAAAATAAGGCGTCAGGGACACGGGGGGCGCTTTGACGACGCCGTATTTACCTAGACTTTGTTTGGCTGATGCTAACTTTCGACCAACCAATCACAACTCTACCATTCCAATAACCTACTTCTCCATCTTCTTTTATTTCTATGGGTTTTTTGTTCATTGTTTTTAAATTTCAAGTGGGGGTTTTTTTTTTTTCCCATTTCCCTTCAAATTTCAAGTTGGCCTGTCTTGTACTAGCGTTTTTACTTTTTCACAACTGCTATTATGAATCCATAATTATGCTATTTTATTGGTATATTTGACACGCGTTGTTGTAGGCTTGAGATGAGATTTATCTATTAACATAATAATATAAAAGTATAAAATGATTAATTCTTCAAGGCAATAATAATGAAAGCAATACTCACTCTTAATAAAATTAAAAGATAAATGCATTGAATAATTGTATTCCTTTTATCTGGAAAATAATTGTGTTTTTAAACAATTGAATATAGACTTTTAATACATAACAATTAAGAAAAAAGATAAATAACAATTAAGATGGCACATCTAAAAATGATCTAACATAATGATATGAATTGTGTTTTAATTTAAAGTATTTCATAAAGATGAGAGTAAAATTTTAAAAAGAAATAAGCTCGCAAAAATTTGAAAAAAGATATTGTTAATAAAAATTGAATTATATATATATATAGTAGACAACTTAGTTATTATTAATTAATAATTATGAAATAATTAGGGATGGATGAGATAGGCTTTATCCGAAAAGGATGGGCAGCTTTAGTTAGTAGCTTGTTCTTATAATATTATATGTGCCGTTTCTTTAGACTTATTTTTAGGTGATCAAAAGCTATTTGCTTCGTGTTCCGGGCTTGGGGGTTTGGACTTTATGGGGTAAAAGGGAATCAAAATCCACCCTTCCCATGGATTAGGTTTATGTCAACGTGGGTATCATGCCATTAGTTTATTTACTTTAAGGCCAAAATATAAAAAACCTCCATTAATCGTCGGTCATGTATAAAAAAATTTCTTATATTTTAAAATTCATTAATACAACTCTTTAAATTAATCATATTATACATATTTGTGTATACTAACTTTCTTTATACATGGACAAAAAATTTCTTTATAAAAAATTAATATATACTATTTAATAAATTTAAAGAGTCCAACTAATAAATTTCAAAATACATGAAATATTTTTATACATAACCTATACTTGGTAGGAGTTTCTTACATTTTATCTTTAATTTAATCAAATAACTTTTGGTATGTTAAAGTGATGGTATTGGTGCTCTAGAAAAAGAAAATAAAGTGGTGGTATTGTGATAATAATATATTTTATTCATTTAATGATCATCTCATTATGTATCTTAAGGTTCAATTTGACTTAATTGATTTGATTTTGTCACATTTTATGATATTAGACATAATTGGATCATTGTGAGAATTATTGCATGAGTTGGTTTTGAATTGTCTATTGAGTAGTGTTTAGTATTTTTGCTATAATCTAAGTTTCGAGTATTTAATTGATGTGATTCTAGTCTTATAGGAAAGCTAATACAAATATCTACAAGTTTCATGAAGATCTCAGGAGTTCAATCACACGTTTGGATAATTTAAATTGAAGTTGAAGCAAGAGCTAGAATGTTGATCCTGACAGCTTGACCTCTGCGTAGTCATCGGCCCATATCTTGAGTTATAGGAGTGCAATGGACGTCAATCCAAACCCAAATGAAAGCTAAGATCCAAAGCTACAACTCTTATGAGATTCCCAAGCTAAACTACGTCGTTTTGGGTATGTAATTGAAGCTGGAAGTCTAAGATGAGTTACTGACGAGTTTATGTCACTTAAATGGGCATAACTTGAGTTGTAGGCCTCTAATTGACATGAGATTTGGGCCTAATGATTCCTAATGGACCCAGTTTTGTAACTAATAGGTTTTCTAATCATGTAAGGCCAAATTAAGGAGTAGTTATAGGGGATAGTAGTAGAAAACCGAGGCTTATCTTCTTATTCTACACTTTTCATTCTCTTTCTAGATCTAGATCTTTCTCTCTTCTTTTTCCTTCTTCCTCAAGCTCCTTCATGGTGATAACTATAGAGAGCTAAACTTCTGTAATCAATTTAGAGATTCTTGAAGAAATTGTGTTTTGGATTCTTGAAATCTTGGTTCTGTTTATGTGTTCGAATTTCTTCTTCTTAAATGCATGAATGGTGATTCTAATTATGTTGAGAATTATGATGGGATTTCTTCTTCTTCTTCTTCTTCTTCTTCTTCTTCTTCTTCTTCTTCTTCTTCTTCTTCTTCTTCTTCTTAAATGCATGAATGTTGATTCTAATTATGTTTGATCTGATTAGGTCTTGATTTAAGATTGAGAATTGTGATGGGATTTAAGATCAATTACTTCTTCTTCTTCTTCTTGATCTTAAATGCATGAATGGTGATTCTAATTATGTTTGATCTGATTGGGTCTTGATTTAAGATTGAGAATTGTGATGGGATTTAGGATCAATTGATCTGAATTAATCACGGAATTATAGAGGTTAGGTTATTGATTTGTGCCTAAGTTAATTGAATTCGGAGATCAAATTAACATAGATTTAACATGAATTGTGTGATTGCAAATTTGTGTGTCAATTGTTAATTGAATTCTAGATGATTATCGAGTATGAATTCTGGATTTGATGTAGAGATATCGGTTGAATCCAAATTAACCATTCAAATGTATTTCAAATGTTTGTTGAATGATCTATGATAAAATCAACCCAATTTCGGATAGGTTTCTGAATTGATTACTCTTTTAATTGAATTTCTCACTTTAATTCTGTTATTTACATATTCTGAGTTCTCAAATCCCTTCCCCAATTTTGGATTGATCTGATCAAATTGTATATAAAATCCTTAAGAGACGATCCAGTGTTGTTTCCTATGCTACAAGCCATAGATATAACTCAATTACAATTTTGATTGAGTTCGGCGCTCATCATATTGGTGGTACGATGATGAACCATTAATGTCATATTTTTACGGTTTAATTCTTTGGCTTTTCATGTTATTTTTATATTTTTGATTGAATTTTGTTTGTAAGTTTTGTTATATTTTTAGTATTGTTTAATTGTGTTTTTATTATGTGTTTTATGTGTTTTTGTCAAGAAATTATACATGAAAAAGACTAGACGTTCAAAGGAGCAATGAAAAGAAGAATTTTTCATCAATGTCCAGCGCCTGAGCACTGGTGTTGGAGCGTCTGAGTGCCCAAAGCGTATGCAACAGTGGTGATTTAGTGACCCAGCGCTGAAGAGCACTTGAGCGCGCAACGCAGCGCGTATCTGTTAAGTGACTCAGTGCCTAAGAGTCCAAAAAGCCAACGCCTAGGCACTGGTTGCAAAACAGAGCATGTGAATTTTAATAAATAGAGGAGTTTTGCCACAATTCAACATACTTTTACACTTTTAGACATTCAGCACATAAAATAGAAAATCTCTAATCCTGAGAGAGTAGTTTCACAATAGCAGACCTTGGAGGACGACTTCGAAAGGAGGATTCGATTCTTGAAGGCTTAAAGATCATAATCTCCATTAAAGGGGTTTTGATTTCTCTTTCTTTCTAGTTTTCTCCTTTCTTTGGGTATTGCCTTTCATGGGTTTGTATTGTGATTTGGGTTTGTTTGTATTAAACATGAGTAGCTCAACCCATAGCTAGGGTTATAGGGGATCTTGTTTTCCTAATTATTTGGGCTTGATTTCTAATTTGATTAAGGTAATTTCTTTTAGGGTTTATCATATTACTTGCATTCTTGTCATAACTTGATCACTTTTGACATGTGTTAATTCATTGTTTGACCAGTGACCATCCGCATTCAATGAGTGGATCTATATGGTAAGCCTAGGATTAGATTGGTGAATGACTAAACATTAATTTTTCCTACCAATGGAATTGACAGGTATATTAGCTCATCTCTTGAATTGAAACTTAATGCATTCCTAATTAATTCAACTAAATGACCAAATAGGTGATTTAATTTAGGAATAGTATATTATTTCATCCATGACTATTGGGATTCAATAGCAGGTAAGAGAATATTGGCAAAAAATTACCTTACATCATAAATGAAAGAAAATATGAATAATTGGATTCAAGTGAACCTTGTGCCTTAGTCTTTCTCTCATTGATTATCTATTCTCTATTTGATTGCTCATTATTTTTCTTTATTTGTTTTCCTTTATTTGTTCTTGAATTTATTCATACACTTTTGATTGCCTAAATAACAAAGAGTTTTACGAATTTAGTAATTACCACTTATTCCTTGTAGGATCGATAACTGAGACTCAGGTCTTATATTACTTAGCAATAGAGTGCACTTGCTCTTAGTGTATTTTACGTATATTAAGTTTTTGACACCATTGCCGAGGATATGTTTGGTAATATTAGAAGCGAAAAGCTCTAGTTAATTTAGACGCCCTTTTATTTTATTCCTTATTTTATTTTTATTTTTATTTCTACTTCTTTAAAGAACAAATTAGGCACATGACTTGCATCATCAACCTTGTGGCAAGGAATGAAATGAGTCATCTTTGAAAATCTATCAACGACCACAAAGATAGAATCCTTTCCCTTCTTGGTGCGTGGCAGCCCTAAAACAAAATCCATAAACAAGTTAATCCAAAGGAAATTAGGAATGAGCAAAGGAGAATAAAGTCTATGAGGCATCACCTTTAATTTGGCTTTCTTACAAACAATGCATCTTTCACAAATTTTTTGCACATCATGCTTCATACAAGGCCAATAAAAGTATTCATGCAACATATCTAAAGTCTTTTATCAAACTCCCTTCATGAGCTTCTTTAATCAGCAAGTCACGCATGGAACTCCTAGGCACACAAAGTCTTTTATCTTTGAACAAATAATTATCATGCCTAAAGAACCCATTTTGCGCTATTTTCTCACATGCAACATATATATTAGAGAAATCCTCATCATACACATACAACTCCTTAATATATTCAAAGCCAAGAAATTTTGTTTCAAGGGTAGTAAGCAAGTTATACCTTCTAGAGAGTGCATCCGACACCACATTTACCTTTCCTTGCTTGTGCTTTATAACATAGGGAAATTGTTCAAGGAACTCCACCCATTTAACATGCCTTTTATTGAGTTTACCTTGCCCTTTCAAATGCTTCAAAGATTCATGATCACTATGAATTACAAATTCCTTGGGTAAAAGATAATGTTGTCATGTTCTCAAAGCTCTTACAAGTGCATACAATTCTTTGTCATAAGTAGAATAATTAAGTACAACCCCACTAAGCTTCTCACTAAAGTAAGCAATTGGATGACCCTCTTGAAGTAAAATAGCCCCAATCCCCACATTAGATGCATCACATTCAATTTCAAATGATTTTGTAAAATTAGGTAAAGCAAGAATGGGTGCATTAGTGAGCCTATCCTTAAGTGCATTGAAAGCATTATCTTGTTCCTTTTCCCATTTGAATCCCTTATTTTTCTTTACAATTTCATTAAGGGGTGCAGCCAAGGTGCTAAAATCTCTTACAAATCTTCTATAGAAACTAGCCAACCCATGTAAACTCCTAACCTCACTCACGGTTTTGGGAGTTGATCGCTCTCTAATTGCTTTCACTTTCTCCTCATCTACTTGCACTCCTTTAGAACTTACAACAAACCCAAGGAAGACAACATGATTTGTGCAAAAAGAACATTTATCCAAGTTGGCATAAACCTTTCTTTCCTAAGGACATGCATCACAGATTTGAGATGTTCAATATGCTCTTCAAAACTCTTACTATATATCAAGATATTATCAAAATATACAACCACAAAATTTCTAAGAAATTCACACAAGACATGGTTCATAAGCCTTATAAATATACTAGGTGCATTAATTAAACCAAAGGGCATTATCAACCATTCATATAATCCGTATTTAGTTTTGAAAGCTGTTTTCCATTCATCCTCCTCCCTTATCCTAATTTGATGGTACCCACTTTTAAAATCAATCTTAGAAAAATAGCAAGAACCATGCAATTCATCAAGCAATTCATCAAGTCTAGGGATAGGATGCTTATACTTGATAGTGATGTTGTTGATGGCCCTACAATTCGTGCACATTCTCCATGTTCCATCTTTTTTTGGCACCAAAATCACGGGTATAGCACATGAGCTCAAGCTTTCCCTTATCCATCCTTTTTGCATCAACTCCTCCACTTGTTTTTGGATCTCCTTTGTTTCTTAAGGATTGCTTCTATAAGCTGGCCTATTGGGTAGAGAAGCACCCGTAATGAGGTCTATGTGGTGTTCTATTCCCCTCATTGACGGCAAGACGTGGATTATTTCTTTTGGGAACACATCTTCAAATTCCTACAAAACAGATTCAACATCACTAGGCAAAGAGTTAGCATTAGAATTCAAGCAAGTATCTTTGTATAAGAAAATGTACATAGGTTACTTTACAAAGAATGCTCTCTTCACCTCATTTTCTTTTGCAAAGAAACTCTCAAATTTTCTCTCATTCTTTTTCTTTCCTTCTTTTCCCTTTTTCTTTTGAATTTTGTCCTCAAAAGTGAAATTTTTGTTTTTTTCAAGATCCTCCTCTTTTTCTCTCAAGTCTTTTCTCTCTTGTTCTTTCTTTATTTTCAATTTCACTTAATCCTCACAAACCTCTCTTGGAGATAATGGTACAAGTGTGACCTTAAGAGTATTATGTACAAAAGAGAACTTGTTAGTGAAACCATCATGAGTAACATGTCTATAAAATTGCCAAGGCCTTCTAAGTAAGATATGGCCGACCTCCATGGGAACAATATCACATAGGACTTCATCATTATATTTACCAATTGAGAAACTTACCAATACTTGTTAGTTCACCAACAATTCACCATCCTCACTTAGCCATTGGAGCTTATAAGGCCACCGGTGTGGAGTAGTCTTTAGGTTGAGTTTGGTCACCAATTTAGTACTTGCAACATTAGTACAACTTCCCCCTTCAATAATCAAAGAGCACATCTTCCCTTGAATGAGGCATCTTGTATGGAAAATGTTCTCTCTTTGGCTTTCATCATTCTCTTTAGCTTGACTCCCCAACAATCTTCTTACCATCAATAAGTCTCCCTCTTGTGGAATAGCTTCACAATCACTTTCCTCTTCACTTGATGAAATAGAAGAAGATTCACTAGTGATGCTCCCATTGTCCCTCATCACCAATGTTTTCTTCTTTGGGCATTGAGAAGCTATGTGTCCCCTTCCCAAACACTTGAAACATTTAATGTCCTTATTTTTAGAAGTAGAAGATAAAGTGGAAGTAGTAGGCATGGTGGCCTTAGGGGCAGCCACGAGTTCCTTTGGACTAGAAGAGGATCCCTCCTTCTTTTACTTGTCCTTCTAACTTGTTGTGTTAAAGTTGGAAGAAGCTTTCTTCAAAGTACCCTTCCTCTTGAGTTGTTGCTCCACCTTCATGGCTTGATGCACCAAGTCTTCAAGCTCAACATAATGTTACAACTCCACAATATCACTAATGTCTCGGTTGAGACCATGAAGAAACCGAGTTATGGTTGCCTCCCTTTCTTCAACAATGTTAGATCATATCATGTGGTATCAAGAGCTAGGATCCTAGAGTTAGGTTATGATCTTGTGTTTTTTCAATTTAGCACTTATTATTGATTTATGTTCTAAGTTTGATTCATTTTGATGTTGTTGATTTTGATATTTTGATGTTTATGTGTTAGATAGCACATTCCTTGGCTATTTGATCTTGTTAACACTCCTTTAACTTGCATGGGGCTGTTTGTGTAGCAAAAAAATGAAAAAAATAGAAAAAAAGCATGAATACCAAAAGTTAAAAAAAAAATAGCAGCTAATTTTCTTCGCCCCTATTACATATTTAGAGTGCTTTTAGTCTTCTTGATTATTAACATTTACTTGGTGGACTTTGGTGCTATAATTCTCCTTTACTAATTTGATCATTTCTACTCTACACTTGTTCTTGTTTCTTATCTTGATCAACTCCTATTTGAGTGTGGCTTGTTTCTTTATAGTTTTTCTTGTTTGTCTTTTTGGGCTCGTTGGTTTTGTCTAAGAGTATTTCACATTTCATTGACCTCTTGAGAGTTTAGACTTTGTGTGAATTGTTTACATTGTGTGTGAGTACTTTTGTGTTGATTGGCTTATGATTCACTTTAAGGGCTTGTAAGGAGGACTTGAGTTGGAAAAGGGAAGAGAGGTTGTTATATAAAAGCCATGATGTGTGTAAACACGAGGGAACTACAATTCTAAGAGGGAAACGCGTGAGAAAAGTGAGTGAGAACCTTATTTTATTGTGTTCACTAACTTGTTGATTTTTTACAATGTCTAAGGAAGGAGATCCAAGTGGAAGTTTCTCTCCTTCCCTAAGGACAGCCGCAATGACATTCCAAATGCAAGCCCTAATAAGAAATTTGGAAAGGTTTCTAAAAGGCAAAGTGATGAAATTCATGAGAGGATTGACAGGTTAGAGAGGGATAGAACTTTCAACCATGATGAAGAATCCCATGAATCTGAGAGAGAAACGAGAGATGGTAGGAGGCAAGGAGGGAGAAGGAGACATGAGAGGAGAGATGAAGAAAATGAGAGAGGTGAAAAGGGAGAAAGGCTTGGGGTGTGAATATCAAAATACCTTCATTCCAAAGGAGGAATGATCCCGAAGCATATCTTGAGTGGGAGATGAAAATTGAGTAAATCTTCTCATGACACAACTACAATGAAGAGAAGAAAGTGAAGGTGGCTGCACTTAAGTTCACGGATTATGCATTGATTTGGTGGGATCAAGTTCAAAAAGAAAGGGCAAGATATAGAGAGTATCCTATCATTACTTAGAATGAAATGAAGACTTTGATGAGGAGGAGGTTTGTACCTTCTTATTATCATAGGGAGCTACACAATAAGTTACAAAGACTCTCTCAAGGGAGTAGGAGTGTGGATGAGTACTTCAAAGATATGGAGGTTTCTATGATAAGAGCCAACATTGTTGAAGAAAAAGAGGCAACCATGACTCGGTTTCTTCATGGTCTCAACCGAGACATTAGTGATATTGTGGAGTTGTAACATTATGTTGACCTTGAAGACTTGGTGCATCAAGCTATGAATGTGGAGCAACAACTCAAGAGAAAGGGTACTTTGAAGAAGGCTCCTTCCAACTTCAACACAACAAGTTGGAAGGACAAGCAAAAGAAGGATGGATCCTCTTCTAGTCCAAAGGAACCCGTGGCTGCCCCTAAGGCCACCATGCCTACTACTTTCACTTCATCTTCTACTTCTAAAAATAAGGACATTAAAAGCTTCAAGTGTTTGGGAAGGGGACACATAGCTTCTCAATGCCCAAAGAAGAAAACATTGGTGATGAGGGACAATGGGAGCATCACTAGTGAATCTTCTTCTATTTCATCAAGTGGGGAGGAAAGTGATTGTGAGGCTATTCCACAAGAGGAAAACTTATTGATGGTAAGAAGATTGTTGGGGAGTCAAGCTAAAGAGAAGGATGAAAGCCAAAGTGAGAACATTTTTCACATAAGATGTCTCATTCACGGGAAGGTGTGCTCTTTGATTATTGATAGGGGAAGTTGTACCAATGTTGCAAGTACTAGATTGGTGACCAAACTCAACCTAAAGACTACTCCACACCCGCGGCCTTATAAGCTCCAATGGCTAAGTGAGGTTGGTGAGTTGTTAGTGAACCAACAAGTATTGGTAAGCTTCTCAATTGGTAAATATAATGATGAAGTCCTATGTGATATTGTTCCCATGGAGGCCAGCCATATTTTACTTGGAAGGCCTTGGCAATTTGATAAACATATTACTCATGATGGTTTCACTAATAAGTTCTTTTTTGTACATAATGCTCTTAAGGTCACACTTGTACCATTATCTCCAAGAGAGGTTTGTGAGGATCAAGTGAAATTGAAAATAAAGAGAGAACAAGAAAGAAAAGACTTGAGAGAAAAAGAGGAGGATCTTGAAAAAAACAAAAATTCCACTTTTGAGGACAAAATTCAAAAGAAAGAGGGAAAATGAGGAAAGAAAAAGAATTAGAGAAAATTTGAGAGTTTCTTTGCAAAAGAAAGTGAGGTGAAAAGAGTATTCTTTGCAAGGCAACTTATGTACATTTTCTTATACAAAGATGCTTGCTTGAATTCTAATGCTAACCCTTTGCCTAATGATGTTGAGTCTATTTTGCGGGAATTTGAAGATGTGTTCCCAAAAGAAATACCCCACGGCTTGCCATCAATGAGGGGAATAGAATACCACATAGACCTCATTCCGGGTGCTTCTCTACCCAATAGGCCAGCCTATAGAAGCAATTCTCAAGAAACAAAGGAGATCTAAAAATAAGTGTAGGAGTTGATGCAAAAAGGATGGATAAGGGAAAACTTGAGCCCATGTACTGTACCCATGATTTTGGAGCCAAAAAAAGATGGAACATGGAGAATGTGCACGGATTGTAGGGTCATCAACAACATCACTATCAAGTATAGACATCATATCCTTAGACTTGATGATTTGCTTATTGCTGCAAGCAACTTTGTTCGAGCCCTTGTATTGTGAACACGGGTTTGATTGGTGTCTTCTTTCCTTGGTCGCATAATGGCTGCTGAACACATCATACAAGGAATGAGATTAATGTCATGCACAAGATGAAATGAAAACATTTTTTAAATGCATGGACTGAAAATGCATGATTTATTTATTTTTATTTTTATTTTTTAGAATGCTAAAGATGCCATAAAAATGCAAGATGATTTTTTTTTCTTTTGAAGAATGTTAGGAATGCCATGAAAATGTATTTTTTTAAGTTTTTTTTAATGCAAGAATGGATGGCATGAGGAAAGAAGAAGTACGCTCCCTTTGTGTCCTAATGGGATTGCCTTAAACTTGAGACTTTCTATCCTATAGATCTAAGAGTCATTTTTATCCATGCAAATTTTTATTGGGTGGCTCTTCTGTTCTAAAGGTCTCTAGAGGCAAGTCCTATTTCAAAATGTTGACCACAAAATAATGGGTAAACCACTAGGTGTGAGACATTCATGAAAAAGGCACACTCTAGATGAGGTTTTCGCAATAACCAAACAGGATGTACATCTAAAATGGCTACCACTACGCAACCTCTACTTAACTTAGGCTTCACTCAGACCCGGGGATAGGGCCCCACTCGAATGTGTGTGTTACATGTGTAGGTGCAGTGTGTGTAGGGAGCGTACAAATCTTTACAACCCTAAAGACATCTCATGTCCTGCAAAACAAAGCAAACAAAAAAAACAAACTCCAAAAGTTTTCTACCCTAAGGTTTAGATAGTAAAATAATTAACACTAAAAATAAAAAAAATCATCAAATAATATAAAGAAAAAAAAAGAAAAAAAAGGGTAAAACAAACACATAAAGATCACTAAAAAAATTTTGCATAACCAACTTTTGTAGGCTTGACTCTCAAGTATCCCCAGTGGAGTTGCTATCTGTCGCGACTATGATAATCGCGGCGGGAAAGCAACTTAAAAAAATTAATTAATTTAGGAGTCGCCACCAATTTTATTTAAGTTAGGAAAAATTGGAAAACCTAAAAAAATAGTTTTTGAAACCAGATTGAACTCGGGAGTTGGTTATGTGTAGAGAAGGGTGGGAACTTAATCCCACAACACCCCTAACACACCCGTCCTAAGACGGTATCTTAAATTAATTATGCAAATTTTTAATAATCCTTGAAAATATTTATTTTACCCCTTTTGTAAAAAATATGAAATAAACAAATAAATTTTCAAAAATTTAATTTTTGGCTTGACGGAATTGGAGTCCCGCTCCTACGTATCCCTTGGTGCAATGAGGAACTCAAAGTCACGTACTTCTCTAGAAAATATTGTGGGTTAGTTGATTTTATAAAAACTTTAAAAATTTGAATTAACAAGTCGTCGCGACTCAGTTATTCAAATTAAGAATTGAATAGGTGAAACTCGCGTCACGCTAGAGACGTCACCCACTGAGTATCAAATTTGTTACAAAATTTTTATTTAAAATTTATCTGGGAAAAAAAATTGGTTGATTTTATTTTTTTAAAAGAAATAACTTAATTATTTTTAAAAATTTGAATTAACAAGTCGTCGCGACTCAATTATTCAAATTAAGGATTTAATAGGTGAAGCTCGCGTCACGCCAGAGACGTCACCCATTGGTCATCAAGTTTGTTGCGAAAACTTTTATTATTATTATTTTTAAAAAAGTTTGAACCTTTATCAATTAACGGTTTATTTTATAAAAGTTTGAAGACAAAATAATAATTTAAATTATAATAATTTGAATCATCAAGCTGTCGCAACTCAGATGGTTACAAATATTACAAGGGTTAGCAAGCTGTCGTAACTCAGGTAACCCATGTTATTCTTTTTAAAAAAACATTTAATTATCTTATTTTTATATTTTATTTTTATCAATTTTTTTCTATTTTTTTATTTTTTTGTTTTGTAGCTCATTAAGTTAAAGTCCACTACTCAAAATCATTTCTTTCAAAAAAAAATATAACAAAAAATCTATGACTTTTAAAAAATGTAGTAACTTTATGAAAAAAAGAGACAAGTTAGCAACTTTACGGAAAAGAAGAAAAAGAAAAAAAAAAGACAAGTCAACAACTTTACGAAAAAATCTGTTTCTTTTCTTCTCTTTAATTAAACTAAATTAAAAAAAATAAAGAAAAAAATAATAAATAAAAAAAGTAAGGAGAAAACAGATAAAGCGAGAAAAAATAATAAAAAGAATAACGAGAATCAAAATAAGGAAAAGAAAACGAAGTGGCTTCTCAAGCTTACGAAAAGAATGAAAAAAAAAACAAAAATGGGGTATGTTTCTTTTCTTCTTGATGTTTGTAGAAAGAACGAGAGGAAGAAGATGAAGGCAGATTAGGTGACGGCGGCCCAAGTAGGTAGTGGCTCGGATGGAAGTGAGTCACGACGGTGGCTTGCTGTTAGTGGGATGAAGGAGTTGGTGTATTATTGGTGATAGGCTAGTGTGAATGGCAATTTTTGGTAGAGGTGGTTATTGTGTTGTGATAAGTTTGAACGTATGCCAGAGGTGATGGAGGGATGGTGAGGAGTTTGGTTGAAGATGGAAGATGAAGGCTATGTAAGTGAGAAAATATGGTTGCGGTGTTAGTAACCGTGTAGGCAAAAGTACACGTGTGTATGAAGGTCAAGTAAGTCCGTTTCGAGTGTGTGGGTGATGGGTTTTTATAGGAGGGGATTAGATTGAAGAGTTTGAGTTAAAATATAATTAGAAGTTTATTTAAGATAAATGATGAGGTTTGTTTAGGATGAGTTATGGTTGGTTTAGGATAGGTTTGCTTAGGATGAGTGTTGGGTTTAAGATAAGTGTTGGGTTTAGGATAAGTGATGAAGTCTATTGAGGATGCATTATGGTTGGTTTACGATAGTTAGGATAAGTGTTTAGGAATTAGGATGATTGATGGAGTTTGTTTAAGATAAATATTGGCATATGGGTTGTGGGTTAATGAGTTGGATCATTGATTATGGGTTAATGGGTTGGTTTAGGGGTTAATGGGCCAATGAATTAAAAGATGAGTCTTTTTATTATTTTTATTATTTAATTTTTTTTTTTTTTTTTATAAAATGTCCCAGACAAAATTGGGTGTTCACATAAACATAAAGAAATGGACCTAAGTTTTGTCCATTGTCAAAATGCATTAGGTCAATATATGACATTGTCAAACAGAGTTAGTTTTAATTAACGTAAAAGCTTATCTAATATTATGGTTGGTAATAGCGATTTCATTCCAAGCTTTATTTCATTGAATGATATCGTATCTGTTTGATGAAAAAGGCATAGAATGATGATTTCATTCCATGTTTCATTTCATAAAACTAGAAATTACCATTCCTTCTGAGAGAGAAATAGGATTGGTGATTCTATGTTACTTGGAATAATGATTTGGTTTGATATGTGCTCCGTGGAATAATATTTAATTTCTTTTTTCCCAAATTCTTTATCTTTTATAAATTCTAACTTTATTCTCAACTTACCTTTCATTTATTAAATTCATTTTACATATTTAAGATTTTAAAGAGTAGTAATTATGTAAATATGTGAAAATTTTAAAAATTTAGTAATGTAGTGGAGCACAATTATTATCCAAAGTATCTTAAAGAAAATATCGTAAAAAATATATGAGTATTTTATTCAAAATATTGTACACATTTTAATTTTTGTCTCACAAATAAAAACAATGGTTGCTCTTTTTTAACAACAACATTTTGTTATTAAGTTATTTAAAAAAAAAATTTGAATGCGAACATCATGCATGAGAAAAGTGAATCTTCTTTGTTTTTCTTATGAGTGTATTTATGTCATTTAGGTCAAATTTGACTTTATTATGTATTGATTCTTATTTTTGGGTCAACTTTCTCTATTAATTTCATATACCATATAATTGAATGGCTTGAAAAGTAATTCTATTTCAAAAGTTACCTACTGTGGATGGAGAATGGATTCCACTCTAACCCATTCTATTCCATTTTTTTAAACACATTCCATTCCATTTTATTTGATCTATTACTATTCTTTGGAATCATCATTTCATTTACTGAGCGTGACATAAGAACATTCTCAGTATACAAATAGAAAAATCTTATTACACATATGGTAGAAATACATTATCTCACACATGAGAGTATGTGATAAAATTAAAGATTAAGTGTACAAAAAATAAAATAAAATAAATTATAATTAGATGGTAAAAATTGTATAAATATAAGATAATGTATACGTAAACGTGTGAATAAAAATACTCATATAAATATACCAATAAAAATAATTATCTTTTATATTTTATAATAACTACACGGAAATTTAATCCTATGACATTTTGAAAACTATGCTTAACTATTTGTGCTGTTTGGCGGTTTTGAGTTTTAATTATTATAATATGCATGTTAGCTTTGTTAATACTTAAATTTGTCCAAAAACATCTTTAGACTTTGAGTTGTATTTTTGGGTTACTGCTCAACAAGTCAATTAGAGAAAGAATAAATAATAAAATAAAAAATAAAAGAAAAGTAGAAAGAGACTTTTTTAATTTGAAGAGAAAGGATAAAAGATAGAGAGACAGAGTCAACAAACCAATAAAGGATAAAAGATAAAGGAAAAAAAATTAAAGAAACAAAAGTTCAAATAAAAGATAAGAGAAATGTGGGATACCTACTTGATTAGGATAAGACTGCAAAGCTATCAACTTTTGCCTATAAATATAAGCATTAGGAAGTGCGAAGTTAAGAAGCACCGATATTTCAAAATAAGTACTGTAATGGTATCTAATACGTATCATTTTGGATATTTTTAAATACTTTTAGTTTATATCTTGTAATTAATTTTTGAATTTTATACCAATATAAGAGAGATATCTTAATGATTAGATAAATGACAATATTCACAGTGACTAAAACTAGCTTATGGAACACTGATATTTTCATACTAATTTAAAACTTGTGTTTTTATGTTAATATTTATTAAATTTTTATGAGTTTTCTTAGCTGTTTCTTATCATATAATTTTTAGAATTTACCATATCTATGTATAAGTCTTATGTCGTTTCCGTCTCCCATATCTGTATTTGTGTTTCCTTGGTGGCAAGACACATTCAGATTCATCCGAGAGAGAGAGAGAGAGAGAAAGTAATATATACATCTTTTTCTTTTACAAACTTTAAGCTAAAAAACATGAAAATACAAAATCTGTCTACTGAACATAAAAGTAACTATATTAGTCTTCATTTTTCCTAAAAAACATGACAAAAAGACATAAAGTAATATATACATCTTTTTCTTTTACACACTTTAAGCTAAAAAACATGAAATTGCAAAATCTGTATACTGAACATAAAAGTAACTATATTAGTCTTCATTCTTCTTCTTGTCTTTGGAGGACCTTCCACCTAGATTTACATGGCAACACATGGGGCAAGAATCAATAATTCTTAGTATAAGTGTACCAATATTAGCAGTTGTAATATTCACAAAGAATAAACAACTCATAAACATCATAAATAAAACTACAGCTAGCAATCAAATTGTTACTCATTACTCAAGGAACAATTACATTATTCTCTCTATGTAATTGATGCACTCTTTTTAATTTCAAACAAGTCTACAAACTTGATGCGGGATTAATTGTTGCATTGCGAACTCAAGTGCAGTTTGTCTCAAGTAATAAAATTTTCGGGAGTCCGAGGTCGATCCACAGGGAATTGTTGAAGATTAATTAAGGTGAAGTGAATATTTTGTTACTACAATTAAAATTATTTACTTGGGTAAAAAGATTCACTCTTGGTAAATAAAATAAAGGTAAGATTAATTCCTTTTATAACTCAATTAGAATCCTCGCAACATGGAGGTTCCAATCGGAAAATACAACATTAAAAGTCCGTTTAAAATAATATACGTAATTATATTATGTTTCCTAAAAATATTACCACCACTTATAAATGGGTTAAAGCATTCATTGTGTCAATATTTTGTCTACAACAAATCAAGAACTCCTTTTTACAAAGATGATTTCTAAATTATAAGAAACAAATTATAATACGTATAATGGTTACTAGAAAATATAAATCATTTAAGTACAAGAGAATAATAAATCTAACCTTACTTTATTACCAAGAGCTTCACCCTTTCACCCAAGTAAAATGAAACTTAATTACTCATAGATAAGAAGAAAGAAAGAGAGAAGAAGAAGAAGAAGAAGAACATGACTTTAATTTAGAACAAAGGAAAATTACTACAAGAAAACCTAGTAACAAAATGACATCATTTTGGTAACTAACACCTAACACCCTCAATGATCTGCCAAGGCCCCCTTTTATAGAGGATTAGAGATATAAAATGACAAGGGGGCTGAGTCATTAGTGGTTGGATGAGTGGAAAATGAGTGGAAAATGCCAAATGACTTTAGGTGAGTGGGAAATTATGGAGATTCCTTGTCTCCGAAATCATGCAGCTCTGAAGTCATTGCATTCGTCATTTTTGAACCAAGTGGTCTTCATAAAAGTACTAGGCCTGGATCTTAGCTTTCAAATGGCTTTAGTTTGAGTCCAATATCATTTCTCTAACTCTAGATACGTTCAAATTACTGAACACTGCCCAGGCTTAGTCACAGCTCCTCTGTTCTGACTTCCAAGCCCAATATCACCTTCAAGGAGTCCGATTCTGAAAAAGTGTTCAACATGAAAGTTGTAGATATTGGTCTTAACTATTCAACATCCAAATTTCAGCCCATTTGACAACTTCTAGCCCGCAAAATGTGATGAACAGTATACATAGGTTAAGCTGTCAGGAAAAGCACTTTGGTTCTTGCTTCAACCCCAATTTGAGTTATCTACTCGTGTGATTGGACCTTTGACGTCTTCATGAAAGTTGTAGAATTCTCTCTTATCTTTCAAATGCCACTAGAATCACCTCTAAAGACCACCTACAGCCCAAGATATGACCCAAATACAGAAACAGTGTAAGATATGAATCATGCTGAAAAATTCAATTAAGTTCAATTTGAGTCCAAACTTACAAAACATAATAAAACTCAATCAATTAAGTACATAGAGAGTGTAAATGACTAAGAATGAAAGCTTATTAATGTATCAAATATGTGATCATCAAACTCCCCCACACTTGGCCTTTTGCACTCCTGAACAAAACACATAAGATCACTCACAAAAAAAACGAAACAGACTCAAAAGCTAAACACTCTAAAAGACTCAATTTCTAATAATATTTAAAAATGAAGAGCAATTATTCAAGTAATCAAAATATTCATGAGGTAACATATCTTCACTTCTCAAATCAACAAGCAAGGATATTTCAATTGAAAAGCATGAGTCAAGAATGATAGATTTTCACAAGATTCACTCTCAATCCCTCAAGTGTTTAAAAGGTAGGTATTTCACTCAATTCAACCCATGAAAATTGCACTACCATAAGCTTGCTTATCTTCTACTTCTCCACTACTCAAACACATGCACACACAAATCATGAGGACTTTATTCAAGGTTGTAATGGGGTCAAGGTAAATGAGGAGGTAATATGGATATGACAAGTTAAATACCAGAGAATAAAAGAGCATGAGAGCTGAGTTCAATTAACAAGCATGAAAGTTCATCCCAACTCCACCTAATACAAATTCTCTTTACATATTCTTTTCCTTTTCTTTATTGCCTTGTTGACCTTCTTTTTCTTTTTTTTTTTGATTTTTTTATTTTTTTTTTTATTTTTTTTTTTTTTACAAAAAGAACATCATATATACATTTTTTTAACCATTCGCACATACACCCCACACTTGTTCAAGAACTCATCGAATGACAAAACTAATGTTCTCTTATTCCCTAAGGTCAAGTAAGAACATGGTTTTTCATTTAAGGCACATAATGAGTTCGAAACAAAGAATAGTCAAATAAGCTCAAAGGGGTTAAGCAAGGGGAAATAGGTCATTTCTAATGCTTTATGTTGGCAGGAATCAGAGAATTTCTAAGAAGTCATAAGAGTGCTTGATATCATATTGAGACAACATGCTGCTAAACAAGGCTGGCTATTTGATTCAAGAAGTTATTTCAAGAAAAATGCCTCAATCATATTTATGTATGCATATGAAAATGTAGTCTCAAAAAGAATCAAAGCAAGTTCTAAAGTAACAATTCCATGAGTGAAATTCACACAAGAAAGAAAAGAATGGTACAAATGTTCAATCCATTCATCAATAGGCTCAAAATCTCACAAGGCATAATTCTATCATTCTCAGTCCACCAATTCAACATTCATAACCAAGCATGCGAATTTTAAGAAAAAAGACAATTTACTCAATCATGCAAATTTCCCTGAATTTGAATTGCTATTTCCACACAAACTAGTTACTACCCCAATTACTCCTTACTCTGCCACCAATTTTTGATGCGTCTCAAGAGTAAATAATTTACTCCTTACTCTGCCATCCCTAATTACTTTTGTTATTAATAAATTGATGACAAACACAACAAACATATTAACAAACACACTCCTATATTTTTTTTAGTTTTTTTTCTAATATAAACACAACAAACATATTAACAAACATACTTCCTAAATTTTTTTTTTTGGTTTTTTTTTCCACAACCATCCTTCCCCCCAACCAGATCACAACATTGTCCTCAATGTCAAAACATAGATAGGAAAAAGGATAGAATATATTACCTGTTGCTGCAATTACTGAAAAGAAAAATCTCACACAAATTTAAACAGAAACAAAGTATAATAAATAAAACTAAAGCTTGTAATTATTTAAATAGTTGGAGTGTTTTGGCTGGCTTTCTTTTCATTTTGCTTCCCTCACCACTTCCTTCACCGCTTCCTTCGAACCAATCTATCTGAACTGTTACTGGATCAAGTTCATAAACAAAAGTTTCTAATTTATCAATCAACTCATCAACAGTAGAAGCAGAGATAAGGAGTCGTCTTGCAGAAGGTGTGACAAATTTCTGTTCCACAGCATGGTCAACAAAAGATAATAAATTATCAAAGAAATTATTAACATTCAACAAACCTATGGGTGTATGGTGGATGTTCAATTGGGCCCAAGAGACAACTTGAAAGACTTCTTCCAAAGTACCAAAACCACCAGGTAAGACAATGAATGCATCAGAGTTTTCAAGCATCGCCTTCATTCGTCCATGCATAGATGATACCTGAATTTCCAGTCCAATTGTCTTTCCAACGATGTTCCTTCGAGTTAAAAGTTCAGGAATGATACCTAAAACTTGACCACCTCTTATATGTGCAGAAAGTGATACAGCCCCCATTAACCCAACGCTACCTCCCCCATATACAACACGAATGTTCCTCGCAGCAAGTGTCTACCAACAGTGCTTGCTGCGTTTACAAACTCTAAGCCCTTCCCATAACTTGTCCCACAAAATACACAGATACTGACAAATCTACGAACAGAAGAAGAAGCTCCCTCCATTTCTACACTCACACTCTCTTTGAATGATTATAAGTTGCAGGAAAGTGAAGAAAATGGAGTGTTTAAATAGGGAAGAGAATAGAAAAAGTAATAATAGCTCCTATATGGGTAAGTTATTGGTGTCGAGAAGTTTGAAATTTTAAAAATAATAATAATAGTAATTTTTTTTTGTTTTTTTTTGTTTTGTTTTGTTTTTTTTTTTTTACTTCAAGAAAACCATCAGGGTAAAGAAGTTTAGAAACCCTCGAAGAATCCCATCCAAAGGATCGTCTGTCCAAAACCAAAATTCAACAAAATCATACAAAGATAAAATAATAATAACAAATGATTATATACTTTTATGTACAGGTTTCCTGACAGATCTTTATACTGCGCGTCATGAGTGCAATAATACCAAGACGGCTCAGCCAATCTGGGCATTCTTCTCCTTCCCGCTTGTGAGATATTTTGGATTGAGCTACGACACCACTAATTAAAGTGCGTAAATCTGACAGCTACCACCAACGACCACAGCCAGTGAGAGGTCGCTGAAGAGCCCATGACATTAAATCACAGGATCCAGCTCAGAGGCATTGTCACGCGAGAATGCAAACACGGGACGCTTCTTTCTGTCCATCAGCAAGCAGAGCCTTTGGTTAAAACCTGGGAATGCTTGCGCGGCTCTCTACAGAGCATGGCACACGAATCTTATTTACCGTCCGACATGCGAAGGTCCACCCGAGTCAATGACGGGCCTGCCACTCCACTGGCAGGGGCTCCTAATCTAATTAAAGACCAAGTACAACCGAAGTTTTGCTTTTTATTTTATTTTTTTATTCTTTTTTTATTTCATTTTTTTTCACTTTTTTTTTTCTTTTTTTTTTTTTTTTTTTTTTTTTTTTTTTTTTTTTTTTTTTTTTTTCTTGGAAAATGTACAAGATAATATATACATGTTGTTGTGATTGTGGCTCACATCTTCCTCTGGTTTCACGTCCAGAAACGGCTTAAAAGCCTTCTATGAGTCGAGGATAAGCTTCTCATCCAATTTTCTTATAAATTAGCAAACAGGGTCTTTTTGAGTCAGATTCCAAGACTGTAACGCTCTTGCTCGTCCTTGAAGAGATTCCACAAACTAAGAAGTTCACGCTGCACAACTCCACAAGAATGCGTCTCAAGAGTCAATAAGATATTATCTAATGACTCCTTACTCAGTCCATTCTTAATGAAGAATATTTTATCTTCTCTATTTACGGAAACCATCCCCAAAGAGCGACATCGCGTGTTGCAATTCCATCGTGCACACTTGTAATAAACTTTCATTCTTTTTGCTCTTCTCCTTTTTGAAAATGAACTTTTACCGAGACTAGGCATATATGGGACAAATGAATCTGAAGATTCACCAGCTAAACGAACATTTGCTTCGATTATCCAGCGTATATCTTCTGGGATGCCCTTATACATTAACAATCTCAGTCTTTCACACCTAGCTTCATAGACTTTTGTTAGAGCATTTAGAAGGAGAGAAGGAAAATGTTTTCTTAGATTTGAGAGAATGACATCCATTTTAAAAGAAGAAGAATTCAGTTATTGTGGGAAACTGAAAAACAACTCGACTTGAGAGTCACGGAGTACCGTTATCCGCCATTTAACCAGGAACACAAAGAACTGCAAAAAGAAAGAAACAACATTAAAATAAATTTTACTCATAACAAGGATTAGAAAGAGAAATGGATTCTACCTCAACAACTTGATGTTCCAGAAATGGTTTGAGTCTTTGTCCATTGACCTTAAATACAATACCATTCCTAGGATTCTCAATGTCTATGGCCCCATAAGAATACACATGTTTGACAATATAAGGACCAATCCACCTAGATCTCAATTTTTCAGGGAATAGGTGAAGACGAGAATTATAAAGTAAAACTTTTTGACCAATTTCAAAAGTTTTTCTCAAAATTAATTTTTCATGAAAAGCTTTTGTTCTAGCTTTATAAATCTTTGAGTTTTCATATGCATCATTTCTTAATTCCTCAAGTTCATTCAATTGCAATTTGCGTAACTTGGAAGCATCATCAAGACTTAAGCTGAAAGCTTTAATGGCCCAAAATGCTTTATGCTTCAATTCTACAGGCAAATGACAAGGTTTTTCATAAACTAACCGATAGGGAGACATGCCCAAAGATGTTTTAAAAGCAGTACGGTAAGCCCAAAGTGCATCATTTAGTCTTAAAGACCAATCTTTACGATTTGGGTTAACCGTTTTTTCCAAAATTTGTTTAATCTCCCTATTTGCTAATTCAACCTGTCCACTTGTCTGAGGATGATAAGGGATTACAATTTTGTGGGTAATGCAATATTTCTTCATTAAAGATTCAAATGATTTATTGCAAAAATATGTTCCCCCATCACTGATGATAGCTCGAGAAATTCCAAATCGACTCAAAACATTTTCTTTTAAAAATTTTAGAACAGTTTTATGATCATTGTGCCGACATGGAATCGCCTCAATCCATTTTGAAACATAATCAACTGCAACCAAAATGTACACAAATCCAAAAGATGATGGAAATAGACCCATGAAATCAATTCCCCAACAATCAAAAATTTCAATGACAAGGATAGGGTTCAAAGGCATCATATTTCTTTTAGAAATGGACCCCAATTTTTGACAACTTTCACAACTTTTGCAAAAAGTATAACTGTTCTTGAATAAAGTGGGCCAATAAAATCCACACTGCAAGATTTTCGCAACTATTTTCTTTGAAGAAAAATGACCTCCACATGCTTCTGAATGACAAAATTTAATGACACTACTCACCTCATTGTCGGGTACACATCTCCGAAAGATTTAATCAGGACAATATTTGAACAAATATGGGTCATCCCAAAAGAAAATTTTCACCTCAATCAAAAACTTTTTTCTATCTTGGTGTGTCCACTGAGGCGGCATCTTACCTGTTACAAGAAAATTGACAATGTTAGCAAACCAAGGCATGGAATTGACAGAAAATAAAAATTCATCGGGAAAAGAATCATTGATAGGTGTGCTTTCAAAAGATGAGCCTGTTGTCAGCTTTGACAAATGATCTGCAACAACATTTTTGGCTCCTTTCTTGTCTTTTATTATGATGTTAAATTCTTGAAGCAACAAGATCCACCGTATCAACCTAGGTTTGGCATCTGTTTAGACATTAAATATCTAACAAAGAAGATGATCAGTGAAAACAACAGTGGATGAACCAATTAAATAAGCTCGAAATTTGTCCAATGCAAAAATTACAGCAAGTAGTTCTTTTTCAGTAGTGGTGTAATTCATTTGTGCACTATTCAAAGTTCGACTTGCGTAATAAATTACATGAGGCTTACCTTCCTTTCTTTGGCCTAAAACAGCGCCAACAGCAAAATCACTAGCATCACACATCAACTCAAAAGGCAAAGACCAGTCAGGAGATTGCATGATAGGAGCAGAAGTCAAAAGACCGATTAATTTTTCAAAAGATTTCTGACAATCTTGAGTCCAATCAAATGGTGTATCTTTTGTTAGAAGATTACATAAAGGTCTAGATATGGCACTAAAGTCCTTTACAAATCTTCGTAAAATCCTCGCATGTCCTAAAAGGAACGAACTTTCTGACTGTTTTTGGGAAAGGCAAATGAGCAATTAATTCAACTTTGGCCTTATCAACTTCAATTCCCTTAGAAGATATCACATGACCTAACACTATTCCTGAGGTAACCATGTAATGACATTTTTTCCAATTTAACACAAATCCTTTTTCTTCGCATCTTTTAAGAACTTTTTCCAAATTATCAAGATAATTTTCAAAAGAATTTCCAAAAACTGTCAGATCATCCATGAAAACCTCTAAATAATGCTCAATCATGTCATTGAAAATACTTAGCATGCATCTTTGAAAAGTTGCCGGAGCATTACAAAGACCAAAAGGCATTCTTCTATATGCAAAAGTGCCAAAGGGGCAAGTAAAAGTGGTCTTTTCTTGGTCCTCTAATGCAATTGGTATTTGATTATACCCTGAATAACCATCAAGAAAATAATAGTAGGGATGTCCTGCTACTCTTTCTAGAATCTGATCAAGAAATGGCAAAGGGAAATGGTCTTTCCTAGTGGCTGCATTCAATTTTCTGAAATCAATACACATACGCCAACTAGATGAGACTCGGGCAGGTATTAATTCTCCTTTTTCATTTTCAACCACTGTTATTCCAGATTTCTTAGGCACAACTTATGTAGGGCTTACCCACTGGCTATCAGAGATAGGATAAATAATTCCAACATCAAGTAATTTAAGAACTTCAGCTCTAATTACCTCTTTCATGTGGATTTAATCTTCTTTGAGGTTGTTGAGATGTTTTAGTATTATCCTCTAAATGTATTCTATGTGTACAAATTAATGGATTAATGCCTTTGATATCCTTTAATGTCCATCCAATTACATTTTTATGCCTTTTAAGTACTTCTATCAACTTACCTTCTTGTTCTTTGGTCAAGGATGAGGAAATTACCACTGGAGAGCTTTGTTCTTCTCCCAAAAATGTGTACTTCAACCCATCAGGTAATGGCTTCGGCCTAAAGTGTGGCTACTTTTTCATGGGTATCATCATTCATGGATTTTAGCTCTTGAATCTTGGCTTCCTTCCTTTGTATTCCATTTCCGTGTACAGTCAAGCAAAGAGCATATTTCGAAACATCATCATCTAATTGTGTAGTGAATCAAATGAATTAATTAAACATGATTTCTAATGGGTCAGAAGAACTCCTGATTTGAAGATGATCATCTATAATGGCTTCAATCCCTTCAATCTCTTCCTTTTCATCATAAACTTCTTGTGGTTGCTTGCACATGCTGAAAACATTAAGCTCTAGTGTCATATTTCCAAAAGTTAGCTTCACCACTCCATTTCTGCAATTTATCAAAGCATTAGATGTTGCTAAAAATGGGCAACCCAAAATAACAGGAATTGACTTAGAACTATCAACCATAGGTTCAGTTTCCAAGACAATAAAATCCACAGGATATATGAATTTATCAACTTGTACCAACACATCTTCTACTATTCCTTTTGGAATTTTAATTGATCTATCAGCAAGTAGAATAGTTACAGAAGTTGGTTTTAACTTACCAAGGTTGAGTTGCTGATAAACTAAATATGGAAGCAAATTAACACTAGCACCAAGATCAAGTAAAGCTCGTTCAATTTTATGTTCACCAATAATGCATGAAACTGTAGGACAACCAGGGTCTTTATATTTCAACTCATTATTGTTTTGAATAATGGAGCTTACATTCGATCAAAAATGCATTCTTTTTCACATTATGTTTCCTTTTAACAGTGCACAAGTCTTTCAAAAATTTGGCATAACAAGGAATCTGCTTGATAGCATCTAACAGAGGAATATTGACCTTCACTTGTTTAAAGATTTCAAAAATGTCACTGTTATGATTCACTTTACTTGAATTGTTTAATGCTTGAGGAAATGGGGGTGAAGACGAGGGTTTGATCTCCTTTTGGCTAGGTGGCTGATCAACTCCTTCCTCATCTTTGGGAATTGACTCATCATCTTTCTCAAAAAGTTCAGGAATTTATTTTTCAACAACCTTTCCACTCCTAAGAGTTATCACTGAGTTGACTTGATCTATTTTTTGACTTTCTGAACTACCCTCATTTAGGCTAAACTGACCCTTGGGATTTGGTTGAGGTTGAGAGGAAACTTTCCTTTCTCATGAATAGCAAGTGCGAGAAGAAAGTTTAGCAAGAGTATCTTTTATGTCAATCATGGTTTGATTGTTGTGGTTATTGATGGCCTCTTGTTTTTCCATGAATGCATGCAATGTTCCTTCAAGGTTTTTCCTATATGGTGGGACATAAGGTGCATATCCTTGAGGATTTTGAGAATCTTCTTGTACTCGAGGAGGTGGTGGTTGCATGAATTGTGGCTGGTTGCTATTCCTCCAACTGAAGTTCGGGTGATTTCTCCATCCCGGATTGTATGTATCTGAAAAAGAAGAAGTGAATGGCTTTTTAAAATTGGTCATTGCATTTACTTGCTCATGCACAACTTCTTTAAAAACAGGAAGTTTTGGACATTCATTTGTTGAGTGTCCCAATTCATCACAAATGCCATAAATTTCTTCACTTTGCACAGATTTGATTTCTTTTACTTTCCTGGATTCCATGGCTTCAACATTTCTAGCCAAACTAGCAAACCTTGCATTTAGATCTTCTTTTTGACTAAGATGATATTTTCCTTTACTAGCATTTGCAAGGTTAAATCTAATTGAATTTTTAAAAGGATTAGTACCATGCCAAGATTGAGAATTTTCAGCCAAATGGTCTAAATAGTCTAAAGCTTCTTCAGGTTCTTTATCAAGAAATTCACCATTGCACATTGTTTCCACAAATTGTTTAGTTTCGGGTGTTAACCCTTCATAAAAGAAGCTTATAGTGCGCCATTTTTCAAAACCATGATGTGGGCAAGAATTCAACAAATCTTTGAAACGTTCCCAACTTTGAAAATATGCTTCATTGGAATTTTGGGAAAAATTTTGGATTTGTCTTTTGAAAGCATTGGTTTTATGTGTTGGAAAAAATTTCTTCAAAAACTCACATTGCATTTCTTGCCATGTGCCAATTGATCTTGGTTTCAAAGTGTTAAGGCAAGTTTTTGCTTTATCTTTCAAAGAAAAAGGAAATAATTTAAGCTTAACAACCTCTTCAGTGCAAGTTTGATCATGAAAAGCAGTACATACTTCCTCAAATTCTTTTAGATGTAAATATGGGCTTTCAGATTCTAAACCATGGAAATTAGGAAGTAAAGAAATCATACCTGGCTTGAATCTAAAATTATTGGCATTGAGTGGAAAGATAAAACATGATGGACTAGAATTTCGAGATGGTTGCAGATATTCACGCATAGTTCGCAACGGTTGATTTTCATGTTCATCATGCACACTTTCATTTTCAGCCATTGTGCTTAATGTGTGTGATTGTGATTCAAATAAATCAATATGTAAAGTACTTGGATTAACTCTAACCAAACGACCAGAATTTAAATCACGATACTAATTAAGCATAAACAAGTAACTTATAATAGAAAAGAAAATGTACAAGCTAGTAATATAAACTGTCCATTAAATATTAACAAATGTGTGGTATAAACCAACCACCAAATAAGTTAATAAGCATAAAAAATTAAAAAGTTAGTATACAGATAAATTAAAATGTTAAAAACAGAAAAAGTAAAAAGTTAGATAGCTGATAAAGTAAAAAGTTAGATAGTTAGTAAGAGAGTTAGTAAGTTAGTAAAAAAAAAAAAAAAGAAAAAAATAACTAAATAAAAAAATGACAGAAAATAAATATAGAAAATAAAGTACAGAAAAAATAAAAGGGAGAGTTACCCCCACTAAGTTAATATTTTACAAGAAAATAAAATGGAGAATTACCCCATTTATACGTAAATTAAAATGCAAAAATAAAGTACAAAAAGTAAATTTAAAATATTAAAATCGGAGAATCGACAAGCTAATTTTTTGCTCCAAGAGAGAGAGAGAAAAAGAAAGATTATTTCATTAATGATTAAAGATTATAGAGAAATTAGGGAGAGTTTCCCCATAAGTTAGTATGCACAGAAATTAAAAAGGAGAGGTTCCCCACTAGTTAGTATGTTAGTATATATATACAAAATTTTTACACAGAAATTCAGTCTTCAAATCAAGTCCCCAGCAAATGCGCCAAAAACTTGATGCACTCTTTTTAATTTCAAACAAGTCTACAAACTTGATGCGGGATTAATTGTTGCATTGCGAACCCAAGTGCAGGTTGTCTCAAGTAATAAAATTCTCGGGAGTCCAAGGTCGATCCACAGGGAATTGTTGAAGATTAATTAAGGTGAAGTGAATATTTTGTTACTACAATTAAAATTATTTACTTGGGTAAAAATATTCACTCTTGGTAAATAAAATAAAGGTAATATTAATTCCTTTTATAACTCAATTAGAATTCTCGCAACATGGAGGTTCCAATCGGAAAATACAACATTAAAAGTCCATTTAAAATAATATACGTAATTATATTATGTTTCCTAAAAATATTACCACCACTTATAAATGGGTTAAAGCATTCATTGTACTAATATTTTGTCTACAACAAATCAAGAATTCCTCTTTACAAAGATGGTTTCTAAATTATAAGAAACAAATTATAATACGTATAATGGTTACTAGAAAATATAAATCATTTAAGCACAAGAGAAAAATAAATCTAACCTTACTTTATTACCAAGAGCTTCACCCTTTCACCCAAGTAAAATGAAACTTAGTTACTCATAGATAAGAAGAAAGAAAGAGAGAAGAAGAAGAAGAAGAAGAACATGACTTTAATTTAGAACAAAGGAAAATTACTACAAGAAAACCTAGTAACAAAATGACATCATTTTGGTAACTAACACCTAACACCCTCAATGATCTGCCAAGACCCCCTTTTATAGAGGATTAGAGATACAAAATGACAAGGGGGCTGAGTCATTAGTGGTTGGATGAGTGGAAAATGAGTGGAAAATGCCAAATGACTTTAGGTGAGTGAGAAATTATGGAGATTCCTTGTCTCTGAAATCATGCAGCTCTGAAGTCATTGCATTCGTCATTTTTTAACTAAGTGGTCTTCATGAAAGTTGTAGGCCTGGATCTTAGCTTTCAAATGGCTTTCGTTTGAGTCCAATATCATTTCTCTAACTCCAGATACGTTCAAATTACTGAACACTGCCCAGGCCCAGTCATAGCTCCTTTGTTCTGACTTCCAAGCCCAATATCATTTTCAAGGAGTCCGATTCTGGAAAAGCGTTCAACATAAAAGTTGTAGATATTGGTCTTAAATATTCATCATCCAAATTTTAGCCCATTTGATAACTTCTAACCCGAAAAATGTGATGAACAGTACACATAGGTTAAGCTGTCAGGAAAAGTACTCTGGTTCTTGCTTCAACCCCAATTTGAGTTATCTACTCGTGTGATTAGGCCTTTGAGGTCTTCATGAAAGTTGTAGAATTATCTCTTATCTTTCAAATTCCACTAGAATCACCTCCAAAGACCATCTACAGCCCAAGATAGGACCCAAATACAGAAACAGTGTAAGATATAAATCATGCTGAAAAATTTAATTAAGTTCAATTTGAGTCCAAACTTACAAAACATAATAAAACTCAATTAATTAAGTACATAGAGAGTGTAAATGACTAAGAATGAAAGCTTATTAATGTATCAAATATGTGATCATCAGTAATGTTTCCAATCAAGCCATAACTTTGAACAAACTCATTCAATAATATAAGACAACTGCCCATACAATTGTCTAGAAAAAGCAAATGCGATGTTATGATGTATGATTATGATAATGAGATGCACAGTGATAGTGTAGATGCAATGTCATGAACTTGACTATTCCACTAGGAAGGAAGAGGATCTGTTACCACCTTAACCTACCATGTAAGGAGGGCTACCTTATACTGAGTGGACTTTTCTACTACCTCAAACTGTTAGAAATAGTAAGTGAGTGAATCATGTGATGAGTGTGAAAATGTGGTGTTATGTCTAACTCTTACATAACCACTGCATAAACTCTATACTAAGTTTGTCCTTGCACTACTAGCTCTACCTCAATTCTATGAGAGTACTTCATGCACTATGACATTCTGCTATTGCCAAACAAACTTAGTAAACTTCCTATTCTTGCATTACTGGCTCTACCTCAACTTTATGAGAGCACTTCATGCACTATGACACTCAACTCTTACTAACTAGACTTAATATACTTTTTATCCTTGCTTTACTAGCTCTACCTCAACTCTATGAGAGCATTTCATCCACTATGGCTCTCTACTATTGCCAATCAAACTTGTTTACTTGTATCTTGTTTCCACATCTTCATCACTTCTCAAGTGATATCTAATGCAACATTATATTGCTTAAGGACCTAGACTATTTTCTAAGGCAATCCATATCTAATGGATGCACATAATCTCTTTTCTTTCCCTTGTATACAAGAAAATCTTTCTCTCTATTAAATTCTTCTACTAGTGTCTCCATACTCTTCAAAAGGCATATTATTGTGACTTTTCCGCAAGCGCACGGATCGTATAAGTAGTAAAATAAAGATCGTTCCCACGAGGATCGATTGATTACTAACTCTTACGGTGACTTTGATTATTTAAGCAATAAAAATCAATAGTGAAACCCAATCACAATCAAAACAAAAATCAAAGCAATAAAGAAAACAAATAAATCAAGAAAAGTCAAGATTCAACCAAGATTTAAAGGCCTAGGACTAGGAATTCACTACACTACCCCCTATGATAAATTGTAATCCTATCTTTGCTAATGTTCAATTATGTTCTTGAAGGCGATTTGTTCTAAATTATTTAAAGCACAATTTCTTGGCTCTAAAAACGTGCTAAAACTCCATCAATCTCATTCTCATGGCAATTAATCCAAGTTCCAACCCATTAAATTTTATGATAATCGTTTTCTCCTCGAAGGATTTAAGTCTATGTCTATGTCTCAATTCCTAAATTCAATTCTTGGATTATCTAGCAATTAGGTTTCATATTTTAATCCTTCACCTAAAGCCTAAGATCATGTAAATATGACGCGCAACATACCACAAGCATTAAGCATACCAAGAATGAATCAAGAACAATAATTTTCATAAACAAGGAATCAAATTAACAATTCAACATAGAAAAAGTAGAGGGTTGCATTCTAATCCTAGAAAAAGGAATTTAGCCACTCATGGCTAATGTAGCACAAATAAGAACAAAAGTTAAAGAAACAACCATGATTCTATCTCAAGAAAATAGGAAAAAGAAAATCAAAAGAAAAGATGGAGAAGATGAAGAAGGAGAAGATGTATTCAATGGTTGATCTTCAATTGCTCTTGCACTTGTCTTCAAGACCCTAGCCTTTGCCTCTCAAAATCTGCTATAGCCAAAAATTGCTTCAAGATTAGGGATTCGCTTTTATTTATAATGTTTGGGGGTGAAAAACTGCTGCTCTTAGTCACAGGAGACCTCACACGGCCGTGTCTAAGCTCGACATGGCAGTGTGAGCCTAAATTGTGTAACTTACACCGTAAGTGAGACACGGCAGTGTGACCAAGAGACACGGCCATGTCTCTTAAAAATAGTCACACAGAAAGCGCTTAAGCACTCTTGAATTTTCTGTTAGATTTCCAATGCCATAAATGGCACGTCGATCTGATCTCTGTAGCGTAAGATATAACTCAATTACTGAGGAAGGTCAGGATGCTTCGGGAATCCGAATTTTGCTCCTTGTTTAGGCATCAAGTGTTCTTCCATGTGTAATTAATTACCTAACAAAAATGAAAACAATGATAAGGATCCATCTAAAATTCACCAATAAATATAAGCAAATCACCACAATTTATCTAGTATAAGACTATAAAATATCAACTTATCAAATTCCCCCACACTTGAGCTTTGCTTGTCCTCAAGCAAAGAATAAGCATTAAAAATAAGATTAAACTCAACATCAAGAAACATGAATCAAGGGAAATTTCACAATTTAAAAATTTAATTAAGCTAGGCAATCAAATCCAATCAAGTAAGATAGTTTAGCACTTGGTACAATTAGAGGCTTAAGTCTAGCTTGCATTTTTTATCTTCACTAACCATCTGAGGTCACTTATATTTCCATTGCTCAAGTGTTTAAGGACAAATAGATCACTCAAATTTCTCTTGAAAAATGCATTACCATAAGCTTAGTTATTAATCTCATCTCCATTTCCAAGTTCACATACATAACAAGAATCAAAAGGTCTTCCTTTGGTTGTAACGGGGTCAAATGGAATAATGAAAGGTAGGAAAAAGGTAAATAAGAGTAAAGAATGCTCATGGATAAATCGATACAAAAATAGAATCAGGTTGAAAAGATAATAAATATAACATTATGTACAGGGGTATAACAAATTCTCACTTTTAACCCAAAATTCTCATTATTCTTCACCAATAATCCTTTTCTTTCTTCTTCTTTTTCCATTTTTTTCATTAATTTTTTTCTTTTCTTTTCTTTCTTTCAAACCTTAAAGACAAAAGCAACCTTTCAAGACATTTAAATTAACACATTAGTTGCTTTATTATTCAAAAATCAATGCATCCAATCTGATTATTCAATTAATTAAGCATCCAAAGAAATTAATTTTAGGTGCAAATGGGACAACTAAAGGATTATTTTATCAATACAACTCTAGAAGTTAAGATAGAATTAAGCGTAATTACCTTAATCATGTTCAAGTATATATGTGAATCATTAAAGTTTTAACAAGATATCAAAGCAAGTTCTAGCGCACATCAGTCAAGAAAAATCTCACTCTAGAAGAAAAATAGGATTTTGTTTTTGAAAAATCCAATGATTAAAGCTTAAAACTCACTTTCTGGCTAATGTTAACAAAGAGAACAAATGCAAGCAGACATGACTAATTTCTAAATACGATGCTAAATGTTTCAATACTCAATTGAAAAAGATTGCCTTGCACAAAAACAACTCATGAATAGTAGATTCCCCTTTCAAACAAATTTCTATCACCTCAGAAATAATCAAGAAATTAACACACAATTCCATCTTGATTACTAACAAAACTTAAGTGTTCATTGATTTCACAAAAATTTTTACCAAATTTAAGAGTAAATTTAAGAGTACTCCCCCGACACTTAAAATAAACATTGTCCTTAATGTTTAAATAAGAAAAATAACAGAATAAAGGACAATGAAACTTCCCTGAAAAATGGAAACGCATAATCACGAAGGTGGTGGGAGAGGTGGAGTCGGAGGGAGGCGTGTAGCCATGAACTCAAACATCTAGTCTGATGCTGATTAAAAGTTGCAAACCCAAGTGCAGGTTGTTTCAAGTAATAAATGCTCAGGAGTCCGAGGTCGATCCACAGGGAATTGATGAAGAAAAATTCTTTAACGTAAAGTAAATATTTTGTCATAACAATAAAAGTGATAAAACTTAGTCACAAATGAAAAAGACTTACTTGGGTTAGGAGATCCACTCTTGGTAGGTAAGTTAAGGACAAGATTAATTCTTTTATAACTCAATTTGAATCCACACATAACGGAGGTTCCAATTGAAAAATACAACATTCAAAGTTCATTAAAAATTATATATGTAATGATATTATGATTCCTTTAATCATCTATTAACACCACCACTTATAAATGGGCTCAAGCATTCATTGTGTCAATATCTTGTCTACAACAAATCAAGAGCTCCACTTTACAAGGAGGCTTTCTAAATTGATTGGAAACAAAATACAACACATATAATGACTACTTGATAATATATCATTTAAGCACAAGAGAGAAATTAATCTAACCTTAACTTATTACTAAGTGCTTCACCCTTTCACTCAAGTAAAATGAAACTTAGTTACTCATAGACAAGAAGAAAGAAAGAGAGAAGAAGAAAAAGAAGAACATAACTTCAATTTAGAACAAAAGAAAACTACAACAAGATAATCAAACAACACAATAACATGATCTTAATCTCTAGGACCAAGACTCTTAAATGAGTAGCCAATGATGCCTTTTATATAGGATTAGGGATACAAAATGACAAGGGGGCTAATTAATGAGTGGGTGGATGAGTGAGTGAATGAGTGAAAAATGCCAAATGACTTTTGATGAGTGAAAAATTATTGAGATTCTTTGTCTCCAAAATCATTTAGTGCTGAACTTATTGCATTCGTTATTTCCTCACCAAGTGGTCTGCATGAAAGTTGTAGACCTGGATCTTAGCTTTCAAATGGCACTAGAATCACCTCAAAAGGCCACCTACAGCCCGAGATATAGCCCAATTACTGCACAGTATTCAGGCTCGGTTATAGTTCCTTTGTTTTGACTTCCAAGCCCAATATGACCCATTAGACCTCAGAATCTCGAAAAGTGTTCTTCATGAAAATTGTAGATTTGGGTCTTAAAAAAATTTCAGACCATTTAACATCCTATAGCCCGAGCTATGACATGAATAGTATACATAGGTCAAGTTGTTAGGATCAGCACTCTAGTTCTTACTTCAACTCCAATTTGAGTTATCCAATTGTGTGATTAGGCCTTTTAGGTCTTCATGAAAGTTATAGGGTATTGTCTTAGCTTCCTACAAGACCAAAATCACATCAACTAGATATTTGAAACTCAAGTTATAGCCAGTTTACTGAACACTATCAAAGAGATAAATTAAGGTTAATTCATACAATAATTCCTTTAATGATCCAATTAGGCTCAATATCATAGAATGTGACAAAATCAACATAATTAAGCCTAATTGAACCTTAAGAAGCCCAATGAGAGGATTATAAAATATATAAAATATATTATTATCATAATCTAACTAAGGATGCCACATGTTGTCGAAAACTACACAAGAAAAATAAAGCAAAAAACTAAAAAAATTGAAAAACAAAATGTAAAAACTAAAAGAAAATATGAGAAAGGATAGAAACATAGGTTGCCTCAGTTATAGTCATTAGCATGACTATGGGTTGATGCCATGCTTAGGTGATATCGATGAAGTGGTGCTCAGTCCCCACTCCCTCTTCATAGTGTTTCACTCTCTGGCCATTTATCAAGAATGTCTTTTGGCCTTCTTTCTTCACCTTAAGCACTCCGTACAATAAGACTCAAACAATCTCATATAGTCACCACTTTGACCACAACTTACCAAGACAGAAAAGTAGACGTGAGTTATCTACAAGAATTTTATCCCCAATTCATGCTGTTTCTTTTGTCTCTTCTTGTAGAGCTTGACATTTTCAAAGTTGGTGGCAGCCTAGGGCAAAATCTTTTCTAACAGTTTAGGCTCTACCTTTGGGGCCTCCTTTTCTTTAAGTGAGGAGTCTTCGGTTGAGAGGACCTTGAGCTCCTTGAATTTATCATTTTGAGAAAGGGAAATGATTGGGCATACATCCAAAATTTGAGCATAGGTCACCATCTCCTCATCTTCATCATTTTTGTGGCCATTGTGCACCAAACACTTCTCTAAGGGTCTTGTGTATGACTTTTAGTGTACATCTCTCTAGCTAGCCTTTCTTCCACATCAACCTTCAAGCAAGAATTGACAATGGCCGATTGCTTGGAAACTTGAAACAAATTGAACTCAACAATTTCTTCACCTACTTTGAGGATTATTTTCCCCTGCTTCACATCAAACATTGCTCCAACAATGGCTAGGAATGGCTTACTCAAGATGATGGGGGGTTTGAACATCTACTTCCATCTCGAGCACAACAAAATCGACTGGTATGTAAAACTTTCTCGCCTTCAATGGTACATTCTCTAATATGCCAACAGGATGCTTGATTAATCTATCCGCAAATTGAAGAGAAATGGTGATTGGTTTGAGCTCCCTAATGTCAAGTTTCTCACAAATAGAAAGGGGCATCAAACTCACACTTGGCCCAAGATCACACAAAGCCTTATGAATATTCATGTTCCCAATTCAGCACATAATTGAAAAGCTATCCGAATCTTTAAGTTTTGGTGGAAGCTTGTTTGGATGATTGCATTGCATTCTCCCATCAAAGCAACAGTTTCATAATCTTCAAGCTTCCTCTTATTAGAGAGAATATCTTTCAAGAACTTAGCATAAGAGGGCATTTAGGAGCGAGCTTCCGTAAAAGGAGCATTAATGTAAAGCTTCTTAAGTACCTCCAAGAATCTTTCAAATTGATGGTCAAGCTTCACCCTTTGATAACTCTGAGGGAAGGGCCAAGGTGGAACATATGCTTTTGGAGGAATATACTTTTTAGTGCTTTCTTCATCTCTTTCTTTATCCTTGCTATTCTCTTGCTTGTCCTCCTTTTCATGGGTTTTCGTATCTTCAAGCTTTTCTTCCTATATGGGCCCTTCAAGTTACTTACCATTTCTCAATGAAATTGCATGAACTTGCTCCCTTGGGTTAGTTTCCTGTTGACTTGGTATTCTCCCTTAAGCCATGTTGAACAAGCTTGCTTATAGGGCTATTTGAGTTTCAAGCATCTTGGAGTGAGTGACTATTTAATCTAGGCGAGTATTGATTTGCTTGATGAACTCCCCATGTTGTTACACTTGTGCTTGAATGGCTTGATTATGCTCCTTTTGGGTAACTATGAAGTTCTCCATGAGGACTTCTAAATTGGACTTCACTCCTTGAGAAGATTGTTGAGGTTGTTGGAATCCTAGTGGAGGTCTATTGTTGGATGGAGCCCTATGTTGTTAGTTACTATATGAGAAATTGGGGTGGTTTCTCCATCCGGGGTTATATGAATTTGAGAAAGGATTTCCTTGAGTATTGAAATTATAATTTTGCACATAATTCACTTGCTCCAAAGATGGGTCTTGAGAATACCTTTCTACTACATTGCATTCGGAAGCCAAATGCCCTCCTCCACTTGTTTCACAAGTTATGTTGGGAGTAGCGACTGCATTGACATTCAGCTTCTCAAGTGACTTAGTCAAGGCATCAAACTTAGCATTCAACATAGTAATAACATCAAGTTCTATCATTCTAGCTTGCTTCTTTGAAGATGATCTCTCACTTGGCCACAAATAAATGTTAGAAGCGACCTTATTTATCAAAGCCCTTGCCTCTGTTGGAGTCTTTGCCATCAAAGCGCCATCAGCTGCAACATCAAGAGTTGCCTTTGTAAAAAAAGTTAACCCAACATAGAATATCTGCATAACAACAAAATCTTGCAAGCCATGATGTGGACAATGGCGAATGAGATCATTGTACCTTTCCCATGCATCATAAAGTGACTCGTCTTCCTTTTGGAAAAAGATAGTGATGTCTTGACGAAGCTTGATTATTTTTCCAAGCGAAAAGTACTTGTCCAAGAAAGCTTGCTCCATCAAGTCCTATGTGGTAAGTGAATTTAGGGTTTCCGAGTGAATCCACTTCTTTGCCTTCCCCCTAAGAGAAAAGGGGAAAAGTCTGACTCGTATAGCATTATCTGAAACCCCATTTATCTTTATCGTGTCACATAGCTCCAAGAATTCATCCAAATGCTGATTTGGGTCCTCAGTTGGTGACCCACCAAATTGTAATTGTTGGACCATCTGGATTAATGACGTCTTGATCTCGAAATTGTTGGCCTCTACCAATGACCGCACAATGGAAGACTGACAAGCGTTAGCATTGGGAGTTCCATAATCCCTCAGCCTTCGCTCTTGATTAGCGACTTGGTTATCGTCGTTCGTCATGTGGTCTTCCTTAACTCTCAGTATTCTTCTTTCCCTTTTAATATGACGAAGTGTCCTTTCGATCTTAAGATCAACAGGAATAGTAAGATCGTCTTGACTCCTTATTCTACGCATAAGAAAAATATAACACCTGAAAATTCAAAGAAGAAATTAATAAAATAAGAAGAAAAATAAATAAAAAAAAATGCTTAAATAAACCAAATTGCCGCTAATGTTAATACCAACACGATCCTCGGAAATGGTGCCAAAAACTTATTATGACTTTTCTGCAAGTGCACGGATCATACAAGTAGTAAAATAAAGATCGTTCCCATGAGGATCGATTGATTACCAACTCTTACGACGATTTTGATTATTTAAGCAATAAAAATCAATAGTGAAACTCAATCAAAATCAAAACGAAAATCAAAATAATAAAGTAAACAAATAAATGAAGAAAACTCAAGATTCAACTAATATTTAAAGGCTTAAGACTATGAATTCACTACACTGCACCCTATGATAAATTATAATCCTATCTTTGCTAATGTTTAATTATGTTCTTGAAGGTGATTTATCCTAAATTATTTAAAGCTCAATTTCTTGGCACTAAAAATGTGCTAAAAGTCCATCAATCCCATTCTCATGGTAATTAATCTAAGTTCCAACTCATTAAGTTTTATGACAATCGCTTTCTTCTCGAAGGATTTAAGCCTATGTCTAGGTCTTAATTCCTAAGTTCAATTCTTAGATTATCTAGCAATTAAGTTTCATCTGTTGATCCTTCACCTAAAGCCTAAGATCATATAAATATGGGGCGTAACAGACCACAAGCATTAAGCATACCAAGAATGAATCAAGAATAATAATTTCCATTAACAAAGAATCAAATTAACAATTCAACATAGAAAAAGTAGGGAGCTGCATCCTAATCCTAGAAAAAGGAATTTAGCCACTCATGGCTAATGTAGCATAAACAAGAACAAAAGTTAAAGAAACAACCATGATTCTATCTCAAGAAAATAGGAAAAAGAAAATCAAAAGAGAAGATGAAGAAGGAGAAGATGTCTTCAATGGTTGATCTTCAATTACTTTTGTACTTGTCTTCAAAACCCTAGCCTTTGCCTTTCAAAATCTGTTGTCACCAAAAAGTGCTCCAGGATTAGGGATTCGCTTCTATTTATAATGATAGGGATGAAAAACTACTACTTTTAGTCACAAGAGGCCTCACACAGCCGTGTCTAATCTCGACACGGCCGTGTGACCAAGAGACACTGCTGTGTCTCTTAAAAATAGTCACACAGAAGGCACTTTAGTGCGAAACTCTAGAATTGTTTGTTAACTTTCCAATGCCATAAACGGTGCGTCGATCTAATCTCTGTAGCCCAAGATATAACTCAATTACTGAGGAAAGGTCAAGATACTTCGGGAATCTAAATTTTGCTCCTTGTTTAGGCATCAAGTCTTCTTCCATGTATAATTACCTAACAAAAATGAAGACAATGATAAGGATCCATCTAAAATTCACCAATAAATATAAGCAAATAACCATAATTTATCTAGTATAAGACTATAAAATATAGGCTTATCACATACACAAGGGATCCTTATGGATAAGGAAATCCTATTTCCCATAAAAACATAATTTCTCAATTCTCAATCTCGTTTGGTACCATATCTTCTTAAATTTACTTTGTAACTTTGTTTGGATGCATATTCATATCTCATTTAATTGAATTCTAATCTTTCAATCTAATATCGAAGGTTTGTATTTAAGTTATATGGGATGAAGAACTCTATTTTCATCACTTTCAGCTTAAAATCCTCATTTTAGGGATCTAGTAATCGATTACATGGCCTTGGTAATCGATTACCAACTTAGCAGAACCTCTGTAATTGATTATGAGCCTGATGTAATTGATTACATCTTACCCAGAAATCTTGTAATCGATTCCATGGTCTATATAATCGATTACAAGCTTCCCAGAAGCACTATTCGCAATTCCAAAAGCTTTGTAATCGATTACAACTGTCATGTAAACGATTACCACATAGAAATTTGAAGAAAACATAGTCTTTAAGCCATTCAAACCCAAACCAAGCCAATAAACATCATCTTTAACATCAAAATATCCCTAATATGCATCCAAATCACTCATAAAATCATAAAGTAAAAAATGGGTATAAAACCCCTTTATCTTCTCTTACAATTCAAGCATCATCTATGGGTTCCAAGAACCACAAACTAAACTCCATACATCAAATAAGCTTTAACTAACTTACTTCACTCAAAGAAGCAAGAAACTAACATCTAAACTCACTATACTCACCGAAATCCACATTTTCTCATTAAGTCAAACTAAGAAACAAGATGAAGATAGAAAGAAATGGATGAAATCAAACACCCCACCTCTTTATGGAGTGGATGATTACCTCTTCCTCTCTTCTTCTTCCTTATCCTTTCTCTTCTCTTCTTCTCTCTTTTATCCTTGGTTTCCTATTATTGTTGTATGAAAAAGGAGAAAAGAAGTCAAAAGGCTTCTTAAAGGATAATTACTAAAGTTTGTTGACACTTTATATCTGTTAAGAATACTTAGATTTCACCAAATCAAATTTCCTAACTTTCTTAAGTATTAGAATAAATCCTAAGATTCATCTAATTACCAAAAACACATTATTCCTTACTTTTCCATATCTGCACTAAGTCCATTCGGTATTAAAATACTCACTCTATGTATTTAAAAATACTAAACGAACTCAGCTTACCTTCAAACTTTAACAACATCATATGTAGCTCATTTGTGACTTAGAAATAATTTATCCTTATTTATTTCCCTTAACTTAACCTTTAAAGCCTTAATCTGAGTCATTTTAAGTCACTTTCCACTTTTTGTGTTACGACAAAGTGCCTAAATTAACTCAATTTGTCACAAAACTTCACAAGCATGTTAAGCAAGTATTAGGTTACCTCTGTAACCTTTTACAAGCCTAACATGTTATCGAGGGTATTATATTTCTCCCCTCCTTTTTAAAATTTTGTCCCCAAAATTTAGTTTACCAAATGTAAGAAGTCTCGTACAACTCACATTTAAACTAGGTTTAACCAAATATCAAAGAAACAAAATTACTCACTCACCTTTTGCTAAACTGGAAGGTTGTGCTGTCTCCTTAGCTTGTAAAATGAATACTCTTCCTGATGTTGTGGGTTTTGTATTCAACTTTGCTTCTTCTCTTTGCAGACACTCCTTTGCGTAATGCCCTGGCTGCCCGCACTTATAGCATACTGATTGTCCCACTAGACATGGTCTACTACCGTGCATCCTCCCACACTTAGGGCATTGAGGCCCTTTTAACTCTTTTTGAACTTGTCCATCTTCATCTTGAGAAAAACCTTCCTTAGAAGCATTCCCCTTACTCTTTCTATATTTGTCATCCTCATTTTTTCTTTTCTAGAAGTCTAGTGCCCTCTGCTTTGTTTGGAGTTGGAGACAACCCATTTCTACAATTCTACTCATATTTACTTGGGAAGGGAAATCTCTAATCTCCATCGGTCTTGTTAGTAGCTACTGTTGTATGGTTACATGGTATTGAGACTGATCACCTCAATATGAAATGTTCTGTGCAACAGTAGCTACTAACAATCTAACCTAAGGCAAGTCATGCAATCCTATGCAAACATCTCACAAAAGAGTCAAGAATTGCACAACACCTAACTAAGAAGCACTAAACTTGCCTCAGCATAGTCAGTCTATACCCTGGCTCAACAGGATGAACTACTCTGATACCATAATATAACATCCTAATACCGAAATCCTAGTATATTTGGCATATACCTAGATAAGCGGTATTAGCTATGCTACTTCTACTTAAACTTCCTACTAACCTATAACATTTATCTAAATAAATCATTATGGAAAGCCTTGCGAAAATAAACATCTGCATATATATATATATATATATACGTTCCAAGTAAATTCGGAGAGGGCGAAATTGGCACATCGATGGTTGAAGGTGAACTCCTTTGTTGCACAACTGTAATCAAGCGTGTTGAACTAGAGGGTGGGTACCTGCAAAGAGACTCCAACGCTCAAGTCAGGATGTGCACCAATAGGGTTTATGTTATAAGATAATTCATCTGATTAGGGTGACTTAGTCTAATATTTATAGAGGTTGGATTGATATGTTCTCTTGATGAAGAGATATATTCCCATAATAGTTGCAGGAGAAGATATGTTCCTTATTTAGTTACAGAGAATCCCTATATTATTGTAATACTGGTATGGCAATTACAGTGCTATTATTCCATAAGATCATGATTGGCAATTAGGAGATATCACAAGATTTATCCATTACACAGATCTTATAGTAAAACAGTTACCATCCAAAATTGGGATGTCATGATAAGCTTACTCTATTGGAGACGTGGAGACTTGGACCTCTGTGAGTATGTGTACCAGCCTAGAATATATATTGAGAGTCCAGGTTACGGTTCAAAATAGTTGCCCCTAGCTTGACACTTTAAATGGAACAATTAAGTGTCAAGATTCCAAATTTGAGAAGAACGTATGGCGCTTAATAAATAAAAATCCATTAAGGTCGAGATTCGTTATTTGGAGCACCTCCGGGGTTGGCATACAACACCATCCCATCATCTGAGGTGTGTCTTTTGCCCCCGTATATGATTTCACAGGGTTTTCTATCTTTTTACACATTCCTTAACAGTATTGAGCTTTCTTGGGAAACCATTGCCTTGACCTTATCGGGAAGTAAAAGTCCATTAAAGGGATATTAATTCCATGTTGTTTCCCAACTGCACACTTACCTCACAACCAATCAGAGACGAGAAGCATTAAAAATGCAGTTTATCTCATACGATCAGTTCACTTTTCTTGGGACCAATCAGAGTGCTTTATTGCATCTATAAAATATAGAATGTTTGCATTGAAGCTAGCATTCCTTTTGCTACATTCTTCTTTCTTTGCTAATCTGTTTGGGAGTGCAATCTTTCATGGCTTTCTTCTCACTGTGTTCATATTCAAAGAAGGTTTTGCCCCCTACGAAAATCATCTTCCTATTTTTTTCAAAATCTGTAAGGATGTTCTGCTTTTGCTCACAAATAATTCTTCCAATAGGTACTTTTCTTTCTCAGCGTAGCAATGGCAGGCACTTTTCTTTCTCAGCATACGAGGGAGTATTTGATATACACTCTGCTGCTGGGGAAATCTGTGGTACCTGTCGTGTTGGACAGAGCTCCTCGGAGAAACAGAGCCTACACTCTTTCTCCTTTACGAGAACTTAGAAAATGCTTTGTCCCGAGCTTTGTTAGTTTTCAAATAAGCAGGAGGAACTATTGAAGTAGCTTCGCAATTTGAGGCAACTTAGGGTGATCATGAAGCTAGTGGACTGATCTTCTTCATGAAAAGTCGCACCCCGTCCAATGAAGGAAAAGGTCGATGCTCTCTCTTTATACATTTCATGTTTCAATATTTTCTTTTTCCTATTTTTCAGATGTAAGACGATGTATGGAATGAGAACAAATCAATAAAAATTCTTGTATTATGAACTTTGTATTGTGTCTGCCTTTTTTCTCTCCTTCTTTATCACTGTTCGCACTTTTTTCTTTTTGCCGAGGTAAGTCCAATGATTATTTCGACACAATGTTGCGATGCCCCCAGCTTGGTGCTTGGTTTAAGAAACAAAATGGCAAGCTTCAAGTCTCTAGTCCGGGGTCCGAATACTTTACCAATTATCGGATGTTCTTTAATAACCGTGGTCCAAACTGATAACCTCAAACTAAACAGATACCCCGATTAAAGCTGAGGTTTGTGGAAAGAATTCGTACTTAACCTTTAGAAGTTGTGTGACATTCGAGTTGTTGTGCAACTGTCCTTTCAACTGCTTCAAGAACTATGAAGGCCACGTGGCGCGTTTTATAAATAGGAGTTTTAGGGGTGTATTGTTCTCACTTTACTGTTTCTAAATATCTTTCTGAGAACTTTGTGCAGCAGTGAAGTGCGAACTTCAAGTGATTCTTAACCATTTTCATCTTTAGCAATCAAGAGCTTCTCTTACATTATATATCCCTTTCTTTTTTCTCCATTATTGTTTTCCCTTTTTAGTTGCTTCTATTGTGATTGAGTAACTGAGTAGTTATGGTTCCTCACTAGAGTGTGCTTCTATTTTTCATTTTTCATGAAGTAGATTTAGGACTTCTAACCCTCTTCACATGGTTTTATCCTCTCGGAACACCATATTTGCCATAGTAAGCATGGCAGAGGTGTCCTTCTGAAGTTTCAGGCATTGAAGGGATAAGAGGCCGGTGTGCAGGTGTGAATTGTTTCGTTCACCCTTTTTCGTGTCTGAATCTCTAATTTGATTAATTTTGACAATTACTTACCGACCACTTTGGGTGTTCTTAGGATCTTCATGGCTAGAGGTAGAAGGGGAGCTAGAGCCCAAGTACCGGTTGCCGAAGCTTATGAACTGGCTGAGGAGGACCCAATCTGGATCCGGCGTGGTCCGAAGCTAGTATACCATGGGTTAGGGATAACGTCTGGGATCGTTTATCTGAACTTTTTTCTGAAAATGAACTCAGACAGTTATTACAATATTTGGAGTTGACAGAGGGAAGGACCCGCGATAGATAATTCCAAGTTCTATGTCTGGAGTGGAACGAGAAGGTTTTCTCCTCTCGGGAGGCGAGTTCATACTTCATGTTTCTCTATGAACCCCTCTTTGTCAAATTAGGGCTTCGGTTACCATTTACAGAATTCCAGATTGCAATCCTCCAAACCTTGTGCGTGGCCCCTACCCAGATCCATCCTAATGGCTGGGGCTATATCATCACTTTTGAGAGGTTTTGCTAAATAATGGGGCTACAGTATTCAACCAATGCCTTTTTTTATATTTATACTCGGATATACCCCCAAGGGTCAGCAAGGCAGAAGAATTGGCTCACAATACGGTTGAGATTCGGTCGCAAATCCTTTGATGTCTTTTAAGATAGTTTTAAAGGATTTAAGACTAGATTCTTTAAGCTAATGGCAGTAGAGGGGTTTCGTCCCTTTTTCCTAAAAGATGACGGAGAGTCAAAGTTTCCATTATACTGGATAGAAGATGCTTTGTGTTTTCCCACCATGTTACTTGAAAAAGAAGAAAAAGATCTCACTCCGGACGAGTTTGACTGCGTTAAGTTTATAACCTGGTATTCCGATGAACATGGGTTTATCAAAATCAAAGACGTTCTTCATACCCCTGGTGATGATCATCTCTTTGTTCTATTAAGTAGGAATTAAGATATTATTACCCATAATTTGCCCTAGGCTTTTTACACTTTAAATTTTCTATACTTTGCAATTTTGTTTGTCTGAATTCAATCTTGCTTTTCTATCTTATTCCAATAAGCAACATAGTATCATGACCTTCTCTTGTAGCCTTGTAGGCCTCGAGATCAAGGAGGAAAGGAGTATGATCCACAAGTGTCCCCACAGCCACTGCTCTAGCATCATCAAGTTGGGATGTTGTTATTGAAGAAACCCCGGAAGAACCAGACTCTTTAACTCAAAATCTTTAAAGGAGGAAAATGAGGGCTACTGAGAGCTCTGTTGACCGGGGTAAGGGGGAGCTCTGGAGGGCGACAATGAAGAAAGGGTGGACCCTTTGCCTATTATCTTGGGGTAGTCTGATGTTGGGCCGTTTATAGATGAGTGGTTACTGAGCAACAAAGTGATGGGACATTCTTCTACAGAACATTATATGACTATTTGAACACTATTTTTGGCGGAACGGAATATGACCCAAACTCTGGCCAAGCTTCAGAATTCTACGCTTTGGGCCGCCACTGAAATCTGCTATATTGAAAGGTCTATCAAGGCAACCGATGAGAAGATGGTGGATGAAATCAAGAAAAAAGATGAAGAGGCTGCTCGGAAGCTTACTGTGGCTCGTAAACTGAATGAGGACGCTCAAGTATGGATTACCGAGCTGGAGGTAGCTTTGGCCGCCTCTGACTTGCCCAAAAAGGCACTCGAGGTGAAGGGACTCCAAGCCGACAATACCATCAGCACCCTCCAAGCTCGAATAATTCAATTAGAAAGAGACGTGAAGGAGTTGACACCATTTTGGGAAACATCGGTAGGGAGCAGTTCCAGAATGCTATGGCCCAAATTCAGCATTTTAACCCCCTGCATCACCCTTACCTTAGAAGACTCAATTTAGAAAAAGTTTTTCACGACAGTCAACTTGTTTGGGCAAGGGACCTTGCTCAGGCCGATTCCGGTGCCATCCCGAATACTACTCCAGCTCCAGAAGGAGGGGAAGCTGACACTTAAATTTTTCATTTTTTCTCCTCTTTGTCCCCTGCTTGGGGTTTTTTTTATTTTTGTAATGACAATTGCCCTGCATCTGGGGTTTTAAAATAACTTTTAATTTTTGGTGAATGCTTTGCCTTGCTAATTTATTTTCTTTCCGTGGTCCATTTTGGGTCCAATGCCCAATATGGAATTTAGCATTACCATTCCGTAGACTTAGGAAATTGTTTTCTTATTAGGGAGACCATGGTCCGGGATCCCACACCCATAATAACAAGTGCATGGCATTCCACTTGACTTAGGTAAAAATAACGCCTTAGTCCATGGTCCAATGCCTATCATAACCAAGGGTTTTGGAATTTAAGACTTAGGCAAAAATAACACTCTAATCCACAATCCAAGGCTCATAATATCGAGCATTCAGAATGTTTAGATTTAGGCAAATATAACACCTTAATCCATAATCCAAGGCTTATAGTATCGAGCATTCAGAATTTTTAGATTTAGGCAAATATAACACCTTAGCTAAAGGTTTAATGTCCAAGAAAATTTAGCACATATGGTCCCTTCTGCCTTAGGTATAATTATCAATAAACTTTACTCAGGGACCTTTACTATCCATGAGGATTTTTTGGGATCCCACCTGGCTTAGGTATAGGGGAGGACCACGGATGTTGAATCCGCACTACCTCTTGATTTCTTGACCTTTAGATGGTCAATGCTAAGTATCGAGGATAGGTATTAACCTTGTAACTTACTGCCAAAGCTTGGTTTGTTAACCCTCTTGACCTGGGCTTGTTAATGTATCTCATATGAAAAGTAATGTCTGAATAACTCTATTTTATTGATAATTTTGGGGGACAAAAGTCCATACAAAGTATAGAATTCAACATTGGGATAGATTAAACATTAGTTTACTAAAGGACTATGCCATCATGGGCATCTAGCTATAGTATTTTCTAAGTTTATCTGCATTCCAATAATTCTTGATTGGGGTGCCTGTTAACGTCTCCAATGTGTAAGCTCCTTTACCAGTGCTGCCAGCAATACGGAAAGTGCCTTCCCAGTTGGGGGTTAATTTCCCTTGGGAGGGATTTCCCCCCCGATATCTGCTTTTTTGAGTACCAAATCTCCTGGTTGGAAGCTCCTAAGGATTACTTTTTAGTTGTATGTAGCCACTGTCCTTTGCTTGAGGGCAACATTGCATATATAGGTCACGCGTCTTCTTTGTTCTATTAAATCTAGGTCTTCCCTAATCAAACTGGGGTTGTTATCCTGTGAAAACTCTAGGTTACGCTAGCTTGGCTCACCTATTTCTATCAGAATCATGGCTTCACACTCATAGGTAAGTTTGAAGGGAGTTTCACCTGTGGTAGAGTGGGGTGTAGTATGATAGGCCTAGAGAACATGATCAAGCTGCTCGGCCATATTTCCCTTAGCTTTGTCCAATCTTCTTTTAATTCTATGTACAATAATCCTGTTAGTTGCTTCGACCTGTCCATTAGTTTTGGGGTTCTCCACGGAACTACAATGGTGCTTTATTTTAAGCCTGCTAGTAGTTCTTCAAAGCCCTTATCCTTAAACTGGGTTCCGTTGTCTGTTACAATGGACTCCAGAATTCCAAACCTAAAGATAATGTGACACCAAGTAAATTTCTAAATCTGTGCTGAAGTAATTCTAACTAAGGGTTCTACTTCACTCCACTTCGTAAAATAATCCACTGCTGCCACCAAGTACTTTAATTGACCTGGAGCCTGAGGAAATGGGCCCAGGATGTTCATACCCCATCTATAGAATGGCCAAGGTATCAACATTGTGGATAACTCTTTCGAGGGAGCCTGGTAATGATCTGAGTGGCGCTGACACTTATCTTAAATTAGGACATGCATTTAGGAATCAGTTTCCATCGTTGGCTAATAATACCCTACCCTTAGTGCTTTTAGGGCTAAGGTTTTGCCTCCTAAATGATGTCCATAACTTCCCTTATGAATTTTGGCTAGAACATATTCAGCTTCTTTCAGAGTGAGGCATTTGAGAAAGGGAGATGAAAAACCACGATGGTATAACTGTCCATCGTAGACGGTGTACCTTACAACTATCTTGGCCAACTTAGAAGCTTCCTTGGGATCTAAAGGTACAGTCCCAGACTACAAGTATTACATGATAGGGGTGATCCAAGATGGCTCCTTCTCCTCTACTTGTAATATGGCATAATCCGTGATGGAGGGCTGAGAGAGGGTTTCTTAAATTACTGATCGGTTGTTACCGAGGCCTTTACTATTGGTTAGCTTAGATAAAAGGTCTGCCCTGGAGTTCTGTTCTCTCAGAATGTGCTCAATCTTTGTTTCTTGAAAGTTCTTAAGGAGTTCTTGTACTTTGACTAAGTATCTCTACAGGAGAGGCTCCTTAGCTTGATATTCACCTCGGATTTGGGAGGTTACAAGTTAGGAATTACTAGGGAGTGTGATCCTAGTTGCCTCCATATCCTTGGTCATTACTATCCCGGCAATACACGCCTCATATTCAGCCTGGTTATTCGAGGTTGGGAATTCGAACTTCAGGGAATATTCTAATGTCACTCCCTCTGAGTTTTCTAGAATTACTTTGGCGCCACTTCCCTTGGGATTCGAGGATCCATCAACAAAGATGGTCCAAGAAATTCCTTTTGGGTTACCGAGGTCTAATGTGAGTTCTGCTAAGAAGTCGGATAGCGCTTGGGCCTTTATCGCAAGCCGTGGTTCATATATGATCCCAAACTCAGAGAGTTCAATTGACCAGGCAATCATTCTTTCTGCCAAATCTGGCTTATGCAACATATGGCGGATGGGCTGGTCTATTCTTACTACCACCGGGTGGCATTGAAAGTATTGTCATAGTCTTCTTGCCATCATAATTAGTGCGAAGGTAACCTTTTCAACTTTCTGATAGCGAAGCTCAGGGCCCTACAAAACCTTACTTACAAAGTACATCAATTTTTGCCCTTCGCTCATCTTCTGGATTAACACAGAGCTCACTGCTTTTTCGTGAACTGAGAGGTATAAGTAGAGTATCTCACCGAGCTCCGATATTGTCAAAATAGGAGGGGAGGACAACAAGTTCTTCAGGGATAGAAAAGTGTCCTCACATTCCTGGGTCCATTCGAAATTCTTCCCTATTTTGAGTAGCTTAAATAGGGGAAGAGATTTGTGGGCTACTTTAGCAAGGACTCTCGTGAGAGCTGCTATGCTGCCTGTAAGCTGTTGTACTTCTTTATCATTTTGAGGACTTCTCATGTTAAGTACCACCTGACATTTATCAGGGTTGGCCTCAATTCTACAGTAGGTTAGCATAAATCCCAAGAATTTCCCTGCCTGGACCCAGAAGGCGCACTTTTCTGGGTTTAGCCTCATGTTATACTTCTTGACTTGGGCAAATACTTTTTCAAGGTCTGTCATATGCAATCTGCTTTGTGAAGTTTTCATTGTTATGTCTTCTATATAGACCTCTAGCATCTTCCCAACTTGATTCTCAATGAATCAGTTCAGCATCCTCTGATAGATAGCTCCTGCATTTTTCAGACTGAATGGCATAATCCTATAGCAGTAGCTTACCCTGTCAGTGATGAAGGCAGTTTTATCCTCATCTCCGGGATACATGGGAATTTGGTTATACCCGGAATATGCATCCATAAACGACAGCCACCTGAAACCTGAAGAACTGTCCACTAGTTTATCCACATTGGGGAATGAGTATGGATCCTTTTGACAAGCCTTGTTCAAATCTGTATAGTCCACACACATTCTCCACTTCCCATTAGATTTCTTAACCAGGACTACGTTGGATAACCATGTGGTATAAGAAATCTCCCTGATGAAGTTGTCGCTCAATAACTCCTTAATCTATTCTTCAATGACTTGTTGTCTTTCTGGGCCGACCTTTCTTTTCTTTTGAGCTACCTGCTTCACGCCTTCCGTGATGGACAAGTGGTGACAGATGAAGCTGGGATCAAGTCTCGGCATATCAGATGACATCCAAGTGAAAAGGTCCTTATTCTTCATCAAGAGTTCTATCAGTTGTTGTTTTTCTTTTTCTTTTTCTTCTAAATGCGCTCCAATCTTGGTAACATGATCTGGCTTGGCTCTAAGTTGGAGAGGTTGCAACTCACCCTCAGGATGGGGTCTGGCACCCCAGATTTCTTCCCTAACATCCACTTCAGTCATAAGTATGTTGACCTGGTCCAAGACTGGGCCGGGGGTGGCAGATTTTCTATTTTTGGGAATTTTACAAATTTTCAGGCTCTCATTGTAGCATTTCCTAGCAGCTACTTAATCTCCTTTAACGGTGACAACCTCGTTGTTCTTATTTAGAAATTTCATCACGAGGTGAGTAGTAGACACCACAGCACTGATAACATTTAGAGAGGGACAACCTAAAATGATGTTGTAAGCCAAAGGGTAGTCTACAACCAAAAACCTTACTTTGACCATCTTGAAAAGTTTAAAGGATCCCAAAGTCAGGTGGGTTTCCTAGTAACCTACTGGGGTAATCTTTTCACCCGTGAAACCTGTCAAATTCCCATCGTGAGGAGTCAAATCCGATCACGGTAGCTCTAGCTTCTAATAAAGATCCATGAACATAATATCTGCTGAACTTCCTTGATCTATGAAAATTCGACGGACCTCAGCATTGGATATTATTCTCGAGATGATGAGTGGATCATCGTGTTCTGGGATAATTCCGCCGTAGTCCTCATCCGAAAAAGTGACGGAATGCATTTTCCTTTCAGCAGTCTGCAATCTAGGTTTGGAATGGGATACACTGAATACTATCACCCTTATAGCTTTTTTCAGGCTCTATTTGATGACCTTTCACCAGCGAAACTGCCAGCAATGGTTTTAATCATTCTGTTTAGTTGTTTGGGATCTTCTTCTGGGACTTCGAGTCCTTCTTCTGAGGTGAGGGGATGGGCTTCATCGTGGACTGCGTTTATCGTCTCTGGGCTTACTGATCAATCAATTTTAAGGCATTCATTATTGCTTTATATTTGGCCTAATTGATGATAATTGTATCCAATATTATGTTTGTAGATGAGTTTTAGATGATTGGTCTTCATTGAGCTTAATTGTAAAAACTTCATTAATTTTTAGATTTTAACTCATTTTGACCTTTCTGTCTTGTACAGGCCATATCTTGGGCTACAAATGTCATATTTGGATGATCTTGGTGTCCCCTAAAAGCTAAGACGAAGATACACAATTTTGCATATAATGCATGTTTTCTAATTCAGCTGGATTTAGGGCGAAAATTGAGCCTCAAAGTTAGGATGCTGTTGCTATCATAAAGCTTGGACCTTCCCTCACTGATTTAGGCTTAACTCTCTCAATTTAAACCCAAATATGACAAATTATATGTCTCTGAAAAGCTTATTTAGAGGACTGCAATTTGGGCTAGGGTTAGATTAGGAATTACAGAATAATTTTCAGTTACAAATAGGTTAAGGCAGAATACGAAAGTACACTTTTTACGAATCCTGATTTTGGAGTTTTACGATAGGAATCAAGAAACCTTTTTTCTTCTCTTTTCATCTTCTCTATTTCGTTTTCCTCTTTTCTCTAATCTGCATCTTTTCAATGGTGATGGCCATGGAAGGCTAAAGATCCAATCAATCCAAGGAATTCAATGATTGTGGTTAGAGTTTTGAGTTCTTTTGTTTATTTGTGATTTCTAATTATGTTCTTTCCTCTTCTCCTTCTTTAATTGATTTATGATTATATTTTGAAATTGAAGATAGATTTGGATTGATTAATCTAAATTTAATGGAGAATAGATCATCGATTGATAATCTATGTTAATTCAAAATTGTGTTTAATTCAATCTTAATCAAGAATTGCGATTGTGATTCTATTTTAGTTGATTAAATTCTAGGTGATTATCTAGTTGAATTCGAATTAACAGAGTTAATTGCATAAATAATTTTACTCTCTTTGAACTATGATTTACTTTGCCACTTGATTTGAAGCCCTTGGATTGGTGTTTCTAGTTTTGAATTTATTCTTAATTACTATCGAATTTGCATTTTGTTACTTGATGAATAAAACCCCCCATTTACTTTTACTGTTTATTTTTCATCAGAATTTAATTTAGGAATTAGATTGATAGTGTCAATTGAATTAGTTCTCTGTGGATCGACCCTTGCTTACAACAACTGGTTGCAAGGTTTTTATATTTTTGGTGGAACTTGGCAACTATTTTTGATATAATTCTTAATCGTATTCCACACCACACCACTTACCGCGGTGCTATTCGCTTTGGACTCAGAGGATATATTGTTGCAGTCATCCGGCCTTAATTAGAAATTCAATGGCATCACGGGGTTAGTATCAATTTTTCGCATCTTGCCCATAACCTTTATGCCATGTGCAATATTTAGAATGGTCTTTCTGCTTGTGTTTGTTAATGAGGGTGGTCTCCGTATATTCTGAAACTCAGTCTGCACCACTTCCTTTAAGATTGTTTCTCGTGGGGTGTTCAATGGAGTATAAACAAAGTATCCTGCCCAAGGTGAACTACCTTTGGAAGACGGGGCCGAGAGGAATTACGGTTAGGCTTCTGGTGAGAGGGTTCACCTTTGTCCCACCTCCTCTGGTTATTCGTTGCCTCCTCAAGGTTCACATACTTTTGGGATCGTCTCTAAAACTCACCCAAGTTCTCTGGTTTCTTATTCACCAAGGATACGAAAAACTCAGAACCTACCCGAAGACCACTTCTAGCATAGTGAAGGGCTATTCTGTCATCGAAGTTCTCCATGTTAGTGCATGCCTTCATGAACTGCCTAACGTAATCATAGAGGAGCTCATCCCTCCCATGGTGGAGCTTTGCCAGGGATTCAATAGACATGGGCTGTTCCTTGCTGGTGGTGTATTAGAGCAGAAAAACCATTTAAGGGCTAGAAAAACCATTTAAGGGCTCTCTTTTTCAGGGAAAGAGGAAAAACATGTCACAATAGCTCCATAGATCCTCCGTGGAAGCAAAGGGATTGCACGTAGGCATTTATATGCTCCTGGAGGTCTGTGGTTCCATCATAAATCTCCAAGTTTGCTGAAAATTTAAAATTTCTGGGAATGCAATATTCCATAAGTTGATCAGAAAAAGGATGTTCCTAAAATTTGCGGTTCAGATTATTATTCCGGATATTGGTCACTGAAGCATCAGCATGTACCCTTCTTTGATTGTTTTCCATGCTAAAACTTCCGTCCCGACGGTGAGGCTTGGGTCGATTTTCAAGCATGGCCCGCTATATGTCTTCCAACCTCTGATATTGTTCGTTTAACATAGCCATATGATGTTGTAGCATGTCTTGAAATTGACGTTGGGATGCCTGGGACTGATTCGTGCGTTGAGAGCGAGACGCACGATCGCCAATTTCATTATTAGGCATTCCCAAACACTGATGAACTGGGATTCTGCATTATTGGGCATTAGGGTTACCTCCTTGTGCTGGGATTCCAAGTCTATCTCTCACCAAAACCCTGCACGGTGGGGTAGGGCTTTCATTGAAACCGAGGTGGGGTGCCCATCGCGTTAGTTTTCTTTATTGAGTGTCTGATTTCTCACAGTGGAGGTCTTAATAGCAGGTGGTAGGGCAAGAAGATGAGGGCGTTGGGCAACAGGGTCCTGCTTTTGGCTGGTTGAGGTTTGCCCAACGTCTTTCCTTAAATTTTGTCTCGTATTCACCATGATTCGAGTGAGATTGTAAGTTTCTGGTTCCCCACAGATGGCGACAATGTTCTAAAGTAAATTCAGAGAGGTACTTGAAATAGGCACGTACTGATGGTTGAAGGTGGACTCCATTGTTGCACAACTGTAATCAAGCGTGTTGAACCAGGGGGTGGGTACCTGCAAAGGGACTCCAACGCTCAAGTCAGGATATGCACTAATAGGGTTTATGTCATGAGATAATTCATCCGATTAGGGTGACTTAGCCTGATATTTATAGAGGTTGGATTGATATGTTCTCTTGATGAAGGGATACATTCCCATAATAATTGCAGGAGAATATATGTTCCTTTTTTAGTTACAGAGAATCCTTATATTATCGTAATACTGGTATGGAGTTATAATGTTATTATTCCGTAAGATCATGATTGACAATTAGGAGAAATCACAAGATTTATCCATTGCGTAGATCTTATGGTAAAACTGTTACCATCCAAAATTAGGATCTCATAATAAGCTGATTTTGCTGGAGACATGGAGACCTGAACCTCTGCGAGTACGTGTACCAGGATAAACTACATATTGAGAGTCTGGGTTACGGTCAAGAATAATATATATATATATATATATATATATATATATATATATATATATATATATATATAGCTTTGTCAAAAAGACATAAAGTAATGTATACATCTTTTTCTTTTACAAACTTTAAGCTAAAAAACATGAAAATACAAAATCTATCTACTGAACATAAAAGTAACAATATCAGTCTTCATTCTTCTTCTTCTTGTCTTTAGAGGAGTTTCCACCTGGATTTACATGGCAACACACGGGGTGAGAATAAATAATTCTCAGTATAAGTGTACTAATACCAACAGTTGTAATATTCACAAAGAATAAACAACCCATAAAAATCATAAATAAAACTATAGCTAGCAATCAAACTATTACTCATTACTCAAGGAACAATTATATTATTCTCTCTATGTAATGTTTCCAATCAAGCCATAACTTTGAACAAACTCATTCAATAATATAAGATAACTGCTCATACAATCGTCTAGAAAATGCAAATGTGATGTTATGATGTATGATTATGATAATGAGATACACAGTGATAGTGTGGATGCAATGTCATGAACTTGACTATTCCTCTAGGTAGGGCGGGAATATGTTACCTCCTTAACCTACCTTATACTAAGTGGACTTTTCCACTTCCTCAAACTGTTAGGAATAGCAAGTGAGTGAAACATGTGACGTGTGGAAAATATGATGCTATATCTAACTCTAACATAACCACCACATAAACACTATACTAAGTTTGTCCTTGCACTACTAGCTCTACCTCAACTCTATGAGAGCATTTTATGCACTATGGCACTTTACTATTGCCAAACAAACTTAGTAAACTTCCTGTTCTTCCATTACTGGCTCTACCTTAACTCTATAAGAGCACTTCATGCACTATGACACTCAACTCTTGCCAACTAGACTTAATACTTTCTATTCTTGCATTGCTAATTCTACCTCAACTCTATGAGAGCATTTCATGCACTATGGCTCTCTACTATTACTAATCAAACTTGTTTACTTGTATATTGTTTCCAACTCTTCATCACTTCCCAAGTGATATCTAATGCAACATTATATTGCTCAAGGACCTAGACTTTTATCTAAGGCAATCCATATCTAATGGATGTATATGATCTCTTTTCTTTCCCTTGTTTACAAGAAAATCTCTCTCTATTAAATTCTTCTACTAGTGTCTCCATACTCTTAAAAAGGCATACACAAGGGATCCTCATGGATAGGGAAATCCTATTTCCCATAAAAACATAATTTCTCAATTCTTAATCTCGTTTGGAACCATATCTTCTTAAATTCACTTCCTAACTTTGTTTGGATGCATATTCATGTCTCATTTAATTGAATTCGAATATTTCAATCTAAGATCTAAGGTTTGTATTTAAGTTATATGGGATGAAGAACTCTATTTCCATCACTTTTAGCTTAAAATCCTCATTTTAGGGGTCTAGTAATCGATTACATGGCCTTGGTAATCGATTACTAGCTTGGCAGAACCTTTGTATTTGATTTCGAGCCTGATGTAATTGATTACATCTTACCCAAAAACCTTATAATCGATTACATGGTCTATGTAATCGATTACAAGCTTCCCAGAAGCACTATCTGCAATTCCAGAAGCTTGGAAATCGATTACAACTGCCATGTAATCGATTACCACGTAGAAATTTATAGAAAATAGAGTCCTTAAGCGATTCAAACCCAAACTGAACCAATAAACATCATCTTTAACATCAAACTATCTCTAATATGCATCCAAATTACTCATAAAATCATAGAGCTAAAAATGGGTATAAAACCCTTTTTTATCCTCTCACAACTCAAGCATCATCTATGGGTTCCAAGAACCACAAACTAAACATACACCAAATAAGCTTTAACTAACTTACTTCACTCAAAGAAGCAAGAAACTAACATCTAAACTCTCTATACTCACCCAAATCCACATTTCATCATCAAGTCAAACTACGAAACAATATTAAGATAGAAAGAAATGGATGAAATCAAACACCCCTACCTCTTTATAGAGTGGATGATTACCTCTTCCTCACTTCTTCTTCCTTCTCCTTTCTCTTCTCTTCTTCTCTCTTCTCTCCTTCATTTCCTATTGTTGCCGTATGGAAAAGGAGAAAAGAAGTCAAAAGGTTTCTTAAAGGATAATTACTAAAGTTTGCTGATACTTTATATCTGTTAAGAACACTTAGATTTTCCTAAATCAAGTTTGCTAACTTCCTTAGGTATTAGAATAAATCCTAAGATTCATCTAATTACCAAAAACATCATTCCTTACTTTTCCATATTTGCACTAAGTTCATCCGGTATTAAAACACTCACTCTGTGTATTTAAAAATATCAAACGAATTTAGTTTACCTTCAAATTTTAATAGCATCATAGTTATCTCATTTGTAATCTAAAAATAAATTATCCTTATTTATTTCCCTTAACTTAACCTTTAAAGCCTTAATTTGAGTCATTTTAAGCCACTTTCCACCTTCTGTGTTGCAGCAAAATGCTTAAATTAGCTTAGTTTGTTACAAAACTTCACAAGCATGTTAAGCAAGTATTAGGATACCTCTATAATCTTTTATAAGCTTAACATGTTATCGAGGGTGTTACACACAGAGAGAGAGAGGAAATTCTATTTGCCTGTATTTGAAATTAACTAATATTAAAAATGATTTGATTTAATTTGACTTAATTTGATTTGATTTAGAAATTAAATTTTATGTTTAAGATTTATTATAAAAAATGGGATTCATGATTGATTTGGAAATCATTTTCTTATTATATTTGGAACTCATTAAAATAGAAATTGATTTAATTTGATTATATTATTTTATATTTTTGCCTTTAAGAGACGTAATTAGTAAAAGTAAAATAGTCTATTTGTTTAAAATAAAATCAAATCCTAACAAATTTTATCAAATTTGATGAAATTTCTAAATTAAAAAGAATGACATCCATAAAATTTTAGAAATCACATAACTTCTTATCTTTTAACATTCTAAACACAAGATTTGATTTACAAATCCAATCATTACTAGTTTTTTTTAATATATTCTAAACACACACTCAGAAAAAGAGAAGGGGAGCATGAAATAGAGAGTGTGTGTGAAGAATGTGATAGTAAAAGAGAAAAAGAATGCATCCAGGTTTTGATCTCCAAATTTGGTAAGAGCCTCATGATGAACCGTCAACATGTTCTATTTTTACAGTTCAATTCCTTGGTTTTTCATATTCTTTTTATTTATTTTTAATGAATTTTGTTCGTAAGTTTTGTTATATTTTTAGTATTGTTTAATTGTGTTTTTATTAAGTGTTTTGTGTGTTTTGTCGAGGTAATTATATTTGGAGATGAATGAGCATTCAAAGAAGCAGGAAAAGAATAATTTTAGCATCAGTGACCAGTGCTTGAGCACTGGTGTTGGGGCGCCTGAGCGCCCAGAGCGTATGCAGCAATGGTGATGAAGTGATTTAGCGCTTGAGCGCTGAGAAGGAGCGCTTGAGCACGCAATGTGTAGCAGCGCGCATCCAGGAGTAAGTGCCAAAGCGCTTGAGCGCTCAGGACTGGGTGCCTAGGCGCTGGTGGCGTAACAGCACACATAATTTTTATTAAATAGGAAAAGTTACGCCAAATTCAACACAGGGAAGTACATTGAGCACATTACACAGAAAATCCCAAATCCTGAGAGAGTTATTTTGCGGTAGCAGACCTTGGAGGGCAATTTCAAAGGAGGATTCTTGAAGGCTTGAAGATTATAATCTCCATTAAAGGGGTTTTTGATTTCTCTTTCTTTCTAGTTTCCCTTTTCTTTGGATTTTCTTTTCATGAGTTTGTATTTTGATATGGGTTTGTTTTTATTGAACATGAGTAACTAAACCCATAGCTAGGTCTATGGGGGATCTTATTTTTCTTATTATTTGGATTTCATTTCTAATTTGATTATGGTAATTTCTTTTTGGATTTATTATATTACTTGTATTCTTGTCAGAATTTGATCACTTTTGGCATGTGTTAATTCATTATTTGACCGGTGACCATCCGCATTCAATGAGTGGATCTATATGGTAAGCCTAAGATTGGATTGGTGAATGACCAAACATCGATTTATCCTACTAATGGAATTGACGGTATGTTAGTTCATCTCTTGAATTGAGCTTAATGCATTCTTGATTAATTCAACTAAATGACCAAATAGGTGAATTAAATTAGGAATAGAATTTTGTTTCATCCATGACCATTGGAATTCAATAGCAAATAAGAGAATATTGACAAAAGAATTACCTACTTTATAATTGAAAGAAAATCTGAATAACTGGATTCAAGTGAACCTTGCGCCCTAGTCTCTTTCTCATTGATTATCTTTTCTTTGTTTAATTGTTCATTGCTTTTCTCTAATTGTTTATTTTGATTTTTATTTTGAATTTCTTCATACACTATCGATTGTCTGAATAACAAAGGGTTTATTGAATCTAGTAATTACCAATTATTCCTCGTGGGATCGATAACTGGGACTCAAGTCCTATATTACTTGGCGATAGAGTGCACTTGCTCTTAGTATATTTTACGCGTACCAAGTTTTTGGCGCCGTTGCCGGGGAATAAGTTTGGTAATATTAGAAGCGAAAAACTCTAGTTAATTTAGATACTTTTATTTTATTCCTTATTTCATTTTTTGTTTATTTTATTTTATTTTATTTCTTATTTTATTTTTTTAATTTTATTTTATTTTATTTTTATTTAAGTTTTCTCTTCTTATTTTTGTTTATGCTTACTCGATCTTAGTGTCCTGATTTGACTTTTGATCTAGAAATTGAGAAAATAACTCGTAGGTTAAAGAAGCAGACTTTTATTGCAGCTGTAGCAGAAGGCATAAGTAGGATGGAGAAACAACCAGTTGTTGAGGCCAATCGTGAAAAAAGAGCTATTCCAGCAGAGCGGACCATGTTTAAGTACCCTATGCCCACTGCTGAAGGGTATGGAGGAAGTATTATAAGACCAGCTGTGGTGGCTAATAATTTTGAGATCAAACCAGCATTGATCTCCATGATTCAGAATTCAGTTCAGTTTGGTGGATTGCTTTCGGATGATCCAAATCAGCATTTGGCCAGGTTCTTACAGTTGTGTGATACTATCAAGTACAATTGGGCGACAGATGATGCAATCCGATTGTGATTTTTTCCTTTCTCTCTTAGGGATAGAGCGAGTCAGTGGTTAACATCACTACCGAGGGGTTCCATTACTACATGGGATCAATTGACACAATAGTTTCTGGCTAAGTATTTTCCTCCTTCTAAATCTGCTAAATTAAGGAATGATATATCTTCTTTTGTGCAGTTTGAGATGGACACTCTTTATGAAGCTTGGGAACACTTTCAGGAGTTTTTGAGGAGATGTCCACATCATGGATTTCCTGTATAGCAGCAGGTTCAGACTTTTTACAATGGTTTGTTACCTGCAAACCGTTCACTTATTGATGCTGCTGCGGGAGGTACTATATGGAGGAAAACACCTACTGAGAGCCAAGTTTTGATTGAAAAAATGGCACTGAACAGTTATCAGTGACAGAACGAGCGCCAGGCTGCTAAGAAACAAGCAGGAGTACATGATGTTGATTCTTCTACTGCTATTCTGAGTCAGTTAGAAGCTTTGACCAAGAAGGTGGAGACTTTGATGGTGACCAATAATGCAGCCCCACCTATCATCTATGAAGCATGTGGAGGACAAGGTCATTCAAGTGCAAATTGTCAAGTTGGTAGTCCTTTTGCCCCCGAGCCTGAAGCAATTAATTTTGTTGGTAATTCCAACCGACAGCAATACAACTCGTATTCAAATACGTACAATCCTGGTTGGAAGGACCACTCGAATTTCAAATAGGAAAATCAGCAAGGCTATCAGCAGAATTAGCAGAGAGTTCCACCACCACTTTCAGGTTTCCAAGCACTTGCAGATAAGCCAAGTTTTGAAGATCTGGTCATAAAGTATATGCAGAATTCTGATGCCAGAATGAAGAATATGGAGACTTAGATCAGTCAGCTGACTACATTGATGACAGCGAGGGCACCAGGGACATTGCCTAGCATTATTGAGACTAATCTGAGGGAATAGGCCCATGCAATTTTCCTTAGAAGTGGTAAGGAACTTGAGGAGTCCTCTCAAAAGAAGGAAATACCAGAGCTTAGAGATTCTCTTGTTCAGTCAGTGCATGATGAAGAGAAGGCAGCTGAAGATGTCCTTGTTGAAGATGTCAATCAAGAAAGAGAGATTGAGAAGAAAGCACCAAAGTGGCAGAGAGCAAAGAAGGAACGTGAGCAGAGCGCAGTTTATGAACCATCCCCATATGCTAAGATTCCATTCCCTCAGAGGCTCAAGAACAATCAACCAGATCAGCAATTTGTCAAATTCTTGGAGATATTCAAGAAATTACAAATCAATATTCCGTTCGTTGAAGCCATCTCTCAAATGCCCAAGTATGCAAAGTTTTTGAAGGAAATACTTACAAAGAAATGCAAGCTTGAGGAATTTGAGATTGTATGTCTTACTGAGGAGTGTTCTACCATTCTTTTAAAGAAGTTACCCCCGAAATTGAAAGACCCAGAGAGTTTTACTATTCTTTACACTATTGGTAACTCTTATTTTGATAAGACATTATGTGATTTGGGTGCTAGTATTAATTTGATGTCTTTCTCTGTGTTTAAGAAATTGAGAATGCAGGAACCGAAGCCCACTAATAATTCACTATAGTTCGCTGATAGATCATTCGCTTACCCACGTAGTGTAGTGGAGGATGTTTTGGTGAAGGTGGACAGATTTATTTTCTCAGTTGATTTTGTGGTGTTGGATATGGAAGAGGATGCTAATATTCTTTTCATTCTTGGAAGACCATTTTTGGCCACTTCTGGAGCTATGATTGATGTACCTCGGGGTGAGCTCATTTTGAGAGTGGATGGAGATCATGTGATCATTAATGTCTTTAGGGAGGCTAAATCTTCCCCCAATGTCATATCTCCATGCTCCTATCAGTTTTGTTCAAGCTAAGAAGCAGGAAACCTTAGCTATTAAAGACCCCCCGCCATCATACAGTGTTGATGTTGATCTTTTGGAAAGTCAAGCTGCTAAGATAGATAAAGGTCCTCCTAAGATCCATGCTTCTTCACAGATTGGTCCTTCATCTGTTGATCGAGTGCAACCACCATGGCCTAGTGGAGTCAAGGCACAATTGGGGCAAACAAGCTCTTTTCCAATTCAGAATTCTGTTGGAAGCAGTCCCAATGCCATTGTTGAAGGGAGGAAGAACTGTTTTGTAAAGAAGAAGACGTCTTCCTATTTCTCTTACTTTAAGCCACCTTGATTCATCTGAAAAGGCAACGTCAAGCTAATAACGTTAAACAAGCGCTTCACAGGAGGCAACCTGTGTTTCTTCTTTCTTAATTTTATTTTAGTTGTTTGTTATTTTTATTTTTCTTTTAGATTCTACTCATGTGTTTTGGGATTTTATTTTTCAGATTGTGTTGCTGCACTGACTCTTGTGTTTCTCCTTTGCCGACATTGTGTCATTGTCCATCAGGTTGTGTTGTTCTTTTCTTTACCCCCTTTATTTCTTTTTCTTCCACATTGAGGACAATGTTTATCTTAAGTGTGTGGGGGGGTACATTTACTTTTACAATTTTTGTAAAAAAAAAATTGTTGAAGCATTTGAGTAATGTTGGTAATTAAGCTGGAATTGTGTGTTGATTTCTTGATTTATTCTGAGCTGATAGAAATATGTTTTAAAGGTGATTCCATTGATCATTAGCTGATAATATGTGAAGCAATATTTTTTAATGAAGAAAGTGAAATTTAGCATCTTAGTTAGAAATTAGCCATGTTTGTTTGCTTTTGTTCTATTTATCAACTTAGCCAAAAAGTGAGTTTTGAGCCTTAATGATTGGATTTTTCATAAATGAAATCCTATTTTTCTTCTGGAGTGAGTCTTCTCTTGATTGATGTGCGCTAGAACTTGCTTTGATATCTTGTTAAGGCTTTAATGATTCACATGCATACTTGAATATGATTAAGGCAATTAGGCTTAATTTTTTCTTGACTTCCAGAGTTGCATGGATTAAATGACTCCTTAGTTGCCCCATTTAAGCCTGAAATTGATTTCTTTAAATACCTAATTGAATAATTAGGTTAAATTCTTTGGAGCAATTGATGTGTTGATTGAAAAGTCTTGAAAGGTTGCTTTTGTCTTCAAGGGTTGAAAAAGAAAAAGAAAAAGAAAGTTTGAAAAAAAGAAAAAGAAAAAAAATGAAAAAGAAAGAAAAGAAAAGAATATTTAGTGAAGAATAATGAAAATATTGGGTTGAAGTGAGAAGTTGTTATATTCTTGTGCATCATGCTCTATCTATCATCTTTTCAGCCTGATTCTGCTTTGTATTGATTTATTCATAAGCATTCTTTACCATATTTTATCCTTTCTTCCTACTTTCCATTTTACCCTTTTGATTCTTGTGTTGTATGTAAACTTGGAAGTGGAGATGGGATTGATAAGTAAGCTTATGGTATTACATTTTTCAAGAGAAATTTGAGTGATCTCTTTGTCCTTTAAACACTTGAGCGATGGAAAGTTGAGTGATCTCAGATGTTTGATGAAGAGAACAGTTACAAGTTAGACTTAAGCATTTAATTATTTAAGTGCTAAATGATCTTGCTTGATTGGATTTGATTGCTAAAGTTGAATTTCTTTTAATTGTGGAATTTTCCTTTGATTCATGTTTCTTGATGTTAAGTTTGATCTTGTTGTTGATTCCTATTCTTTGCTTGAGGACAAGTAAAGCTCAAGTGTGGGGGAATTGATGAACCGTCAATATGTCCTATTTTTACGGTTCAATTCCTTGGTTTTTCATATTCTTTTTATTTTTTTAATGAATTTTGTTCGTAAGTTTTGTTATATTTTTAGTATTGTTTAATTGTGTTTTTATTAAGTGTTTTGTGTGTTTTGTCGGTAATTATATTTGGAGATGAATGAGTGTTCAAAGAAGCAGGAAAAGAATAATTTTAGCATTAGTGACCAGCGCTTGAGCGTTGGTGTTGGGGCGCGTAAGCGCCCAGAGCGTATGCAGCAATGGTGATGAAGTGATTCAGCGCTTGAGCATTGAGAAGGAGTGCCTGAGCGCGCAACGTGTAGCAGCGCGCATCCAGGAGTAAGTGCCTAAGCGCTTGAGCGCTCAGGACTGGGCGCCTAGGCGCTGGTGGCGTAAAAGCACATATAATTTTTATTAAATAGGAAAATTTACGCCAAATTCAACACAGGGGAGTACATTGAGCACATTACACAGAAATCTCTAATCCTGAGAGAGTTGTTTTGCGGTAGCAGACCTTGGAGGGCAATTTCAAAGGAGGATTCTTGAAGACTTGAAGATCATAATCTCCATTAAAGGGGTTTTTGATTTCTCTTTCTTTCTAGTTTCCCTTTTCTTTGAATTTTCTTTTCATGGGTTTGTATTTTGATATGAGTTTGTTTTTATTGAACATGAGTAACTAAACCCATAGCTAGGGCTATGGGGGATCTTGTTTTCCTTATTATTTGGATTTGATTTCTAATTTGATTATGGTAATTTCTTTTTGGGTTTATCATATTGCTTGTATTCTTGTCAGAATTTGATCACTTTTGGCATGTGTTAATTCATTGTTTGACCAGTGACCATCCGCATTCAATGAGTGATTCTATATGGTAAGCCTAGGATTAGATTGGTGAATGACCAAACATTGATTTATCCTACTAATGGAATTGACGGTATGTTAGTTCATCTCTTGAATTGAGCTCAATGCATTCTTGATTAATTCAACTAAATGACCAAATAGGTGAATTAAATTAGGAATAGAATTTTGTTTCATCCATGACCATTGGGATTCAATAACAAATAAGATAATATTGGCAAAAGAATTACCTACTTCATAATTGAAAAAAAATTTGAATAACTGGATTCAAGTGAACCTTGCGCCCTAGTCTCTTTTATCATTTATTATCTTTTCTTTGTTTAATTGTTCATTGATTTTCTCTAATTATTTATTTTGATTTTTATTTTGAATTTCTTCATACACTATCGATTGTCTGAATAACAAAGGGTTTATCGAATCTAGTGATTACCAATTATTTCTCGTGGGATCGATAACTGGGACTCAAGTCCTATATTACTTGGCGATAGAGTGCACTTGCTCTTAGTGTATTTTATGCGTATCACCTCACTGTTGGTATAAAAATAAAATTTTTGATCTTTAAAAAAATACATTAGCATTTAAAATATCTTCTAGTTAATTTAACTGATTAAGTTAATTTCAATCAATTTAATCGAAGAGAGCCAATTCGATTAAGATGTTCAATCAGTCTTATAGGTCAATGAATAATCCAAGGCAATGAATGAGTTCTTGAAGACAAGTTTCGACCAGATAAGGGAGAAAACTTTTCAAAATCAAACTAAAGAGATCGAAATAATGATAAAGTCACCACTTAACATATTTTGAAGATTGCAAAGGAAGCTTTCGAGTTCAGAGACATTTTGAAGAATATTCAAGACAATTATACTTAATTCAAAATTCAAATTCAAGTGTTTGAATTTGAATTTAAGAAGTTATTAGAAGTTGAGTTTATAATAATAAGACAATGCAATCATTGTTGTTAGTTTAAGAAGTTATTCCTAACAAAGACACTTGTCATAATCTTGTCAAAATAAAGATTATCATCATTGTCTATAAATACCAAGGGGATAGAGGTATTTAAGTTGGTTGGAAACACTTGCACAAATTCTCACACTTCCTATCACGTCTATCACAGACACAAAAGGATTTCTACAGGGGAACTAGTCAAGTATGCCTTCCACCCTGCTTAACTTCTGTAATCTTTACCATTCAATGCGAGTTTGAAGCAATTCATTTACATTTCTTGTAATTCCCCTTCAACTCTTGATCGAGTGGTTCTCAGAATTGTTTGATTTCTTTACTTGCTTTCTTTACTTTTCTACATGTTTACTTTCCTGGATCTTTTATTGCTTTCATTTTATTGCTTTAATTTACTTGCTTTTATTTTGTTTAAGTCAAGTTTATCTTTTTGCAAGTTTAATTCTTTGTTTTTTACTTGTTTTCTTTAATTACTTTCTTTTATTCGCTTGCATTTCATTTCTAGTTAAGTTTATCTTTCTACAAGTTTCATTTTTTGTTCTTTACTTGCTTTCTTTAAATTACTTTATGTCCTTCCATTCATTTACTTGTCAGTTTCGATTGCGTTTTTATTTCATTTTTTTAAATAAAAAATTATTGATTGAAAAATAAAAAGAAAACAAAGATTGGGGGGACATTAACCTTACCCAAAAGAAAGGAATAAGCATTAAGAAAATCTAAAATTAGGCAGACCCCACCTATTAAGGAAGAAATCTGTCCTAATAAAATTGGGGATTAAGTTCCACCAAGAGTAACATTTAGAATCTACCCCAAAGGATGCCAACTTGTCTACACAAGCATTTCCTTCCCTATAAATATGAGTAACCTTGAAATCCATCTTGGAAACAATGATAAGGCAATTTTTCCACTTGATTCTAATGTCCCATGGAACTAAAAGAGGAGATTTGAAGCACTGAATCACTAAAGAGGAGTCACACTCCAACCAAAGCTTGTTCCAACGTTTACTATGTGCAACCATGATGGCAGACATAGCTGCTGTGAGTTCTGCATGCAGCGAATCCATGATACCATAAAAATCTGAAAAGCAGCCAAAGGTTGCACCACTCCTATCTCTGAAAATTACACCGCCACCTACAAGGCCTGGAGAACCTCTAGCAGCACCATCCGAATTAGCTTTGATTCAACCACAATCCGGAGGAGACCAGTTAACTTGATTGACAATTGGAGCTTTCCTTGGATGGCAAGAGACTTTGAAAAACTTGAGAATTGAAAATTCCTCAATTGAAGAAGAGGCATAACTAGATGTTGTATTACCTATTAGAGAGGTTGATGCCAAAATCATACTGACAGCAGCTCTGGCAGATATAGATTTATTATCAAATCTCATTTTATTTCTACAATGCCAAATTGTCCAAAGAGTGTTTATTATTGTTGCAACAATAACATCTTTTGCTTGTTGTCTCCACTGCTTTGAACAGATAGAAAGAATTAAAATTAAAGAGGAAGAGTCCACTTGAAAGTTGAAAGCCAAGCTCAGCTAATTCCACAACTTATGTGCAAAAGAACATTGGAAAAATAAATGATTGGATGATTCTGAATTTTTATAACACAAACTGCAAACAGAAACTGAAATGCAACCACAGTTCTATAGATGTTCATCAGTTGGGAGTCTATTGTTTAATAATCTCCAAGCTATAAAGGATTTGGATGGAGGGATTGACTGATTCCAAATTAATTTAGACCAAGCACAATGAGGCTTAGATGGCTTAAAATACAAAAAAGCATCCTTAAGAGAAAGCAAACCAGAATTAGACCCCTGCCAAATAAGCTGATCTACTGCACTGAAAACTGGAATAATAATCTGAGATATTTCCTGAGCTAGAGAAGGGGATTTATCCAACAAAACAGAAGGGATTTCCTATCTACCATCTACAATATAGTCTGCAACTGAGGCATTAAGAAACTTGTGCAAATAATCAAGAATATTCAAAGTGTCAACCACAGGCTTGGAGAGCCAATTATCCAACCAAAAATTGATATTTTTGCCATCTCCCACTATCCAGAAAGAGTTGTCCAGAATTGAATGCATATTAACCTTGATACCTGGCCATATTGAGGAATTAACATACTTTATCACAGGCTTGTTAAGGTGAGTGAATTTGGATTTCAAAAAAGCAGCCCATTCCTTTGTTGATGCCAACATTTCCCAGGACAACTTGAGCAGTGCAGCCTCATTCAAATCTCTAAGAGACTTAACACCTAGACCTCCCTCCACAGTAGGGCAACAAATCTTACTCCAAGAGACTGTTATTATTTTCCTGACATTAATATTACCAGCCCATATAAAATTTATGATACATTTATCAATGTGCTTTAGAAGAGAAATAGGCCAAGCATAGACTTGAAAACTATATAAGAGCATGTTTTGGATAACAGACTTTACAAGTTCAACTCTACCCATTATTGAAAGCAGGGAACCCTTCCAAGAAGCTAATTTAGTAAGGATTCTATCTGCAATAGGTTGGAGGTGAGTTCTTCTTGGTTTACCTTTAAATAGAGGAACTCTAAGATAGTTAAAAGGAAGTGAACCTGCTGCAAAACCAAGAACACCAGCAATCTGGGCTGATTTATTGGCTGAAATGTTGTTTGCATAAAATCTACACTTGTTCAGACTTATATGCTGCCCAGAAGCCTGACTATATTCATGAAACAACTCCATCAAAGCATCAAGACCTCTTTTAGTTCCCTTTCAAAAAATTAGAACATCATCCGCATATAAGACATGACTTGGAGATGATAAATTCTTTGGACCAGAAATTGGTTTTAGAATGCCATAATCTACTAGAAAAGAGATACCTCTGCTAAGGACATCTTCAGCAATACAAAAAAGAAGAGGTGAAAGCGGATCACCCTGTCTGACCCTTCTTTTGCAATTGAAAAAACCAATAGGCTTGCCATTGACAAGGAAAAAAAGCTTAGCAGACTTTAGAATAGTCTTGATCCAGTTGCAAAATGTCAAATTAAAACCAAAAGCTTCCAAAACCTCAAGCAAGAAATTCTAATCTAGAGTATCAAAAGCTTTTTTAATATCTAGCTTAAGAGCAATATTTCCACCAAAGGCTTTGTAATCAAGCAAATTAATGGCTTCTGAAGTAATACATATACATTCTTGAATGTGCCTATCTCTAATGAAGCCTTTTTGTTGATGAGAGATGATGTTAGGTGCAATCAAAGCTAACCTATCAGCCAAGACCTTGGTAATTATTGTGAACTGAAAATTAGCCGAGGCAATGGGCCTAAAATCTTCAACTTTATCAACACTTAGTTTTTTAGGAATTAACAAAACAAGGTTTGAATTCATATTTGGAAACATCCAGTTTTGCACAAAAAACTGATTTACAGAGTTACACACATCAGAACCAATGATCTTCCAAAACTTATGATAGAAACATCCTCCAAAGCCATTAGGGCCAAGAGCTCCTTCTCCATTAAGAGCAAAAACAACATCTTTTATTTCTTCGGAGTGGGCAGCTTTGTCAGAGAATTCATTATCAGCTTGAGATACAGAAGCTGGAACAACTTTTCTAATTAAGTCATTTGGCTGGCAATCATTTTGAAAAGCATATAGAGATGTGAAATATCTTAATACATGGTTTTCAATCTCATCCTGATCAGTAAGAACCAAGTCACCATCTTTAAGCATAGACATAGACTTGGTAACACATCTGATTTTGGTAACTCTATGAAAGAAACCAGTGTTTCTATCACCCTTGTAATGCCAATTTAATCTGGATTTTTCCCTTCAAAACTCCTCTTCAAAGCCTAATGCTTATTGCAGATCAATTTGGGCCAAGGTTTCTTGTTCTATCAGCTCATCCATGGCACCATTCACATTGATTTTCTACTTGATATCATCTATTGTAGCTATGGCATTATCATCTCTAAAATGGACATTACCAAAGATTAACTTATTCCAGCTCTTTAACTCAACCTTCAAAGCCTTAAGCTTTTGGGACAAAACATACATAGGACAACCATAAACTGGTTTGCTCCACACATCCTTGATAAGTCTTTCACAATCTGGATGACTTATCCACATTTTATGAAATTTGAAAGAAGAAGGAAAGGATTTAGTTACTCTATTAGAATCCAGCAACAAAGGAAAATGGTCTGACTTGCTTCTAACTAAGGTACAGCGGGCTGTAGAAGACCAAAAATCCAACCAAGCTTCATTACAAAGGCATCTATCAAGCCTTTTTTCTGTATAAGTTGAACCTCTCCTGCCATTACTCCATATATAATCTACACCTCTTGTCACAATGTGAGTAAGATTATTAACATCAGTAAAGGATTTAAAATCATCACAAGCCACTTTAAGAGGAAGATTTGAACCCCTAATTTCATGAGAACTAAGAACAGAATTAAAATCTCCAATTAAGCACCAAGGACCATGATTATTAACTTGCAGATTGTGAAGATCATGTCATAACAGTCTCATCATTTGATAAGCAGTACTAGCATACATTGCTGCAATAAACAAAATCTGCCCATCTAGGTTGACAGAAAATGAAAACTGCTGAGAGGTATTAGAAATAACATCTGGAGAAAACTGATCACCACACAGACCCTAAAGATTAGGAGGATAGCCATTTCTATTATTCACAATAAAAGGTTTCATATTCAATTGATTCCAAAAATGAGAAGGAACATCATCAATAGAAATCCAAGGTTCTGAAAGGAAAATAAAATCAGGTTTATGCAGCAGACATAGTTTTTTCAAAATTGATTTTGTACCAGGGTTACCAAAACCCCTACAATTCCAATAGAATAATTTCATTAAGCACGGTTATTAGGACCCCCTAGATCGGGTAACAACCTGACTAGTTCTGATAGCCTGATTAGCTTTTTTTCTCATTCTTTTTTTCTGAGATTTAGTCATTACAGTTGTAAAACCATCATTGATACCCTGCTTATCTAAAGAAGCATTTACTATAAGATACTTACTTGGATCAGTAGCTATTTCAGGAGTAGACCGAACCTGAAAATTATCCTCAGAATCATTATCAATAGAGTCACTCCATAAGGATCCAACAACTTTCATATCCTTAGCCACAACCTGATTTCTAAAATCATCCACAAGATTAATTGCTAAAGAGGAATTTTTTTGCAAAAAGGCCATTGGAGCAGAGAAAGACCCTGCACCCAAGCCATCTGCATTGTTAACAGCCTGCCTAATTGAGTGAGTGGCTGATTGAGAACGTATGGTAGGAGGTTGCTGAAGAGAATATGGAACAACCAAATTATTTGACCTGCCACAATTTGTTGCAGAGATATGATTACTGCTTCCTGCATTACTTTTGTGAATGCTTATGTCCCTAAAGCATGTCAAATAGTTTTTTATGATAACAAAGGCCAAAGTGAAGATCAAATGCCAAAGTGAAGATCAAATGCAAAAGTGAAGATCAAGCGCAAAAGGAAAAATCAAGATCAAAGAAAGAAGTCAAGAGGTTTATTTAGTTATAAGACGTAGAACATTAATGTTAAATGCTCTCAAGATTTCTCAAATGGTTTTTCTAATATATCATTTCAAAATAAATGGAAAATTTCAAAGTTAAACATGATTTTTCAAGAAACTTGAGTTTCTATCTTAAATCTAACACTCTTAAAAGGATTTATGTTTAATCAATTGTCTTGAGGTGTTAGAAATGGCTTACAAGCTTTATTAGACTTGAAAAATGTGTTCAAAGGCCAATGTAATCGATTACATGATGTTTGTAATTGATTACACAGCAAACAGAGGCCTTGTAATCGATTACATAAGCAATGTAATCGATTACAAGCAAGTCAGAGGCCATGTAATCGATTACACAATTAATGTAATCGATTACATTAAGCCCAGAAAGGCAAGAACACGTTCAAAGAGTCATGTAATCGATTACATGGATATTGTAATCGATTACACAGCAAGTCAGAAGTCATGTAATCGATTACATGGATATTGTAATCGATTACAAGCAAGTCAGAAGCCATGTAATCGATTACACCAGTAATGTAATCGATTACACAGAGCCCAGAAAGCCAAGAACACGTTGGAACAACAATGTAATCGATTACATTTGTTGTGTAATCGATTACACGCACTCTGACAACGTCTAACGACTATATTAAATGCATGGCTAAAACCCCCCAACGGCTCCTTTAATTGAAAAACTTATAAATACCAATGTTGGGTCTTCATTTGAGGTTGACCTTGAACCAAAAACTGATTACCAATACTTCCAAACGTGAATCAATCCTCAAATCCATTTCTTGCTCTGTTTTTTGTAAAAACGTAGAAAAATCTTTGAGAGCATATTAGAGCTTCAATTTGTAATCATCTACTCTAGTGAGAGCTTCATTCAACCAATCTATATTGCTTTGTAAAGAGGGTGAGGCATCCCTCCAAAAGTGTAAAGGGTGAGGTATCCCTTAGTTGAAGAGACTCAAGCTCCAAAGGTGAGGTATCCCAAAGTGTTGAGTGCTCAAGATTGTAAAGGTCATCAAGCACCTATTGAAACTTGAAGAAATAGTGAAAAATCTCTAGCGGTTGTTTGAGGACTGGACGTAGATTACAAGTGGATTGGTGATCGAACCAGGATAAATCATTGTGTTTGTTTTCTCTAAACCCTTCTCTTTACATTGAGTACTGTTTTATTGAATTGCTTGAATATTGGTACCTTTGGATATTACATTTATAAGTGAAAGTGTTTATCTCTTATATCCAATCATCTCTAATCATCAATTAGCTTCAACAAAAATTATTTATCAAACGATTTGCGAAAGATTTGCGAATTTAGTTTTCATACTCAATTCACCCCCCTCTTGAGTATTGAGGCCACTTGGTAACAACTTCCTCCATCATTATTCAAATGATCATGAATAAAACCCAATATAGGATTTGGATTGGCTATCATATCTTCCTTTATCTGCTGGATTTGCTGAGGAGTCTTTTCAACATAAATATCTTCCTGATCATCCTCAATAATCACATGATTATCCATTCTAGTTTCCTTCTCAATGACTTTAGAAGCATCATTTCCCTCTTGAGAAACCTCATTATCTTTGAGAATTATATCCCCATCCTCAGCCACCTTTGAATCAGAAACTACCTCTTTGCTTTTTGGTTGATATAAATTAACATCATCCTCATTAACTGAAGGATCCTCTTTCTCAACATTACCCCTATTAACCTTAGGGACATATTTTACAATAGGCTTTCGAATTGTATTAACAACTTTAATCGGATTTGTCTCCTAAACCTTTACATCCACATCATCCTTCGATTTCCTCCTGCAATCGAAAACTAGATGTCTGACAACCTGACAGATATTGCAAAACGATGGAAGATTTTCAATTGGAGATCAACAAAGAAAGCAAAACCTTCTCTCTTAACAAGGATATGATCTCTTAGACTACCTTTGAGATCAAGATCAATGAGAACTCTCCCAAAGTGACTAAAGGTTCTTTTACTAGTAGCTTCATCAATTGTAATTGGAGTTCCAATGCCTCCAGCAATAGCAAAAAATATTTTGGGACTCCAATACTCCTAACGAAGGCCAAAAATCCTTACCTAACATTGTGCATGAGTCTATTTTTGAATCAAAGGATTGAAGTCTGGAGTCCAGGAAGACATACGTAAGAAACCTGGTTTGAGACTCTAAGAACCACCTGACCAAACACTTTTCTAAGATCTTCAATTGAAGAGAAGGAGAATTCATAATACCTTATACCCAAAGAGATCATATTCCAATTGCCTAAAGGCTTCCAAAGGGACGCTAACTTGGATTTCAAGTCAGCAAATTTTATTGGCGCATCGCTTTTAGAGAGGATCAACCTGCCATAAAGGTTCTTCTTGCATCTTTCAAGACCTGCTTGGTACTCTTCTTCTAGAATTTTAATGGCTATGGCATCTCCCTTTAAACAAGGACGAGGGAGTTGACTAATAGGAATGTCACAAGAATTATTCAATGCCTGTGTAAAAGTCTTACGTTGGAGTAAGGAGTCAGGGGACAAAGAAGGTGTGGGAGAAGACGGGGAGGGAGGGGCCAAGAACTTCCATGGACAGATTGGCTTGGAGGCAGCCATGGAAGATCATGCAAACCCTAGAGAACTCACGTGAAGCAAAACCCTAGCAGACATGAGTAAAAATTTCTACTTACATTGTTATTTCATTTGATTAGTGACAATAACTCCTAAAATCTTCCTCGGGGAAATAATGGAGTTAGTGACAATAATGACACAGGGGTTCTTGTTTTACTATAGAAACTTATAGGAACCTTAGGGTTAATCGAATGACACCAATATATGGTTTGCCTCCTGGTTTTGTATCCCAAACTGCCACTCAACCTATAGGTTTTGCATAGGCTACATATACTAACACAATGCCAAACATTTTTCCAAGAAATCAAGGTTTAAGTATTAATGATCAAGTAACAGGAATGAGTATTGCTCGAAATAATAAGTTGAACCTGGGAACACCTATTTTCCCAAAGTTACCCAAGGATTTGTCATCAATCTCACTTAGTAATACTAACACTACTTTCAGTAATATTCAACAACAAGTCAAAGAGAGCAATCATGAAATGGTAAACATGTTGACTTAACAAATGACAACAATCATAACACCCCTAATCGAGTCAACTCATAATACTTATGATACCTTAGGCAGACAAATGGTTAGGAGAGTTGATGTGTTTGGACATCCTAAGGATCCTATTATAAACCAAATAGGAAATGCACAACCAGCACATAATGAATAAAATCAACCCGTTCAACCTATTCAACCCATCAAGCCTGAGGGAATTCAAATAATAATTTGAAACCAGAATGCTAATAATTACCTAGAAAGGTTTAGACAAAGTTGTTGAAAAAGTACTAAATTGGTATGGTTTCAATGTGGGATATTTAATCAGCCTTACTTTGTATCAGCATTTCCATATTTCATTCAACAGGCAAAATTGCCTAAGCGTAGCAAAGTCCCAAAATTAACGAAGTTTGCTAGGGAAAGTGGTGAATCTACAGTCGAACATGTGGCTCAATATACCATCGAGTAAAGGAAAATTCCAAATAATGAATATTTAAAAATGAAATACTTCCCTAGTTCATTAACCAAGAATGCCTTTACTTAGTTTTCAACTTTACCCCTAAACTCAATCCATTCATGGAACCAATTAGAAAAAAATTTCCACAAATAATTCTTTTGAGGAGAAACTAAGGTTAGCCTAATGGACCTAATCAATATAAAATGAGCAAATGAAGAATTTATTGATGATTATCTAGCTTGATTCAGATAGATGAATGCCAGATGTTTTACATCTACTCCTAAAGCTAAAGTAGTTAAAATGGCTACTAGTGGTCTAGATTGTTCGATCAGAAAGAAACTAGTTAACCAACAACTGTTAAATATGTCTCAATTGGAAGATAGAGTGAGGCAAATCAAACAGTTAAAGATCAAAAAGGAAGTTATAAGAAAGATTTAAGGCGAGACAAAATCGCCTACTTCGAAATCGATGAAAATGAAGATGTAGACGAGGAGGGTAATGAAGTTAATATAGCTCAACTTCAATCAAGTCCCCCTTATGTACATGCATCATTAAAACTACTTCGAGCAAAGGACAAGTCAAAATTCATAAGTAGATAGTCCTATGGCTTCGATATAACAAAAGTTGATCAAATATTTGATGTTTTATTAAAAGATAAACAAATCAAATTACTTTATTATCATAAAATTCCTTTCCTTGAGGAGATAAATGGTCGAAAATATAGTAAATACCATCAAAAATATGGTCATTCAACTAATAACTGTGTTCATTTTAGGGATCTTATTCAAAAATGAATTAAAGAATGCAGACTTAAATTTGAGGAGAAAATGCAAAAGAAAGTTAAGGTTGATTCAAATCTTTTCAAGGTGAATTCCAGTTATATCGAGCTAATTGATTTCTTACAGGTGAACATGGTTGATGTTTATGAGAACAAGGCTCAAGAGGTCAGTACTAAAATTGATCGCGATATGTTCAAAGCCAACAAAAAAGAAGTGTATCCTAAGGCAGGGGAAACCTTAGTGGAGTTTTTGCTTCATAAGAAAGAAGATGAAATGGAGGTTTCTTTAAGCCCAAGGTGTAGCGCTATTTACAACAGGTTAGCGGCAAAATCTTTCAAGGTAGCTAAAAAGAAAAAGAAGCTAAATAAGACTCTTATTCAGGGATAAAAAAAATTAAAATCTAGAACCAGCCAGTTAGTCAGAAACCTGTGATTATGGTCAATTATTGTGTAATTTTTCGCAAGCGCACGGATCGTACAAGTAGTAAATAAAGATTGTTCTCACGAGGATCGATTGATTACTAACTCTTATGACTATTTTGATTGTTTAAGGAAATAAAATTGATAAAGAATGTTCAATTAAAATTAATACAAAAAGTAAAGCAATAAAGTAAACAATTGAAACTAGAAAAGATGAGATTTAACAAGGATTTAAAGCTCTAGGATTCGGAATCCACTACACTACCCCCTACGATAAATTGTAAACCTATCTTTGTTAATGTTCAATTATGTTCTTGAAAGCGATTTGTCCTAAATTATTTAAAGCCCAATTTCTTGGCACTAAAAATGTGCTAAAACTTCACTAACCTCATTCTCATGGCAATTAATTCAAGTTTTAACCCATTAAGGTTCATGACAATTGTTTACCTCTCGAAGGATTTAAGCCTATGTCTAGGTCTCAATTCCTAAGTTCAATTCTCGGATTATCAAGCAATTAGATTTCATCTTTCGATCCTTCACCTAAAGCCTAATTTCATGTAAATATGGCGCGCAACATATCACAAGCATTAAGCATACCAAGAATGAATCAAGAACAATAATTTCATTAACAAAGAATCAAATTAATAATTCATAATAGGAAAATAAAGAGTTTTATCCTAATTCTAGAAAGGGGGTTTAGCCACTCATGGCAATTGTAGCACAAACAAGAATAAGGATTAAAGAAACAACTATGATTGATTAACAAAAAGAAAAGATGGGAAGATGGAGATGGAGGAAATAACTTCAATGGTTGATCTTCAAAGAGTCTTGCTCTTACCTTCAAAGTCTTTGCCTTTGAATCCTTGCTCTTCTCCTCTCAAAACATGCCGTCACACAAGTCCCTAGTCAAGAGTCTCCCTTAGGTTTGGTCTTCTATCTAATTTATATTGATTTGGGGTAAAATTTTCCTTTTTTTCATGTCAGGAGGACTCACACAGCCGTGTCTCCCTTCGACACGACCATGTATAGTGAAATCATGTATCAGGGTTTTTAAGTGAGACACGGCCATATGTCATTGAGACACGGCTGTGTCTCTTACTCAGAAGCTTCATCAACATAAGACAAGGTCGTGTCTTCTACCAGATTTGCGTAACTTCAACATTAGGGGAGACACGGCCGTGTGACTAAGAGACACAGCCGTGTCTCCTAGTCAGAAGCCTTCTTCAAGTTAGACAGGGTCGTGTCTAACTCCAAAATTGCTTTTGAGTTGACACAGGGCCTTGTCTAAGCCAAAATTGCCCTCTTTTAGTCTGAAAATAAGATATCTTCACTTGCTTTCACTTCAAATGTGTTAAATCTCTCTTATTCTGCACAAACGAATATAATTGATAAGAATCCATCAAAATTCATCAATAATCACAACCAAATCATCACAATTCATCAATTTAAGGGCTATAAAACACAAGCTTATCATCGATTCAAATGAGGGATTTACAAAAAGGTAAAACCAAAGTACCTCTAGCAAATGTGGCTGTGAATAAGTGGTGTCAAAATAGTCAAAGTTTTTAGAAGGCCCCATCTTATAAGCCAAATTGGCACAAGTTCGAGTTGGGAGTCTACTACCCCATGTTGGGAAATTGGGGAAAGCCTAACACTTAGACGAGGAATGAGATAGGACAATCTTCGACCCAGTTCAAAGGCCTATATATGTCAAAGACTCAATGGATAAAAGCTCAAAGACTTAGGCAACAACAGCAAGCTCAGCAACAAGCCCAACATACTTAGCAACAAGCTAAGCAGATGAAAATTCGACCATATGCAGAGGCAGTGAAAGGAGCTACAAGCTAGATAGGAAAAGGAAAACAACGTGTGCCAATGGATGAGGATATGGTGATTGACTCCTTCAAGTCAGGATTCAATGATGATTTGGAAGCTATCTTCAATGACTTCCTCGTGAACGTAGTTTTAGTTCTGCTTACTAAGTACGCACTGACTTCGATCGAAGAGAATTCTGAAGAAGATTATTTCGATGAGTTAGAAGAAGTTAATGAAGATTTTGTCTTTGTTAAAGAGGATATGACAGAGGCGAAGGAGAACTTAGCAATCTTTGACATTCCAACTAGGGGAAATGAAGGACCATCTTCGACCTCTGTTCATAAAGATGGTGGTCAATGGAAAACTGGTTAATAGGGTTCTGGTAAACAGAGGCACTATAATCAATCTGGTGTCATTGAGTTTGTTGAAGAAATTGGGAAAGAGTGAAGCTGATTTACTCCCACATAACATGATGGTTACAAATTTCAATGGAAAGTCCTTAAATTCAGAAGGTGTGGTTGCTTTGAATATAAGAGTGGGGATTGTTACAAGACTAACTTTGTTTATTGTGGTGCCATTGAAAGCCAACTATAATATGTTGCATGAGAGAGAATGGATACATGTAGTAGGTGTTGTTCCTTCAACTATGCATAAAAAAATATTTCCCTAAAATGAAGAAGAGAAGTTGGAACTGGTCAAAGCTGATGATAATCTCTGCTATCTGTAAAATAATCACGTAGATTTCAACATATACTACGTAGGGGTTAAGCCCCTGAATATTTTGGACATAAGAGCATTCAACAAGACCGTCAAAATGTGTCATTTGGATATTAACAACTTCAATCTAGTCCCAAAGGCCGAAGTAATTCAGCCTGATGAAATTGACTCGAATGAGTCTTGTGAACTTAATGGATCGATGTAGGCTGACAAAATGGTTTGAACCACTAATAGTGCAAATTTGGATTATATATATGATGATTCTCCTTTAAGGTTCAAACAGACACCTCTATCTCAAGGCATTAAGAAGATGAAGGTCTAAGACCTCTTAGAAGAAATTAATATGGATGATAATGTAATTAACCACCCTATTTATATTAGTAGTTTATTAGATTTAAACTATAAACAGGAATTAGTCAGGTTGCTCGAAGAGTACAAAGACTGCTTCTCATGGGACTATGAAGAAATGCTTAGTCTCAGCAGAGAGCTCGTGGAGCATAGGCTACCAATTCGAGTAAGACAATGACCAATTAAGCAGGCTCCTAGAAGGTTTGCTCCTGAGGTGGTATTGAAAATCAAAGAGGAAATTGAAAGGCTTTTAAAAGCTAAGTTTATTCGAACCAATAGGTATGTAAATTGGATTTCAAATATTATTCTTGTAATGACAAAAAAATAGTAAGTTAAGAGTATGTATAGATTTTTGAGATCTAAATTCTGCAATACTTAAAGATAAATACCCTATGCCAGTTGCTGACATGTTGGTCGATTCAGCATCAGGCCATGAAATTCTAAGTTTCATGGATGGATATTCTTGTTATAACTAGATTTACATTGCTGAAGAGGACATATCAAAAACTTCGTTTCGATGTCCTGGTGCAATTGGTACATATGAATGGGTAGTCATGTCTTTTGGTTTGAAAAATGCTGAGGCTACTTATCAAAGAACCATGAACACCATCTTTCATAATTTAATTGGTAAGTTTATAGAGGTTTACATAGATGATGTGGTGGTGAAATCGAAATCAAAAGATGAGCATTTAACAAACTTAAGGCAATCATTCGAAAGAATTAGGAAACATGGATTAAAGATGAATCCTATTAAGTGTGCTTTTGGTGTGTCTACAAGTAATTTTCTTGGTTTCTTAGTCTAGAAGAAGGGTGTTAAAGTTAAAAAAAATTAGGCAAATGCCATCTTAGAAGTTTTGCCTCCTTCGAATAAGAAACAACTTCAATCTTTGTTGGAGAAGATAAATTTCCTTCGAAGATTTATATCAAACTTATTTGGCAAGACTAATATTTTTTCTGCACTAGTTAAAATCAAAGCAAAAGAAGAGCTTTGATAGGAGAAGGAACACCAAGAAGCCTTTGACAAGATAAAGGAATACCTGAAGAATCCTCCAATAATTACCCCTCCTACACTAGGGCATCCTTTAAAATTTTATATTTCAGCATCTGAAGAAATCATTGAAAATATGTTGGCCCAAGAGGACAAAAATGGGTTCGAAAGAGCCATTTATTACCTTAGTAGAGTTTTGATTGAAGCTGAAATTAGATATACAATTGTAGAAAAATTATATTTGGCATTGTACTTGTTGAATATTACATTAGTTAGTATAGGAAATATGATATTTAGTTTTTTGGAAACAATAGTGTCATGGGGAATAGTTTAAGTCTTTAATTATTCTTCTTGTAAATAGAACTTATATTTAATTTCTCATGTATATAAATACATGTATGCTGAGTGAAATTAACTCAAGCAATTCAGCCATAATCAGTTGTTTTACAGTTGTTCATTATTTTCAAGTTGGTATCAGAGCAGGTTTCGACCCGGCTCTAGTTTTCCTTCCTTCAGGTTGAACCATTTTCAATTGTGGCAGTCCTTACTTTTTTTTTTGGCCGCGTGTCCATTTTCTCTCTCCTCCCGCAGCTGTCTTCTCTGATCTGTACTTCTGCATTTCATTTTTCCTTTGGCCAACCACATCACCATGTTCACTGCCTTTTGCTCGGCCTACCACCAGAATCGGGCTGCCACTGGAGTTTTGATGCACCGCCACACGTCGGTCACCGGAATCTGCCCAGATTCAGTATTTTGCTCGCCGGGAGCGCGTGAGACCCTATTTTCGACAGTTGCTTCACCGTCCCACTCGTTGTGCCATTTCTAGTAAAGCCCAGTGCTCGCCGGCCTCTTCCACCACCTGTTTGGCCTCTGTCTTGTGCAAATCCTCTGTTTGGCCCTCTATTTCGCCTTTGCTGTTGTGTTCTTGGATTTGCTACTAGTTTATCTTGCCTTTCACTCTCCATTTGGATTGTTGGTAGTTTTTGGTGGTGGTTTATTATTTTCTGTTGTGTTGTTGTTATTCAGCATCCTTTGTAGGTTATTTTTTGGCCTTTATAAACCTCTACCCGGCCTCTTTATTCCTATTCCAGCATGTCAGAATTAGATGTAACATCTTCCAGTGGTGCGAAATCACCTATACTGACCTCTGTTGTTTCTAGAAGTATTACGATGACTACTAAAAAGTTGACGGTTGGTAAGAATTATCTAGCATGGGCTGATTCTGTGGAATTTTGGTTTATGGGCCAAGGATATGAAGATCATCTCTCTATGAAAGAAGATGATATTTCAACAGCTGATCGAGCAACTTGGAAGAAAGTTGATGCCCAATTATGTAGTCTGATGTGATAGTTTATTAATCCAAAGAAAATCTCAATGTTTCGGGCATACAAGACATGCAAAAAGGTATGGGATCATGCTAAAGCCTTGTATTCAAATGATATTGCAAGGATGTATAACATTATCCAAAAGATGCATAATTTGAATCTTGAGGGTACAGATATGGAATCATATGGTGGAGCTATAGAAGCTATTATGGAGGAATATTTAAACCTGTTTCCCTATGCTGCTGATGCTAATGCTCATAAAGCTCAACAACAAAAATTATTTTTGATAATTACTCTGTTTGGGCTTCTAACAGAACTTGAATCTCTTGGGCAACAAATCTTGGGCACCACACCTATTCCCTCCATTGAAAATGTCTTTGCACGACTTCTGTAATCAGTCCCCTTACTCGAAGCTAGCAATATTGATCATGCTGCATTAGCATCCCAATCCTCTTCCCAGGTTTCTACTCGAGGAGGACATGGTAGCAGTCGTGGTAATCGTGCTTCACGACTCACTTGTACTTATTGCCATCGAGTAGGTCATACATAAGACCGGTGTTATGCGCTTTATGGTCATCCTCCAAAGGTCGCTAATGTAGTATAATCCGATGAGACATCTGACGCTCCTTCCTATGAATGGCAATGGTCTTGGTTTTAATGATTAACAAACAAGAGAGATTATTTACGCGAAGATCAAGTTCTTAGTTTCGTCAAGATTAGCTCATAAGCCTTAGGTCTTACGTGTAAAGGTAAATAGGAAACACATGAAGCTCAAACTATTTTTAAACTCCTTAAAAGTGTTTCTTGTTTGACAAAATGTCCAACCAAATGTTTTTGAATAACTAGTCTTGGTGGTAGCCTTCTTTGGTTGAAAATTTGTTAACTATACGTTTTGCAAAACTGAAATTTACTCACTCATTTGTTCTTTACTTTGAAACCTTTTTGAGTCTTGATCTGAAACTTATTTCTTTTTAAAGTAGACTCAATGATCTTTCCAACGAGTGGTCATTTGTTTTAAACGAATATGTAACAAAGGAGTTATGGTCTTTCAAAGGTCTATTGATCAAAATTCAAGGTGCCATAACCGGTTAGGACATTTCTATAACCAGATATTCACCAAGTCAGAGGCTAAGCCTCTGTTTTTAAAAAAAAACCATAACCGGTTATGAAAATCTCATAACCGATTATTTGAAAAGTCAGAAACGTAGGCTTCTGTTTATAAAAGACCATAACCGGTTATGCCTTTTCCATAACCGGTTATTGGTGTGTTTTAAAAAGCTTCTGATTAAGCCATAACCGGTTATGGAATAGTAATAACCGATTATCTGGAAACCAAAAACAGATTTTCAATGGCTATAATTAGCATTTAATGCTTCCCAACCACTACCAACGGCTCTTAAATGCTTTGGACTATATATAAAAGTGTTTGTGCATTGATTAAAAGTTAGAAAACATTTTAAAAATTACTCTTGAACATTAAATATGAGTTTCACCATCTTTTCAATCAATACTCTGTTTTGAGCTTCAAAGTGTGAATCCTTGATACCCATTGCTCTTCAATTTGTATTATCCATTCTAGAGAGAGTTTCCTATCTTCTATATTTTGTATAGAGTGTAAAAGAGAAGGTGAGGCATCCCTTAAATCTGTAAGGGTGAGGTATCCCTTGAAAGTATACGCTCAAGCACAAAAGGTAAGGTATCCCAAGGTGTTGAGTGCTCAAGTTTGTAAAAGTTGTCAAGCACATGTTTGAAGCTTGAAGTTATAGTGAAAATCTTGGGTGTTTACTTGAGGACTGGACGTAAGCCACAAGTAGATTGGTGGCTGAACCAGGATAAAGCTTTGTGTTTATTTTCTCTAAACTCTACTCTTTACTTTGTGCACTATTTTATTACATTATTTGAATTCTTTTTCTCTTGATTGATTCATTTAAGAGTGAAATGTCTTTATCTTCTTTATCCATTCATCTCTAACAAACAATAGCTTCAACAAAAATTGATAATCAAGGTTTTTGTGAAAGAATTGTGAAAATATTTTTTAAAACTCAATTCACTCCCCCTCTTGAGTATTAAGGCCACTTGGTAGACTCTTGTGTAAAGAGCTTAACAGCTTCAAGAGAAGTGATAACTTCAAATGGTTTTTCTAACGAAGGTTCTTCTAACCTCCCTATTTCAATGGTGATGGTTATGCCTATTGGAAAGAAATAATGAAAATTTTTATTGAAGCTATTGATATTGATGTGTGGGATGCCGTTGAAAATGGCGCCTTTGTTGCCATACGTATAGTTGATGGTGTAAGAACTAATACACCTAGAAGTGAATGGACTGATGAAGACAAAAAGAAGGTTCAATACAATTTGAGAGCTAAGAACATCATTACCACATCCTTGGGGTATGATAAATATTTTAGGGTCTCAAATTGTAAGAACGCCCAAGAAATGTGGGATACCCTACAAGTAACTCATGAGGGCACAAGTGAAGTAAAAAGATCAAGAATAAACACTCTCACTCGTGAATATGAATTGTTTAGAATGAATCAAGGAGAAAGCATTTAAGAAATGCAAAAGAGATTTATACACATTATAAATCATCTTGCTTCATTGAGAAAGACTTTTCCTAATGAGGATCTTATTAACAAAGTCTTGAGGTATTTAAGTAAAAATTGGCAACCCAAGGTGACGGCTATTATGGAGTCAAGGAACTTATCAACAATGGCATTGGCCACCTTATTCGGGGAGCTCCAAGAGCATAAATTGGAGCTAAATAAGCTCAATCAAAATGAGGAGCATGACAAGAAGAAGAAGGGGATTGCACTCAAAGCCACCTCATCTACAATTGAAGATGATGGAGATGGCATAGAAAATCTGGAGCTAAATAAGGAGAACCTTAGTCTCCTTGTGAGGAAGTTTAGAAGATTCTTAAAGAAGAAATGATTCTAAAGAAGAGCACATTTTCCTCCCAAGAAGTCCTATCACAAAGGGGAAGGAACCTCATCAACTCCAACATGTTATGAATGCAGTAAACTGGGGCATATGAAGATGGAATGTCCCATCTATCTTAAGAAATCAGAGAAGGTTGAGAAGAAACTCCTTAAAGAAAAGAAAGGAAGAAGAGCCCACATAGCATGGGAAGACAATGACATGGACACCTCTGATAGTTCGAAAATGAAGAAACCCATCTATGTCTCATGGCTAGAGGTGAAGAAGAAGAAGAAAGTGACACCGAGGTAACATTTTCAAACCTAGATTCTTCACCTTCCTACAGTGAATTACAAGATGCTTTTCAAGAATTGCATGATGAATCCTTAAGGCTCACAAAAATGGTTTTATCTTCAAATAAAACAATTTCCTTATTGGTAAAGAAAGTCTCTATGTTGAATAAGGAAATCAATGAACTTAAAATTGAAAATGAGCCCTTAGGACTTATTGATGCTAACTCATTATGCATGACTTGCTCTTCACTTAATAATGCATCCATTCCATTACCTTGCTCATTGTGTAAATCATTTGAAAATGAGGTAGAGGATTTGAAAAATACTTTTGCAAAATTTACCTTTAGAAGAGACAATTTAAATGTGTTACTAGGAAAGCAAAAATGTGTTTTTCAAAAAGCCGATTTAGGATATAATCCAAATAACCAACAAAACTATTATAAGAATTTCTTTGCTTCCTCAAGTACATCAATTAGCTCCTTTATCAAATGCTTTCATTGTGGTAAGAAAGGGCATAATGCATCAACATGTAATGTAAGAAAGAACATCAACACTAAGGTTGGAACTAAGAGGGTTTGGGTTCCTAAGGGCTCCTTGCCCAATGCTAACACACAAGGACCCAAGAGAATTTGGGTACCAAAGGTTAAAACTTAAATGTGTGTTGTAGATGTGCTTGAAGACCAAAAGTTCAAGTTGGTATCTTAATAGTGGTTGCTCCAAGCACATGACGGGTGATAGATCCAAGTTCTCCTTCCTTGCACCAAAGAAGCATAGACATGTCACATATGGGGACAACAATAAAGGAAGGATCCTTGGTATTGGAAAAGTTAGTAAGAACTCCTCCACTTCAATTGATAATGTCTTGTATGTAAAAGGACTCAAATACAACTTGCTAAGCATTAGTCAATTATGTGATAAAAGTAATAACGTTATTTTTGATTCAAATTGCTGCATAATTTAGGGTAAGGATGACAAGCAAGTTAAGTTTGTTGGTCATAGAATTGATAACATATATATGATTAACCTTGATGATATTACCTCTCAAAATGCAATATGTCTTATGAGTAAAGAGAGTAATTCGTGGCTATGACATAGGAGAATTGCCCACATTCATATGGATCACCTAAACAAACTTGTTTCTAAAGATTTGGTGATTGGTTTTCCAAAGCTCAAATTTGAGAAAAATAAACTTTGTGATGCATGTCAAAAGGGTAAACAAGTAAAGGTCTCTTTCAAAGCTAAATATGTTGTTTCCACGACTAGACCTTTACAACTTTTATATATGAATCTCTTTGGACCATCAAGAACTATGAACTTTGGGGGTAATTACTATGCCCTTGTGATTGTGGATGATTATTCTAGATATACATGGACTCTATTCCTTGCTCATAAGAATGATGCCTACCATGCAATTAGAAAACTTGCAAAAGTTATTCAAAATGAGAAAAATTGTAGCATTTCATCCATAAGAAGTGATCATGGTGGAGAATTTGAAAATCAAGAATTTGAAATGTTTTGCAATGAAAATGGTATTGAGCATAATTTTTCTGCTCCTAGAACTCCACAACAAAATGGAGTGGTTGAAAGAAAAAATATATATTTAGAGGAGTTATCAAGAACTATGTTCAATTAAACAAACCTTCCTAAATATTTTTAGGCGGATGTGGTAAGTACCACTTGTTATGTTATGAATAGGGCTTTAATAAGGCCAATTTAAAAAAAACCCCTCTGAACTATACAAAGGAAGGAAATCAAACATCTCACACTTTAATGTTAAATCCAACGAGGGAATATTTCTTAGTTATTCTCTTAGTGGTAAGTCCTTTAGAATTTATAATAAAAAAATGACCATTGAGGAATCAATTCATGTTGCATTTGATGAAACTAACCCAAATAGTCTGAGAAAGGATTTGGTTGATGATATTGTAGATAGTTTGGCAAATTCACTTAGAGAATCAAGAAAAGGAAGCCAAAAAGCAAGAAGAAAGCTCATTTGATCTCCCAAGGCAAGAGGATTCACAAATCATGGACTTTCTCAAGGAATGGAGGACGTCCAGATATCATCTTCTTAACAAAGTAATAGGTGATATATCAAAAGGGGTAATAACTTAAAACTCTCTTAGAGATGCATGTAACCATATGACTTTTGTCTCCCAAGTTGAACCTAAAGACATAAATGAGGTCATTAATGACGAACATTTGATCTTGGCCATGCAAGAAGAACTAAACTAATTTGAGAGAAATCAAGTTTGGGAATTAGTTCCAAGTCATCCCATAATTGGCACCAAATGGGTCTTTAGAAATAAACTTGATGAAATGAGCTTAATAACAAGAAATAAAGCTAAGTTGGTTGCAAAAGGCTATAATCAAGAAGAAGGAATAGATTATGAAGAAACATATGCTTCCGTAGCTAGATTAGAAGCCATAAGAATGCTACTTGCATATGCATGCATCATGGATTTCAAACTTTTTCAAATGGATGTTAAAAGTACTTTCTTAAATGGATTCATACAAAAAGAGGTGTATGTGGAACAACCTCCTAGTTTTGAAAACTTTGAACTGCCCAACCATGTCTTTAAATTAAAAAAGGTCTTGTATGATTTAAAACAAGCTCCTAAAGCTTGGTATGAAAGGTTGAGCATGTTCCTTTTAGAAAAATGTTTTTCTAGAGAAAAGGTTGACACTACTTTTTTCATTAAGCATAAAAAGCATGCCATTTTTCTTGTTCAAATATATGTTAATGATATAATATTTGGTCTACTAACAACTCTCTTTGTAAAGAATTTGTCAACATTATACAAAATAAATTTGAGATGTCAATGATAGGTGAGCTCAACTTCTTCCTTGATCTCCAAATCAAGCAAACAAGAGATAAGACTTTTATAAGTCAATCCAAGTATTACAAGGGACTGCTTAAGAAGTTTGGAATGGACAATGTCAAGCATATGGCTACACTAATAGGCACATCTTACTATTTGGACAAGGATGAATGAAGGAAATCTATTGAAATCACAAAATATAGAGGTATGATTGGATCACTCCTTTATCTTACAGCAAGTAGACCTAATATTATGTTTAGTGTGTGCATGTGTGCTAGATATCAAGTTAATCCTAAAGAATCACACTTATGTGTTGTAAAACGAATTATGAAATATCTAATAGGCACTTCACAAATGGGTTTGTGGTACCCCAAGGGTGCCTCATATAGCCTAATTAGTTATTCTGATTCTGATTTTGCTGGATGCAAAATGGATAGGAAAAGCACTAGTGGGACATGCCACTTGCTTGGAAGCTCACTAATTTTTTGGCATAGCAAGAAACAAAATAGTGTGGCATTGTCTACAACTGAAGCTGAATATGTTGTAACTGGAATTGTTATGCTCAAATTCTTTGGATAAAACAACAACTTCTGAACTATGGTCTTGAGCTTAATCATATCCCTATAAGGTGTGATAATACTAGTGCAATCAATTTATCTAAAAATCTCATTTTACACTCAAGAACTAAACACATTGAAATTAGGAATTATTTTATAAGGAATCATGTTCAAAAAGGAGATTGCGTGCTTGAACTTGTTGAAATCACTAAACAACTAGCTGATATCCTCACTAAACCATTAAACAAAGAAGCATTCTAGTATATAAGAAGTGAACTTGGCATATTAGACTAATCATGCATCTAAACTCTTGCTGCACAATTTTTTCTACATAATGAGCAATCTTACTGCATAATGTGTCATGTGATGCTTAACTGAGTTCATTACATAATTATCTTGCATTTTATCTTGAATCCAATACTGACTTGAGCGTTGGAGTGTTCCCTAAATTTGTTTTGCATGTACTTGATCCATGTTTAAGTCCCCCAAGTCTCAAATCTCAAGCTCCTGCCACAGAAATATGGCTTCTGGTTTTTTTTTTTAGCTGAATTTGGATGTTTAAGAGTGCATGGAATGAGGCCAAGCTAATTTGATTTCAAAAAGGCATGAGTTAGTTCTTTAAAGGTTGAAAACAAGAAGAATTTCTGGTTTTGGTGATGAAATAGCCAACTATAAGGAGCAAACAATCAATGATTTATTGTTTGGAAAAGTTCTGATTGATTTTTAGGTTATTTGGTGCTTTCTGGATCACACAAATAACCAGTTATGAAATGAGCATAACTAGTTATTCACTTCTCATAGAAGCCACGTTCTTTTAAGCCACAAAAATAATCGGTTACATAACCGGTTATTCTCACATAACAGAGGCCACCCATTTTCAAACCCACGAAAATGACCAGTTAGAAGAAATTAATAACCGGTTATTGACCCCTATTCTAAAATGCTAAATAGTAGCCTTCCCTCCCATTCACGAGCCCCTTCAATCATTGCTACCCTTTTCATTTTCTTCCTCTCAACCTTCCTCTCACACCCACTCCCTCAATCATCTCACCCACCTCAAAACTCACCAAAATCCACCATCCAAACACCATTTCCTCTCATTACCCACCATTTCCACCGTTTGAAACTCACCATTTTTCAAAAAAATTTCACTCCCCTCACCGTTCTCCTTCCCCTAAACAGTGCCCTAACACCCATCTTCCACCATGGCCAGCAGCTACTCTCACCCTAAGCATTCATGCTCCAAAAATCCCAATGTACCCAAGCAAACACTTACTCCTCCCATTAACCCAATGATACTTTTAAGCTTGGACCAATAACGCTTCTTCTCCCATGGGGTTCAGATGAACAAATATCGCCTAGAGTTTCAAGGGAGAAATCTCATTCAACTAAAGTACATAGACTGGGATTTCTTTGTTTAAGAAGGTCTCACATCCCTTACAAAGCTTCTAGAATTTCAAGGGTTGACGAAATTCGTCACCACCAAATGTGACTTCTATCTAGAACCCACTAAGGCATATTACTGCAATCTAAGTATTAGTGGTGCAAATCTGGTGTCTGAACTCAAAATGTATAGACTCATTCTGGAACCCAGTAAATGGACTTCTCTGTTTGGTCTCAATTACTCAGGGGAAAAGTTTACAGAGGACAGTCACAAAACATGGGAAACGTTTAATAGAAGAGCAGCTATTAAGAGCATGACTTATCCTGGGTTTGTAGTGCCAAACACAACCTTCACCATAGGAAATCTGACTCCTTAAGACCATCTTCTACATTTTGTTTTGATTCACATACTAGTTCCAAGGGCAAGTAACTTTGCCTTGGTTGAGGAGGAAGACACTTTCCTACTCTGGGCTCTTAAACAGCATCTGCACATTAACTAGCCTTTTTATATCATGAATTACATGATAAAGGCCAAAGGGAAGCTAATGATGGATCTTCCCTATGTTATAATCATTGCTAAAATTCTAGATCAGTATAAGTTATCCTTACAAGATGATGATGTCATTAACATTACGGGTCACCACAAATTTGGAAAAGCCTCTTTTAATCGAATGCAAATCAAAAAGGTAAATGATGAATAGGTCTATGGAAGAGAACGTGAAGAAGCAGCTAGAGGTGTCGATGAGCATATGGAGGATGCCCCTGTCAATAATGAAGACCGCATCCTAACTGATATTACAGATATGCAAGCCAGTTTACAGGCTTAGATTACATACTTGAAGGTCTATTAGGAGCATACAAATGGGATCATATATGACCGCTCCAACTCCTTGGATGCTCACTAGGACAGCATTGAGCGTCACTTTCAACAACCAAAGGATCATGGGGCTTGAGCATGAATTCAGCTTTATCTTGATAATGTTTTTTTTTTCATATAACTATTTTGCTCTGACAATTATCAGTTTATGTTGTGAACAATTTCTCTATAATGCTTTTAATATGCTTATGATATAGCAATGCATATTTTGGTTTTAATGATGCTATTGGTCAATATTATTCTAGAATATTTGTATTTTCTGTGCACTTGATATATTGATCTCTTTTGTCAAACAATATTATATATCTTTTTTATCATGACAAAAGTGAGAGAAGTTTTTTGGCTCATAAGGCCTTGAGAAAAGGTAAATAAAAGGTATAAATCCAATTATTTTGGGATTCCAAATATTAAGGGGGAGCTATGCAAACTCTGAACTAATCATCTCTTAAAAAATTGAGGGGGAGTAAGTCTCAAATACCTTTTGTGAATTCTAATTTAATTGAACTAACACTTTTCTCAATTGATTGTTTGTCATCACTAAAAATGGGGAGAATGTGAATGACAATGGTCTTGATTTTGATGATTAACAAACAAGAGGGATTATTTACACAAAGATCAAGTTCCTAGCTTCATCAAGATTAGCTCATAGGTCTTAGGTCTTACGTGTAAAGGTAAATAGGAAACACACGAAGCTCAAACTAGTTTTAAACTCCTTAAAAGTGTTTCTTGTTTGACAAAATGCCCAAACAAATGTTTTTGAATAACTAGTCTTGGTGGTAGCCTTCTTTGATTAAAAATTTATTAACTATACGTTTTTCAAAACTGACCTTTACTCACTCATTTGTTCTTTACTATGAAACATTTTTTAATCTTGATCTGAAACTTTTTTTTTAAAGTAAACTTGATGATCTTTCCAATGAGTGGTCATTTGTTTTAAACGAATAAGTAACAAAGGAGTTATGGCCTTTCAAAGGTCTATTGATCAAAATTCAAGGTGTCATAACCGGTTATGACTTTTCCATAACCGGTTATTCACCAAGTCAGAGGCTAAGCCTCTGTTTTTTTAAAAAACCATAACCGGTTATGAAAATCTCATAACCAGTTATTTGAAAAGTCAGAAGTGTAGACTTCTATTTATAAAAGACCATAACTGGTTATGCCTTTTCCATAACTATTTATTAGTGTATTTTAAAAAGCTTATGATTATATAGGGATTTCAATAACTTGCAAACCTGGTTTGGTTTAGAAAATGAACACCCTAGTGGGATCACCATGTAGACTTCCTCATTCAATTCTCCATGGAGGAAGGCATTAATTACATCTAATTGATGTAAATACCACTGAAATTTGGAAGCTAAAGCAAGCATTACCGGATAATTGTCATTTTAGTTACAGGAGCAAAAGTATCTAAGAAATCTACTCCCTTAGTTTGTGTATATTCCTTAGTTACAAGTCTAGCCTTGAACCTCTCCATTGAGCCATCTGCCTTATACTTATAAACCCACTTATAACCAATTGGCCTTTTACCCTCTGGCAAGTCAGTTAAAACTCAGGTATTATTAGCCTCCAAAGCCTGTAATTTAATATTCATTGCAGTTCTTCAACACTCATATTTTACAGCTTGGTTATAGGTGGAGGGTTTAATTAAAGAAATAGTAAGAACAAAATTTCTCTATGTGTGTGTGTGTGACAAGATACTATAAGAAAGATAAGAAGAAATTGGATAAGGAATACCTGTAGATGGGTTGGAACTAGCAGAGGAAGATAGAGTGCAGTGGTAGTCTTGGAGATATGAAGGTTGTCTTTTTGGTCTAGTAGAGTGTCTAATAGGATTGGGATGGTGGGTTAAGGAAATGACAAGTTCAGGAGTGATATTGTTAGGCTGAGTGGCAGTAGTAGGGTCAGAATTGGGAATGGATGAAGAGGTAGCAGTGACATCAATAGGTATGTTAGTAGTGTTATCAGGTTCATCCGTATATTATGAAATCAGTGGTGTTATTGTTAGGTGGGAAAAGGTCATTAGGCATAGTACGCGGACAAGAGGTGTTAGGATGGTCAAAATGGGGTATGGAGTGATCATTTGGCAAGCAAAAGAATTTAGAAAAGTGACCAGTCTAAGCAGAATCATGGCTAGATTGAAAAGGAAAAATGAACTCATGAAAAATCACATCCCTAGACAGAAATAACTTCCTGGTCCTGGTGTCTAGTAAAAGGAAACCCTTAATGCCTTGTTTATAACCCAAAAAAACACACTTCCTAGCTCTATGGTCAAACTTTTTCCTATTGGCCTTTGAAGTGGAAGCAAAGCATAATACCCCAAATACCCTAAGATTGGTAAGATCAGGTAACTCAAATAGGGTGTGGGAATGCAGTTAATTATTGCATGTGCAACAACATAACACCAGAAGCTAAGCGGAATTTTAGATTGGAAAACAAGGGCTCTAGCCACATTTAATATGTGCTGGTGTTTCCTTTCGGCCACACCATTCTATTGAGGACATTCCATACATGTGGATTGGTTCAAAATGCCCTTTGTGGCATAGAATGCAAGGATAAGGAACTCAGGCCCATTGTCACTCCTAATCACCTTTACTTTAAGCCAAAATTGTGTTTTTACAAAGAAAATAAAGGAAAGAAGTGTGTGATGAGCCTATATTTTATAATCTTATACCGGATAAATTGTTATGATTTACTTATGTTATCAGTGAATTTTAGATGGATTCTTATCATTGTCTTTGTTTTTGTAGATTGAATGGGATTTATCACATTTGAAGTGAAAGCAAACAAAGAAACTGCATTTTTAGAGTAAAAGAAGATCATTTTGACTTAGATAGTACCCTGTGAGTGATTGAGGAGTTAGACAGGACCCTGTGAGCAATTGAGGAGTTAAACAGGGTCGTGTCTAACTTAGAAATTGCTTCTATCTGGTTTTTTTCAGAGACTCGGCCGTATCTCTATGTCACACGATAGTGTCTCCCCTCTACGTCAAAGTTGCATTATTTTTTAAGCTCACGCAGCCGTGTCGAGTTTAGACACGGCTGTGTGAGGTCTCATGTGCTTAAAAATAGTAGTTTTTCACCCCAAACATTATAAATAGATGCGAATCCCTAAATCTGAAGTACACTTTTGTGACGGAAGACTTTGAGAGGCGGATCAAAAGAGAGAATTACCACGAATCCTTGGAGGACAGCTTCGAAGGGAGGATTCAGTTCTTGAAGGTCTGAATATCATAATCACCGTAAAAAGGGTTTTGATTTCTCTTTCCCTCTAGTTTTCCTCTTTCTTTGAGTTTTCTTTCCATTAATTTGTATTATGATTTGGGAGTATTTGTATTGAATATGAGTAGCTAATCCCATAGTTAAGACTATGGGGGATCTTGTTTTCTTAATTAATTAATTTTTATCTCGAATTTGATTAAGATAATTTCTTTTGGGTTTATTATATTGCTTGTATTCTTGTCAGAACTTGATCTCTTTTGACATGTTTTAATTCATTGTTTGACCGGTGACAATCCACACTCAATGAGTAGACCTATATGATAAACCTAGGATTAAATTAGTAAATGACCAAACATCAATTTATTCTATCAATGAAATTAATGATTATGTTAGTTCATCTCTTGAATTGGGGCTTAATGCATTTCTAATTAATTCAACTAAATGACCAAATAGGTGAATAATTGAGGAAGAGAATATTATTTCATCCATGACTATTGTGATTCAATAACAATTAAGAGAATTTTAGCAAGAGAATTACCTTACATCATAAATGACTGAAAATCTTGTTAATTGGATTCAAGTGAACCTTGCGCTCTAGTTTCTCTCTAATTGATTTATCTCTGTATTGTTTGATTGTCCATCTTTCTCCTTTATTTGTTTTCTGATTTTATTTTGAATTTCTTTTACACTTTCGATTGTCTAAATAACCAAGAGTTTAGCGAATCTAGTAATTACTTCTTATTCCTCGTGGGATCGATAACTGAGACTCAAGTCCTATATTACTTTGTGATAAAGCATACTTACTTTTAGTGTATTTTACGTGTACTAGTGTGGTCTTGCATCTGATTTACTTTCCATTGAACGGACGTTGATATATCTTGAGCAATCATTAACAATTGTCAAGAAATACCTTTATTGTTTTTGAAGTGAATTATAACTTTATTGTGAGTATATATATACTTTTGTAGTATATATTACTTATTTGTGAGTATATATATACTTTTTATAACTTTATTATGAGTATATATATACTTATTTGCGAGTGTATATATATATATTTTTATATATCTACTTCAATTGTTAAATGATTTATTTTTTATTATTAATAGTAGAGATGTTAAAACGGGTCATATCTGATGGGTGTTTAACCTGCCAAAAATGGCAGGTTAGATTGTATTTTGTAACTTATTTTTTAGGCCAGTAATTTTAACCTGACTCGTATAACCTGCGAGTTATGGGGGGTAGGGCAGGTTGACTCATCGAGTTACTTTTCTTTATTTCCTTTTTTTTATTTTTTGGTGGCAGATTAGGCGAATCAATATGCACATCGACTTTTCTAACTTAATTTTTTGTTCACTTTTTAACGCGTTGACCCAATTAACTTATCACTTTTTTTTATTTTTTTTACAAGATTGACATGTCTAACCCATCAATTCATCATTTTTTATGTGAGTTGACCTGTCAATCTGTTATAAAACGAGGTGAGTATAAAAAAATAAAAAAAATATTATCCTATATTTTCTCTAAAATGGTAAAAATATGTTTTTAATTAAAAAATAATATTATTACTTAAATGGTATTAATACTGGAGTTGATAATATTTTCTTATTTTATTTTTTAAATAATGGTTATAACTAATTTAAAGAAATTTATGGTATACGATTATCTGATTTTTTGAATTAAATAATTAATTTAATTAAAAAAGTTGAAATTGAATAAAACTTTGTTAGTTTTGTCCTTTATTCTTTATTGTTAGATAAATGTTAAATGTTTTTATATTTTTTATTTGGAGTCAAATTTTTTTACAAATAAATAAAACTAAATTAGGCATTTATTAAATATTTAAATATTAAATAAATAGTTTATAGTTATAAAATATAAAACAACCATTGGAATGCATGGAAAAAAGATTTTGAGAAATATATATTGTAATTGTTAAATACATTCTTGAAAATTCATTTCATTTATATTTTATTAGTTTTTATTTAACAGTTATACTCTTTGAATTTTTAGTATTATTAAATATTGGTCAATTAAACTAAGGGTTTATTTAGTTGAGATTTGAATAAAAGTGATTTTAAGATATCATAAAAAAACTAATTCTTTTGTTAGAATTTTAAGAAAAGTATTATTTTATCGTTTTGGGACAATTACAAAAATCATTTTTTAAAAGATATGATCTATAATATTTGTTATTTTAAAATGGTGTAAAGAATTTTTTGTCGGAAGAAAACGTCACCATTTCCTTAAATAAGTTTTTTCTCACATTTGCATATATTTTATTTTTTAGAAGCTACTTATTATAGCTTCTCAAAATAGAGTAGTGTCAGGTGGCCCGGGTTACCAAACTCGGACAGAGCCTGGACGTACCTCAAATAAAGGCAACTGTTTTTTATTTAAAATATAATGAAATAATATAAAAGAGCTGTAACAAGTAAAATAAAAACTTGGGTAGTTGGCTAGAAAGTACACGTTATTTTATTAATATTAAATGAGATATAAAAATACACATATATATATTATTTGATGTAATTAAAAATTATTTTTTTAAGAATTAATCTCGGATATTTAGAAAATACATATTGGACACACTATTAAAATTTAAAAAAAAGCTTCTCAAAATAAAGGTCTATAAGCCTAAGTGTCAGGTGAAAAAAAATCTTCTATTATTTACGTAATACAAACTGTGTTCGGACAGAGCCTGGACGTTTAATTTTTAATTATTATTAATTTCTTTTCTAGTTATAAATGAATAAGTCATTGAAGAGTTTTTTAGAATATTTATAATAAAATTATATATATATATATATATATATATATATATATATATCCCGTATAACCGTAAGTAAAATTTTTGAAATCAAGATCAAAATCCGTTTTCATACTTCATAGATAGTTGGAGATAAAAAAAAAAGGCAGGCTATCTACTATTTCCCCTTAAAATAATTAGAAATTGGATTTTTTTCATTCTGATTATTTTTAAAAGATTATCCAAAAACACTGTAAGTTTTTTAGAAGTGTTTTTCAAATAAAAAAGTGTTTTTCAGTAAAAATAAAATAAAAACTTAAACAAATACACTCTAACTATTTATATAATAATTTAAACTCTTAATTAAAATTTTAATTTTGAGTAAAATAATAAGAGTATATGAAAATAAATAAATTTATATAATGAGATTAAATAAAATTGTTGTATATAAAGTTGATAATTTATTTATTAAAAATTATTATTTCATGCAGTGCACATGTCAAAAACGCTAGTTCAATTACAAACAAAAGAAAATAAGGGCCACGTTGGTCCTCTAGAGACATATGCTGCCGGTCGCAGAGGGAATGGATGGAAGCAGTGGCTGTAAGGATTATTGGGGATGAGGATAATCTCCTAATGTTCAACACTATGATATGATTTTATTAGAGAAATAAAAATATAATTTATTTAAAATATTACTAATGGATTTTATAACCTATTATAATAAATCTTATACAATAAATTTTGTATCTATTTTTCTTTAATATTTTCTTATCATAAGAGATGTAACTCTATTATTGGCATGCATAATGGTATTTAAAATTCTAAATATCTTTGCCGCAGTGCAGATGTCATTATTCAAGTATTCATTATTATTGGATGTCGCACATTCGTGTATAACATTAAATATTGGTTCGTATTAGATATTGGTTCTTTCGCATAAAAAAAAATCTTGTTATCACATAATATAAATATTTTTGTTAAAGGTTTATTATAAAAAATTAAGATAATATGTTATATGTTACATAATAATAACTATGTTTTGCTAGCTCAAAATAACAATTAATATATTAATCATAGTAAAACTATTTTTTTGTGAATAAACTTTTTATTTTCTAAAAATTAACTTGAAAGGCACGTTGGATTATTTTTTAAGATTTAAGATACTCATAGAATTTTTTTTTACTAAAATTGCAATTAAAAATATTTTAATTGCTAAAAATTCATTAAGAATATTTATTAATCTCAATAAATTTTAATACACATAAACATCTATATGCATATCATAATTCTGTCTGGTGAAGATCAACCTTTACTTAACTCTAAAAAAAAAAGGTAGTACGTGAAAATTATGCCATTTTTTAAATTTTTAGGGAGGCCTGTTAGACAAAAGAGAGAACTGCAAATGGGAATATATAAGAGAAATTAAAAAATGAGGATGTGAGAGATTGAACCCTTCACAGATAAAACCTCCTTGTTAAGATCAAGGAAATAACAACTTAGTTATGCTCAGCATATGAAATATGCGATTTAGAAAACAAAACCATTTGACTTAATTTTTTGAGTTTGTTGATATGGTATTATTTTCTTTGGTAAATTAAAGAAATAACCCTATGTTTTTGTGCATGCAATCATAACTCACAAAGACGCTCAAAGTTAGACGTAGAGGTGGTAAATGGGTCTGATATAAGAGGTGGATTCATTTAACCTGTCTAAAATGATGGACTAGATTGTAGGAGTGTTCGTAGTTTGGTTTGAATCGATTTTAAGTTAAAGAGTTAACTAATTTAAATAATGTTATTTACATCAAGTTAGATTAGATTTGGATTGATTACATTTTGCAAACTAATCTAATTCAAATTGATTTAAATCCGTTTGGATTGGATCAATTTAATCAGATTTTGACAAAAAAAAATCATTTTAGAATGTTGAGTTAAATGTAATTTAGCATATATATTAAAAATAAAAAAACATGAAATAGATGAAAAAAAAATTGAAATAACCCATTTTATATGTATAAATAATATTTAATCACATAAAGCAAAAAAAGTGTATGAGAAATTAGAGTTATTATAAGTAAAAGAACTCAATAATAAATAAATATATAATATAATGTTAATCAGTTTAGATTGGAATAGATCGATTTTGAAAATCAAAGTCGAAAACCAATCTAATCCTATTAGTTTTCAAAAAATCAAACAAAAAAGAAGTAAATTTATTTAGTTTCGATTGGATTTCAATTTTTCGATTCAGTTTTCGATTTAATTTTCGATTTGGATTAGATTTAAACACCTCTACTAAGTTGTATGTTGTAATTCCTTTTCTTTAGGCCAATTATTCAACTTGCCCCATATCATTTGTAGGGTGTGACAAGTCGATCGGGTGTGTTAGCCCACAGATCAAGTTTATTGTTTCTTTATTTATTGAGTGATGGATTGATATCTCTACCTTTCATTTATTTTGTAATTTTAGGCAGGCCGACTCATCAAACTCACAATTATTTTATTAAAAAATGATTGATTGACCTATTTAACCTGTCAACCCATCATTTTATAATTTTTATTTTATTTTAGACGAGTTGAGTTGCTAACTCATCATAAAATGAGGTGCGTTGGTCTTTCCAACCCACTAAGGAAAAACGGCCCAACATGTTTCGGCCTATCCTACCTCGGCCCATTTTCGCCTAACAACTCATGATGGATTGGGGGCAAGTTGGTCTGTTTTGCCATCTCCAGTTAGACTAGGAATAGGATTTATCATTAGGAGATATTAACTGAACCAAGAGAAATCTCTTATCTTGTACCATTGAATATGTATCACTTTAGCAATGTAAATAATCATTGTCTCCTACTTTAAGTACATTTTTAATACAATAATCATGGTATTGCACATTCAGTGGTATATAACAAGAGGCACACCTAAGAAATTTTCTTCACTATTCATGATACACCCCGTGCATGCTTTATTTAGGGTTCTTTTGTTGGTTCAAGTTTAAAAATAAAATAAAATTAAAGGTTCTAGGCTTAAATATGTTTTTGATCCCTATGAATATACCACTTTTTGGTTGCAGTCCCTCTTTAGTTTCAGTTTTGGTTTGGATCCAAATTTATTCAAAAGTGTGACCTTTTAGTTCCTACCCTTATGAGAACTTTGTTAAGTGTGATGTAGTTAATGGATCACTAGATCAGACTTGTCATGTGGCCTATATATGCCATGTGGCATTAAACAATTGCCATGTCCTCCACCCCTCTTCTTCTTCTTCTTCTTCTTCTTCTTCTTCATTTTCCTCTCCTTCCTATCGATCTTCTCTAAAATACCTCATCCGCAATCACCCCAACACCCACAACACCATAGCCATCTCCATCCTCACAAACTAAATTCCCCATCAGAAATTCAAACTCAACCTTTGCAACAAACAACCTCACATAACCCCTAAACCATAATCATATAAAATCAGAGACACAACCCTAAATCACCTTAATTAACATCAAAATCTAAAAAAAGTATACACAATGCCTCAACATCAAGCACGATTCCAGGCTCGAGGGCCTCATCAAGGACCAAGTATTGCGGTTGAACCTCAATTTTTTTTTTTTGAATTTCTTGGATTTGTGCTCTGAATTTGTGGGGTTCTTAATCTTTTGGTTTTAGACCATAAATCTTGTTGCAATCTTTGTGTAAGTTGCTATATTGGGATGCATGCTAATGGCTTGGATATAGGGAGGTGACTCAAAGGTGATTGGTTGGTGGTGGTGACCATGGCAATTGGATAGAGGGTGGTTGTTTTAAGCAAGTTGGGGGGATGGAAGTATTGCAGTGGATGATGGCTTGTGGTGATAGAGAAGGATGTGGAGCAGTGATTGGATTATGGGATCCTGATGGTGGCTTCAAGGAAATGAAGCAACTATTAGTGTTGGGTGAAAAGATTGCTGGGGATTTAGGTGGAATTGCAAAAACTACTAGTATCTTTGTTAGTGTTGGCTATTGGTGGAGGGACGGTGGGTGTCGGTGGCAACAATGGAGAGGAAGAGGAGAGAGAGGAGGAGGAGAAAGGAAGAAGAAGAAGAAGAAGAAGAAAAGGAGGAAAAGGAGGAAGAGGAGGAGGAGGTAGGGAACATGGCAAAGGTTTAATGCAACATGGGTAATAGGACATGTGGTAAGTGTGATATGGTGGTTTGTTAGTCATGTTATCACTTAATAAAGTTCTCATATCGGCAGGGATCATAAAAGCATACTTTTGAATAAATTTGTATTCAACCGAAACTAAATTTAAAAAGAGACTGATACAAAAGTTAATAAATTTATAGGGCTTAAAAATATATTTAAGCTAAGTTTTTAAATGAATTTTTTATAATAAATGAAAATTTATTTGAATATTAAAGAAAAAAATATATTTTGATAACTATATGACATCAAGAGAATAAATTAAACTGAATCTCTATGAAAAATGTAACGATTTCTTGAAAAATTAATTCTTTTATATTAAAATTTTATCACGAGATATTTAAATAACTTTTATAAATCTTTTATGTTTTTTAACAAATACAATTATAAAAAGAAATGTGAAAAGGAATTTGTTTTTTGACCGTGAAACATTTGTAAATCAAATAGTACTGATTTTTACTCAATTCTTTAATCTGTATTCTATCTCTTTTCTTAAGCATGCATATGAGGAAAAGTTTATTTTTGGCTATATTTTATCCTCTATTTGGTATGGCAGATTGAAAATATTTTTTTAATTTCTCTAATGTTCTTTCTATCTAATTTACCTTTAGCTCATATGAAAATAGTGAGTGAAGATATATACATATAATCAGTAAGTTAATATCTTTTGAACTATTATAGTATAATCAACTCAAATTTAAAACCACAATATCAATAACTCACGGGAGTATTGAAAAATTAAGAATTTCTGCTCAAGAGTATATGGAAGTGCATATACACTTTTTATCATATAAGGATTTGACTAGAAATATATAATACTTCTACTCTTGAGAAATGATGAAAACAACTTGTCTTTCCTTGTAAAGCCAATTACTTTAAAAAACTTGCAACATAATCATTAGTTCAAAAATATATATAATAAAAATACCACCATATAATCAAAACAAGTATATATATTCAATATCATACAAGTTTGTTGAGAAACATAGATATACAAGGACATGGTATCACCAAAATCACATTTTTCTTCTTTGCAAGTCTTATATTTTACAAAATTATATGGTTAAAAAAATTGCAACTTTTCTTACCTTATTTATACCGAGCATGAAGAAAAATATGAAAAATATAATTCTCAAATATTTGCTATTTGTATCACAAACTAAACAAATTATGAATTTGTACTAAAATCATTGATCATTTTAGTAAAGAAATAGTAAAATAAAATATTTTCATATGCATATATGTCAGTATGGATAACGAAAATTTTAGACACATACTATAAGTCAAGATCATGAGAGAAGTGATAAGAAATTATAGATAAAATGATAGAAGTGAATGAATATCATGTTCTCTCAAGGTGTAGTGGGACACATGTAAGTACATGCCCTCTAGTTAAGAAATAATATACAGCCCAGTGCAGGTTGTTCATCTCCTAAACTTCTACAGAGAAATAAAAGCTAAGTTAGGATTTTAATCATAGAGCTGAGCCTAGCGGCAGAGCTAGAAATTTTATTTTTTTGGGGGTCAAAAGATAATAGGTTCTAAATGCATGTTTTATGGGTATCTGATTTAATCAATGTTTGACATAAGTTAGTAATAATATCTAAATTTCTTAGTTTTGAATGTTTTGGTGCATCAAGTTTATGATGCACAATTCACTCTTCAATTGAATATTTTATTACTCAGAAAAATCTGTAAGATAAATTTTTTAAATAAAAGCAAATATATCATCGATACTAAAGGACTTATAGTAATATTTAGGGTCTATAGTTATGTTCAACATAAGAATTTTGTTTTACTGTTAAAATTTTTTAATTGATAATATATAACCGTTGTAAATATATCTATCTAATAGTAATGCTCTATTGTTACATTACTCCTTTGATGACAAAAAAAAAAATTATATCACAGAAAGAAATACTCACATCAATAATTTAAATACTTTAATTCTTCCATAAACAAATGAAATTATCATTATGACATATTTTAGTATAATTATTTTGTTTTGGGAATAATATGTAAAGCCTTCATTATTTTTTTAGATGCCAAATAAAAGTTCCACATATATGATATATAAAGTAAAATTTTCAAGGTTGTGGGAGGCGGAATGCATGGCATCCCCAAGCCCCCTTCCCTCCATCATTGCCCGAGACAAAAGACAAGATATATATATGTCTTCAAATATTAAAGTCAAGAAAATTTAACTATCATACAATATGTCATAATTTTTAAGTTGTGCTTGACGCAAAACATGGAATAAAAGATCATCATTATCATATATGTGGTAAACATTTCTACAATCTCCAACAGTCTTAAGTGAATTTCCATTTTATCAAAGGCCATATAGGAATTGTGCTATGTTTGGGAGTAACCACCAACTTAGATAATTAATAAGTATATATATAGGAAATTCTGGAAGTGGCCAGATCACTGCTCCCCTAGGTCCCCCTTCCCTCTCCCACTGCCGAGAAATATGGGTATCTTTTCCATTCACTCATTTTATCATCCTAATAATTATGGAAAAAGATCATTATACACTATTTTTAAAAATGTATATATTATTGACATTTTTTTAAGGGTAACAGATTTAGTAAAAGATAATAATAGAAAAAATAATTTTATATTTAAATGTTTTTTCATTAAAGAAACGGAACGGAATAGGTGGAAATGGAGCGGAAAGAAAAGGAAAGAAATGGAACATAGTTTTCAATCTTTTTGTTTAGAAGATTCATTAAAAGAACGAAATGGAATTACTCATGTATTCCCCTCATTCCACCTCAATTTTGGGGAGAACAAAAGTTAGGCATTTGAGGGGAAGATGGGAGAAATGATTCCTCATGTATTTCGTTCCGTTCTCATGTATTTTAAAACTCCCAAACAAAGAAAGTTATTTCTGTTCTCCTCATTTTCTTTCCGTTCTCCCTATTACCTGTCATCTAAATGTAGTATAAATATGATAAATAATATTAGAAGGAGTGTGAAAAGAAATATATACATTGTTAATAATAAGAGTATCGAAACTGAAGAATTATATTCAACATAGGAAATTTTCATTTTTTTTCATACACAGTCTTTCGTTGCATACTTTCTTATGCATTTCTCACACAAAATATGTTTATATATATATATATATATATATATATATATATATATATATATATATATATATATATATATATATGAAAGATAATAAGTACCCTTCATCCTTTATCCTTTGATAGCCATTTAGCATACGTTGCGATAACTTTGTAACTTACACAACTAATATATATATATAGTCAGCTTGCACGTTTTTTTATTAATTCATCTTTTCGGTTTAGTTAAACCAAATTATTCATATTAGGACTGAAAAATTTATAAAAGTATTTCTTATGAGTTAACTTTAAAAAATTAACATAATTATGATTTAAACTTATGACTGTTCACTTTTTCACGTATCATATATTCGTCCATCACTGGACTAACCCTTGGGGTTATCATTCAACTCATTTGCAATCAAGGAAAATAGTCTTAGAAAATATATGATCAACTGACGCTCCCCTAGGGTTCGCATCACCTAGGGGAAGCTTGTGCTACTTCTTTAATTTTGTTCCTGATATGTCAGGCTCTGTCCTGCCTGTGTATCTGTTCTGCTTGCATTCTCTTATGGTGTTTGCTTCCAATCACCAACTGCGGGTTTCCTCTCGGTCGCAATCTCATTGCACAAGTCCTCTCCAACCACCACGATCGTGCCTTACCGTTCTAAAGCAAGCTTGTGTGGGATCGAGGATGTGGGTGACCGTTGTGGGTGCCCTACATTAGCATTTTTGCCCAGTAGTTGATGTGGCCGCCTCCATACCCGGTGTTGTTGTCTCTATTGCTTGTTTCGCTATCCATGGCGTCATCTTCTAGATTTGGCATACCTTCAGCTGAGGATGATGATGACATTGGCCTCATCCAATCCATGATTCACAGTCTTGTGGGTATACTATTCTCAGAAAGAAATCAAGTCCAAGCCACCCTATCGAATATGTTGTCCGCAGTATGGAACCAACCCAAAGGTTTTAGGTGCGAAGAACTAGAACCAAAGGTTTACAGGTTCTTTTTTGATGATCCAATTGATATGCATTGTGTTCTTCGCAATCAAGTAGGAAGCAACCTTATACTCGGTCTGGGGTCCTCAAGGATTCATTGTTCAGTGCCTCGTTGTCATTGATGTCCTCCAACCTATGTGGTGAGGCATATATTCCTCCACCAAGTAGGAGGACAAGTATTAATTGATTTTAAGTACGAAAAATTACCTATCTTTTGCTATTGCTGTGGTAAGATTGGACATGAGGAGAAAAACTGCAACATTCAGATAGCAGATGAACTCCAAAATGATGTTGAGGGGAAAAAGTTTGGTCCCTGGCTTAGGACCGATCAAGTTGGTAACTGTATAGATCAGAATAACCACATCCTTCTAGGAACATATTTTCTAGCGGAGGCTCCACTTATCCCTCCTGTGGCCTGTCTACTTTGGTTGTCGATCATTTGGCAACCCAACTCTCATCTCTCTTTGTGAAGGAAGGTCCTATGAATCATGAGGCTGTGTGCTATCTCCCCTTGGTAGAATATATTTAGTCTTCCCTTAAGGAATTGGCCCCAAATGATACCATCATAATCTCTCAAGGTCAAAATAACAAGGAAGTTTGTATTCGGGAGGGGTATTTAGATATCTCTGAATTTGTGTCAGCTCACATGCACGTTGGCTCTAGTGGTTGAAATCAAGGATTTGACTATTTCCCTACCATTTGTTATGAAATTTCTAGCTCAACTATTAGTAGTTAAAGAAACCAGGAAAGCTAGACAACTTAGTAAAGGTGCAGGTATAGGAAGAGCTCAGCACAAGAACTCAAGTGCAACAATTCGTGTCGACCCTCCAAACTTTGAACCAGTTAACAAGAAGCATGGGTTTGGAGCTAAGACTCAAGGAGAAGGAAAACATACTTGTATGGATAATCTTGGCTCTCCGGCAAAAGTTGCTAAAAGGAGTGAATCTACTTAGTTTTCACCCCCATGCCGAGTTGTTTTATGGTAACTAGTGTGCAAAGCGCATTTGTCTTTTGATGTGTTTTGTCCTTCTAACCTTATTTAGAAGTGACCTTTTTTTTTTATAAGCAAAAATATATTCAAAGAGGAGTATAAAGGGTACTCCAACCCATTACACAAGTATAAGAAGCATTACATCAAAGATTCAAGACAGCCCAAAGGATTTGTACACCAATCTGAAAAATTCCAATACAAATTCCTACCTTCCTTTGCCATAAACCAGCCCCAAGAGACCATTTTAATATTAAAAATGATAACAAAAAATTCGGCCATGCCATCCCGAAAAATAATTCTATTACGCAACATCCATAAACACCAAACCACGGCACACCAGATAATATATTTCACTTTCTTCCCCCGCTTACCCTTACAAGGTATACATTGTTGCACAAAGTTTTCGATCCCATCTTGATGCCAAACACCAGAAAAACCAAGCCAAGCAAAAATGGATCTCTAAACATTATAAGGAAAAGGGCAAGAGAAGAAAAGATGGCTAATCGATTCATCACAAGCAAAGCAAAAAACGCAGCTAGTATTATGATTAGCCTCGATAATATCTCTCTTAAGTAAAGCGTCCCTGGTTGGCAATCTTTCCAACAAAAGCCTCCAAACAAAGACAGCCACTTTAGAAGGAATTGAGGACCTCCAAAGAGCCTTAAGACCAAAAGATAAATTCTGATTCAAACTAAAACCATCATCCCGAGAAATGATGTCTCTATAAGCTAACTTAACTGAAAAAATTCCTGAAGTATCAAGCTTCCACCTCCAAACATCATTTTCAGTTTCCATAGGAGTATGTCCTTGTAATAAAGATTTTACTTCAACCAGAAAAGCCTCCTCCCAAACAAGCAAGCTCCTACACCATACCCAATTCCATATCCAAATTCCATTAATCCAGGAGCTAGCTTCAGCAACAGAAACATTTCTATTTGCAGCAATTTCAAACAACATCGGGTATGTGGTTTTGAGGGAACTTGACCCTAACCATTTATCATCCCAAAATCTTGCAATATCACCTTTGCCAAGCTTAATGCAAATCGCCTCATTAAACCAAGCTGGATGAAGAGACACTAAGTCTTTCCACCAAATTGAAGAATTTCTTTGAATTTGAACCCCTTCAAGCAAAGTTTTAGACAAGGGGCAATATCTATGAGATAATAACCTGAACCATACTGACACCAGAATCATTAAGGCACCTCCACTTCCACTTTGAGAGAAGACTAATATTAAAAACCTCCAAATTTTTTATACCCAAACCGCCTATCTCCTTAGGTTTACATATGTTATTCCAGCTCACCCAGCTCACTTTTTGTGACTCATTAAATCCACCCCAAAGAAAATTCCTTTGAATACTATTAAGGACTTTTATCACCTTCTTAGGAGCTTTGTACATAGAGAAGAAATATACAGGAAAGGCTGTCAAAACAGAATTAATCAAAGTGACTCTACCGCCACTAGAGAGATGTCTATGTTTCCAGGAAACTAGCCTCTTACGCATCAAATCCATCATAGGGTCCCACATAGAGCATCTCCTAGGATTTGCCCCCACCAGAATACCAAGAAATTTGAAAGGTAAAGAGCCAGACACACAAGATAGAAAATTGGTTGCCGCCAGCATGAACCTATCATTAACATTAAGACCAAACAGACAACTTTTGAAGAAATTCACACGTAGACCAGAACATAACTCAAAACCCCTCAAGATGGATTTTATACACCACAAATTATCCCAAGAAGGTTTGCACATAAAGATCGTATCATCCGCATACTGCAAGATTGGATAAGACACCCCCGAAAAAGCCACATATGCTGTAAGCAAACCCAAATCCACCGCTCTATTAACCAAACCGGCTAAGCCCTCAGCCGCAATTAAAAACAGAAAAGGGGCAAAGGGATCACCTTGACGCAAACCACGAGACGTATGAAACTCCTTAGAAGGGCTACCATTCACAAGCACCGACATCGTGCTAGATCTAACACATGCTTTCATCCACCTTCTCCAGGTAGAAGAGAATCCTACCCTGGACAACATATATTCTAGAAAATCCCAATCCACCGAGTCGTATGCTTTCTCAAAGTCAACTTTAAGGAGCAGACATTGTTCTTTCCTTCTCTTAACCAAATCAACAATCTCATTAGCAATGAGAACGCCATCCAAGATCTGTCTTTTAGGCAGAAAAGTAGATTGACAAGGTGAAATAACATTACCCAAAACAGTTTTTAGCCTGGCAGCCAGTAACTTTGCTATAATCTTGTATAAGCACCCAATTAAAGAAATGGGTCTGTAATCCTTCAGAGTATGAGGGTGTTTTCCTTTTGGAATAAGCACCAAAAAAGATGATGTGATGGCCTTAAGGAGACAAGCATTTTTCTGAAATTCCTGAATGAATTCTAGAAGTTCAGACTTTAAGATCTCCCAATTTGCCTTGATAAAGTTGAAATTAAACCCATCCCGTCCCGGACATTTATTTCCGTCACAAGACCAAATTGCCTCCTTTAATTCCACATAGAGACTGCAGCAGTTAACATTCCATTATCTTTAGTAGAAATTTGTCTAAAAGAGATACCATCCAAAAGGGGGCGCCTAAAAGAAAATTGAGGAAAAGTGATGCTGAAAAAACCTGTGAGTTTCAGACTTAATCTCATCAACATTTTCAACCCAAGACTCACTAATCTTCAAAGCAGTTAGCTGGTTCCTTCTCCTTCTACCTTTGACAGAAGCATGAAAAAAGAGGTATTTGAGTCACCCTCCGAATCCACTTTGTTCTTGATTTTTGCAAAAGAATGCTTTCTTTTTTATGGAGCAAATTCCAGAATTTAGCATTTAGAATATGCCTCTGCTCAGGGTTCGGAGCACCACCACAAGCCACAATTTCATCAAGAGAATTTAGCCCCATCACTGTTTCGTCAATCTTGAGATCAACCACCCCGAAAACTTCTTTGTTCCAACGCTTCAACTTATGTTTCAGAAGCTTAAATTTCTCCTTTAAAATGAAACCCTTCCACCCTGAACTTGAAAGCCTTCCCAAAACTCTTTTACAAAGTCATAAAAGCCACTATGATCTAACCAGCAATTGTTGAAACGAAACGGCTTTGGCCCCCAGTTATGTTCACCAACTTTCAACCACACAGGACAATGATCAGAAATGTCTCTAACCCCAACCCATTGTGCTGTAATCTTCCAATCCTGGATGATACCCTCTGATAAAAGAAAGCGGTCGAGTTTACTCATTGAGGCACCATCAGAACTGAACCATGTGAATTTTTTACCTAACACAGGAATATCTACCACCTCCATAAAATCAACAAAACTTTTAAATTCCATCACCTCAGCCTGATTATGAGATGTGTTTCTCCCTTTTCTTTCTCTGAGATCCAAAACAGCATTGAAATCACCTATAATGCACCACTGACCCCTTTCAAAACCAGACTTAGACATACACAAATCAGCCCAAAGTTTACGTTTTTTGGCCATAGAACAGAAGGCATATACATTGACTACATATAACGGCAATCCTGAACTACCTGCCAAAGTACATATGCCAACAAAACCTTCCCCTGAAAACTAAAAAATAACATTAAAGTGACCAGCTTTCCACATTGTTAACATTCCACCAGAAAAGCCTTCAGAATCTTTAGTAACCCACTCGACCTCCTCATTCCCCCAGAGAGAGTATATAAAATTATTATCAACTAAAGAACACTTTGATTCTTGAAGCATGCAAACATCGAAATTACCCGACATTAAAAGGGATTGAACTCTGCGTTGCTTTGAAGGATCCCGTAACCCCCTCACATTCAAAGTGATGATTTTCATGAATGACCATTTGCTCTCACCTTCAACTTGTGGGCGTGCTGATCCCTGACCTCCATATCTCTGATTTCTGAAATATAAGCATCATCTGAATCCACCCCTCGCACTCCCAGAGCTTGAGCCTGGGTTCAGATCTTTCCAGCCATGGAATCTTCATAATTTCTCCAAAATCTGTTATTACCGCAAATGACATCGGAACTGTGAGTAGAGTCACAACGCAGCACCGACCCACCAGAGAAAGAAGTGACCACCGTGGAGCTTTGAGCTTGCCGCTTAATGGGACCCATTCTGTGCACTGACACCAAGTTGTGTGAAAAATCAGAAGAGGAACTTTGGGCACCTACTAGATCTAAGGCTCGACTTTGATCCATTGACGAGCTTTGATTTTGCAAGCTAATGGGGGTGGGATCAAGTGTGTTAGGCGCAAAGACAATTCCATGGTCCTCCACGAAGCCATCAAACTTATTACCATGTGCCACCTCTATATTTTGAACATTACACGGGCCCACTTTGGATTGTGATTCCAAAGACTCCAAATCAACACTATTAGAATGGGCTTGCCCCATTTTTTGACCCAAACTAACCTCATTTGTCGCCTTTAAAATATTACCATCACTTACCTCAATCAATTCCAGATTCGAGGCGTTTAGTCTTCCCTGCATGTTACCATCCACATTCAGTGTATTATGCCCATCAAGAAGAGCATTGATTCCAGCATGTGAATCATCAAGATTCATCATTGTGAAATTATTATTATGAGTATCATCATTATTGTCCTCAAGAATCTCGCCTTCTTCCAACTCGTCAGAATCATCTGTCTCACTTCCACCGGTGCCGGGAACGCTACCATATTCCGACGACGTACGTATAGGTGGTGTCAGCCACTGCAAGGGGCCATACCAATCTTCAACCAATTTTATAGAGAAATGCATATCATTGATATTTACCGTTGTCACCCGATTTACAATCTTGTGGACCTTGGATCGGTATAAAATTCTTGCTACATCCATACACTTTTTGCTCCTGGTTTTTACATCCACATCAACGTAGGTCTCGAAAGGTGAAACTAACAGTTCAAAGAATTCAGAGCACCATGCATGCGCAGGGATTCCATAACACCGAATCCATGTTAAACGTTCATTATCAATCACCCTAGGGCTCCAGGGTCTAACTTCCTCAAACCATTGTGATAACCATTCCCCCCATCATTGATCAAAGACTGCAAATCTTCAATGTCATCAGATTCCAGTAAAACCAAGTTTGCCCCCATAGGAGTGGCCTTTACAGCAAAGAAACCTTGTCTAAGAAATTCATCTTGTATGCAGTACGTGGTGCCCGGTATACACACCTTTCCTACATAAGCATTTCCCATTTTTTGAATCTTTTCCAAACCCACAGAAAACTCCAAATTCGCAGGGCGCCACTTTTGTACATAACGCTTCCCCTTTGAAACACCCCTTCTGATATTACTTCCTCCACTTTTAATGACATTGGCGTATGATACACCTTCACGTCGACCTGAGACCTTCTTCGAGATAGAGAAGCCCTTTCTTACTGAGATCCTTGACTGACTTAACCCAGATCCTTTTTTCATAACAGCATTCTGCATGTTTCGTCCAAATCTGGGAGTATTGACAAAGATTTTCTGACTACCAATGATGATATTATCAAGTTTGGTAGCAAAAACTCTGAATCTCTGACCCCAAAAATCTAGCAAAGCCGAAACACATATCCCGCTTGCAAGGAATAACCACTTCGAAAACTCTCCCATAATTTTGAAACACGCTCAGCATCTCCTTTGCCCCGAAATCATCTGGAAACTCACAGAAAAAATAGGACACGTTACTATTCCTATCACCATCAAACTTTTCACCTGATTTAGCAATGTCCATCATGCCCTGTTTTCCATCCACGTATGCCCTTCTATTGTACCTCTGTTTCCTCCGTACGACCTCCGTCCACTCAGGTGCCATTGTTTCTAAAAGGTTTCTGGTCACAAGGCGTGGCTTAGTTGTTATATTCAGATGAAAATGACCTTGATTTCATACAACATGTAGCAACTTGAACGTAGGGTCAAATATATGTTTGAACCCCTGACCCTTGCAATTTGCCCTTGATGCATTGGGGTAGGTTTTTTTTTTGTGCTTTGGTGGTTTAACTCGAGAGTATAAATGAAGTAGCTCTACCGGTGTATTTTATCAAGAGGACCAGCGGCTAGGGCTGTTGTTGTAGAAGGCCCCTCCTGCTGTTGCTGCTGCTCATTAGCTGTAGAATAAGACTTGTGTTATTTATTTAGAAGTGACCTTGGGGACTCTCCCATTTTTATCTTTTTGTGGAATGATGTATTCCATTCATTTTAATTAATGATTAGCTACTCTTTGATTTTTTTTAAAAAAAACTCATAATCAAACAATAATAAAACACCCATTTTTATTTAAAATTTTTCTTATAAAAAAACTCCAACAAACTATAATACCCTTTCTCTTATATTTAACTTTGATGTGTGGGGAAGATCAACATGATAGTTGGCAATTGGTGAAGGTTTATAGTGGCTATGATATGGAAAATACTACATGCCATCATTTTATCTCTTATATCAATGTAAAGGTAAAATTAGAGTATAGGTGTATAAAAAAAAGGTGAAATCAATAGTAATCAGATAATAGAAATTACACAAATATAAAACGATATACATATAAGTATGTGTATATACCATTACTCCTTTTATGTTAGGTGGGCTAATCTATCTTGAAAAACTTTTGCACTGTAATCTTTATCCGGATCATCACGGTCATCTGATCGATCACATGGTTGGACTATGAGTATGGAGACCAAATAAAGCAATGCTTAATGCTTTACTTGTTTGCTGGCTATATATTTGGTGAAGCATCCTCCATGCGAGACAACTGGTTAAAATTAAAAATCCTTGAAAGTTGGTACCATCGATTATTTGGACATGCATTGTCAAATATGTGCACTGACTACTAAAGAGATAAATTTCATTTCATGGACAAATGAACTTCCCAAATTGAAGTAATTGTTCTCTTTTATTTTTAGTTTTTGTTTTTTTTTTCTGGGTAAGGTTCTTCCGAATAATGTTGACCCAAAATTGATGATGGTGAAGCAAAAACAAAGTGCATGCACTAAAGCACATAGTGACTAATGATTAGGCTTTTTTACCAAATTGCTCCTGTTGGTAAAATTATTTATCAAAATATCATTTTTTTAAAATTATTTATCAAATTGCTACTTTTTTAAAACTATTTATCAAAATGTCACCCTTTTGAAATTATATACCAAATTGCCACCCTTTTGTCTTACGTGGCATTTTTAAACTTTTTCTGACCACATAGGATGCGTCATCCTATTTGGCGCATCCCACGTGGTATTTGTATTGAGTAAGCCAACATGCTTGGCGTAACCAAGCTAAATACGCCAAACGTGTTGGCGCAACATGAGTATATATTTACTTTCTCCTCCCCCATCCGTGACATTAATTCCATTTTCTCAATTCTCATTGTCTCTCTACAAATTTCTTCTCTCTAAACGCTCTCAACTTTCTAAATATACTCAATTCTCACTAGAAGTGGTGTCTGGATCTCTATCTGTGATCAAATTCATATCGTATTCCTTATATGAAAGTATCTATTTCAATGTTTGAATTTTTTGTTAATAATTTGTTGACTATTTTTTTTATTATATTAGTGTTAATTATACACTTATGTTATTGTATACGTATTTAAAGGTCAAATTTTATTTTCCTTGACTAATTAATAATGTGATTCATAAGATATGTAGTCTGAATTATATGAATTATTATTTTGTATGTAAAATAATAGGATAATATTTTTTCTTGAGTACTTGATATGATTTAAATAAGTAAATGTAGTTTAATTCAAATTAGTAAGGCTTAGGAAGTTATTTATACGTAAAATAATAATAATATAAATTCATTGTTATAAGTCCAATTTTATTGTAATTGACACATGTATATTGAATACATATGTGTTGAATTATTATTGTTCAGAAATGGAATTAACATGGTAAAACACCTGAATGTGCACATTTACTTCATTGGGACAATGTATGATGGTGAAGAGGGTCTCATGTATCAAGGTCCTCCTCCTAGGCCTATATTGATCACAACCAATATGACTTTGGATGGGTTGAAAAATAAGATCCATTCAAAGTTGAGGCTCCAAGCAAACCAACATGTGTCAAATGTTGTCTATCAGTATCCACAATGCTTCAATCCATGGAGATGGGTAGGTCTTCCATTAGAAGACGATGATGATGTAAAGTACATGATAGATTCTTTCTGTCGAACTCCAAACATGGCATCGATAGAGTTGTATGTTGAGATAGAAACAAGTGGTTAAGAAGAGCATGTTGAAGCTCCTAGTGAAATCGAAACTCAAGTTGGTTCTTCTAATCAAGTTGAGCCACGCAATATGATTGCTATTGATGGTGCAATGGTTGAAGCTGATAACCCACTTATCAGAGATGCAGTATGGGACATAAGTGAAGATGAAGAACAGTTAGCTGAAGCTGATGATTCAGACACTGACATAGAGGTAGAAAACTTTGATGCCGAAGAAAATTTGCAAGTTCCATTGTTGGTTGCTCCTCAATCCATGTTTATGCCTCCAGTCCCTGAACCTGTGTTTGTATCACCATGCCCTCAATTTTCTCAAATCAATTAGGATGCATTGAGTAATCCTGATTACTTGCCTGAATTAAATGGTCGTGGGACTTGGAGCATCAATGATGAATTCTATGTTGGCTTGCAATTTCCATCAAAAGATGCCATGAAGTTGGCCCTTAAACATTATTCGATTCATAGACATCAAGAGTACAAGATTGAAGATTCTGATTTACGAAGACTTACTGCTAAGTACCCTAGTTTTGATGAAGGTTGTAATTGGAGAGTTAGGGCCATACAAAGCAAGAGGCCGAATACGTGGCTGATTACAAAATATAATGGACCTCATAGTTATATAAACCCAGCTGTGTCATTAGATCACCTCAAGTTGGACTCTCATATGATCTGCTCTTGCATTTTGGAGTTAGTTAGAACAAAACCCGATGCACCTGTATGCTTAATTGTTGAATGGATTCGAAACCAATTCGATTACCAAGTTTCATATTGAAAAGGTTGGAAGACAAAACAACTGGCCATTGTGAATGTTTTTGGGGATTGGGACAAATCTTACGAGGTGTTGCCTAGATGGCTAGCAGCCATGGGAAGAGACATGGAAGGCACAGTAGTGGAGTTGTAAAACGAGAAATATTTTGTGAATAACTGACTTAATCGTTCGAAAAGAGTCTTTTGTCAATTATTCTGGATATTTAGACCATGTGTTGCTGGCTTTCGATATTGCAAGCCCATTGTTTAGATTGACGCTAATCATTCTGGTAAGTCTGTGCACTTGATGTTCCTTCCGTTGTTGGAGGACTTTGTTGTTGCCGGGACATATAGCTGGGGGTCTGCAGTCTTGGCGTACTTGTATAGAGAGCTTTGTAAAGCTACGGACTATAAGGCACGCGAGATCGGAGGGGCGTGCATCTTATTGTTGTATTGGGCATGATATAGATTCTCCCGACTTGCCCTTACACTAGTTGACCATGTTGAACCTGATGTGTTCTATGGTGCTGATCATGGTCAATTACGTCCCTTAGGATGTGAGTAAGTTTCTATTTCATATCATTTCTTTACATTACTTTGTTCTATTACTTTGTTAATATTTCTTACTTACGTTTATAATACTTTTATTTACAAATAGGTGGCGCAAGCATAAAGTTTTGAGTGATACTGTGATCGGCATCCTTGAATATTATCGCCAGTTCTTTGATCAGTTGAAGAATGATGTGGTATATCTTATTTTACATTCATTTGAATTATTTACTTATGTATATGCTGTCTTAATTTTGTGTGCATCTCATTTTGCAGATTATATGGCAACCATACACAGATGAGACGGTGGCATCACTTTCACCTTTTTGTGTGGCTACTAGGGACATAGCACTAGTAGTGGTCCCTCTCACATGTTTTCACATTGTTGAGTGGCACCAGCCAGACCGAGTGATGCGCCAGTTTGGTCTTGACCAGCCCATACCACGGAGATCGCTCCAGCTTGACAGTTTGCACTTAGTTACACTGGCAAGTTGGCATAATGAGGATTGGCCAGCTACATATGCTGTTTACATAGCCACATAGGATAGTCGAAGGGAGAAGCTTGTTAGGAGAATCTCATTGCTCGCACCCCTCGGTTCGCGTTCTGAGTACATGCATTGGTATAAAAGAATTACCAGACGCTAGATTTCTCCTACTAGTGCATCTATTGGGAATGCGGTAAGCTCTTTACTAATTTGCTAGTGACTATATGTATTTTGTATTTAGTATAATGACATAATTTATATCTACTTCTTAGGCAGACATTGTAGAGCATTTGTTCTATTTGACTACTGACACTGCTGCTCGAGAAGCTGCTACACAAATCCTACACTCATTGCGGGAGCATGACCGCATTACAATGGAACATCTACATCCAGCTCCAGCAGCACATGACATTTTAGGGCCGCTCGAGGAGTCCAGTCAATAGGGAACGCGATGTAGAAGGAAGACAGGATTAGCGAGCATTCAGACACGACTTGGATATCCCGAGGACTTTGGCTCTACCATCCAGTACACGACTCAGCCTCCTACCACTGCTACATACCCACCCACTCAGCTACCACCTACCTATCACCCACCATACCCTTACCCACCATATCCTTACCCGCCACCGGGTTACCCCTCATATCATTACCCATCACATGGTTATCCACCATATCCTTACCTGCCACCAGGTTACCCATCATACCCATCACAGCCAGGTCCTTCTTCCGATCTCTCTCACAGGCAACCACATTTTGATGCGGGCTCATCTCATTGACGTGTAATTATATGACATTAGTGTATCTGATAATGTTATATTTAGTAATTTTGTGTAAAATACTATTGATAATTTTCTATTGTGATTTTGGCACCCTTGTTGGATTAAATATGTTTGCCGCTTAGTTTTAGTTTTTATTAATGATCTTGGTAACTGGTTGAATTAAACAGGTTCATGTGCTTTTGGGGAGGTCCAATATTTAGAGAAAATTCTGCCAAAAATTTTACTCCAATCCGAATGATTGAACTGTGGTTTAATTATATCAAACATTATATCTTTGTGTGTTAACTAAAAATATAATAAAAAAATGTTCCTTCTAAAAATTGGGAGGGACATGATTGGGATCCTACTCACCAAATAAACGTTTGAAACAATGCTATTTTTTTATTCAAATAAACATGCAGTAACATACACAAAAAAAGAAAAAAATCATTTAAATTTCTTTTAAACATAGATTCCTATTATTATCTTCATTTTTTACAAATTTAATGAGATTTATCACATTAAAAAAGATAAATTGCAAAGACCTACCATTTTCTATGCAAAAGATAATCATTTTGGCTCTCATAGGGTCCTGTGAGCGATTGAGGAGTTAGATAAGGCCGTGTCTAACTCCCAAAATGCTTCTGTCTGAAATTTTTTGGGAGACACAGCTATGTTTAATAACAACAACGCTTCTATTTAATTTCTGGAAGAAGACACGGTCGTGTGTAGTTTAATACGCCAACTAGGATAGTGTATTTTGGTTAGTTACGCCAAAACACTTGGCGTATTCTATGTAAATATGTCATCATAGATGGTAAAATCAATTGGGATGCACCAAATAGGATGACGCATCCCACATGGCCAAAAAATGTTTAAAAAATGTCATGTATAACAAAAGAGTAGTAGTTTGGTATATAGTTTCAAAAGAGTGGTATTTTGATAAATAGTTTAAAAGAGTGACAATTTGGTAAATAGTTTTTAAAAAATGACATTTTGGTAAATAGTTTTACCAACAGGGGCAGTTTGATAAAAAAGCCTAATGATTAATCAAAAGTACAATAATAGCAGACCAAATTATCACTACGGGAAAAGAGCAAATTTGTGGCAAATTTTTTACTGAGGATTCGAATCCACTGCAATTGCGGCAGATTGTGCTGCAGATTAAATCCATCTCAATTTGCGGCTAATTTTTTGGCGGATTCATTTGCGGCGGATTGTCCCCTGCAAATTTTTTTAGCAACATTTTCATCGTTAAATTTTTTTCTTTTTTGTTAAACAAGGTTTGCGGCAAAACTATCCACCGCAAAACTAATAAATATAAAAAAATTGCAAGAAAAATAAAAAAATTAAAAAATTTACAGCAGAAAAATCCACCGCAAAATCTGCCACAATTTAAAAAATAAATTTGTGGCCGAAAAATTCACCGCAAATTTGATAAATGTAATAAAAAATTTGGTAAAAAAATATTAAAATTTATTTTGCAGCAGATACAAACCGCCGCAATTTAAAAAATAAATTTGCAGCAAAAAAAATCCTCCGCAAATCAGATCTTGAACTTCCTCTTCCTTTTGCCATTCTCATTTGTCCCTTTTCTCCATTCTCAACATCCTCTCCCCTCTCTCCATTGTAACTCGCGATAGCCACCGCCACTGACCCGCCGCCACCGATCGGCCAGCGCGACCCCGACCCCGAGCCGCCCCGACCAACGGTTGTGTGATCCCTCCCCCGTGCGACCCCAACCCCGACCCCCACGACCCGCGGCACCGCCACCCCAACCTTGACCCGCGGCACCTCGACTCCGAGCCACACACCCCGACCCCTGCCACTGAGAGCCCGACCCGCGCGACTCACCGAACCTGAGATCCGCACCATCGACCCGTGACCTACCAACTAGGTACCCCACTGTTCATTGCTTGCTCTGTTCACGACACCAACTGCTCCACACTCTGTTCATTGCTTGCTCTGATTTGCCAACAATGCTCATTTGGAGCATGCTTGTAGGTCATTTGACTGCTATCTATATGATGCATCACTTTTCATTTTTTTATGTATTGTAAGATGCTTGATGCCGTAGTAATCTATTGATGTTGGTTTTGTGTTCGAACCAATGACTTGTTTGCTGAGAAGATGGATGAGGTAATTCTTGAGGGGTGTGATAAAGCAGTTTGGGAACATGAGCGTCATTGTGAAGGTCATTGTGAATTGTAGATTTAGAGTTTGATCACATGCTCATGACCGGGTTTAGAAAATTTATTTGTCCATCATCAATTTTCATTTGATTATTTCCATGTACTGTAACTCTACCTAATCTTGTTATTTTTGTAATATATTTGATGCATGTGGTAAATCGTATTGGTGAGCGAAGCCTTAGTTTCCCATTTGAGATTTAATATTAGTGAGCACATGTACTTTTTGAAGGTACTACTCATTGTATTGAATCTTGAATTGTCCAAGTTGGATAGTTTCAGAAGAAACTTTTCCTTCACTTGATTATAGTTACTCCTTAAATCTCATACCATATACTTGATGAAATTTTATTGTGCAACATTTCCTTTTGTTTTCTAGGTGCACACTTGATCGTGGTAGATGTCACCACTTTCTAGTTGTGTACTTGGAGACCAATGGGAAATGCTGTCAAAATTTCGTCAAGTATACGATGTGTGATTTTTGTGAGTACTATAAATCAAGTGCTGAAAAAGTGTCTTCTTGAATGGGATAGGGTCATACCATGTTAAGAGAGATAAAGATTTTAAAAATAATAGTTGTTCGGATTGAAATATTTATACAAGTATAATTTTAAAATATATTAATTATGCAACATATGTTGTGCATTTGACATTTTTGTATTTTGATTTAAGTGTAAAATTATCATTGTAGAATATGGTAGTTCCAGAAAATCATAGATGAATGTATAATAGGACTCATTCGGGTCTAGAAGACTTACACAAGAATTTGTATGTGGAGTTGAAGAATTTGTAAATTATGCATGCCGATCTTCCCATTACTTAAGTGAAGGAACAATTAGGTGTCCCTGTTTGATGTGTTATAGTCGAAAATTGTTGAAACCTAAGATTGTGAAAGTTCACTTGTATAAAAAAATGATTCAAACCTCGGTATTGGTATTGGACAGATCATGGAGAGAAAGAGCATGATCCAATTAGTGTAGATATAAACTTTGATGTGAACACAGCTAATAGTCCTATATTAGAGGAGGAAGACGTGGTTGATAGATATCAAAATATGGTTTGTGATGCGGCTGAAATAGACTTTGGAGATTTTAGGAGTCATTTTCAATAGTGTTGAGGCGCCTCCACGTCCAGAGGCTGAAGAGTTTTATGATCTATTAAATGCTTCAAGTCAGCCATTATGGCCTGGCTACGAAACTCATTTTGAGTTATCCTTAGCAGTTCAAATGTTAAGCCTCAAATCTGATTATAATATAACGCATGCATGCTTTGATTCATTTATGAAAATATTAAGAGAGGTTGCTCCACCAGGTTCACGAATTCCTCTGAATTACTATAGAACAAAAAAAGTGGTTGCTAAACTCGGGCTTGCTTCAAGAAAAATAGATTGTTGTGTAAATGGCTGTATATTATACTATGATAATGTCAGACAATGTAGGTTTTGTGGTGATGAAAGATACGAACTTCGTAATATCAGTAATGGAAATAACAATGAAATTTTGGTAAAAAGAATGCATTATTTACCTCTTATTCCTAGGCTCAAGAGGTTGTATTCCTCTATGAGCTCATCTGCACACATCAGATGGCATGTTGAAAATAATAGGAATGAGTGGAAGATATCTCACCCATCTGATGGTGAAGCATGGAAGCATTTTAATAAGACATATCTTGAATTTATAATTGATCCTAGAAATGTTAGGCTTTGTTTGTGTGCCGATGGTTTCACTCCCTACAATCAATCTACTTCTCCTTATTCATGTTGGCCTGTGATAGTCACTCCATATAATTTGCCTCCATAAATGTATATGACTGCCCATACATGTTCTTAACATGCATTATTCCTAGTCCTAACAATCCCAAGAGCAAGATTGATGTTTATTTACAACCATTGATCGATGAACTGAAAATTTTATGAGCAGGTGTTTTAACTTATGACATGTCAAGCAAACAAAATTTTATGATGAAGGCTGCATTGATGTGGACAATAAATGACTTTCCTACATATGGAATGTTGTCCGGATGGATGACTGCTAGTAAATTAGCATGTTCATATTGCATGGATCAAACAAAGGCATTCACTTTGAAGCATGGGAGAAAAAATTCGTGGTTTGATTGCCATCGTCAATTCTTGCATGTTGATTACATGTTTAGAAGAAATAAAAATGCATTTAGGAAGAAAAGTGTGCTGACTGATTTGCCTCCACCAAGATTATCTGGACATGAATTAAGTGAGATTGTTAGTGCCTTTAGTAAAATAACTTAAATGCAGTCATGCAAACACGATGGTTATAGTGTTTATAATAATTGGACTAAGCAGAGCATATTTTGGGAGTTACCATACTAGAATGATAACTTAATTAGGCATAATTTAGATGTCATGCATATTGAGAAAAATGTCTTTGATAACATATTCAACACTGTTATGGATGTTAAGGGCAAAACAAAGGATAATGTGAAGGCAAGAATAGACTTAAAAGAATATTGTCAATGATAAGAATTGGAGCTTATTGATTTGCCAAATGGTAAGATCATGAAACCAAAGGCTAATTATACTTTTACAAAAGAGCAAAAAAAAATTGTTTGTGAATGAGTGCAACATTTAAAACTGTCAGATGGTTATGCTTCGAACTTGGCCAGATGTGTGGACATGAATCAATTATGATTGTTTAGGATGAAGAGTCATGATTGTTACGTGTTTATGGAGAGTTTGCTTCCAGTTGCTTTTTCTTTGTTTCTGGATCAAATTTGGAAGTCATTGACTGAATTGAGTCAATTTTTTAAAGACTTGTGCTCAATGACTTTGACGGAAAAATACATGCTTCAAATGAAACAGAATATTCCGGTGATTTTGTGTAAATTGGAAAGGATATTTGCACCAAGTTTCTTTGACTACATGGAACATTTACCAGTCCATTTACCTTATGAAGCAAGAGTAGGGGGCCAGTTCAGTACAGATAGATGTATCCATTTGAGAGGTACTTAAACAAGATAAAGAAAATGGTCAAGAACAAAGCTCAGGTTGAATGTTCTATTTGTGAAGCTTATTTGATTCAATAGATATTTCATTTCTGTTCATTTTATTTTGAGGCTCATGTTAAGTCAATGAGAACTAGAGTCAGACGAAATGATGATACAAATGAAAATATGTTAATGGAATCGACTTTGTCAATTTTTAATCAACCCGGCTGAGGTTATGAATCATAAAAAATACAATGGCTAAATGATGCTGAGATGAAATCTGCGACATTGCACATCTTGCTAAATTGTGAAGAAGTTGAACCATACCTCAAGTAAGCAGTACTATTAATTTAATTTAAATTTCAAATGTATTGCTCACTAACAATCAAATCATAAACTTTTAATTTTTCAGTGTTTTTTTATAATATTTCAACATTCCTGAGGAACATTCAAATGAAAGAATTAATACAGATTTTATAAAGTGGTTCAGAAGTTATGTAAGTATCTAAACATTACTAAATTGGTTTTCCCAATCATTATATATGATTTAGATCATTAACATTAACTATTTTTTCTAGGATCACAATCCACAAAATATGGTAAATAATTCTTATTTACATGATTTGGTATGAGGACCTAGTAGATGTGTGACATCTTGGCCAATGTATTTTGTCAATGGATATAAATTTCACATAGATGCTTGGTCAGATGGGAAGAAAATAATCAATAGTGGCGTGTGTGTTAAAGGCTCAAATAATGGTGAATATGAAAATGATTATTATAGAATACTAAAATATGTGATTGAGTTAGAATATCTTAGGGAACCAAAAAAAAAAGTTATTCTTTTTAAATGTGAATGGTTTAATCCTATGATTAATAGAGGTACAAGAGTTCACAAAGATTATAAGATTGTCGAGGTTCAATACACTAGACGATACGAGAGGTTTGATCCTTTTATCCTTGCTTTCTCTACAAGACAAATGTATTACGTTCCTTTTCCTAGAAAGAAAAAGGATAAGGTCCAATGGTGCGTGGTAATAAAGACCAAGGCAAGAGGTCGAGTTGAAATTGAAAGTGCCCAAGAAATTGTATTCCAAGATGATACTATGACTCCTGTGGATCCAATTGTTGATGTGGATCACATTGACCACTTGCAAGACACTAATGAGGTTTTTGATGTAGTTCAAGATGTTGGTTCTAGTAGACAGGATGAAAATGAGGAATAAGAACAAAGTTTTAATGACGATGATGATGAAACATATTCCAATAATGAATATCAAACAAATAGTGATGAGGACAATGTTTCCTCATAACTGTGAGTATAGAATTATATTAATATGTTGTAGTTACTAGTTATACATTATTGTGTTGTGTTTGGAATTATATTTGCATTATATTTTTATTATTTGTGTAGATGTCATCGTCACGAGGAGATAAGGGGAAAAGGAAGGAGAAGGAGAAGCAACAACCTCAATGTCTTAGAATCAATATAGGGAGGCTACTTAGGGGGCAAACATTAGGATCATCTCCACCCCCAGTTACAATATCATCCACTATAGGTTTGCTTTAGCCACCATATTCTGAGTACGTTATGATACCCACACCTGGATCCCAGCGTCCGTCACATACTTTCCATTCACCGCATGGTACAGCATATGATTCTGAGTCACCTACTATTAGCTCGTCACCGAGTACCCGTGAGTCGCTGGGTACCTATGAGTCGCCGGCTACCCGTGAGTCACCGGCTACCCGTGATTCTAATGTTTCCATTTCTATAACAAATCAAAGCAACAAGACATTTGTTGAGCCCGATGGTGATTTTGGGCATGTGTACAACTATTTGTTATTCGTTTATAGTTATGCACATTCAAATTTTTTGTTGAGAATATTTATATTTCCATTTTTTAAATTGTATTGTAGGTTTCTGCCATCTAAACTTGCTGCTGATGCCATAACAAAGATTATACGATCTAGGTATAATCAACCTTGGACATCTTGGGGAGAAATACCCAAGGATACTAGAGAAATATGGTTTCGAGAGTTTCAAGTATGTATCATTTTTTATTTGTTTAATTATGTTTGTTTGTCTTGTAATAGTACAATTTTTTTAACTTTTATGTTATTTACATAATATTTTTAAAGGGTTATGTTTGGTGGATGCCTCAGCATCATAACCATATACAGAAGACATATAATAGTCATAGTTTGAAGAGACTATCAGGTTTGCTAGGGTAGGCACACAACTTAAATGAAGGACCTTTTTGGATTGGAGAAGGCATATGGGAAGACTTATGCAGGCACTAGGCTAGTAACATGTATAGGGAGAAATGTCAACAAGCAAAGATGAATCGTGCTTCTGACATTGGTAGATGCTTGCACACTGGTGGGTGCATTTTTATGGCACCCATACGTAGAAATTGGTAACTTTCATTGTCAGTTGTTTAGTAATATGTTTTATTATTTTGTTATTAACTTATTTTCTCATTATTACAGGCTAAAGCTTGGGGTAGAGAGCCCATAGTTGATGAGACCTTTCATCACGTACATTTAAGGAAAAAAGACCGTACTGCATGGTTTCTACGAAACCTAAGGATTTATATGTTAGTATTTCTTTCAAAATTATAAAATTTAATATTAACTCATCTTATAACAACAATCATAAGAGGTTTTTTATTTCCATCTTTGGGAGGAATTTAAAGTAAAGGAATCTGAATAATCTTCTCAGTGCTTAAATGAAGAAGGGGCATCTGGTACACAAATGACCAGTCGAGAGCTTTGGATTAAAACTGTTGGCGGGATAAAGAAGGGTCATGTTTATGGCCTTGGTTCTCAAGCATCTATCTATGACCATGGAGAGTCATCCTCCTCAAGGCTTGGATCGAGTCAAGTTCTTGACATGTTATTAATCAAGTTAGGTAATAGCTGCAATATTTTTTATTAATTGATTTTTATATTTTGATGGATGTAGTCAATCATTTCATTTTTCATATTTTTGGTTAATTTATTTATTTATGGAATGAATTGATGAATTTGTATTTACATATATTAATCAGGTTAAGGAGTAGTTGCAGCAGGAAATGTTGGATCGGGTTCAGGAGATTCAACAACAAATGGAGCAGTAGAGCCAACAACATGAGGCAAAGTGGAAAATGCGATTTGAACGATACTAGCGTCAACAACAACAAATGATTGGTAATATGCCGAAATCATATTTACAAGTCACTGGCACTCAGCCAAGCCAGCAACAACCACTAATAGAAGAAGAAAATGAGGATACTAAAGATGATCATGAAGATGACAATGATAATGATGATATGGATTGAAATTGATGTTTGAGTGTTGTATGGATTCTGATAATTCTTTAAAACTTTGTATTTGAAGAAACTTTGTTTAGTAATATAATTTGTTATGTTTGTTTTATGGATTGGTTAAATGCATTAACAAGTTAAAATTAATGTTTAAGTATTGTTTTGAATGCATTGATTGGTTGAAATTGATGTCTGAGTGTTGTATGTATTGGCTGTAATATAATTGTGGATTTTGAACATTTATTTTAAATATCTTTTAAAATCCAAAAATTTTGCGACAAAAAATTCACCACAAAATCTATCGCAAATTCGCGTAGAAAGGCAGACAAATTTGCCACAAATTTGTGGCAAAAAAATTCACCACAAATTAGCAGCAGAAAAATTCGTCACAAATTTTATAGTGGAAAAATCCACTGCAAAATTCATCGCAAATCCGCATAGAAAAGTAGACAAATCGGCCGCAAAATCTACCACAAATTAGCAATGAAAAAATTCACCGTAAAATAAGACCATTTCCAGCAGCGATTCCGGCATGTTGCAGGAGCGATTTGTGGTGGATTTGTGGCGGAATAATTCACCGCAAATTTGCCGCAAAAATTAAAATCCCCAAACAAAATTGCAACGACCATTTTTTCGGTGATCACGAATCCACCGCAAATCCCCCGTAAATTGTAAATTTGCAATGAATTTTAGGTGATTTGCGGCGAATTTAACCTTCGCAAATTGTGATTTTTCTTATAGTGTATTGTACTTTAGAGTTTAATGATGATTTACTAATGTGTGTTGATTTGAATTGAAGAGACTCAAGTTTCTTAAGTATGTGGTCCTGATTTCAATTCCAAAATTTATATGTATAGAAATAATACTATTAGAAGGGGTCCTCACTAAGGCAACTAGTCGTACCTTAGAAGATTAGTTTTTCACCTATTTAATAGGGAATACTATGAGAAACTAGAAAAAAGAATTCAATGATGATTTACTTTTTTTTTTTGGTTGAAAAGGTGGGCCAAAACCCAAATGGAAAAGGCAAACAATTAGACTAGTCTGTGGGACATAAGAACCCCTAAAATATCAGCAAGGAGCGTAAGATGCAAACTAGGAGGAGGAGAAATCCACTGATTGAGGTCGTGATCATGAGAGAAACTCAAGTTGGCCAATTTATCTGCACACTGATTATTTGGTTTTTTAGACTATCTCTTGTTAGAATTTTTTATTTATAGACTAGCATAAATCATATTATAATTTTATAAAACCCAGATTAATTAAATGTCAAAATTATTAGAGCATTTTGTTTAGTCCAAATTGTGATCACTATTATTAATGGGCCTATTGTTGTTAAAACACTACTCATATGTGAGTTTTGTTTTATGAGTCTTATATATGAGTTTGTCATAGTGGGTAGATTTAACTCATTTTAGTTATTCTATATATACAGGGAAAGACCCCTATTCCTAGTCACTCTAGTGCGTACAGTTGCCCCATTGATACTGATGCATGAGTGACTACTGTGGGATAGGAATAGTATCTCTTCCTCATCGCGATTATTTTTTGAGGGTTTCAACGATGACTTCCTCATCGATATCTTTACAAGGTAATCCTAAAACTCTTTATATAAATGTTTGATATATAATAAATTTTGGGATTAATAAATTTGATAAAAAAAATTTCTTTCAATTAGTATCAGAGCGATTTTAATCTTAATTATGACTATCAATTTTTTTTTTGTTTTACCTAAAAATCTTATAAGGTTTAAAATTGAAGAAACTTGAAATCCTAACATATGTGGTATTCAATTCTAAAAAATTATGATTACTTTTTTTTTTGAAAATTGGGTGAGAGCTTTTATAGATCAGGTTATCTTTAGTCTAAAAATATGTATATTGCATTATAATTTTGCTCAAATCATGGGACCCTAAAAACACTTAAATTTTATGATTTGCTTTTTCTTTTGATGATCAATTCAAGAAATTGACTTAGGAGTTTTATATATCTCAATTTTTTGAGTTTAATGACACTTGAATCATTATTTTTCGTTGAGAAACGATGGAGAAATCACTAAAATACCGTGTTTAAACTCATATTTTCGTGCTCACTTTTTTGATCAAAAGCCCATAAATTTAATGTGAAATTTTCAAAAAAAAATTCAAGGGGTTTAGTAGATCTTGAAATTCTGAAACCAACAATGCAAGAATCGCGTCAAACGGATGTAAAATGAGAGAAGTATTGCTGAAAACCCATCACATCATGAACTGGGTCAAAATCAGGTCAAATGACCCAAATTTAGTCAAACATGTAAGAAAGAATGTGGTCTTCTACTCTCGCTCATGCCCACTCGCAGTCTTGGATAGTGCAGGAAAGTGTGATCTATAGAGAATTGTTTTTTCAATTCCATTTTTTGCATTGTTCTCCATAGACCATGATTTATTTTTTAGTGAATTTTATTTATTTTTTCATGCCTATTTATTTTTTATTCCAAAATTTCTGGATATTAAAATAGTTAAAAATATATGGTACTCTCCTCTTTTACCTGTATAAATTTTTATGTATTATTGTGATGCTTCTAGGCATAATATATATTGCACACTCTCAAACTTAGTGTCATTTGATTATTTAAATAATTTTGATACTATGTTGCATATATATGATATTGCATAATGTTAAAAATTATAGTATACTCTCCAAATTTTGACCTAAAATTTTTTTAGCGTGATTGTGACACTACTAAGAGTGCTGTAAAATTTGTACTCTCAAACTTGATATTGTTTAGTCACTGAAATAATTTTCAGTTCTATTTTGTGCATAAAATGCTATGAAAATATTGTATATTGTTATTTCTTGTTATTCTTTATGCAATTTTGTTTTAAGAGTTATTACTTAAAATGTTGTGGAGCTTTTGGGCACCTTTCATAATTGCAAGCTCGCCTTCGCGAGACTAATTGTGGCGATGTGTTATTTTGTTAATAAAATATTATTATTTTGTGACATTGGGGATTATGTTGATAATGCACTTGCTCTAACAGTTTGTCTTTATTAATGTAATTCCTGATGATTTGTTAAGTGATACTATTTTGGGGCACTTTGCATGATTGTGAGCTCGTCTTCGCAGGACCAATTGTGGTAATGTGCTATTTTGTTGATAAAATATTATTATTTTGTGGCATTAGAGATTATGTTGATGATGCACTTATCCTATTAGTTTGCCTTTATTAGTATATTTCTTGATGATTTGTTAAGGGCATTGATGTTATGTCCTTAGATTTTAGTATCCTCTCGGTACTAGCTTTAAGGACATGATTTTGATGTCAGTGGGAGTCTACTCATGTGTTGTAATTTGAGATCTTTAGGCGAGATTACAATTGCATGGAGAGTTTCATTGTAGTTATTGCTCTTCTTGTTTATTGAAATACTCGACAAGAAAAATCTCCCTTTAAAATATTGCTTTAGCTTTGCTTATGAAAATAAGTATTTTGACAAAGTTGTGTAAGACCAATTATGAGGATTGGGTTGAGTCAATGAGTTTATTTAGATCTAGCCATCTCTATTATTGGTATTGCTCTCACTATGGATGATCCTCAAAGCCCATAGATACGGTATTCCACTGCGATTAGGGTGAAATATGAAAGGTGAAATCATTCAAATAAAGTTCGTCTCATGACCATAAAGTATAGCATGGACAAAGTCATTAAAAAGAGTTTTTTCATGAAGTGGATAATGTCAACCAATTTTGTAAGGCTATTGACACATCTAGAAGGGCATGTGACCTCTCTGTGTTGACTAAGACTAAGCATGATGGTGTGAATGGTGATCGTGAACACACCACTAAATTTGTAATTTGGCTCAAACGGGCTAATTGTATAGAGTTTTACTAATTGGATTAAGGATAAAGAAGTTGAACCCCTGGCTCTAATGTGTTTTGAATCCAATTTTGTTAACGCTTCTTCTAATACTTGTTGGTTAGATATTGGTGCAACTACTCACGTTACATGCTCATTACTAGAGTTTAAAAATAGGTGAAAGCCGAGTGAAGGAGAATTGATGATCACAGTAGGAAATATAGTTAGTGTCAAAGTAGAGTATATAGGTGCTATTTCCTTGAAGTTGTGTACTTGATATTCTTTAGGTTTAAAAGGAACCATCTATGTGTCCTCTATAAGAAAGAACTTGTTTTCGATTTTTATTTTGGATAGTTGCATTATCATGTCTATTTAATGATAAGAGAGTTTCCCTACCTTATGATTCCATTCTAGTTATTTATAGAGTTCCATCTAATGACTTTTATATGTTAAATGTTGACCCCTTTTTATTGATCTAACGACGTTTAAATATCAATAATGTTGTTGGGAACAAGCGTGATAGAGTTACTGAAAACTCTTTTATGTTGTGGCACAAACGTTTAGGGCACATTTCTAAAGAGAGAATGGAGAGGTTGATTAAGAAGAGTATTCTTCATCATATGAACTTCTCTATTTTTGATACTTGTGTTAATTGTATAAAAGGAAAACTTATAGCTGGAGCCAAAAGGAGTGGGGTTACTAGGAAGAATGATGAGTACTATGATAAGTATGATGAAACTGGTAGATATCCTAGACCTTTTGCTAAGTTCTTACAAGACTATGGTATTGAGGCACAATACACCATGCCTAGCATTCTGCAACAAAATGGAGTTGCGGAAAGGTGAAACTGTACTCTTCTGGATATGGTGAGATGTATGCTTAGTCATTCTATTTTTTTCAAAATTCTTGTAGGGAGATGCCTTGAAGACTACTACTTATATACATGTGTAAAGTAAATCTATGATGAAGACTCTATATAAGCTTATGACAAGCAAATGACCTACTTGAGGCATTTTCGTGTTTGGCATTGTAAAGCAAATGTGAGATCTTATAACCCACATTTAAAGAAGCTTAATCTCAAAACCATTAGTGGTTTCTTCATTGGTTATTGTATCGGCTCAAGAAGTTCTAGGTTCTAAGTTTTAGGTTCTAAGTTCTAGAGTTGTTGAATCTGACCAGGTTATCTATTTTGAAGGGGACTTAGAACATGGTGGAACTTGGGAGCCGCGTATTATTGCTTTCAATGAGGAGCATGTCGTTGTTTGTATTCCTGTTGATCCCTTTTTAGGGATAATGTCATGTTCTTTGATCCATAATGATGATGTTGTTGATCCTGTTGATAATGTCGATATCCCTCAACAAGTCAAAAATAATGTACAAATTCTAGATGTTGTTGTGACTCCACTGAGAAGATCTGAGTGGGTTCTTATATCCACTGAGTCTACTAGATTTAGGGATTATGTTGTGTAACTGCAAGAATATGAGTTTAATTCAGTTGATGATTCTGATCCTATTTCCTTTCAAGAGGCTGTGGTTAGTCCTGATAGTGCACAATGGCTAGTGGCTATGAAGGATGAGTTGGCTTCTATGAGAGAGAATAATGTTTGGGAATTGGTGGAGTTACCTACTGGTTGTAAAATTGTTGGTTACAAATGGGTCTTTAAGAGCAAACATGATACTAGAGGTGAAATTGAGAGGTATAAGGTCAGACTTGTTGCTAAGGGATATAACTAGAGGGAAGACATTGATTATAAGGAGATTTTCTCACCGATCTCCATTAAAGACTCTTTTCGTGTTGTGATGGCCTTAGCTGCTCATTTCAATTTGGAGCTTTATCAAATGGATGTTAAGACTGCCTTCCTAAATGGTGATTTGTACGAGGGTGTGTATATGGATCAACCTGATGGTTTTGTTAAAGATGGTAAAGATCATATGATATGTAAATTGAGAAGATCTATTTATGGATTGAGACAAGCTTCCATGCATTGGTACTTGAAATTAGATTATATTGTTGACTTTCTTGGCCTTAAAGAAAATACTATTGACCAATGCATTTATTTGAATTTTAGTGGAAGCAGATTCATCATTCTTGTTTTATATGTTGATGATATATTATTGGCTAATAATGATATTATTTTTCTGAATGAGACTAAGAATATGTTGACAACGTATTTTGATATGAAAGATCTTGGTGATGCTTTTTTTGTACTGGGCATTGAGATTTACTGTGACAAATCTTGTGGTATTCTTGGCTTGTCTCAAAAAGCTTATATTGAAAGGATTCTGAATAGATTTAATATGAAATCTTGTAATCCTTGTGCTGCACCCATTCAAAAGGGTGAAAGACTCTTTAATGCCCAGTGTCCTCAAAATGATAAAGATGTTGTTGAAATGGAGAAGGTCTTATATGCTTCTGTTGTTGGTAGCCTTATGTATGCTCAAGTTTGTACATATTCTTATATTATTTTTTGTTGTTAGTGTACTTGGGAGATACTTGAGCAAACCTGGTATGACTTATTGGTAGGCTACTAAACAAATCATGAAATATCTGAATGGTACCAAAGATCATATGTTAACTTATATATAAGGTTAGATCACCTTGAAGTGATAGGTTATTCTGATTCTGATTCTGGTGGTTGTCCAGATGGCCATAAGTCCACATCAGGGTATATCTTTATGCTGGCAAGAGGAGTTATTTCTTGGAACAATGTTAAACAGACACTTACAGCTACTTCTACTATGGAGGCAGAGTATATAACTTGTTATGAGGCTAAGCGTCAATCGGTATAGTTAAAAAATTTGATTATTGAACTTCGTATTATGGAGAGTATTTCCAGGCCTCTTACTATCTATTGTGATAACTCTGTCGTAGTGTGCTTTACTCAAATCAATAAGAGCTTTAAGCGCTTAAAACTTTTGACACAAAGTATATGTTTGTTAGAGAGAAGATTCAGGAGTTTCAAACTCATGTCGAGTATATCCCTACATAACTTATGGCTACAAATTCCCTAGCCGAAGGTTTAACTGTCAAAGTTTTGTTGATCATGTGACCCATATGGGTATAGTAAGGTCTTTTGATGTTTTGGGTTAGTGGAAGTTTGTTTTGTGATTTTAATGTGACCTTATTTTATGTCTCGAGACTTTAAACAATTATGTTACTATTATAGTTGTTACCATATAATGTTGTTATTATTATCTGCGCAATATTATTTGTTCATATTATGACATATTGTGGAGACATTTTGGACCCAGTCTTATTTTGTTATTGTGCTGAGATATTTGTTAAATCTCAGAAAGCATCTTGGGTGGATGCTTAGGGCCATTTTGTTAGAAAATGCACTTTGATCACATATTGGCATGCAATTTTGGATGTGCATTCCCATTATCCATATACCACATTTTGATGGGTCACCGAGATATGAGTATCTTGCATATATGATACAAGTACTCCTTCGAATATGATTTTCTGCATTGTTGAGATGTTTGTAGTCTCATTTTGGACCAGTTGTTGAGAGTGCTAGCTCAATTTTGACATCATGTTGTGGCCACATATTATTTGATTAATCTGGAGAATTGTTTTCTTATTAAAGTGATGTAATATGACTTATGACGTCCAAATGGGAGAATGTTAGAATTTTTTATTTATGAATTAGCATAAATCATATTATAATTTTATAAAACTCAGATTAATTGGATGTCAAAATTATTAGAACATTTTGTTTAGCCCAAATTGATCACTATTGTTAATGTGTCTATTATTGTTAAAGCACTGCTCATATGTGAGTTTTGTTTTATGGGTCCTGTATATGAGTTTGCTATAGTGGGTAGGTTTAACTCATTTTAGTTATTCTATACATACAGGGAGAGACACCTATTCTTAGCCACTCTAGTGCGTATAGTTGTCCCATTGATACTGATGCGTGAGCGACTACTGTGGGATAGGAATAATATCTCTCCCTCGTTGAGATTATTTTTAAAGGATTTCAACAGCGACTTCCTCATCAACATCTTTACAATGTAATCCTAAAACTCTTCATATAAATGTTTGATATGTCATAAATTTTGAGATTAATAAATCTGATAATTTTTTTTCCTTTCATCTCCTACTTGATAAGTGAGAGACTAATCTTTTAGAGTACGATTAGACATCTAAGTAGAGATTCCTCCAAACGATATTATTTTTTATACACATAAATCTCATGATTAAACTTAAAACTATATGTTTAAGAAATCTGAACTCTTTATACTCGAACTAACATACATTAATTGTCCACACACTAATTACCCTCACGGAGGGTGTGACTAAAGACAATTTCCTAGCTTTGAATTTGTTTGATCAACCTGTTATGCTTTGAAATAACGGTAGGCACTTTGGATCCAGGCAATAATAGCCTCAAAGTCACATTCTAAAATAAATCTTTTGTAAGATAAGTCATTTTTGAGGGTAAAGATATTTTAAAATAATTTTGATATTCTTATCATTAATAATATTTATATCTCTTTTTATAATTTTTTTAATATTATTTAATATACTTATTTTTTTATCACTTTTTTTATTAAATTTGATATCTTTAAAAAAGATATCAATAATACATATATCCTTAAAAAAAATATATAATCATCATTTTTCATTTTAAAATGGGATGACTCAGTCTTCAGTCCTATGTTGTGTTGTATGGGTGACGCAGTCCCATCTTGAGCACCCAAACAACAAAGCAGGTCCCACCACAATGAGCCTCATTCGGTCGAGACCACTTTTTCCAGTGGTCAAATCTCAAACCATCACCAAGGATCACTTCCATACCCAAGCAGAGTCAATATAAAGAACCAACACAATCCTGCCACGTTAATAAACTCCACCAATAACAACTTTGAAACCTTGTAGCTCACACGTTGAAAAAAAATTTCTATACCAAGAGTAGTAACATTGACCAATAAAAATATAACATATAAACTTTTATAATTATATATATCTTTAGATTGAAAATAAAATATTATTAAATTAAATTTATATAATTATCAACTCATTGAAGATATTACTCTCAGAATTTTCCCTCACGTTGTCTCTTTATTCCACTCAATCGAGCATATACAGTTGTTAGAGAAAAAAATTTCTTTTTTCGATGTGTTTTATCTTTTGAGTAAAATCCTATTTTAGTTATTCAAACATACATGCGCATCACTTTCATTCTTGAAAGATTTTTTATCATTAATTTAGTTTCTATCAAAAAAGTTATTATTTTAATCTTTTAAATATTTTTGACATCAATTTGTTATTTTATTTTAATAATGTTAACTATCGTTAGCTTATTCTCTTAATTATTCAAAATATTATTATATCTACCAATATTTTATAAATAAGATACTTTCTTTTGAAGGTGGAATATTTGTTTATTACATTCTCTTTCTTCTTGAGAATAGATTTTTTTACAATACTTACTTTCTCTTTATGACACATGTCATTTCTTCTTCATTAATTTTTCTTTTATGTTGATTCTCTCTATTTATTCTCACCTTCTTTATTTCTTTTACAAATCAAATCTATTTAATTAATTTTTAAATTTGATATTAATTCTCTACTTATCTGATTAATCAAATCTCAAATTTCCATGAATAAGATTCATCAAATATTGGTTGTAGCAAGTGTTACATATTTGGCAACAATCTTATCAAAATTTTAAGCTGCCAAGCAATTAATGATCATAATGTTTAGGCATTGAGAATTGTCATTATTTCTTGTTCTTTGTTATTTTTTGAAAAATATTAACAATAACATGTGTACTAAGCTAAAAACTAACCCTCTAGATCTGCACATTAAAATTTTAAATGAAATATAATTAAAAGACATTACAATTTATATTAAAAAGATTGTGTTTTGCATTAGCTAATTACTAGTTAGTCCTTAATGTAGAGTTTTGTTAAAAGGTGTAACGTGTGTGCATATTTGCATATTTACGGGTAAATGTGTTGTATTGATACGTGTGAATAAATTACTATTTAAAATTTGTAAGTTTTTTAAATTTATTATTTCCAGTAAACAAAAAAGTAAGATTCTATTATACTTATTTCTCTTCGTTTGAGAATAAGTATTAATTTGATGACACTTTACATAATTAATGATTAAATTGATAACAATGTTTTTTTTAGGATTAAGGTGATGATTCTTACCTCTTTAGAAGATTAAAATAAGGATTTATTCTTTATTTCATTATATGTTGAGAAAATCTTCTATATAATTTTATTGAATCCACCAGTGAAGAAATTTTTTTTAGCTGAAGATTTTTTTTTATTACATTATACTTTATAATTACTATATAATCCTTCACAGTTAATTCATTAAAAAGATGTACGCTATCAATCTTGGATGCACCAGTGATTTTTGTAATAGGAGAATTTGATGAGGAACGAAATAGTGAAGATGAATTTTTTTTTAACGAAAAATTATTTTAATTGAGATTTTTTTGAAAAGGATAAAAAATAACACGTGACCTTTAATCATTTCTTATTTATTTTTATAAACATTTTATAAATTTTTAATTCATAAATAAAAAATAAATCATTTTTTAACTCTTTCATCCAAATATACTTTTAAAATAAGTTAACTTTTATAAAAAAAATCGTTTTTTTTTAATTGTTAGCATTACCAATTTACCATTCACTAAATGGTTTTTGAGATTTTAAAATTTAAAATTTTTATTTTTATTTAATACTAATTAAAAGGTAGTTATGTTGAGTGCATGGGTAAGTAAGCTACACTTTTAGATAGAGGATCAAAGTTTAAACATGTGATATGCAATTGTTGCAAAGGCCTCTTAATTGCAATTTGAGGTAAAAATGGGTTGGGCTGGACGACTAAGCTTTATCTAAATAGGTCTAGGCATGTTTTGTAGTGTGTTAACCTGAGCCCAACCTATTACTTGTCAAAGACTTTTTTTTGAACTCGACCTAACCTGTTTATGAAAACATAGAAGCTTGACATGACCTAAAAATCTGTTTAAATGCTTACATTACTTTATGACCTTCATATATGCTAATAAACTTTAACTTTTAAATTTTTAAATAAATACAATCCTTGACAAAATTGTTATATTTTATATAAAATAAATATATTATACTAATAGATAATTAATTATGTAAGTATTATAAATTTTTAATTATATTTATATATAAATATTAGGGTTTATTTCACACCTATAAGGCTTGCGATGTTGTATGATACTAAATGTTGGGCGGTAAAAAGCCAACAAGAGCATAAGATCAGTGTCACGGAGATAAGGATGTTGCGATAGATGTGTGACCATACAAGACAAGATAGGATTAGGAATGAATACATTAAAAAAAAGTAGGGATAACACCTATTGTGGGAAAGATGAGAGAATCTTGCCTTAGGTGGTTTGGATATGCAAGGAAAAGATCCTTAGAAGCTGCAACGCCCCTTTTTCCTAAGGGAATGTCTCATTTTCAATTTCAATGCGGAAATAAAATTATATGAGTTAAGTAGTTCATTTTAACAATACATGAGTTGGGATTTAAATCGGTGAGTATATTATATTTTTTTTTTCGTTGTTGTTATAATAATCATAATTAATAACCATGTTGACGGCATAAATGGGACAACGAATGAAACAGTAAAGCATACATAGGAATTAACGTTGCATCATTATATGTATATATATATATATATATATATATATATATATATATCAAATTGTTTAGTCACAAATTTGGTACATCAAAAAAAAACTATATACGCCCCCAAAGGATTATACATACATATCCCTATGGTATCGAAATATACTGACCTTATAGACAAAATGTCGGGCCCCCAAAATAAAATACGGGTAGCCTCGGTGGCTACAAGGAAAATCAATCCTCGAGTGAGGAGGAATCGAGTCGGGATCCTTTTAGATCCTCTTCGGGGTCGTCCTCGGGAAAAGGATCTTCCTCGGGATCTTCTTCGTCGGAGGAAATTGGGAATCAGAGAGTCACGGGAGTTGTGGAACGAAAAGAGTCTTCCCGAGTGACGGTCACCCCACATCTCGCTTATCGGTAGTTGAAACTCCAAACGTAAACTAATACAGCAGGTGAAGACGGGCGGCTCGTGGCGTCTCCAGGCTAGAGATATCGATACATCCCCTGTATAGACGCAACGCTCAGAACCATAGTTGATATACCAGCACTCTGGTCCTCCCAAGAAAGTCAGGCGCACATCTCCCAAAAATCTCTGCGTGCGTGGCTCCATATTCTTTCAGTCGCTCGGTCGAGATAAGGCCAAAAACCAGGGAAGTCGGGAGCTTTCGCCTGCGGTTATCTTCTATGTATACGGACAAAACAAGTAATGTAAGACATCCTACCATCATTACCAATTATAGCATCGAGAAACCAAACGGCGCAAAGCGCCCACATAGCATTTATGACAAAGAATAATGATAATAAACATTCAAAGCAATTATGATCAACCAAAAATACATATAGATATATTAGAAGTAAAACAGTTCCAATTATAATCGTATGCCGGATAATTCATGGACTTATGCACATGTGCCCTCAATAACCAAAATCCTACTCCATGGAGCTAGACACAAAATAGTCGGAGAGAACGATCAGGAGGTATGTCTGTATTCCTTGGCTGCCCAGGCCCTCAAGTGCTATAATTCTCAAATTATCATCGTGCACATCATGGCACTTTACAAGACATTCTACACAGATCTCGATATAGGATAGCGTCCCGGTTCGGATCGTCAGTGTGTTTGCATATCGCCCCACGGACGAGAGAGCTATCAAGCGCCCATTGCGAGGTACCCGCACCCCGACGCCCCAAGGTCAACGAGTAACCTACACTTGTCTATTCGCACCCGCACAATGGTGTAAGTTCAACTCCTAGCTACTCTAGGCCTTAACCAACGGACAATCACATTCTTTTTGTTCAATGCATAACGCAATCATACTCTTCATGACCAACTAGGTCCATCATGCTTCAAATGCATGTCATATCATTTAATAACAAGAATTGATCCCATTCACGGATCCACAACAAGCCAATAGTACATTTTAAGGATAACCACAATTTCCATTCATAGTCATGATAGAAGTCAACCATTAAATTCATTATGTGACTCACAAGCTATACTCATGTTCTTCCCCTGTTTATGAATCCCTAATTAATTTCTAGTCATCCAATTATTTATGATTTATGTGCTTTTATTAATCCAAGGGTTTTGAGTCCAGGAAGATACACGGCCAGAATCACCAACAAAGTCACAGATTTAATTGCTAGGTATTGGGTGATAAACCATACTTGTGAATTCGACGGAGACAATGTATTTAGTGGAGGATTGAGGCCGTCATTCGACGAAAAATAACATGGCAGAAGGATGAAAGATGGGAGAACATTTTATAATAAGATTGGATAAAAATCAATTTCTGTCGGATGGAGGTTCTGTCGAACGGAGATCAAAACTGTCGGATTTTTCCAGAAGGTCAGCAGAAATCCTAATCCGACGGATGTGGGTGTCGACGTTGGAGAAATCCCTCAAGGGTAGAACCGATGAAAAACACTATGGTCAGAAACTCTAATTCGACGGATCTTGACATTCTACTCGACGAATATTAACTTTGGGAAGCTTCTGTTAAATGGACAGGAAATCTACTCGACGGGTATATCTCTCGATGGGTATTGACATTCTAACTCGACGAATATGTCACTCAACGGATGTGGTCATTCAAATTCGACGGATTTTGCATTGGAGGAGTTTCTCTCCTAAGTGGTCAGAAACTCTAATTTGACGGGTTTGGCCTAAAGATTAATTTCAACGGACATGGTCAGAAGTTCATACTCGACGGATTTTGACATTGCACTAAATGACCAGGAATCAAATTCGACGGGCATAGCCAGGGGTTCATACTCGACGGATTTTAACATTTCACTAGATGATTAGGATATCATATTCGACGGGTTTGGCCAAGAGTTCATAAAGACGGATTTTAACATTTTACTAAGTGATCAAGACATCAAATTCGACGGGTTTGGCCAGGAGTTCACACTCGACGGATTTTAACATTTCACTAGATGATTAGGATATCATATTCGACGGGTTTGGCCAGGAGTTCATACTCGACGGATTTTAACATTTTACTAAGTGATCAAGACATCAAATTCGACGGGTTTGGCCAGGAGTTCACACTCGACGGATTTTAACATTTCACTAGATGATTAGGATATCATATTCGACGGGTTTGGCCAGGAGTTCATACTGTTACTAGTTTTCACATGAAATTTCCAAATTTCTGGGCTCAACACCGTGACCATCCGAGAACCAATCGGAAGTCATTCCCTTCCATATTACACGTTCCAATACATCCAGATATATATCAAAACACACAAACAATCAAATAGCACACATACAATACAAACAACATTCAAAAACAGAATGACCCTCAACACCAATCACAGACGTTCCTAAATGCTAAAATAGGTTGAGGAGGGGTGTCTTCCTCTTACCTTAGAGGAGCACAAAGAAAGGTTGCTCCTTTTTGGTCAGGATTTCGTTTTTAGCTTCCAGGAAATCCTTAAACATTTAAACTTGCAAAATCAGGACCCAATATTGAAATGAATACCCATGGTCATCAAAATGACAGTGGGTTATGAAAATGAGAAGAGAGGAAGAAAAAGCTAAGAGCTTTACCTTAAAGCTCCAACCTTTAAGCTTCAAAGACGTAAGAGAATGAAGATGGAGGAAATGCAGAACTTTGAAGATGATTTCCTCAATGATGGTGGTCCTCCAAACACAATGGTGCAAGGGGTGTGACGTTTTTTTTGAAGAACAAAATGGAGGTGTGGGTGGAAATTCTTTGTGGGGTGAAAGAGAAGAGAGAAGGATCAGTGAATAGTAGCTGCGTATTGGGAGGAGGGGAAATGTGAGGAAGAAAATGAATTAGACCCCTTAACTCAAACGTGCTGCACAAAATGGGAGGAGAGAGAAATAATAAAAATAATGGTTGGAGGAAGCTTCCTTGATAAGCTTCGCGCGTTCCTCGATAAAGTACATAGTAAGCTTGTCTCCAAATTAAATCCATCTGACAGATGATTAATTACACTGTGGAATTATTTTCTCAGTGAATAAAATTTACAATTGATGAAAATAATATTTTATCATTCATCAGATAATTTTATGATACCGTAATTTTATTTAACAGATAAAACCTTGAAAAATACAAATCTATTTGCCCTCGGGTTTAGTAAGATCCCCCGTTGACACGTTGATAGTTCAAAGTTTACCAGTCTCAGGAAAAATATTCTATTTTCCCCGGCTCCGCTTAGTGTACACGCAAAACGAAGAATATATTAAAATATTCATCATTTTCAGAAAAATCCACAAAAATTCTTAAAAAATCATAAATATTATAAAATGATCGTTTATAATGAAATAAAGAATTTTCGGGATGTTACAGAAGCCCCTCTACGTAAGGAGAGTAGATCAGGTGGGGAATAACCCATTAGCTAGAGGTAGAGGGAGACCAAGAAAGACTATAGGTAAACGATAAAAAATATTTAAATTTGAATGATATTTCTGAAAACTTGGTTTATGATAGGCACAATGGTATCGTTTGATCCATGTAGCCGACCCCGCCTAGTGGGAAAAGACTTGGTTGTTGTTGTTGTTGTAAAATTCTTTCGACGATGATTTCTTGCCCCAGCTGCTTTTCATGAATTTGTGTTTGAATCATTAAGGGTCTATGACAACCTTCACGATGACCAATAACTTGGTTGTTGTTGTATTTATATATAAATATTAAAGAAATAGGTTTGCTTGAAAAGTTAAAAAGATTTTTTTAAAAAGCTTATCTTAATTTACATAATTAAATAAGTCTTTGGAAAAGTTTGAACATGACTTGCTTGTTAAATTAGTCAAATTTATAAAAATAAAAAATAAACTAAATTGTAGACCTTAATGTGCCGCTAACTTATGCACATCCTTAATTACAATAGTATCTTATGGTTATTCTTATAGCAGATAGTTGCTCAAATATGAAGAACGAAGATAAGAGAATTTATTAAGGGATATATGATATTTCATATTTGTGGTATGTGATGACACTAGTTTAGAGGAGGGATAAGGTTGAAAATAAATTTTTTATAAAGGGCATTTTGGTAATTTGTTCTATATGTAAAAAAAAAAAGGAACATGTGATTTAAAAAGGAGGAAGAACGAGAAACAAAGACGTTTCTCGTCTTCTGTTTCTCATCTCTTCTTCTCCTTCCTCTACCAAGTTTCTAATTTTCCCTCATTTTAGCATCGAATCCTTGCACCCACTTGCACCAAGAGCTTGAGGTAAGTTTCTACTCTTTTATTCTTATTTGCTTTGTACCAAATCTCATTTTTCTCCCTCAAGCTTTGCTATCTCAAAAATGGTAGGTGAGTGTATTTTGGGACTTTAAAGTAGAAATCTAAGAGTGTGGAAGGTTGATTCTAGTAAGTGGTAACAAGAAAAACTCACCTTGATTTTTTTTTCTCATGAGTTTCTTGAAAACCCTAAACCCTATAATTAGGGATTTTACCTAATCTCTTTACCCCTTTGTTAGTTCAACTCTAAATGAAATTTCTAGAGCCTTATCAATTGCAAATTGTAATTATAGTGTAGTTATTTTATTTATTCATGGTGCTTGCGTTTTAAATTCCTAATTAATAGCTAGTGGGTAACTCTAAGTTTTAAGGAAAAATGCTCTTCTTTGAGGTTGCTTCTTAATGTAAGTCAAAATATTTGTTTATGGCCAGATTTAATGGGCACTACACAGCTTACTCCTACGAGTGTCGTGGGGACCGATTGAGTTGGCTTTTCATATCTGTGAGTGGATTGTTTACACTATGACATAATTTGAAATTTCAATTTGTTGGCACGTATTTATATCTCTTCTTGTTATCAAGTGGCTTCCAGTACTCAAGAGGGGGAGTGAATTGAGTATAAAACTTTTCGTAAAAACTCTTTTTAAAGTAAAATACAAATATTAAAACTTAATAAACAAATGCACAGAAGGAACGAGAAGAAGAAAAGAAATAATAAGAGCAGCGAAAAATAAATGTGAAATAAATTAAAATTACATAAAATAAAGAAATTAAGAAGAGAGAAGCAGACACAATATTTATCCTGGTTCGACCACTAACCTACTTGTGGTCTACGTCCAGTCCTCGAAACAATAGCCAAGATTTTTCACTATGTATACAAGTTTCAATAGGTGCTTGCAACCGTTACACAATAGAGCACTTTTCACACACAGGGAAACTCTACCCTTGTGTTAAAGTCTCAGCCTGCAGGGATACCTCACCCTTATACAAACCTTGAGGGATACCTCACCCTCGATACAGAATAGCAGAAAGTAGATGAAGAAAAACTCTCACTCAGAGCAAATAATACAAATTGAAGTTCTAATGGAGCTCTCACAGAAATATCTCAAAGTTTTTTAAATCGAAAATAGAGCGTAGAAAATAATTTCAAGAGTTAGAGCAAGTAGAAAATAATTCAAAGTGTTAGGCTAGTTTAGACGTGATCCAAGGTTCCTATTTATAGAGAAAATTCAAAGAAATAGCCGTTGGGTATAATTAAAACTCATTTAAACCAAATTAAAAACTTGTTTGTTACCATATCAGTGTTCATGAGCAACGTGTTTATTCGAATAGCTTAAGTTGCTATTCGAATAACACTGTTCCTGAAACCATCGTGAAAAAGCCATATGATATGGGTTATTCAAATAACCACTGTGTTATTTGAATAACACTGTTAAAAACTGTTCAGACAGAAAAGGTTTTATTCGAATAACATTTGAGTTATTCGAATAATTCATTTATAAAGACAGTTCTCAAAAACTCATTTATTTGAATAGCTATCCTGCTATTCGAATAGCATCTTGAAAAACAGAAGCTCATGGAAAGGTTTATTCGAATAGAATAAGCTCTATTCAAATAAAACAATAGAAACCAGTTTTGGAGAAATTGTTTCAAAGACATTAAGTTTCTTTTAAAAACAAATTTTATCTTTTCTTTCAAAAATAGAGAGATATCAAAGTGAGCTCCGTACAAAAAGATCCTAAGTCCTAAAGCTATTCTTATATAAACTTGGACTTGGTCTTTCTATCATCTTCATTTAGTCTTCACGTTTGTTATCGTCAAAACAAGTCTTCAAAGGCATATGTCTAAACACATTCTCGCCCTTTTTGATGATGACAAACTATCAATTAGAAAAGAGTTAGTGCATATAATTGGAATTCACAAAGAGGTATAAAAACTTACTCCCCCTCTTTAATTATAAGAGATAATGTATATCAGATATGTGCGCAGCTCCCCCTTTCATTTTGAATCCAATCTTGTTTTAAGCTTACCTGTCTTTTCTCAATTAAATTCAAAATTTTCTCCCCCTTTTGTCATGAGCAAAAAGGAGGGGTAAGTCCCATAAACAGATATTCAAGTATAAGTGCATAAAAAGAACCAAAAAGGATACTCATATCAATGCAAGAATAGACCATCAAAAAACTTTATTTATTCATTAACCAAAAAGGATGCAATTACAAAAGCTAGAAATAAATAAAACAAAGGCAAAACAGAGATCCTAAGAACTAAAGCTCTTAGAAATAGGTATCCGGAGGCGGTGGTGAAGAAGCTGGTGCAGGAGCAGGTGAAGCAAATCGGAGGGCAGCAACCTCACGTTCAACACATTCTATTCTATTAACAAGAATAGAGAAGGTATGTTCCATATAGGCTCAGTTATCATGCAAGGTGGCCATGATCTGCTCTAAGGTAACTGGAGCAAGAGCAGCAGCAGGTGCATCAGCAGGCGCAGCAGGTGCATCAGCAGGCACAGCAGGGGCGTCAGCAGGGTCCAACTTATCCTCAGCAACCTCATCTGGGTACACCCAGCCTTCATCAGTCTCGATCATCTTCATTTTGCATAGAGTGAAGGAACCGAAGACGTTTTGATGAGTCAAGGCGATGGCTCGCTCAGTCTCCAAGACCTGAGGATACTTGCTGAGCAAGGTAGTGACGAGAATACCATAAGGCAAGTCAGATTTTTCCTTTCCCTTGGCTCTCATCATGTGTTTCATGATAAACGCAGGCCAATTGATCCTATGACCATTCTTCAGAATCCAAAGCATGAAGATGTCATCTTCACTGAGGTAGGCGTAATTTCCACCACGGGGAGCTAGAATATGAGCAAAGGCATAATGCAGAAGCCTATCTTAGCTCTTCAGCATACCACCCTTGAGACCCTTGTCAGGCAAAGCTAGACCAAGTTTCAACAAGTCCTCAATTGCCTGAAACTTGTTGAACTCCTCAAGGAAGGGGTTATCATCATCTTCAACGAGTGCGCCGGTGAACTGCAACCTAAACAGAGTCTGCCAGTCCTGCAGAGTGATCACAATGTTCTGATCGCAAACCTCAGAGAGGAGGTTCTGGCCATCAAAAGCCAGATTGCAGAAAAACATCTTCACCAAAGCAGGGTAGAGCGTAGCCCGGTGGGAACAGAGCTGTAGAACCCCCTGGTTTTGCAATAGGGTCAGAAAGTTGAAACATCTGTGTTGCTAAAAGAAGGAGAGGTCAAGATACTTGGGCTGGACAAGGTTACGCTCCCAGAAGTGCGTAATGAAGCGACCACGGTGCTCTTCGTTGGAGGAGAGCCTTCTCAAGTCAAGTGGATTGTTGCATGGAGCAGTCTTCGTGCGTGGGCGCTTGCTGGAGGAGGAGGCCATGGTGATTGGAGGTGTGGAAAAGAGAAAGATGGCAGCAAGATGGTGGAGGAGAGTAGGAGAGAAAGAGGTGTAGAGGAAGATAACAGAAAATATGAGAACGAAAACGCCTGGGCGCGCAGGGGCTATTTAAAGAGAGGCCCGTGTTTATTCGAATAAACAGAGCTTTGTTCGAATAAACCTTGTGTAAAAACTGAAAAGACAGACGTTGAACGAGGATTTTTGCTAGGGTTTATTCGAATAGAGGGAGTTTCTATTTGAATAGATTAACTGGGAAAGCCAAGCATTTTTGGCAATCTAACAGGATTTATTCGAATAACTTTAGGGGTTATTCGAATAGACAGAAGGCTATCAGTCAAGACTAATAAACTAAGGCTCTAGTTATTCGAATAGCCTGAGTTGTATTCGAATAGACAGAGGGCTAAGACTAAGACTGATAAACTTAAGGGCTCTGGTTATTCGAATAGAAAGAGATTTATTCGAATAGACAGAGAGCACAACAAGCACAGTAAGCACATGATTAACACAGAAGCCAATCTATTCGAATAAACTAAGTGTTATTCGAATAAAGCTGATATCCAACATATTAAATGATAAGCTTTAAAGAACTTTATTCGAATAAAAACTCTGTTTATTCGAATAAAACTAACAAAAAGCACAGAAAAGCATACGTTCAAGAATTCAAGACAAAGCATATATTCATGTGATTTAAAGATTCAAGAGAGATAATATTCACCAATAAAAACATGCAATCATATATTGGATTGATCAATTATGCCCAATTCTCCTCAATATAAAAGAATGATTCTTTTGCTAAGGGTTTAGTGAAGATATCAGCAAGTTGCTTAGATGTTTCAACAAACTCAAGAATACAATCCCCTTTTTGTACATGATATCTGATAAAGTGATGTCTTATCTCTATATGCTTTGTTCTGGAATGCAGAATGAGATTCTTAGAGATATTTATTGCACTAGTGTTATCACATCTTATTAGGATGTGATCAACCTGAAGACCATAGTCTAAAAGTTGTTACTTCATCCATAGGATTTGAGCACAACAACTCCCGGCTGTAACATATTCAGCCTCAGCGGTAGATAAAGCCACACTATTTTGTTTCTTGCCATGCCAAGAAACTAAAGAACTACCAAGAAAGTGGCATGTCCCACTAGTATTCTTTCTATCCAATTTGCACCCAACAAAATCAGAGTCAGAATAGCCTATTAGGCTACATAAGACACCCTTAGGGTACCACAAGCCTATTTGTGAAGTGCCTACTAGGTATTTCATTATACGTTTAACAGCACTTAAATGAGATTCCTTAGAGTTTCTGATATCTAGCACACATGCATACACTAAACATAATATCTGGCCTACTAGCAGTAAGATAAAGAAGAGATCCAATCATACCTCTGTATTTCGTTATTTCTACTGATTTACCTCCTTCATCTTTGTCCAAATAGCAAGAACTACCCATTGGAGTGGCAATGTGTTTAGCATTTTCCATTTCGAATCTCTTGAGCAATTCCTTGCAGTATTTAGTTTGACTTATGAATGTCCCTTTGTTCGTTTGTTTGATTTGAAGTCCGAGGAAGAAGTTCAGCTCTCCCATCATCGACATTTCAAATTCATTCTGCATTGCCTTAGCAAATTCTTTGCAAAGGGATTCATTAGTAGCACCAAAAATAATATCATCCATATATACTTGCACAAGAAGAATGTCATGCTCTTTATTTTTAATGAAAAGGGTAGTATCGACTTTTCCTCTTGAAAAATCATTTTCTAAAAGAAACTTACTCAACCTTTCATATCAAGTTCTAGGAGCTTGCTTTAAGCAATATAAGGCCTTTTTAAGTTTAAAAACATGGTTGGGTAGTTCATGATTTTCAAAACTTGGAGGTTGTTCAATGAATACCTCCTCTTGAATAAAACTATTTAGAAAAGTACTTTTAACATCCATTTGATATAATTTGAAATCCATGATGCAAGTATAAGCAAGTAACATTCTAATAGCTTCTAATCTAGCTACTGGTGCATAGGTTTCTTCATAATCTATTCCTTCTTCTTGATTATAACCTTTAGTGACCAGTCTAGCTTTGTTTCTAGTTATTAACCCATTTTCATCAAGTTTGTTTCTAAAAACCCATTTAGTGCCAATTATAGGGTGATCATTAGGTCTAACAACTAATTCCCAAACTTGATTTCTTTCAAACTGATTTAATTCCTCATGCATAACTAAGATCCAATGTTCATCATCAAAAACTTCAATTAAATCTTTAGGTTCAATTTGAGAAACAAAAGCTAAGTGATTACAAGCATTTCTAAGAGAATTACAAGTACTTACACCTTTAGATACATCACTGATTATTTGATCAAGAGAATGATATTTTGAAGTTCGTTATTCTTTGGGGAGTTCCAAAACTTGTGAATCTTCTTGTCTTTGTTTATCTTCTTGCTCCTTGATTTCTTTTTCCTTACTATCCAAATGTGTTTTTGCCAAGATTTCTACAACATCATCAATAACAAGATCCTTTCTCGATCCACTTGGGTCAGTTTCATCAAATACAACATGTATAGATTCTTCAATAGTCATAGTTCTTTTATTATATATACGAAAAGCTTTACTATGATTTGAATAACCAAGAAATATACCTTTATCAGACTTAGCATCAAACTTGCCTAAGTTATATTTTCTATTATTTAAAACAAAACATTTGCATCCAAAAATATGAAAATGTGAGACATTTGGCTTTCTTCCCTTGTATAACTCATATGAGATTTTCTTTAAAATAGGCCTTATAAGGGCCCTATTCATTACATAACAAGTTGTACTTATAGCATCCGCCCAAAAATACTTAGGAAGAGCAGCGTCATTAAGCATAGTTCTCGCCATTTCTTCTAAAGAATGATTTTTTCTTTCTACAACTTCATTTTGTTGCGGAGTTCTAGGGACAGAGAAATTATGATTAATGCTATGTTCATCACAAAAATTTTCAAAAACATTGTTTTCAAATTCACCACCATGATCACTTCTTATAGAAGAGATTTGAAAATCTTTTTCGTTTTGAATAACTTTGACAAGTCTTTTAAAAGTTAGAAATGCATCATTTTTATTTGCAAGAAATAAAGTCCATGTAAACCTAGAAAAATCATCCACAATTACTAAAGCATTGTAATTCCCACCAAAGTTCATAGTTCTGGAAGGTCCAAATAGATCCATGTGCAAAAGTTGTAAAGGTCTAGTAGTTGAAACTATATTTTTTGCTTTAAAAAAGATCTTTATTTGTTTACTCTTTTGACATGCATCACATAATTTATCTTTTACAAAATTAAGCTTAGGTAGTCCAATTACTAACTCTTTAGAGACCAACTTCTTTAAGTGATCCATGTGAATGTGTGCAATTCTCCTATGCCATAACCATGAATCATCATTCTTACTTAAAATGCATTTCGCATCATTTGAAGATATATCATCAAGACTAATCATATAAATGTTGTTTACCCTATGACCAATGAATTTAACATGCTTATCATTTTTATCTTCAATTATGCAACAATTTGAATCAAATATTACCCTATTTCCTTTATCACATAATTGGCTAATACTAAGCAAGTTATGTTTTAAACCTTCAACAAGCAACACATTTTCAATAGAGGAGTTAGGATTCTTACCGACTTTGCCGATTCCAAGAATTTTTCCTTTGTTATTATCACCATAAGAAACGTGTCCATGATTCTTGGTAATAAGCATGGTGAATTTCGAGTCGTCCCCGGTCATATGCTTGGAGCAACCACTATCGAGATACCAATTTGAACTCCTGGCTTTCAAGCACACCTACAGCACATGTTTAGTTTTTAATTTTTGGTACTCAAACTTTCTTGGGTCCTTGTGTGTCAGTTTTGGGTATAGTACCCTTGGGAACCCAAATCATTTTCGTTCCAATTTTAGTATCAATGTTTTTCCTTGCATTACATGTTGATGCACTATGTCCTTTCTTTCCACAGTAAAAATATTTGATAAAAAGACTACTTGAAACACTAGAATGCACAAAGAAATTTTTAGAGTTTTTGCTGATTTTTTGGGTTATAACCTATCCCGAATTTTTGAAAAATCACTCTTTGTCTTCCTAATAAAATATTTAAATTGTCCCTTCCAAAGGTGAATTTAGAAAGAGTGTTTTTTAAGTCTTCAATTTTTTTTCAAGCATATGACATGAAGAGCAAGATGAAGATGTAGAAGCATGTGAAGAATGATTTGTGCATGCATCAATGATTCCCAAAGTTTCATTTTCGACTTTTAATTCTTCCATTTCTTTATTTAAAACAAGAATTTGATTTTCTAAAGAAGAGATTATTTTCTTGGAAGAAGAAATTAGTTTTGTGAGTTTTAAAGATTCGTCATGCAATTCTTCAAAGACATCGTGTAACTCATCGTAAGGAGGCAATAAAGTAGTATTAGAACTTACCTCATTTTCGCTTTCTTCTTCTTCTCCTTTGGCCATGAGACACAGTTGAGCTTCCTCACTATTTGAGCTGTCAGTTGAATCTATATCGTTTTCATCCCATGCTATATAGGCTTTTCTTCCTTTACTTTCCTTGAAGGGCTTCTTTTCAAATTTCTCCTTCTTCTTTTGGTAAACTGGGCACTCCATTTTCATATGACCAGGTTTGCCACATTCATAGCAAGTTGGAGTCGATGAAACTCCTTCGCCTTTGTAATGAGTCTTCTTCGGAGGGAAGAGAGGTCTTCTTTGCGTTTCCTTTTTCCTAAGAAATTTACCAAATTTTTTAACTAATAGACTAAGATTTTCTTCGCTTACCTCGATGTTCTTTGAGCCTTCTTCATTTTCTTCATCATCATTGTCGAATGTTGAGGAAGTGGCTTTGAGTGCTATCCCCTTTTTCTTTTTATCATTTTCTTCGCTTTGACTTAATCTGCTCAATTCCAGTTCGTGCTCATGAAGTTTTCCAAAGAGGGTAGCTAGAGTCATTGTCGACAGATCCCTTGATTCTGATATGGCTGTTACCTTGGGTTGCCAAATCCTGCTAAGACATCTCAATACTTTGTTAATCAAATCTTTGTTAGAAAATTTTTTACCTAAAGATGCAAGATGATTAGTAATGTGGGTGAACCTCTTTTGTATTTCTTGAATGCTTTCTCTTTGGTTCATTCTAAATAATTCATATTCACGAGTTAGAGAATTGATTCTCGATCTCTTTACTTCACTAGTACCCTCATGGGTAACTTGCAAAGTGTCCCATATTTCTTTAGCAGTTTTGCAATTTGAAATTTTAAAAAAACTCATCGTATCCCAAAGCGGTAGTAATAATATTTTTGGCTTTTAAATTATATTAAACTTTTCTTTTGTCTTCATCAGATCTTTTATTCCTTGGTGTTTCGGTCCTTACACCATCGACCTCATGCGTAGGTATAAAAGCACCGTTTTCGACAGCATCCCACACATCTAGATCAATAGCTTCGATGAAGATTTTCATTCTTTCCTTCCAATATGCATAACCATCTCCATTAAAAAAGGGTGATCGGTTTATGGAAGATCCTTATGAAAAACCATTTGAAGAAGCCATGTTCTCTTAAAGCTGCTAAGCTCTTTATACAAGAGTCTAGCTCTGATACCACTTGTTACTAAGTGGTTTCCAGTTCTCAAGAGGGGGGGTGAATTGAGTATAAAACTTTTCGCAAAAACTCTTTTTAAAGTAAAATACAAATATTAAAACTTAATAAATAAATGCACAGAAGAAACGAGAAGAAGAAAAGAAACAATAAGAGCAGCGGAAAATAAATGTGCAATAAATTAAAATTGCATAAAATAAAGAGATTAAGAAGAGAGAAGCAGGCACAATATTTATCCTAGTTCGACCACTAACCCACTTGTGGTCTACATCCAGTCCTCGAAACAATAGCTGAGATTTTTCACTATGTATACAAACTTCAATAGGTGCTTGCAACCGTTACACAATAGAGCACTTTTCACACATAGGGAAACTCTACTCTTGCGTTAAAGTCTCAACCTGCAGGGATACCTCACCCTTATACAAACCTTGAGGGATACCTCACCCTCGATACAGAATAGCAGAAAGTAGATGAAGAGAAACTCTCACTTAGAGCAAATAATACAAATTGAAGTGCTAATGGAGCTCTCACAGAAATATCTCAAAGTTTTTTAATCAAAAATAGAGCGTAGAAAATAATTTCAAGAGTTAGAGCAAGTAGAAAATAATTCAAAGTGTTAGGCTAGTTTAGACGTGACCCAAGGTTCCTATTTATAGAGAAAATTCGAAGAAATAGCCGTTGGGTATAATTAAAACTCATTTAAACCGAATTAAAAACCTATTTGTTTCCATATCAGTGTTCGTAAGCAACGTGTTTATTCGAATAGCTTAAGCTGTTATTCGAATAATACTGTTCCTGAAACCATCGTGAAAAAGCAATCTGATATGGGTTATTCGAATAACCACTGTGTTATTCGAATAACACTATTAAAAACTGTTCAAATAGAAAATGTTTTATTCGAATAACATTTGAGTTATTCGAATAATTTATTTATAAAGACAGTTCTGAAAAACCCATTTATTCAAATAGCTATCCTACTATTCAAATAGCATCTTGAAAAATAGAAGCTCGTGGAAAGGTTTATTCGAATAGAATAAGCTTTATTCGAATAAAATAATAGAAACCGGTTTTGGAGAAATTGTTTCAAAGACACTAAGTTTCTTTTAAAAACAAAATTTATCTTTTCTTTAAAAAACAGAGAGATATCAAAGTGAGCTCCGTACAAAAAGATCCTAAGTCCTAAAGCTATTCTTATATAAACTTGGACTTGGTCTTTCCATCATCTTCATTTAGTCTTCATGTTTGTTATCATCAAAACAAGTCTTCAAAGGCATATGTCCAAACACACTTCTCATAGTATTTCAAATCAAGTTTCCTTTATCATTTTAAGAGTTAGAAATTTGAAGTTCTTATAATAGCTTTGGTTATAGCCTCAAGCTTTATATTTTGGGAAAACAAAATCTTTAAGCTAACTTATGAATTTATTTTATGATGATTATACTTTTGGAGCTGTATTTTATTGACCTTATGACCTAGTGTCATTCTTGAAAGTTAACATATGATGGTTTTGAATTTTGTTATGAGAATTGAGTTATAAAGGTTGAGTGTTAAAACTCCATTCACCGCTAGCGAAGAGATATAACAGTATATGTTCTGCTTGCCGTGGCGAAAAGATATAGCGGTGTGTGTTCCGCCTGCCATGGCGAAAAGAGATAACAATGTGTGTTCCGCCTGTCGTAGTGAAGAGAAATAACGTCGTGTATTCCTCCTGTCGTGGCGAAGAGATGTAATAGCTAATATGCATAAAATAGATGTAGAGATTTTATTTAGAATATGAGATGAGATTTGCTAAGTAGAGTTGTTCCTTTACGATTATAAATTTACTTCTAGAAAGGAAAGCACGTGACAAGTGATTTTATTTATGAGTTTCATTTATTTGATTATTAGGTTTTGAGTTGTTTTGCAAAGCTTAAATATTCAGGCTATTATTTGTGTCCCTTTCTTGTTCACTATGGTTATTATGTCTTCACTGAATTTATGTGACTCACCCCATTCTTTTTTATTTTCAGATTCGTAGGCTGTTGAGTAGGGGATTCTTGAAATTTTCTATTTTGTTGAGTAGGGGATTCTTGGGATTTTCTATTTTACACAGGAGTGCTTGTTTTTTGTTTTTTTTATAGGCCTTCATTATCATTGTTGGCTAATGTTACACATCGACTCTAATATTTTGCAGCTATAGGAGATAGAATTTATTTCTTTCTTTTGATATATATATATAATCACAAAGTCTTGATATGTCCTTTATGGATAATTGACTTAGTTTGTACTTATGACTGATACTAGATGCTTATGTTTGTGATAGATCTGGATATGTATTGTTAATCATGTCTAAATAAAATGTGTGTTTTGTTCAATTTTAAAATAAAACTCTGTTGGATTTTTTTAGCCTTAATATAAGTTTTAAATTATTATTTTTAATTGATGTGGTATGCTTAGGCTTTCTAGTCTAGTTATGTACTGAACATCACTACTTGTGTGTCGGTTACCAACTAAGAATGGGTCGTGACATGGTAGTTTAGGAGTTCCTTTCTCTCAATGTTTTGTGTACTATTTTGACCTGTTTGCCGTCCACTGCCTTTTCCAGAACAGGAAGGGAACCTTCGAAAGTCATGGAAATTAAAGCAGCCAATTTGCACCAAAGGACCCTCATTCATCATCATCATCAGCTAACATCACCACACCACTATCCACCCCTTCCTAGTTCCTTCCTTCCTTCCTATATATGTATGCAGTGTTTGAAGTTTGAAGTCATCAAAACAAACCCATTTTGCTGTAGCTTGAGCTGCAGTGTAGCAAATGGAAGTAAAAAAAGAAAACAACTTGAGGGGAAAAAAATAAAGGGAAAATATAAAGAAGAAAAAATTAAAAGGATTTGGTTTAAGTTAATAAGTGTTAAGTCATGGTCATGGGTGTTGGTGGTTAGAGATAAAGAAAATGGGGGCAGAGGTAGAAAGCAAGAAAGAAAATAACCCTAATTCATTTCTTGAATGAATAGATGAAAATGGGTATATGGAGCTGGGTGTGTGATTAGACTTGGAGTGGTGCATATATATATGTATATGTAGTTGAGTGCAGAACAAAACTTTGCCAAAAATGGGAGGATATGAGGTTTCAGATCTGACTCATCCGAATTCAGAAAGAGAGATGCATGTATGTTTCTCACGATTTGTGTTGATGAGAACGGCGAAAGACATGAGATCAACACAACAAGTACAAAATTACAATATTCAAAAGAGGGATACACGAGAGAGACTGACAGAAGAGAGTGAGCACACGCTGCTGGCAATTGTATGAGGGCATACATTTGCGGGTGCGTGCTCACTTCTCTTTCTGTCAGCTTCTCATAGCTGTTTTATGTGTTTCCCTCTCCTTTTCCGATCCTATAACTTCTTTCTCTTCATCTATTTCTGACTCTTCCTCTAGCCCAGTGTTCTTTTTCTATTCTTGCTTTCCAATTTTCACCATCTTTTTAGTCCCCGTTATGCTAGCTCACCTCACAAACTTACCTCTTAGTTTTCTCTTTTTACTCTTATATTGGAGTCACTGAAGAGTTATATAAAATAAATAGCTATAGAGCATTATGAATCATGAATGATAATTATAGCCCTTGAAAGGACACATCGAGTAGGATTGACAATCCTTCGTTATGTGTGTAATCTTTATGTTTAAGTGCTTGGCAAATGGATGAATAAGAAACATACAAGTGGTTGTTTCAATTCAACATTCAAGTTGGAGTTTTGGTGGTAAGCGTGCACAGACTACTCTATAGCCCGTTTTCTTTTTGCATCACCATATCCCAGCATTTATTCTTATCTATTTGTTTCTAGTTTCTTCTATATTTTTTCTTTATAGCATAAATTTTTTCTATTAAAATATATTATATTATATAATATATTTATGCGATTGTGATGGAGCTTCAAAGTGGTACGACAGTCTCCTTCCTCGAATAGATAGAACAGAAAATTCAAACGAAAATCTTCAAGGTACGCCTTGTTACTGTTCATTTTCTAACGAAAAACTGTATGTTGGATTCAGTTTCATAAACCCTTGTTTTCTTTTCTTCTTCCCTTTCTCTCCTTATGAGTTATGATCTTATCCACCATGCAAAGTTAAAGAGATATGTTTGGCCTTGGTGCTGTGCTCTTTTCTTTCTTTCTTTCCTTCTTGTTTCTTTCTTTTTTTGGTGGATCTGCACACTCTTTTCTTGTCCTCAATCTAGCTCAGATTTTGGGTGGGGTTTGACCCTATTTTTTTTATTTTTATTTGCTGTTAGCCTATTCTCCTAATAAGCAGTTGCGAAACCAGCAGCAAAGGAAATATTATATGGGTTTTAATTTTATTTTAAGTTGAATTTAAAGGGTCAGAATTAGATGAAACGGACTTAAATCATATCTTCTGAGTGAGATTTTTGTAGGTTTAGAGGCAGAGAATATTCTATTGGGAAGTTGCATCAAGGCATCAAGCAGCTAAATATGCGAAGATTTTGTCCCTTCGCTTCGTGGGCTAATATGTATTCATGTATTACCGTGATTAAAGGAATTCAAGTAGTAACCTTACCTATACAGGTTAGAGATTTTTCCAATCAGCTATCTCTCAGAGACTGTTTAATTTATCCCCTTTTAATTTTTAGTTGAGAAAATATTTTTTTTCTTTGGATTCCATTATTTTTATGAGTAGTATGTAAAATGCAAACCTGTTGTCGGCTTTAGGAGTGTTGGATTATAACATTGGGAGGAGAGAATCAAGTGTTGATAGTTTGTTTTAGAAACGGAAGGATTGATAGTTAATAAAATAGTTGGATTGTTTTATTGATAGTTAGTATAGTTTGAAATAGTTTGGTGGGTTGAAGAGTAAGATAGAATGATATATTCAAGGAAACACCATTACTTCAAAATGTCTGTAGTACCTTTGTCACATGCATACCCAATTTGGATATCCAATCAAATATGCCTCATAATGTTTAGCAGTCAAACAATGAGGCATGGAACTGTGTATCGAAGAACCACTAATCATTCAGGTAACCATTTTTGAATGGTATGGATTTTAGTTTATTCGTTTGATCTATTTCATGAATACTGCCCCCTGCTGATTTTATGAGTCTGTTTGATGGTGTTCAGTAACTACATTGAATAAATTATGTTCAATTAAAGGGTTCAATTTGCCAGAATTCTAGCCTGTGTTTATTTGAACCACATTGTATGATTTAAAGAGAGTTTAAGCTACTAGGATTGGACTAATGGTGAGGGGCTTAAATAGTTTGCATGAAGTCATAAGTTCAAATTTAATTACCACCATTGTACCATACATATACACACTACTACTACTACAAATACTATATTTAAAGATAGATGAGTCATTAAACAGGCTTCATCAGTTGGTTTAAGTTTAATATTGAGTTAGTATGCTTTCTGGATCTCATCTGTTCGACTCTCCCTAGATGCCGTATTCATTTGTTGAAAACTACTATTTTTTTTTAAAATCATAAAATTTAATGTTTAGGTTTTAAAACCTATGGTTGGTTAAGGACACTGAATTAATGAACCATTTCATGAGATAGTTGTCTAGATGCCTTCTGCCATCAGATTGATATTTCTATTACGACATTGATGTCTCAGATTAGTATTGAATTTAAGAAGTTTTCTGATTAAATAATTTTGCTTCTTTTTGAAAATATTAATCTGATAACCCATAGAAAGATCTTAAATTTGTGATATGTTTTACAGAGGTAAGTAAGTCCATTCCTCCTAATAATTAATTATAGTAATATATCAAAGTAACACATCCTAATATAGTGGATTTTGTCTTTCATTTGTGATGTATAAAGAAACCAAACTATCGATATATTAAAAAAATTGAAGTTGAATCATTTGTGAAATAAGTATGTATGAGTAGCTCTCTAAATTAGTCATAGTAATATTTCAGTTTGTTTTGACTATTTTATGACTTATACCAGCTTGTTTGTTTTCTGAAAATTAGAAATTGATCCATTAGCTTTGGGTTAAGTTAGTGGAAGATTTCTTCAGCTTGTTTAGATCTATAACACAAATTGAACATTTTGAGTATTTTTGTACCTAGATATGTGGCATTCTTAATAAAAAAGGGTTGACTTTATTTAGTCACTATTTCCCTTAGGATTCTTGGGCTTAACATCCTGACCTATGACACCTATAATGGGTGTAACTCTTCAATGCTTGATGTGGTTTCAAAGTAATATTGAGAAGCTATTAGGAAATAAAGGGACACTCATGCGATCAGCTATGAATTTTAGCTTAGTAGAAAGTGTTTGATCTTATATGTGATATTAGAGCAAGGTCACTAGTTCTATTACCCAGCTGATGTGGAGAGATTGTTGCCTTTATTTGGTCTTCATCTCATAAATTTTGACTTAGTAGTAAGTATTGGATCTTACATAAAGTTTAGGTTGACTTGTGATAGGATTTACACAACAAATATCTTTAAGTTACCTTTCATTCAGCATATAAAAAATTTTGTTCTCATATATCCGGCGAATGTCGTTCACTATAAATAAGTGCTGATTGCATTGACCAGTAATAAATGGACAATATTGTATAAAGTAATATTTTTCTATGGCATATTAAGTTTTTTGGTAGTTAAGGTTGATTTTCAAGAAAACCTTGTACAATATCTCATGCACACATTATCTTGACTTTTGCTTTCATTTGTTCAATTATATAGCTAAAAGGACTAATCCATATAGTCTATGAAGAGTCTGTATTACAGTTTGAATAGTCTTGTTTAAACTGTATATATTTTTCTAAAACAGTATTGATTTCATTAATAATTTACCTTGAAGCTACAACAAGTACATGTATAAAGGTTTTAATAACCTTAGATATAATTAGCACTGCAAAGCATTTTGTGAGTAGAAATTAATTATTGCAGATGATTGGGATGATGTGAATGCATTAATACTACTCTAAACCTAGGAAATTCTTTCCACTTTGTTTATTTTATAATTTGAATTTATTGGGTTTATGATGATCTCTTGCCTAATGTGTTGCTTTCTGGCATCAGGATTTGGGCAAGCAAAATATCATTATAATATATTGTATTATCTCTTGACCTTTATTTGTTCATGATCACCTGTATAGAGAATAAGAGAAAACCCACTTAATAATGCCCCTTCCTTGTCATTTGCCATAAGAGTAGCAGACATTTGGAAACATCTTGAAATTGCCACCTTTATTGAAGCAGTTTTATTCCCAATAAAGTCAAAGTGACGGTTTCCACTCAAGCTTAGATTGTCATAAGCTGTAGAATAAAAGTTGTAAGAAAGGATAATAAAGACTCCGTAAACTACACATAGGGGCAACCTATGACATGTCTCGAATGGTGGAATAACGATGTAAGCAGAGCGATCCAACACGGATCCTGACCTTACTCGTTTGCCCTAGAGGTATACTATGATGTATTACGAACCTCGGCCCTTTGGAAATAAACATCGTGAGATCCAATGTTAACATTGACTTGGATCCCTATGTCCACCTCGTGTTGTGTGCTCTTATCAAACATAGATACATTGACACTTAGTTGTTTCATCTAAGCACCAAGTTAGAGATAACAGTTCTGGACCACGATCTGAGATCTTGTCCCATGAGTCAACTTCACATGCATCCAGGCGGGGTCTGTCATTGACACCCTAGCGGAAATTCATGGTACACTGTTGAAATTGCATCATAACTGATGTCAGACCATGACATTAGGTAATAGCAACATTACCGTGAGATTTGCGCAGTGGATAAATCCTATGAGTATCCATGATTGCCAATTATGATCTTGCGTAATAATAGTGTCTATAACTACCTTTGACTACTCATGACAGTAATATTAACATTTTAATTTTATAGGAATCCACTGCAACTATTAAGGAAACGTATCTCTCTATCCAACCTCTATAAATACTAGACTCAATCACCTCTAACTGGTATCTATTGCTCTTTAGCTTAAACCTTAATTGAGCATAATCTGACTTAAGCGTTGGAGTGCCATTGTCGGTTCCAACTCCCTCGGTTCCAACACGCTCTGCTGCTGTGCAAGGAGGAAAACACCAAAACGTGTCTATCCAAGTATAGCTCAATATCCACTACTGAACAAGTAAAATCCTATTTTTGTTATTTAAATATGTATGCGCGTTAGTTTCATTTTTGAAAGATTTTTTATCATTAATTTAGCTTCTATCCAAAGTGTTATTATTTTAGTCTTTTAAATATTTTTGACATCAATTTGCTATTTTATTTTAATAATGTTAAGTATCGTTAATTTATTCTCTCAATTATTCAAAATATAATTATATCCATCTATATTTTAAAAATAAGAGCACCTTTTCTTGAAGGTGAGATATTTGCTTAATTATTACACCCTCTTTCTTCTTGAGAATAAATTTTTTTTTACAGTACTCACTTTCTCCTTATACCACTTGTCATTTCTTCTTCATTAAATTTGCTTTTATGTTGATTCTCTCTATTTACTTTCACTATCCCTATTTCTTTTACAAATCAAATCTACTTAATTAATTTTCAAATTTGATTAATCAATTCTCTATTTATCTGATTAATCAGATCTCAAATTTCCATGTGGATAAGATTCATCAAATATTTGTTAGCAAGTGTCACATATTTGGCAACAATTCTATCAAAATTTTAAGCTGCAAAACAATTAATGATCATAATGTTTAGGCATTGAGAATTGTCATTATTTCTTGTTCTCAGTTATTTTTTGGAAAAATGATACCAATTACATGTGTACTATTCTAAAAACTAAGTCTATAGATCTGCACATTAAAATTTTAGATGAAATATAATTAAAAGAAAGTTATATTAAAAGGACTTTGTATTGCACTGCTACTTACTAGTTAGTCCTTAATGTAGGGTTTCGTTAAAAGGTGTAATGTGTGTACATATTCATAGGTGAATATGTTGTGTTGACATGTGTAAGTCAATTATTGTTGAAATTTTTTAGTTTTTTAAATTTACTATCTCTAGTAAAAAAAAGTAAGATTCCGTTATACTTATTTCTCTCTGTTCCAGAATAAAATACTAATTTGATGACACTTTACATAATTAAGGCTTAAATAGATAACAAAATTTATTTTTGAGGGTTAAGGTGATGATACTTACCTCTTTAGAAGATTAAAATAAGGATTTATTCTTTATTTCTTTTTATGTTGAGAAAATCTTGTATATAATTTTATTGAATCCACCAGTGAAGAAATTGTTTTTTAGCTGAAGATTTTCATTTTTCATTACATTATACTTAATAATTATATATAATCCGTCACACTTAATTCATTAAAAAGCTGTACGTTATTAATCTTGGATGCACCAGTGATTTTTTTAATAGGAGAATTTGATGAGGAATGAAGGAGTGAAGATGATATTTTTTTCAACGAAAAAATTATTTTAATTGAGATTTTTTTTTAAAAAGGATAAAAAATAACATGTGACCTTTAATCATTTCTTATTTATTTTTATAAATATTTTATAATTTTTTTATTCATAAATAAAAAATAAATATTTTTAGCTCTTTCATCCAAATATACTTTTAGAATAAGTTAAATTTTATTAAAATTTTCAGGTTTTTTTAATTCTTAGCATTACCAATTTATCATTCACTAAATAGTTTTTGAGATTTTAAAATTTAAAATTTTTATTTTTATTTAATACTAAGTAAAAGGTAGTTAGGTTGAGTGTTGGGTAAGCAAGCTGCACTTTTAGGGAGAGGATCAACGTTTAAACATGAGGAATGTAATTGTTGAAAAAGCTTCCTATTTACATTTAGGGGTGAGAATGGGTTGGGCTAGGCTATGCTTTATCTAAATAGGTCTAGACATGTTTTATAGTATGTCAACTTGAGCCCAGCTTATTACAGTGTTACTTGTCAAAGGATTTTTTTTGAACACGGCCTAGCCTATTTATAAAAATATAAAATTTTGATTTGACTTAAAAATTTATTTAAAAGTTTACATTACTTGAAATCCTTTATATATACCAATAAATTTTAACTTTTTAATTTTTAAATAAATATATCCCTTGATAAAATTGTTATATTTTATATAAAATAAATATATTATACTAATATATAATTAATTACGTAAGTATTATAAATACTTGATTATGTTTATATATAAATATTAAAGAAATAGGCCTGTTTGATAAGCTAAATAGATTTTTTCAATAAATCAAGTCATAGTTTATACAGTTAAATAAATCTTTCAAAAAGTTTAAATATGACATGTTTGTTAAATAAATCAAACTTATAAAACAAAAAGCTAAACTACATACCCTTAATGAACCGCTAACTTGTTCCCATCCTTAATTATAGTAGTGTCTAAATGGTTAGTTTGATAGAAATGCATATAATTGCTCAATGACAAAAAGGAAGATAAGAGAATTTATTAAGGGATATAGGATATTTCATATTTGTGGTTGTTTAGGAGTTCCTTTCTCTCAATGTTGTGTGTACTATTTTGACGGATCAAGATATTCTTAAATTTTTTCTTTCTCAAGTAGTTAATTGTAAGAGAAAGAAAGACACAAAAAAAGTTATTAATGAGACCTAATTAAAACTTGTAAAATTTCTTTTATAACTTTGTATATTTCTCTCTCCAACAATTGACTACTTAGAGGAAAAAAATGAGAAGATCTTGATCCCTTTTTTGACCCGTCTGCCGTCTACTACCTTTTCCAGAACAGGAGGGGAACCTTCCAAAGTCGTGGAAATTATAGAAGCCAATTTGCACCAAAGGACCCTCATTCATCATCATCATCAGTTAACATCACCACACAACTATCCACCCCTTCCTAGTTCCATCCATCCTTCCTTCCTTCCTTCCTGTATATGTATGCAGTATTTGAAGTTTAAAGTCATCAAAACAAACCCATTGTGCTGTAGCTTGAGCTGTAGTGTAGCAAAGGGAAGTCAAAAAAGAAAACAACTTGAGGGGAAAAAAATAAAGGGAAAATTTAAAGAAGAAAAAATTAAAAGGATTTGGTTGAAGGTTAGTAAGTGTTGAGTGATAGTCATGGGTGTTGGTGGTTAGAGATAAAGAAAATGGGGGCAGAGGTAGAAAGTAAGAAAGAAAATAACCCTAATTCATTTCTTGAATGAATAGATGAAAATTGGGATATATGGAGCTGAGTGTGTGATTAGAGTTAGAGTGGTGCATATATACATGTGAGTGCAGAACAAAACTTTGCCAAAAATGGGAGGATATGAGGTTTCAGATCTGAATCATTTGAATTAAGAAAGAGAGATACATGTATGTTTCTCATTATTTGTGTAGATGAGAACGGCGAAAGACATGAGATCAGCTCAACAAGTACAACAATTACAACATTCAAAAGAGGGACACACGAGAGAGACTGACAGAAGAGAGTGAGCACACGCTGCTAGTAATTGTATGAGGGCATACATTTGCGGGTGCGTGCTCACTTCTCTTTCTGTCAGCTTCCATTTCTGTTTTGTGTATTTCGCTCTCCTTTTCTGATCTTTTAACTTCTCTCTCTTCATCTATTTCTGACTCTTCCTTCAGCTCAGTGTTCTCTTTCTATTCTTGCTTTCCTATTTCCCCATCTTTTTAGTCCCCTTTATGCTAGCTCACCTCACAAACTTACCTCTTAGTCTTCTCTTTTTAGTCGTCTCTTGGAGTCACTGAAGAGTTACATAAAGCTAATAGCTATAGAGCATTATGAATCATGAATGATAATTGTAGCTGTTGAAAGGACAAATCGAGTAGGATTGACAATCCTTCGTTATGTGTGTAATCTTTATGTTCAAGTCATTATTTTAAATTGAAGTTGCAATTCAATTCTGATTGTGTTATGTTTATCGCAGTTATGAAAAATTATGAAAAAAATATAGTTGATATAGTTGATATTACGATGGTAATATAATTACAAAAATTATAAGAATTACAATATTATGATCACAATTTGAAGTGCGGGTCACAATTTAAAACTATAGTTAAAGTGCTTGGCAAATGGATGAATAAGAAACATACAAGTGGTTGTTTCAATTCAACATTCAAGTTGGAGTTTTGGTGTTAAGCGTGCACAGACTTCTCTATAGGCCGTTTTCTTTTTGCAGTACTACATGCCAGCATTCATTCTTATCTGTTTGTGTTTCTAGTTTCTTCAATATTTTTTCTTTATAGTATAATATCTTTTCCATTTAAATATATGTCATGTTATATAATTTCTTTGTAGTATAATATTTATTCAAAGTGGTACGACACTCTTCTTCCCCGAATAGATAGAACAGAAAACTCAAATGAAAATCTTCAAGGTACGCCTTGTTACTGTTCATTTTCTAAAGAGAAAACTGTATGCTGGTTTTAGTTTCATAAACCCTTGTTTTCTTTTCTTCTTCCCTTTCTCTCCTTATGAGTTATGATCCTATCCACCATGCAAAGCTAAAGAGGAATGTTTGGCGCTGGTGCTGTGCTCTTTTCTTTCTTTCTTTCTTTTTTTTTTCTTTTTTCTTTTTTTTTGGTGGATCTGCACACTCTTTTCTTGTCCTCAATTTGGCTCAGATTTTGGGTTTAACCCTTTTTTTTTATTTGCTGTTAGCCTGTTCTCCTAATAAGCAGTTGCGAAAGCAGCAGCAAAGGAAAAATTATATGGGTTTAAATTTAATTTTAAGTTGAATTTGAAGGGTCAGAATTAGGTGAAACGAACTTAAATCATATCTTCTGAGTGGGATTTTTGTAGGTTTAGGGGCAGAGAATATCGTATTGGGAAGTTGCATCAAGGCATCAAGCAGCTAAATATGCGAAGATTTTGTTCCTTCCCTTCGTGGGCTGATATGTATTCATGTATTACCATGATTAAAGGAATTCAAGTAGTAACCTTCCCTATACAGGTTAGAGATTTTTCCAATCAGCTCTCTCTCATATACTGTTTAATTTATCCCCTTTAAATTTTTAGTTGAGAAAGTATTTATTTTTCTTTGGATTCCATTATTTTTATGAGTAGTATGTAAAATGCAAACCTCTTGTTGGCTTTAGGAGTGTTGGATAACAACATTGGGAGGAGAGAAACAAGTGTTGATAGTTTGTTTTAGAAATGGAAGGATTGATAGTTAATAAAATAGTTGGATTGTTTTATTGAAAGTTAGTATAGTTTGAAATAGTTTGGTGGGTTGAAGAGTAAGATAGAATGAATTATTCAAGGAAACACCAATACTTCAAAATATCTGTTTTACCTTTATGACATGCATACCCAATTCGGATATCCAATCAAATATGCCTCATAATGTGTAGCAGTCAAACAATGAGGCTTGGAACTGTACCGAAGAACTACTAATCATTCAGGTAACCATTTTTGAATGGTATGAGTTTTAGTTTATTCTTTTGATCTATTTCATGAATGCTAACCCCTGCTGATTTTATGAGTCTGTTTGATGGTGTTTAGAAGCTACATTGAATAAATTAAGTTCAATTAGAGGGTTTAATTTGCCAGAATTCTAGCCCGTGTTTATTTGAACCACATTGCATGATTTAAAGAGAGTTTAAGCGACTAGGATTGGATTAGTGGTGAGGGACTTAAATAGTTTGCATAAAGTCTTAAACTTAATTACCACCAATCTACCAAATATTATATATATATATATATACACACACACACACACACTACTACACTACTACTGCTACTACTAACACTATATTTATAGATAGTTGAGTCATTAAACAGACTTCATCAATTGGTTTGATATTAAGTTAGTATGCTTTAGCTGGATCTCATATGTTCGACTTTCCCTAGATGCCGTATTCATATGTTGAAAACTACTATTTTTTTTGAAAAACATAGAATGTAATGTTGAGGTTTTAAAACCTGTTGATCCAGAAAATGCTTCAGCCTATCAAGCCCCACTCCAGCTCATCAAGCCACCAAGCAAGACCCCATTATCAACTTTCTCAAGCTCTCCATGTGCAACCTCTCAACCACCTCCATTTACAGCTGATTGACAGCAAACACTTGTATTATTTTAAGCTTTTCTGAGTAGTATAAATAGACCCCTTTGATGTGAGCTCAAATGAAAAAAAATTGAAGTAATCAAATACAAGCTTTTTGAGTTTTCTTTCAAATCCTTGGCATTCTGAGCCATTTTTGGTAATCAGAGCAAGGTTCCCAATCTTCTTACGTCCTTTGGTTGAGTAGAAAAGAGAGTAGGTATTTTGTCCCATTGCCGAAAAATTTGGCAGTAAAAGGAAGTCCCATTTCTAGTCGTTTTCTCAATCAACCACCATCGTAGAAGTGTCCGGGAAATCCCAAATAGTTGGGACACAAAATTTCAGCCCCAGATAAGACTGCACGCGCCCTCACGCGCCGATCAACGGAAGGCCACGCGCCTACTGGAATCACACGCGCCTCCACGCGGTGGTCATCGTCTGAAGGTTGAAGACGACCACGTCAGCGCCACGTGTCACCACGTCATCACCACGTGTCAGCACGCTGTCGCACGTCAATCGCCACGTCAGCACAGCCACGTCAGCCTGAGGTCATCAAAAGGTTAATTTATTATTTTACCCCTAAACTTCACCAAAATTACCATTTTACCCTAATTTTATACTCCTAAACTTTACCAAAATTACCATTTTGCCCTTATTTTCACCAAAATTACTATTTCATCCCTGATCTTCTTAAAATTATGATTGTACCCTTGTCCATTAAATTTACCCTTTTACCCTTTACCTTCAATTCATCCAAAATTCCTTAAATAGCCTCACCATGCCTCCAAGACGCCAAAACCAACGAAATATCCAAGAAATTGAGATTGAAGAGTTGCGACAACAGATCCAACGATTACAAGGAATAGTTGACACTCAACAAGGTCAATTAAATCAAAGAACCGTAAATTCAGATCACGATTTTGATAACAGCGAATCTTCCTCTTCGCATTATCAGATGCGAAGACCATGAAATCAAAGTCATTTCAATGATTTCAGAGTAGGCATTCCAGAATTCGAAGGGAAGTTACAACCCGATGAATTCATAGACTGGCTTCAAACTGTAGAACGGGTGTTTGAGCTTAAAGACATCCCAGGCGAGCAAAAGGTCAAAATAGTCGCCATCAAGCTGAAGAAACACGCATCAATCTGGTGGGAAATTTTGAAGAAAAAGCGTGCAAGAGAAGGACGGAGTAAGATTAAGACTTGGGAGAAAATGCGAAGAAAACTCACAAGTAAGTTCTTACCTGGCCATTATTATCAAGATAATTTCATGCAGCTTCATCACCTCTGACAAAGGTCAATGACCGTCGAAGAGTACACTAGAGAATTCGAACAGTTGTTGATGAAGTGCGACATCCATGAAAGAGAAGAGCAAACAATATCTCATTACCTTAGAGGATTAAACACTGATATTGCCCATCCAGTTCAGCTCCAACAATACTGGTCCTTAGACGATGTCATCCGTCTAGCCATTCGAGTGGAGAAACAATTGCCCAAAAGATCTTCTTACCGAACTTTCTCTTCCAATGAAAATTTTTCTTATATCCGTAAAACTCCAACTGACTAACCCAGTACTTCAAACAAACCTCCTTCTAAGACTACCACAGAGAATAAACCAAGAGCCCCCAAATGTTTCAAATGTCAAGGATTTGAACATATAGCCTCAAACTGTCCAACACGAAGGGTCATAGCCATTATCAAAGGAGAAGCTTATGAAGTATCTGAAGAAGAAGAACCAAAAGAAGAAGAGGAGGTAGATCCAATATATGATGAAGAGCTCACCGCTGCTGATCATGGTGAATCACTGGTGATTAGGCGAAGTTTACACACAGCACCAGCAAAAGAAGAACCTTAGCTGAGACACAACATCTTCCACACCTGATGCACCACTCAGGGTAAAGTCTGTAATGTCACTACAAAAAAAAGGGTCAATTACGGCAGTTTTTTTTGGCATATTACGGCAGTTTTGATTGCCATTTTTTTGGTCAGTGGCGGTTTCCAAAACTGACGTAATTACCTTTGCCGTTTGGTATAATACGGCGGTTTCCCATTAACCACCACAATTTACCATGTATAAAATGACAGTTTAATTTTGGCATAAAACGGCGGTTATAACTGCCGTAATTTACATAACACCTACCAAAAAAAGGGTAAATTACGGCAGTCAGAACTGCCATAATTTACCTAACGCCTACCAAAAAAGGGTAAATTATGGCAGTCAGAACTGCCGTAATTTACCTAACACCAACAAAAAAAAATGAAAAGCTCAGATCAAATGGAACAATACACCAGAAGGAATGAATAGAAAGCTGCTATCATATTTGTTTTGGTAGTCATTAAATTTAAAAATTAAAAATAAAATATACACAATCGGGTAAATTATCAGTTAATTATTCCACGAAATTTGATTACCTCTATGCTTTTAATGGATTCATGTGTTGACGCTGATGGAAAAAAGACAAAAAAATAAACACAATTAGGTTTGCAATCTAAAACTAAAACAACTTCATTGGAAAAGCATGTAGATACATTGACTTGTTACCAAGTGGCCTCAATACTCAAGAGGGGGGGTGAATTGAGTAGTTAAAAATAAGTTCACAAATATTTCGCAAATCGTTTGACAATTAATTTTCGTTGAAGCTATTGAATGATGAGAAATAATTAGATAGATGAGATGAACACTTTTACTTATAACCGTAACAGCCAAGAAGACAATATCCAAGCAAACTAATGAAACAGTGTACAAAAATAAACAGAGGAGGGTTTAGAGAAAACAAACACAGTCGTTTATCCTGGTTCGATCACCACTCCACTTGTGATCTACGTCCAGTCCCTAAGAAACACCTTGAGATTTTCCACTATATCTTCAAGCTTCAATGGGTGCTTGAAAAACCACTACAACCTTGAGCACTCAACAATATGGGATACCTCACCCAAAAGCTTGAGCCTCTATTTTCTAAGGGATACCTCACCCTTACAATACTTGAGGGATACCTCACCCTCACTAATCAGAATGTATAAGATTGAAATAGAAGAAGCTCTCTCTAGAGCAAGTGTTTACAAATTGAAGCTCTAATATGCTCTCATGGATTTTTCACGTTTTTAATCAGAAAACAGAGCAAGAAATGAATTTAAGGATTGATTCACGTTTTGAAGTATTGATGATCGTTTTTGATTCAAGGTCAACCTTAAATAAAGACCCAACTTTGGTATTTATAAGTTTCTCAATAAATGGAGCCGTTGGAGGTAGTTGGGCATGCATTTAATGCATTTAATATAGCCGTTGACGCTATTTGTCGAGTTCGTGTAATCGATTACACAGCTCAGTAATCGATTACATTGTTGTTCCAACGTTTTCGAACTTTCGGGCTCTGTGTAATCGATTACATTCTTGGTGTAATCGATTACATGGCTTCGACTTCTTCGTGTAATCGATTACAATATCTATGTAATCGATTACATGACTCGTCGAACGTGTTCTTTGAGTTTCGGGTTTTGTGTAATCGATTACATTGCCCATGTAATCGATTACATGGCTTCGACTTTGTTTGTAATCGATTACAATATCCATGTAATCGATTACATGACTCGTCGAACGTGTTCTTTGCCTTTCGGGCTTTGTGTAATCGATTACATATATTGTGTGTCGATTACATGGCCCTCGATTTCGTGTAATCGATTACATTTATAATGTAATCGATTACATGCCTTGTTCTTTGTGTAATCGATTACAAACATTATGTAATCGATTACATTGGCCTTTGAACACATTTTTCAAGTCCAATAACGCTTGTAAGTCATTTCCAACACCTCAAGATACTTGATTAAACATAAATCCTTTTAAGAGTGTTAGATTTAAAGTTGAAACTCAAGTTTTATTGAAAGCCATGTTTAACTTTGAAATTTCTCATTTATTTTGAAATCATATATTGAAAAACCATTTGAGAAATCTTGAGAGCATTTAACATTAATATCCTAAGTCTTATAACTAAATAAACCTTCTGTCTTCTTTCTTTGATCTTGATTTTTTCTTTTGCGCTTGATCTTCTCTTTTGCTTTTGTTATCATCAAAAACCTTTTGACATGCCTTAGAGACATAAGCATTCACATGACTAAACAGAACTAAATTAAGGATCAATTCTAAATTAGACATAATATCAACTAGAATCATTGTTGACTGAGTATCAAAGTTATTATTTTTTAGATAAAAGAAGAAATATTGAAGAAAACTAAAGCAGTACACAATCAGAGGATATAATAAAGTATCCTCCATTCCTCCTAGACCAATAATTTAAAGAAACAAAAGCCAGAACAATCAAGAAAGGAATATATCTAAGCAAAGCTAGTTCATCCCTCAGCATGATCAACAAGGAATATATCTGAGCAAAGCCAATCATGTTACCATCTAGTCATCAACTAACAAGGAAGACGTCCCTTAACCAAGTAGAAGTCCATTAATAAAGTCTAAGAATCCAAGATGCATTCAGGTACAAAGTCCATCAATATATAAAGTCTAAGAATCCCAAGATGTATTCAAGTACAAAGTCCAGCAATATATAAAGTCTAAGACTCTAAAGATGTATTCAGGTACAAAATTCAGCAAGACATATAGAGTACAAGAATAATTTAATAGTCCAAGTCCAATAATTGCTTATGTAATGGAGTTGTGCACTGATGGCAAAACATATACACAAACTCTCACCTCTGGAGAGAATCCCTCAACGTGTTCCTCCTCATTTTCCAAAACTCCCGGAGACACAAACAAAGGGAAGTAGCAGTTCTTGATTTTCATTTTCTTTATTTCTGGATCAAAAAATGCATGCACATTGTCGTTGACACGAAAAAAGAATTTTAAAGCAATTGAGTTATGTAAAGATTAAAAGAAAGAAATCTGTGTCATGTTTAAGGAAGCTGGGTTTCTCAAAAAACACCACTAACGTGATGGAATGATATTTATGCATTGACACTAGAGCTAATTGAGAGAAGTTTCAGCATAAAACAAGCATACTATTACTCTACATCAATGCATTCACCTATTTATCTAAAACAAACAATATGGTGCATCTAATCTAATTTAAGAAGAATTAGGAAACTTACTTGCAGGATCTCCCATACTGACATTGCCCAAGGCCTCGAATATAGCAGCCAGAAATATCATAGTACTCAATCATTTACGAATTAACAACTACTGTCCAATTAATCGAAAACCAAAGTCAAACAACACATAAACTACTGAAATTGTCACACAGTGAAACAAGACCAGATCTGGATGAGCAATTTTGACCAAACACAGAGTCAAAAGCACAAGTAGAAACTATCTAATAGATGATAATCGGAAACAAATACCTCGGAATACCACTCCCTGAAGTTGTCAGCCTTCCGATTCGTAAGTCCTAAGCCAGTCTCTTTCATGTGACTGACCCTTCATTTTCATTCTAACTGAAGTTAATCACCCCAGTTTCCTAGATATAAGGGCAGAACTCTGCCAACCTTCAATTCTCAGTTTAATAATTGCTCTTTAGTTTCTAAAAAAAAGAAAAGAAATGGAAGAAATCTCGCCCCAAGTTCTTGTCAAGTCCACTAGGTATTCAAACATATCCAGATACATCTAATTTAACAATGATTGTCAAGTCCATTATCTATAATATATTAAATACATGAATCAGATATTAAGTTTAATATCTAAAACTATTAAATTAGATGTATCTGAATTTAATTCTTTTTTTAATATTTAATCGTCAAGTCCCAGTCCCAAATTTAACAATGATGAGTACTGCATTATCTATAACTCATGGTGGTAATCAAAAGATGGCTTTCTTTTTCTATTTCTATGATTTATCAGAATCAGATATTCTATAGATCAAACAAAAATATTTTAGTGGAACGTATATCATCTACATCAAGAAGTTGCTAAGAAAAATGCCTCATTCACAATCCTAGGAATATCATCTACATCAAGAACAAGGTAATTGTGCTTAGTGATGGATCGTGTTACCTCAACAATAGGGGTTTCCTGGAACGCATTGGTGCCAATCATTCATCGTGGGACTTGGCCGGTGATAGCAACAAGGGGGACGCTGTTGAGGAGGGTGTCGACGAGGCCGCTGACGAGGTTGGTGGCAGCAGGGTCGGAGGTGGCGATGCCTATGCCGGGGCGGCCGGAGGAGCGAGCGTAGCCCTCGGCGGCAAAGACGCTGCCTTGCTCGTGGCGAGGGAGGACGTTGTAGATGGCGGCGGAGCGTGTGAGGGCCTGGTGGATCTCCATGGAGGCGCCGCCGGTGTAGGCGAAGACATCGATGACGCCTTAGCGCTCGAGGGAGAGAGCAGATCTGGACAGAGTGAGAGTGAGAGGGAGAGAGCAGATCTGGATGGCTTTGAGTTTCACGGCTGAGTGTGAGGCAGAGGACGAGAGAGAGAGTAAGAGTCAGGGGAGAGCACGAGAGAGAGAGTGAGCGGGTAAGAATAAAAAGGAACTGAAATATTTTAGAAAGTGAGAGGGAGAGAGCCACAGATTGTGAGGGAACGGAGCAAAGAAAATTTTTTGAATTTTTTAAAATAAAAATAACGGCAGTTAAAACTGCCATTTTATACATTTAACTGTCATTTTTTATTCGTAAAATATGACAGGCATAAGACTGACGTATTATGTTGTATATTAAGGCAGTTTTTTAGAATTGCCATATTAAAACTGCCGTAATTTACATGTTTTTTTGTAGTGTGTCATCATAGACAGTGGGAGTTGTGAAAATATAGTTTCAAACTATATGGTGGACAAGCTCAAACTGCCGACCTAAACTCATCCACATCCCTACAAGTTACAATGGCTCAATGAGGGAAGTGAAGTCAAGGTTTCCAAACAATGCCTTGTATCATTTTCAATTGGGCAGAAGTACCAAGATGAAGTTTGGTGTGATGTCATCCCTATGGATGCATGCCACCTCCTCTTAGGAAGACCATGGCAGTATGACAGACGAGCGCAATACGATGGTTATGCCAATACGTATTCATTCACTAAAGATGGAGTAAAAGTTAAACTAGCTCCATTACCTCCAGGTGAACCCAACCATGGTCAATAAAAAACAACTCCATTGGTATCTTTAGTCACCAAGAATCATTTCAAGGTGCCTAAGGATGAGGTAAGTTATCTGGGTTTTGTACTACTGATTGAACAAAACTGTGGGACCAGTCCTCCTCCAGAAATTATTAAGCTACTTTCTGAATTCCCAGATGTTATTCCAAAGGAAATCCCTCCAAGACTACCGCCTATGCGTGACATTCAACACGCAATAGACCTTGTTCCAAGAGCTGTCATTCCCAACAAGCCTGCTTACAGGATGAGTCCACAAGAACACGCAGAGATACAACAGCAGGTTGAAAAATTACTGAAAAAATGACTAATTCAAGAAAGTGTCAGTCCTTGTGCTGTCCCTGTGATATTAGTTCCTAAGAAAGATGGTACATGGAGAATGTGCATGGACAGCCGAGCCGTAAACAAGATCACCATAAAGTATTGGTTTCCGATACCCCGACTCGATGACATGCTAGACCAATTACATGGTGCTACCGTCTTTTCAAAGATTGATCTCCGCAGTGGATACGATCAAATCAGAATCCGTCCAGGAGATGAATGGAAGACTGCTTTTAAAACACGAGACAGCCTGTATGAATGGACAATCATGCCCTTCGGACTTTCCAATGCTCCTAGCACCTTTATGCGCCTCATGAATCAGGTACTCCACCCTTTTAGTGGTAGATTCGTAGTCGTATACTTCGATGATATCCTAATCTACAGCAAGGACAGAAAGGAGCATCTAGAGCACATGCGGAAGGTACTAGAGGTTCTTCGAGAACAGAAGCTCTACGCCAACCTAGAAAAATGCTCTTTCCTAAGCGATGAAGTGATTTTTCTTGGATACATTGTTACTGTTGAAGGTATCAAGGTGGATCCAAGCAAAGTTGAGGCAATCCACAACTAGCCTACTCCCCAATCTATCCATGATGTCCGAAGTTTCCATGGGTTAGCTTCTTTTTATCGCAGGTTCATTAAAAATTTCAGCACCATAGCAGCACCTCTCACTAATTGCATCAAAGGAGACAAATTTCAATGGACAGAGCCCGCTCAAAAAAGCTTTGATGAACTAAAAAGGCACCTGACCAAGACACCTGTATTAGCACTTCCTAACTTTGACCAGGTATTTAAAGTAAATTGTGATGCTTTTAACATTGGTATTGGTGCAATACTCAGTCAAGAAGGCCGTCCAATAGCTTTCTTTAGTGAGAAATTGAATGACGTCAAGCTCAAATACTCCACGTACAACAAAGAATTCTATGCCATCGTGCGAGCACTACAACACTAGAGTCATTATTTGCTTCCCAAAGAATTCATTCTTTATTCTGATCACGAAGCTCTTAAATATTTGAATTCCCAGCAAAAGATCAGCTGTCGACATGCATCATGGGTTGAATTCCTACAAGCTTATCCGTTCTTGATCAAGCACAAGTTTGGAAAGCAGAACGGTGTTGCGGATGCGCTCAGCTGACGTCAAATTTTACTCTCTACGCTACAAATGAAAGTTGTTGGCTTTGAAACCCTCAAAGAACTATACCAAGATGATCCAGATTTCAACACTGGCTGGAAATCTACTGGTGTGGTGTGGAATGTGATTAAAAATAAATATCAAAAACAGTTGCCAAGTTCCACCAAAAATATAAAAACCTTGCAACCAGTTGTAGTGAGCAAGGGTCGATCCACAGAGAACCAATTCAATTAACACCATCAATTTAATTCCTAAATTAAACTCTGATGAAAAATAAATAGTAAAAGTAAAAGGGGGTTTTGTTGATTAAAACTAAAAAGAGAAATTAAACTTAAACCAAAACAGTAAACACAAATTGAATTATCAAGTTAAAGATATTGGTTAAGAGATGGAATCCACCACTAGATTTATATGATTATGCCAACTTACATACCCTTTATACCAACATGATCAATTATGTTCTTATGTGATTGTGAGATAAATCCCATGTCTTCCTTAAGTTTCACTTAATTCAGCAACCGCTCAAATCAAATCCTAACCATTAGTTATTTGTAAAGCAACCGCTCTTACACCTACCTAATGATTGCATTAAGAATTAGAAAACCAATCACACTAAGATCTAATCACACATCGAGATTAAATTACTTAGATCATATGTCTCACTAGTCATACCACCGCAACCGCGCATAGCAATCCTAGTTTTACCACTCTCGAAATTTGGCAAGAATATAAAGACCTTTATATTGATTTATGAACAGAAACATATGAATAAAAACATAATTGTATTGATATAAAGAAGTATGCAAGATTTACATAATCAAAACTAGAGTTTCATCTTCCCTTAACCAATCAAGAAGTTTAGCCACACATGGCAAAGTTAAAATCACAAGAAAAATAGAAGAAAAACATAGTTCAGAATGAAAGTGCAAAAGAAAACTAAAGATCAAACTAGTTTTCAAAAGTTGGGGATGATCGATCTCCGACTGCTCGAACCCGAGACTCCAATCTTTGATCCAATCTCCCTTTCCCTTGGTCTTTGTGTTTCCCTCAGTTCCCTTGACGGCTCTCCCTGTCCAGACTTCTTTAAGGGCTCTAAGCAACCCTATTTATAGGTTTGGATACCTAATTTAACATCAAAATACGAATTTAACTTTCAGTGCGACGACACGGGCCGTGTCATATGACACGGCCTGTGCCCTGTACTTTTCTCGTCGCCCAATTCCATGTATTTCACAAGTCGAGAGAAGGACACGGCCCAGGCCCCGTAATTTGACACGGGCCGTGTCGTTTGACACGCCCACCCCCCTGTCGGGTGACATGGGCCTGTAATTTGACACGGCCAGGCCCGTAATTTGACACCTTCATTTTCAGCCTTGATTCTTTACAAATGCTTTTCTTTCATTGCTTCAAGAGGTGATATTGATCTCCTTAAGCATTCATCTCTCTCCTCAAATGGCCATCAAGCTTGGTTTGATGCTAATGGACTCAAACACTCAAAGATATCCTGAAAAACATAATTCATTTATGAGTATTTATAACCACATTTAAGCATAGTTTCACAATAAACATCCAATTAAGCTCTAAAGCATAAACTTAGCTAAATATCAACAATTAAGCACATATGGAGTCCAATTAAATCAATCATAAGGCAATTAAAATATGGAAATAATCGACAGATCAAATACCCCCACACTTAGCCTTTTGCACTCCTGGGCAAAACATAAGACCAAACCAAGGAACAAGGAAAACAAAACAAATTCAAAAACCTAACAATTTAAAGAACTCAATTTCCAATGATATTCAAGAGTGGTTTGTGAGCAAGAAGAGCAAGAAAAGAATCAAGGGATCAAAACATTCAAGAGATAACAATTCTTCACATTTCCAACCAACAAGCAAGGTATCTTCAATTTGAAAAGCATGAATTAAGAATGATAGATTCTCACAAGATACACTCTCAATCTCTCAAGTGTTTACATGGTAAGTATTTCACTCAATTCAACCCATGAAAAATGCACTACCATAAGCTTGCTTATCTTCTACTTCTCCACTACTCAAACACATGCACACACAAATCAAGAGGACTTTATTTAAGGTTGTAATGAGGCTAAGGGAAGGGAAGGAAATAATATGAGTATGGTAAGATGAGCACCCAAGAGAATGAAAGAATATTGGGGAGGAACTCAATTGACAAACATAAAATTTTTATCCCCTCAAATCTATATAATGCACATTCTCTTTACATATTCCTTTCCTTTTTCTTTCTTTTCTTTTACAACCTTTCTTGAATTTTTTTTTCTTTTTCTTTGCATATTTTTTTCAACACCTTGCATATTACACATCAACTTGCACAACCCCCACACTTATCCTATTAAACACTTGCAAGCAAAAGAGCTCCTCCAAATGAAAATGAACCAATGCTCTCCCATTCCCTAAGGTAAGGTAAAATCATGGTTTTTCACATAAGGCATAAAATGAGATAAGACAAAGAATAGGCAAATAGGCTCAAGGGGTTAATCAAAGGGAAATAATGCAAGGTTGGCTATTTGGCCAAAGTAGTCAATCACAAAAGAATGCCTCAATCATGTTCATGTATGCAAGTGAAAATGTAGCCTAAAAAAGAATTAAAGCAAGTTCTAGAGTGATCAATATGACATGAGTGAAAATCACACAAGAAAGAAGAGAATGGTATAAATGTTAAATCCATCCATTAAAAGGCCCAAAATCTCACCAGGTATGCATCTATCAAACTCAATTCATCAATCAAACATCCAAAACCAAGCATGCCAAATTCAAGATGACAGAAGAAATTTATAAATCATAACCTTGAATTTCAATTGCTTCAAACTCATAGACTTCACAAATCTCAAAACATCATTGGAAATCAAATAAAAACACAATTTTTTTTTCAAAAACAGAAAATAGAAATTAAAATAAAAACAAAAATAAAACAGAAAACAAAATGTCAATTCCTCCCCACACTTAAATTCTACATTGTCCTCAATGTAAACCTCAACAATAAACAATCATTAATAAATTTAGGACAAGTAAAATAAAAGAGAGGAAAGAAACATCCTTATTAATTGAAGTAACAGAGGTAGATGAAGAAATTTCCACCAGATCCCATTGGCGAAAGCATAATAACCAATTTATGCTTGAAATAACATGAAAGCTTCCCTTTGGGGTCCCATTGGCTAAAACGTAATGACCAAGTTATGGTTGAAACAGCATGAGGGCTTCCACCAGGGTCCCATTGGCCTTCCTTAATTGCCTTGACTTCACCACTGAAAAGTAATATGTGCACTTCATCAACTTCATATGCATAGTTTCTATTGGACCATGGCCCAAAAACAAAATCCACTTCAGCAGTGTCCGTCATCTGGTGCTCTTCACCCTTCACTGAAAACTCTTCACTAGCCTGCAATTCTATCTCTCCTTGTATCTTAGACCCTGCAATTGCATCAAAAGCATTATTGATAGATCCTTCAACAACATTAGCTTTTGTATAAATAGAATCATCAGCTCTCAAGAATGCAAAAATTTCAGCACAAATAACACATATCATGTCACCATCACAATCAGTACATGAGTTGCAATGAGTATAATTATTGAAACCAATAAAATCAGGAAATTCATCACACAACTCATCATACTGTCTCTCCACTACCTTAGGAAGGGGTTCAAGAATACTTACCTTGGGGGCCTTAGAGTTTTCCCCCTCCTCACTTACCTCTTCAGGCTCTATTTCTTTCTCTTCAATAGCTTGTGGATGAGAGGTGGGTTCATCTAACGTCTTCCCACTGTGCAATGTGACAGCACTAGGATCTTCCTTCATATCCTCTTCGAATTGTGAGGGAAGTCTCCCAGAAATTAGGCTCGACATCTACTTGAATTCGTGGTTAATTGCCCCAAAGAGTTTTGCAGGTCATCGCTCATGGCCTTTGTCTCTTGCTGAAACTGAATGTTATTAGTGGCCATTTGTCTTATTAGCTCCTCCAGTGAAGGTTCAGGTTGCCTAGGAGGTTGAACTTGTTGCTGCCCATGACTCAAGTTAGGAGGATCCCACCACCCTGGATAATATGTATTGGAGTAGGGGTTGTAGTTGTCGGACCTTTTAGAATATCCCCATACTGCTTCTACCTCCTCATTTGTGTCTACTAGGAAAGTGGGACACAAATCAATGGGATGTCCAGATGATAAGCAAATCTCACAAGCTTCCATGATCAATGGATATCAACACCTACAAACACTCAGAAAGAAAGAATCAAAAATTAAAATAAAAAAAATAAAAACAGAGTAAAAATAGGAAACAAATTAATAGCACAATTGGAAAATTAGTTCACTTTAAGCACACGGCGCCAAAATTTGGTGTGGTGTGGAATGTGATTAAAAATAAATATCAAAAACAGGTTGCCAAGTTCCACCAAAAATATAAAAACCTTGCAACTGGGTTGTAGTGAGCAAGGGTCGATCCATAGAGAACCAATTCAATTAACACCATCAATTTAATTCCTAAATTAAACTCGATGAAAAATAAATAGTAAAAGTAAAAGGGGTTTTGTTGATTAAAACTAAAAGAGAAATTAAACTTAAACCAAAACAGTAAACACAAATTGAATTATCAAGTTAAAGATATTGGTTAAGAGATGGAATCCACCACTAGATTTATATGATTATGCCAACTTACATACCCTTTATACCAACATGATCAATTATGTTCTTATGTGATTGTGAGATAAATCCCATGTCTTCCTTAAGTTTCACTTAATTCAGCAACCGCTCAAATCAAATCCTAACCATTAGTTATTTGTAAAGCAACCGCTCTTACACCTACCTAATGATTGCATTAAGAATTAGAAAACCAATCACACTAAGATCTAATCACACATCGAGATTAAATTACTTAGATCATATGTCTCACTAGTCATACCACCGCAACCGCGCATAGCAATCCTAGTTTTACCACTCTCGAAATTTGGCAAGAATATAAAGACCTTTATATTGATTTATGAACAGAAACATATGAATAAAAACATAATTGTATTGATATAAAGAAGTATGCAAGATTTACATAATCAAAACTAGAGTTTCATCTTCCCTTAACCAATCAAGAAGTTTAGCCACACATGGCAAAGTTAAAATCACAAGAAAAATAGAAGAAAAACATAGTTCAGAATGAAAGTGCAAAAGAAAACTAAAGATCAAACTAGTTTTCAAAAGTTGGGGATGATCGATCTCCGACTGCTCGAACCCGAGACTCCAATCTTCGATCCAATCTCCCTTTCCCTTGGTCTTTGTGTTTCCCTCAGTTCCCTTGACGGCTCTCCCTGTCCAGACTTCTTTAAGGGCTCTAAGCAACCCTATTTATAGGTTTGGATACCTAATTTAACATCAAAATACGAATTTAACTTTCTGGTGCGACGACACGGGCCGTGTCATATGACACGCCTGTGCCCCGTACTGTACTTTTCTGTCGCCCCAATTCCATGTATTTCACAAGTCAGAGAAGGACACGCCAGGCCCTGTAATTTGACACGGGCCGTGTCGTTTGACACGGCCCACCCCCTGTCAGGTGACATGGGCCCTGTAATTTGACACGGCCCAGGCCCTGTAATTTGACACCTTCATTTTCAGCCCAGATTCTTTACAAATGCTTTTCTTTCATTGCTTCAAGAGGTGATATTGATCTCCTTAAGCATTCATCTCTCTCCTCAAATGGCCATCAAGCTTGGTTTGATGCTAATGGACTCAAACACTCAAAGATATCCTGAAAAACATAATTCATTTATGAGTATTTATAACCACATTTAAGCATAGTTTCACAATAAACATCCAATTAAGCTCTAAAGCATAAACTTAGCTAAATATCAACAATTAAGCACATATGGAGTCCAATTAAATCAATCATAAGGTAATTAAAATATGGAAATAATCGACAGATCATCTACTGAGAGTCAACCCTTTCAACGTTACCACCGACAACAAGGGTTCCTATTCAAGGACAACGTCTTATGCATTCCTCGTGCTCTTTAAGAGAGTCCATCATCTGGGAAGCACACGATGGAGGATTAGCAGGACATTTTGGCAGAGATAAGACAGTATCGCTCATCAAGGGGAATTTCTACTGGCCAAAACTTGAAAGGGATGTCATCCGACATATTCAACGCTGCCGAATCTGCCACCTCGCCAAATCCAAAAGTCAAAACACTGGACTATATTTGCCTTTACCAGTACCAGCTGCACCTTGGGAAGATGTCAGTATGGACTTTATTCTAGGACTACCACGAACCCAAAGGCAAAAGGATTCTGTTATGGTAGTTGTGGACAGGTTCTCAAAAATGGCACATTTTGTCCCATGTCAGAAGACTAATGATGCCGTTCACATTGCTGACTTATACTTCAGAGAAATTGTTCGACTCCATGGGATTCCAAAAACCATCACTTCAGACCGAGATGTCAAATTCTTGAGTCACTTTTGGAGAACCCTATGGAAGAAAATGGGTACTAAGTTGCAGTTCAGCAGTGTCAGTCATCCCCAAACAGACGGACAAACAGAGGTGATCAACAGACTTTTAGGCAATCTATTGCGAAGTTTTGTTGGCCAGAATCTTCACCAGTGGGATCTCGTTTTAGCCCAAGTCGAGTTCGCTTATAATAATTCCACTAATCAGGCCACAGGCAGATGTCCGTTCGAGGTAGTATACGGTGCTCGACCTCTCAGTCCTTTAGACATGGCTCCTTGTTCTACCAAGAATCAATTCAGTGCTGATGCTGATCAGAGAGCCAAAGAGATCAAGAAACTCCATGAGCAAGTTCGAACAAAAATTGAGAAACAGAATTCAAAATATAAAGCTCAACGAGATAAGCACCAAAAGTGACAAGTTTTCAATAAAGGAGACTTGGTATGGATTCACCTCTAGAAAGAAAGATTCCCAAAGCAGCCCAATGCCAAGCTATCTCCAAGAGCTGATGGTCCATTTAGAGTCGTTCAGAAGATCAATGATAATGCTTATAAAATCGAGTTACCAGGTTCTTATGGAGTGTCAGCTACCTTTAACGTTGCAGATCTTTCACCTTACTTCGATGAAGAAAGTAATTAGACTCGAGGATGAGTCTTCTCCAACCCGGGGAGAATGATCCAGAAAATGCTTCAGCCTATCAAGCCCCACTCTAGCTCATCAAGCCATCAAGCAAGACCCCATTATCAACTTTCTCAAGCTCTCCATGTGCAACCTCCCAACCACCTCCATTTACAACTCATTGACAGCAAACACTTGTATTATTTTAAGCTTTTCTGAGTAGTATAAATAGACCCTTTTGATGTAAGCTCAAATGGAAAAAAATTGAAGTAATCAAATACAAGCTCTTTGAGTTTTCTTTCAAATCCTTGGCATTCTGAGCCACCTGTGGTTGGTTGAGGACACTGAATTAATGAACCATTTCATCAGATAGTTGTCTAGATGCCTTCTGCCATCAGATTGATATTTCGATTAAGGTATTGATGTCTCATATCAGCATTTAATTTAAGAAGTTAATTGATTAAATAATTTTGCTTCTTTTTGAAATTATTATTATGATCACCCATAGAAAGATCTTAAATTTGTGATATGTTTTACAGAAGTAAGTATGTAAGTCCATTCCTCCTAATAATCAATTACAGTAATATATCAAGTAACACATGCTAATATAGTGGATTTTGTTTTCATTTGTGATGTGTAAAGAAACCAAACTGTTGATGTATTAAAAAATTTGAAGCTGAATCATGTGAGAAACAAGTATGTAGGAGCAGCTCTCTAAATTAGTCATAGTAATATTTGAGTTTGTTTTAACTATTTTATGACTTATACCAGCTTGTTTGTTTTCTGAAAATTTGAAATTGAACCATTAGCTTTGGCTTAAGTTTGTGGAAGATTTCTTTAGCTTGTTTAGACCCTATAGCACAAATTGAACATTTTGAGTATTTTTGTACCTGGATATGTGGCATTCTATAATAAAAAAGGATTGGCTTTATTTAATCACTGTTTCCCTTAGGATTCTTGGGCTTAACATCGTGACCTATGACACCTATAATGGGTGTAACACTTTAATGCTTGATGTGGTTTCAATGTAATTTTGAGAAGCTATTAGGAAATAAAGTGACACTCATGCCATCAGTTATGAATTTTAGCTTAGTGGTAAGTACTTGATCCCATATGTGATATTAGAGCAAGGTCATCACCAGTTCTAATCCCCAGGTGACTTGGAGAGATTGTTGCCTTTATTTGGTCATCTCATAACTTTTGATCTAGTAGTAAGCTTTGGATCCTACATAAAGTTTAGGTTGACTTGTGATAGGATTTGCACAACAAATATCCTTAAGTTACATTTTATTCAGCATATAAAAACTTCTGTTCTCATATTTTCAGTGAATGTCGTTGACTATAAATAAGTGCTGATTGCATTGACTAGTAATAAATGGACAATATTGTGTAAATTAATATTTTTCAATGGCATATTAAGTTTTTTGGTAGTTTAGGTTGATTTTCGAGAAAACCTTGTATAATATCTCATGCACGCATTATCTTGAATTTTGCTTTTATTTGTTCAATTATATCTTTTTTTGGTGAATGCTAAAATGACTAATCCATGAAGTCTATGAAGAGTCTGTAGTACAGTTTAAATAGCCTTGTTTAAATTGTATATATTTTTCTAAAACAATATTGATTTCATTAATAATTTTCCTAGAGGCTATACCAAAGGAGACTCATGCTTATCAATGCATGAACATATTCCAGGGTCTATACCATGCTAGAAATTGAATTATAAACAAATTGAAGCTACGACAAGTACATGTATAAAGGTTTTAATAATCTTAGATATAATTAGCGCTTCAAAGCATTTTGTGAGTAGAAATTAATTATTGTAGATGATTGGGATGATGTGAATGCTTTTACATTTCTCTAAACCTACAAAATTCTGTCTACTTTTTTTATTTTACAATTTGATTTTATTGGGTTTATGATGACATGTTGTGTAATGTGTTGCTTTCTGGCATCAGGGTTTGGGCAATCAAAATATCATTATAATATGCTATATTATCTCTTGAGCTTTTATTTGTTCATGGTTACCTGTATAGAGAATAGGAGAAAACCATCGAATAATGCCCCTTACTTGTGATTGGCCATAAGTGTAGCGGACAGTTGGGAAACATCCTGAAACTGCCACTTTATTGAAGCATTTTATTCCTAATAAAGTCAAAGTGACGGTTCCTAAGCATGCTCAGACTACCACAAGCTGCAGAATAAATGCTGTAAGAAAGTGTTGAGGATCATACGCCTATCTCTACAACTTCCCATAATTAGAATCATTGACCCACGATTGTTGTGATTTACTTGATTCTAGGAGATTAGTTTCCATTCCCTTTGAGATATCATTTATTTGTAAATATATTATGTAATTATAAATGTAACATCTCACCCACATTCAAAGTGTGGTGGTTTCACAACATTCTTATGGTATCATGACCATGTTCGGATTAACCTCCCTTTTTCGATCATGTTTCTTTCTTTCTTTTTCCCACCCATGGCCACTGACACCTCTTCCACTTTTGTCTCTCTCAATACCTTTATTCATATGCTCACAATCAAGCTATCATCCACAAATTATCTTCTCTAGCATAGTCAGATTCTTCCCCTCATTGAGCATCAAGATCTTCTTGGTCATATTGATGGCTCTTTTGTCCCACCTTCAAAATTTGACCCTGCCACCCCTCAGACACCAACTAACAAATACCTGGTGTGGAGGGCTGCTGACCAACGCCTCCTTTGTCTTTTCCATTCCTCTCTCACCGAAGAAGCTCTGGCTAAAATTGTTGGTCTCTTTACTGTGCGAGAGGTTTGGCTTGCCTTAGAGACCACCTTCAATCACTGGTCCAAGGCCCGTGAGATTCATCTTAAAGATGAACTCCAGTTAATGAAAAGAGGTTCTAGACTTGTGATTGAGTTGGCTCGTGCTTTCAAAAGCCTCTGTGATATGCTCCATGCCATTGATCGATTTCTCGAGTTTTTCCTATACCCAGATGGCTCTCACTCCCTTGCCCACATTTGCTGGTCTTGTCTCCAAAGCTGAAAGTTTCAAAATCTTTCAAAGGTCCCTTGAGCCTATGGCACCTCTAGTTGCTAAGTTCACAACCACTCCCTGAGGATCTGAATGCCCAAACCAGTGGAACCATTCCCACTCCAACTCTATTCGAACCTCCAGCAATGGCCGCACTCACTTTTCTCGTGGTCGTTCTTCCTCTAGCCAAGGGCGTCGTCCCTCACACTATCAGATTTTCCGTGTTGAAGGTCACTACACAAATCAGTGCCACCAGCGCTACACCCATGGTGACTCTACTGCCCACCTTGCTGAAGCATTCACTGGGTTTTGTTCTCTTAATGCCCTTATAGGCTCTAAGTGGTTTTTAGACACTAGGGCTTCAACCCACGCATGTCTAATGACCTCTCTGTTTTGGATCAACCCACACCATATGTTGGTAAGGACTCTGTAATTGTGAGAGACAGTGCGTCATTACCTATCACTCATACAAGTTGCCTTTCCTCTGCTCCTAATCTTCATTTATTAGATGTCTTAGTTGTTCCTCATCTCACCAAAAATTTACTTTCCATTAGTAAATTAACATATGATTTTCCATTAGCTATTACTTTTACTAATAATCTTTTTTCTATTCAGAATTGTCACACAGGAAGGGTGGTGGCAATTGGTAAGAAGGATGACAACTTATATATGCTAGAGCGCGATAACTTGACCTTTATTTCTACTTTTATAAATAAAAAATTATATGCTTCTTATGTTTTATGGCATACTCGCCTTGGACATGTAAATCATTCTGTTATTTCTTCTTTAAAGAAAAAAATCCATCTTTCTGTTACCTCTTTACTGCCTTCTCCTCACTTATGCAACACTTGTCAACTTGCGAAAAATCATCACTTGCCATATTCATGAAATGAACGCAGGTCCTCTTCCATTTTAGATCTTGTTCATTGCGATATTTGGGGTCCCCTCCCCCATCAATTGAATTTGGGCTTTACATATTACGTTCTTTTCATTGACGATTATTCTCGCTTTACTTGGCTTTATCCCTTAAAATTCAAATTTGATTTCTTTCATGGTTTCATACAATTTCAAAAATTTATGAAAACTCAATTCTCTGCCCATATTAAGATTTTCCAGAGTGATGGTGGGGGTGAATTCACTAGCTCCTACTTTACAGCACATCTTCGTTCCTTCGACATTCATCATCAGCTTTCTTGTTCCTATACACTTGCCCAGAATGGTCGCGCTGAATGAAAACACCGTCATGTGACTGAAACTAGTCTCGCCCTCCTTTTCAACTTTTATCTCTCTACTCGATTATGGGTTGATGCCTTTAGCATTGCGGCTTACATCATCAACTGTTTGCCTACTCCTCTTCTTAGAGGTAAGTCTTCTTTTGAGCTCATATATAGTTCATCTCCTAATTATGCTAATTTTCATCCCTTTGGTTGTCGTGTTTATCCTTGTTTGTGTGATTATATGCCTAATAAATTTTCTGCTCGCAGTATTCGTTGCATTTTTCTAGGATGCAATCCTTCCTACAAAGGCTTTTGTTGCTTTGATCCCTTTACCTCTAGGCTCTATATCACCCTCCATGCCCAATTTGATGAACTTCATTTTCCTAATATCACTACCTCTCAGGCTCAACCACTTACTTGTCTTCAATATTCCACTTTTTTGGAGCCCAGTCTTCTCCGTACTGATCCCCCTACTATATCTCTTGCACCCTTCCCCAATTACTCAGTCCAGCCCACACCCGTGTGCTATTTGTACTGATTCAGTTTATAAGTCTTTGCAAAATACTGGTTCCTTTGCAGGTCTCTCTTCACCCACTCTAGCCTCTTGTCTGCTCTTTCCTTCTGAGGCACAATCGGCTCCTTCTGTTCCTGCTACATCCAATCTGCTTAGTTCTCATCCCATGCTCACACAGGCTAAGATTGGTATTTTTAAGACTCGCCACCCCACGAATCTTAGTGTCTTAAGCTCCTTTGGCCTTCTTTCGACTCTACTTGCCTCTGCTGAGCCTAAAGGCTTCAAATTTGCTGCTAAGAATCCATCCTAGCTTGTCGCCATAGATGAAGAAGTTCGCGTTCTATAGAATAATTGAACTTGGGTTTTGGTCCATCGCCCTGCGAACACCAACAATGTGGGCTCCAAATGGCTGATTCGGACCAAATATCTTCTTGATGGCTCGATCGAAAGACTCAAGGCTCGTCTTATTGCTAAGGGTTACACCCAAGTCCCTGGTCTTGACTACACTGATACTTTCAGCCCTGTTATCAAGGCTACTACTGTTCGTGTTGTACTTTCTCTTGCTATGACCAACCAGTGACTTAGTCAGCTTGACGCTAAGAATGCTTTTCTTAATGGTACTCTCACTGAAAATGTCTATATGGAGCAACCTCCTGGCTACATTGATCCTCGCTTCCTTAATCATGTATGTCAATTGAAGAAAGCTCTTTATGGCCTCAAGCAGGATCCCCGTGCCCGGTTTCAGCTTTTAGCTTATTTCTTCTTCAACTTGGGTTTATTTGCAGTCGTGCTGACTCATCTCTATTTATTTTTCATAAGCACTCTGCGATTATTTTGTTACTTCTTTATGTTGATGACATCATTATTACTGGGAACAACTGCTCTCTTCTTGACAGCTTTACTCGTAAACTCCATTATGAGTTTGCTACCAATAACTTGGGCACTCTCAACTATTTTCTTGGTCTTGAAGCCTCACCTGTTGCTGATGGTCTTTTTCTCAGCCAGCTCAAATATGAACGTGACATTTTTACTCGGGCCCAATTACTTGACAGCAAGCCGGTTCCTACTCCCATGGTTGTTTCTCAGAATTTGTCAGCTGATGGTCCTTTGTTCTCTGATCCTACTTTATACAGGTCTCTTGTTGGTGCTCTTCAATATCTCACCATCACGTGCCCTAATATCTCTCACGTTGTCAACTCTGTCAGCCAATTTCTACATGCTCCCGCTGACAATCACTTTCAAGCGATTAAGTGTATTCTTCGTTGTGTCAAGGACACTCTTCATTTTGGCCTTTCTTTTCACTGCTCTGCTGCTCCTAGTACTCTCATTGTTTACTCTAATGCTGATTGGGTTAGTTACCCTAACACACAACGTTCAACTTCCAGCTAGTCTATATTCCTTGGTGATAATTTGGTTTCTTCGAGTTCTAAAAAGTAACCCACTGTCTCTCATTCAATTTGTGAATCTGAGTATCGTGCTCTTGCCTACACTGTTGCCGAACTACTTTGGCTCACTCATCTCCTCTGCAATCTTCGGGTTTTCATTCTCAAACCGCCTCTCCTTTTATGTGATAAGAAAAGTACAATTTTTTTGAGCTCCAACCCGATTTCCCATAAGCGTGCCAAGCATGTTGAATTAGAATATGATTTTCTGCGCAAACTTGTTCTTGTTGACAAGATCCACACTCAACATGTGCCTTCTCATTTGCAGATTGTTGACATCTTCAACAAGAGTGTTCCTTGACCACTATTCAAATTTTTCGCTCCAAGCTTCACGTCCATTCAAATCCAACGCTCAACTTGCGGGGGTGGTGGGGGGATCACATTCCTATCTCTATAACTTCCTATACTTAGAATCATTGACCCATGATTGTAGTCATTTACTTAATTCTAGGAGATTATTTCCATTCCCTTTGAGGTATCATTTATTTGTAAATATATTCTGTAGTTTTAAATATAGCATTTCACCCACATTCAAGGTGTGGTGGTTTCACAACATTCTTAGGAAGGACAACAAAGACCCTGTGAACTACACATAGGGGCAACCTATGACATGCTTCAAATGGAGGACTGATGATGTAAGTATAGCGATCCAACTCGGATCCCAACCTTACTCGTTAGCCCTGGAGGCATACTATGATGTATTATGGTCCTCGGCCCTTTGGCAATAAACATCGTGAGATCCAACGTTATCATTGACTTGGATCCCTTTGTCCACCTCATGCCGTGTGCTCCTATCAAACTTAGATACATTAACACTTAGCTGTTTCATCTAAGCACCAAGCTAGGGACAACAGTTCTGGATCACGATCTGAGATCCTGTCCCATGAGTCAACTTGGCATGCATCTAGGCGGGGTCCATCGTTGACACCCCAACGGAAATTCAAGACACACTGTTGAGATCGCATCACAACGAATGTCGAACCACGACATTGGGTAATAGCAACATTACCACGAGATTTGTGCAGTGGATAAATCCTATGAGTATCCATGATTGACAATCATGATCTTGCGTAATAATAGCGTCCATAATTACTTTTGACTACTCATAACTGCAGTATTAAGATTTCAATTTTATAGGAATCGACTGCAATTATTAAGGGAACGTATATCTCTATCCAACCTCTATAAATACCAGGCTCAATCATCTCTAACTGGTATCTATTGCTCTTTAGCTTGAACCTTAATTGTGCATAACCTGACTTGAGCGTTGGAGTGCCTTTTTCGATTCCAACCCCCTTAGTTCCGACACGCTCTACTGCTGTGCAAGGAGGAAAATACCAAAACGTGTCTATCTAGGTATAGCTCAATATCCACTACTGAACAAGTAAAATCCTATTTTTGTTATTGAAATATGCATGCGCATCAATTTCATTTTTGAAAGATTTTTTTTATCATTACTTTAGCTTCTATCCAAAGTGTTATTATTTTAGTCTTTTAAATATTTTTGACATCAATTTGCTATTTTATTTTAATAATGTTAAGTATCGTTAATTTATTCTCTCAATTATTCAAAATATTATTATATCCATCTATATTTTATAAATAAGAGTACCTTTTCTTGAAGGTGAGATATTTGCTTAGTTATTACACTCTCTTTCTTCTTGAGAATAATTTTTTTTGCAGTACTCACTTTCTCCTTATACCACATGTCATTTCTTCTCCATTTGTTTTCCTTTTACGTTGATTCTCTCTATTTACTTTCACTATCCCTATTTCCTTTACAAATCAAATCTACTTATACCACATGTCATTTTTTCTTCATTTGTTTTCCTTTTATGTTGATTCTCTCTATTTACTTTCATTATCCCTATTTCCCTTACAAATCAAATCTACTTAGTTAATTTTCAAATTTGATTAATCAATTCTCTATTTATCTTATTAATCAGATCTCAAATTTTAATGTGGATGAGATTCATCAAATATTGGTTGTAGCAAGTGTCACATATTTGGCAACAATTCTATCAAAATTTTAAGCTGCAAAACAATTAATGATCATAATGTTTAGGCATTGAGAATTGTCATTATTTCTTGTTCTTTGTTATTTTTTGAAAAAATGTTACCAATTACATGTGTACTATGCTAAAAACTAAGTCTAGAGATCTGCACATTAAAATTTTAGATGAAATATAATTAAAAGACATTAAAATTTATATTAAAAAGACTCTATATTGCACTGGCTACTTACTAGTTAGTCCTTAATGTAGGGTTTCGTTAAAAAGTGTAATGTGTGTGCATATTCACAGGTGAATGTGTTGTGTTGACATGTGCGAGTCAATTACTGTTTGAAATTTTTAAGTTTTCTAAATTTACTATCTCTAGTAAAAAAAAAAGTAAGATTCCGTTATACTTATTTCTCTCTGTTCCAGAATAAAATACTAATTTGATAACACTTTACATAATTAAGGCTTAAATTGATAACAAAATTTATTTTTGAGGATTAAGGTGATGATACTTACCTCTTTAGAAGATTAAAATAAGGATTTATTCTTTATTTCTTTTTATGTTGAGAAAATCTTGTATATAATTTTATTGAATCCACCAGTGAAGAAATTGTTTTTTAGCTGAAGATTTTTTTTATTACATTATACTTTATAATTACTATATAATCCTTCACACTTAATTCATTAAAAAGTTGTACGTTATTAATCTTGGATGCACCAGTGATTTTTTTAATAGGAGAATTTGATGAGGAATGAAGGAGTGAAGATGATTTTTTTTTTTATCGAAAAAATTATTTTAGTTGGGAATTTTTTTAAAAAAGGATAAAAAATAACATGTGACCTTTAATCATTTCTTATTTATTTTTATAAATATTTTATAACTTGTTAATTCATAAATAAAAAAAATATTTTTTAGCTCTTTCATCCAAATATACTTTTCGAATAAGTTAAATTTTATTAAAATTTTCAGGTTTTTTTAATTCTTAGCATTACCAATTTACCATTCACTAAATGGTTTTTGAGATTTTAAAATTTAAATTTTTTATTTTTATTTAATACTAAGTTAAAGGTAGTTAGGTTGAGTGTTTGGGTAAGTAAGCTACACTTTTAGGGGGAGGATCAATGTTTAAACATGAGGAATGTAATTGTTGAAAAGGCCTCTTAATACATTTAGGGATGAGAATGGGTTGGGTCAGACTATACTTGATCTAAATAAGTCTAGACATGTTTTATAGTATATCAACCTGAGCCCAACCTATTATTTGTCAAAGGATTTTGTTTGAACTCGGCCTAGCTTATTTATGAAAATATAGAAGTTTGACTTGATTTAAAAATTTATTTAAAGGCTTACATTACTTAAAATCCTTCATTAATGTCAATAAACTTTAACCTTTTAATTTTCAAATAAATATAACCTTTGATAAAATTGTTATATTTTATAAAAAATAAAAATATTATACTAATATATAATTAATTATGTAAGTATTATAAATTCTTAATTATATTTATATAAAAATATTAAAGAAATATGCCTGTTTGAGAAGCTAAATGGATTTTTTCAAAAAATCAAGCCGTATTTTATATAGTTAAATAAATCTTTCAAAAAGTTTAAATATGACTTGTTTGTTAAATAAATCAAACTTATAGCTAAACTACAAACCCTTATTGAACCGCTAACTTATTCTCATCCTTAATTATAGTAGTGTCTGATGGTTAGTTTGATAGAAATGCAGATAGCAGCTCAAAGGCAAAAAGGAAGATAACATACTTGTGGTTGTTTAGGAGTTCCTTTCTCTCAATGTTTTGTGTACTATTTTGACGGATCAGGATTCTCTTAATTTTTTTTTCTTCTTAAGTGGTCGTCAACTATAAGAAAGAGAAAAATACAAAAAAAGTTTTTAGTAAGACCTAGATAGAACGTGTGAAATTTCTTTTATAACCTTATATCTTTCTCTTTCTTACAATTGGCTACTTGTGAAAAAAAAAATTGAGAGGATCTTGATCTCTATTTTGACCCGTCTGCCATCTACTGCCTTTTCCAGAACGGGAGGGAAACCTTCCAAAGTCGTGGAAATTAAAGAAGCCAATTTGCACCAAAGGACCCTCAATCATCATCATCATCAGTTAACATCACCACACCACTGTCTACTCCTTCCTAGTTCCTTCCTTCCTTTATATGTATGCAGTGTTTGAAGTTTAAAGTCATCAAAACAAACCCATTGTGCTGTAGCTTGATCTGTAGTGTAGCAAAGGGAAGTAAAAAAAGAAAACAACTTGAGGGGAAAAAATAAAGGGAAAAAATTAAAAGGATTTGGTTGAAGGTTAATAAGAGTTGAGTCATAGTGGGTGTTGGTGGTTATAGATAAAGGAAATGGGGGCAGAGGCAGAAAGTAAGAAAGAAAATAACCCTAATTCATTTCTTGAATGAATAGATGAAAATTGGGATATATGGAGCTGGGTGTGTGATTAGAGTTAGAGTGGTGCATATATACATGTATTTGTAGTTGAGTGCAGAACAAAACTTTGCCAAAAATAGGAGGATATGAGGTTTCAGATCTGAATCATCCGAATTCAGAAAGAGAGATACATGTATGTTTCTCATTATTTGTGTAGATGAGAACGGCGAAAGACATGAGATCAGCTCAACAAGTACAATTACAACATTCAAAAGAGGGACACACGAGACAGACTGACAGAAGAGAGTGAGCACACGCTGCTAGTAATTGTATGAGGGGCATAATTTGCGGGTGCGTGCTCACTTCTCTTTCTGTCAGCTTCCATTTCCATTTTGTGCATTTCCCTCTCCTTTTCTGATCTTTTAACTTCTCTCTCTTCATCTATTTCTGACTCTTCCTTCAGCTCAGTGTTCTCTTTCTATTATTGCTTTCCTATTTTCACCATCGTTTTAGTCCTCTTTATGCTAGCTCACCTCACAAACTTACCTCTTAGTCTTCTCTTTTTAGTCGTCTCTTGGAGTCACTGAAGAGTTACATAAAGCTAATAGCTATAGAGCATTATGAATCATGAACGATAATTATAGCGGCTGAAAGGACACATCGAGTAGGATTGACAATCCTTCGTTATGTGTGTAATCTTTACGTTTAAGTCATTATTTTAAATTGAAGTTGCAATTCAATTGCGATTGTGTTATGTTTATCGAAATTGTGAAATATTATAAAAAATATAATTAATATAATTATAATTACAATCGTAATATTATTATAAAAATTTTAAAAATTATAATATTACGATCACAATTTTAACTGTGCGTCACGATTTAAAACTGTAGTTAAAGTGACAAATGGATGAATAGGAAACATACAAGTGGTTGTTTCAATTCAACATTCAAGTTGGAGTTTTGGTGTTAAGCGTGCACAGACTACTCTATAGGCCGTTTTCTTTTTGCAGTACCACATGCCAGCATTCATTCTTATCTGTTTGTGTTTCTAGTTTCTTCTATATTTTTTCTTTGTAGCATAATTTCTTTTCCATTTAAATATATGTCATTTCATATAATAATATTTATGCAATTGTGATGGAGCTTCAAAGTGGTAGGACACTCCTTCCTTGAATAGATAGAACAGAAAACTCAAACGGAAATCTTCAAGGTACGCCTTGTTACTGTTCATTTTCTAACGGAAAACTGTATGCTGGAATCAGTTTCATAAACCCTTGTTTTCTTTTGTTCTTCCCTTTCTCTCCTTATGAGTTATGATCTTATCCACCATGCAAAGCTAAAGAGGAATGTTGGGCCCTGGTGCGGTGCTCTTTTCTTTCTTTCTTTTTTTGGTGGATCTGGACACTCTTTTCTTGTCCTCAATCTGGCTCATATTTTGGGTTTAACCCTTTTTTTTTTATTTTTTTTTGCTGTTAGCCTGTTCTTCTAATAAGCAGTTGAGAAACCAGCAGCAAAGGAAAAATTATATGGGTTTTAATTTAATTTTAAGTTGAATTTGAAGGGTCAAAATTAGATGAAACGAACTTAAATGTTATCTTCTGAGTGGGATTTTTGTAGGTTTAGAGAGAGAGAATATCATATTGGGAAGTTGTATCAAGGCATCAAGTAGCTAAATAAGCGAAAATTTTGTTCCTTCCCTTCGTGGGCTGATATGTATTCATGTATTACCATGATTAAAGGAATTCAAGTAATCACCTTCCCTATACAGGTTAGAGATTTTTCCAATCAGCTGTCTTTTAGTTGAGAAAATATTTCTTTTTCTTTGGATTCCATTACCTCTTGTCGGCTTTAGGAGTGTTGGATAACAACATTGGGAGGAGAGAAACAAGTGTTGATAGTTTGTTTTAGAAATGGAAGGATTGATAGTTAATAAAATAGTTGGATTGTTTTATTGAAAGTTACTCTAGTTTGAAATAGTTTGGTGGGTTGAAGAGTAAGATAGAATGATTTATTCAATGAAACACCAATACGTCAAAATGTCCATTGTACCTTTATCACATGCTTACCCAATTCGGATATCCAATTAAATATGCCTCATAATGTGTAGCGGTCAAACAATGAGGCATGGAATTGTGTACTGATGAATTACTAATCATTCAGGTAACCAATTTTGAATGGTATGAGTTTTAGTTTATGCATTTGATCTATTTCATGAATACTACCCCCTGCTGATTTTATGAGTCTGTTTGATGGTGTTTAGAAACTACATTGAATAAATTAAGTTCAATTAGAGGGTTCAATTTGCCAGAATTCTAGCCCGTGTTTATTTAAACCACATTGCATGATTTAAAGAGAGTTTAAGCCACTAGGATTGAATTAGTGGTGAGAGACTTAAATAGTTTGCATAAAGTCATAAGTTTAAACATAAATAGTCATATATATATACACACACACACATACTACTACTACTACTACTATTAATATTATATTTAAAGATAGTTGAGTCATTAAACAGACTTCATCAATTGGTTTAATATTGAGTTAGTATGCTTTAGCTGGATCTCATCTGTTCGACTTTCCCTAGATGCTGTATTCATATGTTGAAAACTACTTTTTTTTTTGGAAAACATAGAATGTAATGTTACGGTTTTAAAACCTATGGTTGGTTAACGACACTGAATTAATGAACAATTTCATGAGATATTTGTCTAGATGCCTTCTGCCATCAGATTGATATTTCTATTAAGCCATTGATGTCTCAGATCAATATTGAATTTAAGAAGTTATCTGGTTAAATAATTTTGCTTCTTTCTGAAAATATTAATCTGATAACCCATAGAAAGATCTTAAATTTGTGATAAGTTTTACAGAAGTAGGTATGTAAGTCCATTCCTCCTAATAATTAATTACAGTAATATATCAAGTAACACATCCTAATATAGTGGATTTTGTTTTTCATTTGTGATGTGTAAAGAAACCAAACTGTTGATGTATTAAAAAATTTGAAGCTGTATCATGTGAGAAACAAGTGTGTATGAGCAGCTCTCTAAATTAGTCATAGTAATATTTGAGTTTGTTTTGACTATTTTATGACTTATACCAGCTTGTTTGTTTTCTGAAAATTAGAAATTGAACCACTAGCTTTGGCTTAAGTTTGTGGAAGATTTCATCAGCTTGTTTAGACCTATAGCACAAATTGAACTATTTGAGTATTTTTGTACCCTTATATGTGGCATTCTTTAATAAAAAAGGGTTGGCTTTGTTTAGTCACTGTTTCCCTTAGGATTCTTGGGCTTAACAACCTAACCTATGGCACCTATAATGGGTGCAACTCTTCAATGCTTGATGTGGTTTCAATGTAATTTTGAGAAGTTATTAGGAAATAAAATGATATTCATGCCATCAGTTGTGAATTTTGGTCTAGTGGTACGTGCTTGATCCTATATGTGATATTAGAGCAAGGTCACCAGTTCTAATCCCCTGGTGACAAGGAGAGATTGTTGCCTTTATTTGGTCACCTCATAACTTTTGACTTAATAGTAAGCATTGGATCTTACACAAAGTTTAGGTTGACTTGTGATAGGATTTACACTACAAATATCCTTAAGTTACCTTTCATTCAACATATAAAAAATTTTGTTCTCATATTTCTGTTGAATGTCATTGACTATAAATAAGTGCTGATTGCATTGACCAGTAATAAATGGACAATATTGTGTAAATTAACATTTTTCTATGCATATTAAGTTTTTTGGTAGTTTAGGTTGATTTTCAAGAAAACCTTACTACAATATCTCTCATGCACGCATTATCTTGACTTTTGCTTTCGTTTGTTCAATTATATGTTTTTTTTTTTGTGAATGCTAAAAGGACTAATCCATGAAGTCTATGAAGAGTCTGTAGTACAGTTTGAATAGTCTTCTTTAAATTGTATATATTTTTCTAAGACAATATTGATTTCATTAATAATTTTCCTAAAGGCTATACCAAAGGAGACTCATGCTTATCAATGCATGAACATATTCAAGGGTCTGTACCATGCTAGAAATTGAATTATAAACAAATTGAAGCTACAATAAGTACATGTATAAAGGTTTTAATAATCTTAGATATAATTAGTGCTTCAAAGCAGTTTGTGAGTAGAAATTAATTATTGCAGATGATTGGGATGATGTGAATGCTTTAATACTGCTCTAAACCTAGGAAATTCTGTCCACTTTGTTTATTTTACAATTTGAATTTATTGGGTTTATGATAAGCTCTTGCCTAATGTGTTGCTTTTTGGCATTAGGGTTTGGGCAATCAAAATATCACAATATACTGTATTATCTCTTGAGCTTTTATTTGTTCATAATTACCTGTATAGAGAATAAGAGAAAACCCATCAAATAATGCCCTTTCCTCGTGATTGGCCATATGTGTAGCGGACAGTTGGGAAACATCCTAAAACTACCACCTTTATTGAAGTGATTTTATTCCCAATGAAGTCAAAGCAACAGTTTCCAAGCAAGCTCAGACTACCACAAGCTGCAGAAAAGGCTGTAAGAAAGTGTTGAGGATCACACGCCTATCTCTACAACTTCCCATACTTAGAATCATTGACCCATGATTGTATTCATTTACTTGATTCTAGGAGATTGGTTTTCATTCCCTTTGAGATATCATTTATTTGTAAATATATTCTACAATTAAAAATATAACATCTCACCAACATTCAAGGTGTGATGGTTTCAAAACAATCTTATGGTATCACGACCATGTTCGGATTAACCTCCCTTTTTCGATCATGTTTCTTTCTTTCTTTTTCCCACCCATGGCCACTGACACCTCTTCCACTTTTATCTCTCTCAATACCTTTATTCATATGCTCACTATCAAGCTATCCTCCACAAATTATCTTCTCTAGCATGGTCAGATTCTTCCCCTTATTGAGCATCAAGATCTTCTTGGTCATATTGATGGCTCTTTTGTCCCACCTTCAAAATTTGACCCTGCCACCCCTCAGACACCAACTAACAAATACCTCGTGTGGAGGGTTTCTGACCAACGCCTCCTTTGTCTTTTCCATTTCTCTCTCACCGAAGAAGCTCTAGCTGAAATTGTTGGTCTCTCTACTGCGCGAGAGGTTTGGCTTGCCTTGGAGACCACCTTCAATCACTGGTCCAAGGCCCGTGAGATTCATCTTAAAGATGAACTCCAGTTAATGAAAAGAGGTTCTAGACTTGTCATTGAGTTGGCTCGTGCTTTCAAAAGCCTCTGTGATTAGCTCTATGCCATTGGTCGTCCCGTTGATGGCACAGATAAGATGCACTGGTTCCTTCGCGACCTCGGTACTGATTTCTCGAGTTTTTCCTCTGCCCAGATGGCTCTCACTCCTTTGCCCACATTTACTGGTCTTGTCTCCAAAGCTGAAAGTTTCAAAATCTTTCAGAGGTCCCTGGAGCCAACGACACCTCCGATTGTTGCGTTCACATCGACTCCCTGAGGATTCGACCGCCCAAACCAGTGGAACCATTCCCACTCCAACTCTAGTCAAACCTCCAGCAATGGCTGCACTCACTTCTCTCGTAGTCGTTCTTCCTCCAGCCAAGGGCATCGTTCCCTTCGCTATTAGATTTGTCGTGTTGAAGGTCACTACACCGATTAGTGTCACCAGCGCTACACCCGTGGTGACTCTACTACTCACCTTGCTAAAGCATTCACTGGGTCTTGTTCTCTTAATGGCCCTATAGGCTCTGAGTGGTTTTTAGACACTGGGGCTTCAACTCACATGTCTAATGACCCCTCTGTTTTGGATCAACCCGCACCATATGTTGGTAAGGACTCTGTAATTGTGGAAAACAGTGCATCATTACCTATCACTCATACAAGTTGCCTTTCCTCTACTCCTAATCTTCATTTATTAGATGTCTTAGTTGTTCCTCATTTTACCAAAAATTTACTTTCCATTAGTAAATTAACATCTGATTTTCCATTAGCTATTACTTTTACTAATTAATATAATCTTTTTTCTATTCAGAATCGTCACACAGGAAGGGTGGTGGCAACTGGTAAGAGGGATGGCGGCTTATATATGTTAAGAGAGTGGCAACTCGACCTTTATTTCTACTTTTAAAAATAAAGAATTACTTGCTTCTTATGATTTATGGCATACTCGCCTTAGATATGTAAATCATTCTGTTATTTCTTCTTTAAATAAAAAAGGCCATCTTTCTGTTACCTCTTTACTACCTTCTCCTCACTTGTGCAACACTTGTCAACTTGCGAAAAATCATCGCTTGCCATATTCACAAAATGAATGCAAGTCCTCCTCTATTTTAGATCTTGTTCATTGCGATATTTGTGGACCCTCCCTCGTCAAATTGAATTTGGACTTTAAATATTATGTTCTTTTCATTGATGATTATTCTTGCTTTAATTGGCTTTATCCCTTAAAATTCAAATATGATTTATTCAATGTTTTCATACAATTTCAAAAATTTATGGAAACTCAATTCTTTGCTCGTGTTACGATTTTTCAGAGTGGTGGTGGGGGTGAATTCACTAGCTCCTGCTTTGCAGCTCATCTTCATTCCTTCGGCATTCATCGTCAGCTTTCTTGTTCCTATACACCTGTCCAGAATGATCGTGCTGAACGAAAACACCGCCATGTGACTGAAACTGGTCTCGCCTTCCTTTTCCACTCTCATCTCTCTACTCGATTTTGGGTTGACGCCTTTAGCATTGCGGCTTACATCATCAACCGTTTGCCTACTCCTCTTCTTGGAGGTAAGTCCCCTTTTGAGCTCATATATGGTTCATCTCCCTGTTATGTTAATTTTCATCCCTTTGGTTGTCGTGTTTATCCTTGTTTGTGTGATTATATGCCTAATAAATTTTATCCTCGCAATATTCCTTGCATTTTTCTAGGATACAATCCATCCTACAAAGGCTTTCGTTGCTTTGATCCCCTTACCTCTAGACTCTATGTCACCCTACATGCTCAATTTGATGAACTTCATTTTCCTAATATCACTACCTCTTAGACTCAGACGCTTACTTCCCTTCAATATTCCACTTTTCTGGAACCTAGTCTTCTCCGTACTGACCCCCTCCTATATCTCATGCACCTCTGTCTTCCTCAATTTCTCAGTCCAGCCCAATCCGTGTGCTATTTATACTGATTCAGTTTAAAAGTCTTTGCATGATACTGGTTCCTTTGCAGGTCCCTCTTCACCCACTCCAATCTCTTGTTCGCTCTTTCCTTCTGAGGCACAACTAGCTCCTCTTGTTCCTGCTACATCCAATCTGCTTGGTTCTCATCCCATGCTCACACAGGCTAAGGTTTGTATTTTTAAGACTCGTCACCCCGCGAATTGTGGTGTCTTGAGCTCCTTTGGCCTTTTTTTCGACTCTACTTGCCTCTGCTGAGCCTAAAGGCTTCAAATCTGCTACTAAGAATCCTGCCTGGTTTATCGGCATGGATGAAGAAGTTCGCGCTCTGCAGAATAATCGAACTTGGGTTTTGGTCCATTGCCTTGCCAACACCAACATTGTGGGCTCCAAATGGGTGTTTTGGACCAAATATCTTCCTGATGGCACCATCGAAAGACTCAAGGCTCGTCTTATTGCCAAGGGTTACACCCAAGTCCCTGGTCTTGACTACACTGATACTTTTAGCCCTGTTATCAAGGTTACTACTATTTGTGTTGTACTTTCTCTTGCTGTAACCCCTTAGTCAGCTTGACGCAAAGAATGCTTTTCTCAATGGTACTTTCACTGAAAATGTATATATGGAGCAACCTCCTGGCTACATTGATCCTCGCTTCCCTAATCATGTATGTCAATTGAAGAAAGATCTCTATGGCCTTAAGCAGGCTCCCGGTGCTTGGTTTCAGCGTTTCAACTCCTTTCTTCTTCAACTTGGATTTATTTGCAGTCGTGCTGACACATCTCTATTTGTTTTTCATAAGCACTCTGCGATTATTTGTTTACTTCTTTGACTTCATTATTACTGGGAACAACTGCTCTCTTCTTGACAGCTTTACTCATAAACTCCATTCTAAGTTTGCTACCAAAGACTTGGGCTCTTTCAACTATTTTCTTGGTCTTGAAGCCTCGCCTGTTGCTGATGGTCTTTTTCTCAGTCAGCTCAAATATGCACGTGACATTCTTACTCGGGCCTAGTTACTTGACAACAAGCCAGCTCCTACTCCCATGGTTGTTTCTTAGAATTTGTCTACTGATGGTCCTTTGTTCTCTGATCCTACTTTATACAGGTGTCTTATTAGTGCTCTTCAATAGCTCACCATCACGTGCCCTGATATCTCTCATGTTGTCAACTCTATCAACCAATTTCTACATGCTCCCACTAACGATCACTTTTAAGCAGTTAAGCGTATTCTTCACTATGTCAAGGGCACTCTTCATTTTGGCCTTACTTTTCACTGCTCTGCTGCTCCTAATACTCTCATTGCCTACTCTGATGCTTATTGGGCTGGTTGCCCTGACACATGACATTCCACTTTCGACTACTCTATATTCCTTGGTGATAATTTGGTTTCTTGGAGTGCTAAAAAGTAACCCACTGTCTCTCATTCAAGCTGTGAATCTGAGCATTGTGCTTTTGCCTACACTATTTCCAAACTACTTTGACTCACTCATCTCCTCTGCAATCTCTGGGTTTCCATTCTTAAACTGCCTCTCCTTTTATGTGAAAACAAAAGTGTAATTTTTTTGAGCTCCAACCTGATTTCCCATAAGCGCGCCAAGCATGTTGAATTAGACTATCATTTTTTGCGCGAACTTATTCTTGCTGACAAGATCCACACTTAGTATGTGCCTTCTCATATTCAAATTGCTGACATCTTCACCAATAGTGTTCCTTGGCCACTATTTGATTTTTTTTCGCTCCAAGCTTCACATCCATTCAAATCCAATGCTTAGCTTGCGCGGGGGAGGGGGGATCACATGCCTATCTTTACAACTTCTCATACTTAGAATCATTGACCCATGATTGTAGTCATTTACTTGATTCTAGGAGATTAGGTTCCATTCCCTTTGAGATATCATTTATTTGTAAATATATTATGTAATTTTAAATACAGCGTCTCACCCACATTCAAGGTGTGGTGGTTTTAGAACATTCTCAGAAAGGACAACAAAGACCCTGTGAACTACACATAAGGTCAACCTATGACATGCTTCGAATGGTAGAATGACGATGTAAGCATAGCAATCCAACTTAGATCCCAACCTTACTTGTTAGCCCTGGAGGCATACTATGATGTATTACGGACCTCGGCCTTTTGGAAATAAACATCTTGAGATCCGGTGTTAAAGCGTTAACATTGACTTGGATCCCTTAGATGCCTTGACACTTAGTTGTTCCATCTAAATGCTAAGTTAGGGGCAACTATATTGGACCATGATCCGGGATCCTGTCCCATAGGTCAACCCAGCATGCATCCAGGCGGGGTCCATTGTTGACACCACGGCGAGAATTCATGGTACACTGTTGATATTGCATCACAACGGATGTTGTATCACGACATTGGGTAATAGTAACATTACCACGAGATTTGCGCAGTGGATAAGTCCTATGTGTATGCATAACTGCCAATCATGATCTTGCGTAATAATAGTGCTTATAATCACCTTTGACTACTCATAACTATAGTATTAACATTTTGATTTTATAGGGGATCTATTGCAACTATTAAGGGAATAATTTCTCTATCAAATCTCTATAAATACCAGGTTAAATCACTTATAACAAGTATTTATTGCCCTTTAGCGTTTATCAAATCTCTATAAATACCAGGTTAAATCACTTATAACAAGTATCTATTACCCTTTAGCCTAAACGCTAATTGTGTATAGCTTGACTTGAGCATTGGAGTGCCTTTGTAAGTACCAACCCCTCGATTCCAACACGCTTCGTTGCTGTGCAAGGAGGAAAATATCAAAACTTACCTATCCAGGTACAACTCAATATCCACTACTGAATAAGCAAAATCCTATTTTTGTTAGTTAAAAAGAGACTTAGAGAATTTAGAAGAGAGGATTTTTGAATTGCTTGAGTGATCAACACTCAGCAAGAAGATATATATATATATATATATATATATATATATATATCAACTTTACATTTTTAAGAATATTATTCCCTATGTACATGAATCATTTTTCCTATGTACATGAATCTAATGAATCATCATTAACTACTTCTATTTCCTATAACGTTATTTCCAACACTCCCCCTCAAGCTGGAGCATATAAGTCAAATGCTCCAAGCTTGCAACAAATATAATGGCTTTGAAGCCCTCTAAGGGGTTTTGTAAAGATATTTGTTAGTTGATCATTTGAACTAACAAATTCAGTTAATAGTTTCCTTAGAAGGGACATTCTCTCGAACAAAGTGACAATCAATTTCGATATGTTTAGTTCTTTCATGAAACACGGGATTAAAGGCTGTGAAAAGTTGTATGATTATCACAACATAGTTTCATTTGTTGAACATCTCCAAACTTCAATTCCTGAAGAAGTTGTTTAATCCAAATAAGCTCACAAGTGGCCATAGCCATAGCTCAGTATTCAGCTTCTACACTAGACCATGCAACAATATTTTACTTTTTTCTTTTCCATGAAACAATATTTTCACCAAGGACACAATATTCTGATGTGGAACGTCTATCAATAGGATAACCTGCCCAATTTGCATCACAGTATCCAATTATTTATGTATTCCCTTTAATCTTCAAAGAGTAATCCTTGTCCAGGAGCCTTCTTGATGTATCTCAGAATTCTTATCACTGTATCCCAATGATTTGTGTGTGAATTTTGTATGAATTGACTCACTACCCTAACTGCAAAAGAGATGTCAGGTCTTATAGTGAGGTAGACAAGTTTTCCAACTAATCTCCGATACCTTTTCAGAATCAGAATAGAGCTCCCCCTGATTTGGTAACAATTTATATTTGGATCCATGGGACTGTCAATAGGTCTACAATCCAACATGCCAGTTTCCTTGAGAATATCCAATGCATACTTCCTTTGTGAGATAGCTATGCCATTCCTTGATTGAGAAACTTCAATACGCAAGAAATATTTTAATTTTCCTAAATCCTTAGTTTGAAAATGATTGAACAGATGTTTCTTCAACTAAGAAATTTTCTCGTGATCATTTCCTGTGATGACTATATCATTTACATACACCACCAAGTAAACACAAGTGTTTGGAGAAGTATGGCAATAGAAGACTAAATGATTTGCTTCACTGCGTTTCAATCCAAATTCTTGAATAACATAACTAAATTTTGCAAACCATGCTCATGGAGACTGTTTGAGTCCATAAAGAGAATTTCGTAGTTTGCAAACTAATCCAGACTCCCCCTGAGCAACAAAGCCTGACGATTGCTCCATATCAATTTTCTCTTCTAGCTCTCCATGAAGAAATGCATTTTTAATGTCCAACTAATATAGTGGCCAATGATGAATGGCTGCCATGGTAAGAAAGAGACAGACTGAAGTGATTTTTGCAACAGGAGAAAAGGTATCCCCATAATCAAGGCCATAAATTTGTGTATAACCTTTTGCCACTAAACGAGCTTTAATATGATCAATCTGGCCATCTGGACCAACTTTGATAGTATACACTCACCTACATCCAATAGTTATTTTTCCTAGAGGAAGGGAAACTAACTCCCGGGTACCATTTTGTTCAAGAGCTTGCATTTCATCAATCATGGCTTGTCGTCTTCTTGGATGATCAAGTGCCTCATGAATATTTTTTTGGAATTGAAGCAGAGGACAAGGATGATACAAAAGAAGAATAGGAAGGAGATAAATGATGATAGCTTAAGAAATTATAAATAGGATGAGGATTCCGGGTGGATCGAGTACCTTTTCTAAGGGCGATTGGCAAGTCAACATTGGGTTCAAAAAGGTCCGTAGTAGAGGTGGCTGGTGTAGTAGGACATTATTCTTCTGGGTCTTCAACTCCCTGTAATGTTGGATCAGGAATATGTGGGTGACACTGATACATGATAAAATGAGGTGAAGATGACTCAGTGGTTGCATGAGGAACTTCTTGTTTATTGAGGGCTTTAGGAAAGACTTATTCCTACGAAGGAGAAAGAGATAGACCAAAATAGGGAACATGTAAAACATCAAGGATAATGTTAGACTCAGAGGAAGAAAAGTATGGAGTTTCTTCAAAGAATGTGACATCTGCAAACATGTAATAACGAGTATTGGGTGGAGAATAACAACGGTATCCTTTTTGCAATCTGGAACACCCAAGAAAAACACATTTAATTTCTCGAGCTGAGAATTTATCTAAATCTGGAGAAAGATCATGAACAAAACAAGTACAACCAAAAACACGAGGAGCAACACGAAACAATGGTTCTTTAGGAAATAAAATGGAATGTGGAACTTTATTACCAAGAGAAGAAGAAGGCATCCGATTTATTAAAAAACATGCAATTAGAATTGCATCACCCCAATAGCAAACAAGCATTTTTGCATGAAGTAACAATGTTTGAGCAGTTTCAACTAAATGTCTATTTTTCCTTTTTGTTATTCCATTTTGTTGGGGTGTCTGAGGACAAGTTGACTGTGTAAAATCCATTTTGAAGTTAGAAAAGAAGAGAAAGCAACAGAAAAATATTCTCTTGTATTGTCACTTCGAACAACTTTAATTTTCTTACCAAATTGGGTTTCAACCTCAGAAAATATTTCAGTACGTTCCTTCATTAATAATACCCAAGTACATCTTGAAAATACGTCAATGAAAGTAACAAAGTATTTAAAACCCAAAGATGGAGTTACACGACTTGGACCCCATATGTCTGAATGAATAACAAAAAAAAGGGAATTTATTCAACTTTCAACCTGACTTAGAAAAGAAGATTGAACATGTTTTCCGACTTGACATGACTCACAATTAAGAGTTTTTATTCTCTCAAGACTTGGAACCAATTTTTGCATTTTTGACAAACTTGGATGACCTAGACATTCATGAAGAAGATTGACAGATGCAATTGCAACATAAGTGTCGGAAAGAACAGATTGGAGGTAGTAAAGACCCCGAGATTCATATCATACGCCAATCATCCGACTTGTACCACATTCCTGTATGACAAATGAATCGGCATCAAATGTTACAGAACAATTAAGAGAGCGAGTAAGTTGGCTAAGAGAGATCAAATTAAAAGGACAGCCAGGTATGAATAAAACAAATTTTAAAGACATAAAAGGAGTAGGTGAAGTATGACCTATTCCTTTGAAAACAACTTTGGAACCATCTGCTAGAGTAATGAAGTGTGAAAATTTAGGTGGAGATATAGTGGAGAATAAATAACTATTACCAACAATGTGATCAAAGGCACCTAAATCAATAATCCATGGACTTTGAGAATTACTAGACTGAGAAATGCAAGCAGTAGAATGAGGGGCACCCGTGGCAGTGGAGGACTGAGATTGGTCGGAAGCCTTCAATTGAAGATATTCTTGATATTCATCCTCTGTGAACTTTCCTTCAGTCTTTAGAGGCATTCACAAATTTTTCTAGAAATCCATGAAGTAAGTAGCATGTATCCTAGGTATGACCCATTCTTTTGCAATATGAACATTGAGGACGACCACCTCTTCCTCCTCCTCCTCCACGGTTAGATACAATTGCAGAAGTTTCAATTGAATCAATGGAATTACCTCTCACTTTTGATGAAGGGACTCAAAGAAGTATAGTAATTAGATTCTCCATTGAAAGGACCTCTTGACCAATTAAAATTTGGTCACGTACATGATCAAAATCTGAATTCATCCCATGAAGGATCAACACCATATATAGATTGTCAAGTTTTGTCTTTATACACTCAAGGGTGTCAGCTTCCAAGAACATTTTTAACTCCTGAACTGCAGATTGAGCTTTTGAAACATAGGAAATCATGTCATAGTTTGATTGTTTGAGAGTGACCAACTTTTGCACTGAATCATATAGCCTCTATATATCATTAGCAAAAACACTTTGAGCCTTCTTCCAGAAAGTATGACAAGTTTTAAAGATTCTGAAATTTTCCAGAATGGTTTGTTCGACGGATTGCCATAATAAGGCACAAAGTTGATAATCAAGTTTCTCCCATTGACTATGATTTTCTTCATAAATATATTGTTAGAGGACTTTTCTAAATGATCATAGATTCCTTGACCAAGAAACCAAAGCTCTACAAATGCTGACCAAGCCAAATAATTTTTTCCGTTTAGCTTTTCTGAAGTTATTGTTGGGGTTCCAGAAATAGAGAAGGAAGGGTTGTATGTAGGTATCTGACTTGGTTGAGATTTTGTGGGTATCTGAGAGGCAGCTCCGGATTCCATCTTGGTTTTGAGAGGTTTTCAGAAATAAAGGTGAATGGGTAACGAAGAGGCATAAGGTAAATGAAGTCTATGATGGCAGGAATGGAAAGAGGAAGAGACGATGGTTCAGATGGCACTGGTGTGACGGTAATTGGACTTCGAGAAGGTGGCGTGTGAACCTCACGCACTGACAGGTAAAGGCGCACGTGGGGGCGCGTGAGAACTCTGCTGGTGATGGATCTTGGTGGGCTGGCCAGTCGGAACCTTCTGAGTCATTTGGTGGTGTGCGTGTAGTGTCTCTGGGGTGGACGGTTGCGACAGTGGCTGAGTGCGCGACTACTGACTGGAGACTATTTGTGACTACTGTTTGTGATAGAAACAAGACATGGGTGATAAACGATTTGTTAAGGAATTTTCTGTCGGACTAAATGACAGAGATTCTAAGACGGTTACCAGAGGCGGGATCGAATCCGCTTTGATACCAAGTTGAAAAGAGACTTTAGAGACTTAGAGAATTTAGAAGGGAAGATTTTTGAATTACTTGAGTGATTAATACTTAGCAAGAATGATATATATATATATATATATGAGGAGGATATATATATAGTAAGTCTTTTTCTCTTACACTTATTTTCAATGTTAAATCTACTTTCATCTAATATGAGATTATTTCATTAAATAATCATTAGATGAAATAAATAACGGTTGAAAATGAGTTTATTTGATATAATTGATCCTCTATATATAGAATATATATTCGTGAAATAAATGCAACTTTATATTTTCAAGAACATTATTCCTATGTACATGAATCATTTTTCCATGAATATAATGAATCATCATTAACTACTTCTATTTCCTACTACGTTATTCAATTATGCATGCGCATCACTTTCATTTTTGAAAGATTTTTTTATCATTAATTTAGCTTCTATCCAAAGTGTTATTATTTTAGTCTTTTAAATATTTTTGACATCAATTTACTATTTTATTTTAATAATGTTAAGTATCGTTAATTTATTCTCTCAATTATTCAAAATATTATTATATTCATCTATATTTTAAATAAGAGTACTTTTTCTTGAATGTGAGATATTTGCTTAATTATTACACTATCTTTCTTCTTGAGAATAATTTTTTTTACCGTACTCACTTTCCCCTTATACCACATGTCATTTCTTCTTCATTAATTTTCCTTTTATATTGATTCTCTTTATTTAATTTCACCATCCCTATTTCTTTTACAAATCAAATCTACTTAATTAATTTTCAAATTTAATTAATTAATTCTTTATTTATCTGATTAATCAAATCTCAAATTTTCATAGATAAGATTCATCAAATATTGATTGTAGCAGGTGTCACATATTTGGCAACAATTCTATCAAATTTTTAAGATGCAAAACAATTAATGATCATAATGTTTAGGCATTGAGAATTGTCATTATTTTTGTTTTTTGTTATTTTTTGAAAAAATGTTGCCAATTACATGTGTACTATGCTAAAAACTAAGTCTCTAGATCTGCACAATAAAATTTTAAATGAAATATAATTAAAAGACATTAAAATTTATATTAAAAAAACTGTGTATTGCACTGGCTACTTACTAGTTAGTCCTTAATGTGGGGTTTTGTTAAAAGGTGTAACGTGTGTGCACATTTACGGGTGAATGTGTTGTGTTAATATGTGAGTCAATTACTGTTTAAAATTTATAAGTTTTCTAAATTTACTATCTCTAGTAAAAAAAGTAAGATTCCCTTATACTTATTTCTTTCCGTTCCTGAGTAAAATACTAAATTGATGACACTTTACATAATTAAGGATTAAATTGATAAGGATTAAATATATTTTTTTGAGGATTAAGGTGATAATACTTACCTCTTTCGAAGATTAAAATAAGGATTTATTCTTTATTTCTTTATATGTTGAGAAAATCTTCTATATAATTTTATTGAATCCACCAGTGAAGAAATTGTTTTTTAGCTAAAGATTTTCTTTTTTTATTACATTATACTTTATAATTATTATATAATCCTTCACATTTAATTCATTAAAAAGTTGTACGTTATTAATCTTGGATGCACCAGTGATTTTTGTAATAGGAGAATTTGATGAGGAACGAAGGAGTGAAGATGAATATTTTTTTAATGAAAGAATTATTTTAAATGAGATTTTTTTAAAAGGATAAAAAATAGTATGTGACCTTTAATCATTTCTTATTTATTTTTATAAACATTTTACAACTTTTTAATTCATAAATAAATAATAAATCATTTTTTTAACTCTTTCATTCAAATATAATTTTAAAATAAGTTAAATTTTATTAAAATTTGCTGGTTTTTTTAATTCTTAGCATTACCAATTTACCATTCACTAAATGGTTTTCGAGATTTTAAAATTTAAAATTTTTATTTTTATTGAATAGTAATTAAAGGATAGTTACGTTGAGTGCATGGGTAAGTAAGCTGCATTATTAGGGAAAAGGATTATTATAATATGTCAACTTGAGCCCAATCGATTATTTGTTATAAGCGATTTTTTTTTGGACTCGGCATAGCTTATTTATGAAAATATAAAAATTTGACATAATTTAAAAATTTATTTAAAGGCTTACATTACTTAAAGACTTTTAAATATGTTAATAAACTTTAAAATTTTAATTTTTAAATAAATATAACTCTTGACAAAATTGTTATATTTTATATAAAATAAATATGTTATACAAATATATAATTAATTATGTAAGTATTATAAATTCTTAATTATATTTATATGTAAATATTAAAGAAAAAAGGCTTTTTGATAAGTTAAATGGACTTTTTCAAAAGCTCTTAAGTTTTTTAAAATGTTTAAATGTAACGTGTTTGTGAAATATGACAGGCTTATACAAGTAAAAATTAAGCTAAACTACAGTAGTGTTTAAATAACGTGTTTGTAAACTACAGTAGGCTTATATAACGTGTTTGTGTTTAAATGGACCGCTAACTTATTCCGATCTTTAATTGCAGTAGTGTCTGATGGTTAGTTTGATAGAAATGCAGATAGCTGCTCAAAGACAAAAAAGGAAGATAAGAGAATTTATTAAGGGATATTTGGATATTTCATATATGTGGCTATTTAGGAGTTCTTTTCTCTCAATGTTTTGTGTACTATTTTGACCTGTCTGCCGTCTATTTCCCCTCCCAAGTCGTGGAAATTAAAGCAGCCAATTTGCACCAAAGGACCCTTATTCATCATCATCATCAGTTAACATCACCACACCACTATCCACCCCTTCCTACTTCCTTCCTTCCTTCCTTCCTTCCTATATATGTATGCAGTGTTTGAGCTGTAGTGTAGCAAAGGGAAGTCAAAAAAGAAAACAACTTGAGGGGAAAAAATAAAGGGAAAAAACAAAGAAGAAAAAATTGAATGAATAGATGAAAATTGGGATATATGGAGCTGGGTGTGTGACTAGAGTTAGAGTGGTGCATATATACATGTATAAGTAGTTGAGTGCAGAACAAAACTTTACCAAAAATGGGAGGGTATGAGGTTTCAGATCTGACTCATCCGAATTCAGAAAGAGAGATGCATGTATGTTTCTCATGATTTGTGTAGATGAGAACGGCGAAAGACAAGAGCTCAGCTCAACAAGTACAACAATTACGATATTCAAAAGAGGGACACACGAGAGAGACTGACAGAAGAGAGTGAGCACACGCTGTAGGTAATTGTATGAGGGCATACATTTGCGGGTGCGTGCTCACTTCTCTTTCTGTCAGCTTCTCATATCTATATTGTGTGTTTTCCTTTCCTTTTCTGATCCTATAACTTCTCTCTCTTCATCTATTTCTGACTCTTCCATCAGCTCAGTGTTCTCTTTCTATTCTTGCTTTCCAATTTTCACCATCTTTTTAGTCCCCTTTATGCTATAGCTCACCCCACATATTTACCTCTTAGTCTTCTCTTTTTAGTCATCTCTTGGAGTCACTGAAGAGTTACCTAAAGCAAATAGCTATAGGACATTATGAATCTTGAATGATAATTATAGCCTTTGAAAGGGCACATCGAATAGGATTGACAATCCTTCATTATGTTTGTAATCTTTATGTTCAAATGCTTGGCAAATGGATGAATAAGAAACATGCGAGTGGTTGTTTCAATTCAACATTCAAGTTGGAGTTTTGGAGTTTTTTCTTTATAGTATAATTTTTTTTCTATTAAAATATATGTTATATTATGTAATATATTTATGCAATTGTCATGGAGCTTCAACGTGGTACGACACTCTCCTTCCTCGAATAGATAGAATAGAAAATTCAAACGAAAATCTTCAAGGTAAGCCTTGTTACTGTTCATTTTATAACGGAAAACTGTATGTTGGATTCAGTTTCATAGACCCTTGTTTTCTTTTCTTCTTCCCTTTCTCTCCTTATGAGTTATGATCTTATCCACCATGCAAAGTTAAAGAGGAATGTTTGGCCCTGGTGCTGTGTTCGTTTCTTTCTTTCTTTCTTTCTTTCTTTTTTCTTTCTTTTTTTGGTGGATCTGCACACTCTCTTCTTGTCCTCAATCTAGCTCAGATTTTGGGTTTGATCCTTTTTTTTTAATTTTTATTTGCTGTTAGCCTGTTCTCCTAATAAGCAGTTGCGAAACCAGCAACAAAGGAAATATTATATGGGTTTTAATTTAATTTTAAGTTGAATTTGAAGGGTCAGAATTAGATGAAACGGACTTAAATCATATCTTCTGAGTGGGATTTTTGTAGGTTTAGAGGCAGAGAATATTCTATTGGGAAGTTGCATCAAGGCATCAAGCAGCTAAATATGCGAAGATTTTGTCCCTTCCCTTCGTGGGCTGATATGTATTCATGTATTACCGTGATTAAAGGAATTCAAGTAGTAACCTTCCCTATACAGGTTAGAGATTTTTCCAATCAGCTGTCTCTCAGAGATTGTTTAATTTATCCCCTTTAAATTTTTAGTTGAGAAAATATTTCTTTTCTTTAGATTCCATTATTTTTATGAGTAGTATGTAAAATGCAAGCCTGTTATCAGCTTTAGGAGTGTTGGATAATAACATTGGGAGGAGAGAATCAAGTGTTGATAGTTTGTTTTAGAAACGGAAGGATTGATAGTTAACAAAATATTTGGATTGTTTTATTGATAGTTAGTATAGTTTGAAATAGTTTGGTGGGTTGAAGAGTAAGATAGCATGGTTTATTCAAGGAAACATCATTACTTCAAAATGTTTGTAGTACGTTTGTCACATGCATACCCAATTTGGATATCCAATCAAATATGCCTCATAATGTGTAGCAGTCAAACAATGAGGCATGGAACTGTGTACCGAAGAACTACTAATCATTCAGGTAACCATTTTTGAATGGTATGAGTTTTAGTTTATTCGTTTGATCTGTTTCATGAATACTGCCCCCTGCTGATTTTTTATGAGTCTGTTTGATGGTGTTTATAAACTACATTGAATAAATTAAGTTCAATTAAAGGGTTCGATTTGCCAGAATTCTAGCCTGTGTTTATTTGAACCGCATTGCATGATTTAAAGAGAGTTTAAGCCACTGGGATGGGACTAATGGTGAGGGACTTAAATAGTTTGCATGAAGTGATAAGTTCAAATTTAATTATCACCATTGTATCATATATATATATATATATATATATATATATAGACACACACACTACTACTACTACAAATACTATATTTAAAGATAGATGAGTCATTAAACAGACTTCATCAATTGGTTTAATATTGAGTTAGTATGCTTTAGTTGGATCTCATCTGTTCGACTTTCCCTAGATGCCTTATTCATTTGTTGAAAACTATTTTTAAAAAAAAAAAACATAAAATGCAATGTTGAGGTCTTAAAACCTATGGCTGGTTAAGGACACTGAATTAATGAACCATTTCATGCGATAGTTGTCTAGATGCCTTCTGCCATCAGATTGATATTTCTATTAAGGCATTGATGTCTCAGATCAGTATTGAATGTAAGAAGTTATCTGATTAAATAATTTTGCTTCTTTTTGAAAATATTAATCTGATAACCCATAGAAAGATCTTAAATTTGTGATATATTTTACAGAAGTATATACGTCCATTCCTCCTAATAATTAATTACAGTAATATATCAAGTAACACATCGTAATATAGTGGATTTTGTTTTTCATTTGTGATGTGTAAAGAAACCAAACTATTGATATATTAAAAAATTTGAAGTTGAATCATGTGAGAAACAAGTATGTATGAGTTGCTCTCAAAAATAGTCATAGTAATATTTCAGTTTGTTTTGACTATTTTATGACTTATACCAGCTTGTTTGTTTTCTGAAAATTAGAAATTGATCCATTAGCTTTGGTTTGAGTTTGTGGAAGATTTCTTCAGCTTGTTTAGATCTATAGCACAAATTGAACATTTTGAGTATTTTTGTACCTGGATATGTGGCATTCTTAATAAAAAAAGGGTTGACTTTATTTAGTCACTATTTCCCTTAGGATTCCTGGGCTTAACATCTTGACCTATGATACCTATAATGTGTGCAACTCTTCAATGCTTGATGTGGTTTCAAAGTAATTTTGAGAAGCTATTAGGAAATAAAGGGACACTCATGCCATCAACTATGAATTTTAGCCTAATGGAAAGTGTTTGATCCTATATGTGATATTAGAGCAAGGTCACTAGTTCTATTCCCCAGTTGTTGTGGAGAGATTGTTGCCTTTATTTGGTCATCATCTTATAAATTTTGACTTAGTAGTAAGTCTTGGATTCTACATAAAGTTTTGGTTGACTTGTGATAGGATTTACACAAATATCTTTAAGTTACCTTTCATTCAGCATATAAAAAATTTTGTTCTCATATTTCCGGTGAATGTCGTTGACTATAAATAAGTGCTGATTACATTGACCAGTAATAAATGGACAATATTGTGTAAAGTAATATTTTTCTATGGCATATTAAGTTTTTTGGTAGTTTAGGTTGATTTTCAAGAAAACCTTGTACAATATCTCATGCATGCATTATCTTGACTTTTGCTTTCATTTGTTCAATTATATCTTTTTTTTTGTGAATGCTAAAAGGACTAATCCATGAAGTCTATGAAGAGTCTGTATTACAGTTTGAATAGTCTTGTTTAAATTGTATATATTTTTCTAAAACAGTATTGATTTCATTAATAATTTACCTTGTGGCTATATCAAAGGGGACTCATGCCTATCAATGCATGAACATATTCCAGGGTCTATACCATGCTAGAAATTGAATTATAAACAAATTGAAGCTACAACAAGTGCATGTATAATGGTTTTAATAACCTTAGATATAGTTAGCGCTTCAAAGCATTTTGTGAGTAGAAATTAATTATTGCAGATGATTGGGATGATGTGAATGCATTAATGTACTACTCTAAACCTAGGAAATTTTGTCCACTTTGTTTATTTTATAATTTGAATTTATTGGGTTTATGATGACCTCTTGCCTAACGTGTTGCTTTCTGGCATCAGGGTTTGGGCAAGCAAAATATCACTATAATATACTTTATTATCTCGTTACCTTTTATTCATGATTACCTACCTATATAGAGAATAAGAGAAAATCCACTGAATAATGCCCCTTCCTTGTGATTTGCAATAAAAGTAGCGGACAGTTGGGAAACATCCTGAAACTACCACCTTTATTGAAGTGGTTTTATTCCTAATAAAATTAAAGCGACAGTTCCCAAGTAAGCTTAGATTGTCACAAGTTGTAGAATTATGGTTGTAAAAAAGGATAATAAAGACCCTATGAACTGCACATAGGGGCAATCTATGACATGTCTCGAATAGTGAAATGAAGATGTAAGTAGAGCAATCCAACTCGGATTCCGACCTTACTCGTTTGCCTTGGAGGCATACTACGATGTATTACAGACCTCAGCCCTTTAGAAATAAACATCATGAGATTCAACTTTAACATTGACTTGGATCTCTTTGTCCACCTCGTGCCGTGTGCTCCTATCAATCTTAGATATCTTGACATTTAGTTGTTTCATCTAAGCACCAAGTTTGGGACAATTATTCTAGACCACGATCTGAGATCCTGTCCCATGAGTCAACTTGGCATACATCTAGGCGGGGTCCGTCGTTGACACCCCAGCTGAAATTCATGGCACACTTTTAAGATCGCATCACAACGGATGTCGAACCACGACATTGGGTAATGACAACATTACCACGAAATTTGTGAAGTGGATAAATCCTATGAGTATCCATGATTGTCAATCATGATATTGCGTAGTTATAGCATCCATAACTGCCTTTGACTGCTCATAACTGCAGTATTAACATTTCAATTTTATAGGGATCCACTGCAACTATTAAGGGAACGTATCTCTCAATCAAACATCTATAAATACCAGGCTCAATCACCTCTAACTAGTATCTATTGCTCTTTAGCTTAAACCTTAATTGTGTACAACCTGACTTGAGTGTTGGAGTGCTTTTGTCAGTTCCAACCCCCTCGGTTCGAACTCGCTCTGCTGCTGTGCAAGGAGTAAAGCACCAAAACGTGTCTATTCAGGTATAGCTCAATATCCACTACTGAACTAGTAAAATCCTATTTTTGTTCTTCAAATATGCATGTGGGTCAGTTTCGTTTTTGAAAGATTTTTTATCATTAGTTTAGCTTATTTTAGTCTTTTAAATATTTTTGACATCAATTTGCTATTTTAATTTAATAATGTTAAGTATCGTTAATTTATTCTCTCAATTATTCAAAATATTATTATATCCATCTATATTTTATAAATAAGAGTACCTTTTCTTGAAGGTGAGATATTTGCTTAATTATTACACTCTCTTTCTTCTTGAGAATAATTTTTTTTTACAGTACTCACTTTCTCTTTATACCACATGTCATTTCTTCTTCGTTAATTTTCCTTTTATGCTGATTCTCTCTATTTACTTTCGCTATCCCTATTTCTTTTACAAATCAAATCTACTTAATTAATTTTCAAATTTAATTAATCAATTCTCTATTTATTTGATTAATAAGATCTCAAATTTCCATGTGGATAAGGTTCATTAAATATTGGTTGTCGCAAGTGTCACATATTTGGCAACAATTCTATCAAAATTTTAAGCTGCAAAACAATTAATGATCATAATGTTTAGGCATTGAGAATTGTCATTATTTCTTGTTCTTTGTTATTTTTTGAAAAAATGTTACCAATTACATGTGTACTATGCTAAAAACTAAGTCTATAGATCTGCACATTAAAATTTTAAATGAAATATAATTAAAAGATATTAAAATTTATATTAAAAAGACTGTGTATTGCACTGGCTACTTACTAGTTAGTCCATAATGTAGGGTTTCATTAAAAGGTGTAATGTGTGTGCATATTCAAAGGTGAATGTGTTGTGTTGATACGTGTTGTAGATTGTTTTCTCCCGTGCAGCCTTAATCGAAACCTGCAAATAAATGAAACAGCAAAATCGTGAAACCTGTAGCGTGCAAAGCACTGCCCTCAAGGATTATTTCGGTATAGACGAAAATCCCCCAGGGTACTGCAGGTTCTTCCTGTTTGACAGGGTTTCAAGAACTACAAGAGATTTAAGTCACGTAACCCAGTAGAGAAAGAGAATAGAAGTAGAGAATAATGAAGAGGAAGTTCTCTCTATATATCTCTCTAACCACAAAACTTAATCAAGGATGGTATTTATAGAAAACAGTTTTTGGTCGTTGGAATATGACCGTTGGAATATGTCCGTTGGAATATGACCGTTGGAATATGTCCGTTGGAATATGTCCGTTGGAATATGACCGTTGGAATATGACCAGGTCAAAACTTGGATAAAACAAAATCATTTTTTAAACTTCTTCAAAAACTTATTTTCCAACTAATGTGAGACATTTATTCTTTTGAAATAAAGCATTTTTCACAACAATCCCCCACATATTTCAAAAGAATATTAAATAAAATCAATAATTTTTAAAACAGAATCGGGTTACATCATGAGTGCAAACGTTTGAACTGGTGTCTTTTGGACTATGAACCAGACCTAGATAAATAGAATTTTAACTTACAATGTAATTGGTGAAGTTTAAACTTCTATGAACCAAAACATTTTTCGTGTAAATTAGAATCCCACTTGATCACATTTACACCCTTATTTATCGTTAACGCAGTTTTGCACTTTTCGGATATGTGCGTGCACTGGTTGTTCATGAGTGCTCTAGAGATTATGCCATTATCTCATAGGAGCGGCCCCACTCCACACTCATATAGGTGATTTCATCAAGTGTATACTGCACTTTATACACCACCCATAAGGGATATGAAATTCATTAAAAGCATATAGCTTATCCTCACAATAAATGCAGTCTAGCACTTCTCATGCTTCTCACACCATAGGAAGGGACAGACACAGTGCTAGCAGTACTAACAAGTGACTTGTTATTACCCATATGAACTTTTTTCATGGGATCTCCACTCATAAAAGTTAGGTTACCATCACTGTTAGTTTCAAATTGGCTTAAGTCTCATTCCCCTCGATGTGGTATATATTAAATTTCTACACAAAGATTTTGTCAGAGGATTGGCCAAATTTCCTTATGACTTCACATAATTATGGATTTAATTCCATCTTTTAGCATATGCTTCACAGAATTGTGATGTATACATATATGTCACTTTTCATTATACACAATTTTGTTTGCTCTTACTATTTGCCATTTTGGCAATCACAGACTCTGAAGAATCTATGTCTTCAGGTTTCTACCATAAAGGAATATCTGCTAAGAGATTTCTTAGCCACTCAACCTCAGATCCTACCAAGTTAATAAACTTGACCTCAATTTTAGATCGGCTATACAGTCTACTTAGATGACTTTCAAGCGACATCACTTCAATTGAGGCTAAAAATAAATCACTAGTGGATTTAATCTCATTTGAATCAATGATTTATTTAACATTATGATTATCATGTCCACACTTCAAATTCAACACCATGGCTCTTGGTCCATAGTCTCATCAATCTCAACTAATCTCATAGTGCAATAGGGACATGGAATTCATTTATGCAAACATTATCAAATACTTGATCATGTACATCTAGATCATAATTATCATACTCTATACATATATAACTATGCATGTCACATAACCAAGTTAAATAGTAACTCAAAGATAACAAGGATATATGAGATACAATGTAAGACATTATATGAAGCACTCAATGCTCTATTTTAATTTTCAAACTCTACACAAACCATTATAAGGATTATGTGTATGTATTTACTTAATCAATCAAATTATAACACATGCAAAATCAATTACATAATGTGGTACCAATATTTGAGCATATTCATATTGTGATGCACCACATTATACATATTTGAGAAAATTCTCACTTGTTATACACACCACATCTAACAAAAGAAAATATCTTTCTAAAAATTATTTCACAAAATTAGAAGTATCACATTATCTCTTCCTTGGTTCGGGTGAAAGAATTTTAGATAGACACCCCATACTTTAAGATATTTATACCAAGTCATATATTAACACAATCAAACTACTAATATAATATCATTTTCTCATTAAAACCCCCACATATAGAGAGTACATCATATTGATGAAAAACATGTAATCACTTATAGCATCAATACATAATGAAGCTTCCTCTGGAACTAACAAAGAACTTAAACTAAGACTCATTATTCATGCATGAAACATTTCCACAAACATGTTCAACGCATACTTTCATTTTTGTCAACTAACAATAATTGTTAAAAATATAGCACCTAGCAACACTAAAGGATAATAGACATCCAGCATTCCATCAAACAAACCACATATCACAAAATTAGTGCATTACCCTCACCTACACACAGTCAGCTACACCATTGGATTGAGGAGAGTAAGGAGGTGTGCTTTCATGAATTATTCCTTCTTTTTCACAATAGTCATTAAAGGTGTATTCACCACCTCTATCTGATCTAACTCTTTTAATTCTTTTATTTAATTGATTCTCTACTTCTGCTTTATACACTAGAAACATATCAAAAGCCTTATCTTTATTTCTAAGTAAATATACTTTAGTGTATCTAGAAAAATCATCAATAAAAGTTACATAATATTTTTTACCACCTCTAGTCATAGTTTGTTTTAAGTCTCCTAAATCAGAATGAATTAATTCAAGAACTTCAATTTTTCTTTCTACAGATAAGCATGGTTTTTTAGTTATTTTTGATTCAGCACATATTTCACATTTGTTTAAGCATGTATCACTAAAACTAGAAATTAATCCAAGATATTGCATTTTCTTAATATAAACAGTACTAACATGTCCTAATCTTGCATGCCACATATCAATAGAGTCAATCATATACACAGAAGAATTAGCATTTTCATTAATTTTAGCAATATTGAGTATAAACAGGCCTTGATTACAATAACCCTTTCCTACAAAGACATTATTTTTTGTCATCACTATTTTGTCAGACTCAAAAGATACTTTAACTGACCTTTCCTAGCAAGGCCACGAAATTAAATTCGCCCTTATGCTAGGTACATGAAGCCCTTCGTTGAGAGCTAAGGTCTTACCAGATGTGAGTTTCAGAAGAACTTTTCTTTTCCCAAGAACTTCGGTGGTTCGGGAATCACCAAGATAAACTTGTTCTTCTCCATCCCCCACAGAATTGTAGGAGGTAAACATATTTCTGTTTGCACAAATATGTCTAGTAGCCCCAGAGTCTACCACCCAATCATTCACATTGGCCATCAATAAAACTTGAGAAATGACCGCAGCAATTATATCATCTCCTTCGACCAAATTTGCATTTGGCTTAGGAGGATTGTCATTTCTCTTCCTGAGTCTGCATTGAGCAGCCCGATGACCTGGCTTGCCACAAACATAACAGTTTCCTCCACTCTTTTTGAAAGTGGGATTATTCACTCTTGGCACGTAATTAGGTTTATTGTAATCAGTCCTTTTGTTGGGTTAATGTTCGTACCTTTTCTTATTGAATTGTACCATATTTGCCCTCGAAGCCAATGCCTTTGCCCTTGCAGCCTTGATCTCGTTTCTGTTTGTGTCCTCAATGATTATGTGCGTGATTAGATCAGCAAGGGATAGCTGTTTGTTTTTATGCTTGAGTTGTTGTTTGTAGTCCTTCCAAGTTTGTGGCAGTTTTTCAATGAGCAGTCCTGCTACGAATTCATTAGGCAAGGTGATGTTCTCAGCCTTTAATTCTTCTAATAACTTGTGGTATTGGTTGATTTGAGTCTTGATATCAATTTCATCCGTCATCTCCCATCGAGTAGTTCCCAATGACGAACTTTTGTTTGCCAGCATCCTCGGCATTGTATTTGACAATCATAGACTCCCAAATTTTGTTGCTTTCCTTGTATATAGACATCGAACAATTCGTTAGATAATGTGGTTAGAATTGTGTGCTTACATACCTTATTGGCATAAGTCCAATTGTCAAGTGTTTTTCGATCAGTAGATGTGTCGAGGCATTTGATCGGTGAGTGCGATGCGACGCCGTGCATGTCTAGAATAGAGTAGACACGCTCTTGCCATCTTTTGAAATTTTGTCCTCCGAACATTTTGATCTTGGAAACATCTGGGAATGGTTTGGCATATGTAACTGCAGCAGCAAGAGGAGGTGGGTTTTGTGGGGTACCATTCTCGGACCGTTGTTGGCCGAGAGAAGCGGCCTTGTTAGTGCGTTTTGTGGTTCCATAATCCTTGAGATTGTTGTAGATTGTTTTCTCCCGTGTAGCCTTAATCGAAACACGCAAATAAATGAAACAAAGACAAAATCGTGAAATCAGTAGCGTGCAAAGCACGCCTCAAGGATTATTTCGGTATAGACGAAAATCCCCAGTGGTAGCTGCAGGTTCTTCTGTTTGACAGGGCTTCAAGAACTACAAGAGATTTAAGTCACGTAACCCAGTAGAGAAAGAGAATAGAAGTAGAGAATAATGAAGAGGAAGTTCTCTCTATATATCTCTCTAACCACAAAACTTAATCAAGGATGGTATTTATAGAAAACAGTTTTTGGTCGTTGGAATATGTCCGTTGGAATATGACCGTTGGAATATGTCCGTTGGAATATGATGTCCGTTGGAATATGTCCGTTGGAATATGACCGTTGGAATATGTCCGTTGGAATATGACCGTTGGAATATGACCGTTGGAATATGACCAGGTCAAAACTTGGATAAAACAAAATCATTTTTTAAACTTCTTCAAAAACTTATTTTCCAACTAATGTGAGACATTTATTCTTTTGAAATAAAGCATTTTTCACAACAATACGTGTGTGTCAATTACTGTTTGAAATTTGTAAGTTTTCTAAGGGCTCGTTTGGTCGTCAAGATAGGATAAGAACGGATAGGATAAGAGAGTAGGATAGGAGTAGGATAGGATATGAGCAGGATAAGCTGTTATCCTATCTGATGTTTTATGTCCACCAGATAACCAACAGGATAGCATTATGTTATCCTGTCTTGTGTTTGATGTAAATCAGATATTATTAATATATGATATAAATTATATGCAAATGACAAATGTACCCTTATATCAGAATTACATATATTTTTTTTGAAAATTAACTTTTTTTACATTTTGTACATTTAAATTATAAAAAATTATATAAAAAAATTGCACAAAATAGATAGAATAAAAACGAAAGCAAGAAACAGAGAGGTAAAGGAGATAGGGCTATCTGTGTGTGACTAAAGACTTGGAGGGAGGCATGGTGCTTGGGTTGCTACGGCTGCTGCGTGAAGAGGTGGCTGATTCGTGGTGAAGGAGCGGTCTCAGGTGGCACGAATGGCGTATGGATAACGATAGTGGCCTCGGATCTGCGACGTGGAGGCGTGACCCGACGGCGGCTCGTGGTGTTGGTGCGCGACGTGGATGAATCTGCGACATGACGGCGGGAACAAAGAATGGTGGTCGGTGATTTTGGGCTTGGTGGTTGAAATGTAGAGGTTTGTTTGGGTGGAGGTTGAACGTTAGTTATGGAAGTGAGAGGTTGGATTGTTGTGGTCTCGGTTGGGACGGTGGATGAGTGGTGTTTGTGATGGTTTTGATGAGGTTTCACGTGGAAGATGGTTAAAGGGTGAAGGATGAAGGTGATGAAGGTTGGTTAATGGGTGTGGGTTAATGGAGGGCTGAAGTGGAAAAGAAAAATGATATCCTATCCTACTTGCTTCTAACCCAGCCTCACCCTTAGGATAAAATTTTAACTAGTGAGTAGGATAAGATAAGCTGACAGGATAACCATATCCTATCCTATTGGTTCACCAAACTATAGATTAAAGTAGGATATGATAGCTTATCCTATCCTACCTCCTCTATCCTGGCCACCAAACGGGCCCTAAGTTTACTATCTATAGTGAAAAAAAAAGTAAGATTCCGTTATACTTATTTCTCTCTGTTCCAAAATAAAATACTAATTTGATGACACTTTACATAATTCAGGCTTAAATTGATAACAAAATTTATTTTTGAGGATTAAGGTGATGATACTTAGCTCTTTTGAAGATTAAAATGTGGATTTATTCTTTATTTCTTTTTATGTTGAGAAAATCTTGTATATAATTTTATTGAATCCACCAGTGAAGAAATTGTTTTTTAGCTGAAGATTTTCTTTTTTTTATTACATTATACTTTATAATTACTTTATAATCCTTCACACTTAATTCATTAAAAAGCTGTACGTTATTAATTTTGGATGCACCAGTGATTTTTGTAATAGGAGAATTTGATGAGGAATGAAGGAGTGAAGATGAATTTTTTTTTAACGAAACAATTAATTTAATTGATATTTTTTTAAAAGGATAAAAAATAACTTGTGACCTTTAATCATTTCTTATTTATTTTCATAAATATTTTGTAACTTTTTAATTCATAAATAAAAAATAAATATTTGTTTTAGCTCTTTCATCCAAATATACTTTTAGAATAAGTTATATTTTATTAAAATTTTCAGGTTTTTTTATTTCTTAGCATTACCAATTTACCATTCACTAAATGGTTTTTGAGATTTTAAAATTTAAAATATTTATTTTCATTTAATACTAAGTAAAATGTAGTTAGGTTGAGTGTTTGGATAAGTAAGCTGCACTTTTAGGGAGAGGATCAACGTTTAAACATAAGGAATGTAACTGTTGAAAAGGCCTCTTAATTACATTTTGAGGTGAGAATGGGTTGGGTTAGGCTATGCTTTAACTAAATTGGTCTACACATGTTTTATAGTATGCCAACCTCAACCCAACCTATTACTTGTTAAAGGATTTTTTTTGAACTCGGCCTTGCCTATTTATAAAAATGTAGAAACTTAACTTGACTTAAAAATTTATTTAAAATTTTACATTACTTGAAATCCTTCATATATGTTAATAAACTTTAATTTTTAATTTTTAAATAATTATAACCCTTGACAAAATTGTTATATTTTATATAAAATAAATATATTATACTAATATATAATTAGTTATGTAAGTATTATAAATTCTTAATTATATTTATATATAAATAAATATTAAATAAATAAGTGTGTTTGGTAAGATAAATGGATTTTTTCAAAAGATCAAGCCATAGTTTATATAGTTAAATAAATCTTTCAAAAAGTTTAAATATGACTTATTTGCTAAATAATTCAAACTTATAAAAATAAAAAATAAGCTAAACTACATACCCTTAATGAACCACTAACTTATTCCCATCCTTAATTATAGTAGTGTGTGATGGTTAGTTTGATAGAAATGCATATAGCTGCTCAAAGACAAAAAGGAAGATAAGAGAATTTATTAAGGGATATAGGATATTTCATATTTGTGGTTGGTTAGGAGTTTCTTTCTCTCAATGTTTTGTGTACTATTTTGACGGATTATGATTGTCTCAATTTTTTCTTTTTAAGTGGTTAATTATAAGAGAAAGAAAGATATAAAAAAATTTATTAATGAGACTTAGTTAAAATTTGTAAAATTTCTTTTATAACCTTGTGTTTTTCTCTCTCTTACAATTAACCACTTGAGAAAAAAAAAATTAAGAGGATCATGATCTCTGTTTTGACTTGTCTTCCATCTACTGCCTTTTCCAGAACTGGAGGGGAAACTTCCAAAGTCTTGGAAATTAAAGCAGCCAATTTGCACCAAATGACCCTCATTCATCATCATCATCAGTTAACATCACCACACCACTATCCACCCCTTCCTACTTCCTTCCTTCCTTCCTTCCTTCCTATATATGTATGCAGTGCTTGAATTTTAAAGTCATCAAAACAAACCCATTGTGCTGTAGCTTGAGCTGTAGTGTAGCAAAGGGAAGTCAAAAAGGATAACAACTTGAGGGGAAAAAAATAAAGGGAAAATATAAAGAAGAAAAAATTAAAAGGATTTGGTTGAAGGTTAATAAGTATTGAGTCATAGTCATGGGTGTTGGTTGTTAGAGATAAAGAAAATGGGGGCAGAGGCAGAAAGTACGAAAGAAAATAACCCTAATTCATTTCTTGAACGAATAAATGAAAATTGGGATATATGGAGCTGGGGGTGTGATTAGAGTTAGAGTGGTGCATATATACATGTATTTGTAGTTGAGTGCAGAACAAAACTTTGCCAAAAATGGGAGGATATGAGGTTTCAGATCTGAATGATCCGAATTCAGAAAGAGAGATACATGTATGTTTCTCATGATTTGTGTAGATGAGAACGGCGAAAGACATGAGATCAGCTGAACAAGTACAACAATTACAACATTCACAAGAGGGATACACGAGAGAGACTGACAGAAGAGAGTGAGCACACGCTGCTAGTAATTGTATGAGGGGCATACATTGGCGGGTGCGTGCTCACTTCTCTTTCTGTCAGCTTCCATTTCTGTTTTGTGTATTTCCCTCTCCTTTTCTGATCTTTTAACTTCTCCCTCTTCATCTATTTCTGACTCTTCCTTCAGTTCAATGTTCTCTTTCAGTGTTCTCTTTCTATTCTTGCTTTCCTATTTTCACCATCTTTTTAGTCCCCTTTATGGTAGCTCACGTCACAAACTTACCCCTTAGTCTTCTCTTTTTAGTCGTCTCTTGGAGTCACTGAAGAGTTACATAAAGCTAATACCTACAGAGCATTATGAATCATGAATGATAATTATAGCCGCTGAAAGGACAAATCGCGTAGGATTGACAATCCTTCGTTGTGTGTGTAATCTTTCTGTTCAAGTCATTGTTTTAAATTGAAGTTGCAATTCAATTCTGATTGTGTTATGATTATCGCAATTATGAAAAATTATGAAAAAATATAGTTGATATAGCTGTAATTACTATGGTAATATAATTACAGAAATTATAAAAATTACAATATTATGATCACAATTTCAACTGCGGCTCACAATTTAAAACTATATTTAAAGTGCTTGGCAAATGGATGAATAAGAAACATACAAGTGGTTGTTTCAATTCAACATTCAAGTTGGAGTTTTGGTGTTAAGCGTGCACAGACTTCTCTATAGGCCGTTTTCTTTTTGCAGTACCACATGCCAGCATTCATTCGTATCTGTTTATGTTTCTAGTTTCTTCTATATTTTTTCTTTGTAGTATAATTTCTTTTCCATTTAAATATATGTCATATTATATAATAATATTTATGCAATTGTGATGGAGCTTCAAAGTGGTACGACACTCTCCTTCCTTGAATAGATAGAACAGAAAACTCAAACGGAAATCTTCAAGGTATGCCTTGTTACTGTTCATTTTCTAACGGAAAACTTATGTTGGATTCAGTTTCATAAACCGTTGTTTACTTTTCTTCTTCCCTTTCTCTCCTTATGAGTTATGATCTTATCCACCATGCAAAGCTAAAGAGGAATGTTTGGCCCTGGTGCTGTGCTCTTTTCTTTCTTTCTTTCTTTCTTTTTCTTTTTTCTTTCTTTTTTTGGTGGATCTGCACACTCTTATCTTGTCCTCAATCTGGCTCAGATTTTGGGTTTAACCCTTTCTTTCTATTTTTATTTGCTGTTAGCCTGTTCTCCTAATAAGCAGTTGCGAAACCAGCAGCAAAGGAAAAATTATATGGGTTTTAATTTAATTTTAAGTTGAATTTGAAGGGTCAGAATTAGGTGAAACGAACTTAAATCATATATTCTGAGTGGGATTTTTATACGTTTAGAGGGAGAGAATGTCGTATTGGGAAGTTGCATCAAGGCATCAAGCAGCTATATATGCGAAGATTTTGTTCCTTCCCTTCGTGGGCTGATATGTATTCATGTATTACCATGATTAAAGGAATTCAAGTAGTAACCTTCCATATACAGCTTAGAGATTTTTCCAATCAGCTGTCTCTCAGAGACTGTTTAATTTATCCCCTTTAAATTTTTAGTTGAGAAAATATTTCTTTTTCTTTGGATTCCATTATTTTTATGATTAGTATGTAAAATGCAAACCTCTTGTCGGCTTTAGGAGTGTTGGATAACAACATTGGGAGGAGAGAAACAAGTGTTGATAGTTTTTTTTAGAAGTGGATGGATTGATAGTTAATAAAATAGTTGGATTGTTTTATTGAAAGTTACTCTAGTTTGAAATAGTTTGGTGGGTTGAAGAGTAAGATAGAATGATTTATTCAAGGAAACAGCAATACTTCAAAATGTTTGTACCTTTATCACATGCATACCCAATTCGGATATCCAATCAAATATGCCTCAGAATGTGTAGCAGTCAAACAATGAGGCTTGGAACTGTGTACCGAAGAACTACTAATCATTCAGGTAACCATTTTTGAATGGTATGAGTTTTAGTTTATTCGTTTCATCTATTTCATGAATGCTACCCCCTGCTGATTTTATGAGTCTGTTTGATGGTGTTTAGAAACTACATTGAATAAATTAAGTTCAATTAGAGCGTTAAATTTGCCCGAATTCTAGCCCGTGTTTATTTGGACCACATTGCATGATTTAAAGAGAGTTTAAGCCATAGGATTGCATTAGTGGTGAGGGACTTGAATACTTTGCATAAAGTCATAAGTTTAAACTTAATTACCACCATTCTACCAAATATATATATATATACACACACACACACTACTACTACTACTACTAATAATAATAATATATTTAAAGATAGTTGAGTCATTAAACAGACTTCATCAATTGGTTTGATATTGAGTTAGTATGCTTTAGTTGGATCTCATCTGTTCGACTTTACCTAGATGCCGTATTCATATGTTGAAAACTACTATTTTTTTTGAAAAACATAGAATGTAATGTTGAGGTTTTAAAACCTGTGGTTGGTTAAGGACACTGAATTAATGAACCATTTCATGAGATAGTTGTCTAGATGCCTTCTGCCATCAGATTGATATTTCTGTTAAGGCATTGATGTCTCATATCAGTATTGAATTTAAGAAGTTAGTTGATGAAATAATTTTGCTTCTTTCTGAAAATATTAATATGATCACCCTTAGAAAGATCTTAAATTTGTGATATGTTTTACAGAAGTAAGTATGTAAGTCCATTCCTCCTAATAATCAATTACAGTAATATATCAAGTAACACATGCTAATATAGTGGATTTTGTTTTTCATTTGTGATGTGTAAAGAAACCAAACTGTTGATGTATTAAAAAATTTGAAGCTGAATCATGTGAGAAACAAGTATGTGTGAGCACCTCTCTAAATTAGTCATAGTAATATTTGAGTTTGTTTTGACTATTTTATGACTTATACCAGCTTGTTTGCTTTCTGAAAATTAGAAATTGAACCATTAGCTTTGGCTTAAGTTTGTGGAAGATTTCTTTAGCTTGTTTAGACCTATAGCACAAATTGAACATTTTGAGTATTTTTGTACCTGGATATGTGGCATTGTGTACTCAAAAAGGGTTGGCTTTATTTAGTCACTGTTTCCATTAGGATTCTTGGGCTTAACATGGTGACCTATGGCACCTATAATGGGTGCAACACTTCATGCTTGATGTGGTTTCAATGTAATTTTGAGAAGCTATTAGGAAATAAAGTGACACTCTTTCCATCAGTTGTGAATTTTAGCCTAGTAGTAAGTGCTTGATCCTATATGTGATATTAGAGCAAGGTCATCACCCGTTCTAATCCCCAGGTGACGGGGAGAGATTGTTGCCTTTATTTGGTTGTCTCATAACTTTTGATGTAGTAGTAAGCTTTGGATCCTACATAAAGTTTAGGTTGACTTGTGATAGGATTTACACAACAAATATCCTTAAGTTACCTTTCATTCAGCATATAAAAACTTATGTTCTCATATTTCCGGTGAATGTCGTTGACTATAAATAAGTTCTGATTGCATTGACCAGTAATAAATAGACAATATTGTGTAAATTAATATTTTTCTATGGCATATTAAGTTTTTTGGTAGTTTAGGTTGATTTTCAAGAAAACCTTGTACAATATCTCATGCACGCATTATCTTGATTTTGCTTTTATTTGTTCAATTATATCTTTTTTTGTGAATGCTAAAAGGACTAATCCATGAAGTCTATGAAGAGTCTATAGTACAGTTTGAATAGTCTTGTTTAAATTGTATATTTTTTTCTAAAACAATATTGATTTCATTAATAATTTTCCTAGAGGCTATACCAAAGGAGACTCTTGCTTATCAATGCATGACCATATTCTAGAATCTATACCATGCTAGAAATTGAATCATAAACAAATTGAAGCTACAACAAGTACACGTATAAAGGTTTTAATAATCTTAGATATAATTAGCGCTTCAAAGCATTTTGCGAGTAGAAATTAATTATTGTAGATGATTGGGATGATGTGAATGCTTTAATGCTGCTCTAAACCTAGAAAATTTTGTCTACTTTGTTTATTTTACAATTTAAATTTATTGGGTTTATGATGACCTCTTGTCTAATGTGTTGCTTTCTAGCATTAGGGTGTTGGGAAATCAAAATATCAATTTAGTATACTATATTATCTCTTCAACTTTTATTTGTTCATGATTACCTGTATAGAGAATAAGAGAAAACCTACCGAATCATGCCTTTTCCTCGTGATTGGCCATAAGTGTAGCGGATAGTTGGAAAACATCCTGAAACTGCCACCTTTATTGATACGATTTTATTTCCAATAAAGTCAAAGCGACAGTTCCTAAGCAAGCTCAGATTACCACAAGTTGTAGAATAAAGGCTGTAAGAAAGTGTTGAGGATCACATGCCTATCTCTACAACTTCCCATACTTAGAATGATTGACCCACGATTGTGATTTACTTAATTCTAGGAGATTAGTTTCCATTCCCTTTAAGATATCATTTATTTGTAATATATTCTATAATTATAAATATAACATCTCACCCACATTCAAAGTGTGGTGGTTTCACAACATTCTCATGGTATCACGACCTTGTTTGGATTAACCTCCCTTTTTCAATCTTATTTCTTTCTTTCTTTTTCCCACCCATGTCCACTGACACCTCTTCCACTTTTCTCTCTCTCAATACCTTTATTCATATGCTCACCATCAAGCTATCCTCCACAAATTATCTTCTCTGGCATAGTCAGATTCTTCCCTTCATTGAGCATCAGGATCTTCTCTGTCATATTGATGGTTCTATTGTCCCACCTTCAAAATTTGATCTTGCCACCCCTCAGACACCTACTAACAAATACCTGGCGTGGAGGGCTGCTGACCAACGCCTCCTTTGTCTTTTCTATTCCTTTCTCATCGAAGTAGCTCTGGCTGAAATTATTGGTCTCTCTACTACGCAAGAGGTTTGGCTTGCCTTGGAGATCACCTTCAATCACCGGTCCAAGGCCCGTGAGATTCATCTTAAAGATGAACTCCAATTAATGAAAAGAGGTTCTAGACCTGTGTCTATGTTTGCTCGTGCTTTCAAAAGCCTCTGTGATATGCTCCATGCCATTGGTCGTCTTGTTGATGGCACAGACAAGGTGCACTAGTTCCTTCACGGCCTCGGTGCCGATTTCTTGAGTTTTTCCTCTGCCTAGATGGCTCTCACACCTTTGCCCACATTTGCTGATCTTGTCTCCAAAGCTGAAAGTTTCAAAATCTTTCAGAGTTCCCTAGAGCCATTGGCACCTCCGGTTGCTGAGTTCACAGCCACTCCCCGAGGATCCGACCGCCTAAACTAGTGGAACCATTCCCACTCCAACTCTGGTGGAACCTGCAGCAATGGCCGCACTCACTTCTCTCGTGGTCGTTCTTCCTCTGGCCATGGGCGTCATCCCCCTCGCAGTCAGATTTGCCATGTTGAAGGTCACTACACTGATCAGTGCCACTAGCGCTACACCCGTGGTGACTTTGCTGCCCAACTTGCTGAAGCATTCACTGAATCTTGTTCTCTTAATGCCCTTACAGGCTCGAAGTGGTTTTTAGACACTTGAGCTTCAACTCACATGTCTAATGACCCATCTGTTTTGGATCAACCCACACCATATGTTGGTAAGGACTTTGGAATTGTGGGAAACGGTGCGTCATTACCTATGACTCATACAGGTTGCCTTTCCTCTACTCCTAATCTTTATTTATTAGATGTCTTAGTTGTTCCTCATCTCACCAAAAATTTACTTTCCATCAGTAAATTAACATATGATTTTCCATTAGCTGTTACTTTTACTAATAATCTTTTTTCTATTCAGAATCGTCACACAAGAAGGGTGGTGGCAACTGGTAAGAGGGATGGTGGCTTATATATGCTAGAGCGCGACAACTCGACCTTTATGTCTACTCTTATAAATAAAGAATTACATGCTTCTTATGATTTATGACATATTCGCCTTGGACATGTAAATCATTCTGTTATTTATTTTTTAAAGAAAGAAGGCTATCTTTCTGTTACCTCTTTACTGCCTTCTCCTCATTTATGCAACACTTGTCAACTTGCGAAAAATCATCACTTGCCATATTCACGAAATGAACACAGGTCCTCCTTCATTTTAGATATTGTTCATTGCGATATTTGGGGTCCCCTCCCCCATCAAATCGAATTTGGGCTTTACATATTATGTTCTTTTCATTGACGATTATTCCCGCTTTACTTGGCTTTATCCCTTAAAATTCAAATTTGATTTCTTCAATGTTTTCAAACAATTTCAAAAATTTATGGAAACTCAATTCTCTGCCCATATTAAGATTTTCCAGAGTGATGGTAGGGGTGAATTCACTAGCTCCTGCTTTATAGCTCATCTTCGTTCCTTCGGTATTCATCATAAGCTTTCTTGTCCCTATACACCTGCCCAAAATGCTCGCGCTGAACGAAAACCCCACCGTGTAACTAAAACTGGTCTCGCCCTCTTTTTCAACTTTCATCTCTCTACTCGGTTCTGGGTTGACGCCTTTAGCATTACGGCTTACATCATCAACTGTTTGCCTACTCCTCTTCTTGGAGGTAAGTCCCCTTTTGAGCTCATATATGGTTCATCTCCCAATTATGCTAATTTTCATCCATTTGGTTGTCGTGTTAATCCTTGTTTGTGTGATTATATATGCCTAATAAATTTTCTCCTCGCAATATTCCTTGCATTTTTCTAGGATACAATCCCTTCTACAAGGCTTTCGTTGCTTTGATCCCTTTACCTCTAAGCTCTATATCACCCTCCATGCCCAATTTGATGAACTTCATTTTCCTAATATCACTACCTCTTAGGCTCAACCACTTACTTCCCTTCAATATTCCACTTTTCTGGAACCTAGTCTTCTCTGTACTGACCCCCCCTCCTATATCTTCTGCACCCTTCCCCAATTACTTAGTCCAACCCAAATCTGTGTGCTATTTGTACTGATTCAGTTTATGAATCTTTACAAGATAATGGTTCCTTTGCAAGTCCCTCTTCACCCACTCTAGCCTCTTGTCTGCCCTCTCCTTCTGAGGCACAACTGGCTCCTCCTGTTCTTGCTACATCCAATCTGCTTGGTTCTCATTCCATGCTCACACAGGCTAAGGTTGGTATTTTTAAGACTCACCACCCCACGAATCTTGGTGTCTTAAGCTCATTTGGCCTTCTTTTGACTCTACTTGCCTCTGCTGAGCCTAAAGGCTTCAAATTTGCTGCTAAGAATCCTTCCTAACTTGTTGCCATGGATGAAGAAGTTTGCACTCTACAGAATAATCGAACTTGGGTTTTGGTCCATCGCCCTGCCAACACTAACATTGTGGGCTCCAAATGGGTGTTTCGGACCAAATATCTTCCTGATGGCTCCATCAAAAGACTCAAGGCTCGTCTTATTGCCAAGGGTTTCAACTAAGTCCCTGGTCTTGACTACACTAATACTTTCAGCCCTGTTATCAAGGCTACTACTATTCGTGTTGTACTTTCTTTTGCTGTGACCAACCAGTGACCGCTTAGTCAGCTTGACACTAAGAATGCTTTTCTCAATGGTACTCTCATTGAAAATGTTTATATGGGGGAACCTCCTGGCTACATTGATCCTCGCTTCCCTAATCATGTATGTTAATTGAAGAAAGCTCTCTATGGCCTCAAGTAGGCTCCCCATGCCTGATTTCAGTGTTTCACCTCACTTCTTCTTCAACTTGGGTTTATTTGCAGTCATGCTGACACATCTCTATTTGTTTTTCATAAGCACTCTACGATTATTTATTTACTTCTTTATGTTGATGACATCATTATTACTAGGAACAACTGCTCTCTTCTTGACAGCTTTACTCGTAAACTCCATTTTGAGTTTGCTGCCAAAGACTTGGGCACTCTTAACTATTTTCTTGGTCTTGAAGCCTCACCTGTTGCTGATGGTATTTTTCTCAGTCAGCTTAAATATGCACGTGATATTCTTATTCGAGCCTAGTTACTTAACAGCAAGCTAGTTCCTACTCCCATGGTTGTTTCTCAGAATTTATCTGCTGATGGTCCTTTGTTCTCTGATCCTACTTTATACAAGTCTCTTATTGGTGCTCTTCAATATCTCACCATCACGTGCCTTAATATCTCTCACGTTGTCAACTCTGTCAGCCAATTTCTACATGCTCCCACTGACCATCACTTTTAAGCGATTAAGCATATTCTTCGGTATGTCAAGGGCACTCTTCATTTTGGCCTTACTTTTCGCTGCTATGCTGCTCCTGGTACTCTCATTGCTTACTCTGATGCTGATTGGGTTGGTTGCCCTGACACACAATGTTCAACTTCTAGCTAGTCTATATTCCTTGGTGATAATTTGGTTTCTTCGAGTTCTGAAAAGCAACCCATTGTCTCTCGTTCAATTTGTGAATCTGAGTATCGTGCTCTTGCCTACACTGTTGCCGAACTACTTTGGCTCACTCATTTCCTCTGTAATCTCTGGGTTTTCATTCTTAAACCACCTATCCTTTTATGTGATAAGAAAAGTGCAATTTTTTTGAGCTCCAACCCGATTTCCCATAAGCGTGCCAAGCATGTTGAATTAGACTATCATTTTCTGTGCGAACTTATTCTTGCTGACATGATCCACACCCAATATGTGCCTTCTCATCTTCAGATTGCTGACATCTTCACCAAGAGTGTTCCTTGGCCACTTTTCGATTTTTTTCGCTCCAAGCTTCACGTCCATTCAAGTCCAACGCTCAGCTTCCGGGTGGGGGGATCATATTCCTATCTCTACAACTTCCCATACTTAGAATCATTGACCCATGATTGTAGTCATTTACTTGATTCTAGAAGATTAGTTTCCATTCCCTTTGAAGTATCATTTATTTGTAAATATATTCTGTAATTTTAAATATAACATCTCACCCACATTCAAGGTGTGGTGGTTTCACAACATTCTCATAAAGGACAACAAAGACTCTGTGAACTACACATAGGGGCAACCTATGACATGCTTCGAATGGCAGAATGACAATGTAAGCATAGCGATCTAACTCGAATCCCAACCTTATTCGTTATCCCTGGAAGCATACTATGATGTATTACGGACCTCGGCCTTTGGAAATAAACATCGTGAGATCCGTTGTTAAAGCGTTAACATTGACTTGGATCCCTTAGATACCTTGACACTTACTTGTTCCATCTAAGCGCCAAGCTAGGGGCAACTATTCTGGACTACGATCCGGGATCCTGTGCCATGGGTCAACCCGACACACATCCAGGCGGGGTCTGTCATTGACGCCCTAGTGGGAATTCATGGTACACTGTTGATATTGCATTACAACAGATGTCGGACCACGAGATTTTCGCAGTAGATAAATCCTGTGAGTATCCATAACTGGCAATGATGATATTGCGTAATAATAGCGCACATAATCGCGTTTAACTGCTCATAACTACAACATTAACATTTTGATTTTACAGGGATCTACTGCAACTATTAAGGGAACATATCTCTATCAAACCTCTATAAATACCAGGTTCAATCACCTCCAATAGGTATCTATTGCCCTTTAGTTTAAATCTTAATTGTGTACAGCTTGACTTGAGCATTGGAGTGTCTTTGCAGGTACTAACTCCCTCGGTTCCAACACGCTACGCTACTGTGCAAGGAGAAAAACACCAAAATGCGCCTATCCAGGTACAACTCAATATCCACTACTGAACAAGTAAAATCCTATTTTTGTTGGTTGAAAAGAGACTTTAGAGACTTAGAGAATTTAGAATGGAATATTTTTGAATTGCTTGAGTGATTAGCACTCAACAAGAATGATATATATATATATATATGGTCTTACTCAGGTGAGAGGAGTGTTTATTGTGAGAGGTGAGAGGAGTGAATTTTGACCATTGGATCTTTCATGAATGGTTAAGATTAGAAGATAAATGCATGTGACTTTTTTAAGTGGTCACATGACCTTCAAGTAACTTTTAATCTTTTAATCAAGATAAATCCATGTGTGGTTGTATGGTCAAGATTTACTCCTCTCACCCTCTCAAATAAAACTCCTCTCACTAGATATGTCCCATATATATATATATGTATATATATATATATATATATATATATATATATATATATATATATATATATTCTTGTGAAATAAATACAACTTTACATTTTCAAGAACATTATTCCCTATGTACATGAATCATTTTTCTATGTACATGAATCTAATGAATCATCATTAACTACTTCTATTTCCTATAACGTTATTTCCAACACTCCCCCTCAAGTTGGAGCATATAAGTCAAATGCTCCAAGCTTACAACAAATATAATGGCTTCGAGGTCCTCTAAGTGGTTTTGAAAAGACATCTGCTAGTTGATCATTTAAACTAACAGATTCAGTAATAATTTCCTTAGAAAGGACCTTTTCTCAAACAAAGTAACAATTAATTTCAATATGTTTAGTTCTTTCATGAAACACAGGATTAAAGGCTATGTGAAAAGCTACTTGATTATCACAGCATAGTGTCATTTGTTGAACATCTCCAAACTTCAATTCCTGAAGAAGTTGTTTAATCCAAATAAGCTCACAAGTGGCCGTAGCCATAGCTCAATATTCAGTTTCTGCACTAGACCGTGCAACAATATTTTGCTTTTTACTTTTCCATGAAACAAGATTTCCACCAACAAGGACACAATATCCTGATGTGGAACGTTTATCAATAGGAGAACCTGCCCAATTTACATCACAGTATCCAATTATTTGAGTACTCCCTTTATCTTCAAAGAGTAATCGTTGTCTAGGAGCCTTATTGATGTGTCGCAGAATTCTTTTCACTGCATCCCAATGATTTGTGTGTGGAGTTTGCATGAATTGACTTACTACCCTAACTGTAAAATAGATGTCTGGTCTTGTTATAGTAAGATAGATATGTTTTTCAACCAATCTCCGATACCTTTTTAGGATCAGAATATAGCTCCCCCTGATTTGGTAACAATTTATAATTTAGATCTATGGGACTGTCAACAGGTCTACAATCCAATATACCAATTTCCTTGAGAATATCCAATGCATACTTTCTTTGTGAGATAGTTATGCCATTCCTTGATTGGGAAACTTCAATACCCAGAAAATATTTTAATTTTCCTAAATCCTTAGTTTGAAAATGATTGAATAGATGTTTCTTCAATTGAGAAATTTTCTCGTGATCATTTCCTGATGACTATATCATCTACATATACCACCAAGTAAACACAAGTGTATGGAGAAGTATGGCAATAGAAGACTAAATGGTTTGCTTCACTGCGTTTCAATCCAAATTCTTTGAATAACAGAACTAAATTTTCCAAACCATGCTCGTGGAGACTGTTTGAGTCCATAAAGAGAATGTCGTAGTTTGCAAACTAATGCAGACTCTCCCTGAGCAACAAAGCCTGACGGTTGCTCCATATAAATTTCCTCTTCTAACTCTCCATGAAGAAATGCATTTTTAATGTCCAACTGATATAACGGCTAATGACAAATGGCTGCCATGGCAAGAAAGAGACAGACTGAAGTGATTTTTGCAACAAGAGAAAAGGTATCTCCATAGTCATGGCCATAAATTTGTGTATAACATTTTTCCACTAAACGAGCATTAAGAAGATCAATCTGGCCATATAGACCAACTTTGATAGTATACACCCACCTACATCCAGTAGTTGTTTTACCTGGAGGAAGGGAAACTAACTCCTAGGTACCATTTTGCTCAAGAGCTTGCATTTCATCAATAATGGCTTATCGCCATCCTGGATGATCAAGTGCATCACGAATATTTTTTGGAATTGAAATAGAGGACAAGGATGATACAAAAGAAAAATAGGAAGGAGATAAATGATGATAGCTTAAGAAATTATAAATGAGATGAGGATTCTTGGTGGATCGAGTACCTTTTCTAAGGGCGATTGGCAAGTCTGCATTGGGTTCAGAAAGGTTCGTAGTAGAGGTGGCTGGTGGAGTAGGACATGATTCTTCTGGGTCTTGAACTCCCTGTAATGTTGGATCAGGAATATGTGGGTGATGCTGATACATGACAAGAGGAGGTGAAGATGACTCAGTGGTTGCATGAGGAACTTCTTGTTCATTGAGGGCTTTAGGAAAGACTTATTCCTGCAAAGGAGAAAGAGATGGACCAAAATAGGGAAAAGGTAAAACATCAAGGATAATGTTAGACTCAGAAGAAGAAAAGTATGGAGTTTCTTCAAAGAAGGTGACATCAACAGACATGTAATAACGATTATCAGCTGGAGAATAACAACGGTATCCTTTGTGCAATCTGGAATACCAAAAAAAAACACATTTAATTTCTCGAGCCGAGAGTTTATCTAAATCTGGAGAGAGATCATGAATAAAACAAGTACAACCAAAAACATGAGGAGCAACACGAAACAATGGTTCTTTAGGAAATAAAATGGAATGTGGAACTTTATTACCAAGAAAAGAAGGCGGCATCCGATTTATTAAAAAACATGCAGTTAGAATTGCATCACCCCAATAGCAAATGGGCATTTTTGTATGAAGTAACAATGTCTGAGCAGTTTCAACTAAATGTCTATTTTTCTTTTCTGCTATTCTATTTTTTTGGGGTGTATGAGGACAAGTTGACTGGTGTAAAATCCTTTTTGAAGTCAGAAAAGAAGAGAAAGCAACAAAAAAATATTCTCTTGCATTGTCACTTCGAAGAACTTTAATTTTCTTACCAAATTGGCTTTTGATGAGGTTTCGGCAAGTATACCGAGTCACACAAGTAATAAAGAGTGAGTGAGTATCGTTCCCACTAGGATTGATTAATATTGAGTACCAATTTTACTAGGCTATTACTATCTAGACTAACTACTGTAATGAGATGGTTGTAAAAAGAACATTAAGAGGATAAACTGAAGGAATGAGCAATTAAACTTAATTTTTAGAAGAATTTGAATTAAGAGCTATAAAATGAAATCAATGAATGAGAACACTAGGGATTGATTTTCACTTGACCCATCCTTAATTTCCATGAAATTCAATTAATTATGCTTAATTCCCTCAATTGATGGTAAGGAATACACAGAATTAACCAAAACCCAATTCCTTGGCGGATTAACTTTCTCCCAACTACCTAAAATTACCAATTCCTTAGTCAATTTCATGTAATTGAGAGGATTACACACGAGATTTCCAAATTAACCACATAATCACCAAGACCTATTCCTAGATATTGATAGATTATGGTGCTGAACTCAAGTAGCAAGAGGTAAAGAGGAATCTCCCAATTCTCAAAATACCTAACAAAACAATCTATGATTGACCAAGTCACAGAAGCATTAAGCACAGAGATTAACACTCAATTGAAAAGAACTAAACATCAAATAATCAAAGATCCATGTACATCAAGTTTGGGTCAAGCTAGATCTCCCCCTAGCTATGGAGATTTAGTTACCCATGAAAAGAAATGAAAACAAAGAAGAAAGGGAAGAAGAAACCAAGAGATCCATAGAGATGGAGAGGATAAATCTTCACTTCCTTGATCTTGGATCTATGCCCCTCACTTGCAAAAATGGTGGAAAGAACGAAAAGAATGGACAAGATTCGGCCTCCTGATGAAAAAGTTCCCCAAAAACTAACTTTTTTTTTTAAAACGGTTGCCTTCCATCTATTTATATTGGGTCAAGTGATAACCACGTGCATCAAAAAATTAGCATTAGTCATCCACGCACGTGCGTGAACTCTTTGCGCATATGCGTAAGTTTTTCTGATCCAAAATAGAGACCGTCACACATGTGCTTGAACTCTTCACGCATATGCACAAATTTTTCTGATCCGGAACAGAGACCATCATGCACGTGCGTGAATTCCTTGCACATATGCGTGATTCTTCCTGTTCTAATTGTTTTGCACAGAGGCTGTCACGCACATGCGTGGAGTCTTTACGCACATGCGTGGATGCCTACTTTCAATTCTTCTCTTCCAAAGTTATTGTTGTCCTTTTTTGATACTTTCTCTTCATGTCCATTGCTCCATAGTCCATTTCCAAAGCTTCTCTTGCCCTTTAAAATGCACAGATTAAATTCAATTAGTCAGACTCAAGTTATTACATTAAAATGAATCATTAAGTATCATGAAATGCAGTTGGATAATGTGAAAATTAGCTCAGCTCAAGACAGGAAAGAAGTGTGCATTTTAAGCATAATTTCTTATGAGGACTGAAACATATTTGCACTCATCACTCTCATTTCTATTCAATTTAAGATTGTAATAACTCCATTTTGTGGAGTTATCACACCCCCAAACCTCAGTTTTGCTAGTCCTCAAGCAAAATATATAACTAACTCCAATCAACCAATTAAGCACAAATTACCTCAAAATGTTCAAAGAGATTACAAGTTCGGGAAAATAACAATGCAAGCAGAAGAATATCATGTATGACCTCAAAACATATTAGCTCAAGATGAAGTGTTACAATTGACAACTCAAACTCAACCAATGCATGCCCATACACACAATCATATGATGACTTCCTCACAATGCATGGATGTGTAAACTTTTCAAGATCAAGTTCAACATTCCTAGAAAAAAATTATGAGTAAGCACATGTGCTTCAAATGCATATCCTATAAGATTGATTCTCATCCCTCTCTCCACTAATGTAGACAAAGCACAACCAATGATCAAGAGGGATTTTCTGAGCTTGTAATGTGTGGCTATGGATATTGGTGAAGAAAGAAAGGAAAGGAAAAATTGAATCAACAGTCAAATGCATAATTAAGAAATTCAAATGCTTCAAGTCATTCAGTAAAAAGAAAGAGTTCAAGAATCAACCCATTTATTTCTCCTATTTTTGTACAACTTTCAGTTATATATATACACATATATATACACACACACACACACACACACAAGTATCTTTCTTCTTCTTTTTTTTTTTTTTTATATTTTTTAATTTTATTTATTTATTATTATTATTATTTTTATGAGAGTGCAACTACTGCACACATCATATATTTTTTTTTTTTTTTACACTTTTCCCATATTCTTCTTTACTACCCAGGGTTGATTCCCAATGGTCGTCTCTTTTCATTTGTAATGCACAATTAAGACTTAAAGCAAATGAAGATGCCCAATCATGCATTCAACAAAAGTTATGTGAATGGGATAAAACAATTTCCACATGAACATGGGTTAAAGGTTGGAAGTTGTGGGTAAAAGAAAAAAAATTTATTGCCTAAGCTCACACACCCAAGGCTTCAAAAAGGGACCTAAAGAATATTCATCTTTGGTTGGCTTGAAAAGGCTCAATCTGTTCAAAAAATTGCCCTAATCATTTCTTTGGTCATGTAATGCCTAGGATTTCGCCTCAAGGGGAATCAAAACAACTCATAAGCCATTCACAATTTATACATATGCAAATCATAATTTCTCTAGACTTGCATTCCCATCAAAATTTGAGTTAAGCACACACACACAAGGTAAGAGAGCTTAATCATAAAAAAGTGTGTATAGGATATCAAATAAAGATTTGAATTGGCATACACTAAACCAAGATGATCCATATAGTTACTCTTCATTGGCCATTCCATTCAATTGCTTACAAGCTAGTTCCTCTACTTGTTTCTCTTTTCCTCTTTTTTATTTTATTTTATTTTTTTTACATAAAATTAAAAAAATAAAAAATTTGAAAGAAAATAAGAAAAGGGGAGCATGGGTGTCAGATCAGATCTCAGAGTAATAATGAACAATATGCATAATCCAAAGAGTGCTCAAAATATATTACACCCCACCCCCAAACCTAAGGAGAAACATGTCCCCATGGTTCAGTAGAAATAAGCACAACAAAAAGAACGAAAATTAAGAAAAAAGAAAGAGAGGAGACAGATATGAAGACATAAAGAAATAATTGCAAAAGAGAGAGCTAAAGAAATACTAGATATGAAGATTAGAATGTAAAAGAGAAGAAGTTAAAGACATACTAGAGATGAAGAGTGAATCCCCAAAAGTGTACTGGTGCTTAAACTTAAAATGGGAAATAAAAGGAGTGGAGAAGTGGATGTGAAAGAGAGGGAAGGAATAGAGTGATAACTGTGTGGGGTGATTGGGAAGATGACTGCGTTGTGGGAGAAATAGAGTGAACGGGGAGAAACGAGAACAGGGAAGATGTGTGTGGTGTTGGGGTGGGGTTTGAGAAATGGAGAAAAAGAGGGTTACTGGAAAGATGCATTTTAGATTTTATTACTTTTGTTTTAATTCTTTTTTTTTTGTTGAAAACCCACGCATATGCGTGGCCTCTTACGCATGAGCGCAACACGCTCTGCCAACTTTCCTATCAGTATCCAGAGATTTCCACGCCTATGCGTGGTTTTCTTACGTATGTGCGCGAGATGCTCTGCCAGGAATCCTATCAATTACCAGAGACTTCCACGCCTATGTGTGGTTTTCTTACGCATGTGCGCGAGATTCTCTCTTAACACCCTCAGAAGCTTCTCTTCTTCAAGTTTACTTAATGAAGCATTGAAAATCACCAGATAAGTGTTGTTATCACCAAGAAACCCATACTTGAGAGTAGGAGACAGCAGCTTCAATTCCAACTTAGGAGGTTCTTCCTTGTCAACCTTATCATTTTTCAAATCGTTAACCTTTTCCCCATTAGTGTCGATTGGCAGGGCTTCCAACTCTTTAATGCACTTCATTACTTCCTGATCAACATCTTCGTCCTTAATTGTCTTGGAATGCACCATGGTTGTTTCAAGTGGTGTTTTTGGTATAGATTCCTGAAATACTTCATTCACCAAAGAATCAATTACATCAACCCTAAAACACTGGTCCTTTTCCATTGGGTGCTTTATTGCCTCAAACACATTGAAAGTGACATTTTCGTCTAGAACTCTTAGCATCAATTCTCCCTACTGTACATCTATCAATGCTCTTCCAATGGCTAAGAATGGTCTTCCAAGTATAAATGAAATCTATGCATCTTCTTCTATGTCTAATACAACAAAGTCAACTAGAAATATGAACTTGTCCACCTTCACTAGCACATCTTCCACAATACCGTAAGAGTACTTAATTGATTGATCTGCTAGCTGAAGGGAGACCATTGTAGGCTTCACCTCATTAATTCCAAGCTTGTGCAAGATAGATAAAGGCATAAGATTAATACTTGCACCAATATCATAGAAAGCTTTACCAATGGTAATATTACCAATGGTGCATGGAATACTGAAGCTTCCCGGATCTTTGAGTTTTGGGGGTAGATTCGTTTGAATGATAGCACTGCATTCCTCTGTGAGCACTACTCTTTCATCCTCCTTCAATTTCCTTTTCTTAGAAAGAAATTCCTTCATAAACTTTGAGTAAAATGGCATTTGTTCCAATGCCTCTGCAAATGGAATGTTGATCTAGAGCTTTTTGAAGATGTCTAAGAATCTAGCAAAGTGCTTCTCTTAGTCTTGCTTCTTCAACCTTTGAGGATATGGAATTCTATCATAGGGTAAAGGTTCATATGGCTTGTCCCAGTCTAGATCTTTCCTCTTCCTTCTTTCCTTTCTAGGATTTTCCTCTTTAGACTTGTCTTCTTCACTAAGCTCCTTGGTCACTTTATCTTCCAAAGGAATCTCATCAGTCACTTGCTCTTGAACTTCCTCACTCGACTTATCCTTCCTTTCTTGTGGCTCAATCACTTTCCCACTTCTTGTAGTGATAGCTTTACAATGCTCCTTGGGGTTTGTAATAGTATCACTAGGCAAAGTGCCTTGTGATTTCTCAGTCATTTGTCTAGAAAGTTGTCCAATTTGAGATTTCAAGCTTCTAATTGATGCTTCTTGATTCTTTAAATTGGATCTAGTCTCTTGCATGAAATTGTCGGTGGTCAAAGCAAGACTTTTAACAATGCTCTTAAGATCAGATGATTTTGCTTGTTGGGGTTGTGAGGGAGATGCAGATGAAGTTTGTTAGTGAGGAGGAAGTGGCCTTGGCATTCCTTGTGTATTCCATGAGAAGTTTGGGTGATTCCTCCACCTTGGATTATAAGTATTTGAATAAGGGTTGTTTTGATGTCTGGAAAAATTTCCCATGTAATTGGCCTGCCATTGAATTGAAGCACTTCCATCACAAGCTCCATTCATATGGTTTCCTCTGTAGAAGTCACAAACTAGAGGTTGAGAGTTCATGGAGTTCACTTACATGCTTCCAAATTGTTTTGTAAGGCTAGCCATTTGTTGAGAGAGTAACTTATTCTGGGCCAAGATAGCATCCAAAGCCTCCAATTCCACAACACCACGCTTCCCTGTTGACCTTCCATATAATGTATGATACTCATTTGCTGCAATGACCTCAATTAATTGTCTGGCTTCTTCTGGAGTCTTAGTATTGAGAGAACCATTTGCTGAGGCATCAATCATATTTCTTGTAGTCAGATTCAAGTTGTTGTAGAAAATGTGCATTGTCTGAAATTCATCAAATCCATGATTCAGACATTTCCTCAATATCTCCTTGAATCTTTCCCAAGCCTCATGTAGTGATTCTTCCTCATTTTGTGCAAAGCAAGATATGTCATCCCTCATCTTCATGTATCTTGAGGGTGGATAAAATCGTGCAAGGAACTTGTTGGCTAAGTCATCCCATGTAGTGACACTCCCATTGGGTAATGACTGCAACCAATGTTTGGCTTTATCCTTCACAGAATACCGGAACAATCTCAGCTTGATGGCATCATCAGTTGTTCCATTGATCTTTATGTTTTCACAATTGTCCAAGAAGTTGGAAATATGAAGGTTGGGATCTTTATCATCATTACCTCCAAACTGTTCCTGCTGCACCAACTGAATAAGAGATGTCTTCAGTTCAAAATTGTTGGCTTCAATGGGAGGGGGCACAACACCAGATAAATGCCCATCAACTGTAAGGATAAAATAATCCCCAAGAGTTCTTTGCAATGGTTGTCTATTTCGCTCAGCCATAGCTAATTGTTTTGCCTTTTTCCTTGCTTTGGTTCTTTTTCGATTTCTTCTAGCAGACTTTTCAATTTCTGGATCAAAAAGCAAAGCTCCCGGATTAACGGTACCTCGCATTAAAAAACAATAGTAAAAAGTGAAAGCAAAAAAAAAAAAAAAAAAAACTGAACTAAACAACAATTAAACAATGTCAAATAAAAAAAAATGTCTAAAGTAACAATATTCTAGATACTACTTGATATTAATACTAACTCAATCCTCGGCAACGGCGCCAAAAACTTGATGAGGCTTCGGCAAGTATACCGAGTCATACAAGTAATAAAGAGTGAGTGAGTATTGTTCCCATAAGGATTGATTAATATTGAATACCAATTTCACTAGGCTATTACTATCTAGACTAACTATTGTAATAAGATGGTTGTAAAAAGAACAATAAAAGGATAAACTGAAGGAATGAGCAATTAAACTTAATTTTTAGAAGAATTTGGATTAAGAGTTATAAAATGAAATTAATGAATGAGAACACTAGGGGTTGATTTTCACTTGACCCATCCTTAATTTCCATGAAATTCAATTAATTATGCTTAATTCCCTCAATTGATGGTAAGGAAAACACAGAATTAGCCAAAACCCAATTCCTTGGTGGATTAACTCTCTCCCAATTACCTAAATTTACCAATTCCTTAGTCAATTTCATGTAATTGAGAGGATTACGCACGAGATTCCCAAATTAACCACATAATCACAAAGACTCATTCCTAGATATTTATAGATTATGGTGCTAAACTTAAGTAGCAAGAGGTAAAATGGAATCTCCCAATTCTCAAAATACCCAACAAAACAATCTATGGTTGATCAAGTCACAGAAGCATTAAGCACAGAGATTAACACTCAATTGAAAAGAACTAAACATCAAATAATCAAAGATCCATGTACATCAAGTTTAGGTCAAGCTAGATCTCCCCCTAGCTATGGAGATTTAGTTACCCATGAAAAGAAATGAAAACAAAGAAGAAAGGGAAGAAGAAACCAAGAGATCCATGGAGATGGAGAAGATAAATCTTCACTTCCTTGATCTTGGATCTACGCCCCTCACTTTCAAAAATGGTGGAAAGAGCGAAAAGAATGGACAAGATTCGGCCTCCTGATGAAAAAGTTCCCCAAAAACTAACTTTGTTTTTAAAACGGTTGCCTTCCATCTATTTATATTGGGTCAAGTGATAACCACGTGCATCAAAAATTAGCATCAGTCATCCACGCACGTGCGTGAACTCTTTGCGCATATGCATAAGTTTTTCTGATCCAAAATAGAGACTGTCACGCACGTGCGTGAACTCTTCACGCATATGCGCAAATTTTTCTGATCCGGAATAGAGACCATCACGCACGTGCGTGAATTCCTCGCGCATATGCGTGATTCTTCCTGTTCCAATTGTTTTGCACAGAGGCTGTCACGCACAAGCGTGGATGCCTACTTTCAATTCTTCTCTTCCAAAGTTACTGTTGTCCTTTTTTTATACTTGCTCTTCATGTCCATTGCTCCATAGTCCATTTCCAAAGCTTCTTTTGCCCTTTAAAATCCACAGATTAAATTCAATTAGTCAGACTTAAGTTATTACATTAAAATGAATCATTAAGCATCATGAAATGCAGTTGGACAATGTGAAAATTAGCTCAGCTCAAGACAGGAAAGAAGTGTGCATTTTAAGCATAATTTCTTATGAGGACTGAAAAATATTTGCACTCATCACTCTCATTTCTATTCAATTTAAGATTGTAATAACTCCATTTTGTGGAGTTATTAGCTTTCAACCTAAAATTTTTTTTATAACGTTCTTTCATTAATAATACCCACGTATATCTTGAAAATACGTCAATGAAAGTAAGAAAGTATTTAAAACCCAAAGATGTAGTTACACGACTTGGACTGCATATGTTTGAACGAATAACAGAAAAAAATGAATTTATTCGACTTTTAACCTGACTTAGAAAAGAAGATCGAACATGTTTTCCTAGTTGACATGAGTCACAGTTAAGAGTTTTTATTTTCTCAAGACTTGGAACCAATTTTGCATTTTTGACAAACTTGGATGACCTAGACGTTCATGAAGAAGATTGACAGATGCAATTGCAAAACAAGTCTCAGAAGGAATTGATTGGATACCAGTAAAGACCCCAAGATTCATGTCCTTCGCCTATCATCCGACCTGTACCACGTTCTTGTATGACAAATGAATCGATATCAAATGTTATAGAACAATTAAGAGAGCGAGTAAGTTAGCTAAGAGAGATCAAATTAAAAGGACAGCTGGGTATTAATAAAATAGATTTTAAAGACATAAAATGAGTAGGTGAAGCATGACCAATTCCTTTGGCAACAACTTTGGAACCATCTGCTAGAGTAATGAAATGCGAAAATTTAGGTGGAGATATGGTGGAGAATAAATAACTATTACTAGTAATGTGATCAGAGGCACCTGAATCAATAATCCATGGACTTTGAGAATTATCAGACTGAGAAATGCAAGCTGTAGAATGATGGGAACCTATAGCAGTGGAGGACTGAGATTAGTTGGCAGCCTTCAATGGAAGATATTCTTGATATTCATCCTTTCTGAACTTTCCTTCAGTCTCAGAGACATTCACAAATTTTTCTAGAAATCCACGAAGTGAGTAGCATGTATCTTGTGTATGACCCATTCTTTTGCAATATGAACATTCAGGACGACTACCTCTTCCTCCTTGTCCTCCATGATTTCCATGACCTCCTCGTCCTCCACAATTAGATACCATTGCATAAGTTTCAATTGAATCAATAGAATTACCTCCCACTTTTGATGAAGGGACTCAAAGAAGTCTAGTAACTATATTCTTCATTGAAGGGACCTATTGACCTGTTAAAATTTGGTCACGTACATGATCAAAATCTGAATTCATCCCACGAAAGATCAACGCCATATATAGATTGTCAAGTTTTGTCTTTATACCTGCAAGGGTGTCAGCTTCCAAGAACGTTTTTAACTCCTCAACTGTAGATTGAGCTTTTGAAACATAGGAAATCATGTCATGCTCTGATTATCTGAGAGTGACCAACTTTTGCACTGAATCATATAACTTCTGTATATCATTAGCAAAAACACTTTGAAGCCTTCTTCCAGAAAGTATGACAGGTTTTAAAGGTTCTGAAGTTTGCTAGAATGGTTGGTTTGACAGATTGCCACAACAAGGCACAAAGCTGATAATCAAGTTTCTCCCATTGACTACGATTTTCTTTTGGAATATCATCAAAGGACTTTTCCAAATGATCATAGACTCCTTGACCAAGAAACCAAAGCTCTACAGATGCTGACTAAGCCAAATAAATTTTTCCATTTAGCTTTTCTGAAGTTATTGTTGGGGTTCCAGAAATAGAGAAGGAAGGGTTGTATGTAGGTATTTGACTTGGTTGAGATTTTGTGGGAATTTGAGAGGCAGCTCCGGATTCCATCTTGGTTTTGAGAGATTTCCAGAAATAAAGGTGAATAGATAGCAAAGAGGCATAAGGTAAATGGAGTCTATGATGACAGGAATGGAAAGAGGAAGAGACGATGGTTCAGATGGCACTAGTGCGACGATGATTGGACTATAGGAAGGTGGCCCGTGAGCCTCATGCACCGACAGGTAGAGGCGCGTGTGGTGGAGCGTGGGGGCGCGTGAGAACTTTGTTGGTGATGGATCTTGGTGGGCTAGCCGGTCGGAACCTTTTGAGTCGTTCGGTGGTGAGCATGTAGTTTGTCTCCGGTGGTGGACGGTTGGGATAGTGGCTAAGTGCAGGGTTGCTGACTGGAGACTGTTTGTGACTGTTGTTTGTGATAGAAACAAGACACGGGTAACAAATGATTTGTTAAGGAATTTTCTGCCGGACCAGATGGCAGAGATTCTAAGATGGTAACCAAAGGCGGGATCGAACCCGCTCTGATACCAAGTTGAAAAGAGATTTTAGAGACTTAGAGAATTTAGAAGGGAAGATTTTTGAATTGCTTGAGTGATTAGCACTCAGCAAGAATAATACACACACACACACACACACACACACACATATATATACTATGAAATAAATACAACTTTACATTTTCAAGAACATTATTCCCTATGTATATGAATCACTTTTCCTATGTACATGACTATAATGAATCATCATTAACTACTTCTATTTCCTATAACGTTATTTCCAACATTGTTATTCAAATATGCATGCGCATCACTTTCATTTTTGAAAGATTTTTTATCATTAATTTAGCTTCTATCCGAAGTGTTATTATTTTAGTCTTTTAAATATTTTTGACATCAATTTGCTATTTTATTTTAATAATGTTAATTTATTCTCTCAATTATTCAAAATATTATTATATCCTTCTATATTTATAAATAAGAGTACTTTTTCTTGAAGGTGAGATATTTGCTTAATTATTACACTCTCTTCCTTCTTGAGAACAATTTTTTTTTACAATGCTCACTTTTGTAACAGTCCAATATTTGCTATCCAGATATATCGTCATATAAAAGAATAACTCAATACTGGTCATGCTACTTCTAACTTACATCAACAATTAACCCATATTATTCATACACAATAAGTAATATAGAGAGCCACAAAAACAAAAGTTATATATATACATCACGGCAGCAAAATGGCATACTGGTATACATAACTCAAAACAACTAAGCAAATATAAAACATATATAAGCTCAGCTCAAAACAACATCTATGCTATGCTAGTTCTCATACATCCTCTTCTTCCCTTTTGAAGAACTCGCACCTAGATTTATATGGCAACACAAACGGGGTGAGAAAACATATCTCAGTAGAAGTATTCCAATACCAGTGTATATATATGTATACAATCAGATAATATTTACAATTATCGAATTAACACTTCAAACACAAAAATACACAATTGCCTATACAATTGTAATGTATGATTATGTTATGATTAGCAATCGCCCATACAATTGTCATGTCATGCTTAATTATGTCTAATGTGTATATCTATGCAAGTTTTAAGAATGAATGCAGTTTCAAGATGTCATGAGCTCTCAAACGTATTGAGGATATTACCCACCTCAGCTACTCTAAAATATGATATGATATGTTATGATTTATCAGGTATAGTGAGGATATGACTCACCAACACTATCCATCAAAACAATAAAGGATATTACTCACCTCCACTAGTCAAATAAAGCAAAGAGGATATTACTCATCTCCTTACTCAACAATGCAATAAGGATATTACTCACCTTATTACATATAACATAGAGAGAATATTACTCACCAATCTATGCTTCTCAAATAACACAAGGAGGATATTAATCACCTCATTATGTTTCTCAAACATCTCATTTCCTCAATCCAACATAATACACAATATGTATAAAGTCATGTATAATCATTCCACATAATTAGCACTACGAATCCATTTGATTCAACACATTCACACTTTATTAAATACTCCTACTAGAGTCTCATCACTCGCTAAGAAGTATAAAAGAAGAAACTACACCATTGGAAGACTCCAAGGCAATACACACAACATCTAGTCAGTTTTTGGCATTCACGTCGCGGCGTTGTCCTGTGCCACGTCGTAGCGCCCAAGCCACGGGTTCAAGTACTGGCAGGAAAATGCCACCAATGTCGCGGCATCCTTGTGCCACGTCACGACGTGCACCCCTGTTCTTCAACATGTTGCGGCACTCAAAGTGCAACATTGCAGCGCCTAATTCTCTGGTCCCAAATTCTGGGCGTGCATCACACACATGTCGCAACGTTCTACGCCTTACGCCGCGGCGTCCACTGCAGAACTTGCATTCTGCAGAATTCTGTAGATATGGGTACTGTTCCATTGGAATTGAACCCTCTTCCAATCACTCAAAACTCGATTTTAAGTTATTTCCAACCTCCATCAAGGTCCAATTATACAAAGCAACTCTTAAACGACTTCAATTTCACTCAAAATTAAAGATCATGGAAAATCATCCAAAACAAAACCTAAAACCCCAAAACTCATCTCAAGTAGGATGAAAGGGATACAAGGGCTGGAAATCCATTTCCTTACACCCAACAATTCAAAAACAAGTTATCCTCAAGTTCTCTAATAAGATTCAAGCCAAAAATACCAAAATCACACTATAAGTCCATCATTCACATGAAGCAACCTAAATAGCCTAATGAAGAATATGGAAAGAAAGTGTGAAACCAAGGTTTCTCCTTACCTCAATTCTCAGAAATGAAGTCGATTAGTCGTTTCTCTGAAAAGTTAAGCTCTCTCCCTTACTTGGATGAAGATCTTCCCCCCTTAACACTTTGAGTTCCCTTTAAATAGGTCAGCAACAGAAACAAAGGGTCGTGCCCTCTTATTTTGGTCACTTAAGTGACTAAAATTCTCCCGAACAGTTAAGAACGCTTAGTTATTACCAAACCAAGTTTTCCAACTTCCAACAAGCTTAAAATAAATCTTAAGATTCATTAAAAATCTTGTTTCACCATTTCCATAATTTTCCATATCTGCTAAGGGTCAATCCGACACTAAAACACACAACCAATATGCCTAATAATGTCAAACCAACTCTGATATTTCTCAAACTTTAACCACATCTACTTCCACACATTTATGAATTAGAAACAAGTTCTCCACACTTATTTCCATTAACTGAGCAGTTTAAGCTATTTCTGGAGTAAATAACAACTATATTTCACACATAGTATTACAGCAAAGTGCTTAAACGTACTCTGACAGTCACAAAACTTTACAGGCATAGCAAACTAGTGTTAGGCTACTTCCATAACCATATACAAGTCTATCATGACTATGTAGGGTGTTACATTCTCCCCTCCTTTTTAGAATTTTGTCCCCAAAATTTGGTTTACCTTATGTATAAAGTCCTAACAATTGACATACAATCACTGATACAACCAAATTTTAAGAAAACAAAGTTTCTAAACATGTATAACCATGTACTCACCTTTTTCCAAACCAGGAGATGGTGATGCCTTATCGCCTTGCAGATTGTAGACTCTACCCCCAGTGATAGGTCTAGCATCTATCCTGTCTTCTTCTTTTTGAGGACAATTCTTGGCATAGTGTCCCAACTTGCCACACTGAAAACACTTATCTAGTCAACTGTACAAACTTTGTCCCCGTGGTACTTGCCACACTTGGTACATTTCTCTTGCCGATCATCCCTCTGAACATTCTAACCTTTTTCTTATGGATAACTAGATTTAGGACTACATTTTCCATATCCACCATTCATCTTCTTCTTCTTTTAAAGACTTTACAAATTTCGCTCTGCCTGAAGTTGGAGATTATCAGACTCCACAATTCTGCACTTGTTCACTAAGTATGGAAAATCCTTGATTTCCAAAGGTCTCCCTGCCCTTCTTACATTCCCTCTTATCTCGGACTCAAACCTGACATACTTCCAGTTCTCATTTGGATTATGCCTAAACTGAGAAGAAAAATTGGACAACTCATGAAATTTTGTCTCATATTGTCCATCCGCCATGTCCTCTTGATGAAGACTAAGAAATTTCATTTCTTTATCATCTTGTAAACTCTGTGGAAAGTATTTCTCCAAAAAGGTCTCTTTGAACACTCCCCATGTGATCAAAGTCCCTGCTGTCTCTGGCAGCCTCCTGGTGCTTCGCCACCATTGCTCTGCCTCCCCTCTCAACATGAAGGAAGCAAAGGAAACTTTTTGCTCATCGGAGCATACCATGACCTCGTAGATCTTCTCTAGCTCGGTCAACCACTCTTCCGCTTTAACCAGATAATAATCACCTCTGTACATCAGAGGATTCATCTTTCTGAACTTCGAAATGTCGAAAAAATTCTGATTTCTCCCGACTTGTACCTCCTGTGCTAGTGGTGGTACTTGTGGTGGTACTTGCTGTTGAGGTACCAACCTCTCTAACACTCTTGCAGTCGCCGCTGCTTGCTCAGTCTGCTACCTCATTGCATTGGCCATTGCCATAATTGCTGTGGCCATCTCTGTACCTTAAGTCCCAGAGCCCCTATTCTGACTCCCACGTGGTCGCCATTGTGTTGCTGGTTGCCCTCGTACTGCCATAGTCTTCTGTAAACACAGAACAATCCATATTGAGTTAACTAGGCTCAATATCATGTAACCGTGCAACAGTAGCTAAAGCAGACATACCAAAGGCAAAATATGCAATTTCACTCAAACAATCACATGCAAGAGGTAAGAAATGCATAATTATCACTACACATGCATAAGCATAGTCAATCCATACCCCGGCTCAACAGGATGAACTACTCTGATACCAAAATATAACAGCCTAATATTTGTTATCCAGATATATCGTCATATAAAAGAATAACTCAATACTGGCCATGCTACTTCTAACTTACATCAACAACTAACCCATATTATTCATGCACAATAAGTAATATAGAGAACCACAAAAGCAAAAGTTATATATATACATCGCAGGCTCAAAAGGACATACTGTTATACATAACTCAAAACAACTAAGCAAATATAAAATATATATAAGCTCAACTCAAAACAGCATCTATACTATGCTAGTCCTCATACATCCTCTTCTGCCCTTTTTCTCAAAGAACTTGCACCTAGATTTACATTGCAACACAAGCAGGGTGAGAAAATATATCTTAGTAGAAGTATTCCAATACTAGTATATATACATGTATATAATCAGATAATAATTACAATTATCGAATTAACACTTCGAACAAAGAAATACACAATTGCCCATACAATTGTAATGTATGATTATGTTATGATTAGCAATCGCCCGTGCAATTACCATGCCATGCTTAATTATGTCTAATGTGTATGTCTATGCAAGTTCTAAGAATGAATGCAGTTTCAAGATGTCATGAGCCCTCAGACATATTAAGGATATTACCCACATCAGCTACCCTAGGATATGATATGATATGTTATGGTTTATCAGGCATAGTGAGGATATGACTCACCAACACTATCCATCAAAACAACAGAGGATATTATTTACCTCTACTGGTCAAATAAAACAAAGAGGATATTACTCACCTCCTTACTCAAAACTCACCTTATTACGCACAATATAGAGAGGATATTACTCACCAATCTATGCTTCTCAAACAACACAAGGACGATATTACTCACCTCATTATATTTCTCAAACATCTCATTTCCTCAATCCAACATAATACACAATATGTATAAAGTCATGCATAATTATTCCACATAATTAGCACTACGAATCCATTTGATACAACACATTCACACTTCATTAAATATTCCTACTAGAGTCTCATCACTCGCTAAGAAGTATAAAAGAAGAAACTACACCATTGGAATACTCTAAGGCAATACACACAACATCTAGTTGGTTTCTGGCATTCACGTCGCGGCGTTGCCCTGTGCCACGTCATGGCGCCCAAGCTCGGGTTCAAGTACTGGCAGGAAAATGCCACCAACGTCGTGGCATCCTTGTGCCACGTCGCGGCGTGTACCCCTGTTCTTCAACACGTTGCGGCACTCAAAGTACTATGTCGCAGCGCCTAACTCTCGGGTCCCAAATTCTGGGCGTGCATCACACACATGTCGCAACGTTCTATGCCTTACGCCGCGGCGTCCACTGCAGAACTTGCATTCTATAGAATTCTACAGATATGGGTACTATTCCATTAGAACTAAACCCTCTTCCAATCACTCAAAACTCAATTTCAAGTGATTTCCAACCTCTATCAAGGTCCAACTACACAAAACAACTCTTAAACCACTTCAATTTCACTCAAAATTAAAGATCATGGAAAATCGTCCAAAACAAAACCTAACCTAAAACCCCAAAACTCATCTCAAGTGGGATGAAAGGGATACAAGGGCTGGAAATCCATTTCCTTACACCCAACAATTCAAAAACAAGTCATCCTCAAGTTCTCTAACAAGATTCTAGCCAAAACACACCAAAATCACACTATAAGTCCGTCATTCACATCAAGCAACCTAAATAGCCTAATGAAGAATATGGAAAGAAAGTGAGAAACCAAGGTTTCCCCATACCTCAATTCCCAGAAATGAAGTCGATTAGTTGTCCCTTTAAAAAGCTAAGTTCTCTCCTTTGCTTGGATGAAGATCCTCCTCTCTTAACACTTTGAGTTCCCTTCTCCTTTTCTTTTCCTTCGGCAGCTGTGAGATGAGAAGATGAGAATGAAAACCACTTCTCATTTTGGCCTTAAATAGGCCATTAACAGAAACAAAGGGTCGTGCCCTCTTATTTTGGTCACTTAAGTAACTAAAATTCATCCGAACAGTTAAGAACGCTTAGTTATCACCAAACCAAGTTTCCCAACTTCCAAAAAGCTTAAAATAAATTCTAAGATTCATTAAAAATCTTATTTTACCATTTTCATAATTTTTCATATCTGCTAGTGGTCAATCCGGTAATAAAATACACAACTAGTATGCCTAAAAATGTCAAACAAACTCTGATATTTCTCAAACTTGAACCACATCTACTTCACACATTTGTGACCTAGAAATAATTTCTCCACACTTATTTCCATTAACTGAGTAGTTTAAGCCACTTCCGGAACAAATAATAATTATATTTCACACGTAGTGTTGTAATAAAGTACTTAAACATGCTCTGACAGTCACAAAACTTTATAGGCATGACAAACTCGTGTTAGGCTACCTCTATAACCATATACAAGTCTATCATGACTATCTAGGGTGTTACAACTTTTCCCTTATACCATATGTCATTTCTTCTTCGTTAATTTTCCTTTTATGTTGATTCTCTCTATTTACTTTCACCATCCCTATTTCTTTTACAAATCAAATCTACTTAATTAATTTTCAAATTTGATTAATCTATTCTCTATTTATCTGATTAATCAAATCTCAAATTTCCATGGATAAGATTCATCAAATATTGGTTGTAGCAAGTGTCACATATTTGGCAACAATTCTATCAAAATTTTAAGATGCAAAACAATTAATGATCATAATGTTTAGGCATCGAGAATTGTCATTATTTCTTGTTCTTTTTTAGTTTTTTTAAAAATGTTTCCAATTCATGTGTACTATGCTAAAAACTAAGTCTCTAGATCTGCACACTAAAATTTTAAATGAAATATAATTAAAAGACATTAAAATTTATATTAAAAAAACTGTGTATTGCACTGGCTACTTACTAGTTAGTCCTTAATGTAGGGTTTCGTTAAAAGGTGTAACGTGTGTGCATATTCACATGTGAATGTGTTGTGTTAATATGTGTGAGTCAATTATTGTTTGAAATTTGTAAGTTTACTAGATTTCCTATCTCTAGTAAAAAAAATTAAGATTCCGTTGTACTTATTTCTCTCCGCTCCTAAATAAAAGACTAAATTGATGACACTCTACAAAATTAAGGATTAAATTGATAACGATTTTTTTTTTTTTTTGAGGATTTAAGGTGATGATACTTACCTCTTTAGAAGATTAAAATAAGGATTTATTCTTTATTTCTTTGTATGTTGAGAAAATCTTCTATATATATAATTTTATTGAATCTACCAGTGAAGAAATTATTTTTTAGCTTAAAATTTTCTTTTTTATTACATTATACTTTATAATTATTATATAATCCTTCACATTTAATTCATTAAAAAGTTGTACGTTATTAATCTTGGATGCACCAGTGATTTTTGTAATAGGAGAATTTGATGAGGAACGAAGGAGTGAAGATGATTTTTTTTTTTTAACGAAAAAATTATTTTAATTGAGATTTTTTATAAAAGGATAAAATATAATATGTGACCTTTAATCATTTCTTATTTATTTTTATAAATATTTTACAACTTTTAATTCATAAATAAAAAATAAATTATTTTTTTAACTCTTTCATCCAAATATACTTTTAAAATAAGTTAAATTTTATTAAAATTTTCAGGTTTTTTTAATTCTTAGCATTGCCTATTTAGCATTCACTAAATGGTTTTTGAGATTTTAAAATTTAAAATTTTTATTTTTATTTAATACTAATTAAAAGGTAGTTAGGTTGAGTGTATGGGTAAGTAAGCTGCATTTTTAGGGAGAGGATCAAAGTTTAAACCTGAAGAATGTAATTGTTGAAATGGCCTCTTAATTACAATTAGGGGTGAAAATAAGTTGGGCTAGGCTATGCTTTATCTAAATAGGTCTAAACATGTTTTATAGTATGTCAACTTGATCCCAACTTATTATTTGTCATAAGATTTTTTTTGGATTTTGCCTAACTTATTTATGAAAATATAGAAGTTTAACTTGACTTAAAAATTTATTTAAATGTTTACATTACTTGAAGACTTTCATATATGTGAATAAACTTTAACTTTTTAATTTTTAAATAAATATAACTCTTGACAAAATTGTTATATTTTATATAAAATAAATATATTATATTAATATATAATTAATTATGTAAGTATTATAAATTCTTAATTATATTTATATATAAATGTTAAAGAAATAAGGCTGTTTGATAAGCTAAATGAACACTTTCAAAAACTCAAGTGGTAGTTTATATTTTTAAATAAATCTTTCAAAAAGTTTAAGTATAACTTATTTGTTAAATAAGAGAGGCATATACAAGTCAAAAATAAGTTAAACTACATACCTTTAATGGACTGCTAAGTTATTCCCATCTTTAATTACATTAGTGTCTGATAGTTAGTTTGATAGAAATGCAATAGCTGCTCAAAGACAAAAAGGAAGATAAGAGAATTTATTGAGGGATACAGGATATTACATATTTGTGGTTGTTTAAGAGTTCTTTTCTCTCAATGTTTTGTGTACTATTTTGACTTGTCTGCCGTCTACTGCCTTTTCTAGAACAGGAGGGGAACCTTCCCAAGTCGTGGAAATTAAAGCAGCTAATTTGCACCAAAGGACCCTCATTCATCATCATCATCAGCTAACATCACCACACCACTATCCACCCCTTCCTAGTTCTTTCCTTCCTTCCTATATATGTATGCAGTGTTTGAAGTTTAAAGTCATCAAAACAAACCCATTGTGCTGTAGCTTGAGCTGTAGGGTAGCAAAGGGAAGTCAAAAAAGAAAACAACTTGAGGGGAAAAAAATAAAGGGAAAATATAAGAAGAAAAAATTAAAAAGGATTTGGCTGAAGGTTAATAAGTGTTGAGTCATGGTCATGGGTGTTGGTGGTTAGAGATAAAGAAAATGGGGGCAGAGGCAGAAAGCAAGAAAGAAAATAACCCTAATTCATTTCTTGAATGAATATATGAAAATGGGTATATGGAGCTGGGTGTGTGATTAGAGTTAGAGTAGTGCATATATACATGTATATGTAGTAGAGTGCAGAACAAAACTTTGCCAAAAATGGGAGGATATGAGGTTTCAGATCTGACTCATCCGAATTCAGAAAGAGAGATGCATGTATGTTTCTCATGATTTGTGTTGATGAGAACGGCGAAAGACATGAGATCAGCTCAACAAATACAACAATTACAATATTCAAAAGAGGGACACACGAGAGAGACTGACAGAAGAGAGTGAGCACACGCTGCTGGTAATTATATGAGGGCATACATTTGCGGGTGCGTGCTCACTTCTCTTTCTGTCAGCTTCTCATATCTGTTTTGTGTCTTTCCTTTCCTTTTCTGATCCTATAACTTCTCTTTCTACATCTATTTCTGACTCTTCCTTCAGCTCAATGTTCTATTTCTCTTCTTGCTTTCCAATTTTCACCATCTTTTTAGTCCCCTTTATGCTATCTCACCTCACAAAGTTACCTTAGTCTTCTCTTTTTAGTCATCTCTTGGAGTCACTGAAGAGTTACATAAAGCAAATAGCTAAAGAGCATTATGAATCATGAATGATAATTATAGCCCTTGAAAGGACACATCGAGTAGGATTTACAATCCTTCGTTATATGTGTAATCTTTATGTTCAAGTGCTTGGAAAATGGATGAATAAGAAACATACAAGTGGTTGTTTCAATTCAACATTCAAGTTGGAGTTTTGGTGGTAAGCGTGCACAGACTACTCTATAGCCCGTTTTCTTTTTGCAGTACCACATGTCAGCATTCATTCTTATCTATTTGTGTTTCTAGTTTCTTCTATTTTTTTTCTTTATAGTATAATTACTTTTCCATTTAAATATACGTTATATTATATAATATATTTATGCAATTGTGATGGAGCTTCAAAGTGGTACGGCACTCTCCTTCCTCGAATAGATAGAATAGAAAATTCAAACGGAAATCTTCCAGGTACGCCTTGTTACTGTTCATTTTCTAACGAAAAACTATATATTGGATTCTGTTTCATAAACCCTTGCTTTCTTTTCTTCTTCCTTTTCTCTCCTTATGAGTGATGATCTTATCCACCATGCAAAGCTAAAGAGGAATGTTTGGCCCTGCTGTTGTGCTCTTTTCTTTCTTTCTTTCTTTCTTTTTACTTTCTTTTTTTTGTGGATCTGTACACTCTTTTCTTGTCCTCAATCTAGCTCAGATTTTGGGCTGGACCCATTTTTTTTTTTATTTGCTGTTAGCCTGTTCTCCTAATAAGCAGTTGCTCAGAGAAACCAGCAGCAAAGGAAAAAATATACAACAACAACAACAACCAAGTCTTTTCCCACTAGGTGGGGTCGGCTACATGGATCAAACGACGCCATTGTGCCCTATCATAAACCAAGTTTTCAGATATGCTATTCAGATCTAAATCTTTTTAATCGTTTCACCTATAGTCTTTCTTGGTCTTCCTCTACTTCTAGCTAGGGCTATTATCTACCGATCTACTCTTCTTACAGTGGGCTTCTAAGGTACCTTCTCCTTACATGTCCAAACCACCTAAGGCGAGATTCTCCCATCTTTTCCACAATAGGTGCTACCCCTACTTTCTCTCTAATGCATTCATTCCTAATCTATCTAGTCTTGTATGGCCACACATCCAAGCAACATCCTCATCTCCGGGATCTTATGCTCTTGTTGGCTTTTTTTCGCCCAACATTCAAGCACCATACAACATGCCTTATAGGTTAAGTTTGAGAGGTACTTTTCTATCACAAATAACTCTGAAGCACTCCTCCATTTCATCCATCCAGCTTGAATCCTATGGTTTACATCTCTCTCTATCTCTCCATCATTTTGTATGATAGATCCAAGGTACCTAAATTGTGTGACTTGTGGTATTGTATGATCTCCAACTTTCAGCTAAGCTATCATTACCACGTCTCTTACTGAACTTACATTCCATATACTCCGTCTTACTCCTACTTAGACGAAGACCATGTTTTTCCAAAGTTTGTCTCCATAGCTCTAGCTTCTCATTTGTTTCCTCTCTCGACTCTCCAACTAAGACTATATCATCTGCAAAAAGCTATCATCTGCAAAAAGCTAGAAGGCCTGCATAGCCGGTCCCAAGTCGACAATGTGACCAACGTAAAACTTTGTCGAATCTTTATGACATGGATCAACGAAGCAAAGGAAAAAATATATGGGTTTTAATTTAATTTAAGTTGAATTTGAAGGGTCAGAATTAGATGAAACGGACTTAAATCATATCTTTTGAGTGGGATTTTTGTAGGTTTAGAGGGAGAGAATATCCTATTGGGAAATTGCATCAAAGCATCAAGCAGCTAAATATGCGAAGATTTTGTTCCTTCCCTTCGTGGGCTGATATGTATTCATGTGTTACTGTGATTAAAGGAATTCAAGTAGTAGCCTACCCTATACAGGTTAGAGATTTTTCCAATCGGTTGTGTCTCTCAGACTGTTTAATTTATCCCCTTTTAATTTTTACTTAAGAAAATATTTCTTTTTCTTTGGATTCCATTATTTTTTTTAGTAGTATGTAAAATGCAAACCTCTTGAAATTTTTTATGCAGAAGTTGGTCGGCTTAGGAGTGTTGGATAATAACATTGGGAGGAGAGAAACAAGTGTTGATAGTTTTTTTAGAAACGGAAGGATTGATATTTAATAAAATAGTTGGATTGTTTTATTGATAGTTAGAATAGTTTGAAATAGTTTGGTGGCTTGAAAAGTAAGAGAGAATGTTTCGTTCAAGGAAGCACCAATACTTCAAAATGTCTATACTACCTTTGTCACATGCATACCCAAATCGGATATCCTATCAGATACGCTTCATAATGTGTAGCAGTCAAACAAGGAGGCATGGAACTGTGTGCCGAAGAACTACTAATCATTCAGGTAATCATTTTTGAATGGTATGAGTTTTAGTTTTATCGTTTGATCTATTTCTTGAATACCGCCCCTGCTGATTTTATGAGTTTGTTTGATGGTGTTTAGTAACTACATTGAATAATTTAAGTTCAATTAGAGGATTCAATTTGCCAAAATTCTAGCCCATGTTTATTTGAACCACATTGCATGATTTAAAGAGAGTTTAAGCCGCTAGGATTGGGCTAGTGGTGAGGGGCTTAAATAGTTCACATGAGGTCATAAGTCCAAACTTAATTGCCACTATTATTGTACCAAATATTCATACATATATATATATATAGAGAGAGAGAGAGACACTCACACACACACAGATTAATGGATGATTATTATTGATACACTCATGCAGTATTTATACAATAAGGAGGCTGACCAATTCCAAAAAAAAAAGGACACGTAAAAGGAAAACAAATAATTACAAATTCCTACAAATTCTTAAAATCATGCTATGATATTCCTAAAATCATGCTATGGTTAAAAATAGAAAATAGGCAAGGATCAAGAATAATCAGGAGAAAATCTTAATATATCATGCCAAGAAATTAGGAATAAATCAGGAGAAAATCCTAATGTATCATGCCAATACTCCCTCTCAAGTAGGTGCATGGAGCGTTGAAATGCCCAACTTGCTAAGCAACTCATGAAATCGACCTCAGCCAAGTGCCTTAGTAAATATATCTGCTAACTGGTACTTTGTAGAGATAGACCGCAGAACCAAAACACGAGATTGAATGTATTGTCGAATAAAGTGACAATTAATTTTAATGTGTTTGATTTGTTCATGAAAAATAGGATTTGGTGCAATGTGAAGCGCCACTTGATTGTCATAGAAAAGAGGTACTGGAGAGTCCCAAGACACCTTTAGGTCTTGTAAGAGACGAACTAACCGGATGAGTTCACTAGTTGTGGTAGTCATAGCTCTATACTCTGCTTCTGCTGAAGAACGAGAAACAACCGTTTGCTTTTTAGAGCGCCATGAAATAGGAGATGATCCAAGGAAAATAATGTAACCTATAGTGGACTTGCGAGTAGTGGGACATCCTGCTCAATCTGCATCACAGTAGGCCTATAAACTAAGTAGGCCTGAAGCTAGAAATAAAAGACCTTAACCTGGTGAATGTTTGAGATAGCGCAAGACTTTGAGGGCTGCCTCCATGTGTGGTTGTCGTGGATCACTCATAAATTGACTTAGGACATGAACGACATAGCTAATATCGATCTAGGTAATGGTAAGATACAAGAGACGACCCACCAGTTGCCAATAGACACCTGGGTCAAAGCAAATAGACCCAACTTCTGAAGATAACTTGTGTTGCTAATCCATTTGTGAGATGGCAGGCTTACAGCCCAAGAGCCCACATTCTTTCAGTATGTCGAGAGTGGTTGCGTTGGCTAAGTGCCAAGCCTGCTGGTGATCGAGCCGCTTCTATGCCAAGAAAATATTTCAACTTTCCAAGATTTTTAACTCTAAACTTATCATCCAAAAATTTCTTCAATAAGGCAATGCGGGTCTAATCAGTTCCTGTGACTATAACATCATCAACATAAATAAGTACAACAACAAATGAAGGCCCATCATGATAAATAAATAATGAATGGTTCGCATGGGATTGCATATAACCGAGTTGGAGAAGAGAAGCAGTGAATTTCTAAAATCAATTTCTGGATGGCTGTTTGAGCCCATATAGTGATTTTTGCAACATGCAAACTCGTTGCTCCCCTTTTGTGCAAACCCTTGTGGAATTTTCATGTAGACTTCTTCTTCAAGATCACCATGCAGGAAAGCATTATTCACATATAACTGGCATAATTGCCAATTTCGAATTGAAGCAGTAGCCAACAAGCATCGAATTGTGACCAATTTGGCCACAAGAGCAAATGTCTCATGAAAATCAATCCCCTTAATCTGTGTGTAACATTTGGCAACTAAATGTGCCTAATAACACTCTATGCTCCCATCCGGGTTGTACTTAATCTTGTACACCCACTTGGAATTAATCGTCTGTTTCCCTAGAGGAAGTTTCTGTAAAGTCCGTGTATTATTTTCTTCAAGTGCTTGGATTTCTTTTGCCATTGCTTGTCGCCAATGTTCATGTTTAACATCCTAATAAAAAGAAGCTAGCTCATCTGATGAGGAGATAGCCACTAGAAAACCTTTGTGAGTATTTGAAAACTTTGAATAGGAAATAAAATATGAAAGAGGATGTACCATCGAGTTGGCCGTCGGTTTAGGTGAGTGCGTAAATGAAGAGGAAGGCTTGAGAGAGGGTGGCAAGTCTATATCATACCCTGTTAGTCGTTGTGAAATCTGCCTTGTTCTTCTTCCTATCCTTAGATCATGCGTCGCTAGTTCTGAGTGCAAGAAAATCTCAGTGTGTCTTTCCATATCAGTCCCAAGCTCAAGGCTTGAAGTGCCATGAACATCAATTACTGGATCGGACTCTGTTTCACATAGTTGAGCATCATAGTTGACATTGGGCTTGAGGCCTTCATCTTGGTTGACGCTTGTGTGATCAAGCAATCCATATTGCCTTGACATATTTGCTAGTTGTGGGGCTTCTGATCCATGTGAATTTGCAAGTGGAAAGATCTCTTCATAAAAATAAACATATCGTGATGTATATATGGTCTAATTTTCTAAATCATAAATTCTATACCTTTTCTAACCATATGGATACCTTACAATGATGCTAGGCTTGGATCAAAGTGCAAACTTGTCATGAGGTCTAGTATGCACGTGGCCATAACACAAGCAACCAAAAGTTCATAGATGTTCATAAGATGAGGGTTTCTTGAACAATACTTCGTAAGGCAATTTATTTTGCAAAACTGACAGTGGCATTCGATTTATCAAATAAACCGCTGTAAGAACACACCCCAAAATTTTATATGTAAGCTTCCCTAGAATTGCAGAGCCCTAGCAACCTCCAATATGTGCCTACATTTTTTTTCCACTCTCCCATTTTGCTGTGAAGTGTCAGTGCAACTTTTTTGTATTTTCACTCCATTAGCATCATAATACTTAATCAAATCATTGTGCCGGCACTTTTTCTGATTATCGAATCTCACTATCTTTACCTGCAGATCAAATTGTGTTTGAACCCATTTAAAAAAATGCAACAAGTACAGACATATTTCATATTTAAACTTCATGAGATACACCCATGTTGCTCTACTATAATCATCAACAATAGTTAGGAAATAATGTGCACTAGATAAAGATGGACTAATATAAGGCCCCCAAATATTAATATGGATTAATTCAAAAGGTCTTCTTGATTTATTCATGCTAATGGGAAAAGGTAGACGAGTTTGTTTTGCTCGACAACAAGCATCACAAAACCAAGTTTTCTCAATAGGAAAAAATAAACCATTAACAAAGTACATTTGACTTATTGGCAAATGCCCCAATTTGCAGTGCCATAAATCTGCGTTCTTTGAGTTTCTTGGCATTAAAACCTTCCCTTCTCTCATTGACTCCAAGTAATGCAATATGTTCCACACTATACACGTTCCAATTAGCCTCATCGAATGTAGGTCCAGTATTGCACAATAATCCGATAAAAAAGTGAGAGCACAATTCAAATCTCTTGTTAATTTACTAACAGAAAGTAGATTAAAACAAAATTTTGGTACACTAAGGACTCCCTCTAGTGTCAATTTATCATTCAAATGAACACGACCTATTGCATGTACTGGCACTGATTCACTGTTGGGTATTTGGACAGGAGCAATATTGGGCTTGAATGTCACTTAGTCCAAAAGGCCCAATTTGCTTGCAATATGGTCTGTCGCGCTCGTATCTGTTATCCATGGGTCTGGTTCAAATTCACATTTCTTACCCGAGAAGTTCCCTATCAAATTTGCAGCTAGGCTTGCTGCATTACCAGGTATTGCTTGCCCACTGGTGGAAGCTGTCATGCCTTTGAGAAGTGCTAGAACTTGCTGCTAGAAAGGGGTCAGGGTCGTCATGCTGTCATCTCCTCCTGCAACTGCTGCCGCTGCCAAATGATCTTTGTGTGGTCTTGTTGCAATTGAGCATTGTTGATTGGATTGCTTCTGCCACCGGCAAAGTGGCCAATCCAGTGGATACTTAACAATGTCAAAACATTGGTCCTTTACATGACCAGACTTTCCACAGTGAGCGCATCGTGGTCAATCTGACAACCCTGCCTAGTTGTCCGAGCCCCCACGTCCCGCATTTCTACCTCCTCGATGTCCAACGATGGCCTTTACAGTTGGCTGCACCCCTGTGGCGCTACTACCCAAAAAAGTGGTTGCCTCAACTATTGATGCTCGATTGTAGTCACAAGTTTTTGCTTCTTTTCCTGCACCGCTACAGCATAAGCATGCCCAATATTTGGCAATGGTTCAATACCTAGAATTTGTGATCGCACAGTAGAAAATTCTTCGCCCAATCCCATGAGGAAGTCAAATAGCTTCTCTTCTTCGCGCATCTCCTGCACCTTCTTCAATGCTCCGTAGGTGCAGCCACAAGAACACACATGAATAGGTCGAAAGGATTGAATCTCAATGCATATGGATTTTAATTTCCCATAATAGGATGATATAGAATTCTTTTCTTGTTGCAAGAATGCAATGGCACGTCTCAGTTCATACACTCGAAGGGCAATCCTTTGTGTGTAGCATTCTTGTAGATCGTTCCATAATTCCTCAGCAGTATCAACATGTCTGGCTATGCTCTAAAGTTTCTTGTATAAAGCATTAGTGAGCCATGCTTGGACAGTTACATTGCATTGAGCCCATGATTAGAAATCCTGAGATGAAACATCTAGCTTTTTTATTGTTCCATTCACAACACGTGTTTTATTTTTGGAATGAAGGGCGTTTAGAAAATTTTTCTTCCAGGTGAAGTAGTTTTCACCATTCTCGCTCAAAGGGTGAGCTACGAACCTGAGGCCAGGATGATCAGAAGGGTGCAAGTAGTATGGAGAATTGGTGTCGACTGCCTTGCTTTTTGAAGCCTTGGCACCCGCTGCCGATCGAATCTCCTTCTTCCTTACCTGCCTTGTCTTTATCTCCAACCATGATCTAGATAATGAGGTCACTAGGTCACTGTGACCTGCTCTTGATACCATAAAGAGATAAATTTTCTCCAATGGATGATTATCATTGATACACTAATAGAGTATTTATGCAATAAGGAGGTTGGCCAATCCTTAAAAGAAAGGACATGTAAAAGGAAAACAAATAATTACATATTCCTACAAATTCCTAAAATCATGCTATGGTTAAAAATAAAAAATAGGCAAGGATCAAGAATAAATCATGAGAATCCTAATGCATCATGCCAATAAATCAAGAATAAATCACGGGAAAATACTAATGTATCATGCCAATAAATTAGGGAACAATCCTAATGTATCATGCCAATAAGTACACACACACACACACACACACATATATATATACTACTATTACTACTATATTTAAAGATAGTTGAGTCATTAAACAGACTTCATCAATTAGTTTAATATTGAGTTAGTATGCTTTAGTTGGATTTCATCTGTTCGACTTTCATATGTATTCATATGTTGAAAACTACTATTTTTTTTATAAAAAAAACAGAATGTAATGTTGAGCTTTTAAAACCTATGGCTGGATGAGGACACTGAATAAATGAACCATTTCATGAGATAGTTGTCTAGATGCCTTCTGCCATCACATTGATATTTCCATTAAGGCATTGATGTCTCAGATCAGTATTGAATTTAAGAAGTTATCTGATTAAATAATTTTGCTTTTTTATGAAAATATTAATTTGATAACCCATAGAAGTAAGTATGTAAGTCCATTCCTCCTAATAATTAATTACAGTAATATATCAAGTAACACATCCTAAGATAGTGAATTTTGTTTTTCATTGGTGATGTGTAAAGAAACCAAACTGTTGATGTATTAAAAAATTCGAAGTTGAATCATGTGAGAAACAAGTATGTATGAGCAACCCTCTAGTAATATTTTAGTTTGTTTTGACTGTTTTATGACTTATACCAGCTTGTTTTTTCTCTGAAAATTAGAAATGGAACCATTAGCTTTGGCTTAAGTTTGTGGAAGATTTCTTCAGCTTGTTTAACCCTATAACACAAATTGAACATTTTGAGTATTTTTGTACCTGGATATGTGGCATTCTTTAATCAAAAGGGTTGGCTTTATTTAGTCACTGTTTCCCTTAGGAGTTCTGGACTTAACATCTTGACCTATGGCACCTATAATGGGTGCAACTCTTTAATGCTTGATGTGGTTTGAATGTAATTTTGAGAAGCTATTAGGAAATAAAGTGGCACTCATGCCATCATCAATGAATTTTTGCCTACTGGTAAGTTCTTGATCCTATGTGTGATATTAGAGCAAGGTCACTAGTTCTAATCCCCCAGCTGACGTGGAGAGATTGTTGCCTTTATTTGGTCATCATCTCATAACTTTTGACTTAGTAATAAGCATTGGATCCTACATAAAGCTTAGGCTAACTTGTGATAGGATTTACACAGCAAATATCCTCAAATTACCTTTCATTCAGCATATAAAAAATTTTGTTCTCATATTTCCGGTGAATGTTGTTGACTATAAATAAGTGCTGATTGCATTGACTAGTAATAAATGGACAATATTGTGTAAATTAATATTTTTCTATAGCATATTAAGTTTTTTAGTAGTTTAGATTGATTTTCATGAACTGTTGAATCATGTACAATATCTCATGCATTATCTTGACTTTTGCTTTCATTTGTTCAATTATATCTTCTTCTTTTTTTGTGAATGCTAAAGAGACTAATCCATGAAGTCTATGAAGAGTCTGTGGTACTTTTGAATAGTCTTGTTTAAATTGTATATATTTTTCTAAAACAGTATTGATTTCATTATTACCTAGAGGCTATACCAAAGGAGACCCATGCCTATCAATGCATGAACATATTCTAGGGTCTATACCATGCTAGAAATTGAATTATAAACAAATTGAAGCTACAACAAGTACATGTATAAAGCTCTTAATAACCTTAGATATAATTAGCGCTTCAAAGCATTCTGTGAGTAGAAATTAATTATTGCAGATGATTGGGATGATGTGAATGCTTTAATATTGCTCTAAACCTAGGAAATTCTGTCCACCTTGTTTATTTTATAATTTGAATTTATTGGGTTTATGATGATCTCCTGCCTAATGTGTTGCTTTGGTTTGGGCAAGCAAAATATCTTTATAATATACTGTATTATCTCTTAAGCTTTTATTTGCTCTTGATTACTTGTATAGAGAATAAGAGAAAACCCATTGAATAACACTATGTATTCTGATTATACAGCTCTAAATGCAAGAACATTACATTTGTAGTATAGTACAACTAATAGTATAACTATTTGTACCTATTATTTACATCATTCAACACTCTCCTTGAGTTGGAGCATACATACAGTATGCATTATACTTGTTACATATATAAATAATGTCAGGACCTTTGAGAGATTTGGTGAGTATGCCTACTAGTTGGCCATTTTAGAAAGCATCTTCTCTAGCGAAATGAAAGTCTTCCTGAACGTGTGCGTCCTTTCATGAAAAAGTTGATTGGAGGCAATGTGTAATGCAAATTGATTATATATCACAAAACTGTTGCTTAGGTCGTGCTTCAAATTTTATCTATTCAAATAGTTGCTTTATCCAAACAAGCTTGCCAAGTAGTAAAGACCATCACTCGATATTCTGCCTTTGCACTTGGTCTAACAACATTTTACTTTTTTCTCTTCTAAAAAATTAAGTTGCATTCAGTAAGCACACAATATCTTGAAGTTGAATGTCTATTTGTGGGAGAACTTACCCAATCTGCATTTGTGTAACTAAGGACGTAAGTGTGATCTGTGTCTTCATATATTATATTTCAAGGATTTCCCTTAATATATTTAAGAATGCAAATGACAACATCGAAATGACTATCGCATAGGGACTAAAAATATTGGCTAACTAAAGTCGTAGCAAAATAGATATTCGACCGATTTATCAAGAGGTAGGTTAGTTTCCAAACAAGTCTTACAATTCGGTAGGATCCGCCATGGGCTTACCTTGGCCTGGTAAAATTATAGTTATTAAACTTGGACCAGTTATCAACTTGGCCAAGCACTGGATTAGTGGGTTATAATTGGTTCAACCTGTCAGTCATTAGTCAAATTGTATAAAATAAAATAAATGCATGAATATTTAATATAAATAAAAGATCACAAAATTTAAGACATGTCACAATCTTAAGTTCAAAACATAAGTTTGCAAGTTCAAAATACAACTAAACATGTTTAATCTATAATGAATAATTAATAATAGAAATAAAACAAAGAATATATTGTAAACAATATAATTTTAAGTGGCCATCAAGTTGATGCCTTGCAAACTTGCACTTGATATAAAGTAACTTATATAGTAAATATGTACGCACTTGCACTGTGCGAATATTGAGTAGAGAGACTATTGACTAGAGCACACATTCACTAGAAGCTTGTTGCCTTGCCTTGCACTGATCAAATCAAAGCCCCACAGTGAGTAGATAATGAGCACAAGCAAAATGCTTTGCCTATAAAAGAAGCTGCTTCTACACGGCACCATTTGTACCCGTGTGGTGATACCCCTTGTAAATGGGTGAGAGCATGGTGCCATTTTGCCTCATTGAAATTTTTTTCAACTAATTCAGCCGGTTCAATTGAAATTGGCCAAGTCATAGATATTTTAAAAACTTTGGACGGGTAAAACCAGTTTACTGATCTAATCGGCTTGTCCGGTCCTATAGAGAATATAGGTGTAGTACAATGTACAGCTAATGATATAGTTATGTACACCTAGTATTTACGTTAATCAACACCTCAAGAGAGAGGAACAAAGAAGGGAGACTAAGTGAAGGCTTAAGTTAGATAAATTCCCTCATGGATGCTATGTACAATTCATCCTAGATAAGTGTAGCATCTAGTTCTAAATATATATCTATGGCACAACATAAGTAGAAAAATAACCATTTCTAATATGTGAAAACAAAGTTATTTCGTTTGTACCATAAACTTTCAATTCACTACAATTAAATTTAATCTAAGATAGCATGAAGATTGTTTCGCAAACACCATGAATTTTCGCTGCAATTAAATCCTATGATAAACATTGAAAAATGTAAACTTGAGTTGCAACATAGAAGTTAAATTATATCTTGGTTAAATTTTTCTATGCATAAAATAGTCAGGAGTCACTTTGAACAATCTCACAACAGAAGACTATTACTTTTAACTTTGAAGTGGATGTCATGATTTATTGATTATCCATCATGCATAAACTTGAAATATCCATAACTAAGATATATGAACCTGGGAAGAATATCCATATTTGCTTAAGATTTAATGGATGGGGTATTCCACTTTTCATCTTATTTAATTCTATATATATATGAACTTCTATGTTCAGACATGTTTGTTGCTTGTTAAGGAGTTGCAAACAACATTAATAGAGGCAATTACTTCTTCTTTCATTGTATCACTAAATAGAATGCACGGGTATGCTTGCCATATCCCAAATGCATATGTATCTTCCTATCTATTACGAGTACACATGGATATGTACCAGGTACACTTTTTTTCTCTTTTTTTTTTTAAAAAAAAATTCTATTAAGTACATCCTTTTTTTCTTTTGGTTCGTTACTAAGTAAGATGCATTGCATAACATTACTTCATTCCTTCAAATGTGAAGGTAGAAAGCCTACTTCAGAGGCTGCGTGCCCTTTTCTTCTTCATTGTGATGCTTTGCTTGTTGCTTTGAAGTTTTGGTCTCGTTTGTTGCATCATCATTTGTTGATGAGGCTGCAGTCCTGGATTTAGTTCGTCGTTCTCTTTTTAAGATAATTTTATACTTATTGTCTTGGTCTTCATTTTTCTCCAATTTATTGCTGGGTGGTTAGGGCAAATTTGGGGATTTTGGATTTTGAGGACACTAGATAATTCGTGTTTGGTATCTTTTGCTTGCTTGATGAACTTTATAGAGTTTTGTTGAAAACTTAAGAGTTAGCATGTTATGAAATAATGTTTATCTTCTAGGATGTTATGGTTGCATACTTATATTCATGAAAGCTTGATCACTAATCATTGATTGCTGTCATTGAGTAGGGATATATGCAAATGTTGGTAAGTGTAATGATAGTGTTCAGGTTCCTCTTGTGATGGTGACATCATTGATAAAGTTATTAAGATATGGTCTTGATAGTTATAGAGAATTGGATATTAAAGAACAATGGCACTAATAAGCTGGCACTAGTGGTTGTGATTTGGAAGTGACTTTGGTAAACGAGTATTGCCATGCAGCGCACACTACTTTCCGTTGTGTTCTAACTTCTATCTTTCAAAGTTTGTCTAGGTTTTTACTATACCAATTTGCTTCCAAAGCGTGATATTCAAATATTCAATAGAAATTTCTCAAGTAATTTTTGCATTTTTTGTTTTGAAAGAACGTGCACAAGCCTTTTTTTTAGAACTCTTTTGAGACATGCATAAGGAAATAATTTTTCTTGCAAAACCAGAAGTGTATCAATTAGGGGTGTTCATAGATTGGATTTGGGATATTTTTGGACTCGACTTGGTCATTAAAGTAATCGGTTAGGTTGGAATGGGGGGAGTTTTTTCTTTAGCCTAACTTGCTTATGAGTGGGTTGGGTAAACCTATAGGTCTAACACACAATAAAAGAAAAATACTCGTTAAAATAAATACTGAAATACGAAATTAAAAATTCATTACACGTAATAAGTCTTAACTAGAATTAACATAAGTCTCAAATGAACTAAAATGTAACATAACAAGTCCTAAACAAAATAAGTCTCAAATAAACAAAAAATCGAAACTGAACATAACAAGTCTGTAAATCTCAAATGAACTAATGTAACATAAGAAGTCTCAAACACTACAAAAAGTTAGGTAAATTACGGCAGTTTTTTTTTGCATATTACAGCGGTTTCAACCGCCATTTTTCGCGTTAGTGGCAGTTTCTACAACTCACGTAATTTTCATCGCTGTTTGGTATAATACAGCGGTTTTTCGTTAATCGCCACGATAATCGCCACAATTTACCATGTATAAAACGGTGATTTTGTGTTGCGTAAATGGCAGTTAAAACTGTCGTAATTTACCTAAAATTATGATTTAATTGTGTATAAAATGACGGGGGTAAACTGCCATAATTTTTGGTAAATTATGGCAGTTTTGACTGTCGTAATTGACCTATAATTATGGCAGTTTGACTGCCGTAATTTACCAAGAATTATAGCAGTTTTGACTGTCATAATTTACCAAAACTGCCGTAATACACTTAAAAAATTTCTAATAAATTTTCGTAATTGCAGCTAATTACGACAGTTTGAACTGTCGTAATTTACAGGTAATTACAACAATATAAGACTACCGTAATCCACAAAAAAAATTTTCAACTAATTTCTATATTTACATCTAATTACGTCAGTTTTCATGTTTATTATGACAATTCTTGTTTGTCAAAATCTACAAATATAAATATAATAATTTTGATTAATGAAATGTAAAAAAAAATACTCATTAATTTAATTTACCAAATATCAATTTTAACATGAGTACATTAACTTAATAACTGTAAATTATAAGTCATCAACATTTTGATAAATAACATCCTAAATAGTAACATAAATACACAAGTCAAATAACTTCAAATTACATATAAGTCAAATAACTCCAAATTACATATAAGTCAAACAATTAGTAAATTAATTAATGAGAACTTGAAATATCCACTGATTGATGAGTGTTACTTCCATTGCATGATCTTCTTAGGTCATTAGGAGATAGAGCCCCACTACATTCATCTGGTACCTACAAGAAGGACAAAATTATATTTGAGATTCTTCAAACATAACAACCAAACATATATAGGAGAGGAAAAAAACAACACTAATAGTTAAGTTATCATCATAAGTTCATAATAATTATTAAGAAAAAATATGAACACACAAGAAACCCAATTCTTGGATTGACATTGGCATAAGATTATAAAGCATCATTCACAACAAATGAACATAGATAGACCACCCATTCATGCCAATGATCAAACAAACAAAATCTAGAGACTCAACCAGTAAGCAAACCAAAGTCCCAATTCTTCAATATGGTTATTCAAACTAACTTCATGAAAAATGAGCATGGTTTCAGTAATTAGGAGGCAAAAAGGAAATAATCAAGGAAACAGTAAATGCATAATTTCATCCTAGTTTAACTAAAGCTGTGAACAAACATATGAGCATGCATCATGAGTTACTATCACTTTTAAGACAACCAACTCAGCAGAAGAGCAATCTATCTCAGTTTCTCAATCAAACAGTCATCACACTCAAAATTGGAGTATTTAACTCAAAAAGCCAAGCACAAAATCAGCAAGCAACAAACAAAAACAATAAAGGCAACAAGGTGACTTAGCAACCAAGAAATTAACAATGAATAACATAGCTATGCTAAAACAGAGACTTATTTACATAACCCGAGAAGAAGAGTCAACAGCACTCAATGAAGACTAACTATGCATTCTTTATTCATATCTGTCATTTACTAGTTGTAGGCTGCAAGCACTTCTTCTTTTTGATTTAAGCCACAAAGAAGACTTAGCAATTAAACCATTGACCCATTTCTCCCAACTTCAACCAGAACACATACACCCTATGCCCCAAATAAATTGTGTGGTTTAGATAAAAACAAACAAAAAATTAATTTAAATCACAGCATTTAAAATCACCTAAGCATATGGAACAACCAAAATTTACATGGATTCAATCAGGAAAAAAAAGGACAGAAACGCTAAACATGTGGAAAACTAAGACTTCACAAAAACAAAAAAACAGAACAGAACTTGTGAAAAATCCAGAATCAATCTATACCCACTTTATTCTAAAGAAAGAAAAGTAGCCAGAGATCACAGATTGATATTCAAATTCAATTTTAGCTTCAACAAAGGATATTTAGGTCAAGTATCCATATCAGGTAGACCATTGTAATTGAGATGATGAAAGCTGCTACTATATATTTCAGGTTCAAGTCATCAAAGTATTAGGCATCAAATTAATCAAGTTTCAAAACCACATGCAGAAAAGTTACTTTAGCATGCATGCATCATATAATTCTACTAAAAACACAACCCACAAACTCAACTAGTAAGCAAATCAGTTTTCCAACTCTTCAACTATAACATAATAAGAACAAAACCCCAATTCAACCATATTCAGGCAGATCAAACAATTTATTTGAATAGAATAAGAAAAGATGTAAAGATGAGATACCTGTGGTGTAGGATTTTGAAATAAGCCAACTAACTCCTCAGGGAGCCTTCCTCCTTCCTTCGTAGCAATGTAGGCACACAATGCTTGTAATTGTGATTCCATAGTCACCACCTTTTGTCGTAAGTCAGGAGAGGATGTGTTAGCACTAGATGAACCTGAGTTCATAACTCCAAGCCGTGTGGTAGTATGCTTGAATGCAATGGTAGGAACCACTCTCATTCCTAATCCTCGAACACTGCCAGAGTGCTCTTTTCCAAATACCACACCAACAACATCATTTGGAGAAATTTCAGAGTAATTTTCCTCTCTTTGACTTAAATGTTCATCAATTTCTTTCTACATAAAGACCAAAAAAGAGAATAAAAACTTACAAAGACAATCTATTATATCATTGTTTAACAAAAAAATGTGAACAATATTATTGATATTTACCCCTATCTTCTCAGCTTCATTATTTACAAAGCTCCCATCTTTCTTCTTGTGTGTTATATTCCACATCGGGCCTCGACCAATAGTCTTCCCTGTCTCTTTCCTCTAAAATTTTCAACATATGACATAAGTAATAATCAATTAAAGATGTATTTTAGGTAAATAATGAATCCATCAAAGATAAGAACTTAAACTACCAAATCATCCCTTTTCCTAGCCAGAGTTTTAGCACCACAAGTGTGAGGAATAGTTTGTTTCTTTCGATTCTCTTGATTTCTCTTACAAAGTGCCTACAAATGAAAATAGATAAATTTCTTTGGTGTAATAGCAAACTATTTATAATCAACAATTCAATAAATATGAAGTGAGTACCATCGTCTCAGGCCTCAAGCGATAGTCAACATAAGAAGCCCATTGCTCTATGTTAATGCCCTCCGGGACATTATTGACAATAGCATTTCTACTCATTGTTGAGTCATAAAATTCATTCCACAACTTCTGACGATTTTCCCTCCATTTTTTGCTAATGGATTGTTCAATATATCTCCTTGCAGTATTATTATCATTGACCTTGAAATCAAATCGACGCTTCAAACAAAAAGATTGTTAGATTATTATACCTTTATAAGTACAAACTTTAAAAATAGAACAAGCAAAAAAATTAAATGGTTTTACCATAAAGAAATGATCCCACTGGCAGTCACAGAAAGTGTCAGGCATATTTGACCACTTTTCAATGTTAATAGGAAAAAGAAGAGAATCGGTTGCCAATTGTCCACAAACTCCTGCAAGTAGGCCAGCTGCCTCTCCAATAGGATAAAAAAACTCATCAAAATCCACCACTACACACACTCCATCAGGCAAGTTATGGACATCACGGACCTTCAACCTCATTTTCTTAGTTACTTCTTGTTCTTCATCTGTAACAATAAAGATCAAGTTAAATACATTAATCAAAAAAAGACAATGACATCAAGTTAAACTTCCTACTCCATCAGTTTACATCTATATATACCTATAACATCTACAAACCAATAATGACTGGATTCACATCCAAATTTACGTTTACGTGATGAAGATGGGGCATCAGACTGCGTAGATTGTGATGGGGCTTGGTTACATGACTGTGAGGCAGTAGGAGCAAATGGTGCTGAGGTACAACCCAATGGCAACTGCAGTGGAGTGTCAGTCAATGGCTGCAAAGTAGTAGGAGCAAATGGTGCTGAGGTACAAGCCTGTGGCGACTGCAATGGAGTGTCAATCAATGGCTGCAAAGTAGTAGGAGCAAATGGTGCTGAGGTACAACCCTGTGGTAGCTGTTGTGGATTGTGAACTGGATCAGTAGCTTTGGATCCCCCATCTACTTGTTTGAGAATATTCTTAATTCGCTTTGGTTTTGGTATATCTACATATATAAATGAAAAAATCAAATATAATCAATTTATATTAGTGTATGATAAAATTAAACGTATATTATATAAGAGTATTTTATTAAAAACTAACACATACATAAATAAATGATAGACTTAACACACCATAAAGTCATACCATAAATATATTAACTCAGTTGACTATTCTGACATATGTTCATCTTCCCCAACCTCATCATTATCATTCCATTCACTTAATAATTCTTCATATGCATCCTCCCTTAACAATGGTAGATCATTAACATCTCCAAAGAATTGATCTAAGTCTTGCTCTGGGCATGGCTCATTCTCATAAGCTTCATTATCTCCTTCTTCTCCCATATCGTACAAATCTCTTGGCTTCAAATGCACAACAACACTCCAACCTTTATTCATCTCATCATCCACATAATACACCATTTGAGCTTGTGAAGCTTCAATGTATGGATCATGCTTTTCACGGTCACTTGTGTGAATCAATCGTGAAAAATTAACAGAAGTAAAACCCCATGCATCCTTTGTAAACCCCCTATCCCTAGTGGTGTCAGCCTATTTACATTTGAATAGTGTCACCATAAATCGACCATAGTAGTTAAGCTCAATGATGTTATCTAATTTGCCATAATATGACAGATCAGCTTGCCTTAAGTTCCCATCAACACCACTAGCAACACAAGATGTGGAAGAAGTTAGAAAAACTCCACTGTTTTGGGTTTTCAACCCATGTTCCCGAGCTGTTGTCTGAAATTTGAACCCATTAATATTAAATGCAGAAAACCTTCTAGCATGTCGTGTTGGACCTTTTGCTAGAATCTTTAGATCATCTAACACAGAATCCGCAATGTCCGAGTTCATAAGCTAAAAGAATAGCATTAAAAGTCTTAGTTATAGTTTCAAATTAACAAAAAAATAATATAAGAAACACAATTTCATTACATTTGGAACCCACCTTATAAGGAAACCAATCAATGAAGTCTTTATTAACTATCTTCTCTAACTCTGTAACTGTAGGCCTTCGCCCCTTAGACCGCCTCTAGACTTGATCCTTAAATTCACTATATACACAATTAATATTAATACTACATCTTAACTAAGTGCCTTCAAAAGCCTCAGACTGAATTACATTTGATTCTTCACCATGCCAATACCAAACTTTGTAATTTTCTGGAAAAGGCTGTAAAGTTAGGTGTTCTTGAACTATTTCTCTTGTTTGCCACTTCTTAAAACCACACTTTGAACATGGACACTTAATTTTATGCCCGTCAATAGACTGATGTTGAAATGCAAAATCCAAAAACTTGCTTAACTCAACCGCATATTCAGTTGTGTTCCGTGGTTTACTAATCGAAGACTTATCCATCAGTATGACTAGAAAGGAAAATTTAATATTACAATTTAAAATTAATACAATTGTGCAAATTTAAATGGTGATATATGAGAAAATAAGATAACAGTATAATAAAATAAAATGTACTTCTAAAGTGCTGCGTATAAGAGAAATTGTTTCTCAACCAGTTTAGGTTTGGCTTCTGTGTAGAACAAGTCAGTTTTTTTGGAAGCTTTTATAAAAATAAATCATAAGCAAGGCCTAATTCTTTGTTTAGGGCCTTTGGGCCCTACTTTTATTGCTAGACTAGACTAAATACCTAAACAGGTAATATGATTTTATTAGATATAAGTGGGTGCAACTGAACCTGTGGCCTGGCCTTCTTTCACTGCTTGATCACAGACCCAAAAACCTTGATGATGGGAAATTAAGCTTGAAAATAAGTAATAATTAATTAAAGATGGTCTCTAAGCTGTTTGCTTGTCCAGAAAATAATGATAAATTGAAGCTAGCATTTTAGAGAAGATTGAAAGGTTTGAAAGTTGTTTAACATGATAACAAGATAGAAATTGCCTCAACTAAGAAAGAATGAAAAACTGTAGCCAGCAAAGTGAAACAATGGCAGAAGAATTTCATCTGAATTTGCTTTCTGTTTTTTTTTTTAAATTGCTTTCTCGAAGTGATTATTTTATCTTTTCAAGTATTGCAGAAAATTATTACTACAACTTGAACTTACGATGTTACCATGGTTAGCATGTGTTTACTGTTAGTTAGAAGTTAGTTAAATTGGTTTGCTGAATCAAGTTAGTTATTTGTTAGTCATTTTCTATTGTTCTATATAAGTATTGATTTATTGTATACACTTTTCACTTTTCAATAAAATCTCAGCCCTTGAATTCTCTCATTTCTCTCCTGGATATCTATTTAAATTATCACTTACTCTAAACACCAAAAGAAAGCTCATCAATCATAACAAATTCTAAATATTTTTCTGTAAAATCCGGCTTACAAACCAATTCTTCTAGCAAGTATCTCGTGCACTGCACTTTGTTCTTTTTTAATTCAGTTAGAATAAAAAAATATATAGATTAAAGGAAAAAAAATTTAAAATTATAAAGGCGATGTACATAATAATTAGTTTAAAAGAGAATTTGAATTTAAAATTTAAAAGAAGAAAAGTTAAGAATGATAATGTGTCATTCTTTGCTGGAGAGTAAAATAAGAGATTAAGCTACTCTAAAAAATTTGTACTCTAATTTAATAAATAAGGGTGGATAGGGCTTGCCAAATGCTTAGCAGTTTTCTCCATGATTAAGTGATACATAATCTTTACTATTAATACTAGATCATAACTCAACATAAATTTTATATGTAGCTATAGCAAACAAAGGAATATCGCAAAAAGGAACATGACATCAAGCATCAACTTCTTATAAGCATTGGTTTCCAAGGAAAAAAAGCAAAAATTGAATCTATGCAATTTAAAAAGCTTACAGAAGAAGCTCGTTCTGATTTGAGACGCTTTTTGACAAAGTTGGCAAGCTTCTTTTTATAACGTTCTCCAGTCTCACTGTTGAAACAAATTACATTGTGTTCCAGTTAGTCAGCCAAAAGTTCACACTTCACAGCAATTCAAGTTAAGGAAACCAGATATCACATTAATTTAAAAAAAAACACAAAAGAGTAAAGAAGATATAATTCAAAGATAGAGGAACTAGAACAATTTCACCATTTCTCCTTGCAAGACAGCCCTTAAAATAAATTTTTCAATTAAGTCCTGCATCAAAGAGTTGCATGCCTTATTTAATTTTTCTTTTCAGAAAAGTGGGTGAGTACACCCAAACACAGTAGTACAAAGAGAAACCAATATCACCCTATCTCCCCTAACAAACAGGAAAGGAACTATCCGCCTTGTAGTCTGAAATCAAAAGATAAACAAAAATCATCCAAGAAAAAGTATCTTCTTTATAATAAAGGTATCATGCATTAGTTGTCATTATTAGATAGCAGCAATTTGACGCTTGATGCAGATTGGAGATTCTAAATATGCATCATGAATTTCCTAGATATGAACAAAATCCCAAAGGTTTCCAAGGCTCTTTTTCTTATCTGGATGAGGAGTATTATTGATTTGGAAAGACAAAATTCCCTTTTAGCCAACATAAAGTCAGCTAAGCAGATAGCCAGCTCTAAACACATTCATTCATTAATATCCAAGTTGTGAATAACAAGGCCAGTAACCTTTCTAGTAAAGTACCAAACTAATGCTATGCATATATATGCACACAGATAAGCACTTCAGTTGGGCTTAGAGATTTTGAAATGATGGTCATGGCCCCACAATGAATCTTCATTCAAACAAAAATTCTCCTTACTTCTTAAAATGCAGTAGGTAACGACTGCCCTTGACAAGTGCTTATTTACTTACAGCTAAATAATCTTAAGATGGTTCATTATTTCCCAGCAATCATTTGCAGTTCTAGTTCTACGAGTTAGCTTTGCATAAAACAATATATGCTGATTATAACTTACCCTCACAATTTCTACATAAGTCTCATCATCGATTTCCACAGTGGTAACAATTTCTTCAACATCACCAAGAATCATATTAAGATGCTGATCATAAGCCTGCAAAATAAAAAATAAAAAAAATACCCAGATTGTAATTATCTTCAATTCCAAATTAAAAACCCATAATTTTGCCAAAATTGAACACTCAAAACACAATACCAAAACCTAAAAGTTAATGGGAAGACACAGACACAGTGTATAAGTTGAAAGTGAAATATTGAAATAGCAAAATGACATTAATTTTAAATTAGTAAGCAGATTTCGATCATAAAGAGAGTGATCAAACTAATGTGAACCAAAAATCCAAACTTTAAGCAGATTTGGAGATACCCAGAACTACAACTCTCACCCTTGAAGTCAACTTATGGCCATAAAGAGAGATTTCAAGAACTGATCCGATAAAGCATGAAACATAGATGATGGAGGTAGTAGCATACATACATACATACCACTTTCTTCGTTCGATCTTCAGTCTCGTTCAGCTGAAGCTATCTTCAGGGTCTATGATGGGGAAGGGAACGAGTAACTCAGGCAGTAAAAATTTGGAATTAGATGGTGAAAGGAGAAGAAGGAGTCTGTACATGAAGCTTGCCACGAAGCTCTCTCGTCGAATGCGAGCTTGATGTAGATACGCTCATCGAGGTGAGCCCGATGAGATGAGATGGGCGAGGCGAGAGGTTGAACAGATCTAGGCACCAATGAGCTCGTGTTAGTGCGACGGCTTTGGGGCAGAGGCAGAGGTTGAACAGATCTAGGCTTTGAGTGAGAATGAGAGTGAGAGCACGAGAGATAGAGAGGGTGAGAGTGAGAGCACGAGGGAGATGGTGAGAGTGAGAGCACGACGGAGAGGGAAGTGAGAGTGAGAGTGAGAGTGAAAGTGACGGGGTGAGAGTGAGAGGGAGAGCACGAGGGAGAGGGAAATGAAAATGACAAATGTGAGGGAATTATTTTTGCTGAGAGGAAATGAAAATTTATTTTTTAATTAAATTTTAAAATTAAAATAACGGCGGTTAAAAACCGTTTTATTCATTTAACTGCCATTTTTTACTTGTAAAATACGACAGATATATAACTGCCGTATTATACTGAATATTACGACAGTTTTTTAGAACTGCCATATTAAAACTGTCGTAATTTACTTAATTTTTTGTAGTGAAAATCCATAAACAATAACTCACATAAGCCAATTGAAGTCAATATTATCACGTATAACATATGGATTATTGTAATTATTGACTACATTGTTTATTTTTTTCAAAGAACTTCTTGTCATCCCAGTGATTCATTGGTGTATCATCATAATGGTCTATAAAATGTTTCATCAATTTCTCATTTCTACTTTCTTTGGTTACATTTTAACTGACCACAATGCCTACATTGAAACTTAGTTTGGCTGCACACAAAAATGAGGGGAAATCATCTTGAAATAAAAATGGGATCCAAAAAAAAAAAATGATGCCATTTGAATTATATTTAAAAAAAAAATGCAGATTAGGTTGGGTTGTGTAGGTTGACAAAGCCCTAACTCACAACCCCGACCCATTTCCTATGGGTTTAGAAATTTTAAACCCAAACCAACGAATTAAGTTTTAGTTGACAATCTTTTTGCCTTCTTAATGGTCTCTAGTGTACAACCTGTTTTATTATCTTAAAAGCTTCTATCATATTTAAAAATCACCATTTTTGTCAAGCATTATTAATTTCACCTTAATTAGATTTTATCTCATGGCCTAAATTTGATACAAGTGAAATAGCAGTCTATTCACTGAGTCCCTCCCTCTTCTTGTTGCCAAACAGTGTGGCCATTGCTACAACCTTGATTAACGATTTAATGGCTTGTTTTCCCAATTTGTGTTTTTTTTTGGGTGTTTTATCTCTTTCTAATTTATTCATGAGAACCTTTTATCTAAAGCTCCTCCTGTCTTTATGATACAATGCATATATTAACCCTGTAGATAATTATATGGCATGTTGAGTTTCCTTTTCTTCTCCTTCCCTTCCCCCCCTGCTCTTAAATTCTAAAAGTTTTAGCAACTCTATATCTTTTATTCTCCCACACGATTTTTTCTCTTTCTGTTGTCCAATTTGGTCTATTTTTATCAAAAAAATCTTGTTATATTGTTTGAAATCTCTATCCTTTATTTATCTGATAACCTTGATTTATATTTTGGAGGTTATCAAAGAAGAGAAAAGAATAGATAAAAGAGTATCTGATTTTTTATGTGTATTACTAACTCAGAAAGAGGGGAACAAGAAATGCTAAATAAGTCAGTCTAAATGAATAAATTACAATGTGAGAACTACGAAGTAATGATGTAAATATGAATAGTTTTGCATTGAAAAAAATGATATTTAATTTATTAGGTTGTGGCCTTAGCTATTTTGGTTGTGATAATGATCTTGATGTTAGCAAAATTACAGGAGATATGCCTGGTTACATGTTTCATTTATGCACTAGAAAGTCACATAAGACATGGGGAGGCATTTTTATAATCTGCATAGGTTATTATAGGAAAAGCAGGGTTGAGGTTCATCCAGTATTGTCGATGACATTTTGCTAAAGTCAAGCTAATAACTTGGAGTGGCCCTGCCAATATCTCTTTCTAGGATCTCAAGGTATAATTACCAAAACTTGATTTAGGTCTTTGGGGTGCAAAGCATATTTTCTTTTGCGCAGAAATTGAATTTTGGAGAGAGATTGGCTGAAGAGAGATTTCATTCAAGCCATGTTGGAGTTTGTGTTGCTTACATAGCTAAAATATATAAAAGAATAAGTATTAAATGTCAATGAACTACTCCTCCTAGAAGTTTAAGCTTTTAAGTGACAACTTAGAAATGAAAAATATATTTCTAGCTTACCCTCTCAAAAGCCATTTGGGCTTGGGTTGTAGACAAGACCCATGCCTAGCACGATCTTGTTTGGAAATTGAATTTTTAGTTATATGGATATAGCGGGCAAGGGTTGAACTACTTACCAAAAGCTTCAAATGTTAGGTGAAGACTCAAGAATGATTTTTATTCCTAACCACGAAGAATAAACGGTTTCATATCTAAACTGTTTGAAGTAAGTCCTTAAGATAGAATTCCCTTATGAATTGTAATTTTTACTATAGTGGCACACATATTAAAGGGATATGAACTTTAAGAAGATGCTACTAGTTGGAAATTGTTGACTATTCTGTTATTTCCTTTTTTTATTGTCCCTGCTTGTAGGGATTTTATTTCTCTTTCTGATTTATTCTATTTAAAGAGATAAGATCATTTGTTTCCTTATCTCTTTATTTCTGTTTTTCTTCTTTTTTTATTTCCTTAATTTTAGGATTGTTTGTTACTGACTTTATGGAGAATCATTAGCAAACCTGTTGCCTAGTTTCTCTATAGAAGTCTTATATTCCCTCCTACTCGTATATATGAAAGAATTATCAGATTTTAGATTTCTTCATAGTATCATGAGCAGGGTTATGATCAATATGCCCTTGCTTAATTCCGCTATTACCCATCCTCTCATTTTCTGTGATTTCTCTTTTTTATCTTGTTTCCTTGCTGCCTTTTTTTCCCTATGGCTGGAAAACCTCCATCGTTTCCCTGGGGGAGAGCCATGACTGGCACCAGAGGGGATGAGACTTCTAAAAATTTTGAATCTACACAGCAAACTCCAAATGGAACATCAGAAGCAGTTAACGCAGGTACTGTTCAGGTTCCCTACTCCGATACTTCTTCCCTTCAAATTACCACTCATAAACTCAATGGAAAAAATTATTTGCCATGGTCACGTTTTGTTGAGATGGTGATTCGAGGGAAAGGTAGCTATAAGTACCTTGATGGGACTGCCCCGAAGCTAGCAGAATCTGACCCAGCCTTCAAAACATGGGATGCCCAGAATTCAGTGGTGATGGCTTTGCTGATCAATTCCATGGATGCGAAGATTAGTGAGAACTTCATGTACTACCAGACTGCCAAGCAGATATAGGAGGCTGCCAAGAGGCAATATTCTAATCTGGAAAACTCAGCCCAACTGTTTAAACTGAGAAATAAGGCTTGAAACCTCACAAAGGTGAAAGGGATGTTATAACCTACTTCAACGGTCTTACAAAATTATGGCAGGAAGTAGATCTATTTAATAATGGTCATTGGTTGTGTTTTGGCTGCATTGAACACTACCAAAAAGTTGTGAACACTACCAGTAGCTGAAAACTCTGCCTTCTCAGTCCGTGGATCAGAGAATTTTCGAGGAGAATCTCGGAGTTAGAAAAAGAATGGGAACCTTTGGTGTGATTTCTGTCAGAAAACAAATCATAGCTGTGATAAATGTTGAAAATTGTTTGGGAAACTAGACTCGTAATAATAGGAAGGATTCCAAGGGCATGCAAGCTACCACTGAGTCAACATCAAAAAATGGTAACAACCTCAATCTTTCTCTCAGCATGGAACAACTTGAGCAGTTGCAACAAATCCTCAACACCCGATTGACAAACCAGAATCATTTCCCGACGAAGGGACAAGAACTAGCCTCTAGTACTTCCCTTTTGGCTCAAAAATGTACTTTTCTTACTGCTTTAAGTGGTAAATCCGAAACTATTAAACCTTGGGTGATAGATTCTGGCGCCACAAATCATATGACAAGTTGTGCAAGTTTGTTCTATTCTTATATACCTAGTCCAGGAAACCTGAAAATTAAGATTGCCGATGGATCGTTTGCAACAATTGTTGGAACTGGTACCATTAATATTGGCCCTCACATATTCCTCAAAGATGTTCTCCATGTCCCCAAATTATCTTGCAATTTGCTTTCTATTAGCAAAATAACCAGATATCTAAATTGTACTGTTGAGTTCTCTCATTCTCACTGTATTTTTCAGGATATGATTTCGGGCATGAGGATTGGCAATGCTAAGGAACACAATGGTCTGTATTACTTTGAAGAAGTTATTTCCAGCATTCAACACGCCTTGACCACTGGCAGCTGCTCCACTTCCCTATGTCGAAAAGAACAAATAATGTTATGGCACTCTAGGTTAGGCCATCCTGGTTTTCCTTACCTTAAACATTTGTTTCCTTCACTTTTTGAGAATAAAGATATGTTTCAGTGTGATGTTTGTCAAGTTGCCAAACACCAAAGAGCCGTGTTTCCATCTCAACCCTATAAATCAACCAGACCATTTACTTTAATTCACAGTGATATATGGGGTCCTTCTTGGGTTCCGAATCCCATTGGAAAATGGTGGTTCGTCACATTTATTGATGACTATACACGGATCACCTGGGTTTACCTTTTAAAAGAAAAGAGTGTGGCTGCCCAAATTTTTAAACAATTTCACTTGATGGTATAAAATCAATACAATAAAAAAATTCAAATTGTTCGTACTGATAATGGGAGAGAGTACTTCAATTCCATTCTTGAGGCGTAGTTTTTAGAAAATGGTATTATTCACCAAAGTTCTTGTGTTGATACCCCTCAACAAAATGGGTAGCTGAACGTAGAAATAGACACCTCTTGGAAGTTGCTCGCTCCATTATGTTTGCTAACAATGTTCCTCATTTTTTTAGGGTGATTCTATTTTGACAGCCTGCTATCTTATCAATCAGCTTCCTTCTTGTGTTCTCAACCATCAGGTTCCTTATCAGCTCCTTCTCCAGTACTACCCTCAAACTCACCTTGTAAGTTCCTTACCTCTCAAAGTTTTTGGCTGTAAGTCATTTGTCCATGTTCATGACCATAACTGAAGTAAGCTTGACCCTCGTGCTATACCCTGTATTTTTCTTGTTTACTCAGCCACTCAAAAGGGGTATCGCTGCTACTCCCCTGATAAACATAAATATTTTACCACTATGGATGTCACCTTTTTTGAAAATCAGCCTTTTTACCCCAAGAATTCACTTCAGGGGGAGAATGGGAAAGAAGCTCTTTCTTGGGAACCTTGACCAAGCCCTATGTTACACATTCAGGATGATCCACCTACACCAGCTGAACAAATAAAAGAGCCTACACCTGAAACAAATGACCCAGAGTCTGCCATAAATATTACCAATTCTGAGACAATGGGATATCCTCAATAACAGCCTGAGTTACGTGTTTATTCTAGAAGAAATGCATCTCGCAGAAGTGAGACTGTTGTGGACCTGATGCCTTGCCATAAATTAGAACCAATTTCATCTCCTAAGGTTAGTGATCTTGATCTACCTATTGCATTAAGGAAAGAAATTCACTCTTATACTCATCATCCCATCTCTAATTATGTTTCCTACAGTCATTTCTCTCCTTTTCTACAAGTTTTTATCATTAACCTGTCAGAAGAAAAAATTCCAAAAGATATACAGGAGGCGTTAAGGGATCCTGAATGGAGAAAGGTTGTAATTGAGGAAATCCATGCTCACGAGAAGAACCAAACATAGGATCTTCTATATAAACCCGAAGGGAAGGCTCCGGTCGGCTGTAAATGGGTATTTACAGTAAAGTACAGGTCTGATGGTACTATTGAAAGGCACAAAGCGAGGCTGGTTACAAAAGGATTTACTCAAACGTATGACATAGATTACAATGAGACTTTTGTTCCAGTTGCTAAACTCATCACTGTTCGTGTCCTTTTATCTATTATTGCCAACTTAGATTAGGGCCTACAGCAACTTGATGTAAAGAATGTTTTTCTCAATGGAGACTTGGAAGAGGAAGTATACATGGATCTTCCACCTGGGTTTGATAATGAAGGGAGAAATGGAATGGTTTGCAGACTAAGAAAGGCTCTTTATGGGTTAAAGCAGTCCCTGAGAGCTTGGTTCAGTAGATTCACCAAAGCAATTCTTCAACAAGGGTATAAGCAAGCTCAGTCTGATCACACCCTCTTTTATCAACACAAAGATGGTAATATTGTTATTCTTATTGTCTAAGTAGATGACATAATTTTGACAGGAGATGATGTAACGGAGATGACAAGATTGAAAAATAGGCTGGCAACAGAATTTAAAATAAAAGATCTAGGATCACTTTGCTTCTTTCTTGGAATGGAGATTGCTAGAAACAAGGAAGGAATTTCTGTCACTCAAAGAAAATATGTGCTAGATTTGTTAAAGGAAACGGGGATGCTTGGGTGTAAACCAGTGGACACACCAATGGATTCTATAATTAAGATTGGCAGCCAGAAGGATGCAACTCCAGTTGACACTGGAAGATATCACCATCTAGTAGGGAAGCTTATCTATCTTTCACATACTAGACCTGACATAGCATTTGCTGTAAGTGTGGTTAGTCAGTACATGCATGCTCCCTGTGAAGAGCACATGGAGGCTGTACTTCGAATTCTTAAATATCTCAAAGGATCACCTGGTAAAGGCCTATATTTTGGCAAAAATGAGTCTAGAAGGATAGAAAGGTTCATTGATGCATATTGGGCTGGTTCTATTAACGATAGGAGGTCTACCTCAGGGTAATGTACCTTTGTATAGGGTAACTTGGTCACATGGCGAAGCAAGAAACAAAATGTGGTGGCAAGAAGTAGTGTTGAAGCTGAATTTTAAGCTGTTGCTCATGGAATTTGTGAGATGTTATGGTTGAAACTTCTCCTTGAAGAATTAGAGATGAAAACTATCCCTCCTCTAAAGATTTACTGTGACAACAAGGTGTTAGTCATGGTAACCATTACCCAAGAGGGGGGTGAATTGGGTATAAAAAATTTTCACAAATGCTCTTAAAATAAACACAAATATTTAAGCTATTAAATAAAAGAGAAAGAATTGCGAGATGAAGAATAAAAGCTTTAAGAATAGCAAATAAATAAATATGTAATAATATAAAATTGCGTAAAATAAAGAGATTAAGAAGAGAGAAACAGGCACGATATTTATCCTGGTTCGACCACTAACCCACTTGTGGTCTACGTCCAGTCCTTGAAAACAATCCGAGATTTTTTACTATGTATACAAGCTTCAATAGGTGCTTGCAACCGTTACATAAAAGAGTACTTTTCACACACAAGGAAACTCTACCCTTGTGCTAAAGTCTCAGCCTGCAGGGATACCTCACCCTTATACAAATGTTGAAGGATATCTCACCCTCAATATAGAAGAATAGAAATATAGATGAAGAGAAACTCTCACTCAGAACAAATTATACAAATTGAAGTGCTAAGAGGCTCTCAAAGAATATCTCAAAGTTTCAGCAAAAAGAGCACAGAAAATAGGTGTAAATAATAAATCACATTTTTTAAAACAAGCACAAATTAAACAGATAGCTGGGCTTTTTCAGATGAAACCCATGGTCTCTATTTATAGAGCCAGATAGAAAATAGCCGTTGTAGAAATTAATCTTGTAATTATTATGAAAAAAATGTCTGTTACATACTATATTCGGATCTGTATTTCCCGTGTTTATTCGAATAAGCCTTCTGCTATTTGAATAACACGTTCTTATAAAAACGTTTCTGAAACTGATTATTCGAATAACCTTTGTTTTATTCGAATAATGCCGCCACAAAGAATTCCTTTAGAAAACTAGTTATTCGAATAACTTTAAGTTTATTCGAATAACATTCGTTAAGGCAGACTTCTGGGAAAAGGTTCTATTCGAATAACTGATGAGTTATTTGAATAGTTGATATAAAACAAGCTATTTCGGAAAGCTTTTATTCGAATAATTGAGTGTTATTGAATAACACTTTAAAAAAGATTTACGCTTGTGACCTAAAAAACAAAGCTTTATTCGAATAACCAATGAGTTATTCGAATAACTCAATTTATAAAACATTTATAAAAGCTTGAAAAACATCCCAGAAAGTTTATCAAAAACACCAAAACATTTTAAAGATATTTTTAAGATCAAAATAGTTTTGGTATAAGTTTAAGAAAGCATTTTTGTTTTATCTTAATGCACTAGGAGATATCCAAAGAGATCCTCGAACAAAGAGACTCTAAGTCCTAAAGCTATCCTTTAAAGATCTTGGACTTGGTCTTCCCATCATCTTCATTTTGTCTTCATGTTTGTTATCAATAAAACATTCTTCAAAGACATATGTCCAATCACATTCTCTTTGTGTTGAGCTTAATAGAGATCTTTTTCTTTCTTGTTGCAATGCTCACTCTTAGTGCTTGGACTATCCTACAAAGTATTACTCACTTAAACAAGCATAGTTAGTCCAAATTCATAATTTAATATCTTCATATGCATGAATCATAAATGTATAATTCTAGTTAGTTTACCATGCATATAAAACTTTCATATATACATCCAAATAAGATATTTAACAATTATTAATGGATATGCTCTATATAGGATGCAACAGAACACATTGCACATTTTCATTTAGGCAAGGTATGAATGTTGCATGTATCTTATTGCATGATTATTAAGTGAAATATAACTAGATAAGATACATATCATGCATGATACAATATATCACATTAAGTACATTTATTAAGCATAAGCATCATTCTATTTGTCTTGTATTTGTCATCATCAAAACTTAACATATAAAACCATTTGAGGCAAACGTATTTCCATAATCTCCCCCTTTTTGATGATGACAAATCACCAAAGAAAAATATGCGAACAATATGCAAGAAATGATATTCATATAAGCATATCAAACAATAAGCATATCAAGCACATATTTTTCTTTCCAATTTTCACTCCTCCTATTTGACATTAACAAAAAGGCTTAGAAAGAAAAAAAATAATATTTTCTCCTATTTATTCATTCTACATGTGATTCAAGAATAGAGAGATGAAACGATCATGCTTTCAAGATTTAGAAGATTATTCATGTAGTGCTTGTTATATTTTTATATATCCACATTTAGCATATGACAATATTAAAACACTTTATGTAATCAAACAAAGATGTAAGGCAAGAGATATAAGCAACTCAAGAGCTAGGCTCCCCCTCAAAATATGCATATTATCAAAATAATAGATAAAGGAAATATGTATGCGAAGACCAAGTAAGCACATTACTTTAAAGAAAAGTAAGGCAAATATACATCTTCTTAATCCTTCAAACAAAAACCATTTTAAAACTTCTCCCCCTTTCAAAAAGAATTTTATAAGAGCATATTATAGTTTCAAAAGCATTTTAGAAGGGTAGAAATATTTTATATTTAAAAAAAACATATTCATTAAGACAGATCAATCCAAGTTAAAAGAACATAAGTACATCTCCTTGATGAAATATGCTATAGGGATCAAAGTATGTATAGAACTAATATCATTCACCCTAAATGCAATGACAAAATAGCAAGTTAAATATCCAATTAGGAACTTTGTCAATACTAAGCATACTTCTCATGTAAAGAAAGCATATAATCATTGAAGATCAATTTTTCAACAAGTATCATATGATCCATACCATATAAAATACCACAAAAGTTAAGGGATAAAGATACTTATTGATTTAGATAAAGAGTGATGCTTCTTTAGAATGTTCTTTGTTTATTTGTCCTTTGAGTTTGAGCTTTCTTCCATTAAGTATTCCATTCCATTGCACTTGAAGAAATGCTTCTTTATCTTCCTCTTTATTTGAATTCCATTCAACTTTTCTTGTTTATCCACATATGCTTGTATGTAAAAATCTGATGGCTATATTTGAAACACATAGAGAGACTTGCAAAGCTAACTTTAAAAGTCCTCTAAAACATAGGTTAGCATCAAATATCATGTAAACCCATTTATAAGCATAATTTTGATTGAAATATAATTTAAAACATGTATCACATTATCAACCATGCAATGTTAGCTTTAACAAGAATGTATGAAGTACATATGCACTTGAATCCAAAAAAAATAGTTTAAGTATTTTAAGTCATGATTCAAGTTTATCAAAAAGCATATGATCATCATCAAAACTTATTTAGGCATTTTTAGGTAAATAATTATCATGTAAGGTATGTAAAGGTATAACACAATTTTCTACTTCTCCAAATAGCATATGATATCAAATTTAAAGTATATAAAAAGAAAATGATAATAGTTTGATATCACCAAAAATGTACTCTTTGAATTTTTGTCGATGACTCTCACTTCCACCAACTTCCAAGCTTCAAGCTTTCATGAGGGAATAGAAATTCTTTGCACCCCTTTCAAAAGGTTGAGTCCTTTTAAACTTTACTATCCTCAAGTTGAACTTATTCCATTTAAATGCAAGCTTGAGGTAGTTATCACCCTACAATGCAATTCAAAGTACTTTCATTGGTATCCATCAATTTTGGATCCATAGAGGTTAGTCATTATGCCAAACTTATAAGCAAATAAGCATTCAAAACAACAAATGAGTTCACAAGGGCAAAAGATATTTCATGATCAATTAAGCAATTACATATGTTCATCAAAAAGAATAGTGAATTACTTTTGATTAAGCATTTGTATTTTTAAAAGGAATTCAACATATATTAACGAAACATAGAAAAACATTTTGTTTAAAAAATGAGCCGTGTTTATTCGAATAAAAGAAGAATATTTGGGTTTTATTCGAATAAAGGATCTGGGAAGGCAAGCGTTTTGGCATTTTAACAAGTTTATTCGAATAATCCTGGGAGTTATTCGAATAGATAGAGAAGCAAACAATCAAGACTGATAAGCCAAGTCTCTAGTTATTCGAATAGCCCGAGGTTTATTCGAATAGACAGAGATCAAACGTAAGAGACTGATAGAACAAAGGCTCTGTTTATTCGAATAAAAATAAAGGATTTATTAGAATAGACAGTAAACACTGCAAACCCAAAACTGACATAGAAGTCAGTTTATTCGAATAAACTTCATGTTATTCGAATAAAGATGATATTCAACATAAACTTTGATCAACTTTAAAGAACTTTATTCGAATGAAAGCTTGTTTATTCGAATAAAACTAACAAAGAAACACAGAGATGCATCCGTTCAAGAATTCAAAGCATATATATATGTGATTTAAAGAGAGATAAAAAAAACATATTTAAGCAATAAATTCAAATATATATGTATGATTGATCAAAAACTCAAGCTCAAGGATATTATCATTAATCATGTCATTTCAAACAATGAGCATACTTTTATCTAGCATATTGACGTGTAGAAATATTTTCAAGACATAAAGCTAGAAAAGCATAACAAAAGTTTCACTTATTCAAGGATTGCAAGTCTATGCTTCATGGAGACAAGGAAGAGAGCTTAAAGTTATTTCTGGTCTTTGTACTTGGAGCAGCCACTTTTAAGATGCCAAAGCTAGCTGCCTTCAAGCACACCTACAACACACTTCAATTTTTGACTTTTGGTACCCAAATTTTATTGGGTCCTTGTGTGTTAGTTTTCGAATATTAATTTATTATGCTCTCATAAAGATTAATTTTTATAGTATGTAAATTGAGCATAATAAATTAAATAATTAAATATCATTAAGCACATAGTTGATAGTATGCTTACTTTCATGATATGTAGACAATTTTAAAGTATAGCAAACATACCTTGGCATTATAGAACCTTATGTACTAAGATATATATAACAAATTAATAAAAATGAACATAATCATGTGTTAAGTATAATTTTTAAATTTTATCAAGTACACATGATTCTATCATCTACCTAAGGCCTACAAGGAATATACCTCATATTCATTATTATCATTTTTAAGTGAATGTGCATAAGAGGTAAAAAAATTTGATACCTTGGCCTCAGCAATCAAGGAAATACTTTTTCTTACCCATTGCTTCTCTTTTGGAGTCTTGAACTTTGTAAGCTCTACATTTTGTACTTGAGAAGCTTTGATTGAAGCCATCTTCCTTCTTTGACCAAAGTTTTTACCATTAGGCTTTGGAAGCATTCTCCTTGATGACTCCTCTTTCTTTTGACCAATTTGTCCATCCTTTTGAGAAATATTCTGCAAAATTGAAATACTAGGAGGACACTTTGGTACCCACTTCATTTTGGGTCCTTGAATGTTAGTATTAGGGCCTTTAGGATTTTTAGGAACCCATACCATATAATTTCTCGTAGAATAATTTCTTATATATTTTGCATAAATGAGAAATATGTCCTAGATGACCACAAAAATTACAAACAATTGAATTTAATGATGGCTTGGTCTTTTGAAGATCATCTTTGAAAAACTTAAGTCTTTTCTTGTTATTACATTCTATGTTATTTTTGCCACAAGCTTTACTTGAATTTCCATGTAGAATAACATTAATTTCATTTTCATTAACAAGCATAGAATGTAAGTAATTAGAATCATTAGCTTTGGAAAATTTGAAAGATAAGTCCTCAACTTGATTTTCTAAATTAATACATTTTTCACAAGAAGATGAGGTTTCATATTTCAAAGGCATTTCCTTATTAAGAAAAGCATATTCATTTTTTAAAGTCTCAATTTCCTTTTCAATAAAGGAAATGTTTTCCAAGCACAATAAGTTTTCCTTTTCTAAATTTAACAAACCATCATACAATTCATTATATGCACATTGTAACTCATCATAGGAAGGACTATAATATAGTTTAGAATTATTTTCCTCAAAGTCCTTTTTATCCATATAGAAAGTAGTTCCAATTTCTAGGGTACTTGCCTCTTTAAGATAATCACATTCTTCCTTATCAATTTTGTTTTTCTTTGCCTCTTCTTCAAATTGAGCATCATTGTCACCAAGTGGCATTTGGCTCCCTTCAATATTTTGAGTATCTCTTTGAGGATGCGTTTCATGACAAGGTTCCTTCAATGACTTTTGCTCTTCTTGCATTCTATATACAACTTTATGCACAAAATCATTATTAGCAAGATAAATAGCATCAAAAACATCTCATATATCTTTAGCACTAGAGCAATTTTTAATTTTAGCATAAGCATCATCATTCAAACTATTTCTCAAAATTTGCATAGCTCTAATATTCAAAGAAAAATATTTTTTGTTAAAACTATTCCAAGTTTGTTTTGATTTGTAAGTAAATCCATTTAGCACAATATCCCACAAATACAAATCAACAAATTGCATATAAAACTCTATTCTAGCTTTCCAATAAATAAAATTCACACCATCAAAGAATGGTAGTTTATCAATTTCAAAACCTTCCATTTTGAAAAACTTTCAAGATTGCTAATAAACAAGGATCTTTAACTCTAAGCAGTTAAACTTTTACCAGAACACGAAGCTCTGATACCACTTGTTAGTCATGGCAACCATTACCCAAGAGGGGGGTGAATTGGGTATAAAAAACTTTTCACAAATGCTCTTAAAATAAACACAAATATTTAAGCTATTAAATAAAAGAGAAAGAATTGCAAGATGAAGAATAAAAGCTTTAAGAATAGCAAATAAATAAATGTGTAATAATATAAAATTACGTAAAATAAAGAGATTAAGAAGAGAGAAGCAAGCACGATATTTATCCTGGTTCGACCACTAACCCACTTGTGGTCTACGTCCAGTCCTCGAAAATAATCCGAGATTTTTCACTATGTATACAAGTTTCAATAGGTGCTTGCAACCGTTACATAAAAGAGCACTTTTCACACATAGGGAAACTCTACCCTTGTGCTAAAGCCTCAGCCTGTAGGGATACCTCACCCTTATACAAACCTTGAAGGGATACCTCACCCTTATACAAATCTTGAAGGATACCTCACCCTCAATATAGAAGAATAGAAATATAGATGAAGAGAAACTCTCACTCAGAGCAAATTATACAAATTAAAGTGCTAAGAGGCTCTCAAAGAATATCTCAAAGTTTCAGCAAAAAGAGCACAGAAAATAAGTGTAAATAATAAATCACATTTTTTAAAACAAGCACAAATTAAACAGATAGCTGGGTTTTTTCAGATGAGACCCATGGTCTCTATTTATAGAGCCAGATAGAAAATAGCCATTGTAGAAATTAATCTTGTAATTAATATGAAAAAAATGTCTGTTACATACTATATCCGGATCTGTATTTCCTGTGTTTATTCGAATAAGCCTTCTGCTATTTGAATAACACGTTCTTATAAAAACGTTTCTGAAACTGATTATTCGAATAACCTTCGTTTTATTTGAATAACGCCGCCACAAAGAATTCCTTTAGAAAACTGGTTATTCGAATAACTCTAAGTTTATTCGAATAACATTCGTTAAGGCAGACTTTTGGGAAAAGGTTCTATTCGAATAACTGATGAGTTATTCGAATAGCTGATATAAAACAAGCTATTTTGGAAAGCTTTTATTTGAATAACAAGAGTGTTATTCGAATAACACTTTAAAAAAAGATTTACGTAGCAGCTAAAAAACAAAGCTTTATTCGAATAACCAATGAGTTATTCGAATAACTCAATTTATAAAACATTTATAAAAGCTTGAAAAACATCCTAGAAAGTTTATCAAAAACACCAAAACATTTTAAAGATATTTTTAAGATCAAAACAGTTTTGGTATAAGTTTAAGAAAGCATTTTTGTTTTATCTTAATGCACTAGGAGATATCCAAAGAGATCCTCGAACAAAGAGACTCTAAGTCCTAAAGCTATCCTTTAAAGATCTTAGACTTGGTCCTCCCATCATCTTCATTTTGTCCTCATGTTTGTTATCAATAAAACATTCTTCAAAGACATATGTCCAATCACATTCTCTTTGTCTTGAGCTTAATAGAAATCTTTTGCTTTCTTGTTGCAATGCTCACTCTTAGTGCTTGGACTATCCTACAAAGTATTGCTAACTTAAACAAGTATAGTTAGTTCAAATTCATAATTTAATATCTTCATATGCATGAATCATAAATGTATAATTCTAGTTAGTTTACCATGCATATAAAACTTTCATATATGCATCCAAATAAGATATTTAATAATTATTAATGGATATGCTCTATATAAAATGCAACAAAACAAATTGCACATTTTCATTTAGGCAAGGTATGAATGTTGCATATATCTTATTGCATGATTATTAAGTGAAATATAACTAGATAAGATACATATCATGCATGATACAATATATCACATTAAGTACATTTATTAAGCATAAGCATCATTCTATTTGTCTTGTATTTGTCATCATCAAAACTTAACATATAAAACCATTTGAGGCAAACTTATTTCCACACAAGGCTGCCATAAATATATCTCACAACCCTGATCACCATGACCACATAAAACATGTGGAAGTGGATAGACATTTCATCAAAGAAAAAATTGGGGCTGGGATTCTATGCATAGCTGATGTGTCTACAAATGATCAAGTTGCTAATGTTCTAACAAAGGCTTTAGCAAGAAGGATGCTTGAAAAACAGGTTGACAAGTTGGGCATGTTCAACCTTGGAAATCTAGCTTGAGGGGGAGTATTGACTATTCTGTTATTTCCTTCTGATGAATGTTAAATACACTCATCTTTTAGATTTATTTATTAGAATTTTTAATTGATTTTTAATTAGTTTTTATTTATTTTTAAATAATTATCTCTTCACCTAATCATATTTGAATTTTCAAGATAAATCATTAGATTTTATACAAAAAGAAAAAATTTCTAAAGATAAATATGTGAAGGATTCTTATTCTATTCTTAGATGCTAATTAGAGTTCTAATTGGATACAAAATCTTAGATTAGAGATTGGATAAAGATTCTCAAAGAGATTTGATTTAGAGCAAAATTCGAATTTCCGCACTATCATGATCATTCCTCATTAATTGAGTCATATCTTGAGTTACAGAGATCAGATCGATGCGCCGTTTGTGGTGTTGGAAAGCTAACAGAAAATTCTACAACTTCTTTGTTGAGATCAAGGGTAAAATTGGCCATCTAAAGGGTGAAAAAAAGCATCCAAGTCAAATACGAAAATCTATCAGCTTTTCTATAAAAGAGGGAAAACGAGTTTAGCAAAAAAAAAAAAAAAAAAACTCTCTTTGATTGAGCACATTACACAGAAAATCCCTAATTTTGAGAGAGTTGTTTTGCGGTAACAGACCTTGGAGGACGGTTTTGAAGGAAGATTCGATTCTTAAAGGCTTAGAGATCATAATCTTCATTCAATGGGTTTTTGATTTCTCTTTCTTTCTAGTTTTCCCCTTTCTTTGGGTTTTCTTTCCATGAGTTTGTATCTTGATATGAGTTTGTTTGTATTGAACATGAGTAGCTAAACCCATAGTTAGGGCTATGAGGATCTTGTTTTCCTAATTATTTGTGTTTGATTTCTAATTTGATTAAGGTAATTTCTTTAGGGTTTATCATATTACTTGCATTCTTGTCATAATTTGATCACTTTTGGCATGTGTTAATTCATTGTTTGACTGGTGACCATCCGCATTCAATGAGTGGATCTATATAGTAAGCTTAGGATTAGATTAGTGAATGACCAAATATCAATTTTTTCTACTAATAAAATTGACAAGTATGTTAATTCATCTCTTGAATTGAAACTTAATGCATTCCTAATTAATTCAACTAAATGACCAAATAGGTGATTTAATTTAAGAATAGAATATTGTTTCATCCATGACCATTAGGATTCAATAGCAGGTAAGAGAATATTGGCAAAAGAATTACCTTACATCATAAATGAAAGAAAATCTAAATAATTGGATTCAAGTGAACCTTGCGCCCTAGTCTCTCTCTCATTGATTATCTATTCTTTGTTTGATTGTTCATTATTTTTCTTTATTTGTTTGTTTTGATTTTAACTTGAATTTCTTCATACACTTTCGATTGTCTGAATAACAAAGAGTTTAGCGAATCTAGTAATTACCACTTATTCCTCATGGGATTGATAACTAGGACTTAAGTCCCATATTACTTGGCGAGAGAGTGCACTTGCTCTTAGTGTATTTTACGCGCATCAAATTTTTGAAAAATGTCTATTCTTTGTTTAATTGTTCATTATTATTTTTTATTTTCTATTTATACTTTTTCTTTCTTTATATTCCTTTTTCTACTCCTATCTTCTTATATATTTATATTTCTACTAACCTCATACTCATATTTATTTATTTCATATTCTTAATTTATTTTCTTTTCCTTTTCATTTTATTATTTTTCTCTACATTATTTCATTTTTTTTTTCCTTTACTATCCTACTCTATTCATATTCTTTCCTCTATATTCTCTATTTTATTCTTCATTTTTATTTTCTCATTATTTTTTATAACTCTTTTTTTACTTTTTATTTTATATTTATTTCTTTATTTTATATTTATATTTTTCTTATTATTTTTCTTATATTTTTTTCTATACAATTTTCTCTTTTTTTATTTTTTCATTCTTTTATAATTTTTTATTCTTCATACTTATTTCTTTCGAGATAAAAGAAAAATACATGAAAAATAATAAGAATTAAAATTAAAAAAATATAAAATAGAAATAATAATACAATAATTGATAAATTAAAGAATAAAAATAAAAGAAAATAAGTATTTGATGAGTGTTAAATACACTCATCTTTTGAGTTTATTTATTAGGATTTTTAATTTATTTTTATTTAGTTTTTGTTTATTTTTAAATAATTATCTTTTCACCTAATCATATTTGAATTTTCAAGATAAGTCATTAGATTTTGTACAAAAAGAAGAAATTCCTAAAGATAAATATATGAAGGATTCTTATTCTATTCTTAGATGCTAATTAGAGTTCTAATTGGATACAAAATCTTAGATTGGAGATTGGATAAAGATTCTCAAAGAGATTTGATTTAGAGCAAAATTCAGATTTCCGTACTATCATGATCATTCATCATTACTTGAGTCATATCTTGAGTTACAGAGATCAGATCGATGTGCCGTTTGCGGTGTTGGAAAGCTAACAGAAAATCCTACAACTTCTCTGTTGAGATCAAGGGTAAAAATAGCCATCTAAAGGGTGAAAAAAATCATCTAAGTTAGATACGAAAATCTATCAACTTTTCTATAAAAGGGAGAAAACGAGTTTAGCAACAAAAAAAAAAAAACTCTCTTTGATTGAGTACATTACACAGAAAATCTCTAATCTTGAGAGAGTTGTTTTGCGGTAACAGATCTTGGAGGACGGTTTTGAAGGAAGATTCGATTCTTGAAGGCTTAGAGATCATAATCTCCATTAAAGGAGTTTTTGATTTCTCTTTCTTTCTAGTTTTTTCCTTTCTTTGGGTATTAACATATTTTGAATTGAAACTTAATGCATTCCTAATTAATTCAACTAAATGACCAAATAGATGATTTAATTTAAGAATAGAATATTGTTTCATCTATAACCATTGAGATTCAATAGTAGGTAAGAGAATATTGACAAAAGAATTACCTTACATCATAAATGAAAGAAAATTTGAATAATTGGATTCAAGTGAACTTTGCGCCCTAGTTTATCTCTCATTGATTATCTATTCTTTATTTGATTGTTCATTATTTTTCTTCATTTGTTTGTTTTGATTTTAACTTGAATTTCTTTATACACTTTCGATTGTCTGAATAATAAAGAGTTTAGCGAATCTAGTAATTGCCACTTATTCCTCGTAGGATCGATAACTGGGACTCAAGTCCTATATTATTTGGCGATAGAGTGCACTTGCTCTTAGTGTATTTTACGCGTACCACCTTCTTTTATTGTCCCTGTTTGTAGGGATTTTATTTCTCTTTCTGATTTATTCTATTTAAAGATATAAGATCATTTGTTTGCTTATCTCTCTATTTCTGTTTTTCTTCCTTTTATATTTCCTTAATTTTAGGATTGTTTGTTACTGACTTTATGAAGAATCATTAAGTGGTTTCTCTATAAAAGTCCTATATTCCCTCCTACTCGTATATATGAAAGAATTCTCAGATTTTAGATTTCTTCATAAATAATCCTAGTAAATCAACTGGATTTTTTTAGGAATGGGGCAAGAATACAAGCTTTTGTGTGTTTTATCAAACTTTTAAGCGAACTGATTTTGTTCCTAATTCAACAAATTGAAAAATTACCATTCCGTGGGAAGTTGTTACACTTCAGTGGTTTGCTATGTTCTTGAATCTCATAAGTGTGTATCTATCCTTTTGTGGTTACATAGAGAGTATAAGAAACTTTATCATGTTGGTGGTTTCATGTTTTCCTGAATGTATTGTCTGACAGTACGTGGAATGAAACATTAAGCTTGAATTTCTATCCTTTTAATATGACATCTGATGTTATTCTTTTCAAGGTTCAATTCCTTATTTTCGTTAATCTTACTTTTGTTATGCATTTTGTCTTGAAAATAAGTTTTAAAGTAAGATGGGCTGTTTTTAATGTGGCTTGCGCCTTGCGGTTGTTATATTGTATTGTTATTATTAAGTTGCTGGAAAATATAGTATGCTTTAGAGTTTAGAATAATTGCTGGCATGCATTTTCACACATGTGATTTTCTTTATTAATCATTATATTAGCTTGTCAACATTGTTGGAATACTCAGAATGTAACATTATTTCTTCATTAATATGAGGCTATGTGCTCTCTCTCTCTCTTCTATTTTGTTTACCATTGTAATTTGTTTGCTGAAAGACTTGTGGTTTTCAAATATCTTTGATAATACTTTTCTTATGGATTTCTCTACCCATCTACTTATATCACTATATATCTGCATTATAGTTTGCGTTTGAAATTTTTTGAGAGTTGGATCAGTCATTGTGTTAGCTGAATTTAGGCTTTAATTTCATGTTCAATACTGTATATTAAAAATATGCATGTTTCTGTAGACAAGTTTCTTTTTGGGTGAAATTCCGTAGACAAGTTTTGATCATACTTTAGTATGTTTTGACTAGCATACACATTTAGATTTTTGCTGCCTGGATAAGCTACACACCCTCAACCTCGTTCTTGGGGTTGGTCTCAAGGGCGCCATCTAGGTTCTTTGTTAAGCTTGATTAATAATGAGAAAACCTTCATTTTTCGCCCCTATTTAGACTCTTTTTATGAAGGCGTTGAGGGTCTTCATCGTATTTATAGGTCCACTGAGTTTAATTCTCGCAATGATATGGTTGCTCATGTTGAAGGCGTGTTTAACTTCTGGAAGCTTTGTTCTGAGCCACTGGTTTTACCAAGTTTCGTTTTGACTGATATTGTTTCATCCTTTAGCACGGCCTTTTGGTCGTGTATAGGCTTGACCATGTTTTTGGCTAGGATAAGCCTTCTTCTTCCATTGATTATGGCTTCTCTAATGTTCCTTCTGCTATGAAAGTTGTGCTTTTCTAGAAAATTCAGGTTCTTGTAGACTTGTCTCTTTTCATTCCTCCTTCTTGTCATGGTGGAGTGACTTCGGATTGGTTGGCCTATTATCATGCCTTGAAAATTTCTATTCAACGTTTTGAAGGTGAGAGAAGTACTATTGACCCCTCGGACATCCACATCATATATAAAGATCCTTACTATGTTACTTCTGCATACAAAGAATTTGAGAAGCAAGGTAGCCTTCTCCACCCTTTTCTTCTTTTTTTTTTTCTGAAGTTTAACATGTATTATTTTTCATATTTCAGGGCGGTAGGCTTTTTCAGAAAAGCCCAAAAAACGCAAGTAGACGGTCGCTTAGCAAGCTCTCGTCGACAAGCAAGAAAAAGAAAGGGCCTCAAGTGCTATTGACGCCCAGGAGCCCCAACATTCTTCAACCTAATTCCAATCTTGATTCCGCCCACCATGACCCTGTTCACCTCAACTTTATTCAACCTAGCCTTGAATTTTCCTGAATGCCCCTGCAGCCTTTACCAGAGGGTTTGCCTTCTCAACATGATTCTTCCCCCAGCGATATCACCCGTCAACAAGAGGGCGTCGATCATGAGGACTCCATTTCTATCAGGGACCTTCTAAACTTCGAGGGTATGCATCTTTTAGTCTTTCTCTCATGTCATTTTTTATTCCTCTGTTTCTTACTTAGGCTTTCCTTTACTTCGCAGCCATGAGTGGTCAATCCTCTTATCCCCAAATCTCCTGAGAGAAATGCTTCACCTGTTGCTGCCTTGAATGCTTTTGCTGGTTTTGATCTGGAGAAAGCAATTCACGAGACTACTACTTCTAATCTTACTGTTGTTTCTACTGATGTTGATAAGGTTGTTCATTCTGATATTCTTGTTGATTCTATTACCCCAAGTTCATTTCTATCATCTTGTTTCTTTTTCCTTTCAATGTTTTCTTTATTCTTATCAGTCTTATCCCTGTTTCTTTCAGATCTAGCTCTGGTTATATCCATCTTACCGGAGTTCGCTTTTCTTTCACCTGATGATGCTTCCCTGCTTTCGAGTTTTGCTAGAAAGCATACTGGCTTCCTTCTTTCTGAATCTGCATATCCACCTCTCTTCAAGCGCGTGGCTTATGAGTATTTTGTTGCTTTTCCAAAACTGCTTCGTTCATACAGCATTGCTGAATTTCAAGGTCCGCTTATGGACAATGTAGCTGAGCAGCTCAAGGAGATTGGCAATGCTTTGCAAACCAAAACTTTGCAATACTTTGGTTTTTAAGGAGATTGGCTTAAAGACCTCCATTTTTGCCTAGACCGTCAGCTTCCTGCCATCATGTTTACTAAGGATTTCCAAAAGCTTGTGGATTCAAAGGTTGCTTGCCTTCAATGCAACAAATCACTGAGACAAGATATTATTGAGATGGACGCTCGCCTAGGTACATTGAGGGCTCAGCTTGTTGATAGGGAAACTGAGTTGCTGCACCTTCAGACTAAAAAAAAAGGAAGCTGAGGAAGCTAGAGTTGTTATTGATGCCCTTTTAACCTTTTAATCCCATTTCCCTTTGTAGTCATGTGAATCTTGTGGTATTTTGATTTCAAGTTGTATGGACGCTTTTGTCTATTCTTTGTTATTTGACTTCAAAGAATTGTTGCTTGTAATCCCTTTGATTATGAACATCTATGTTTGCAATGTATGCCTTTGTTTATACTTTTCTTCCCTGCAATTTTTGTTTGTTCTTCAAGTCTGGGGTACGCCTTTGTCTTCTTTCCTGTATATTTTACATCTTTTCTTTCCTTTTTTGCATATGTTTGGAGAAACTCTTTGTTTTAAGTTCTTCCAATATTGAAACACGCTCTCGTTTTTTATTTACTAGGTTTGTGCTTGGGAAAACTTCTTGTTTTAAGTTTTCCAATACTAAATATGCTTTCGCTTTCTTCCATTTGCTAGGCATGTGCTTGGGAAAAAGACACTCCGAGGCTTGTGTAAAATGGCCTAAGACACTCCGATCGCGATAGCTTGGAATAGAGCTAGTGAAGCATCCATGGCTTCTTGTAAGAGGATGAGATGGGAAGATCTCATGAAACTCAAGACGCTCTCTCTAGGTTCATGGGTTTTCTCACTATTGTTATATGTTTCCTCCTATGCAAAACCATGCAGGAATATTTATAGAGGGTCCTAGTCAGCATGGGACAAAAGGCATTTAGTGTTAGAATGGTAACATGGCCTCTTTTATTGGGATATGGGATCTAAGATTATGAGATATTAAGGATCCAGTGATGGCAGCCTAATAGCTATTTTGAGTTATAATAGAACACTAAAGTTTACTATTTCAGGGGAATCTATATGCTATTTGGTGTTAATTAATTAAGGATAAACAGGTTGTTGACGAGAGCTTCTTTCCGTTTCAACGTGCCAGGCGTCATGGGACACGAGTTGCCTATTTGACAGATACCATGGAAGCTCCAAATCTCGTGGCTTGAGATGCCACTTGGAGTTTTCTTTCATGCAAAGCCTTCCAAGCCACATAATGGGTTAGAGTCCCCAATCCCAAAACCCTCAAGCTTAGCTAGGGCGTCATCCTTTGCGCCCTGAGTTAGCACATGTCAACTTATTTCCTTCATTCCATTTGTATCCTTCTAGTTTCATTTTAATTATCTAGTTCAAAGAGAACTAGGTCCAAAACAGAAACACTAATCATCATATGAATGCACAAATTACAAGATCACAAGCTATGTGATGGAAATTTATACGAACTGAAATGTGAAGAAGACAAGATGAAGGTGACGCCATTAAGTTTTCTTAGAATGGTGTGAAAGATGACATGTCAATTTTAATTGAGCTGGCAAAATGTTATTGAGGAGGAAGGGAATAGAAAATGGGACAGATGATTTCTATATCTTATTGGCTAATAAGATTATGCATTATGACTTCTAAAATAAAATACTAACATAAAATTATAACCTAGCAACTATACCTATTGCCTACCTTAACTAAAACTCAAAATATCCAATCTCCATTAGTCCTAAGTTCCTAACCTTCCCATATTATCAGCATATACGCACAACATAGGTGACTAATCCAGCAAGTAAAGGAGCAAGTGTGTGTGCGTGTGAGGAACCGGGTGGAGTGGAGAAAAAGAAACAATACCATGAGAAAATAAGGAAGTAACTTGAAGGAGGGGAATGAGGAAGAGGGACTGTGAGGGAGGCTCTCTTGCATGGTGGGCTTCAAGCAATAAATTGGCCTAACTCTAGTTGGGAAAGTTGTTCAATTCTCCAAGACCAACACAACCATACCTTCATCATCTTCATTCCATCATCTTCACACACTTCTCATCGAGCTCTTAGGCGAGAGGTAGGGGGATGTTCTTATCTTCATCTCATCCTCTTTCCTTCTTTGAAGTTTATTTTGTGTCTTGTTAATGAAAATTATGTTGAGAAATCAATTTGCATGTGATAATGGGGAAGGGGATGCTCTCGGGTTTCAATGGATGTGTGGGGAGTTCCAACACGTTTTGATTTCTTATGACTTATTTGTGATTGAATGACGTTTCAGTTGTTGCACCAAAGTCCTACATCGGTGGGTTCTAAACCGTGGAGGCTCTTGAGAGCTCATATAAAGAGGCTTAAGTGAAGCTTTTAAACCATCCCAAAATTTTCTCTTCTTTCTCTTATATAACTTCTTTGTTTAGAGATAAAAATTCAGAAAGAAAATATAATTTCTCCTGTGAGGTTCTCTTAGTGTTTGTATTCTCCTATTTTCAAGAGAGAGCGTTGTTGTTCTCTCCTTGTAACTAGAGAAAGGTCTTGTAATTTTCTTCCACATAGTGAAAACCTTCTAGTCTTACTTGTGATTTTTTCCTCATCATCAAAGGGGATTTTCTACGTTAAATATTTTGTGTCAGTTTTAATTTTTTCAACTCTATTTTAGTTGTGTTAGTATTTCCATAACTTTGGTACCCTACAGTGGTATCAGAGCACGGTTACTACGATGTAGAGTTCAGAAGAAAATTCTTAGTATGCTCTATTATTGCTGCATTGACTGATCTTCCACATCAGAAAAGAATTATTCTTGTTGCTGGAAATAAAGTGTGGTAGTGTGGGAGTGTATGTCTAAAAAAGTTCTGATTAGAAAAGACTTAGTATTTAAGCGTGTCCATTAGTGACCTACCTCTCTTTCCTAGGAACTTGCTTGGTACACTGTTCACGGTCTACGGTCACTATTCCAGTATATAGCACTATTCCAGTATATGGTACTATTCATGCTACAGATTCACGGTGCCTATTCATACGTGTAGTTGTATACTTTTACAGTGATTGTTAACGCATACTGAATTTGTTCTAGTATACGATAATACGTACAATATTGTTCACGTATATGATACTATTCACGATGAAATAGTGTAAGCCGATTTAGTTGAAAATTATTTGGTGTAAAACCATTAAAATATGAGATTGAGAGATTCAATGGAAGTAATTTCTTTTTATGGAAACTGATGATAAAGGCAATATTGAGGAAGGACAATTGCTTAGCAGCAATTGAAGGCAGGCCCACTGGGATACCTGATGACAAGTGGAAGGAGATGGATGACAATGCTGTTAGCAACCTGCACCTAGCTTTGGCAGATTCAATTTTGTCAAGTGTTGCAGAAAAGAAGACGATGAATGAGATTTAGGATGCACTCACCAAATTGTACGAGGTCAAGTCACTTCACAACCAGATATTCTTATAAAAGAGGCTTTATACTCTTCGAATGAGTGAATCCATGACAGTAACGGATCATATCAACAATCTGAACACACTATTTTCTCAGTTAACTGCATTAGATTACAACATGGTGGAAAATGAACGTGCAGAACTTCTATTTCAAAGTCTACCTAACTCTAAACCCTAAACCCTAACTCTTATGATCAACTCATTATCAATATAACAAATAATAATATTGTTGATAGTCTTCAATTCGATGATGTTGCTGCTGCTATTCTTGAAGAAGAATCCAAGCGGAAGAATAAGGAAGACAGATTAGAAAGCTCAAAACAAGCAGAGGCTTTGTCGATGACGAGGGGAAGATCAACGGAATGTGGCTCTAGTGGGATCCGAGATCAGAGTAGATCAAAGTCATGAAGAAGGAAGAACTTCAATTGCTACCATTGTGGCATGAGAGGGCACTTGAAGAAAGATTATTGGTATAACAAGAAAAATTTAGGAAAAGCTCCTGAAGCAACAACCTCTCAAGGATGTGTTGTGAGTACCTCTGATGATAGAGAAGTCCTTTATAGCGAAGTAGCAATTGGTTCCAAAGGCGAAAAACAACTCACTGATGTTTGGATAATGGATTCAGGAGTAACATGACACATGACTTCACAACGAGACTGGTTTAGTTCTTATGAACCTATCTCAGAAGGATCTATGTACATGGGAAATGATCATGCCTTGGAGATTGTTGGAGTTAGTACTGTCAAAATAAAATTACACGATGGTACCGTTCGCATAATTCAAGGGGTATGACATATGAAAGTTTAAAGAAGAATTTATTATCTATTGGACAATTGGATGACCTCGGGTGCAAGACCCATATTGAAGGTGTGATTTTGAAAGTGGTTAAAGGTGCTCTTGTGGTGATGAAAGCAGAATAGATCACGATAAATCTATACATACTTTAGGGAGAGACATTGCAAAAGGTAGATGCATCAATTGCATCAGCCAGCCAAGAAGAATCAACAATAATGTGGCATTGCAAATTAGGCCATATATCAGAACGTGGTTTGAAGATTCTCGCAGAACGTGATCTCCTTCCTGAGCTCAAATCGGTAAACTTACCTTTTTGTGAGCACTGTGTTACAAGCAAGCATCATAGATTAAAGTTTGATAGATCAATTGCTAGAAGTAAGCATATACTGGACTTAATTCATTTTGATGTGTGGGAGTCACCAGAAATGTCCTTAGGAGGAGTAAAATACTTTGTATCATTGATTGATGATTACTCCAGGAGGTTATGTGTGTACCCAATCAAGAATAAGTCATATGTGTTTGAAATCTTCAAGGACTTCAAAGGAAGAGTAGAACTTGAATCCGAGAAAAGGATCAAGTGCTTGAGGACTGATAATGGAGGAGAATATACAGATGGTAATTTTCTTGCATTTTGCAAGCAAAAGGGTATTCAAAGGTAATTTACAGTTGCACACACCCCTCAGCAGAATGGTATAGCAAAGCAAATGAATAAAACTCTCCTAGAAATAACAAGAGCTATGTTGCAAACTGTAGGCCTAACCAAGTCCTTTTGGGCAGAAGTAGCGAAAACCGCCTATTACGTGATAAACCAGTCGCCATCAATTGCAATTGGTTTAAAAACACTAATAGAGATGTGGAATGGCAAGCCAACAGATTATTCTTTCCTTCATGTGTTCGGATGTCCTATATATGTGATGTATAATTTCCAAGAAAGAACAAAGCTGGATCCAAAATTCAGGAAATGCATATTCTTGGGTTATACTGACGGTGTTAAGGGGTATCGCCTGTGAGATCTCACTGCCCACAAGGTTATTGTCAGTAGAGATGTGATATTTGCAGAAAATGAACTACAAAGTAAACAAGAAGATGTCAGCACTTTGAAAGAGACTACTACGGTACAGATAGATGAAAAAGTTAGAGAAGAAGATTCCTCTGAAGTAGAACAAGAACCAGAGTATGAGGAACAATAACCATTTGAGGCCAATGATACAGAAGTTTGATGATCAACTCGTCAGATAAGGCAACCATCATGGCACTCAGACTATATTATAGCAAGCCACGATGAATATTGTCTTCTAACAGAAGAAGGAGAGCCATCAACCTTTCAAGAGTCTGTGAGTAGCTCAGAAGCTTCTTTGTGGATGGCAGCAATGCAAGAAGAAATGGAAGCCCTACATAAAAATAAGACATGTGAACTTGTTGAACTTCCTAAGGGACGGAAAGCCATTGGTAACAAATGGGTCTATAAGATCAAATGAGATAGCAACGATCAAGTGGAACGATATCGTGCAAGGCTGGTGGTCAAAGGGTATGCTCAGAAAGAAGGAATTGATTTCAATGAGATATTCTCTTCAATTGTCAAACTTACCACTATCAGAGTAGTCTTGGCTATGTGTGCTGCATTTGATTTACATCTTGAATAATTAGATGTGAAAATAGTTTTTCTTCATGGAGAGCTAGAAGAAGAAATATATATGCTCTAACCAGAAGGCTTTAAAGAATAAGGAAAAGAAAACTTGGTTTGCAGGTTGACCAAATCTCTGTACGGTCTAAAGTAGGTGCCCAGATATTGGTATAAGAGATTTGATTCCTTCATTATTAGCCTTGGATACAACAGACTAAGTTCAGACCATTGTACGTATTATAAGAGGTTTGGTAATAATGATTTCATCATTTTTCTACTGTATGTGGACGACATGTTGGTGGTAGGCCCCAACAAAGATTGAGTCCGAGAATTGAAGGCACAATTGGCTAGGGAATTTGATATGAAGGACTTGGGACTAACAAACAATATTTTAGTGATGTAAATTCACCGAAACAAAAAAGATAGAAATATTTGGCTTTCTTAAAAGAATTATCTGAAGAAGGTCTTGTTGCACTTCAACATGCAAGATTGTAAGCCAATTTCTATCCCACTTCTTGTCAATTATAAATTATCCTCAAGTATGAGTCCTAGCAATGAAGCAGAGTGGATGAAAATGTCTTGAGTAAAGTATGCATCAGCAGTGAGAAGTCTTATGTATGTCATGATATGTACAAGACCAGACATTGCACAAGCAGTGGGAGTGGTTAGTCGATTTATGGCAGATCCTGATAGAGAACATTGGAATGTTGTTAAGAGAATCCTTAGATACATCAAAGGAACCTCAAGTGTTGCATTATGTTTTGGAGTATCAAAATTTATTGTCAGGGATTATGTTGATTCAGATTTTGTAGGTGATCTTGATAAGAGAAAATCTACTACTAGTTATGTGTTCACACTTGCAGGAGGAGCGGTCAGCTAGTTATCCAAGTTTCAGACTGTTATAACTCTGTCTACTACAGAAGCTGAATACATGGCAGCTACCCAAGCTTGCAAGGAAGCTATCTGGATTAAAAGGTTAATGGAAGAACTCGGGCACAAGCACCAGATAATTATTGTGTATTGTGACAGTCAGAGTGCCTTGCACATTGCAAGGAATCTAGCTTTTCATTTAAGGACAAAGCACATAGGTATCCAGTATCACTTTGTTCAAGAAGTAGTAGAAGAAGGGAGTATGGATATGCAGATGATTCACACCAAAGACAACCTAGCAGATGTTATGACAAAGCCAATCACCACTGACAAGTTTATTTAGTGTCGATCCTCCTATGGCCTATCAGAAATGTAAGCAACATGGAATGGCAAGGTAGAAAGAGTGGTGTGAAGATATGATTGACTCAATCAAATCTTCAAGTGGGAGAATTGTTGCAGCAAAGTTCCACATCGGTGGGTTCTAAATCGTGGAGGCTCTTGAGAACCTATATAAAGAGGCTTAAGTGAAGCTTTTAAACCATCCCAAAATTTTCTCTTCTTTCTCTTATATAGCTTCTTTGTTTAGAGAGAAAAATTCAGAGAGAAAATATAATTTCTCCTGTGAGGTTCTCTTAGTGTTTGTATTTTCCTATTTTCAAGAGAGAGTACTGTTGTTCTCTCCTTGTATCTAGAGAGAGGTCTTGTGATTTTCTTCCACATAGTGAAAACTTTCTAGTCTTGCTTGTGATTTTTCCCTCATCATCAAAGGGGATTTTTCACCTTAAATATTTTGTGTCAGTTTCAATTTTCTTAACTCCATTTTAATTATGTTACTATTTTCATAACTCTGGTACCCTACATCGATTTTGGTGGAAACCAGGCCTGCTCTCCAAGAATCCATCCATAGATGTTGTATTATGTGATTAAATGAATTAAGTTATGTCTCCCATAGAGGAAATAAAATATGCATTTCCAAAATAAGGGGGTTAGTCTCAGTACAACAGGGGATAGTTGGGTTAAATCTTTTGTTTTATTGTTAGTTGAGTTCCTATACTAATATGAGCAACACCTAGTGGATCATCTAATTCTTGGGGCTGCGATTGGACTAAACACCCATAAGGGTATCAAAAAGGTGTTTAGAATGGTTAAAGGCTAAAATTGATTATTGAGAACCTACTTAATGATTATAGCCCTGCCCTACGCAGATTTCAATATGTTTGTACTTGTCTTGGTTGGTGAAATATTTGGGGTATGTGTTGCTACGGTGTGCTCAATTTCTTGATGTTTTATATTCCTAAATTGTTGCTGGTTTTCGAAGGAACTTATGAGAACTATGACTGACATGTTGTGACTAGAACTATGACTGACATGCTGTGACTAAGTTCTTAATGCATAAATGCATTGTTTCATAGTTTAAATTTGATAGATAATGATCAGAGTATATATTGCTATAGAGTATAGCTTGGCTGAATTCTGTGTTTGTGAAAGGTATGTGGTTGCTAAATTAGCCTAGACCATGGCAAATGGTTGCTGACTTGTTGTGAGTGAATCCTTAAAGTATGTATGTCATATAATTTGGTAGGATTTTATTCGTAATGAAAGGGATATACCTTGTCTTGCTAGGGCAAAAATGGTTATCCATTTATGAGCCAAGTTTAGTGGCTAAGTTGAGCTAGAATCCTATAAGTTCGTGCTGCCTTGTTTTCTTATATTTGGATTTGGTAAGTTAAATGTTAACTTTCTAGTTTAAATATAGGAAAGCAAATTCTAAGCCTAAGTGACTAAGGGTCATAGTGTAATCATGTCTAGTCAATGATCAAAACACTTAAGACGCTAATGAGCTAAGTAATTTGAAGGAGACTATGATAGCTCTTGTAAAAGATTGGAAATGGACCTAAACTCTTGTGAGTTGTTACTTAATATCTCTCTCAAGAAGTACAAGGTAATTTGGCTCCCCTAAAACTTTGATTACATTAGACGCCTAATTGTATATGTATATTATGATCCTTATGGAGCATATCTGGTGAGAGAAGTGAATATTGACTATTGGATCTTACATGAATGGTTAAGATTAGAACATAAATACATGTAACTTTTTTTAGTGGTCACATGACCTTTAAGTAACTTTTAATGGTGACCATCTATGTATGGTTGTGTGTGTGAATCATGACTTTTACTCCTCTCATCCTCTCACTTTAAAAACTCCTCACTAGATATGCCCTATATGTGTGTGTGTGTGTGTGAAGTGAATCTTGACCATTGGATCTTATATGAATGGTCAAGATTAGAACATAAATGCATGTGACTTTTTTAAGTGGTCACATTACCTTAAGTAACTTTTAATCATGACCAGTTATGTATGGTTGTATGTGTGAATCATGACTTTTACTCCTTTCATCCTCTCACATTAAAAACTTCTCTTACTAGATATGCCCTATATGTGTGTGTGTGTGTGTGTGTGTGTGTGAGGAGAGAGAGAGAAAAGTGAATCTTGACCATTGGATCTTACATGAATGTTCAAGATTAGAACATAAATGCATATGACTTTTTTAAGTGGTCACATGACTTTTAAGTAACTTTTAATCGTGATCATCTATGTATGGTTGTGTGTGTGAATCATGACTTTTACTCCTTTTATCCTCTCACATTAAAAACTCCTCTCACTATATATGTCCTATGTGTGTGCGCGCTCATTTGCTTATGTGTGTGTGTGTGTGTCTCGTGACCATCTATGTATGGTTGTGTGTGTGAATCATGACTTTTACTCCTCTCATCCTCTCACATTAAAAACTCATCTCACTAGATATGCCCTCTGTGTGTGTGTGCGTGCGCTCATTTACTTATGAATAATTATCTTGCCTATGATTGAGGCCTTCAGCCGAGTTGCTCAAGTAAATGGTGAAACTACATGTTCATGCGTTTTATTTTAAATGTATCATGTTCAATGTTATGAGCTATGATATATGATGTGTATGAGCTAGTTTACTTGTCATGCAATAAAAGAAAGAGTGGACCCTCAGTAAGGGAGGCAATCTCCAAATAGATATATGTGTACGAGAGCGGATCCTCAGTAAGGAAGGTGACCTCTTAAAATGCATAATGATACTTCATGGGACTTTGTTCCCTAAACAAAGAAAGAAGGCAAGGAACGCCCTTGCCATATGTATATGAGAGCTCTCAGACAGAATCATGAGGGGTCATGTATATATGATAAAGAAATAATGAATGATGAAAGGTATGAACAAGTAACTAGTAGAAAAGAATGAATGTTATCTGCATTGCATATTTATATATAATGTGTGTCTCTGAAAATTAAAAATAGTTTTCTATAACTTGATATAGCTAGAAGTATCATAGGGATTTTTTCACTTGTTATTATTTAAGATGTACTACTGAGAATTTGTTTTCAAATAATCACCTCGTTCCATAGTGTTTCTAGAGACATGTGACTTACACACTAACTAGGATGTCGTTGGTTACTGTCTTTATGAAGGTGCAGTATGGGTGGATTTACTCATCTGAGACTGGGAGCTCCATCTTTTACCTGAGAGTCTCCATCAGCATTGCTACTACTACCTTGTAGCCTATGACCTAGTCTGCGGGGTTTTATTTTGAGATGTACACCTTGAGGGCTTTCTAACATGCCCATGTATTTTTTTATGCACATATGTAAATTGTTATCGTGTGGCTATCATCTTTTGGTTATGTTGCCTATAACTGTTAGAACTTACTACTTGAGCACTATTAGATTGTAAAAACATATTAACCAAAAAATGAATGCAAATAGTATTTTGTGAAAATGTGCTTATACTTATGTGTTTTAATAAATAAATAAGTCAGTAGTTTTAAACTTAAGATTTATAAGTTAGAATGGTCCTTCCAATAGGGACTAAGAAATTAATTTCTGATAGAAGTTAGAAACTGAGTTCTTAAGATAAGCACGAGACCATAATTTTTTGATTGGCCAACTTGGTGAAGAAGATAAAAGAATATGACCTTCTTAAAACCATCGATATATGGGTAACGAATATTATCTAATTAACGAATGAGGAAATTAACGTGAGGGTACGAATAGATAGGAGGGCAAAAAAAAATTTCATATGACATTTCTAGCTTACTTATGATTCTTCCTTAAGAAACCTTAACTCAGAGTGACATAAGCCAGGGTGTTACACCAAGAGAAGTCTTATGAAAGGCATTGGAGAAGAAAAGAGTTTTAGTTGCTTATATTCGAGTCATCTATGATATGTAAGACAATGTCAAAACCAGTGTGTGAACACATGGTGGGGCCACAAAATATTTCCCTGTATTCATAAGTTTACATCAAAGGTCAAATTTGAGTATTTATCTTTTTGACTTGGTTTTGGATGTTCTTACTAATAATTGTCGAGACTATAAAATTAAATTAATTTATAAACCGATTCACTAAAATACTTTTAATATAAGGCACAACCGGGTCAAACCATTGGATCACTCTAATCAAGCAATCAAATTGAGATTAACAGGGGGAAAAATGGTTGTAAAATTAATTAACAAAAAGTAATTAAAAATTATAAATAGAATTAAGTAAATAACTAATCCAAGGAAATTAACTAATCTTGAATTTAATTCATCATTGATCACTACAAATCAATTCAATTGCTAATCAGATTCTTGGTCTTAGATCACATCAAGAAGTCTTAAGATGATCCATGAATTTTCTACTAGATAAGCATCCATAATTTAATTAATTAAAGTTAAACGAATTAAGCACCCATCTAATCCTAAATTAATCTAAAATCCAGAATTTAACCAAGCTTAACAAACAACATCTAAGAAGCCCTTGATGCACTGCTTAGTCTCTATAATCCTCATTAAACACGTGGTAATTATGCAATTATCACATCAACATCAAAATTAAATTAAATAATTCAATTCAGATTTAACAAAATCAAAGAGGAACTTGATAAACAAGCAAAAGATAAATGTGATTAACAAGTAAAAGATAAACTTGATTAACAAGTAAAAGATAAACTTGATTAACAATTTAATGAAAAATAATCAAAACAAGATCTTAGAATTAAACATCAAGATTATCAATCCTTATGATTACTTTAAAAGGGTCTAGCCCTCTGTGGATGGAAGTAAAAAACTAGAAAAGAAAGAAAACTAGAGAGAAAGAAGAAGAATAAAGATGAAGAGAGGAAGTGCAAGTAAGAGCGGCTAGGAGAAAATTAGGATTAAATTTCGTGGTTGCTACTTCTACTTAAATAACTATATCTAAAATTAAAAATCCAAGTTTTTCCTTAGCTTAAGGTTAATCCTTTTCCTTTTAGCATTAATTGAACACCCAATTCGCATAATTTGGGCTTAGGATAAGAGAGTTATGCCCAAAACATTTTTAACTGCTCTCTGAACCCATTAGCCGAATTCAAAGGGTTAAAATACCATCAAAACATCACCGTTTGGATAAGTGGTATATAATAATTGAATATCCATGTCTCAGCTTTAATATGGAACTATTTTCAACTCTAGATGACACCTACAACCCAAATTATGACTCAATCTTTGCACATCATCCAGGTTCTAGTGACAGCATTTCTATTCTGAATTTGTGACCAATCTGACACACTAGATATCTGATTCAGCCTTCGAGCTCTTCATCAAAGTTGTAGAGCTCTCTCACAAATTTCGTATAAGATAAAATTAATAATTTTTAGATATTTATAACTCAAGTTATGCCTGAAATATAGAAACAGTGTAAAATTCTCAATAATGCTAACAAAATACAATTAAGCACAATTTGAACCCAAACTTATAAAATATGGCTAAAACTAATCAATTAAGCATATAAGAGCTCTAAGAGAATAAATATGAGAGTTAACTAATATATGAAAATTGTGTTTATCAAATTCCCCTATATTAGCTTTTGCACTTCGAGAAAAATTAGAAATTCAACATAAGGAACAAGGAACAACAACACAAACTCAAAAGTTAAAAACTCTAAAAGACTCACTTTCTAATGATGTTCAATAATGCAAAAGTCTATAAGCAAGAAGAGCAACCAAAGCTTCGAGAAATTAAAACATTCATAAAGTAACGTTTTTTTACATCTCAAATCAACAAGTAAGATAACTTCAATTAAAAAGCATAAATCAAGAATGATAGAACTTCACAAGATACATTCTCAATCCCTCAAGTGTTTAGAAGGTAAGTGTTTCACTTAATTCAATCCATGAAAATTTACACTACCATAAGCTTTCTTATCTTTCACTTCTCCACTACTTAAAACATATAGACATACAAATCAAGAGGACTTTATACAAGGTTGTAATAAGGTCAAGGTAAGGGAGGGGAATAATATGAAGATGACAAGTTAAATACCAAAGAGGACAAAAGAACATTGGGAATGAGTTCAAATAACAAGTATGAAAGTTTATCCCAACTCTGTGTAATGCAAATTCTCTTTACATATTCTTTCCCCCCCCTTTTTAACCACCATTTCCTTTTTTTTTATTTTTTTTCAATTTTCTTCTTTTTTTTTTCAATTGGTCACTCTTTCCTTTTCACCAAATACTTTGCACACTAATTATCACACCCCCACACTTGTTCAAGAACTCTTGCAATAACAATGTTAGTGCTCTCCTATTCCCTAAGGTTAGGTAAAAACATGATTTTTCATTTAAGGTATGTAATGAGCTAAAAATAAAAAATGATCAAATAAGCTCAAAGGAGTTATTCAAAAGAAAATATATAACATTGGCTATTTGACCAAAGTAGCTAATTTAAGAAAAATGCCTCAAACTTGTTCATGTATGCATTTGAAAATATAGCCTAAAAAAGAATTAAAGCAAGTTCTAGAGTAACAAATTCCATGAGTGAAAATCACACATAAAAGAAGAGAGTGACACAAATGTTCAATCCATTCATTAAAATGATCAAAGTCTCACAAGGTATGCTTCTATCAAACTCAATCTACTAATTAATTTCCATTACCAAACTAGTTAATCTCAAGATGAAAGACAACTTATTCACTTATGTTATAAACCTTTAACTTCAATTGATGCATGCTCACAACTTTTACAAATCTCAAAATTCCATTGAAAGGCAATTACAAAAGTAATTTCTTATATATATATTTCAAAATAGAAAAAAAGAATTGAAAAACAAAACAGAAATAGTAAAATTAAAAACATAAAATAGAAAACAAAATATAAATTTCTCCCCACACTTAAATCTTACATTGTCCTCAATGTAAAGCTTATAAAACATCAAATCATCAATAAATTTAAGACAAGTAAAAATAAAGGAGAGAAAGAAGAAACATCATTATCAAGTGATGTATATGGCCGCTTGCAAGTAGACCTTCTCCACTATGCCCTCTTGAGCTCCCTCATAGAATTGCTTGAGGCGATGTCCATTGACGTTGAAAGCTTTGTTAGTTGCCTCACTTGTGATCTTCACTGCACCATAAGAAAAAACCTTAGTGACTATAAAAGGACCTAGCCACCTAGAATGGAGCTTACCGGGCATGAGCTGAGGTGAGAATTTTAAAGGAAAACTTTTTGACCAATCATAAATTCTTTTCTTATAATCATCTTATCATGAAAGGCTTTAGTTTTCTCTTTGTAGATACGAGAGTTCTCGTAAGCTTCCAACTGAATCTCTTCAAGTTCCTGAAGTTGTAGTCTCCTTTGAGATCCAGCTTTGTTCAAGTTAAGGTTACACTTCTTTATTACCCAATAGGCCTTGTACTCAATCTCCACCAGAAGGTGACATGCCTTGTCAAAGACTATCCTTTAGGGAGACATGCCTAAAGAAGTCTTGAAGGCAGTCCCATACACCCACAATGCGCCCTCAAGCCTCTTGCTCCAATCTTTTCTATTTGGTTAGACTGTTTTTTCCAAGATTTGTTTCAATTCCTTATTTGAAACTTCAGCTTGTCCATTGGTTTATGGATGGTAAGGAGTCGAAACCTTAAGCATCACACCATATTTCTTCAACAATGTCTCTATGTTTTTATTACAAGACTGAAAGCCTTAGTCACTGATTATAGCTTTTGAAACTACAAAATTACAGAAAATGTGAAACTTAACAAAGTCTAAAACAACATGAGAATCATTTGTCCAAGTGGCCTTTGCCTCTACCCATTTAGATACTTAATCAACAGCTAATATAATGTAAACAAAACCAAAGGAATTAAGAAAGGGACCTATGAAATCAATGCCCCACACATCAAATATGTCATAAAACAATAATGGTTGTTGAGGCATCTCACTCCTATGGGAAAAGCTACCTATTCATTGACATTGTTCACAATTCTTACAATAACTGTAAGCATCATAAAACATGGTGGGCCAATACAATCTATAGTCTAAAATCTTCCTAGTAGTGCATTGTGATCCAAAGTGACCACCACATGTAAGGGTACGACAAAAATGTAAAATAGACTAAAACTCATAATTAGGAACACAACATCTAATCACTTGGTCACTACGTAGTCTCCACAAATAAAGATCATCTTATACATAATATTTAGACTCACTCTTAAGCATATCAATCTTATGCTTCTTAAAATAAGCAAGTAACTTATATGCAACTAAATAATTCACTACATCAGCATACCAAGGGTCATTACCTCGTAGCTAAAAAACTACTCATCTGGAAAGGCCTCTCAGATATGAAGAGTGTCCACTGCCTGTGGGATCCAGCTCAGATGATCTGCCACAAGTTTTTGGCTCCGCTCTAATCTCTAATCTCAATATCAAATTCCTGTAAGAGCAACATCCACCGAATGAGTCTAGGCTTTGCCTCAAGTTTCTTTAGCAAGAACTTAAAGGTTGCATGGTCAGGGAAAACAATACCTTTAGTGCCCAGCAAATAAGAACAAAATTTATCTAAAACGAAAACAATTGATAGAAGCTCCTTTTTAGTGGTGGTGTAATTGGCTTGGGCAGAATCCAAAGTATGAGAGGCATAAGATATCACATAAGGTTTCTTGCCAACTCGCTGAGAAAAGATTGCGCCAACTGCAAAGTTGGAGGCATCATACATCAGCTCAAAAGGAAACTCCCAATTTGGCCACTGAATAATGGGAGAAGAGTGGTGTGGTGTGGAATGCGATTAAAAATTAATATTAAAAATAGTTACCAAGTTTCACCAAAAATATAAAAAAAAACTTGTAACCAGTTGTAGTAAGCAAGGGTCGATCCACAGAGAACCAATTCAATTAACACTATCAATCCAATTCCTAAATTAAACTCTGATGAAAAATAAATAGTAAAAGTAAAAGGGGGTTTTGTTGATTAAAACTAAAAAGAGAAATTAAACTTAAATCAAAACAGTAAACACAAATTGAATTATCAAGTTAAAGATATTGGTTAAGAGATGGAATCCACTACTAGATTTATATGATTATGCTAACTTACATACCCTTTATACCAACATGATCAATTATGTTCTTATGTAATTGCGAGATAAATCTCATGTCTTCCTTAAGTTTCGCTTAATTCAGCAACCGCTCAAATCAAACCCTAACCATTAGTTATTTGTAAAGCAACCGCTCTTACACTTACCTAATGATTGCATTAAGAATTAGAAAACCAATCACACTAAGATCTAATCACACAGGGATTAAATTACTTAGATCATATGTCTCACTAGTCATACCACCGCAACCGCGCATAGCAATCCTAGTTTTACCACTTTCGAAGTTTGGCAAGAATATAAAAACCTTTATATTGATTTATGAACAGAAACATATGAATAAAAACATAATTGTATTGATATAAAGAGGTATGCAAGATTCACATAATCAAAATTAGAGTTTCATCCTCCCTTAACCAATCAAGAAGTTTAGCCACACATGGCAAATTCAAAAACAGAAGAAGAATTAAAAGAAAACATTGTTCAGAACAAAAGAAGAAAAGAAAAACTAAAGATCAAACTAGTTTCCAAGGCTTGAGAGTGATTGATCTTTGATCGCTCGAATCCGAGTCTCCAATCCTCGATCGAATCCTTCCCCTTCTTGGTCTTTATGTTTCTCTCAGTTTCCTTTACGTCTCTCTACGTCCAGAATACCTTAAAGGGCTCTAAGCCACACTATTTATAGGTTTGGGAACCTAATTTAACATTAAAGCACGAAATTAACTACGGTGCGACGACACGGGCCGTGTCATTCTACTGCCCCAACCCGTGTACGATTCGGGAGACAAATTTTCACTATTCCAAGGTCGGCAAGGAACACGGCTTACCCCGTGTCAATTGACACGGGCCATGTTCTCGGTCAAGGCTTCAAATCATCCTTCCTCGTGAAGTCAGAGGCGTACACGGCCTACCCCGTGTCAATTGACACGAGTCGTGTTGATAAAAAATTACCAGTCTTCAAAGTCAGAATGACACACGGCCTACCCCGTGTTATTTCACACGGGCCGTGTTAATCACTTTCTTCGAATTCAGCCTTGATTCTTCATGAATGCTCTTCTTCCTTTGCTTCAGAGGTTGATACTGATTCCCTTAAGTCTCTTAACTCTCTTCTCAACAGCTCAATACCAATGGACTCCATCACTCATAGATCTCCTGAAAATCACAATACGTTTATGAGTGTCTATAACCTCATTTAAGCAAAGTTTCACAATAAACATCCAAAGACAACTCTAAATCAGAAACTTAGCTAAATATCAACAATTAAGCATATATGGAGTCCAATTAAATCAATCATAAGGTAATTAAAATATGGAAATAATCGACAGATCAAAGAGGTTAGGTTCTTCTTCAACTAATTGATGCCCTTTTGCAATGCTCATCAAATTCGAACTTAACTTCTTTTCAAGAAGCTTGGACAATGAAAGGGCAATTTTGATAAAGTACCTGATGAAACACCTGTAGAACCCTGCATGACCAAGAAAGGAAAGCACTTCTCACACACAAGTGGGGTAAGGTAAAGAGGCAATAACATCGATCTTTACTCTATCTACTTCAATGCATTTTCTAGAAACTACATGCCTAAGACTATACATTGTTCTACCATGAAATGACATTTCTCAAAATTAAGAACAAGATGTGTCTCAATGCACCTATCCAATACCCTAGCAAGGTTGTCTGAACAGGAATCAAAAGAAGATCCATAAACTCTGAAGTCATCCATAAAAACTTTCATGCAGTGTTCTAACAAGTTAGAGAAAATGCTCACCATACATCGCTGAAATGTATCTAGGGCATTACAAAGCCCAAAAGGCATCCTTTTATGAGCAAATGTGCTAAATGGAACAGTGAATGTTGTTTTCTCTTAGTCCTCCAGGGCCATGTGACTATGAAAGTATCCTAAAAATCCATCTAGGAAGCAATAGTGTGACTTGTCAGCCAACCTTTCCAACATCTAATTAATGAAGAGCAAGAGAAAGTGATCCTTTTTAATAGCTTGCTTGAGCTTCCTGTAATCAGTATAGACTCTCCAACTGTTATGTACTCTAGTGGGGACCAACTCATTCTTCTCATTGATGACCGCAGTCATCCCAGTCTTCTTGGGAACTACTTACACCGGACTCACACACTTATTATCTGAAATGGGGTAAATGATGCCAACTGACAACAATTTGTTCACTTCTTTCTTCACCACACCAAAATTAGAGGGTTAAGTCTTTTTTTTGAGGTTGCCTCACTTGTTTAGCTTCCTCCTCCAATAAAATCTGACACATGCACATGGAAGGCCTAATCCTAATAATATTTGCAAGTGTCCATCCAATGCCTTTCTTATGTTGCTTCAAGATCTGCAACAACTTCTCTTCTTGTTCAGGCTACAATTTCTTTGCTATTATCATTGGTAGCTTTTCATCCCTTCCAAGGGCACATACTTCAAATGTTCAAGTAAAGGCTTTAACTTAAGGGAATATGGTTGTTGCACTGAAGGTATTAATCAGATTAACGAAACTAATTCTACTAATTTAACTGCAACATCACATGTAATCTGTGTACAATCTTCCAAAATAGCATAATCATATCCCATAGAATCAGAAAACTCAGAACACACAGTATCATCTCTCATATATGCAGAAATCTCAGAACATACGACACACATACTAGTCTTATCACAAATAGAAATAGAACATCCAAAACATCCAGAAAAATAAACACTATCCATAAATCCCATAATTTCAAAATATTCAACTAGCATATCAACATGCATATCATTAACAAGCAAATCAATGACATCTAACTGAAAAATATAATGTTATTCTAAAGGATATTTCATGGCATCAAAGATATTAAATTGAACTATATTATCCCCAAATTCCATGGAAAAGATACCAACATGCACATCAATCTTAGTTTTTCCAATTTTCAAGAAAGGTCTACCTAAACTCAATAGCGGTTGATTAGATGTAAATTCATCTTTCATGTTCAGAACATAAAAATTTGCTGGAAATATTAAATTATTTACTCTTACCAAAACATCCTCAAGCACTCTTGCAGGATGAGTTGTGCTCCTATTTGCTAGTTGAATGATAACTTCGGTTGGCTTCAACTCTCTAATCTGCAGAGATTCATACACTTATTTCGGCATCACATTAATTAAGGCACCCAAATTAAACATTGCATATGTAAATTGCTTATTACCTATTGTGCAAGGAATGGTGAATGTTCTAGGATCCTTACACTTAGGAGGCATATTTGGTTCGATCAAGGCAAAAACATTTCTTCCTATGCTCATTTTCTCATTTCCTTTTAACTTCCTCTTATGAGTGCATAATTCCTTCAGAAACTTAGCATACTTTGGAATCTACTTTATTGCTTCCAAGAGAGGTATATTAACTTCTACCTTCTGAAAGGTATCCATAATCTAATTGTCCAATTCAGTGTTAGTTATCTTCCTTGATTGAGTCATTATATTGGGAAAAGGAAGAGGAGTACTGAGAGCATATTTTTCTATAGAATTTTTCATTAACTTCTGATTTTTCTTCGAATTATCTACATGTTCTATATTCGGTTGTATTGAATCTTTTTGCAAAATTCTGGTTTGCTAGATCTGATTTTTTTGCACAATCCTGCTACACAATCTCTGGTTAGAATTTGGTTAGACCATTAACTTCTTTGCCACTTCTCAAGGTTATGACACTCGCATTGCCTCTTAGATTATTAATTGTTTAGGAGGACAATTGACCAGAACTTTGAGTCTTCAACTCATTGATGGAAGTTGTAAGTTGACTAATTTAAGTCTCCAAGTTCTGAATGGCGGTCTCGGTTCTTTGTTGAAACTGAATGTTATTGGCTGCTAATTACTTTAACAAGTCTGCCAAGTTAGGTTTTAAATTGCTACTTTGCTACATGGGTTGTTTCACTGGTTATTGAAATTGTTGCTTGCTCGAGCCTATTGTGTTATATCTGGTCTAATGATGTTGTTACTGAAGTTGGCCACAATTGTTACCATACCATAGATTAGTATGATCTCTCCATCTAGGGTTATATGTGTTAGAATTAGGGTCATACTTTGGCTGTTGGTGGTATACTCTGCCAGAAAATATTCCAGCCACTGCTTCATTACTTTCTTGGAGTACAAGACACTAGTCTGTTGGGTGATCTGGCATGGAGCATATTCCACAAAGTTTTGCTAGGAATTGAATTTTTTTATCCCAATGCTAGTTTCCTAACCAAGGAAGTCGGCTCTTCTAATCACTACAAAAAACACGCTAAATTGCGGTGATTTTTTTGCGGGGGTTATCAAACTCCACAATTAACATATATTGCAGGAATTTTTTTGCCTTTTACTAAAAGTTATTAACCCCCATAAATTAAAAAAATGCTAAATTTTATATTCCCTCTATTTTTTTCCTTCCTTTCACTCGCACTCTCTCGCTCTCCCTCTCACCACTGCCGTGCAAGATCTGGTGCGAAGGCCCTCGATTGTTCCTGCACCATCGTGATTATTCCAGATCTGCCTTGCACAGCCGCTTATAACACAAAACCCCAGTTAACACAAAACCTTAACCATAATGATCTTCTTTCATATATATCTCTCATCTCAATGTTTACCTCCTCCAACTAGGGTTTCTTCTTTTAAGCCAATTAAGACCCTCTTCTCTCTCTACCACCACCATGGTTGCCGCCAAGAAAATCATAATCTCTCTCTTTCTCTTCCATGCCTTCACTTTATTACAATTTTGTCTCTGATTCACAATTTTTGTTGTTGTCACCTTGTTTTTCTCTTGATATTAATGTTTTATGTTTTTTTTAGTGTTCTTGCATAAAAAGACCCATGAGAGCATTAACAAAAGGTTCACTCTTGTGATGAAGAATGGGAAATATACTTTGGGTTATAAAACAGTTCTCAAATCCCTTAAGACCTCCAACGGTAATGCTTTTTTTAATGCATTTGATCTCTCTCTTCTGGTTCTTACTTTTTGCTTGCTTTGTGAGCTCCGTTGAATTAATGGGTTGTGCTCTGAATTTTTTTTAATATTAAAGAGAATTTGGATTTATTTTTTATTTTTTGGCATTTGTAATGTATACGTGTTGGGATTTAGAGACAATGAATCATTTTTGGGTTAGGAAATTTGGTATGTTTTAGCGGGTCCAAGCTAAGAATATGTTGTACTGTGGAATTTGAAATTGTAGATGTTGATGTGGAAATGATGTTAAGGGTTTTGTTTTGTATATTGGAGAATGAAACCCAACTGCAATGATTAGATCTCTGAAGATTATAACTGGTTTTTAACTATTATGGATTTTGATGATGTATTGAGTAATTTGCTAATTGTATAGAAATTGTTGTAAATTTTCTTCAATTCTTTATAAGGAAACTGATTATCATTGACAACAATTGTCCACCATTGAGGAAGTCAGACATAAAGTACTATGCTATGTTGGCCAAAGTTGGAGTTCATCATTATAATGGGAGTAAGTTCCTGATCTAACAGTTTTCTTTGTCATATTTTAATCTTAATCGATAAACACTAAATGATAGGTAATAAATGTTTCATTTCTGTTTGATTTAATAATTTATCCCACTCCGCTATCCAAAATCATTTACCGAGATACAATCTTTAGCATATGTCATTTAAAACATTCTGGATAGGAACAATCATGCATACATTTGAGGCCTTCCTTTACTTAATCATGAATACATTTGAGGCTTACCTTTACTCAAGTATCCAGGCTATATTTGATTATTTGTATTATTCATCCTTCATGATTTTGTGATTGAATGTTTTATATATCAAATTAATTGTATAAGCCCACATCAGAGGCCAGCTTTAGTAACTTGAACTTCACTTGAAAATACTACTCTTAAATTGGAAGCAGCATTAGCATTGCTATAAGTCTATTTCTAAATGGCCTCATTTGCACCTTGCAGTGGTTTTAGTGGAGTTTGTATGTATGGGTCACTTATATTACATGTTCAGTGGTTTCCATTTCTAGTTTACTCTGACTTGATCTTGTTCCAATCTAATTTCTCATTGATGCTAAGCATTCTAAACTCTATTGTTCTCTTTGCCCCTAATTCTAACTATGCCATTCATAGTTATAGTTTTATGAATCTGGGGCTTAATGCTTTGTGTTTTCTTCGCATGGGGTCTGATTGAATAATTGGTAATTTTTTCTTTTCTTTTCTTTTCTTATTGCTAATTTTGTGCAATTTACTATTTTTGGGTGATGGGTATTTGGCTTAAGATAGAAATGGTTGATTGCCCTGAAGATGATATTCTATGAGGTTGAAATTGTTAGAAATTGTAGATCATAGACTGTTTGCGCTTGTGTGTGAAATTGGAATGGCTCAATGCCTAATGTTGGATATAAAAATTTTAGCCCCACGCATGCTTGATGAAATGCATATTTTTGGTTTCAAATTTGAATGGATTTAAGTGTTTTACTATGCCATCTGAATGCATTTGGTAACATGTTTTCTTTTCTTTGTTCTATCTTCTTTTTCATAAGAGTTAAGGATGGCTTTCTTTGTAATTGTTGATTAATTCAAAGTTGAGATACCCTGTTCTTGGTTTTGATTGTTTATGATTGGGTGTAGGGTTATTATTTTTTACTATTGTTGGTTGTTAGGTATCTAGGATTTAAAGCCATTGTTGAGTGATATCATACCCTGTTAGATTATGAGTATTTGGTTTACATAATTCCTTTGAGCAGTGTTGGTGCGTGCAAAATATACACTAAGAGCAAGTGCACTCTATCGCCAAGTAATATAGGACTATGAGTCCAAGTTATCGATTCCACGAGGAATAAATGATAATTACTAAAGTTGTAAAACTCTTATGTTATTTAGACTATCGAAAGTGTACACAAGATCCAAATTTAAAACAGAAAACTAATGGAGAAAATAAAAAGAACAAATAAATACAGAAAAGATAAACAAAGATAGAGAGATGCTAAGGCGCAAGGTTCACTTGAGTCTCATTATTCGGATCTTCTTTCAATTATGATACAGGTAATTCTTTTGCCAATATTATCTTATAAGCTATTGAATCCCAATGGTCATGGATGAAACAATATTCTATTCTTAAACTAATTCACCTATTTGATCATTTAGTTGAATTAATCAAGAATGCATTAAGTTCCAATTTCAAGATATGAACTAACAACCTGTCAATTCTATTGGTAGGAGAAATTGATGTTTGGTCATTCATCAATATAATCCAAGACTTACCATATAGATCCACTCATTGAGTGCGGATGGTCATCGGTCAAACAATGAATTAATAAATGTCACAAGTGATCAATTTATGACAAGAATGCAAATAATAAAGTAAACCACAAAGAAATTACCATAATCAATCTAGAAATCAGATCCAAATAATTAAGAACACAAGATCCCCCATAGCCCTAGCTATGAGTTTAACCACACATATTTACTACAAACAAACTCATAATAAGATACAGATCCATGAGAAGATAGCAAAAGAAATAAGAGAAATAGAAAGAAAGAGAGATCAAAAACCCCTTTTGATGAAATTCAGCTCTTCAAGCTTCCAAGAAAATCCTTCCTTTCTTCAGATCAATCCTTCTTTTCCTCAGATCTGCCCCTCCTTTCTTTAGATCTCTAATTCTATGCCTCCTCTCTCCTTCTCCAAGGAGTTGTAGCTGCTCCTCTAGGTCTCCACCCACCTCAAAACGTGCCAAGGCCTAGGCCGTGTATTCTTACACGGCCGTGTATTTTTACGCAATCTAGGCCCTGTATTCTGACGCAGGCCCTGTATTCTGACTCTGACCCTGTAATCTGACTTCCAAGCCCAATATGACCCATTAGACCTCTAAATCTGGAAAAGTGTTCAACATGAAAGTTGTAGATTTGGATTGTAACTATCAACCATCAAAATGTCAGCTCATTTGACAACTTGTAGCTCGAGATATACCATGAACAGTATGCAAAGGTCAAGCTGTCAAGATCAGCACCCTAGTTCTTGGTTCAACTCCAATTTGAGTTATCCAAACGTGTGATTAGGCCTTCGAGGTCTTCATGAAAGTAGTAGAGAATTGTCTTAGCTTTCCTACAAGACCAAAATCACATCAATCAGATTTTTGAAACTCAAATTATAGCTAGTTTACTGAACATTGTCAAAGAGATAAATTAGGGCTAAGTCATACAATAATTCCTTCAATGATCCACTATATCTCTCCAAATGCATTAAATCTTTCTAGATTTGCAAAACGAAGATAATGATAAGGATCCATTTAAAATTATTTCATAATTACAAGCAAATCACCCTCATTTGTTTAATTAAATGTTATAAAATATAGGCTTATCAACTCCCCCACACTTGAGCTTTTGCTTGTCCTCAAGTAAAGAATAGGGGTCAACATCAAGATCAATCTTAACATCCAGAAACATAAATCAAGGGGAATTCCAAAGTTCAAGATCAGTAATCAAATCCAATCAATCAAGATCATTCAGCAATTCTAAACAATAAGATGCTTTAGCCTAGCTTGCAACTGTTTTCTTTACCAAGCATATGAGATCACTCATCTTTCTATCGCTCAAGTGTTTAAAGGACAAAGAGATCACTCAAATTTCTCTTGAAAATGCAATACCATAGGCTTGCTTATCAATCTCATCTCCACTTTCAAGTTCATATACAATCACAAGAATCAAAAGGACTTTCCTTTGGTTGTAACGGGGCCAAGGGTATAATGAAAGATAGGAAGAAAGTATAAAATAGGGTAAAGAATGCTCATGAATAAATCAATACAAAGCAGAATCAGGCTGAAAAGATGATAGATAGAGCATGATGCTCAAGAATATAACAACTTCTCACTTTCAACCTAATATTTTCATTATTCTTCACTAACAATTCTTTTCTTTTCTTTCCTTTTCATTCATCATTTTTTTTCTTTTCCAAACTTTTTTTTTAAACCCTTGAAGATAAAAGCAACCTTTCAAGACCTTTCAATCAACACATCAATTGCTCCAAAGCATTTAACCTGATTATTCAATTGGGTATTCAAAGAAATCAATTTCAAGCTCAAATGGGGCAACTAAGGGATTATTTAATCAATGTAACTCTGGAAGTCAAGAAAGAATTAAGCCTAATTGCCTTAATCATATTCAAGTATGCATGTGAGTCATTAAAATTTCAACAAGATATCAAAGCAAGTTCTAGCGCACATCAATCAAAAGAAAATTCACTCTAGAAGGAAAATAGGACTTTATTTATGAAAAATCCAATCATTAAAGCTCAAAACTCACTTTCTGATTAAGTTGATAAAGAAAACAGAAACAAGCAGGCATGACTCAAAGATGCTAAATTTCACTTTTCTCAATTGAACAAGATTACTTCACACAAAATAATCTCATAATTAACATATTCCTCTTTCAAACATATTTCTATCAGCTCATAATAAATCAAGCGATTAACACACAATTCCAGCTTAACTATCAGCAATACCAAGTACATTACCACTCCCCCACACGTAATATTAACATTATCCTCAATGTGAAAGAGAGATAAATAAAGAGTAAAGAAAAGAGCAATACAACCCGATGAGGCATGAGACATGGCAGGCAGAAAAACAACATAACAGTCAGTGCTACAACAGAATCTGAAAAATCACAGAACACATGAGTAGAAACATAAACTAGGGTCTTTTAAAGTCAGATTCCCAAAACTGTAATACTTATGTTCACCCTTGGAAAGATTCCACAAATAAGAAGTTCATGATGCACAAGTTCACATGAATGCGTCTCAAGAGTATGACTCTTTACTCAGCCATTGAAATGAATTAAATTTTTATCTTCTCAGTTTGTGGACGTTATCTTCAAATTGTAACTTTAAAACAAAGATAACAAAAATAACTAAAAGAAGAGACAATAAGGAAGAAACACAGGTTGCCTCCTGTATAGCGCTTGTTTAAGGTCACGAGCCTGACGATGAACTTGTACTAAGACTAAGTGAGGCAGATAGAGTGGTTCTCAATTTCCACTCCTTTTTCATAGTGCTTTGCTCTTTGCCCATTTATCTTGAAAGATTGTTGTCCTTCTTTCCTCACTTCAAGCACACCATATGGTAACACTCTAATGACCTCATATGGTCCATACCATTTTGACCACAGTTTACCTGGAAATAGACGAAGTCATGAGTTATAAACAAGAATTTGATCCCCAATCTTAAAGTTACGCTGTTGGATCCGCATGTCATGCCATTTTTTTGTTTTCTCCTTATAGAGCTTGGCATTCTCAAATGCCTCAAAATGAAATTCATCCAGCTCATTGAGCTGGTCACGTCTTTGTGCACCTGTAGCATTCATATCAAAATTCAAAAAATTAAGTGCCCAATATGCTCTATGTTCTAGTTCCACAGGTAAGTGACAGGCTTTACTAAACACAAGTTTATAAGGAGACATGCCAATGGATGCTTTAAAAGTAGTTCTGTAGGCCCATAATGCATTATCTAACTTCAAAGACCAATCTTTACGAGATGCATTAATAGTTCTTTCCAAAATCTTTTTCAATTCGCGGTTTGAAACTTCCACTTGGCCACTTGTTTGTGGATGATAAGGAGTGGTGACTTTATGGGTGACACCATATTTGCTCAAAAGATTATCAAATTGCTTGTTACAAAAATGTGTGCCACCATCACTTATGATTGCTCGAGGTGTACCAAATCTAGTAAAAATGTTTCATTTCATAAACTTCACCACTATTCGAGCATCATTAGTAGGCAATGCCACAGCTTCAACCCATTTAGAAACATAATCCACAGCAACCAGAATGTATTGATTAGAAAAAGACTTTGGGAAAGGACCCATAAAATCAATTCCCCAGACATCAAAAAGTTCACAAACCAAGATGCCATTCAATGGCATATCCTGTCTCCTAGAGATGTTTCCACTGCGCTGACATTTGTCACAAGATCGAGCAAATTCAAATGCATCCTTAAACAAAATTGGCCAATAAAACCCACATTGCAACACCTTGTGTGCAGTTCTACTCGGACCAAAGTGGCCACTAGTTTCCCTAGAATGACAATGTTCAAGAATGGAATGACTTTCACTACCATGAATGCATCTTCTAATAACATTATCAGCACAAATCCTAAACAAGTATGGGTCCTCCCATAAATAATGCTTAACATCAGATAAGAATTTCTTCTTTTGTTAATAATTGAGATCAGGTGGGATGGTATTACCTGCAAGGAAATTAACAAAATCAGCATACCATGGTAAAGTGGAGATTGCAAAGAGGTGCTCATCAGGAAATGATTCATTTATAGCTCGCTCAGTAGAGGGCTCTAACACCTCCTTATCCAATCGAGACAGGTGATCAGCTACAAGAAAGAACCCACCGAATCAGTCTCGACTTAGCATCCTGTTTAGAAAGCAAATACTTAATAGCAGAATGGTCAGTATAACAAATAACCTTAGAAAGAATAAGGTAAGGGCGAAATTTATCAAAAGCAAATACTACTGCTAGCAATTCTTTTTCAGTGGTAGTGTAATTTCTTTGTGCCTCATTCAGAGTGCGGCTAGCATAGTAAATGGTTTGGAAAACTTTACCTTTCCTTTAGCCCAAGACAGCCCCAACTGCTATATCACTTGCATCACACATTAATTCAAATGGTAAAAACTAATCAGGGGCAACAATGATGGGTGCACTAATTAATTTTTCCTTTAAGACAAGAAATGCTTTTAAACAAGAATCAGAAAAATCAAATGGTGCATCCTTCATTAGGAGGTTAGTCATTGGTTTGGCAATTTTTGAAAAGTCTTAGATAAACCTCCGATAAAAACCTGCATGCCCCAGAAAGCTTCGAATGGCCCTAACAGATTTAGGTGGAGGCAATTTTGCAATTACTTCCACCTTTGCCGGATCAACTTCCAAACCTTTGGGCTAAATCTTATGCCCCAAAACAATGCACTCTTGTACTATGAATTGACATTTTTCCCAGTTCAAGACAAGGTTAGTGTTCCTGCATCTCTCCAAAACCAAATTGAGATTATGCAAACAATCATCAAAGGAAGGGCCAAACACAGAGAAATCTTCCATGAAAATTTCAATACAATCCTCTATCAAGTCAGAAAAAATGGCCATCATACACCGCTGAAAAGTAGTCGGTGCATTACATAACCCAAAAGGCATCTGTCTATATGCAAATGTACCATATGGGCATGTGAAAATGGTTTTCTCTTGATCCTCAAGTGCCACAGGTATTTGCATATAGCCAGAATATCCGTCCAAGCAGCAGAAAAATGTATGACCTGAAATTTTCTCTAATATTTGATCAATGAAGGGTAAGGGAAAGTAATCTTTCCTAGTGGCATCATTTAATTTTCTATAATCAATGCATATACGCCACCCAGTCACGTTTCTCACAGTTATGAGTTCTTTCTTTTCATTTTTCATGACTGTTGTACCCCCTTTTTTTGGCACTACTTGTACTGGACTCACCCAAGGAATATCAGAAATGGGGTAAATGATACCTGCATCGAGCAACTTTATTATCTCCTTTTTTACAACCTCTTTCATGTTTGGGTTGAGCCACTTTTGTGGTTGCACAAGCGGCTTGTTCTGTGCCTCCATGTGGATTCTGTGGGTGCAAATGGTAGGGCTGATGCCTATAATATCATGAATGGTCCACCCAAATGCTTTCTTGTTCTCTCTTAACACTCTCATGAGTTTTTCCTCCATTGGACCTGAAAGCAAAGCAGAGACAATCACAGGTAAATTTGACGGAGGATCCAGAAAATCATATTTTAAATTGGAAGGTAGGGGCCTGAGCTCAAGTTCAGGAGGCTTCTCAATTGAAGGCTTTGGAGTAGGTATGTTTTTCCTATCCAAATCCTTATAATACCCCCAATTTCTTCTATTGTCCCCAGACATGCCAACTTCTAACCGCGTTACCATTTCTTTGACCTCTTCATCATCCTCAAGGTCAGGATTGACCATGGTCAAGATATTTTCCAGAACGTCATCAATAACTAAATCCTACAAACATGAACTAACAGCACTATCCACAACATCAATAGAATTAATGCAATTACATGAATCATAGGAACTATGATGCTTAATAGAATTAAAGACATTAAAAATAACTTCTTCATCATTTAATCGCAAGGTTAACTTCCCTTGATAGACATCAATCATAGTCTTCCCAGTAGCAAGGAATGGTCGCCCAAGTATGATTGGGACCTCAGAATCCTCCTCCATGTCTAACACAATAAAATCAGCTGGAAAAATGAATTATCCACCTTCACCAGGACATCCTCCAATACACCACGAGGATAAGTAATGGATCTATCAGCCAACATGTTGGTAGGCTTTGGTTCCTACATTCCCAGTTTCTTAAACACAGAGAAAGGCATCAAATTAATGCTAGCACCTAAATCACATAATGCTTTTTCAAAATGAGAATTACCAATAGAGCAAGGAATAGTAAAACTCCCTGGATCTTTTAACTTTGGTGGTAATTTCTTTAAGAGAATGGCAGAGCACTCCTCATTCAATCTGACTGTCTCATATTCCTCAAGCTTGCGTTTATTTGAAAGTATCTCCTTCAAGAATTTTGCATATTTTGGCATTTGAGAGATAGCTTCCACAAAAGGAATGTTAATCTGTAATTTCTTGAACATCTCTAAGAATTTTACAAATTACTTGTCCTGCTTGGTATTCTGGAGCCTTTAAGGAAATGGAATGGAAGACTTTTGTGGCTCACTTACCTGTACCATGGGAGGCGCTTCACTGATTTTTTTATTTTCTACAGTATTTGGCCCATCAAGAGTATCTTCGTGTTCTTGCATATGTTCCTCTTTGTTCTTAGAATGATCTCCAAGCTCCTTACCGCTTCTCAGAGTGATTGCCTTTACCTGTTCCTTTGGGTTAGGTTCAGTAGAGCTGGGCAAAGATCCTGTGGCCTTTCTGACATCAGAGTAGTCAACTGCCTGATTTGAGTCTCCATGGTCTTCATTCTAGCTTCTGAATTTTGCATGTACTTTATTACAAGATTTTCAAAGCTTGGCTTCTCTGTAGGTGCTTGAAAACCTGGAGGTGGTTGTGGGGCTCTCTGTTGATTTTGCTGATAGCTTTGTTGATTTCCCCATTTGAAATTGGGGTGGTCCCTCCAACCGGGATTGCAGGTGTTGGCATAAGGATTGTACTGCTGCCGGTTGGGATTTCCAACAAAATTTGCTGCTTCAGGTTCTGGGGCAAAGGGACTACCAACTTGACAGTTTGAACTTGTATGACCCTATCCTTCACATGCGTCGCAAATAGTTGGTGGGGCTGCATTACTTGTTACCATCAAGGTTTCCACCTTCTTTGTCAAGGCTTCCAATTGATTCAGAATGGTAGTAGAAGCGTCCACAACATGCACTCCTACTGGTTTCTTAAGAATTTGGCACTCATTTTGCCATTGATAACTGTTCAGCGCCATTTCTTCAATCAATGCTTGGCTTTCAGTAGGTGTTTTCCTCCATATAGTACCTCTCGCAGCAACATCAATGAGGGAACGATTTGTAGAAGATAAACCGTTATAAAAAGTCTGGACTTGCTGCCACATGGAAAATCCATGGTGTGGACATCTCCTCAATAACTCTTGAAAGCGCTCCCAAGTTTCATAAAGAGTGTTCATTTCAAACTGCACAAAAAAAGATATATCATTTTTTAACTTAGCAGATTTAGAAGGAGGAAAATACTTAGCCAGAAACTGTTGTGTCAATTGATCCCATGTAGTGATGGAACCCCTTGGAAGTGACGTTAACCATTGACTCGCCCTGTCTCTAAGAGAGAAAGGAAAGAGTCTTTAATCGATTGCATCATCTGTCACTCCATTGTACTTGATAGTGTCACACAACTGCAAGAACCTAGCCAAATGCTGATTTGGATCATCCGAAGGCAATCCACCAAACTGAACTGAATTCTGAATCATGGAGATCAATGCGGGTTTGATCTCAAAATTGTTACCGCCATACAATTTGGTCTTATAATACTTCCTCCATACCCTTCAGCAGTGAGCATAGAGTACTCAAGCATGGTTCGCTCTGCTAGGTTAGCTATTTCATCACGATTCCCTTCAATTACTCGTCCTTCCATTCTGTTTATGTCTTCTGTCACAGCTGAAATTTGAGTTTACTTTTTTAACCTACAAGCTGTTTTCTCAATTTCTAGATCAAATGTCAAATTAGGAAACTGAGAGCGAGTGAACATAAACAAGAAAAATGAACAAGTGAAAATTAAGTGAAAAATTAATTAAAAATACATGAACATGAAGATCATTCTAAGAACTTGGTGCGTGCAAAATATACACTAAGAGCAAGTGCACTCTATCGCCAAGTAATATAGGACTATGAGTCCAAGTTATCGATCCCACGAGGAATAAATGATAATTACTAAAGTTGTAAAACTCTTATGTTATTTAGACTATCGAAAGTGTACGCAAGATCCAAATTTAAAACAGAAAAATAATGGAGAAAATAAAAAGAACAATTAAATACAGAAAAGATAAACAAAGATAGAGAGATGCTAGGGCGCAAGGTTCACTTGAGTCTCATTATTCGGATCTTCTTTCAATTATGATACAGGTAATTCTTTTGCCAATATTATCTTATAAGCTATTGAATCCCAATGGTCATGGATGAAACAATATTCTATTCTTAAATTAATTCACCTATTTGATCATTTAGTTGAATTAATCAAGAATGCATTAAGTTCCAATTTCAAGATATGAACTAACAACCTGTCAATTCCATTGGTAGGAGAAATTGATGTTTGGTCATTCATCAATATAATCCAAGACTTACCATATAGATCCACTCATTGAGTACGGATGGTCACCGGTCAAACAATGAATTAATAAATGTCACAAGTGATCAATTTATGACAAGAATGCAAATAATAAAGTAAACCCACAAAGAAATTACCATAATCAATCTAGAAATCAGATCCAAATAATTAAGAACACAAGATCCCCCATAGCCCTAGCTATGAGTTTAACCACATATATTTACTACAAACAAACTCATAATAAGATACAGATCCATGAGAAGATAGCAAAAGAAATAAGAGAAATAGAAAGAAAGAGAGATCAAAAACCCTTTTGATGAAATTTGATCTTCAAGCTTCCAAGAAAATCCTTCCTTTCTTCAGATCAATCCTTCTTTTCCTCAGATCTGCCCCTCCTTTCTTTAGATCTCTAATTCTATGCCTCCTCTCTCCTTCTCCAAGGAGTTTTAGCTACTCCTCTAGGTCTCCACCCACCTCAAAACGTGCCAAGAATGTCAATATATAGGCCCCCCCACAAACTTCGCGCAGAAGTTTGCAATAATTGAGTTCTGGAGGTCATACACGGCCGTGTATGACACTGAGTTGGGGGTCCAAAATTCACTATTTCAAATGCAAAGTCAGAGGCATACACAACCTAGGCCATGTATTCTCACACGGCCGTCTATTTTTATGCAATCTAGGCCCTGTATTCTGATGCAGGCCCTGTATTCTGACTCTGGCCCTATAATCTAACTTCCAAGCCCAATATGACCTATTAGACCTCCAAATCTGGAAAAGTATTCAACATGAAAGTTGTAGATTTGGATCTTAACTATCAACCATCAACATTTCAGCTCATTTGACAACTTGTAGCTCGAGATATGCCATGAACAGTATGCAAAGGTCAAGCTGTCAGGATCAGCACCCTAGTTCTTGCTTCAACTCCAATTTGAGTTATCCAAATGTGTGATTGGGCCTTTGAGGTCTCATGAAAGTAGTAGAGAATTGTCTTAGCTTTCCTACAAGACCAAAATCACATCAATCAGATTTTTGAAACTCAAATTATAGCTAGTTTACTAAACATTGTCAATGAGATAAATTAGGGCTAAGTCATGCAATAATTCCTTCAATGATCCACTATATCTCTCCAAATGCATTAAATCTTTCTAGATTTGCAAAACGAAGATAATGATAAGGATCCATTTAAAATTATTTCATAATTACAAGCAAATCACCCTCATTTGTTCAATTAAATGTTATAAAATATAGGCTTATCAAGTGCCATATGCCTTGTGTAATTAATGGGGTTCATAGTAGACATGAAATGCATAAGATTGGTATAAAGAAGTTGTTGTTTCAGTTTTGAATATTTTGTATAAAGCTTCAATATTGGGATGAAAAACTTGAAGTATTAGAAGGAATGCACAATTTATACCATAGTGCAATTTTGTTTTACTTTTGGTTGTGCACACTGTTTTACTTGGACTACAATAAACTTTAATTCCTTTATTCAATTCTTTGCTGCCATTATTTGCTTTCAAATTAAGCAGACCATGGGGGGCCCATTCACTACAAAAAAAAGTGCTAAATTGTGGGGATTTTTTTGCTTTATTAAATTCTGGATTATTATGTCCTCTGGCAATTGTTAAGTGCATTCAATCCAGGAAAGCTGAGGGTCAAATCTCAGAAATTGATTCTGGATTATTGTCTCTTTGATGATTGTTCTCAACCAAGCCTATTTTATCTTTGTCTTCTTTTTTTGAATTTGAACTCTGCATAGACCAATAAATTTTTATTTGTTTTTCTCAAGAGAAGTTCCTTATGAGCATTTGGAGCCAAAATCAAGCCAAGCTCTGTATATTCTCTGCCCAGATCCATCTCTCTCTATTCCTCTCACTCTCACTGATACCCTCTCCGTGATCAAAGCTCCATCTAGTTCTTGGCTGCCATTGTCAGGTATGGTTCTCCAATCTAAGCTTCATTCACTATTCATGTTCATTCTTAATTAATCCAAACAAGTTCTTGTTGCTTATTATTATCTCTTTTTTTGTTGTGTTTTTTGTTCCTAAATATATTTTTCTATATTCATAGCAATATAAACACTAACCAAAAGGTCCTAATGAGATAGAGTAATTCCTAGTTTTGCTGTACTTTGAAAAGTAGATAGAATATGTGATACCATTATATTTTATACATTTTATAATCCTCTCACTAGGCTTCTTAAGGTTCAATTAGGCTTAATTTAGTTGGTTTTGACACATTTTATGATGTTGAGCCGAATTGGATCATTGAACGAATTATTACATAATTAGTCTTAATTCATCTCTTTGACAGTGTTTAGTAAATTGACTATATCTTGAATTGCAAATATTTGATTGATGTGATTTTGGTTTTGTAAAAAAGTTAAGACAATTCCCTACAACTTTTATGAAGACCTCAAAGGCCCAATCACACAGTTGGATAACTCAAATTGGAGTTGAAGTAAGAACTAGAGTGCTGATCCTGACAACTTGATGTATGCATACTAATCATGCCATATCTTGGGATATAGGATGTTAAATGGGCTTCAATTTTGATGGTTGATTGTAAGATCCATATCTACAACTTTCATGAAGAGCACAAAACTTAGTTCAGACTCATTGGAGGTGATATTGGGATTGCAAGTCAGAACAGAGGAGCTGTCACTAGACTTGAGTAGTATGCAGTAATTTAGCCATATCTTGGGCTATAGGTGTCCAAATGAGGTGATTCTGGCGGCATTTGAAATCTAAGATCCATGCTTATAACTTTTAGGAAGACCACTTTTTTCAAAAATTAAAAAAACATGAGACACGGCCGTGTCTCTTTGACACATGGTCGTGTCTCCTTAATACATCATTGATGACACATCAAACTTCTTGATTAAGTTTGAGACACGGTCGTGTCTATAGGAGACACGGTCGTGTCCCCTGTAGCACTCAAAATTGCCTATAAATAGGCCTCTGGATGTCAGAAATGAAATATATGGGGGTGGGGGGTCTAGTACACGAAACAGAGAGGAAGAATGCTAGAATTTTTTTCTTCTCTCTAAAAAAAAAAAATCTTGACCTCTCTTCCTCCTCTCTTCAATTTTCTTTCTCTTTCATTTTGTCTTTTTCTCTCTTCTAGTCTATGTGTAATGATCTCTTTCCTCCTCTCTTCAATTTTCTTTCTCTTTCTTTCTCTCTTTTTCTTTCTTCTAGTCTATGTGTAATTAAGTTTTCCTCTACTTGGGTCAAAGTGTGAAGCTCTTGGTAATAAAATAAGGTTAGATTTATTCCTCTCTTGTGTTTAAATGATTTATTTTTCTAGTAGTTATTATACGTGTTATATTTTGGCTTTCAATTAATTGTAGAAACCCTCCTTGTAAAGTGGAGTTCTTGATTTATTGTAGACAATATTTTGGCACAATGAATGCTTTAATCAATTTACAATTGGTGGAAATAATTAAAGGAAACATAATATAATTACGAAATGGACTTTTAACGTTGTATTTTCTGATTAGAACCTCCATGTTGCGAGGATTCTAATTGAGTTATAAAATGAATTAATCTTACCTTTACTTTATTTACCAAAAGTGGATCTTTTAACTCAGGTAAATAATTTTTACTGTATTAACAAAATATTTACCTTACCTTAGGTAATCTTCATCAATTCCCTGTAGATCGACCTCGGACTCCCGAGAAATTAATTACTTAAGACAACCTGCACTTGGGTATGCAACTTTTAATCCGCATCAAGTTTTTGGCGTCATTGTCGGGGATTTGATTTGAAGAATAAATTTCTGGTGTAAATATTTTGTATATATATATATATATAAATCTTTTTTAAAATCTAATATATATATATATATATATTTCTACATTTTTTATTTTTTCTTTCTTTGTACGTACTAACTTAGTAGGAGAAAACTCTCCCTTTTATTTTTTGTACATACTAACTTTGTGGGAAAAACTCTTCCCTTTATTTTTTTTGTATATATACTAACTTAGTGGGAGAAAACTCTCACTTTTATTTTTTTGTATATACTAACTTAGTGGGAAAACTCTCTTTTTTATTTTTTGTACTTTACTTTTGCACTTTAAATTTTGTAATTTACTTTTTTACACTTTATTTTCTTTATTTTATTTTCTCGTATTTGGTGGTTGGTTTATTACCACACATTTATTAATTTTTATTTGGTGGTTGGTTCATACCACATCTTTGGTAATATTTATTTGGTGGTCGGTTTATACCACACCCTTGTTAATATTTATTTATTACGTATTAATATATATATTTGGTGGTTGATTTATACCACACCTTTATAAATATTTATTTGGTAGTTAGTTTATACCACACATTTGTTAATATATTTAACGTAAGGGTTAAAATCTGTATATATATATTTTTTCTTTTGTCATGTGTAGTTAAATTTGTGTGTTTTTAAGGTGAAAATGTAACTTGATTCAATCGACATGTATTAAGATTAAAATTTTAATGAGTTTATTTTCTATTCAATTTGAGTACTTATTATGATTCTTAATGCTTTTATGAATTGGCCACTCATAAATTGATCTAGTAAGGTTTATGTAGAATCGGAAGGTTTGCATATGACCTAGACCATAAATAATAAGTGTCATGATTTATAATCATCTAAGAATGTAGGTTATAGGTTGTGTGGGAAAATTGTGGTATTTTCCATGAGAATCCCAAGAGTGAAGGTTTAGACTAAGGAATTGAGTTTTAATTAATTACTAGATTCTCCCCATCAATTGAATGATTAGAAATTAATTAGAAAGAAGGTCCTAAAGCTACTCTATTGTCTATGATAGATTATTGAATCAAGTGACGTCCGATCCTTAATATTTTAATTTCACGTGCTTTTTTTTCCTCTTTATTTTGTGTGTCTTAGTATTTCTTTTTCTTTTTCCTCTTAATCATCAACTTTATTTGACAATTTGGTCACTTGTCGATGTTCTCAACAAGTTTTTGCAAACCTAGGTTGATACGGTAGATTTTGTTGCTTCAAGAATTCAAAATGATCCGAAAATGTTGTTGTAGATCATTTGTCCATACTTACGATAGGCTCACCTTTTTGAAATCACACCTATCAATGATCCTTTTCCCGATGAATTTTTAATTTTTAATTTCATGTCTTAGTTTGCTAACATAATCAATTTTTTTGCAACATGAAAGATCCTGCCTTAATTATCTTGATCAAATCATTCGGAGATGTGTGCCCAATAGTGAGGTAGGTAATGTCATTAAATTTTGTCACTCAGAAGCATGTAGAAGTTACTCTTCTTTAAAGAAAACAGCTACAAAAATCTTGCAATGTAGATTTTATTGGTCTACTTTATTTAGAGACAGTTATACATTTTAAAAAAGTGGTGAAAACTGTCAAAAATAGGATTTCATTTCTAAGTGAAACAGGATGCCTCTAAACCTTATCATTGTCATTGAAATTTTTTATTGTTGAGGAATTGAGAAATGATGCATATGAAAACACAAAGATTTATAAAGTTAGAGCAAAAACTTTTCATGACAAATCAATTTTGAGAAAATCTTTTGAAATTGGTCAAAAAGTTCTGCTGTATAATTCTCACCTTCACCTATTCCCTGAAAAATTGAGATCCAGGTGGCGTGGACCTTTTATTGTCAAACATATATATCCTCATGGGGTCATAGACATTGAGAATCGTAGGAATGATAATGTATTTAAGGTCAATGGACAAAGACTCAAACCATTTCTAAAAAACTAAGTTTTTGAGTTCTTTGAGCCCCCGGTTAAGTGGCGGATAACGTTATTCCGTGACTCTCAAGTCGATTTATTTTTTTAGTTTCCCATAATAATTGATTCCTTCTCCTTCAAAATGGATGTCATTCTCTCAAATCTAAGAAAACATTTCACTTCTTTTCCTCTAAATGCTCTAATAAAAATTTACAAAGCTAGGTGTGAAAGACTGAGACTGTTAATGTACAAGGGCATCCCAGAAGATATACGTTAGATAATCGAAGCAAAGGTTCATTTAGCTGGTGAATCTTCAGATTCATTTGTCCCATACATGCTAGGTCTCGGTAAAAGTTCTTTTTCTAAAAAGAGAAGAGCAAAAAAAATGAAAGTTTGTTATAAGTGTGCACGATAGAATTGTAACATGCGATGTCATTCTTTGGGAATGGTTTCTGCAAATCCAGAAGATAAAATATACTTTATTAAGAATGGGCTGAGTAAGGAGTCATTAGATGATATCTTATTGGCTCTTGAGACACATTCTTGTGGAGTTGTGCATTGTGAACTTCTTAGTTTGTGGAATCTCTTCAAGGACGAGCAAGAGCGTTATAGTCTTAGGAATCTGAATCAAAAAGACCCTGTTTGCCAATTTATAAGAAAATTAGATGGGAAGCTTATCCTCGACCCTGTGTATTTTATGGGTCAACTTATGGGAAAGGTTTAGAGTATGTAAATGCAGCAATCATTCTTGGTCTTACACTTGCTATAAGTAAAATTCATGTAGTATATGGGGGAGGTAGCATTAGGTTAATAAAGGTTGTATCACTTACTGCACATTTAAGAAGCAGTCAGGTTTTAGGTATCATTCCTAGACCTTTAGCTCGAAAGAATATCACTGGAAAAATAATTGGGGAGGAGCTTCAATTGTCATCTATGGATGAACGAATAAAGACAATACTTGCAAACTCTGATGTATTCATAGTCTTACCAGGTGGTCTTGGTACTTTGGAAGAAGTTTTTCAAATTGTCTCTTAGGCCCAACTGAATATCCACCATAAACCCATAGGTTTGTTGAATGTTAATAATTTCTTTGATTTTTTGTTATTCTTTCTTGACCATGTTGTGAAACAGAAATTTATCACACCTTTGGCAAGACGATTCTTTATCTCTACTTCCACTGTCGATGAGTTGATTGATAAATTAGAAGTTTTTGTTTATGAACCTGATCGAGTAATAGCTCAAATAGATTAGTCAGAAGGAAGCAGTGAGGGAAGCAGTATGAAAAGCAAGCCAAATCAGACACTCCAACTATTTAAATAATTACAAGTTTTGGTTTTATTTATCATACTTTGTTTCTGTTTAAATTTGTGTGAGCTTTCTTTTTTCAGTAATTGTAACAATAGCCACTTTCTTCTATCCTTTACCTTTCTATGTTTTAACATTGAGGACAATGTTGTGATCTGATTGGGGAAAGGATAGTTGTGTTAATAGTTATGTGAATAATTGTGTAAAAAATGCTTAAAAAATTTAGAAAGTGTGTTTATTAATATGTTTGTCGTGTTTACTAATAGCTAAACTAATTAAGGATGACAGAGTAATGAGTAAATTTTGCTTTGGAGGTAATTTTACTCTTGAGACGCATCTAGATTGGGGCAGATAACGAGTTTGTGTGGAAGTAGCAAATGGATTCAGGGAAATTTGCATGATTGAGTAAATTGTCTTCTTTCTTAAACATCACATGCTTAGTTATGAATGTTGAATTTTTTTAGACCGAGAATGGTGGATATATGCCTTGTGAGATTTTGAGCCTATCGATGAATGGATTGAACATTTGTACCATTCTCTTCTTTCTTGTGTGATTTTTCTTTCACTCATGAAATTGTTACTCTAGAACTTTCTTTGATTCTTTTTTAGACTACTTTTCACATGGATACATAAACATGATTGAGACAATTTTCTTGAATTAACTACTTTGACCAAATAGCCAACCTTGCATATTTTCCTTTGCTTAACTCCTTTGAACTTATTTGACCATTCTTTGTTTCGAACTCATTATGTGCCTTAAATGAAAAACTATGTTCTTACCTGACCTTAGGGAATAAGAGAGCATTGGTTTTGTTATCAGATAAGTTTCTTAAATAAGTGTGGAGGTATGTGTGCAAGTATTTCTAAAATAAAAAAAAAGAAAAAAAAAGAGCTGACCAGTGGATGTTTGGAAATAACAGGAATAGAAGGAGAATGCTCAAGCCTAACAAATGAAGTCAACCTACCAATTGATCTTTAACAAAACATTAGTCAAGTATTGTTCATTGCCCTTTATGAGAAAGAAACAAACAGAGAAAGAATTAAAAAAATCTTGGGAAAGTTAGACTGAATGTTCTCAAACATCTTCTCCACTCTAACTATAACATAATGTTCTTTTATTCTCTTTGGTATTTGACTTGTCTTATCTATATTACTTCCTTCTTTACCTTGACTCCATTATAACCTTGAATAAAGTTCTCATGATTTATGTATATATGTTATTTTTGAGTAGCGAAGAAGTAGAAGATAAGCAAGCTTATGGTAGTGCAATTGTTCATGGGTTAAATAAAGTGAAATACTTACCTTGAAACACTTGAGAGATTGAGAATGAATTCTATGAGGATCTATCATTCTTGATTCATTCTTTTCAACTGAAGTTTCTTGCTTGTTGATTTGATATGCAAAGAAATGTTACCTCATGAATGTTTTGATCCCTTGAATGATTAGTTGCTCTTTTTGATTCATTGAATCCTTTAGAGTTTTTAACTTTTGAGTCTGTGTCGTTTTTCTTTGTTCCCTAGTTTTTGTTTCTTGTGTTTTGCCCAAGAGTGCAAAAGTTAAGTGTGGGGGAATTTGATAACATTATATTTTATACATTTTATAATCCTTTCACTAGGCTTCTTAAAGTTCAATTAGGCTTAATTTAGTTGGTTTTGACACATTTTATGATGTTGAGCCGAATTGGATCATTGAACGAATTATTATATAATTAGCCTTAATTCATCTCTTTGACAGTGTTTAGTAAATTGACTATATCTTGAATTGAAAATATCTGATTGATATGATTTTAATCTTGTAGGAAAGCTAAGACAATTCCTTACAACTTTCATGAAGACCTCAAAGGCCCGATCACACGGTTGGATAACTCAAATTGGAGTTGAAGTAAGAACTAGAGTGCTGATCCTGACAGCTTGACCTATGTATACTGATCATGCCATATCTCGGGATATAGGATGTTAATGGGCTGAAATTTTGATGGTTGATAGTTAAGACCCATATCTACAACTTTCATGAAGAACACAAAACTTAGTTCGGACTCCTTGGAGGTGATATTGGGATTGCAAGTCAGAACAGAGGAGCTGTCACTGAACCTGAGCAATATGCAGTAATTTGGCTATATCTTGGGCTATAAGTGTCCAAATGAGGTGATTCTAGTGGAATTTGAAAGCTAAAATCCATGCCTACAACTTTCATGAAGACTAGAGCTGGAAAAACAGGCTCAACTCGTTGGGTTAACCCGCTAACTCGTCATTTTTTTGCGGGTTGGGTTCAAGGATTGAACCCATATTCTTTTTTCAACCCGATAACCCAAATTTTCGCTTAACCCTTGAGTTGAAATTGGCTCTTTTCTTTTAAAAAATGATAAGTAATACTATAAATTAAAAACTCTTTGATGTTATATAATTTATGTTTGAATATTTAATTAGACTATTTTAAAAATTATTTTTTAGATATGTAGTTTATAATTTTTTACCATTATTATTTATTATTATTTTTATAGTATTTATTGATTTTTTATATAATTTTATTTTTTTTTTTTTAGGCAGGTTAAGTCAGTTGACTCGCCAACTCATCTACTTTTTCTCATTTTATCTTTTATGAGGGCCAACCCGCCAGCCTGCCAACTCGCCTTAAAGCGGGGTGGGTTAGCTCTTCTAACCTATTTCTTAAAACGGACCGACCTACCCCGCCCCGCATTTTAGCGGGTTGAGGTGGGTCGGGGCGAGTTAGCCTATTTTGTCAGCTCTAATGAAGACCACTTTTCTCAAAAATGAAAAAAACATGAGACACGGCCGTGTTTGTTTGACACACGGCCATGTCTCCTCAATACTTCATTGATGGCGCATTAAACTTCTTGATTAAGTTTTAGACAATGTGTCCCTTGTAGCACTCAAAATTGCCTATAAATAGGCCTCTAGATGTCAGAAATGAAATATATGGGGGTGGGGGGTCTGGTACACAAAACAGAGAAGAAGAGAGGAGGAATTCAGTCTCTCTTCCTCCTTTCTTCAATTTTCTTTCTCTTTCTTTCTCTATTTTTCTTTCTTCTAGTCTATGCCTAATTAAGTTTTCCTCTACTTGGGTCAAAGTGTGAAGCTCTTGGTAATAAAATAAGGTTAGATTTATTCCTCTCTTGTGCTTAAATGATTTATTTTTCTAGTAGTTATTATACGTGTTATATTTTGGCTTCCAATTAATTGTAGAAATCCTCCTTATAAAGCGGAGTTCTTGATTTCTTGTAGACAAGATTTTGCCATAGTGAATGCTTTAACCCATTTACAATTAGTGAAAATAATTAAAGGAAACATAATATAATTACGAAATGGACTTTTAACGTTGTATTTTCTGATTAGAACCTCCATGTTGCGAGGATTCTAATTGAGTTATAAAAGGAATTAATCTTACCTTTACTTTATTTACCAAGAGTGGATCTTTTAACTCGGGTAAATAATTTTTACCGTATTAACAAAATATTAACCTGCACTTGGGTATGCAACTTTTAATCTGCATCAGTATGTATCAATGGTCATAACATAAGTATGATTAAAATTTTTAGCATAAACACAGGAGTTAGAGTTTATCAGAAACATGCAGTTAGGGAACTAGTATGATGTTTTCCCTATATTCATTTTTTTTCAATTTTCTTTTCCCATTATTGTTTACAGGAGACCAAGGGAGATGGTGTTTATGCAATAAATGTTTAAAGGATTGTGTGTCTCATGTTAGACATTGGTATATGTTTGGGTTCTCTAGATCATTATAAAGCAGAACTTAAATTTGTGAAGTAAGCAGAGAAAATGGACTAAAGCAACGAGTCAATAAATTTATATGAACTAAGAGAGTTTAAATATCTAGCCTAGAACTAAAGTTAATATACACATATGAACAAGTAGGAAACATTAATATCCACAAGTGAAAACAGTTTTTGATCAAAGATTATGCTAAACCAGAACAAGGAATTGGGGAAAAAAATTACCAAGCTCCAACCAGGAAAGAGCATATCTACGAAGAAATAGATATCAATGTAGTTAAGCAAGAAATGTCAAGCATTTGAACTAAAAGTAATATACACCTATATGGACAAGGAGGAAACATTAATAATACCAATATCCATGAGTGAAAATAGTTTTTTTATCAAAGATGATGCGAATGGTGCTATTATAAGTCAGTTTGTATCACTATTGTCTACATGAAGATATTTTGGTTTGTATTTTGATTAGGTAATTCTATCTTCCTTTCTTTTGCTATCTCAGTTTTGAATATTTTGTTTAAAATTTCAATACTGAGATGAAAAACTTGAAGTATTAAAAGGAATGCACAATTTATACCATAGAGCAATTTTGCTTTACTTTTAGTTGTGCACACCATTTTACGTGGACTATAATGGGCTTTAATTCCTTTATTCAATTCTTTGCTGCCATTATTTGCTTTCAAATTAAGCAGACTGTGGGACCTGTTGCTTTTCATTACTCTTGTGCACGTTGATTCATTACTTCATGATTCTATTTATCTCTTTGTAGTTTCTTACCAAATGTCTTGTACTATTTCAGCTAGGTGATGTTTCAAGTGAACCTACGACACCATTGGATGCAAGAAGATCATCTGGTGATAGCAACACAAACCACCACCAACATATTTAGTGTTGATTTTTTATGTTTATTTATTGTGACACTACTTTAGGTTATTAAGGATTTTAAGTTGTAAGTTTAGGTTACACGGGATGAATTTATTTAGCTTATTATGGATTTCAACTTGTGTGGTTTATGTTACTATGAATAATTTTAATGCAATTTGATTCACATTTATATGAGCAATTTTATATAATTAATTATTTTGATTGTGTATCTTAAACGTTATTAGAATTAAAAATTAAATATGAAATAAATATTTTTAAAAAAAAATCATCAGATGAACAAGAAAGTCAAAAACGTTGTTTACAACAATCAGCTGCAAATTGTTTAGTAAATAAATTCAGGAAAATAGATAGTGGAGGTTAAAAATCGCCACAAATCGGAAAAAAAAAAAAAAATCTGCCACAAATTGGAAAACAAACCATATCAAATTGTAGGGGTTTTAAAACCACCACAAATTAATCACTATTGCGGGGTCGCTAAAAAATCATAGCAATATATTGCGATAAACATAAATGCATCATTTTTTAAAACCGCCACAATTTAATACATTTTTTTTTTGTAGTGAATCTATTCTCAATTCTCTGTTGATCAACATTAGAAACCCTTACTTTATTGACTCCTCTGGTTAAGGTAATGACTCGTGTGCCAAATTATTATGTATTTGTTGTCATGTTTGCTATTAAATCTCTTGTTGCAACAGGGGTAAAAGTCCACTAAAGCTTCTCCAAAGGCAACATCCATAGGTAAAAGTCCTTCATAGAAATACTATATTAGCAACTGGTCACTGATCTGGTGATGAGGACAGCTTGCACAACTTCTTGAATCTCTCCCAATACTCTTCCAAAGTTTCTCCTGATATCTGTCTTATGCTATATATATCCTTCCTAATGGCAGCAGCTCTAGAAGAATAGAAAACTTTTCTAGGAACAGTCTCTTCATATCATTCCAACTTGTTATGGCAGCTGGCTACAAATAATACAGTCAATCCTTGGCTGCTCCATCTAATGAGAAAGGAAAGGCTCTCAATTTGATGTGTTATTTAGGAATGCCTTGTGGTTTCATGGTGGAGCACACCACATAGAACTCCTTTAAATGTTTATGGGGATCCTCACCTACAAGTCCATGAAACTTTGGTAGCAAGTGTATCAATCTAGATTTTAAGCATTTAAATCAGGATATTGAATGCACAAAGATTGGTAATTCACATCAGGTGCAGCTAGTTCCTTAAGAGTCCTATTATCCATATTATCAACCATAGTTGTAGTGTTATTTATATTCTCAAGTTCAGTTTCAATTTCAATATTATCAGCCATAGTTGTAGTGCTACTTATATTCTCAAGTTCAGTTTCAATTTAAGAATTTATCATTTCACTATGCTTACGAGCTCTATTAAGTGTATGCAAGGTCCTCTCAATATCAATGTCAGTGTCAAACAAATGATTACTAGAAGACTTGATAATAAAACATGCAAAAGTGCAAAAATACAAAATATGCAAAATGGACTGCACAACACTAAAATTCTATCAAAATAACACTACTTACCTTATCTACACAATTTTAAAAATTATGAGACCACCACAGAGTGAAAACTACTCAAAAATAGTACCCCAAAAATACAATAAAAAAATCTTCATAAAATGGAAAAATGATCTAAATGATGAAATTTGCCAAAATAGGGTGGACCTCCCTAGTGAGCCTTGTAGAACACATTGTTTTCCTTCAATTGATCAATTTTCAAGCCAACCTGAAACTATTTGTCTGTACAAAATTCCACTTGAAGACCGAAATTGAGTTGGAAACTACCTGAAACAAGGAAAACAAGGGTTAATTGCTAATTATACTCCTCATATGATTGATTAAACTTATATTAATCATGGGCAACAACACCATAATTTAATAGATGTCGAGACTATAAAATTAAATGAATTTATAAATTGATTCTCTAAAATACTTGTAGTATAAGGCACAACTGGGGAGCCCTTGGATCACTCTAATCAAACAATGATATTAAGAGGTTAACAAGGGAAAAATATTACAAAATTAATTAACAAAAAGTAATTAAAAATTGTAAACAGAATTAAGTAAACAACCAATCCAATGAAATCAACTAATCTTGAATTTTATCCATCATTGATCACTATGAATTAATTCAATTGCTAATTAGATTCTTCGTCTTAGATTATATCAAGAAGTCTTAAGATGATTCATGAATTCTCTACTAGATAAGCATCCAGAATTTAATTAATTAAGGTTAAATGAATTAAGCACCCATATAATCCTAAATTAATCTAAAACTCAAAATTCAACCAATCTTAACAATCAACATCCAAGAAGCCTTTGACGCATTTTTTAGTCTTTGTAATCCTCATTAAACGCGTGATAATTATGCAATTATCACATCAACATCCAAATCAAAATAAGTGATAAACCTTTAAAAATTCATATTTTTACGGTTAAAAATCTTGGGTTTTCATTCTCTTTTAATATTTTTGATTTAGTTTTATTCTCAAGTCTTATTATATTTTTATTATTTTAATTGTGTTCTTATTACGTATTTTTATGTATTTTTTGTAGGTAATTGCATATGGAAAAGAATGGGCATTTGAGGAGCAGAAAAAAATAAGAAAATTGCAACACACGCAGTAATTTCTCGATTAGTGGGCGGTGCCTAAGTGCTTCGAAGCTTAGCGCTTGAGCGCATAACGCGTAAATTGCAAAGCGTGAATTTCTTTTAAATAAGAAAGTTTTACCAAATATAATACACTTTTTACACACTCTTATACACTTGGACAGAACGCAGCAGCCGTCAAGAGGCACAAATTCTAATGTGGTGTGGGCGCAATTAGGCTTGAAGATTAGGAATTTTCTTCAACCTTTTCACCTTTCTACAATGGAGTTTGTCATATTCTTCCCTTTGTGTTCTTCTTTTTCTATGTGTAACTAATTTTTCCATTGTTAAGGGGATGATGAATCTTGTTATTGGATGATGTAACTTTTTTTTATGGGTTTAATCTATGTTTCTTTTTCATGATTTATGTGTTTATCTCTATTCTTAATGTTTTTCTAAACCTGATCAATTCGAGAATGGTCTTTTGGGTTGATGTATGATTTGAAAAAATTTGCATGAACCTAAAACTTGTGATGAACACCATAATTTCTGCAATCGCCAGGAATAAGCGTTGTGGGTTATGTGGTCTTTCTTTTAATTCCCTCGTTTTGATAATGTCTTTCTAATTGGGGTTCGACTAAGGGATTAGTTAATTCCAATAAGCTTAAGAGGATTAATATACCAAGGGATTGAGTATTAATAAATTTTAGGAAATGACCATAAATCATTGAAATAGAATATAGTTAAACTTATATTTGATGTGCATCTAAAGAGTTCAAGTGAAATCTAAACCATAACTCTTTAACATCATTTTTTTTCATCCTTTTGATTTATTGTTTACTGATTTTATATTTCTTTTTAATTGAATTTGCAACAACCCTCTTTTCGATAGCTTGAATAGTGTTAATTTAACAAATTTAGTAATTAATAACTTAATCCTCGTGGGATGATATTCTACTCACTCTTTATTACTTTTATCGATTTGGTGCACTTATCAATATCCGCAACAAGTTTTTAGCGCCGTTGCCGGGGATTATTGTTATTAATATTAAATAGTAGTTGAAAAGACACTAATTTAAGCATTTTTTTTCTTTGTTTAATTTTCTTTTTAATTGTTTATTTTTATTTTTAATTTTTAATTTTCTTTAAATTTTCTTTTTCATTTGTTTTTTTTTTTTTTTTTGGTTTATTTTTATTAGTCATTTATTTTTATTTTTATTTTTAATTTTCTTCTTTACTTCACTTTGGTTTATTTGTTTATTTATGCAAGGTTCTCTAGAGTCAGAAGAATTGATTTTTGATCCAAAGATAGAGAGAACAGTTAAAGCAAACAGGAAAGCAGCTAGAGAGAAGAAGAAACTTGAAGAAGTAGAAGAAAAGATGGTAGAAATAGTTGTAACTACAGAGCGAAGATGCACTTTGGCTGACTATGCTACTTCATCTGCTGAAATTATTTCTACCAGTATTGTGCGCCCTGCTATTCAAGCCAATAATTTTGAAATTAAATCAGCTCTTCTACAGCTGGTGCAGCAGAATCAGTTTGGGGGAGGCCACACAGAAGATCCAAACTTGCACATTACCAATTTATTGCAGCTCTGCAATACTATTAAGTATAATGGCATTACTGATGATGTCATTAGATTACGACTGTTCCCATTTTCTCTCAGAAACAAAGCAAAAAGATGGCTACAAGCTCAACCATAAGGGAGAATCTCTACTTGGGAGGATCTGGTTGGTAAATTTCTCACTCGGTATTTTCCTCCATCGCTGTTTGTGAAGATGAGGGGTGAAATAGCTTGTTTCACTCAAAATCAAGGGGAGTCATTATATGAATCTTGGGAGAGATTTAAGGAGCTAAGGAGATGTCCTCACCATGCATTTGAGGTTTGGCAGTAGGTGCAGATCTTTTACAATGGTTTGAATCATTCCATAAGACTTATAGTGGATGCATCTGCAGGTGGGTCTTTAAATAGCAAAACTCCTGAAGAGGCTCAAGAATTGTTTGAGACAATGGCCATTAATGAATATCAGGTTCCTAGTGGAAGAGCTACAGTCAAACAGGGAATGTTGGAGGTTAGTTTTATTGATACTATACTTGCACAGAATCAGACTATGATGCAACACATTGTCAACCTTACTAAGCAAGTTAGAAATTTACAAGTAAATGCAGTTAATCATCAAAGAGGTCTGACTTGCGATTTTTATGGAGGCAGCCATGTCAATGGTCAATGTGAGGCAAGGAATTCAAGTGTCAATATTCCAGAGCAGGTGAACTATATAGGTAATCCTTCAAGGCCACAAGGTAATCCTTATTCTAGTACTCATAATCTAGGTTGGAGGAATCATCCCAATTTCTCTTAGAAGAATCAAGCTGTACCATTGAATGCCCAGCCTGAACAGAAGTCTCCTCTTGAGATTACAATGAAGAAACTTTCTCTGCAGACCTCTATTTTTGTGCAACAGACTTCAGATTTTATGGAGGAATCAAGAACTAATTTCAAGAATCATGAGGCCGCTATTAGAAGTCTTGAGAACCAAGTGGGGCAGATAGCGAAACAGGTTCAAAAAAGACCTCCAGGTACCTTCCCGAGTGATACTATTGTCAATCCAAAGGAGCAATGTCATACAATCACACTGAGATGTGACAAGACTTTGGAAGGACAAGTTAAAGAAGCACCTGATTCGTCAAAAGTTAAAAAAATTGATGTTCCTATTACGGATGTCTCAACTCAATAGTGTAGTAATGAAGAAGCTAAAGAGGAGCAACCAAAGTGGCAGAGGAAGAAGAAGGAACGTGAGCATAAAATAGTTGATCCTTCACTCTATGCTAAACTTTCGTACCCTCAAAGATTCAGGAAGGAGATTCAAGAAAAGTAATTTTTCAAGTTCTTAGATGTCTTCAAAAAGCTGCAGATAAACATTCCTTTTGCTGAAGCACTTGAGCAGATACCCTTCTATGCAAAATTCATGAAGGCCTTGCCATCAAAGAAGAGAAAGTTGGAAGAAGATGAGACTATAGCACTTACTAAGGAGTGCAGTGCCATTATTCAGAGGAAATTGCCACCAAAATTGAAAGATCCAGGTAGTTTCACTATTCCTTGCACCATTGGAAAGATGACTGTTGAGAAAGCTCTATGTGACTTAGGGGCTAGTATCAATTTGATGTCATTGTCTATTTTGCGCAAACTGAGAATTGATAAAGTTAAGCCTACAATGGTTTCTCTTTAATTAGCAGATCGATCAATCAAATATTCATATGGTATTGTGAAAGATTTGCTAGTAAAGGTTGATAAATTTATTTTCCTAGTTGAATTTGTAGTCTTGGATATAGACAAGAATGTTAATATCCCGTTAATTCTAGGGAGACCATTCTTAGCAACATCAGGAGCATTGATTGATGTCCCTAGAGGAGAGCTTATTTTGAGAGTAGATGAAGATCAAGTTACTATAAATGTTTTTAATAAGTCTGCCCAAACATCAGATCTTTATTCCCCTGTTAATTGCATTCAAGGTACATTTCAAAAGGGGTTGGATGGTAAGAACTCTTCTTTGTCCATTAATGTTGATTCTCTCACTTTGAAGATTGTTTATGAAAAGGAGAAAGTTCCTTCTACCTCTGAGATTACTGGTACAGAGAAAGGTCCTCCCATTATCCATGGTTCACTGCAAGCTAATCCTTTATCTGTTGAAAAATTGAGACCTCTATGGCCTGATGAGATTTCAAATGCTAAGGTGTCTTCTGGACAAGTAAGTACAACTCCAACTTCCATTAATGTATTACAGATTTATTCTAAAGGCAGTGACAGAGTATGGAGGCAACGAGCTGATAAGAGAAAAATGTCATCCTACTTCTCTTGCTTTAAGCACCATGATTAATTGAGAAAAGGCAACGTCGAGCTAATGACGTTAAACAAGCACTTTTTAGGAGGCAACCCAAATTTTCTCTCTTTTTCTCTTTTATTTTTGTTTTTATTTTGTTATTTCTTATTTTTCTATTTTTGTTTTGAAGGTAATGTTGAGTCGGTTTAAGTTCCTCCTTGAGTTCGGAGCCTTTGTAAGGGGATGTATATAGTTATCAGCCGCCAAAAAGAGTTTTTCTTTTCCTTTCTTGCATTTAATTCATTTAGTTATTTGTTTTAATTAGTTTTGATTTTGTCATCATCACCCATTTTGTATTTTTTGTTTTTGTGTGAAACTGTGCATGCTGGTGTGTTGATTTGAATATCCAATGATTGTTTGAATTGTGGTTAATCTAATTTCTTGGGATAACACATGAGAATTTGTAAGTTACATTTATCTCTGTTGTTTCAATTGTGTATGGATGTTCTTCCCATCTTTATGATTGATAGACCTTGGAATTTAATTGCATGTCAGGCTTAGAGAAAGTTTATAGGAAAGCATGTGTGTGGATGATTTACATCTAGAAATTGTTTGATTTTCTCTTGAGGCGAAATCCTAAGCAGTGCATGATTAAGGAAATGATAAGGGTCTTCTTTGGACCATTTGAGCCTTTCAAGCCAACCTGTGACACAGTATATCTTTAGGTCCCTTTTGCAACCTTGTTATTGTTTGGCCTTTATTTCTTTTCTTTACCCACATTTTCCTTTACCCATACCCACATAATAAAGAAAAAAAATTCTCTCTCTTACATAATCTTTGTTGAGTGCATATATTGTATTAGTTTATTATTCAAGTTTTTGTATTTTTGTGCATGAAGTTTAGTGGAGCTGAAAAATTCAAAGAAAAAGGAATTGAAAAAAAACAAAGAGTCCACCTAAAGTATTGCAAAGAAATAAGTTGGGGGGCGGAGATTGTTGAAAAGAAAAAAAAAAGTAAAAGAAAAGAAAAAAAAAAGTGAAAGTTGTGTTGATTCTTTTGCTCCGTTTTGCACTTGTCTTATATTTTGAGGTTTGAATTTTGAAATTTGCATGATTTTGTATCTCAACTTTTGTTTTTATTTTCCTACCACTTCTTAACTCATACCCTTGGCCTTTCATTACAAGCTTTGTAAATTCCCTTTTGATCCTTGGTTGTGTGTTGTTTACATTAGTGGAGAAAGAGATGAAAAGTAACTTTATGGATGTGAGTTTGATGTGAACTTGTAGTTTTATGAACCTATCTGAGTTTGTACTTTATGAAGAGATTGTGGCTTTCATTCATGTTTTTGGGAAGTCATTTTTGCATAAGTGTTGCATGTGAGAGACGATGTGATAATTGCGTTGTTCATGTGTGACACTTTGAAATTATATTGTGAAGCAATTTCTAAGGATATGAATGATTTTCAATATCTGGTGTTACCATGTTTGAGTTGTATGCTTAGAGTTTTTATTTGTTTAGTCTTTTTGTTTTCTTTTTGTTTTTCTTTTCGCTTGAGGACAAGCAAAAGCTTAAGTTTGGGGGAGTCATAAACCTTTAAAAATTCATATTTTTATGATTAAAAATCTTAGGTTTTCATTCTCTTTTAATCTTTTTGATTTAGTTTTGTTCTCAAGTCTTGTTATGTTTTTATTATTTTAATTGTGTTCTTATTACGTGTTTTTATGTATTTTTTATAGGTAATTATATGAAAAAGAATGGGCATTTGAGGAGCAGAAAAAAAAAAATAAAATTAATTCAGAAGCCCAGCGCTTGAGCACTGGGCCATCACAGCTTAAGCGTAACGCGCTCAGTTTCTCGATTATGCGCTAAGCAATTGGAAGTTTAGCACTTGAGCGCTGAACGCGTAAACTACATCGTGAATTTCTTTTAAATAAGAAAGTTTTGCCAAATATAATATACTTTTTACACACTCATATACACTTGGATAGAATGCAGCAGCCGTCAAGAGGTACAAACTGTAACACCCCAAATTTTATATCTCTTAAATAGTAATTTTGACAGTTAACAAAATTTTACTGTTTAGTAATTTTTGGATACTGTAAAATTATTTTGTTTATTCCGTCAGCATATTTGATCATTTTGAGTGATTTACTCAGGTGTCGGAAAATAAAAATTTTGGAGTAGGAAAAACTTTATGTAATTTAATTTTTACCATTAGGTAATTATTTTACGTAATCTGATTTGATATTTGTGCGTTTTCTAATTTTTGTAATTTTATGGATAATTATGAAATTTTTTACTGTTTATGGGCCCAGGGAGTGTATGTGGGCCCAGGTGGCCTTACGTGGGCCCAGGTGGATCCCGTAAAGTGAAAATTTTTCTACGCATAGAAAAATTTGTACTGTTTAGACAGAGACAGGGGATCTTACTAAACTTGAATCCAGAAATAGTTTTAGAAATTTTCTTGTATTGTGTTTGGTACTGTATTTAATTATCGGGCGATAAAAATACAGTAAATATATTCTTTCGTGAGGGTTTTAGTAGATAAAAATAGAAATTATATTGCTTAAGTCAACATTGGTGGTTTGGATATCCACCATTGATTTAATTAACGGTGGAGACTTGATCTTGATTTAATCAACGGTTGAGAAATAAATAAAGAAACATTGGATGTTAACCATTGATCTAATCAATGGTAGAGATTTAATCTAGATAAGCTTAATAAGAAAGGCTTCAATATCAACCGTAGATTTAATCAACGGTGTAGAATTGGTCTTGTAAAGTAACAAGAACCATTTATAACCATTGGATTTAGATTAAATCAAAGGTGGAGATTTAATCTTAAAAAGTGAAAAAGACCATTTATGACCATTGGATGAAGAATTAATCAAGGGTGGAGATTTGGTCTTAAAAAGTAGCAAAGACTAATTATGACCCTTGGATTAAAAGTAAGAAGGAGTAATCTTGACCCTTCATTTTGGAGACACATCTAATGTTTTAAAATTTAAAGGATAAAGATCTAATGGCCTAGATTAATTCTTCTAAATCAAAAGTCTACCAAAATCCTAACCATTGAATTAATCAATGGCTAGAAATGCTCTAGATGGTGACTAATAATGATGACAACTTCATGAATGCATTAGGAAGAGGGGGGATGGTTTTGGAGAATGCATAGGAAGGAGGAGACAATTTTGAGTAGCCTTTTTAGGCCAAAGAAAAAGTTTGAAGACCATTAATTTCCTATCTTGATCAATCTTCATCATTCATTGATTTTCCAAAAGCAAGACTTAGCAAAATATATTCTCTTCTTTCTCTCCATATGAGCTACGGCCATGCACTCCAAAGAAGACCAAAATTTTTGGTTTCTATCATTTGTATCATAATTGTTTTCAATTTATCATCTTCTCCAAAGCAAAATAAAAAAAAAACTCTATTTTCTTCTCCAAGAAATACCATTCGGTCAACACCTAGAAACCATGTCTCCAAGCTTCTAAAATTTCATCTAAACATATTTTCTAAACCTAAACACCATTCTAAGAACATCTCTAGTTATGAGTTTTTCCAAAATCATTCATCTTGAGCTTCAAATCCAAGCTTCAAGTTTCTATCAAAAATCAAAAATTCCATCTTTGTGTTTCAAGAGAAACCATTCGGTCAAGACACCTAAAACCACTCTCCAATCTCTTTTAATTTCATCCAACCATAGATCTTGAATTTACATGATATTCTAAGCAACTTTCATGTTGGAGATTTTCTCTAAATCATTCATCTTCATGGACTTTCTTCAAGATCAAAGTTATTGGGTTTTTGAGGTGAAGTATAAGAAGACTTCATTTCTTTTCTCTTTTTCATGATCTAAACCATGTTTGATCTATGGTTCCTCTTAATCAAGCTTAGTATACTAATTTCTATATATTTTGTTTTGTATTTGAGAAGCCCTTGGTGGTGAAGGACTTGGAAAAAGAAGCAAAACAAGGAATTTTTAAGGATCTTCAAGAGGTAAGAGGGAGATCCATCTCACCAACCAAGCATGGTGGTGAGAGATGATTTTATATTTGATGAATGGTGAATCCATGTGAGGATTCATATACATGGTCATGTAATAATTTGTGTGTGTTATGTACTTTGATTATTTTTGTCTATGCTTGATATGTCTTGCATGATTTACTTTTGTATGCATGCTTAGTATGATTTCTATTTGCTTATATGGTATGTTTATGATATGAATGTTGAGGATATATTGAATATATTATGATGAAAGAACAATAAAACAAGAAATTTTGGCTCCAAAGAGCAAAGAGAAGGTCACGATTTTGAGCTTCCAAAACTATGGTTTGTTTTTTTTCAAGAGAATAAGAACACAGTTTTTAATAACCATTTAGTAGAGAAATTTCTCAAAATCTGTCGAGTTAGAATGCCAAATCCGTCGAGTAGAGTTTCTGATCACTTAGGAGAGAAACTTCTCCAATGTCAAAATCTGTCGAGTAAGAATGTCAAATCTGTCGAGTAAGAATGTCAAAATCCATCGAGTAAGAATGCTAAATCCGTCGAGTAAGAATGTCAAAATCCGTTGAGTAGAGTTTCTGATCACTTAGGAGAGAAACTTCTCCAATGTCAAAATCCGTCGAGTAAGAATGCCAAATCCGTCGAGTAAGAATGTCAAAATCCGTCTAGTAGAGTTTCTGATCATTTAGGAGAGAAACTTCTCCAATGTCAAAATCCGTTGAGTAAGAATGTCAAAATCCGTCAAGTAAGAATGCCAAATCTGTCGAGTAAGAATGTCAAAATCCGTCGAATCAGAATTTTTGACCATTTTGAGTTTTCGTCGGTTCAACACTGGAAGATTTCTCCAACGTCAACACCCATCCGTCGAATTACAATTTCTACTAATCTTCTAGCATATTCGACAGTTTTTGATCTTCATTCGACAGAACCTTCAATCGACAGAAATTAATTCTTGACCATTCTTGTCAAAATGGTAACTCGGTCATTCTGTCACCAAATCCCCTTTATGACTAAGTTTTTTCATTATTCTGCCATGTTATTTTTCATCGAAAGGCAGTCTCACAAGAATTTTCAATTAAGGATTTTGAAAAGGGAATTCAAGTGTTTTTCTAAATATGAGTTTTGAATGAAACGGGCAAACGTTGATTTTAAGGATTTGCAAAGAAAGTGAAAAAGGATTTACAAAGAAAGTAAAAATGAATTTGAAAGGAAAGTAAAAAAAATGAATTTGAACAAATGAGTTTGGTTTTTATAACCATTGGTACTTCGGTTTTGAAAACAAAATTTTAATGGTTTTGTTTGTGTAAAACCATATCAATTTAGAAGGAAAAATGTTTTGATAATTTTCAATAGTCATGTCCACATTTTTTAAGGCATGTAATGCCTAGATTTTGATGAAACAAAGTAATTTTTCCAAGTGGAAATATAATTGATTTAACACAAGGAAATTGAAAAGGGAATCAGAGCATTTTAATCACTTGAGAAATTAAGTTTTTGTAAACGAAAATATTTTTGAACTTCAATTTATTTTGAAGAAGGTTGTGTTTGGAAATGATTTGGGAAAAATGAAGAATTTAGTGATAATATGATTTTCCTATTGAAAATACAGTATAAATACTGTAAAACCAGTATATGGATGTTATGTAAGAAAATGACATGTTTTGCCTGTGATTGGCATTTGGTGCATTACATATGCATTGGAAAGATATGTCTGTGATTGGATTTGGTGCATTATAAGTGCATTGGAAAAATATGCGTTGAAGCATATGATTACATTGAACAAATGAAATTGAAAAGATTTGGCCCTTTGGGGTTGGACTTGCACTGATATATTCGTGCATTGTATAAAATATAGCTAATAGCTATTATGGCCCTTGTGGTTGAAGAGGAAATGAGAATTGATAGTGAGGTCTATGATGGATCTTGGGGGCGTCAAGGCGTGGCGGTCGACCAGTGGACAGTTGGCGAGTACCCTGTGCCACTTGGCGATGCAGTCCGTTGCAACGCATTGATGATACCCGACAAGAATATGATTCTTTTCAACGACTGGGAGATTGTCTTTGGGCTAAGGCTGACAATTAACCCGAGCATTCTTCTCGAAATTGTGAAAACCTCCATGGAGTTGTTTTTGATAAAATGAGTCTTTGTGCATATGCATAAATCTGAGCATTTATATCTGTGTGATATATTAATTGAGGAATATTGGTTATTGGTTATGACAATTGTTTTGAATACTTGGATGATGATCGAATTGATAAATGATTGGATGATGATAGTTTATTAATGTTGATGGCATGATCATAATTGCGGTATAATCTATCTGTTTGATATTGCTGTTTGTGTTATCTCTGTGCTGCCATGTTGATATTGGTGTAGGTGATTTCACCTCTTTGTTATATTGTTTTGCTTTGTCTGTATTGTTAAAATCAAATAATAGAAGGATCGAGTTGTCTTAGACATAACGGGCGATGGATAATCTGAGATTGGTGACAACAATAAGGAGTGGACATTCAGGACTTGAAGGTGTGCAGTGTTGATAAAGGAACAGATGTTTGATGCATCAAGATGGACAGAAAAAGGAATAAGTATGTTAAAGTTTCTCGTTAGTGTTGTACCGTGCTATTAAGTAGGATCCGTCATGGGGTTTGCTACTGTTAAAAAAAATAAGTCTGTTAATTTTATATTTCTCTTTAAATTGTGATATTAATTTGTGTCAATATTGTATAATAAATAGCTGAAATATGATTTTCAATATTAACTAATTTTTTTAGTAAATTTACGTTTCAGTAAAGAAGAAATTTTGAAACCCATCTTTTATAACTCAAACTTTGTGCGAACTTCTTTTCAGATTATGAGTCGAGAGTCAGAAATGTGATGCCCTAAGGAGGGTGTTACATTAGTTGGTATCAAAGCACGGTTTGAGTCTTTTGGGGTTTGTGGTTAGGTCTATTTTGCTTGTGTTGTGTTCTCTGTGTGTTTGTTTCCCGAAGGGAAATAATGTTGTTTATAATGGATATTAGATCCATTGTATTTCGATCTGCACGCCTAGAGAAAAAAAAAAGGGAATGGCTCAGGATAGTTATACTTGTGTGGAAGTGAAACATGTTACTAGTAATGCAGTTGCAGCTACTGGAGCAGCAAGAGCAATGTGGAAAGACGACTGCACGAACAAAGGACCGCTGTTCAGTGAAAACTGGAAGTTGAAGTTTAGGATCTGATAGAAGAGAATCAGTCTTGGAATATAAGATTTCTTAATTTTGGAACCTGAAATTTCTTTTTAGGATATTGAGAAAGTAATTGATTTCGACAGAAGATGTATTTACAACCATTGAGGAAACCAAAAGCAGTAAGTGATGTGAAAGAAGGTACTTAATGAAGGAATGTACGTCAAGAAAATAATTTGTGAAAAAGTTGGACACATTTTCCCAGAGATTATGTTCTTTGAAAACAGAGTTTTCTATTAGTAAAATTTTAGATAGTAAGGGAAGTTGTTACTCGAATGGAGCAGAGTGTTCGAGCGGAAGATTTAATCAATGGAGATTGCGTCATTGGAGCTAATCCTATAAACCATACTAAATATTTCTGTGAATAACCTATTCTTTATGACATATGATTGAGTAGATCAATTATATGTTAGAGTTATTCGTTATCCTCTGATTTGTTTGCTTCTGTTTCTATTCTTAGCTAATCGAGCTATTCAAGTTATTCAAATTGTTGTTATAGATCAAAACTTTGTGTTAGTTTGATCTGTTGTTCAAAATTTTTGTGTTAGTTTGATCTGTTTCATAAACAGACGTGATCTTTGAAAATGGATTGGTTATTTTCCAACTATATCCAATGAGATTATTTCAACAGACAGTGAGTAATCCAGAGAAAATTTATTTTTGAAAATCGAGTTACATCCAATTCTTTGCTGGATATGTTCGATAACAGGTTTGATTCATTTTGTTATCTTCCATGATGTTTTCTTTCATCTCCTGCAATTGAAGGAATATATTGCAAGAAAGGATATTTCTATATTTGTATCCGTGTTAACGTATCTGAGTAACGCAGCAGAAGCGTGGTGAATTCTTCAAAAGATTAGAACAATTCTTCTATGGGAAAATTTAAGACGGTAATGGAAAACCGTAAAAAAAAATTAAATTATGGAAGTATCTGGTATCGTGCTGGGAAAGGAGAACTCGGTTAGTGAGACATTTCCTGTTAAAAGTAAAAATCTAGAATATGTAATAATATGAGAATAAGGAAATTTTAAGTGATACATTACATTAGTTGGAAGTTATCTAAGAAAAACTATTCTAGGCATGAATGAAGATTAGTTGTTGTTATGTTGGTATCAGAGATATGGAAGTTCTTTCTTTCTGGAGTAACATTCAACATCTTCAGTAATTATAGGAGTCTGAGATATTTGTTTGTTTAGGAGAAGTTGAACATCAGCAAAAAGATTTTGTTGGTTAGAATAGTATAGCAAGATGTAAGAGAGGAAGCTTCATGGGAATTGAAAAATAAGATAAATGAGGAATAATGTCATTATTTATTCCGAGGGTATGAAATCATGGTCATGAAATTTCGAGGACGAAAATTCTATAAAGAAGGGGAGTATTGTAACACCTCAAATTTTGTATCTCTTAAGAGTAATTTTGATGATTTAATAATTTTGTTTAGTAATTTCTAAATACTGTAAAATTATTTTGTTTATTCTGTCAGCGTATTTGATCGTTTTGAGTGATTTACTCTGTGTCAAGAAAATAAAAATTTTTGGGCCAGGGAAAACTTTACGTAATTTAATTTTTACCGTTAGGTAATTATTTTACGTAATCTGATTTGATATTTGTGCGTTTTTAAATTTTTGTGATTTTATGGATAATGATGAAATTTTTTACTGTTTGTGGGTCCGGGGGGTGTATGTGGGCTCAGGTGGGTCCTGCAAAGTGAAAATTTTTCTACGCATAGAAAAATTTGTATTGTTTAGATGGAGACAGGGGATCTTACTAAACCTGAATCCGGAAACAGTTTTAGAAATTTTCTTGTATTGTGTTTGGTACTGTATTTAATTATCGGGCGATAAAAATACAATAAATATATTCTTTCGTGAGGTTTTTAGTAGATAAAAATAGAAATTATATTGCTTAAGTCAACATTGGTAGTTTGGATATCCACTATTGATTTAATTAACGGTGGAGACTTGATCTTGATTTAATCAACGGTTGAGAAATAAATAAAGAAACATTGGATGTTAACCATTGATCTAATCAATGGTAGAGATTTAATCTAGACAAGCTTAATAAGAAAGGCTTCAATATTAACCGTAAATTTAATCAACGGTGTAGAATTGGTCTTGTAAAGTAACAAGGACCATTTATAACCATTGGATTTAGATTAAATCAAGGGTGGAGATTTAGTCTTAAAAAGTGACAGATCATTTATGACCATTGGATGAAGAATTAATCAAGGGTGGAGATTTGGTCTTAAAAAGTAGCAAAGACTAATTATGACCCTTGGATTAAAAGTAAGAAGGAGTAATCTTGACCCTTCATTTTGGAGACACATCTAATGGTTAGAATTTAACGGAAAACGATCTAATGGCCTAGATTAAGTCTTCTAAATCAAAAGTCTACCTAAATCCTAACCATTGAATTAATCAATGGCTAGAAATGCTCTAGATGGTAACTAATAATGATGACAACTTCATGAATGCATTAGGAAGAGGGGGGACGATTTTGGAGAATGCATAGGAAGGAGGAGACAATTTTGAGTAGCCTTTTTAGGCCAAAGAAAAAGTTTGAAGACCATTAATTTCTTATCTTGATCAATCTTCATCATTCATTGATTTTCCAAAAGCAAGACTTAGCAAAATACATTCTCTTCTTTCTCTCCATATGAGCTACGGCCATGCACTCCAAAGAAGACCAAAATTTTTGGTTTCTATCATTTGTATCATAATTGTTTTCTATTCATCATCTTCTCCAAAGCAAAATAAAAAAAAAAACTCTATTTTCTTCTCCAAGAAATACCATTCGGTCAACACCTAGAAACCATGTCTCCAAGCTTCTAAAATTTCATCTAAACACATTTCCTAAACACCATTCTAAGAACATCTCTTGTTATGAGTTTTTTTCCAAAATCATTCATCTTGAGCTTCAAATCCAAGTTTCAAGTTTTTATCAAAAATCAAAAATTCCATCTTTGTGCTTCAAGAGAAACCATTCGGTCAAGACACCTAAAACCACTCTCCAATCTCTTTTAATTTCATCTAACCATAGATCTTGAATTTACATGATATTCTAAGCAACTTTCATGTTAGAGATTTTCTCCAAAACATTCATCTTCATGGACTTTCTTCAAGATCAAAGTTATTGGGTTTTTGAGGTGAAGTATAAGAAGACTTCATTTCTTTTCTCTTTTTCATGATCTAAACCATGTTTGATCCATGGTTCCTCTTAATCAAACTTAGTATACTAATTTCTATATATTTTGTTTTGTATTTGAGAAGCCCTTGGTGGTGAAGGACTTGGAAAAAGAAGCAAAACAAGGAGTTTTTGAGGATCTTCAAGAGGTAAGAGGGAGATCCATCTCACCAACCAAGCATGGTGGTGAGAGATGGTTTTATATTTGATGGATGGTGAATCCATGTGAGGATTCATATACATGGTCATGTGATAATTTGTGCGTGTTATGTACTTTGATTATTTTTGTCTATGCTTGATATGTCTTGCATGATTTACTTTTGTATGCATGCTTAGTATGATTTCTATTTGCTTATATGGAATGTTTATGATATGAATGTTGAGGATATATTAAATATATTATGATGAAAGAACGATAAAACAAGAAATTTTGGCTCCAAAGACCAAAGAGAAGGTCACGATTTTGAGCTTCCAAAACTATGGTTTATTTTTTTTAAGAGAATAAGAACACGGTTTTTAATAACCATTTAGTAGAGAAATTTCTCAAAATCTGTCGAGTTAGAATGCCAAATCCGTCGAGTATAGTTTCTGATCACTTAGGGGAGAAACTTCTCCAATATTAAAATTCGTCGAGTAAGAATGCCAAATCTGTCGAGTAAGAGTGTCAAAATCCGTCGAGTTAGAATGCCAAATCTGTCGAGTAGAGTTTCTGATCACTTAGGAGAGAAACTTCTCCAATGTCAAAATCTGTCGAGTAAGAATGCCAAATCTGTCGAGTAAGAATGTCAAAATCCGTTGAGTAAAAATGCCAAATCCGTCGAGTAAGAATGTCAAAATCCGTCAAGTAGAGTTTTTGATCACTTAGGAGAGAAACTTCTCCAATGTCAAATTCCGTTGAGTAAGAATGCCAAATCCATCGAGTAAGAATGGCAAAATCCGTCTAGTAGAGTTTCTGATCACTTAGGAGAGAAACTTCTCTAATGTCAAAATTTGTCGAGTAAGAATGCCAAATCTGTCGAGTAAGAATGTCAAAATTCGTCGAGTAAGAATGCCAAATCTGTCGAGTAAGAATGTCAAAATCCGTCGAATCAGAATTTCTGACCATTTTGAGTTTTCGTCGGTTCAACACTGGAAGATTTCTCCAACGTCAACACCCATCCGTCGAATTAGGATTTCTGCTAATCTTCTAGCATATTCGACAGTTTTTGATCTTCATTCGACAGAACCTTCATTCGACAGAAATTGATTCTTGACCATTCTTGTCAAAATGGTAACTCGGTCATTCTGTCACCAAATCCCCTTTATGGCTGACTTTTTTTTTCATCATTCTGCCATGTTATTTTTCGTCGAAAGGCAGTCTCACAAGAATTTTCAATTAAGGATTTTGAAAAGGGAATTAAAGTGTTTTTCTAAATATGAGTTTTGAATGAAACGGGCAAACGTTGATTTTAAGGATTTGCAAAGAAAGTAAAAAATGATTTACAAAGAAAGTAAAAATGAATTTGAAAGGAAAGTAAAAAAAATGAATTTAAACAAATGAGTTTGGTTTTTATAACCATCGGTACTTCGGTTTTGAAAACAAAATTTTAATGGTTTTGTTTGTGTAAAACCATATCAATTTAGAAGGAAAAATGTTTTGATAATTTTCAATAGTCATGTCTACGTTTTTGAAGGCTTGTAATGCCTAGATTTTGATGAAACAAAGTAATTTTTCCAAGTGGAAATATAATTGATTTAACACAAGGAATTTGAAAAGGGAATCAGAGCATTTTAATCACTTGAGAAATTAAGTTTTTGTAAACGAAAATATTTTTGAACTTCAATTTATTTTGAAGAAGGTTGTGTTTGGAAATGATTTGGAAAAAATGAAGAATTTAGTGATAATATGATTTTCCTATTGAAAATATAGTATAAATACTGTAAAACCAGTATATGGATGTTATGTAAGAAAATGACATGTTTTGCCTGTGATTGGCATTTGGTGCATTATATATGCATTGGAAAGATATGTCTGTGATTGGATTTGGTGCATTATACGTGCATTGGAAAAATATGCGTTGAAGCATATGATTACATTGAACAAATGAAATTGAAAAGATTTGGCCCTTTGGGGTTGGACTTGCACTGATATATTCGTGCATTGTATAAAATATAGCTAATAGCTATTATGGCCCTTGTGGTTGAAGAGAGAATGAGAATTGATAGTAAGGTCTATGATGGATCTTGGGGGTGTCAAGCGTGACGGTCGACCGAGTGGGACGTTAGCGAGTACCACTGTGCCACTTAGCGATGCGATCCGTTGCAACGCATTGACGATACCCAACAAGAACACGATTCTTTTCAAACGTGGGAGATTGTCTTTGGGCTAAAGGTGACAATTAACCGAGCATTCTTCTCAAAATTGTGAAAACCTCCATGGAGTTGTTTTTGATAAAATGAGTCTTTGTGCATATGCATAAATCGAGCATTTATATCTCGTGTGATATATTAATTGAGGAATATTGGTTATTGGTTATGACAATTGTTTTGAATACTTGGATGATGATTGAATTGATAAATGATTGGATGATGATAGTTGATTAATGTTGATGGCATGATCATAATTGCGATATGATCTATCTGTATGATATTGTTGTTTTTGTTATCTCTGTGCTGCCATGTTGATATTGGTGTAGGTGATCTCACCTCTTTGTTATATTATTTTGCTTTGTCTGTATTGTTAAAATCAAATAATAGAAGGATCGAGTTGTCTTAGACATAACGGGCGATGGATAATCTGAGATTGGTGACAACAATAAGGAGTGGACATTCAGGACTTGAAGGTGTGCAGTGTTGATAAAGGAATAGATGTCTGATGCATCAAGATGGATAGAAAAAGGAATAAGTATGTTAAAGTTTCTCGTTAGTGTTGTACCGTGCTATTAAGTAGGACCCGTCATGGGGTTTGCTACTGTTAAAAAAAAAATAAGTCTGTTAATTTTATATTTCTCTTTAAATTGTGATATTAATTGGTGTCAATATTGCATAATGAATAGCTGAAATATGATTTTCAATATTAACTAATTTTTTTAGTAAATTTACGTTTCAGTAAAGAAGAAATTTTGAAACCCATCTTTTATAACTCAAACTTTATGCGAACTTCTTTTCAGATTATGAGTCGGGAGTCAGAAATGTGATGCCCTAAGGAGGGTGTTACACAAACCCTAATGTGGTGTGGGCGCAATTAGACTTGAAAATTAGGAATTTTCTTCAACCTTTCCACCTTTCTACAATGGAGTTTGTCATATTCTTCCCTTTGTGTTCTTCTTTTTTCATGTGTAACTAATTTTCTCATTGTTAGGGGGATGATGGATCTTGTTCTTGGATGATGTAACTTTCTTTTATGAGTTTAATCTATGTTTCTTTTTCATGATTTACGTGTTTATCTCTATTCTTAATATTTTTCTAAACCTCGTCAATTTGGGAATGATCTTTTGGGTTGATGTATGATTTGAAAAAATTTGCATGAACTTAAAACTTGTGATAAACACCATAATTTCTACAATCGCTAGGAATAGATATTGTGGGTTATGTGATTTTTCTTTTAATTCTCTCGTTCTTGATAATGCCTTTCTAATTGGGGTGAGACTAAGGGAATAGTTAATTCCAATCAGCTTAAGAGGATTAATATACTAAGGGATTGAGTATTAATAAATTTTGGGAATTGACCATAAATCATTGAAATAGAACATAGTTAAACTTATATTTGATGTGCATCTAAAGAGTTCAAGTGAAATCTGAACTCTAACTCTTTCACATCATTATTTTTCATCCCTTTGATTTATTGTTTGCTGATTTTATATTTCTTTTTAATTGAATTTGCAATAACCTTCTTTTCGATAGTTTGAATAGTATTGATTTAACGAATTTAGTAATTAATAACTTAATTCTCGTGGGACAATACTCTACTCATTGTTTATTACTTTTGTCGATTTGGTGCACTTGCCAATATATGCAATAATAAGTTATTCAATTTAGATTTAAACAAATCAAAGAGGAACTTGATTAACAAGTAAAAGATAAATTTGATCAACAAGTAAAAGATAAAATTGATTAACAAGCAAAAGAAAAACTTGATTAACAATTTAATGTAAAATAATCAAAACAAGATTTCAGAATTAAACATCAAGATTGTCAATCCCTAGGATTGATTTAAAAAGGTCTAGCCCTCCATGGATGGAAGGGGAAAATAGAAAAGAAATAAAACTAGAGAGAAAGGAGAAGAAGAAAGATAAAGAGTAGAAGTGCAAGAAAGAACGGCTGGGAGAAAATTATGATTGAGTTTCGTGGTTGCTACTACTGTTTAAATAACTATCTCTAAAATTAAAATTCTAAGTTTTTCCTCAACTTAGGGTTAATCCACTTTCTCTTAGCTTTAATTGGAAACCTAATTCGCATAATTTGGGTTTAGGATGAGAGAATTATTCCCAAAACATTCTTAACTGCTCTCTGAACCTGTCAATCGACTTCAAAGGGTTAAAATACCATCAAAATATCATCGTTTTGATAAGTGGTCTCATAAGAATTTAAGATCTACTTCTCAGGTTTTATATGGCATTAGTTTTAGCTCTATATGACATCTGCAATCCAAATTATGGCTCAATCTTTGCACATCATCCAGGTTCCGACAACAGCATCTCTAGTCTGACTTCATGGCCCAATCTGACCCACTAGACATCTAATTTAGCCATGGAGCTCTCATCAAAGTTGTAGAGTTCTCTCTCAACTTTCTTAAAAGATAAAATTCATAATTTTTAAATGTCTAAAACTTAAGTTATGTCCAAAATACAGAAACAATGTAAAATTTTTCACAATACTGAAAAATAGAATTTAGCCCAATTTGAATCCAAACTTATAAAATATGGTCAAAACTAATTAATTAAGCATATAAGAGGTTTAAGAGACTAAATATGATAGTTAACTAATAGATAAAAATTGTGTTTATCACTTACTCAACATATCTATGAACCAGTGCCTTAATGCATGCCTTTTGTGAATGACATAGTCCTAGTGGGAGGGTCGAGAAAGGGAATAAATGGTAAACTAGAGCTATTATGGAAGGAAGATTTTGAATCACATGGCTTTCGTTTAAGTAGAAGTAAAATATAGTATATAGAATGTAAATTATGTAAAATGTGCGTTAACACAGGCTTGGAGATGAAAATTAAATATTACACCATATCACAAGTTACACAGTTTAAGCATATTGGATCTATTATACAAAGTGATAAAGAAATACAGGGAGATGTAAATCATAGGATTCAAGTTGGAAAGATGAAAATGATGAATGCTTAAGGTGTTATTTGTGATAAAAATGTATCTATTAAGTCGAAAGAAAATTTTTACCACATAGCCATAAGACTAGTGATGCTTTATGGTACTAGATATTCGGCAGTAAAGGGCCAATGAAAACATAAGATAAGTGTGACAGTGATTAGAATGTTGTGCTGAATGAATAAGTATATAAGAAAAGATAAGATCAAAAATGAATGTATTAGAGGAAAAGTAAGAGTGACACTCATTGAGGAAAAGATGATAGAATCGTGCTTAATATAGTTTGGACATATGAGAAGAAGACCAATAGAAGTCACAATTAAAAGAGTTGATCAAATGGAGGATAGTCCAATAATTAAATATAGAGAAAGATCTAGGAAAACTCTAAGTGAAACTATGAGAAATGATTTAGATTTAAATGACTTCTTAAAAGATTTGATTTATGATAGAATACAGTGACATTGTTTTATCTAAGTAACTGACTACACTTAATTAAAAAAAAAAATTGATTGTTGTTGTTGATATGATTTTTCTTTTTCAGCCGAGACATAATATTTGCTAGAAAATGCCAAACAAACATTAACCAGCACGCTTTTTCATTAATCAAACAAACAGTGGGCACCCACCAATTAATCATACAGCATTACTTCCATGATGAATCTTGTCGTTTCTTAGAATTATCATTAGTATTATTGTGGCAATTAGGTAAGACAACCTAATCAAGCATAAATAATAAGAAATCAAATTAACAAAATCTCCGAATTAATTAATCACGTCTGACAATTCTCGCCAGTATAATAACCAATCATTATATCTAGCTGTACATATTGTGGCTTATAAAAGAATCTATGGTAGATTGCCAAGACCCACAAACCTAATTATATTTATATATGCATTGTAAAGTAGGATTAAAAATTTGAAATCATTCTGCAAGGATAACAGACTAAATGAATCTTCAACTCAGCGGATCCAAACCTTCCCCACATAGGAGCAAAAGAAGAAAGAGCGTAGTATCTGAGTTCCATGTGTTTGACAAGCAAGACAAAATGTATTTTCTATTTAGCAAGACAAAATGTATTTTCTATTTTTCTTTCCCTGTACGAGAAATTAATACGTCATGTATATATGATAGTAGTTTTTTTTATTAATGATGGCTATTATGACTTATTGATTAACGATCGATGGTTATTTGCTTTTATTTAAAATAGTTTAAGATAAGAGGAAAACTCTTCTTATTCTAAAACTATGACAAACTATGAACTTTAGCGAAAAATTTAAAATAGAATTATATATTGCATACAAACAAAAGGTTCCTAAATTCGAACTTCAAAAAATTATCATGAACAAGAAGTCAACTAAATGAATCAACCCCATTAGCACCATTGATGGTTATTATCAGTGTGTGCGCGAATGGCGGCATTAGATTTGGCACTATAAAAGTTAAGCCAATCAAAGCAGAAGAAAGTAGAAAGATCATATCAGTTTTATGTTTTCTTGATGCAGCAGCAGGGTTTAAACTTTCAAGTGGTGTCTGAAACATGTTCCGAGGTTTTTTTTTTTTTTGACATAAAATGCTAAGGTGATTCAGAACTTTTCAGCAGTCGTAGCCTGGGAAAACCAAAGACACACCAGCATTTAAAAAAAAAAAAATCAGACAATGACCATTTTTTCTCTTTTTTTTTTCACTTATTATATCAGATTAAATGCATGAATGAGTAAAAAATGATTCTCATTCATAAAAAATCACTGTACACAGAGTTTATATACATGTGATAATTAATCCTAATTAGTGCTAATCATAATTTAACTAATCAACTAATCATAACAGAAATGGTCCACGTCATTAAAATTAGTTTAGGGCGTGACTTGAGTATAGCTCGAATAGTAACGGTCTAAATTTGATTTCTTTTTTTTTTCGGTAAACAGTTTTTAGTTTTGTTTAATACATTATTGACGGGACATAGTTAGTAAAGAGAAATAGATGATCTAAACAAGGATCGAACGACATTATCATTACACTGTAAATTTTAAAGACTAAGATTAATGTGAATTAAATTACAAGCTCATTGAACGATTTAGGTTTATTAACTAATATAAACAATCATGCTTGACATTACATGTGTCATGCCACATGGCAAAATGCAATTCAATGTATATTGTGGATATATTCTTAATTATTCTTAGCGTAAAAGTATTTCTTTTTTTCTCTTTTTAAAGTGTAACATACATTGAGTAATATAATGTAAAGGGAAATACTTTAAAGAGTGTAAAAGTATTTCTCTTTACACATATTAAAACTGAGAAAATGAGAATATAATGATTACACACTATCACAATACACTGAGGTGTTTATACACATAGTGTAAGCTATATATATATATATATATTAACTGCTTGTGGCGCCAACTGCACCTATAACAGACTTTACAACAGCTCTAATGTTACAGATTTAATAAAATTATTTATTTGTCTTCACATAATATTTTAAGTTTTTAGAGAATTTGTTTGACATTATATTAGTGTTTTTATGATCAAGTAATCTAAAATTTGATCATTATCATCTTTATTCTTTTAAATAAAAGTAGAATTTAAGCACATGATAAATAAGAGTTTATGTGTTATCTACGTTTAAAATTCAAATAACTCTTACACAAGATAACGTGTTAAAAATTTAATAAAATTATTTATATACTTTCACTTAACAACTTAAGTTCTATTTCCTATTGTATTATTTTATTATTATGCCACATGTCCAAGATCTACAACTATTATGGTATCACATGCTTTTCATGTAGAATTATTGGCTGTAATGTTTGCTATTGAGTCAGCTCATGGTATGGGTTGGAACAACTTGTGGATTGAGTGTGATTCAAGCTTGGTTGTGATGGCTTTCTCAAATCCTATCTTGGCTCCCTAGGAGCTTAGAATTAGATAGATGAATTATATTTTTTAACTAAAAATATGGGTTTTAGAATTTTTCATATTTTTAAGGAAGGAAACAGATATGCAAATAGTCTTGTTAACTTTGGTATTCTTTCTAGTAATAACTCTTGGTGGGATCTTATTCCGAATTTAATTAGGGGTGATTTTTTTATGATAGATATTTCTTGCCTAATTATAAGTTTAGATGATTTATGCATGAATTACGGTTTATGTCCCCCATTTTGTTTTCTTTCTTTTATTTTTTAATATATTTTTGGTATGCTACAGATGATAGGTAAGATTTAAGGTATCAATTTAATTGAGATTTCTCTTCTTATTGTGATGCTTTTGCATATCAAGTTTAATAAAAAAAAAAATCTACAAATAACAACGTAAAAGCTTTTCAAATTGCGTAATTTTTAATATCTTTTCCCAGACCACCAAGCGATAAGATTATGTACTTTGTTACAATTAAAATGTTAAAGACGCCCTTACCCAAAATAAATGAATAAATAAAGGCAAACCTTCTTTTTATAAGAAATTACAAGAGACGTCACGTCATTAAGTTTTTCATCATATATGGGTTTTGTCGTTTTGCTTTCAATGGATTTTATATTTCTGATTGCTTTTACTGATTTAATTTGACGATTTTTTTTTCATTCCTATTGAGGATGCAATTTTATTATAAGGAAGAAATGGTTGCAAATGGATTGAAATTTTTTATTTTTACTTTTCGTTACTTTTGTTAACAATTTAGGACATTTTTATAAGCAATTTTGAAGCATTTTTTTATTGTTCTTTACATGCTATTAGTGTTTAGAACATACTAGATTTGTTTATAATTTATAGTAGTTTGATAATTTGAGTGACAATTTATATTAATGTTTTACAATCAGTTAATAATTTATGTTGATATTTTAAGATAAAAAATAACGTTGATATTTTTATTTATTATGATTAATGAATATTATAATACTTTTATTTATAAATATGAATAAGTAATTTTATTTTCTAATTTTTGCTATTGCTTTAAATAGTGATTGGGTGCTAAAAGTAAAATTATATAAAATACAAATTATAAATTATACATAAAATATCAAGCTAAAATCTTTTAATAAAAATATAAAGAACAATAAACAAAACATGGTATAAATGAAACAAACATAAAAAATCTCCGTGAAGTTCATGGAGGAATATATATATATATATATATATATATATATATATATAGAGTTCATCATTCGATAGATGAGAGACTAATTTTTCGAGGTACAGTCAGGCACCAAAGTGAGTATTTCTCCCAATTATATTATTCACTACTAGAAATTTGAGTTTTAACGACCGATTTATTTCGGTCTCTATAAAGACCGAAATAGAGACCGATTAATAAAATAAAATCTAATTTGTTACCGAAATAATATCGGTCTCTAATTCAGTTTATAAATTTTTTAGAGACTAAATTAGAGACCAAAATTATGTTATAAAAAAATTAAAAAAATAAAAATGTGTCTTACTATTAGAGATCGATATTTCGGTCTCTAAATAAAAAATATTTACAAAAAAATAAATAAATAGGTAGCGACCACAAATTCAATCACTAAAAATGAAAAAATTAAAAAAGGGAAGGTGAGAATGCAACGTTATCAGAGCGTAAACCCTCTTTCTTCGTTCACTCTTCTTTTTCTTTTCCTAAAATTTCATTCCCTACCTCTTTTTCACATCCCTCTCATTCAATGTCCTAACTTCCCCCCATTCCCTCTCGTTCTCTCCTAACATCTCCCTTGCCCTTTCTTATCTACGCCCAACCTCGAACCTCCAAGAACTCCTCCACCATGTAACTCCTCCAAAGCCACGACATAGTCATTGAACTTCTCAATACGGTTGTTCTGCAGTAATCTCCAGCGACTCCTCCATCCCCACCACAGCATCAGTCACATGGCCTCTAAGTAATCCCTAGAGAAACCCCAATCCCTTGACGCTTGAAGATTCCCCAAGAGCAGCTTGTTCTACATGTTGTTCTTGATTCGATTCATGGTTTAATAGCAGCAATAGACAACTCAATATGGTTTAACAGCAATACCCAATAGGTAAACATGTTTAATAGTCACTATTTCTGTATGTAAATACTTTGAATGTGTGCGCAAAAATAACTCAATGGAGCAATCAGATTCTGGGTCCCTAAATTCAAAATCATATTTTTCTAATGCCCAAATGGTAAGCATGTTTGAATGAATAATTGAATATCAGTCATATTTTTCTATTGTTAGAGATAGTTATGAAAACAAATGGTACATATATATGGGACATACTTTTGGGGGAAGAAATGAGCAAATAAGACCCCAAGTGAGGGTTTTAGTTATCTGATACGCAAACACGAGTCGTGACTTATGACACGTCCCCCCCCCCCCCGGCATGTTTGGCTTTGGGAGCAACAGTGGCTCCCCCATTCGAAGACACGAGTCATGTCAGATGACACCCCCCTGATGTACTGCTTTATAAGCAATTGGGGCTTCTGCTAGCTGGGGATATGGGGTATGTCTTGAAACATACCCCCCCATGTTTTTCACTAACTTGGCAACTCAGAAAATCACACTAATACCCCACAGAATTACTAATTTCCAAGGTTTTTCATCCACCTAAAACTCTTATAATGACTCCATACACTTTAGGCTTGTGGTTAGACTAAATTTTACTTGTAGTTTTAATATTTCAGTTTGATTATATTACAGAATATGGAGATTCATCAATGTCGTTACAGAATATGGACAATCATCAATTTCATTTTGATTATGTTACAGAATATGGACATTCATCAATGTCGTTGCTGATATGTTTATAGAGGGGGTAGAACAATTTGTTTCCTTTGCATGCCAACAAGCACATTTATCTGATAGAAATATTGAAGGAAGATGAGGTAGAAAGTAATGAAGGAGAGGATAAGGAGGAAGATGAATTTGATTTTGACAATGATTCTGAAAATGTCAATGAAGATAAAGATCTTCTACAATATGAATTGCTTGACAATGATCGTGATAACGATGATCGTGATGAAGGTGATGAAGGTGATGATGATGATGATGATGATGATGATGATGATCATGAATATGATTAGTGTTTGCTTTTTTCATTTGTTAACAAAAGGTAAATTAATTGTGTTTTGTATTTTGTACAAATTAATTATTATTTATTTGATAAGCATTTTAATTTACATTATATTTGTGTTCATTGCAGATGTCTGAGAGAGATCGAGGTAAAGGAAAAGTTTCTAAGGGTCGCCCAAAAAAGTAACAGCCAGTGCAACTGGTGCGGCATTCTACTTCTCACTCACCTTTAACCTCTGCTAGTTCTCCATCTCCTACTACTACTCCATCACCCACATTACCCACAATTACTTATTCGATCCCAAGTACACTTTCACCACCTCTTACTCAACCATCTCACCGTGTGGTGTCTCCGACAGAGGAGTTTTGTCACAATGTTGGATCATCTATCCCTCCAACAGATGTAGGATTTGTACCTGGATCAAGTCATACTCAGGATACATCAAATGCACAAATGCCTAGTAGCAAACCAATTTTATATCTAGAAGGAGATGGGTATGTATAAGTAATATTTTTTAAAATTACATTTCTATGTTTGATATATTATAACTAAATACCTGCATTGTTTATAGATTTTTGCCTTCGCACCTAGCAGCAAATGGCATCAGTGATATCTTCAGGAGCCATTATTTAGAGCCATGGACATCATGGAAAAGGATAGGTGATACCACAAGAGATATGTGATTTACAAAGTTTATGATAATTTTTAAATTTTTATTACTACAATTTAAAATTTGATAGACTTTTTTTGGTCATAAACAATTTGCTTACTTATATTTATTGCAAAGGAAGTATACAATCATTCCACCAAATAATTATTGGGCTCGAAGAAACTTTGAGAAACGGGATGCAACATTGTTGAAGAATGTTATGGAAAAGGCTTGCAAGAAAATGGAGAGACCAAGTTGGCTTGGGGATGAGATATGGGATGCATTGTGTACACATTAATGTGTAAACATTGGGAAAGTGAGGCTTTCAAGAAGAAAAGTGCAATTGCAAAAGCCAATCGGGCATCTAATTATGGAGGATATGGAGCTTCATATTACACCAATGGCTCTATTACCTCATCTCAGCATAGAGCTAATCTGGTAAAGTTCACTATTATCTTGCATTATTGTTGAAGTTGTCTAATATGGTTAAATTTATGAATATGGTTTTGTTATAATTGCTGCATACTAAGTTGAATGGTGTTGTTCCATCAGCACTAACATTGTTTCACCATACACATCGACTTAAGGGTCACACATTAGTGGATAGGAGATCAGAGCATATTGTTGTAAGCAATTGTTTTATCTAAATCGAACTCTTGGGTTTGAAATAATGATGTTCAGTAATGGTATTCATATTACTATCTTGATGTTTAAAGGGAATTCTAAATATAAGTCATAATTTTTTTTATGTGTGTGTTTGCAATACCATGCTTATATTCTTCTTGATTGTCTTTTTGGTGATAAATCATAGGAACCTACTTAAACATATGATTGAAACCATGTTTATTCTTATGCTGGCCTATTTTTCAACCAGTTATTATATCTGTTTATTGCATGTCAAAAGTCCCTATTCTATTTTCAAAGAGGAATATTTTAACTATGCTATCATCTTAAATTGAAATTAAACAAGCTTGCAGCTTTTAACATGTGATTGAAACCACGTTTATTCTTATACTTTATGTTATAGCTTATATTATGTTATACTTATATGCTGCTTTAACTTTTTGCAATAATTAGTGTCATACTAGTATTGACAGGCCAAATTTGCAAACGAAATACAAGAAATGACCTAAAGAGCATTAGCACAGGGAACTCTTCCCACAGATGAGTTGAATGTGTGGCGCAATGTGGCTGGAGTGAAAAAAGGTAAAATATATGGTCTTGAAATTGAGTCAACCGTAGTGGTTGGAAGACCACAATATCGTGGCTCAAGTTCTTCATCATCTGACTAGGTGCGAAGAGATGAGCTTGAAGAATAAAGAAATGAGAGAAATGAGCTTCAAGCTCAAGTGGCAGATAATAGGAGACAGATTGAGGAGACAAACCGGCTAGTACGAGAGATGATGCAGTCAATCAAATTTCATCCTTCTCAAACATTTCCCATGACTGATGGAGCAGAAAAGGAGGAGGAGGAGGAGTTTTTATGATTAGAGTTTAGTTTATGTTGTGTTCAACTTTTTTACATTTGAAATGTTGTAGTAATGAGATATTATACACAATGCTTAGTTTAGTTTATTCTAGAATGTCTTGATGTTTAAATGAGATATTTTAAAGACTGAATTAGTTTAGTTTACATTATTTTTTATTTATGTGTTTGGTGATATATGAGATTGTTGACTGGTGTTTATTAGGTGTTTTAAAAATTTGAATTTTAATAAATTAAAAATAATTACAAATTCCAATCACAAATTAGAGACCGAATATAACATTTAGCGAGCGATTTAGAGACTAATAAATTAGTCTTATAATATATTTAGTCTTTTAGAGACTGATTTAGAGACCTATTTAGAGATTGATTTAGAGACTAATAAATCGGTCTCTAGTTTAGAGACCGAGTTAGCTACCGATTTTATAAAATATATAATATATTCATACTTTTAGAGACCGATTTAGAGATTGATTTAGAGGCTAATTTACAGACTGGTTTTTTGGTCTCTGAAACTTGGTTCTGAATCAGTCTCTAATGTACTTTTTTAAAAAATAATTGACCAATATTTGACTGAAATTAGCGACCAATTATTTAAAAACAATCGGTCTCTAAATCAGTTTCTAAAGATAGCGACTAACTAATATCAGTTGGTAATATTTAGCAACGAGTGGTTTAGAGATTGATTTAAATCTGTCACTAAATCGGTTGCTAAATATTTTAGAGACCGATTTTTATGATTTAGAAACTGATTTTTCGATCACTAAAACTCAAATTTCTAGTAGTGATTTCTATACACATAAATCTTAGAATTGAACACAGAATCACATACTTAAGGACCCAAATCTCTTTTACACAAACTAATACACATCGATGGAGGCATATACTAATAATACATATAATTGATTTTCTAGATAGTTTTTTTTTTCCAAGAACTAACACATTGATGTGACAAAACCATTAAAACCCTTGCAATTGGAACTTTATTGTAATGATAACAATATTTTTCTAGTTTTAGGTGACACTTAGTTGCTGGATATCATAATTAGCTGCTAATCATCCTTTTACTTTCAATTGCTTTCCTCTTGCCCTTTTTCCCCCTCTGAAACAATAGTACATATTCTTTCTAGCAAAGTTTGATAGCTAATCCTGATTGGATAGAAATCTTCTGTCTCATCTCTCTGTGCCCTTAATTAAAATTTTCCAACTCATTGAAAAATTATAAGTTAATTTTTAACTAGTAATTAGGAAGGTTAACAGAGTTTTCATTCTATTTTGGTTGTTTCTTTTCAATTCCTTCTTTAATCTTCTCTTTATTCACAACCAAAGAGCCATTCACTAGAGAATGTGAAAGCTGCCATTACCAACCCAATAGTGAGACCGAGCACAAGGCAAAGGTAAAGAAGACAACGATTCCTAGAGGGTTGCTGGGTAAACATGGTAAGGCCCACCAATGGCAGAGTGGTCAAAGAATGACCATGACCAATCAATAGAAAACGTGGGAGGACCAGTCAATGGCAGAGTGGTCAGAGAATGACCTAGCAATGGCAGACATGGGAAGACCCGTCAATGATAAAGTGGTCGGAGAGCAACCCATCTGTGAGATTACAGAGGCGAAGAAGACAATGATTCCTAAAGGGTTGCTGGGTAAACATGGTAAGGCCTGCCAATGGTAGAGTGGTCAAAAAATGACCATGCCAGTCAATGGCAAACGTGGGAGGACACGTCAATGGCAGAGTGGTCAGAGAATGACCCAGCAAAGGCATACATCGGAAGACCCGTCAATGGCAGAGTGGTCGGAGAGCAACCCATCTGTGAGATTCCAATTTAAAATCAATTGGTGCTAACTAGAGTAATCCAATAGGTATATAAATTACACTCAAAAGATTGAAGCAGGTGATGTGAGACTCTAACACCTCTTTCACAGATGCCTAGTAAGAATAGGAAAGCCTAGAGGAATAGGCAACAGAATAGGTGAGCCTAATGAAATAGACGACGGAGATAAAATCTTAGCATTGATACCATATGAGAATCTAGCCTAAAATCAATTAATTTTAGGTTGGATTTTCACACCATCAATGGAAGATGTAAGAGACCCATCAATGATGGAGTATGCTGTTTTACGGGGATCTCGACAACATATTTTGCCAAAGGCGTTCTCGAGGCGTGGCTATTAGCTGCGCACACACGCACGCACTACACGACACTAGAAATTTCCATCGCTTCAGCGTTGTCTCAGACTATAGCAGCAAGCGAATGATGGATGCTACTGTCAATGAGAGATGGATACTACTTCTCGAGACCTGTGCCAATAGAGGATGACTCATTGACCGTGCTGCCAAGAATTAGTAGTGGTGTTGCGGTGGAGATAGTGGCTGACCATCAATGAGTATCTTCATGGTTTCTGAATTTTTTGAGTTTTTATTTAATTAAATATGTGAAAATAGATTTTCCCCAATGGTTTAATATGTTAGGTTTTGATGATGACAAATACAAAATAAAAAGAATGATGTTTATGCTTTATAGTTGTGCTTAATAGATGTCAAATGCATCACAAAAGAATATTGATCATGTTACATAGATGTACTTAATGAGATATATTGTATCATGCATGATGATGTAATTTATTTAATTATATTTTATTTAATAATCATGCAATGAGATATATGTAATATTCATCATATAATATATCCAATAATGCATTATATGAGTTGTATTGAATTAATATTAGATTTGATTCTATTTTGATGAAAAATGTGTAAAGTGTTCTTTATTGCATCCTATATAGGCATATCTATTTGTAATTGATAAATATCTTATTTGAATGTGTCTATGAAAGTCTTATATGTATGTTAGACTAACTATAATTATACATTTATGAATCATGCATATGAAGATATTGAGTTATGAATTTGGACTAACTATGCTTGTTTTAAGTGAGTAATACTTTGTAGGATAGTCCAAGTACCAAGAGTGAGCATTGTAACAAGAAAGTAAAAAGATCACAACTATGCTCAACTCAAGAAGGATGAAAATAATAAAGATGTTCCAAGCTTATGCAAGACATGAAGAGAAGAAAATTTCAGAAGCTTGGATTACATCAAGAAGTCAAAGGATTGAAAGTGCAAAGATTAAGTGATAAGGTTCTTCAAGAATAGCTTATAGGACTTAGATCTTGTGTAAAGGTAAAAAGGAATCACACTAAGCTCAAACAAGTTTTAAACATCTTTATAAGTGTTTCTAAAATGTTTAAATACCCAACAAAATGTTTTTGGAAAGCTAGCCTTGGTGGTATTTCAAATCTGTGAAAATTAGTCAAGTTTATGTTTTGTAAAACTGACATTTAGTTACTCTTTTGATCATAACTTTCAAATTACTTTGAGTTTTGTTTTGAAACTTTTTCATATGAAAATAGACTCAAATATTTTTCCAATAAGTGGTCATTTGTTTTAAACGGATAGGAAACAAAAAAGTTATGACTAATTAAAGTTTGAGTTTTGAAAATTTGATATGTGGTTACTATTTTGATCATATCTTTCAAAATATTTTGAGTTTTGTTTTGAAACTTCTTTCATATGAAAATAGACTTAAATATATTTCCAATGAGTGGTCATTCGCTTTAATCGGATATTTTCAAGTCAGTTTTCAAAACTAAAAAATGTTGTAATCGATTACACATGCCATGTAATCGATTACAGGAAGTGTGTAATCGATTACAAAGTGCCCAGAAAGCTTGTAATCGATTACATGAAGCTTGTAATCGATTACTAAGTGCCCAAGAACATTTCTAACGGCTAGTTTTTATAGAAAATAATTATAAAACACTACCAATGGCTATTTTATCACTTGGGCTCTATATATAAGTGTTGTATGAAGTTTATACACCTCTTGAACACTAGAATTGATCCTTGAATTATAAAAATCATATTTTCAGCTTTAAAGTGTGAATCCTTTATATCCATTGAGCTTCAACTTTTATTATCCACTCTTGAGAGAGTTTTCTTATTATCCATACTTTGTTCTTCAAGTTGTATATCTACTCTTGTGAGAGTTTCTATTCTTTCTCTTCATCTTGAAATCATTGTAAGAGGGTGAGGTATCCCTCAATAATTGTAAAGGGTGAGGCATCCCTTGAAAGTAGAGGCTCAAGCACAAAGGATGAGGTATCCCAAGGTATTGAGTGCTCAAAATTGTAAAGGTCATCAAGCACCTGTGAAGCTTAAAGAATTGGAGGCTCTAGCACAAGGGTGAGGTATCCCAAAGTGTGAGGAGTGCTATTGTATGTACAAAGATTTTTCTAGCACCCGTGAAGTCTAGAAGATAGTGAAGAAAATCTCAAGTTAAACTTGGGGACTGGATGTAGGCCACAAGTGGTTGGTGGCTGAACTAGGATAAATTCTTGAGTTTGATTCTCTCTTCCCTACACTCTTTAAATTCAATATTTGGTGAAATATATTTATCTATTGCATATCTTGATGTTTTGATTGTTATAACTTGATATCTAACTTATTCACTTAGTTCATCATATATTCCAAGTTGTATTTGAGTAATCCTCAATAGTTGTACATTTATTAGACTTATTCCGTTATATTTATTAATTAAGTTATTCAACATGCATAATTTGTCAAAGTTACATTAAAACTTGTAATTACCCAATTCACCCCTCTCTTGGGTAATGGTTGCCATGGCTAACAAGTGGTATTAGAGCTTCGTGCTCTGGTGAAAGCTTAACCGCTTAGAGTTAAAGATCCTTGTTTGTTTGGCAACCATTGAAAGCTTTTCAAAATGAATATTTTTGAAATTAATAAACCACCATTCTTTGATGGTGTGAATTTCGTTTATTGAAAAGTTAGAATGAAAATTTATATGCAATCTATTGATCTTGATTTGTGGGATATTATGCTTGATAGATTTACTTGCAAATCAAAACAAACTTAGAATACCTATGATAAGAAATATTTTTCTTTGAACATTAGAGCAATGCAAATCTTAAAAAGTAGTTTGAATGATAATGCTTATGCTAGAATTAAGAATTGCTCTAGTGCTAAAGATATATGAGATGTTCTTAATGTTATCTATCTTGCTAATGATGATCCTTTGCATAAAGTTGTATATAGAGAGCAAGAAGAGGCAAAGCAAAACAAAATTGAGAAAGAATATGTTCTTGAATGCTTGATGGACAACAATGAGGAAGATGGTAATTCCCTTAAAAAGGACTCCGAGGTAAAAAATGTTAAACTATATTATAGTCCTTCATATGATGAGCTACAATATGCATATAATGAATTGTATGATGGTTTATTGAATTTAGAAATGAAAAACTTATCTTGTTTGGAAAGCATTTCCTCCATTGAAAATGAAATTGAAAACTTGAAAGTTGAATATGCTTTTCTTGATGAGGAAATGCCTTTGAAATGTGAAACCTCAACTTCTTGTGAAAAATGCATTGATTTAGAAAATCAAGTTGAGAACTTATCTTTTGAATTTGTCAAAGCTAATGATTCTATTTGCTTACAATCCATGTGTGTTAATAAGAATGCAATTGATGTTATTTCACATGAAAATTCAAGTAAGGCTTGTGACAAAAATAACATAGAATGTATTAACAACAAAAAGCTTAAGTTTTCCAAAGATGATCTTGAAAGGACCAATCCATCATTAAATTCAATTGTTTGTAATTTTTGTGGTCATTTAGGACATATTTCTCATTTATGCAATTATAGAAGAAATCCTTATATGAGAAATAGTATGGTATGGGTTCTTAAAGATCTTAAATGCCCTAATACTAACATTCAAGGACCTAAGATGAAATGGGTACCAAAATGTCCTTCTAGTGTTTCAATTATGCAGAAAACTTCTCAAAAGGATGGACAAATTAGTCAAGTAAAGAAGGAATCATCAAGGGGAATGCTTCCAAAGCCCATTGGTAGAAGTTTTGATCAAATAAGGAAGATAACTTCAACCAAAGCTTCTCAAGCACAAAATGTAGAACTTGCAAAGTTCAAAACACCAAAAGAGAAGCAATGGGTAAGAAAAAGAGTTTTCTTGATTACCAAGGCCAAGGTATCAAACGTTTCTACCTCTTATGCACATTCACTTGTAAAGTCAATGAATTTGAGGTATATTCCTTATAGGCCTTAGGTAAAGGATAGAACCATGTGTGCTTAGTAAAACTTGAATATTATATTTAGCACATGATTATGTTTATTCTTATTGTAACATAAGGTTCTACAATGCCTAGGTATGTTTGCATGATGTTTGAAATTGCCTTGAGACATTTTGGAACTAATTTGAAGGCTTTGAGATTGATCAATTACTATTTAAAATGCAAAAATTGAATTCAGCAAGCTTGTAATCGATTACAAGACCTTTGTAATTGATTACAGAGGCTCTGCCAAGCGTTCCAAGCAAAGTCAAAGAGCGTGTAATCGATTACACATACTATGTAATCGATTACAATGTTTTCAGAACTCATGTTATCAATTACACCAATCCTGTAATCGATTATAAGGTTCCCAAAAAGTTGGTAATCGATTACGCAAAACATGTAATCGATTACAAGGATTCCAGAGGGCTGGTAATCGATTACACACCCATGGTAATCGATTACACAGGCTTTAAAAATGGTTTTAAGTGCTAGAATGACCATTTTCACTTAAAATTATTTGTATATCATGAATGTATGCATATAATTGGCTATGAGTTTAATGGTAATTGATTGTTTAATTTATAGTGCTCAATTTACATACTATGAAAAAATTAATTTTTATGAGAGCATAATGGATTAATAATCAATGACTAACCCCTATGGATCCAAAATTGGTGGATATCAAAGAAATTACTTTGAATTGTGTTGTAGGGTGACCATTAGCTCAAGCATGCAAATGAAGTGAAAACAACCGTGCTACTTGAGGTTGTGAAAAGTTAAAATGGTTTAAGTTCTCCAAAAGTGATGAAAAACATAAAAAGAAAGACATGGAGAACCATAACATTCTCAAGGGGCCTTGAGGCATAGAAGTTGAAGTCACCTACAAAAACTCAAAGAGTATACTTTTGGTGATATCAATCTCTTATCCTTACTTATACTTTAAATTAAATATCGTGTGATATTTGGATAAGTAGAGATTTGTTTTTATGCTTTATCATGCCTTAAGTTGTGCTTTTCTAGCACTATGTTTTAAAAATATTTTTATATATGCTAACGTGTTAGATATGCACACATTTTGCTTGAATGACATGTTATGGCAATATCTTTGTTCTTGAGCTTGTGACCAATTCTCTTTGCTCAAATATGTAAATTCACTTGCTCATAAGTAGTTCTAATTCTTTCTCTTTGATGCTTAATTTGCTTATATGCTTACTTGGAGATTGGATAGTTAAAAGTTATTTGTTTTCTTATTTGAAATTACTTGATATGTTCATATCTTGAAAACAAGAAGTAAATGATTCTTTTTTTTGTTCCTTAAACTTATCTTTGAACTTCAATATTTTTTTACAATGAAGTATGTCTTGAAATGAATCATGAACGGTTTCAAAAGTTATAGTTCCACAATTTTCCAATTCTTTCATTACAATAAGAAACTTCTTGTTCTTGATTGGCATATGTACATACTAGAATTCCTTACTTGATATTACATGCCTTACATGATCATTGTTTGCCCCAAAATGCTTATATAAGTTTTGATGTTGATAATGTGTTTCTTGATAAACTTGAATCTTGCCTTGAAAATGCTTAAACTATGCTTTTGGATTCAAGTGCATATATCATTCTTTTGTTCTCTTTAGAGCTAACAATTCATGGTTGATAATGTGGTACATGTATTACATTATATATTAACCTAAATTATGCTTGTAAATGAGCTTAAATGATATTTGATGCTAACCTATATTTTAGAACACTTTTAGAGTTAGCTTTGCAAGTGTCTCTATGTGCTTCAAAGATAGTCATCAAATATTAAAATGTCAAGCATATGTGGACAAAGAGAAGAGTTAGATGAAAAGAGATAAGCAGAAACTTTCTTCAAGAACAATGGAATGGAATACTCAATGGAAGAAAGCCCAAACTCAAAGATCTAATAAATGAAGAATAATCTAACGAAGCATCACTCTCTCAATAAGTATCTCTATCCCTAAGTTATTATAGTATGTGTTGTATGATACTTGTTGATAATTTGATCTTAAATTATTAGATGCTTTCCTTACATGAGAAGTATGCTTAGCATTGACAAAGTGCTTAATTGGATATTAACTTTCTATTTTTGTCATTGCATATAGGGTAAATGATATTAGTTCTATACATGTTTTGATCCCTATAGCATATTCCATAACGGTGAATATTTTATATCTATGATTCTCTTGATATATGGTTTCTTAGTAGTATAACACATATGAGAATCATGCACTTGTTTTGAAAAGAGTTTATGATTTAACTAAAATTTTTTCTTTTTTAAACAAAATCTCTTAGAAGCTTTTCTAGTTCCATATCCTTGAGAATCTTTTGAATTTGTCTTAAGAACTTGAAAGAATTTTCACCTCCTAATTGTCTTAAAATTTTGGAAATCACTTTATTTGTGTTATAAATGTGGTATTCTCTTCATTTGCTTTGAAATATTTTATTAAATCTTGAGAGAATGCCTAAGAAAGTTTCCAAATAGATCTTTTGAAATGTTCTATAGAGCTCTTCTTGATACTTCAAAAGATAAGCCTTGTTCTTTAAAGTGTTTTATTTTCTCAAGGCTCTTGTTTAATAAAAAAGAGAGAAGATATACTTTCAAATATTCTTTTGATCTGGATTTGATCATTCTCAAGGAATATGTGGTTTCAATATAAAACTCTTCTACCTTTCTAAAATGCTTTTGGAAATGTAATGTGTTATTATAAAATTCTTTTTGAAATGGGGAGAAGTTTTAAAATATTTTTTTTTATGGATTAAGAATATATATCTTTGCTTTTCTTTATGGTAATGTGCTTATACGGTCTTGGCATGCATATTTCCCTTTATCTATCTTGTGCTTCAATAAAGAGGAGCTTATCTTACTTATCTTATTTATCTTACATATTTTTCTTCCATGTAGTTATTGACTAAGAATATATGCATAACTATGTTAAACAATTATGTTTGATATTTTGATAATATGCATATTTTGAGGGGAATCCTAGTTCTTAATTCATTGCTTATATCTCTTGGCTTACATCCTTGTCTGACATGAAATGTTTTATTGTTAATTCTATCAACATGTCAACGAAGATTATCTCTTATTCTCTTTCACTCTATCCTACTCCTTTTGAAAACATGTGTTTTATTTATAAAGGGAAAAATATTATCTTTCCTTCCTGAGCCTTTTTGTTGATGTCAAATAGGGGGAGTGAAAATTGGAAAGAAAAATATGTTCTTATGCTTATTGTTTGATATGCTTACATGAATATATATTCTTATATATTGCTAAACATATTTTTCTTTGGTAATTTGTCATCATCAAAAAGGGAGAGATTGTTGAAATAGGTTTGCTCCAATGGTTTAATATGTTAGGTTTTGATGATGACAAATACAAAACAAAAAGAATGATGCTTATGCTTTATAGTTGTGCTTAATAGATGTCAAATGCATCACAAAAGAATATTGATCATGTTACATAGATGTACTTAATGAGATATATTGTATCATGCATGATGATGTAATTTATCTAATTATATTTCATTTAATAATCATGCAATAAGATATATGTAACATTCATCATATAATATATCCAATAATACATTATATGAGTTGTATTGAATTAATATTGGATTTGATTCTATTTTGATGAAAATGTGTAAAGTGTTCTTTGTTGCATCCTATATAGGCATATCTATTTGTAATTGATAAATATCTTATTTGAATGTGTCTATGAAAGTCTTATATGTATGTTAGACTAACTATAGTTATACATTTATGAATCATGCTTATGAAGATATTGAGTTATGAATTTGGACTAACTATGCTTGTTTTAAGTGAGTAATACTTTATAGGATAGTCCAAGTATCAAGAGTGAGCATTGCAACAAGAAAGTAAAAAGATCACAATTATGCTCAACTCAAGAAGGATGAAAATAATAAAGATGTTCCAAGCTTGTGCAAGACAAGAAGAGAAGAAAATTTTGGAAGCTTGGATTACATCAAGAAGCCAAAGGATTGAAAGTGCAAAGATTAAGTCCCAAGGTTCTTCAAGAATAGCTTATAGGACTTAGATCTTGTGTAAAGGTAAAAAGGAATCACACTAAGCTCAAACAAGTTTTAAACATCTTTATAAGTGTTTCTAAAATGTTTAAATGCCCAACAAAATATTTTTGGAAAGCTAGCCATTGTGGTATTTCAAATCTGTGAAAATTAGTCAAGTTTGTGTTTTGTAAAACTGACATTTAGTTACTCTTTTGATCATAAGTTTCAAATTACTTTGAGTTTTGTTTTGAAACTTTTTCACATGAAAATAGATTCAAATATCTTTCCAATGAGTGGTCATTTGCTTTAAACGGATAGGAAACAAAAAAGTTATGACCAATTAAAGTTTGAGTTTTGAAAATATGACCTTTGGTTACTATTTTGATCATATCTTTCAAAATACTTTGAGTTTTGTTTTGAAATTCTTTCATATGAAAATAAACTCAAATATCTTTCCAATGAGTGGTCATTCGCTTTAATCGGATAAAAAATGAAGAAGTTATGACTTTTTAAATTCAGTTTTCAAAACCAGAAAATGTTGTAATCGATTACACAGGCCATGTAATCGATTACAACATTGACAGAAGCCGTATAATCGATTACAGGAAGTGTGTAATCGATTACAAAGTCTCTAGAAAGCTTGTAATCGATTACATGAAGCTTGTAATTGATTACCAAGTACCCAGGAATGTTTCTAACGACTATAAATGGCTACTTTTCATAGAAAATCATTATAAAACACTACCAATGGCTATTTTATCACTTGGGCTCTATATATAAGTGTTGTATAAAACTTATACACCTCTTGAACACTAGAATTGATCCTTGAATCATAAAAATCATATTTTGAACTTTAAAGTGTGAATCCTTTATACCCATTGAGCTTCAACTTGTATTACCCACTCTTAAGAGAGCTTTCTTATTATCCATACTTTGTTCTTCAAGTTGTATATCTACTCTTGTGAGAGTTTCTATTCTTTCTCTTCATCTTGAAATCATTGTAAGAGGGTGAGGTATCCCTCAAGAATTGTAAAGGGTAAGGCATCCCTTGAAAGTAGAGGCTCAAGCACAAAAGGTGAGGTATCCCAAGGTGTTGAGTGCTCAAAATTGTAAATGTCATCAAGCACCTGTGAAGTTTGAAGAATTGGAGGCTCTAGCACAAGGGTGAGGTATCCCAAAGTGTGAGGAGTGCTCTTGTATGTACAAAGGTTTTCCTAGCACCCGTGAAGTCTAGAAGATAGTGAAGGAAATCTCAAGTTAAGCTTGGGGACTGGATGTAGGCCCTAAGTAGTTGGTGGCTGAACTAGGATAAATTCTTGAGTTTGATTCTATCTTCCCTACACTCTTTAAATTCAGTATTTGGTGAAATATATTTATCTATTGCATATCTTGATGTTTTGATTGTTATAACTTGATATCTAGCTTATTCACTTGGTTCATCATATATCCCAAGTTGTATTTGAGTAATCCTCAATAGTTGTACATTTATTAGACTTATTCCGCTGCATTTATTAATTGAGTTATTCAAAATGCATAATTTGTCAAAGTTACATTAAAACTTGTAATTACCCAATTCACCCCTCTCTTAGGTAATGGTTACCATGTCTAACAAAATATAGAGTAACGATATTAAATTTTTCCAAAATGATGAAGAAGATGATCCGTCATTTTTAATTAACATGATATAATTTAAATGAGGATATGAAAGAGGACAAAAAAATAGGATAGAAGATTTCTCTTCTTCTACATTTGGTAAAAGAAAAATGGGAGTTGCATTTAAAAAAAATTAACAAATCTACATTGACATGGCATAGATATATTTAAATAATTAGAGGAGTTAATTTTGATATACAATTAATATAAAAATATTTTAGATTATTATTTAATCATTGTTGGTATAAAAAAATACTTTTTGATTTAGACAATTTTGAGTGTGCATTGAAAAACTAAGTATGAATGAAATTCACTAAGTCATGAACATGCATATATTTTTTTATTAAAGTTAAAATTGAAGTGAAGACTTGAAGTTATTGAAATGGCAATTTTGATATGATAGTTATCAGAAGTGGTAATTTCAAGTTGGTCACGAAAACTAAGGCTCAACGAGTAACTACACTTGCTAAATTCTGAAGATGAAAGCAAGGGGTCTTCACCATAAGCTGACAACTATTTGAAGATTCAAAATTAAATAAATACAAGAGATTTTGAATTTGAAACAGAAGTTAGCAGTAGTTGTGAGGGTAAGATCTAGACAATACAAGGATTGCTGACAAATATTAGATAGTTACTTGTAGCAAGATGATTGCTAACAAAGATCTGGCAACTACTTCACAAGGATCACTGATAATCATTAGGCAATTTTCTTTCTTTTAGACACATGTCAAGATCTTGCAGAAAGGGTAGTTACTTATGAATTCTATAAATACCGAAAGGATGGAAATGTTTAAGGGGTTAAAAATTCAATACTTACACACTTATATACACGCTCTCACGTCACTCTGACAAACTCGAGCACAACACAAGTTAGTCAAGTACATTTCCATCCTGTTCTTTTCTATACAATCTACATTTTCAATGCAAACTTATTTCAATTCCATTTAAACTTTCAGTCATTTACATTTCTTGCAAATTCTCTTCTACTCCTAATTAAGTGATTTCTTTTAAGATCATTTGAGTTCTTTTATTACTTTTCTTTACTTGTTTTCTTTATTTTTCTGTAAATTTACAATTATGTTCATTTATATATCTGTAACTTTACTTTCATTGCTTTTACATTGCTTTCTTTTAATTTTTGTTCTTTACCATTCTGCACTTTACTACCTTGTTCTTTTAATTCCTTGTTTTCTTTACATTTTAAAAGCAATATTTTAACTTTTAAAGCAAGTTCCTTTTTATTACACTTTCATTGCTCAACTTATTTTCTATATTTTTACGAAGTTAATTGCAACACTGCAATACTTACATTTTTTATTCACATACCTCTGTGAGATACTTGAAATCATTCTTGGCTTTCTTGATTAAAATATCAGTTAAAGTACTATATATAGGATCCTTTAAGGAAGTAGTTCCCTTCCTCAAATTGAGATCTGGAATCAAATTTGTTATTTGACAAAAGTTTACCATAAACAAATTGGCACGTTCGATGGGATATAGTCGAAAGACTGGTGTTTAGAAGAACCTTTTAGTCATTTATGTGATTACGTAGTGGAAAAAATTTTTATGCTAAGAATGTCTGATAATACACCACTCAATGCTCAAAGCCCCCAGATAAGGAACAATCGAGTAAATGGCAATAGAGACACCATAGTGTTTACAACTTTGCCACAAATCATGGACCATGTGGTGAATGAAATCACTAGGATCCATGTTTCCAACTTGGAAAACAGAACTCTTAGGATGAATAAGGCAGCACCTTTATATAGGTTGCCTCCTGGTTTTACACCCCAAAACATTACACAAAACATAGTCACTGCCCAAGCTACATACACAAATTCAATACCTAATGATTCACCAAGAAACCAAATGGTAAGTGCTAATGGCCAAGGAGCAAGGACAAGTGTAACTCGAACTGATAGGCTAAATGTGGGAGCACCAGTTTTCCCTAATTTTCCCAGAGATATGTCTTTGATTCCTTTAGGAAATACAAATACAACCTTGAATAATATCAAGCAATAGATTGATGAAAGTAACCATGAGATGATCTATATGCTAACTCAGCAAATTACCACTATTATAACCCTACTCATAGAGTCAACCAATAATACTTATGCAACGTTGGCTAGGCAAATAAGTAAGTTCGTTGATATTTTTAGCAACTCAGAGGAATCTATAGGCAATTAAAGGGGGAAACACTCAGTCAATCTATCAGAATAATACTCAATTGGTAAATAATCCAAATATTAATAATCCAGTTGAGGACAATTAGCCAATAGAAAACCAATTTGGCCCAATGAAGGTTTTTGATTAGTCAATTGAAACCAAAATACTGATAACCTCCTAGAAAGGATTAGGTTAAACAGTCTTGGGGGGCTTCAAAATATCAACCAAGCAATTGAACAAGTGTTAAATTGGTATGGCTTCAATGTAGGGTATGCAAACCAACCTTGCTTTGTATTAGCTTTCCCTAAATTTATCCAATAGGAAAAATTGCTTAGAGGATGGAAAGCCCTTAAAATCTTAAGCAAGTTTGTTGTTGAGAGTGGAGACTCCACAATAGAACATATTACTCAAATCATAATCGAAACAGGGGATATAGCTACTAATGAACACTTAAAAATGAAATATTTCTTCAGTTCTTTAAGCAAGAATGTCTTTACTTAGTTTATAACCCTACCACCAAATTCCATCCACTCTTGGAATCAACTTGAAAGAAACTTTCATGATTAGTTCTTTAGAAGAGAGACTAAGGTAAGTCTCGTGGATTTGTTTAACATTAAGAGAGGCAATGGGGAATCCATTGATGACTACATAGCAAGATTCAGGCAAATGAAAGTTAGGTGCTTTACAGTTATTCTAGAATCTGAGGTGGTCAAAATGGTTGTTGGAGGTTTAGATTACTCCATTCGAAAGAAGCTAATAAACTAGTAATTCTTAGATATGTCTCATGTAACACCCTAATACTAATACAATAGTATATCCGAAATATACATGAGTAAATAGTATTAAGCATGTCACTTTTAACATATAAATATCATACTATCTTGACAATAACTATATGTGATACTATGTAGAGCCTTGAGAAGGAAATTAACTCGTACATGAATAAATATACAACTGAAAGTTATATTATTTAATGATTGTTAGTTGTCATGAATATCTAATTAAATCAATTTATAAACTAATTTATCAAAATACTTGTAGTATAAGGCATAACCAGGTCGAGCCCTTAGATCACTCTAATCAAGCAATCAAATTAAGATGTTAACATGGGGGAAAAGGTTACAAAATTAATTAACATAAAGTAATTAAAAATTATAAATAGAATTAAGTAAACAACCAATCCAATGAAATCAACTAATATTGAATTTAATCCATCATTGAACACTAGAAATCTTTTCAATTGCTAATCAGATTCTTAGTCTTGGATTATATCAAGAAGCTTTAAGATGATTCATGAATTCTCTACTAGATAAGCATTCAAAATCTAATTAATCAAGGTTAAATGAATTAAGCCCCCATCAAATTCTAAATTAATCTAAAACTCAGAATTCAACCAAGCTTAACAGACAACATCCAAGAAGCCTTTGATGCATTGTTTAGTCTTTGTAATCCTCATTAAACACATGGTAATTATACAATTATCACATCAATATCCAAATCAAATTAAGCAATTTAATTTAGATTTAACAAAATCAAAGAGGAACTTGATTAACAAGTAAAAGATAACGAAAAACTTGATTAGCAATTAAATGTAAAACAATCAAAACAAGATCTCAGAATTAAACATCAAGATTGTCAATCCCTATGATTGATTTAAAAGGGTCTATCCCTCGATGGATGGAAGAGAAAAATAGAAAATAATGAAAACTAGAGAGAAAAGAGAAGAAGAAAGATGAAGAGAGGAAATGCAAGCAAGAGTGGCTAGGAGAAAATTAGGATTTAGTTTTGTGGTTGCAGCTGCTTCTCAAATAACTATCTCTAAAATTAAAAATCCAAGTTTGCCCTCAGTTTAAAATTAATCTTTTTTTTCTTAACTTTAATTGGACAGCTAATTTGCATAATTTGGACTTAAGATGATAGAGTTATGCCCAAAACATTCTTAACAACTCTCTGAACCTATCATCCGACTTCAAAGGGTGAACACACCATCAAAACATCACAATTTTGATAAGTGGTTTTCATAAAAAGTGAATATATATGTCTTAGATTTAAATGGCACTGGTTTAAGGTCCATATCACATCTACAGCCCAAATTACGGCCCAATCTTTGCATATCATCCAAGTTCTAACAATAGCATCTCTGTTCTGAATTTGTGGCCCAATCTTTGCACATCGTCCAGGTTCTAACAATAGCATCTCTGTTCTGACTTTGTGGCCCAATCTGACCCACTAGACATCTGATTCAGCCTTCAAGATCTTCATCAAAGTTGTAGATATTTCTCTCATCTTTCCTACAAGGTAAAATTCATAATTTGTAAGATATCTAGAACTCAATTTATGATCAAAATACAGAAACAGTATAAAATTCCTAATAATGCTAAAAAAAGAAATTAAGCCTAATTTGAGTACAAACTTATAAAATATGGTCAAAACTAATCAATTAGGCATATAAGAGGTCTAAGAGACTAAATATGAGGGTTAACTGATATATAAAAATTATGTTTATCAAATTCCCTCATACTTTGCTTTTGCACTCCCCGACAAAACTAGAAATTCAACATAGGAAACAAGGAACAACAACACAAACTCAAAAGTTAAAAATTCTAAAAGACTCACTTTCCAATGATGTTTAAGAATGCAAAAGTTCATAAGCAAGCAGAGCAACCAAAACTTCAAGGAATTAAAACATTCATAAAGTAATATTTCTTTACATCTCAAATCAATAAGCATGGTAACTTCAATTGAAAAGCATAAATCAAGAATGATAGAACCTCACAAGATACACTCTCGATCCCTCAAGTGTTTAGAAGGTATGTGTTTCACTCAATTCAACCCATGAAAATTTACACTAGTATAAGCTTGCTTATCTTCTACTTCTTCACTACTCAAAACATATGCACATATAAATCAAGAGGACTTTTATGCAAGGTTGTAATAGGGTCAAGATAAGGAAGGGGAATAATATGAAGATGACAAGTTAAATACCAAAAAGAACAAAAAAACATTGGGGATTAGTTCAAATAACAAGCATGAAAGTTTATCCCTTCTCCATGTAATGCAAATTTTCTTTACATATTCTTTTTCACTTTCTTTTTTTTCTTTCTTTTTTTTAATTTTTCAACTTTTCTTCTGTTCTTTTTTTTTCAATTGGCTACTCTTTCCTTTTTCACCAAACATTTTGCATACTAATTAGAACTTCCCCAGACCTGTTCAAGAGCTCTTCCAATAGCAATGTCAATGATCTCTTATTTCCTAATGCAAGGTAGAAACATGATTTTCCATTTAAAGCATGTAATGAGCTAAAAAAAAGGAATGGTCAAATAAGCTCCAAGGGGTTAATCAAGGAAAAATATGCAAGGTTGGTTATTTCGCTAAAGTATCTGATTCAAGAAAAATACCTTAATCATATTCATGTATGCATGTGAAAATATAGTCTAAAAAAGAATCAAACCAAGTTCTAGAATAAAAAATTTCATGAGTGAAAATCACACAAGAAAAAAAATAACACAAATGTTCAATCCATTTATTAAAAGGCATAAAGTCTTACAAGGTATGTTTCTATCAAACTCAATCTACTAATTCAATTTCCATTACCAAACTAGTTAATCTCAAGAAGAAAAATAATTTATTCACTTATGTTATAAACCTTTAAATTCAATTGATGCATGCTCACAACTTTCACAAATCTCAAAATTTCATTGGAAAGCAATTAAAAACAAATATTCTTATTTTTTTTTCAATTGATCTCTCATTATATTTGCCATAGCCATAACTGCATCGGCCATATTAGGACCTTCTGGAGCTGAGTTCCTTGTTCCTCTAGTTCACCATGGAGGTGCCATAGTTTCCTGTACACACAGAAATAATACATATTGAGCTGCAATCTCACTATCATGTAACCGTGCAATAGTAGTTAACAACAAACTAACCCAAGGCAAATCATGCAATTCTATACCAACAACTCAAGCAAGAGGCAAACAAATGCACAATTCCTACAAAGGAACTCCAACATATACCTAAGCATAGTTAGTCCATACCCCGACTCAACAGGATGAACTGTTCTGATACCATAATGTAACATCCTAATACCGATAACCTAGTATACCTGACATATACTTGGATAAGCAGTATTAGCTATGCTACTTTTAACTTAAACATCATACTATTCTATGTCATTTATGCAAATAATAATGGAAAGCCTTGCGGAAAACTAAAAATTACATACATATATTGTTGCCTCTAAAAGGGCATTTAGTATACATAAACTTTTGATACAAACTGAAAGTAGTGTAAATAAATACAAGCTTTAACAACTAAGTATAAAAACTAAACTACTCTAGTTTTCATACTTTTTCTTCTTTCCTTTGGAAGGGCTTCCACCTAGATTTACATAACAACCAATGGGGTAAGAAATCACAATTCTCAGTATAAGCAACTAATACTAGAGTTTAATCATTCACAACGAATAAATCAAACTATTACATAAGAATATATGCCTCAACTCTATGTAATATTCAAAATGTAATCTATAACTTTAACTTGTAGTAAAAAAACAACGATATCAAATAACTGCGCATACAATTGTATGATATCATCAAGAAAGACAACTGCCCATACAGTTGTCGCCAAAGGTAAATGCAACACAAATATGAAAGAATCATAAAACACAACAAGGAAAAATACCAAATGATGCAATGAGGAAATGATGTATGATTATGCTCAAAGAAAAGTGTATGATAGTGTGGGTGCAATGTTATGAAACTTAACTATTCCTCTGGGTAAGAAGGGAGTCTGTTATCTTAATATGTAACCTCTTGTAACTTACTAGGTAGGGAAGGAATATGTAACCTCTTGTAACCTACCTTAACTGAGTGGATTGCACCACTTCCTCAACTCTAGGAATAGCAAGTATGTTTGAAATGTAGTTTGTTATTATGTCTAACTCTTACATAACTATCATATAGTTCTATACTAAGTTCATTTTTGCATTACTAACTGTACCTCAACTCTGAGAGCATTTCATGCACTATGGTATATAACTAATACCAACTAGATTTAGTATACTTCTATCCTTGCATTACTAGCCCTACCTTATCTCTATTAGAGCTTTCATGCACTATGGCATTTTACTCTTGCCAACTAGGCTTTATGGCACTCAACTCTTACCAACTAGCCTGTATACTTATATCTCACTTTCTCATCACTTCCCAAGTGATATCTAACCAAAACTGTCACTCAAGAAACTAAATGTTTATCTACGGCAATCCAAGCTTAATGGATGCACAAAATTTTCTTTACTTTCTCTTGTATGCCACATGGTCTTTTTATCTCAGAAATGCCCCTATTAGTGTCTCCACACTCTTTAAAAAGGCATAACAAAGGATCTTGTAAAAGAGGAAAACTCAACTCATCAAAAATAACATTTTTGAGAGTTCATACTACTCACGCCTCAAGGCAGCCTTGATTACTTCGCGATGCCCTACTCTTTGGTCTCTCACCCTGTGACACGGCGTTGGCACGCCGCGGCGCCCTGCTCTCGAGTGCACATGTGATGCACTGCACAGCTCGACGTGAGCTGCCCATGCCGCAGCGCAAAATGCAGAAACTGGGTTCTGCAGAACTGAGTATTGTTCCATTGGAACTATACTCACTTCTAATCATCCAAGATCGGTTTCCTTGTGATTTCCAACTTCAATCTAGGCCGCTAAACTTGTTGTAACTCACATACAACCTATTGATTCACTTAGGCATAGATTTAGGTCTAAAAACCACCTTAACTCCAACCATCACCAAGTTCCTCATCTATGAACCCTAATGGTTGATCTTTAGCCATAAATGGCTATCTAGAACTCACTAAGCTAAAAACATACTAACTTAGTCCTTGGAATCAAGAACCAAACCAAAAACATAGATTTGGCTATCCAAGCCCTTATTTCCATTCATGAAAACCTAAGTTCATTCAAGATGAACAATAAGGAGAAGATGAATAGAAATCTTCTACCTCTTGTATTGATGAAGATCTTGAATCCTTGAACTTGCTCTTGGATCTTCCTCTTTGCTTTCCTTCTCTTTCCCTTCTTTTTTTTCCTCTTTCTCTTTCTTTCTCCTGTTCTCTATTCTCAATTGTGAGAAATGAGAAAAGAAGCCTAACTTTGGCTTTTTGTAAGCCACCACTAAAACCCTTCATCTGTTAAGAACACCTAGATTCAACCAAATCCAGTTTTCTAACTTCCAACAAGTTTAAAATAAATCCTAAGATTCATTAAAAATCGTGTTTCATCATTTCTCTATTTTTTCATATTTACTAGTAATCAATTTGGTATTAAATGTACAACTAGTATGCCTAAAATTACCAAATTAACTCTGATCCTTCTCAAACTTTAACTACACCATACTTAGCTCATTTGTGACCTAAAAACAAATTACCATATTTGTTTCCCCTCAAATAGTAGTTTATGCTATTTTCTGAGTCATTTTAGATCATTTACTATATTCTGTATTGCAGCAAAGTGTCTAAACTAACTCAGTTCATCACAAAACTTAACTGACATGTCAAATAAGCATTAAGCTACCTATGTAACCATATACAAGCCTAACATATTATCGAGGGTGTTACATTTCTTCCCTCATTTCTAAAATTTTGTCCCCAAAATTTGGTTCACCTCATGCAAGAAGTCACATGCAACTCACATTTAAAATAAGTAAAACCAAACCTTAAAGAAAAAAAATTATGCACTTACCTTTTTCTAAACTCGTAGGTAGCGTTGTCTCCTTGCCTTGCAAGATTTAAACCCTTCCCTTAGCTAAGGGTCTACCATCTAATTGTGCTTCTTCCTTCTGTGGATACTCTCTAGCAAAATGCCCTTACTGCCCACACTTGTAGCATACTGATTACCCCGCCAAGCAAGGTTTATCAGCATGCTGCCTTCCACACTTAGGACATTGAGCCCACTTTGACTCCATTGGACCTGGTTTGCCCTTTTCACCCTTTCTGAAATTTTGAGCAGTATGGTTTCTCTTATAGGAACCTTGAGATTCTTGGTCCACTATAGGTTTCCTACTATACCCCTCTATTATTCTGCACTTATTGACCAAAGAAAAAAAATCTATGATCTCCAAGGGCTCTATCACATTCTTAATATCAGTTCTCATACTAAACTCGAACTTCACACATCTCCAGTTTTCATTCAGGTCATGTCTGAAATGATAAGAAAACTTTGATAGCTCCTCAAACTTTGTTGCATACTGGCCCACTGACATGCTTCCCTGCTCTAGCTTCATAAATTCCACTTCTTTCTTGTCCCGTAAGGTTTATGGAAAATACTTTTCCAAGAAAGTTATCCTAAACACATCCTATGTCATCAAAGCTCTAACTGCCGCCATTACTCTCAAGGTGCTCTTCTACTAAAACTCTACCTCTCCTTTTAATATAAAGGAAGCAAAAGAAACCCTCCACTCATGGGCATAGACCATTACCTCAAAAATCTTCTCTATCTCATTCAATCATTTGTCGACTTTTATTGGGTCATACTCACCATCAAAAGGTAGAAGATTCATTTGTTTGAACGTTGCCAAGTCCTAGAAGTTCTAGTTCCTTCCGACTTGTACTTCTTGTATTGGCTGAGGTTGATCTGGCTGATTATTCCTCAATTGCTCGAACATCCTTGCAGTTGCTACTGCCTACTCCCTCATGGCATTTACAGTCACTGCTACTTGATCTCTCATTGCATTTGCTATATCCATAACCGCTTCGGCCATGTTGGGACCTTCTGGAATTGAGTTCCTTATTCCTCTAATTCGCCTTGGAGGTGCCATAATTTCCTGTATACATAGAAACAATACATATTGAGCTGTAGCCTCAATATTATGTAACCGTGCAACAGCAGTAAACAACAAACCAACCTAAGGCAAATCATACAATTCTATACTAATAACTCAAACAAGAGGCAAAGCAATGCACAATTCTTAAAAAGGAACTCCTACACATGCCTAAGCATAGTCAGTCCATACCCCGACTCAACAGGATGAACTGCTCTGATACCATAATGTAACATCCTAATACCGGTAACCTAGTATACTTGACATATACTTGGATAAGCAATATTAGCTATGCTACTTCTAACTTAAACATCAAACTATTTCATATCATTTACACAAATAATAATGGAGAATCTTGCGAAAAACTAAATGTTATATACATATATTGTTGCCTCTAAAAGGGCACTTAGTATACATAAACTTTTGATACAGACTGAAAGTAGTGTAAATAAATACAAGCTTTAACAACTAAGCATAAAAACTAAACCACTCTAATCTTCATACTTTTTCTTCTTTCCTTTGGAAAAGCTTTCACCTGGATTTACATGGCAACAAATAGGATGAGAAATCACAATTCTCAGTATAAGCAACCAATACCAGAGTTTAATCATGTACAATGAATAAGTCAAACTATTACATAAGAATATATGTAATATTCAAAATGTAATCTATAAGTTTAACTTGTACTAAAAGAACAATGATATCAAATAACTACACATAATATCATCAAGAAAGACAACTGCTCATACAGTTGTCACCAAAGGCAAATGTAATACAAACACAAAAGAATCATAAAACACAACAAGGACAAATACCAAATGACGTAATGAGGAAATGATGTATGATTATGCTCAAAGAAAAGTGTATGATAATGTAGCTGCAATGTCATGAAACTTAATTATTCCTCTGGGTAGGGAGGGAATCTGTTATCTTAACATGTAACCTCCTATAACCTACCAGGTAGGGAGGGAATATATAAACTCTTGTAACCTACCTTAACTGAGTGGATTGCACCACTTCCTCAACTCTAGGAATAACAAGTATGTGTGAAATATAGTTTGTGTGTGAAAATGCGGTATTATGTCTAACTCCTACATAACTACCATATAACTCTATACTAAGTCCATCTTTACACTACTAACTCTATCTTAACTCTATGAGAGCATTTCATACACTACGACATATAACTAATTCCAACTAGACTTAGTATACTTTTACCCTTGCATTACTAGCCCACCTCATCTCTATTAGAGCTTTCATGCACTATGATATTTTACTCTTGCTAACTAGGCTTCATGGCACTCAACTCCTACCTACTAGCTTACATACTTGTATCTCGCTTTCTCATCACTTCCCAAGTGATATCTAAGCAACATTTTGTCACTCAAGAAACAAAACTTTTATCTATGCCAATCCAAGCTTAATAGATGTACAAACTTTTCTTTACTTTCTCTTGTATGCTACATCGTATTTCTTTCTCAGAAATATCCCTATTAGTGTCTCCACACTCTCCAAAAAGGCATAACAAAGGATCCTGTCAAAGAGGAAAACTCAACTCATCAAAAATCACATTTTTGAAAGTTCCTACTACTCACGCCTTGGTGCAGCCCTGATCACACCGCGTTGTCCTACTCTCTAGTCTCTCACGCTATGGCATGGCGTTAGCATGCCACGACGCCTTACTTTCAGGTGCAAATATGATGCACTGCATGCCTCGGCGTGAGCTCTCCACGCCGTGGCGCAAAACACTGAAACTAGGTTCTGCAAAACCGAGTATTGTTCCATTAGAACTATACTCACTTCCAATCATCCAAGATCGGTTTCCTTATGATTTTCAACTTCAATCTAGGCCCCTAAACTTGTTGCAACTTACATACAACTTGTTGATTCACTTAGGTATAGATTTAGGTCTAAAAACCACCTTAACTCCAACCATCACCAAGTTCCTCATCTCTGAACCCTAATGGTTGATCTATATCCAGCCATAAATGGCTATTTAGCACTCACTAAGCTAAAAACATACTAACTTAGTCCTTGGAATCAAGAACCAAACCAAAAACATAGATTTGGCTATCCAAACTCCTATTTCCATTCATGAAAACCTAAGTTCATTTAAGATGAACAACAAGGAGAAGATGAATAAAAGTCCTCTACCTCTTGTATTGATGAAGATCTTGAAACCTTGAACTTGCTCTTGGATCTTCCATTTTGTTTTCCTTCTCTTTTCTTCCTTTCTTTCTTCCTTTCTCTTTTTCTTTCTCCCATTCTCTTTTCTCAGCCTTGAGAAATGAGAAAAGAAGCCTACCTTTGGCTTTTTATAAGCCACCACTAAAACCCTTGATCTGTTAAGAACACCTAGACTCCACCGAATCCAATTTTTTAACTTTCAACAAGTTTAAAATAAATCATAAGATTCATCAAAAATCTTGTTTCACCATTTCTCTATTTTTTCATGTCTGCTGGTAGTCAATCTAGTATTAAATACACAACTAATATGCTTAAAAATACCAAATTAACTTTGATCCTCCTTAAACTTTAACTACACCATACTTAGCTCATTTGTGACCTAAAAATAAATTATCCATATTTTTTTCCCTTCAAATAGCAGTTTATGTTATTTTCTAAGTCATTTTAGGTCATTTACCACATTCTGTATTGCAGTAAGGTGCCTAAACTAACTCAGTTCATCACAAAAATTAACTAACATGTCAAATAAGTATTAAGCTACTTATGTAATCATATACAAGTCTAACATGTTATCGAGGGTGTTACACTAAGAGACTAAATATGAGGGTTAACAAATATATAAAATTTGTGTTCATCAATGATATATCTAGTTCAACTAACTAGTACATCAATATCAATATATATAAACAAATAAGCTAGAAAGGCATATATATAATATATACAAGTAGTACAATCCATTGCAATAACTATGAATACAAAGCAATGGACAAAAGAGTACATAAGTATATTATAAAACATTAACTTCACTTCTTCTCCTTAGAAGGAACTCGTGCTAGATTTATCATGGAAACAAAACAAATGGGTGAAAATTTAAAAATCCTCAACAGTTCTATCATATTTAATAACATCATAATAATTCAAGCTGCTTTGAGAAATCAATTCATTTAATAACATATAGAAAGATGGCAAAATCCAAAATTGTTCCTTTCTTTTCTCGAGGCAGAAAATTCAATTATTGCTATGGTTCAATTTTTCATAATTAACCACTTATAGCAATTTATCATAACTTCATAAATCATAAGGGTATCACAAGAAAATGAGTCAAAACTCATTACTTTTCAAAAATTTACATTCTTTCTTTATGTAAACATTCATGACTTAAATCCATGATATATACAAAGTAAAAGTCTCATGTAAAGTCATATATTAATGTTCATGAAATGTCGAATGCTAATGTGGATGAAATGTGGTATGTTAATGCTTATGAAATGTCATGTCTCCTTGCATATTCTTAAGAACCCAGTTCCTTGTATCTCTTGATAGGGGGAAATGTTACCTCCTCAACCTACCGATAACCTTGGCTCTATTGTTGAGGACCATTTTGAGAAGTCTTATACTGGGAATTTAGGATCTCCTTCCTCATCAATGATCATCTCTTACCATTTTCATTTATGATAAGGACCATTTGGAGAAATCTCACTCTGAGAATTTAGGATCCCCTTCCTTATCAAGGATCATTTATTATAATTCTCTAGCCAAATGATTGTGCACATCATATAAGGTTATGACACTTAAGGAATAGCAAATAATGGATCACTTCCTTTCAAGGTCCATTCCATTTAGTGCTAAATATCTTGAGTACACCCCATATCAATTTCACACAGGCTCCACTTCAATAATACAAAGGAGCAACTCATATCAAATATCCCATGCTAGCTCAACTTTAACAAATAAAGGAGCAAATCATAACAAATGTTCAATAAATACTCTACTTTAACAAATAACGGAGCAATTCATTCTCTTTAGGTACAATTCATGAGATACGATAAAAGTATAATGCAAATGAATCTCATCCTGCTTGCATCTAGTGCACTATGTCTTCACCTAATAAATGAACTTAATGCACAACATCATTGCTCTTCAATGAACTAGATGCATACCATTATCAATCTGTAACTAAATGAATACACAATGGTTTCATCTTTCATAGATATGCTAGGTGGATATTACCATTATAAAATACTCTTAATAGTGTCTTAACTCACATTATATAGCAAAAATAAGTAATTCCATCAAGCAGAGAACTCTATTTTCTCAAAATGAAAAATAGGGGAATTCTTATCCTTGGGCGATTAATCACCCAAAGCTCACCGATTAATTGCCTAATGATAGCAGAAATCGCACTGATTTTCTATTATTGACCGACTAGTTGCCCACTTCTTGAGCGATTAATCGCTCAGTACTGAGCGTGACTTCCATTGACCGATTAAGTGACAATTCCTAGGCGATTAGTCACCTAGCCCATTTTTCTCTCTGCTAATGATCGATTAAGCAGTCATTTATGGGCGCTTAATCACCCAAAGGCAGACTTTGTAGTCTCAGCCTTTTTGAGTTTGGTAATTAATTATCGACTTCCATACTCACTTCTAAATGGCTTTCAACACCATTCATGGCCTTTAAACATGTTAAAACTCATATGTACAATCTCAAATAATCATCACAAGGATTTATGAACAAAGAACAACTCATCCAAACCCATTTTCTCAACCTCAAGTGTATGGAGTTATATGGATGTATACAAGATCAAAATCCATAATCATGCATATATTAACTCTTTAATATATCATTTCTCAATTTCTAACCAAGCTTACCATCTCAAACCATTAGAAAAGCAAGGGTAAAAACAAGAAACCATGCATCCTTCACAAAAACCCATTTTTCTACTATATTCAATATGCACCAAGCATCATCAAGATGTAGAAAACAGAAAAGGGTCAAGCATGGACAAGCACCCTTAACTCAACTTATGTTGAGGATGCTTAAAACTTGGTTTTCTTTTCCTTGCTCTTCCTTCTCTTCCCTTTGCTCTTCTTTCTTTCCTTTTTTTCCTCTTTCTCTGCTGCCAATCGTGTGAGAAGAGAGAATGAGAGAAAAGAAAAGTAAAAAGCAAAAGATAGAGATGAGAAGGGCGGTGGAAAGGAAATGAAAGATAAGGATGGATGACTTTCAAGGCTTCTTGGAAAAGTTGTATCTCTTAAGGATATTTGATCTTCCATTAATGAATTTTCTACTTTCCCTATTTATTAGGAAAATTTTTAGGACTTATTCTAATTTTCATACTCATCATTTAATGATTATCCTTATACATCGTTTTCAGCCACTAAGCTATATAACACTTCCTGTGCAGGCAAAAATACCAAACTAGTTCAATTAATTTTCAAAAATTTACCACATCTCATTCTAAAAATTTGTAACATAAAAATGAATTTTTCATATTTATTTCTATCATTTAAGTAGTTTATGCTGAATTTTGAGCTATTATAAGCTATTTTTCACATTCGGTATTATATCATTATGTCTAAACTAACACAGAAGGTCACCAAAATTAACAGGTAACTCATACAAGTCTTAGTAAACTTCTATAACCATAATTAAAACTAATAAGTTAGGGAAGATGTTACATCTCAACTTACTGATAAGGTAAGATAGATTGAGCAATTAAAACTTGAGAAAGAGAGAGTCAAGAAATATCTCAGAATAGAGAAAATTGCTTATGTTGAAACCCTTAATAGGCAAGAGAAGTATTTTACACAGTCGAAAAATGACATAGTGGTCTTTGTCGAAATTGATGAGGCTAAAGATGATGAGGAAAATTAGGTTAACATTGTAAAATTAAAATCTGGTCCTCCCTATACTTGTTCATCTTTAATGCTTAATCGAACTAAAGATAAAGTAAAGTCTCCTAAAAGGCCATCATATGCTTTCGACATAACTAAGGCTGATCAAATCTTTGATGTGTTATTGAAAGATAAACAAATCAAACTTCATAATGGTCAAAAAATCCCTTCTATCGAAAAGATAAAGGTCAAAAATACTGTAAATACCATAATAGGTATGGTTATTCGACTAATAATTGTATTCATTTCAGGGATCTAATACAAAAGAGCATCAAAGAATAGAAGTTAAAATTTGAACACAAACACAAAGAGATATAGATCAATGTGCATCCATTCAAAGTCAATACCAGCTATATAGAGCCAGTGAGCTTTGCGCAAGTAAACATGCTTGAGGTAGCTGAAGAAATTGTCCCTATTGCCAGCATTAAGTGTGACCTCGATTCCTATGAGGCTAACGAGGAAGAAGTCTACCCCAAGGCTGGGGAGACTTTAGTGGAATTCCTTCTATGGAAAAAAGAAGGAGAAAGAGAGGTGTCCCTGTGTCCCAGGTGCAATGTTGTTTTCGATAAATTGGCTACCAAGTCTTACCAGACTGCTATGAAGCAAAGGCAAAAACAAAGAACTCCTATGGGAAACTCTATTCAGATCAACAACTAACCCACAAACTATAACTATGTGGTGATGGGTGATACTTTTGAGAAAACCAGAAAAGGAAAAATAAGGTTGCCACCAGCCAACGTGGCTCCTAACCAATGGTTTAAGAACACTCCTTAAGCCTAGAAAACTCCTCAAACAAAGCCAAATAAGCACAAGTTTGAGTTATGGATGCAATATCCCATTGATGGGAATTTAAAACCCAACACTTTTTGTGTGAAGCACAAGAAAGTCTTTGACTCAAGGCCTAAGCCCATATATATCAAAGACCCAGTGGCTCAAGGCCCAGCGGATGAGATAACAATAGCAATAGGTAATAGCCTAACTGTAGATGCAGCAGATGTAACGCCCTTTTTTGGGAGGGAACGTCACATCATTATTTATGATGCAGAAAACAAAAAGAATAAACTAAGACCCGGTTCATTATATTATAAATAAACTTATTTGGTTACAGTTGTATAAATAAAATGGTGAATATTTTTTTTTTTGTTAAAATAAGATCATAATACGTGGTTACAACAGAAATTAACATGTGAAATAAAGCATATATCCATACATCATGCTATATATATATACTGACATCATGTCTGTTTAGTTAAATCACCAAATATACAAAAGAAAGCAAAAAGTTTTACCTGTCCCAAAATAGTTACACATATATATAGCCCACCAAAACGATAAGACTTCAAGCCCCAAAAAGGAAACAGATTGTCATCAGTAACTATCAACAGTATCAGCCCCTAAGAAGAAAGAGAAGGAACCGTAGTTGGATCCTCCTCAGGGTCTTCCTCATCGGAGGAAACCCTCATTGGAGCCACCGAATTACGAGTAGGGGCTCAAGCAGTAAAGAGGAGTGAATCCTCTTGTGGGGAGTAGTAACGCTCACCCCACATATCACGAATGGGTAGATAAAACTCTAAGTGTAAACGAACACTACACGTAAAGATTAGCGGATCATAACGCCCCCAAGCTAGAGACACTGTCACGTCCCCCAGATAAACACAGCAATCCGAAGCTAGGTTGATATGCAGCAATCTAGACCTCCAAGAAAAGTCAGCCTCACATAACCCAAAAAGCCTTGTGGACGGGACGTCATGATTAAGCAGGTACTAGTCAAAGTCAGGCCAAAAATCGAGGAACTCGTGTACTTCCCCTTCTTCACCACTGTCTTCAGAGAAACATATATATACACAGAGATAGTAGAAATACAGAAAAGATGTGAGACATCATACGTTCATTACCAATCATGGCAGTAAAGAAACAAAACGGCGTAGGATGCCCACATAGCATTACAAGAGTAATAAATAGTAATCCAGAGGCAAATATTAAACAACTTAACAATTCCAAACAGTTATACATCAATAAGATAACAGTTCCAATTATCATAAGAATTAAATGCCATACAAGATATAGACTCACTATGCACATGCATATGATAACAAAATCCTACTCCATGGAGCTAGACATAAACATTCGGAGAGAAAGATCAGGAGACATATCTGTAACTCGGTTGCCGCAACCAAAGTGCTAAAATCATTAATTTATCTACGTGCACATCAAGACATTGTATAAGACATTCTACACTAGATCGCGATATAGGACAGTGTCTCGGTCCGGATCGTCAGTGAGTTTGCATAAGTCTGCCCCACAGATAGAAGAGCTACCAACTGTCTATTGCGGGTACCTGCGCTCCGATGCCCCCAAGGTCAACATTATGACCTACACTAGTCTACTCGCACCCGCACTAAGGTGTGTTCAATCACCTAGGCAACATGGCCTTAACAACAGTCCATCAAACTTTCACAATGCATGATGACTCAATGCATATACCATGTATATTCAACAATAATATACTTTTCATAACATGCCATAATTTGGCTAAGATAAGCATTAACATATTCTTGGTCCCACTCATGGACCCACAATAAATACCATTAAGTCCTTAAATAATACATTACACTTTTAGGATATATTATGGAATTATGCCTAAATTTCTACATCCTTCTTAATAAGTTTCTCTTGTAGAGGAATTCTCTCACATTATTCATTTAATTCTTTATTATTTTAATTAAATAAGTCCATCACTAAATTTTAAACCTAATTCCCTTAGAGTAATTTAAATTGAGTTATTCAATATTCTTACTTATATTCATGTTCTTCCTTTAATTAAAATTATTCTAAGTTTTAGGATAAAATCTCATTCTTGATTCTTTCCATCTTATGAATCTCTAATTAATTTCTAATTATCTAATTAATTAAGTTTCACCTCAATTTAATATTTCTTATGGAATTCTTCTTTAGAGGAATTCTCTTGAATGTTAATTTCCTTACTTTAAGTTCACTCAAACCCACTTAGAGAATTATTCTAAGGTTTTCCAAGTCTCACACTCTTGCTCTTTAGTTAGGTCAAAAGCTTCACTTTTAGGTTATCAATTAAATTTCTATCCATCACCTTATTAACTACTTAATACTTAATTATTGAATTTCCAAAGTTACCTAAAAATTACATCTTTTGGACCCAAAATGGCCGAGAGGTCGTGGCCTCCCAAAGGTAGTAACCCTAAAATTTTTCTTAACTCTATTACATTTTATACACTTGATTAATTATGTTTCCATCTTGGTTACAAAATTTTAACCATGATCACTCCATTTGAGGGTCATGGCCGTGAGCCCCCATGAGGAAAGCAAAGAACTTTTAATTCCATTTCATATTTCTAATCCATCCAAATCAATTCAAGATCATCAATATACATATACATTCAACCAAATAGATTAAACAAGATAAAATCAACACATAGCTACAAAAATACAGATCAAAGAGAGTAACCCTAACAAAGGTTTCTCACAACCAACACAAAATCAAGTCTCTCACTATCAAGAGAGGTTGAAGAGAATCATCTCCTTCTTACTAAGAGAGAAAACAAGCCAAGAACTCCCTTGAAGCTCCTAGTAAAATTCGGCCAAGCTCACCAAAAACCCTAGAAATTACAACTTCATCAAATCAACACCAAGGCTTGAAAAAGAATGGATCAATGGTCATGGTGATGGCCATGAAAACAAAAATGAAGAAGAAAAGATGAGAAATCAAGAATCTTACCCTAGAGTTTCAAACTTGAAGCTTGAAGAAGATGATGAAGATGGAGGCTTTTCAAATAGATTCAAGGTAGAAAAGTGTTTAGAATGTGATGGAAATTAAGGAAATGTGGTTACTTGAAATTTTTGTGATCAATGAGGCATAGAAAAGGAGTGAGGTCGTGTGGGTGGTAGAGAGAAGGAGGAAAAATGAGAGAAAGATGGGTGTAGAGAGAGAAAGTGATAGTAGGAAATGAAATAAACTTTTAGGGTTTTAAAATTAGAAATGAACTTAATTACGTGAAAGCAAAATTTTGGGCTCCAAGTAGGCCTCATGGCCGTGTAGTATGAGGGGGGAAATGGGAGGGAAATTGTCACCAAAGATTAGGGTTAGCTTGTTGAAATTTTCAAAAGTAGATTTGATTAGACATAAAGTAGATTACATTTGGATAAGATAATTAGGAGATAAGGTAATAAAATAGTAGGATAATAAGGTGATTAGGGTTTTTCACTATAAACTATTACCTAATGGATAATTGTTACAGTGCACAAAGCCAGTATTAATTATCTAACGGATAATAGAGCGTGTCGCAGAATTTTATTTAACAGTACGTACATAAATTTTATTTATCAGATAAAATCTTAAAAAATGTAAACCTCGTAAATTGTGCCCGACCTCGGATTTAGTAAGATCCCCCATCAAGGTTTTCATAGTTCAAATTTATCAGCCTCAGGAAAACATTTCATTTTTTCGGCTCTGCTCAGTGCACACGTAAAACAAGAAATATTTTAAAATATTTGATGTTTCCAGAAAAATTCACAAAAATTCTAAAAAATCACAAATATTAGAAAATGACTATTCATCATGAAACAAATAATTTTTGGGGTGTTACACTGACTCTACTTAGTGTGTACGTAAAACGAAGAATATATTAAAATTTTTAAAAATCACAAATATTAGAAAATGATTATTTATGATGAAACAAATAATTTTTAGGGTGTTACAGCAGAAGCCATACTCTAAGCTGGTAAAATGACCACTAGGAAAAATAATGAGAAAAGTAAAACTTGGTCCTATGGATAAGGATATAATCACAGATTCCTTCGAATTTGGCTTCAAGGATGATCTCGATACTATCTTTGGAGTGAATGTGGTCTCCCTACTCTCATATAACTTCGCTGCCACAGGAAATGAAGGTGTGGACTCTGAAGAAGATTTTGAGGATGACTCTGAGGAGTTAGGGTGGTATTTGGTGAAGGAAGATACAGTTGTAGTCAAGGAGAATTCAGTAATCTTCAATGTGCCGACTGCAGAAATAAAGAACCACTTGCTCCCTCTCTTCATTAAGGTGGTAGTGAATGAGAAGATAGTAGGGAAGGTCTTGGTCGATGGGGGTGCAACTATAAACCTCATGCTAAAGAGTCTGCTAAAGAAATTTGGCAAGACAGACTCAGATTTGCTGCCACACAACATGGTGGTCACAGATTTTAATGGCAAATCTTTGACCTCTGAGAAAGCAATAGCTTTGGACATTAAGGTGGTCTCAATTACCAGGTCCACCTTGTTCATTGTAGTGCCCTCGAAAGCCATTTACAATTTACTGCTTGGAAGGGAGTGGATTAATGCAATGGGTGTTGTGCCTTTGACTGTCCATCAAAAGATGTTCTTATGGTATTAGCTAGGGGAATTAGAGATGGTTGAAGCACTTAACACTCTGTGTCAGGAGCAACAAAACCACGTAAACCTACAGATTTATGTCCCAGGAGTCAAGCCCTTTTTTGCATTGGGATTCTGCAACTCTTGATAGTAAAGGAGTCAATATGGTGGCCTTGATAGCAAAACAGTTCTTATGGTATCAACTAGGGGAGTTAGAGATGGTCGAAGCACTTGACACTCTGTGTTAGGAGCAACAGAACCACGCAAACCTATAGATTTATGTCCCAAGAGTCAAGCCCTTTTGCATTTGGGATTCTGTAGCTCTTGATAGCAAAAGAGTCAATATGGTGGCCTTGATTCCTACTATCTTCTCCCTAATACCAAATGTCAATTCAATTTAGTTCCAAGTTTGTAATACTGATGTCAAGGCCTATAGGCGCTTTTTTAATGTTCTAGGTAGAGTAGATTTGGCCATAAGATGTAATTTAAATTACAATTGAGAGCTAGTTAGCTCGTTTATCATCCTATATAGCTGACAATTACACTACTGAAAGTACAATTTCAAGTCAATTGGCTCAAATCTCAGCCTATGTGACTAAAAAATTTGGTACCTTAGAAAGTACCTTGGATTGTATATATGATGACTCTTCCTTTGGCTTTGAACAAGCCTTTCTATCTCCTAAAACTAAAAAGATAAAGGGTACAAGATCCCTTAGAAGATATCAATTTAGGGAATGATGTAATAAATAGACCTATTTTCATTAGTAGATTATTAAATAAAGATTTCAAGTTCAAGTTAATTCAATTGCTTGAGGAATACAAAGACTGTTTTGCATGAGAATATGAAGAAATGCTCATACTCAATCAAGATTTGGTAGAACATAGACTACCAATTCGAGCCGGACAAAGATTAGTGAAGCAAGCTCTAAGAAGGTTTGCTCCTGAAGTGGTTCTCAAGATCAAAGAGGAAATCGAAAGGTTACTAAAAGCTAAGTTCATTCGAACTGTCAAGTATGTAAATTGGATTTCTAATATTGTTTCTATTATGAAAAAGAATGGTAAGTTAAGAGTATGCATAGATTTTCGAGATCTAAATTTTGTTACTCTTAAAAATAAATTTGTTATGCCTATCGCTGACGTGTTAGTTGATTTAGCATCAGGCCATGAAATCCTAAGTTTTATAGATGGCTATTCTGGGTATAATCAAATTTATATTGCAGAAGAAAGTGTATTGAAGACATTTTTTCGGTGTCTAGGAGCAATTGGCACTTATGAATGGGTAGTCATGTCATTCGGTTTAAAGAATGCTGGAACCACATATCAAAGGGCCATGAATACTATCTTTCATGATATTATTAGTAAATTCATGGAGGTTTACACTGATGATGTGGTGGTTAAATCGAAGTCAGAGCAGGAACATTTGTCGAACTTGAGACAGTTATTCAAAAGAACGAGAAAACATGGATTAAAAATGAATCCTATTAAATGTGCTTTTGGTGTTTCTGCACAGAACTACTTTCTTGGATTCTTGGTCCAAAAAAAAAAGAGTAGAGGTTGATTAGAATAAGGCTAAGACTATTCTTGAAGCATCACCTCCTTCGAATAAGAAGCAATTTTAGTCTTTGCTAGGAAATATTAACTTACTGAGAAGATTCATTTTGAATATATCTGGAAAGACTAAAGTTTTCTCCTCACTCTTGAAGCTCAAAGCTGAAGAAGAGTTTCGATGGAAGAAAGAACACCAAGAGGCCTTTGACTAAATCAAACGTTGTTTGACTAATCCCCCAGTGATGACGCCTCCAATGCTAGGACGTCCTTTGAAGTTATACATCTCAGCATCAGACAAAAACATTGGGTGTATTCTGGCCCAGGAAGATGAAAATAGGATCAAAAAAACCATTTACTATCTTAGTAGGATTTTGATAAATGTTGAGACTAGATATAGTGTAGTAGAAAAGCTATGTTTAGCTTTGTATTTCTCATGCACTAAGTTAAAGTATTATGTAAAGTCACATGATGTACTTGTGATTCCAAAGATAGATATAATAAAGTACATGTTATCCAAGCTTATCTTACATGGTAGAGTAGGAAAATGAGCTCTTGCTTTAACTAAGTTTTTTTTTATTTAAATATGCGCCATTAAAGGCTATAAAAGGCCAAGTATTGGAAGACTTTTTGATTGACCATCCTTGTGTTGACATCGAAGAAAATGACGTTAACTACGTGGGATTAAAACCACAGAAGTTTTATTTTGATGGTTCAAAACATAGTGGAGGTGCTGGTCTTAGGGTTTTAATTATTTCACTTATTGGAGTCCCAACTAAATTTCTATTCAAATTATAGCATGAATATTCGAATAATAAAGCTGAATATGAAGCTTTGATAGCTGGCTTACAGACATTAGCTTTTCTTAAAGCCAAAAATATCAAAGTTTTGGGTAGCTCCCACTTAGTCATTAAACAACTGACTCGAGAATATAAATGCATGAACTAGAACCTGTTTAGATATTTTGCTTTTGCAGCAAGATTATTATGTGAATTTGATGAGGTCATAATGCAACATATTTCAAGACAAGAGAACTATGAAGCTAATGAACTTGCTCAAATAGCTTCAGGTTGCAAGGTTTCGAGCGAGACATTAGAAAAGTTAATCAAAATCAAAGAAAAATTGTATCCATTCGAGAACTTAGAAATATGTCCAATCGAAGATATGGATTATTCTAATTGGAGAAAATCAATTGTTGACTATTTATATAACCTAAGTTCATTAGATGAAAGAAAGATAAAATACAGAGCCCTACACTATGTTATAATATGTTATTCACTTTATAATAAGTCAGTAGATGAAAATTTATTGACGTGTTTAAGTGAAAAGGAAGCATATATAGCCTTGGCAGAAGTGCATGAAGGCATTTGTGATGCTCATCAAGATGGTGAGAAAATGAAATGGGTTCTCTTCAAGCATAGGGTATATTGACCTACAATGGCTAAGGATTATAATTCATGTGCTAAGTCTTACGAAGAATGTCAAAGGCATGGGAACATTTAGCATGTTCTAGCTAGTAATTTACATTCGATTATTAAACCCTGGCCATTTCAAGGATGGACACTTGACCTAATAAGATAGATTCATCCATCATCTTCTAAAGGACACAAATATATATTAGTTGCCATTGATTCTTTTACAACATGGGTCGAAGCAATCCCATTAAAGGATGTTTCTCAACAGGATATTATAAATTTTATGGAAGAAAACATCATACAAAGGTTTGGTATTCCTCAAACTTTAACAACTGATCAAAGGACTATTTTTATTGGTCGATATATAACTGAGTTTGTTAAATTGAGGAATATTAAATTAATTACTTTAACACCATATTATGCTTAAGCTAATGGACAAGTTGAGGCAGCTAATAAAATCCTAATTGGATTAATAAAAAAGGCATGTTGGTCAAAAGCCAAGAATGGCATCAAACATTAAGCCAAGTCCTGTGGGCTTATCAAAATTCTCTTAAGGAGACAATTGGTACTACACCATATCATCTGGTATATGGTCATGAAATAGTTCTTCCAATTGAAATTAATCTTCAAAAAGTTAGATTGCAACGTCAGGACGAAATCCCAACACAAGATTATTGGGATTTGATGTTTGATGAATTAAATCACTTAGATGAAAAAAGGTTATTGGCTCTTGAAAATTTGATTCAACATAAAAAAAGAATTGTAAAATTCTATGATCTTCGAGTCAAGAAAAAAGAGCTTAAGTTAGGTGATTAAGTTTGGAAGGTTATTCTGCCTACAGAGAAAATATTGAAGTTGTATGGTAAATGGTCCCCAAATTGGGAAAGACCATATCGAATCAAAAAAGTCTTTTCTGGAAACGCTTATTCGATTACGAATATTAGTTCTAACGAAAGACTTACTTCAATAAATGGCAAGTATTTAAAATATTATAGACCAATAATTCATAAAATAAACTTTTTATTGCAAATAGTCATTACAATTTCAAATAAAATGTACATTTGAAACAACAAGAAAAATCAAAAGCGTTAAAAATAAGATTGAAGAGATCCCTAATCCTTTGTTGCCCTCTTCTTCTCAGTTGAAGTTGTTTCGAAAGCAGAAGTTGATGTCTCGATTGCTAACATTTCGTCCTTGCTTTTGACAACCTATTTTTTATAATCCTTTTTCAATTCTTTTTCCTGGCGTTGAAATCTCCAATAGCTGCTCGAAGCTCTTCTTGTTGTTGCTTGAGTTCTTGTAGTTGGCCTTCAAGCTCAACAATTTTCTTTTTGTTCTGATTTATATACTGATGCACAATCGAAATAGTAGTAGAAAGCTTCAAGCGATATTTTTTGGCCTTGGATACTTCCTTCATCAAAGGAGCTTTCTTGTTTTGAAGTTGATGATGGTCAACAATGACTTTTTCAAAGCCAAGAAGCTTGGTTAGTAAGTCCTCTTATAAGCTCTTGAGCTCTTGAACAACTTATTGGGTGTCTGAGCCCAAAAGTTTTAAGCTACTCAAGGAGGTTGACCATCTTTTGTTTGTTATCTTCATTGGCCATTACTTGATCCATCACAAGGCAAAGTAAAGTAGTAAGCTCTTTTAAAAACTAGGAAGAAGAGATGCTTTGAACTTCAACTTCAAAATGGGTCGTTTAGTGATGTGACTTCGAGAACAATAAAGTTCTCCCAGATAGAATATCTTCAATTTGTTTTAGGGAATCATCTTCATCATCATCTTCGTCCATACTAATGGCATTTGTTTCTTTGTCAGTGTTGACTTCAGCTACGACTGATTGTTGGGGCTGGGCAAAAACTTCATCTGCTATTAGCTATTGGGTAACTTCAGCTACAGTAAGTTGTTGTATAGTTTCGATTGAAGGTGGTAGATCGGCTTCGATAACAGGTGTACTTGTTTTAGGTTGAGGGGAGGTACTTTCCTATACCATCGAAAGATTTATATTAGAACAATTATGAAATAAAGTTCAAATTAATGATTTGAGAAACAATGTCAAACCTGAACAGTAGCTTCAGTAGGAGTTTCTTGAACCTCTTTAGTACTTGCCTCTCTTTCAAACTGAATCTCAACGTCGAAGAGTTCGTTGAAGCGAGCACTTAGAGTAGAAGATGCTTCAGGCCTCGTTGTTAGCATACCTGGGGAAGGGATTGAGTCTATTGGAGAAGAAAGAAGAATAGGAGTCTTGGACCCCTTCAAAGTTATAGGAGAAGTATCCTTTGGATATTGGTAAGAAGATTCCTATTTGAAATCCAAAGGTTAGTAAAGAAAAAAAAAAGGATTTAGAATATCATAAGTTAATGAAAAGAAAGAAAGATCTTACAATAATAGGTTCAGCCCTTTGACTGACTGAAGTTAACTTGGTAGCTCTTAAAGAGGTTAACTCTTCTACCTCTTAGGATTCATTAGAGCTATCAAGATTTAAGATCTCTTTGTACTTCGAAGCCATACATTTTATTCGGCCAATCTTCATTAGGCTAACTCCTAGCATCTTCTCCTAAAGATTAAAAGTTAATTGAAGTTTAAAAAAATTAATGAAATCAAAGATCAAGTCATTTTTACCTTGGACTTTGGAAAAGTTTCTTTATTAGGCTCTTCGAGAGTTTTCTTCTCAATTGACTTAGGCTTAGAAGAAGTTTGGATAGTAGACTTCGTTTTGGGATTGGAGGAAAATGTTGTCTTCATAGAGGCCTTTGACTTTATTTTTTGAACTTTCTTAGGCCTCTGAGGTTCATCCTCCCAATCTTCCTCTTCCCTTAAGTCTTCTATTACCTTCATCATTTTCAAGACTGCATAAAGAAAGTAAAAATGATTTAGTAGTCAAATCAAAAAGTAGGAAAGATAAGAAATAAAAAATGAACTTTTACCATAAGGTGGATATTTTATTACTCGAGTGTATATAAAGATTAGAACTCGATAGTTATCCAAATAGCAGTTGGCAAAAGTCACCTCGTGCTTCTTCAATTCCTTACCCACACCCAACACTCCACTTTTGGGGTCTGGATACCAGTTAGCCATATCAAAATGAGCATTGGAAAGTGGAGGAAACTTAAGTGGGGCTTCGAATTTGTGGAATGAAGCAAAATGATTCAAAACCAGAGCACCTATGAAACGGGCATATGATTTTTAGTGGTATTCTACTTGCTTTTGCTTCAAGATTCGTTCTGCTTCTCGAACCACCAATCTTAAGTTTTGAGGGTTGTATTTAACTTTAAATAATTTCTTGAATTTGGAGATTTCTTTGAGATACGTACCTTTCGATTTTTTCTGAGCATCTCTAGTCTGCACAAATGATCCTAGGTTAGTGAATCTACTAAAGCAATCTCCAATCGAAAGTTTCTATGCTAAATAATACTGGTCCCACCAGTTTGAAAAACCTAAGGTAGTATAAAAAGACAATTTGCACTCGAAGGGGTTGAACCTTTCTCTTTTCTCACCATTGTTTTTTAGGAAGTGTTTATACTGCCTAAAGTCCTTAGCTTTGGACTCACATATCTAGCACTCCTCTCGAAGAGAGATAGGAAAAGGAATGCATTGGGAAAAACCAAATTATCTGGAAACGCAAGATATGAGGTAAAGAATGAGACTAAAGTCTTTCGACTTTGGGAAACCTGGTGACAGAATTTGGGTGTAGGGATGGCAACGGGGCGGGGCGGGGACGGGTAGTAGCCCCCCGCCCCCGCTAATAATATTCGTCCCCGCCCGCCTCTATATCCGTCGGGTACCCGTTTATCATTCCCCGAGGTAAACGGGTACCCATGGATATCTCATGGTACCAATAAATTGTAAAAAAAATCAACAAAATTAAAAAAAAAAAAAAAAAAAAAAAAATAAAAAAATATAATACCATAATTTCTCAAAATTTATCCAACACAACTTAATCCAAAAATAATGTCAAACACCTAAAATACTTTTGATTTATATAACTCTACCATATTTTAATTTATATAATTAAGTTTTTTAGAATTTTATATAAAATATTTGTGTAATTTTTTTGCGGGTACCCGCGGGTATGGGGGGAACCACCCCCGCCCTCGCCTCGTTTATTAATCGGGGATAACATAAAACGAGTATTTATACCCGCGGGAAAAATTAGACGGGTATTACCCACCCCCGTCACAGGTATTACCCGCGGGGACGGGTAAAATTACTATCCCTATTTGGGTGGTGAACATGTGACTCCATAAGTTGAGATTTTCAGATTATGCCCCTGGGGTGTCACAAAAGAATGGTTATTGAAATCACTCAGGGCCATAATCTCTAGAAGCAAAGGGAGCAAAGCTAAAATTGTCAATATGGAGTTTCAAGATCATGAATAATGAAAAGAAAATTTTAAAGTCCTCGATCTCCTTTTTAGACTTGGAAGAGAAATGAAGGTGAGACAAGCGAGGACCTTCAAAGGGTTTAGAGGTGTTTGGAGGAAAAGAACTTTGAAGGTGTGGCTCGAAAATGACATTGAGTCATAGTTGAAGTAACCAGAAGGGTCTCCCAAGGTTAGTCAAGGGTTTATCTTCTGATTGAAGCAGATTAACTGCTTCAGTCATTGAAGAATAAAATTGAGCAAGAATCAATTTGCTCAAACACAAAGAAGAACTATCATGAAGAAGGATAGCGAGATGGTGAAGAGATTTTGGAACCTAGAGTGACTTAGTATAGAAAACGAAAGCACTGAGCCCCAAGGAAAGAAATGCAACATGTTCCTAGTCAGAAATAGTATTAGTATTGAGATGATTATTTTTGATAAAAACAGTATAAGTGAGTTTCGACCAGTTGGGTTCTATAATTTCTTTAGGCTCCAAGGTACTTATGATTGTTTGCCCTGTAGGTTTTAGACCCATGATGGCAGCTAGCTCGAAAAGAGTAGAGATTAGCATGCCATAGGAGATATGAAAAGAATTTATGGTGAAAAAGGAGCTGGCTAGCATAGGAGCATTGTACTCTATGCATTCCCTACTAAGTTGAATGAAACTGAAAATTCCAGTTGCCTTCTAATGAGCTTGCTTAGCACTTTCAACCCTATTCATCCATTGTAGGTGTGAAGACTTAGTTTGGGGCCCAGATGGAGGAGAGCTTCGAAAGATTTTAGGGAAGTAATTGAAAAAATCATTTTTCAGAGAGGTGTCCAAGGCAGAAATGAACTCACCTTCCAGACTTGGGAAAAAGTTAAAAATTGACTCATAGTCATTTAAAGGAAGAGTTGATCCTAAGAAAGCGCACTTCTCTTGAGCAATGGAGAAGGGAATCATTACCTAGGATTTCCATAAATCTGAGTTATCAGTGGATGGATCTGGAGCGTAAAGCACTTCTCTTTTTTCTAGTGGAGTAGCAACGGTGGCAGCATTGGGCAAAATCACCATCTCTTTAGTCTCAGAAGAAGAGTGAGATTGTTGAGCAAAAGCAGTCTTGGTTGAAAAAGATGTCATGGTTGTTCACGGAGATTCAGAAAAGAGAAGGAAAACATTGCAAGAACTGATTTTGGTTAAGGATTAAGGCTTTACATTTGAAGAAAGATACAAAGTATTGAAAAGTTCTTGAGAAAGCTTTAGAGCTTAAGAATGGCACATAAGAAGCTCAAAGAAAGAGAAAACATAGAGGGAGAGAGAACATAGAAAGGTGAGGAGTCTACCGAGGAAGGTAAAAAGTGAAAAGGAGAAAAATCCTTTTCAAGCTTTAAGAAGCTTTTACAAATAAAAAAAAGAAAGAAAAAAAAAGCGCATTACTTTCATTAATGCTAACATGTTGGGACGACTTCAGCTATTTTATTAATAAAAGCCTTCATTGGCATCGTCATTCCCCAAAAGTTGGGACAATTGGTTAATGGGGGAGTAGCCACGTAGTGGCTAAAAATAATTTGAGTTTTCAATTAAAATTTAAATGTTTTACCTTTTGACCTTTCCTTATATACTTAGGATAAGTTGATATAGAGCAATTGAAGCTCTAAGTCAAGTTTTCATTGAAAAGTAATGCTCGAAACAATAATATTTATCGTTCATACTTTGAGAATAAATATTAGGGGGTATCTGTTGGTATAAAAATAACATTTTTTGATTTAGACAATTATGAGTGTGCATTAAAAAGCTTAGTATGAATGAAATTCACTAAGTCATGAACATGCATATATTTTTTATTATAGTCAAAATTGTAGTGAAGTGATAACTCCATAAAATGCAGTTATTTGTGCCCTATCTCTGTACTAGAATGAATGCTTAGTCCTTATTTATAATGCATATTTGGAGAGTTTTGTGCTTATATTTGTCATATTTTGATTCTGATCCTTTCTTGTATGTTTTATAGCAAATTGAGCTTAAATGATTAGAGATTAAGTAGATTTATATATGTTACTGATTTGATATTTTCTCTATGATATGAAGGGCTCCAAACAAGGTCAAATGTGGAGCATATGAGCTTAAAGTGGAAGAGGAAGTCAAATCTGCATTTCAGTAGTCACCGCCGCGGTGCAAGGTAGTGCGTGCCACGACGCAAAGAGGCATCATCAGAATGCCATACTTCAACCTGAGGCGAGAGGGTCGCGGCCCAGAAGAAGTGGGTACTGCGGTGCATTGAGACCGACCCTATGGGCGCTGCAGCCCCCATATGTGGGGGCCGCGGCACGATGGCGGCAAGCTGAGCCTATAAATAGATTTTCACATTTTTCTCTCAGTTCTGGCTGCCTTAGCCATTTTCATTTTTAGGTTTTGTTAGTTTTCTTAGTTTTATGTTAGTTAAGTTTGGCTAGATCTCTATTGATGGTGGATTGGAGGCTAGGAACAAGGATTAAGGGGGATTTAAGCTTCAGAAATAAATCAATGAGCTTCCTTCCTTTTTTTCCCTTTCTCTCTTCTTTTCCTTATCTATTGTATAGCTGAGCTATGTTTAGGGATATTTTGAATCATTTTCTATATATATATTAATGATGTGTTCTTCTCTGAGTTTGTGTGAATGTTTGGTTATTGTTCAATCATTATCTATGCTTAATGTTTGCTGTTGGTTGGCCATCAATTGCACGATTCTAATATTACAAATGAACTAGACATAGGGATTTGTTGATATGGATATGGTATGGTTGATACATGTTCGACGAGTTCAATTAGCTTGGATGAGTTGATTCGTTAATGGGATAGAAATATATCTATTGGCCATGTATAGTGTATGATTGAGAATAGATCGTTCATGAGTGAATTTTGGTTCTAACTAAGGAGTTGGGTGAATGAAGCTATGATTGATTGACCTAGATATAGGCTTTTGGCTAATGAAGATTCTCAAGCTAACCTAATCAGTGCATTTATATTTATGAGGAGGATTGCATGTTGTTGGTAGATGTAGGGGTGAAGAAGGATTCCCTGAAACCTAATCGTTTATCTTTATTGCTTTTGTAGATTAGATTTAGTTTAGTTTATTATTTTCTTTTATGTCCTTGAATAGAATTGATTTAGCTATTAGTTGGTACTTAACTTTATAACTAATTATCTTCGTGGGAATGAACTTTTACTCTATATCTGTATTACTTGAGCGATTCGTGCACTTACAGTTAGCAAATCAAGTTTTTGGTGTCGTTGCTTGGGATAAGGATTTTATATTGCTAATATTGACAGTGAGTTTGATTAGTTCTAATTCAAGTTATATATAATCTATATTAATTTCAGTCTCTTTATTTTATTGTTTTAGTTTCAATAAAGAAGTCGGATGATTTCATTCATACGAAACCCATGAGGGAATTCGCGACTCCTAGAAAGGATAACCCTTGGATCAAGTTGTTGAGGACTACTCATCTGCAACAATTCAATTTTGGTGACAAAGTCCTGCTGGGACTATAACTCAGGCCCTTTCGTGGGAAGGGACCCCATGTTTACGTTTATTTCGTGCTTTTACTTTATGCATAAATAGGTAGTATGTTGTGTTTTGTATGTTGTGTTTTGTATGTTTGTATATATATGTTCATGTTGATGTTAGTTTTGTGAATATGTTTTTGTTAGTATGTTAGTATATATATGTGTTAGTATATTAGTTTTAGTTTGTTTTTAAGTTTTTAGTTTGTTTAGGTAATAAATAGGTTAATATGTTGTTTTTGTGTTTATTTCAGTTTGTGTTGTGCATTTTGTAATTTAGCTTTTTGAACAAGCTTTATTGCAGTTAGAGACCCATATGAGCCAAATCCAACAGCAAAACTGTGTTTGCTGCTAAATTTAGCAGTTTAGGTTGTCACGCCGCGGCGCAAGGTAGTGCGCGCCGCGGTGCAGGTGCTCGTTTTCTGCAGAATTCTGTAGGTTTTTGTGAGGCGCGCCAAGCATGGGTGCCATGATAAAGACACCCTGTTTTTGTTTTTTTCTATTATTTCTCTATTTTTCTGTATTTAGTAATGCTCAGTAGTAGTTAGGCTACTATTTTGAGAGTCTCCGGTTCCCTATAGACCATGTTCATTTATAGATACATTTCATTTTAGTTTGGAGGAGTATCTTTACTTGTTTTATTACTTTTATGCTTAATGTTAACATGTATAGATATTTTGAGTATGCAGTGGTTTTAGTCATTATCTTTTCATGATTATATCTTGTTTTGACTATCACTGATGTACTTTTGACAAGATTTTCAATTTTCACTATTTGTAAATAATGTTATGCATGCTTGAATTGAGAAAGTTGAATATATTTGAATGCATGACATGTTGCAAGAATGCTGGTGTTGTTAAGGTTGTCTATGATGTGAAAGGTTGCTATTTGCCCCTTTTTCAGTGAAACCTTATGTGATCTTGAAGCATGTGAAATGATTTAGTTACTTTTGATGCATGATTTACATCTCACTTATATGCAAGTGTAACTTTGAAAATGATAAGAGTGCAAGTTTTGATAATGTTTATGAATGTATCCTAGAAATTGTTTTTGAACTCTCTTGAGGCAAAATCCTAGGTTATGCATGATTGAGGAGATGTGATGTTCATATATTTGATGCATTAATAAGCCTTCATTTTTAGTCATTTACACTCTCCATGCACTTAATAAATTAAGTTTGGTTATGTTTTGTATGTTTTAAACTCAAAATGGATTTAATTGAATTTTTTAGCATGATTTACGTCTTACACTAATTCTGTATTTGGGTCATATCTTGGACTATAGGTGGATGTTTAAGGTGAATCTTATTTCATTTTAAAGATAATAGAGAGCTCTACAATCTTCATGAAGACATCAAAGATTCAATCACACGTTTGGATGGCGCAAATTGGCATTGAATCAAGAACTAAAGTGTTGCTCCTGGTAGAATGACCTTTGTGTACTGTTCATTACACTGCTCGTAGTGAAAGTTGTAGAATAGGCTGAAATTTTGATGGTTGATAGTTAAGACTCAAATATACAACTTTCATGTTGAACACTCTTCCTGATTCAGACTCCTTGGAGGTGATATTGGGCTTGGAAGTCAGAATAGAGGAGCTGCGACTGGCCCTGAGTAGTGTGCAGTAATTTGAACATATATGGAGCTATAGAAATGATATTAGACTCAAACTAAATCCATTTGAAAGCTAAGATCCAAACCTACAATCTTCATAAAGACCACTTGGCTCAAAAATGACGAATGCAATGACTTCAGAGCTGCATGATTTCGGAGACAATGAATCTTCAGAATTTTCTACTCACCAAAAGTTATTCAACATTTTCCACTACTCCACTTACTCCACCTACTCCACCAACCACCATGACTCAACCCCCTTTGACATTTTGTAATGCAAACCCTCTATAAAAGGGAGGCTATGCAGATCATTGTAACATGTAGAGATTTTATGTAGAAGTGTTGTTATAATTAAAGTGTTAGTTTTTGATTTTGAAGATTTCTCTTCTTCTCTTTCTCTCCTTCTTTCTCTTTGTTATTTTTCATGGTTCTTGAAGGTTCTCTAATGGTGATGGCTATGGAGAACTAAACTTCTTTAATCAATCCAAGAGATTGACAGTCTTGATGATTAATCTTGAGATTTTGTTTTAATTGTTATATATTCATCTATTAATCAAGTTTCTCTTTCTCTTCTTCTCTTGTTTAAATTTTGATTTAATGCTTAATTTGATTGGAATTTGTATATATTAATTGCGTAATTGTCATATGCAGAGAGATGAATTCAGAGGTTAAATAATTTATTAAAGGTGTTTGATGAAATATTTAGCTTGGTTGGATCTTGATTTTTAAGTTAATTTAGGTTTTGGATGGATGCTTAATTTATCTAACCTTAATTAATTAAATTCTAGAAGCATTTCTAGTAAAAGATTTATAGATCATTGATAGGCGTCTTAATGTGATCTAAGACCAAGGATTTGGTTGATAGTTGAATAGATCTATAAAGATCAAGGATGGATTAAAATCAAGATTGGTTAATTCTCTTGGATTGGTTATTTTCCTAATTTTGTTTACTCATTTTAATTGCTCTTTGTTGTTTAATCTTGCAAAATTTTTCCCCCCTGTTCATTAATCTCTTAATCTGACTTCATAATTAGAATGATCTATAGGCTCGACCCGGTGTTACCTTATGCTACAAGTAGTTTTGGTAAATCGGTTATAAATTGATTTAAATTTGGTAATCTCGACAAGTGTCAAATTTTTGCGCCGTTGTCGGGGATCATTCGATTTTGTTCAATCTTATTAAGAGTTTATTTAACTACTAATCTCTCACTAACCTTTATGTTGCTTTGTGTTTTGGTGGATTTCGGTAAAGGCGGGTGATTACGGGTCATTTTACAAGAATTTAGTATTAACGAGAAAATGTGCCCAGAATGGTGAAACTTGGTCGATTGAAGGAAAACTTGACCTAATAAATAAGACTCATAATTAATTGTGAAGTCACCCTGGTTTTTCCAAAATCCATCGTTTAGACCAGTTTTTCAATTTTTTAATATTTTTATTGCATTTTTTAGTTTCATTTTTGTGTAGTTTTCATGTTTGTACAAGTCCTATAATTTTTAAAAATCATTTCATTAGTCAATTAGATTTATTTTGGTATATTGTTAGAGTTGTCTAGTGTATTTTACTTGTTTACTTATTTTATTTTATTTTATTTTTGTGTTTTGATTAATGCATGACTAGGTATAATCCTGATATCTTACTTGAATTTGATCCTGAGATTGATAGAACATTGCATAGGTTGATTAGAACTCGTAGGCTAAGTGAAAGAATTGAGTTTGAATTTAGTTGTGACATTGAATCGAAAGTGCACTTGAGATCTTAAGTGATTCTAAAATCATGGGCGATAACGGGCAAAATAGGACCTTTAAAGAACTTGCTCGATGTAACTTACACGGTCTTTGTGCATTCAATATCCTAATCTTGATGCCGACTTGAGTTAAAATCGGATTGATACACTTGTTGCCCAAGTTTCATGGTCTTACGGTGAAGATCCTCATAAGCACTTAAAGGAGTTCCATGTGGTCTGTTCAACCATGAAGCCACATGGAATCTCGAGGAGCATATCAAGTTGAGGGCATTCCCTTTCTCTCTCTTGATGTAGCCAAGGATTGGTGTTCTACCTTTCACCGAGGTTCGTCACGAGTTGGGATGATATGAAGAAATTATTCTTGGAGAGGTTCTTCCTCGCATCCAGGCAGTTGCCATTAGAAAAGACATTTGTGGTATAAGGCAAATGGTGGTGAGACCTTGCATGAGTATTGGGAGAGATTCAAAAGCGTGTTCGAGTTGTCCCCACCATCAAATTAGTGATCACTCTTGATTCAATATTTCTATGAGGGCTTCTTTTAGATGGATAGAAGTATGGTGGATGCCGCATCTGGAGGTGCATTGGTGGATAAAACCCCTACTGCAGCAAGAGATTTGATAGCAAATATGGCAACCAATGCTCAACAATTTGGCACAAGAGTCCTTACCTCAACTAGTGGAGTTAATGAAGTTCAATCGTCTCATGTAAATCAACAGAGAATGGAACATAGACTTGATGAATTGACTTCTTTGGTGAGGCAATTAGCAGTGGGACAACATGTACCAGGTTCTGTACAAGAGCCTGCAAGGGTGTGTGGCATTTGCTCTTGCTCATCTCATCCTACTGATGCATACCCTACACTTCAGGATGGTGGTTCCGCGTTTCTTGAACAGTCAGTTGCAGCAGCTGGTATTTTTCCTAGTAGACCTCAATATCAACAGTCCCAGCAGCCAAGATATGATCCATTTTCTAATACTTATAACCCTGGCTGGAGGGACCATCCTAATTTGAGATATGGGAATTCTAGTCAGCAGCAACAACCCCAACAGCAGCAATTTAGATACCAAGCTGTAGGTCCTAGAAATAAATACCAACCACCTACATTCAGACAACAACAAACTGTGCAGCCACCTGTGCAGCAGCCCCTCATGTTGCCAAGTCCTACAACCAATCCATCCGAGCCATCATTGAAAGATTTGATGAAACAAATGGCCACAAATAATATTCAATTCCAGTGAGAATGTCAATGCCACCATTCGGAAACCTGCAAACTCAGATTGGGCAATTGGCCACCACCGTGAGTGAGTGAATTGAAAAGTCAAGGTTCGAGCCAATTGCCTTCACAAATAGTCAGTAACCCAAGAGGCAATGTAAGTGCCATTACTTTGAGAAGTGGCGAGAGAAATTGATGGTTCTAATTCGCCACAACCGAGCTCCCATTGCGAAGAACGGATACTAAATCGGTCAAAAGAAATGTCTTGAGAATTCGGATTTGGTCACAACCAGAGCTCCCATTCCACTACCCTTCCCAAATAGAGTGACACGGTCTAAGCGAGATAAGCGCATGTGTAAATTGAGAGAAGGAAGTCATGGAGACATTCGGGAAAGTGAAAATCAATATTCCCTCCTAGATGCAATCAAACAAATTCCCAAGTATGCCAAATTCCTTAAGGAGTTGTGTACTCACAAGAGAAGACTTAAAAGTCGAGAAAGTCAATATGGGCGAAATGTTTCGCAATGATTGACCAAGCATGCCAAAGAAATGTAAAGATCCTGGAACTTTCATAATCCCTCGCACTATAGGTAATTCCAGATTTGACCATGCAATGCTAGATTTGGGTGCTTTATTAATGTCATGCCTACGTCGGTGTATAAGTCTTTGAACATTGGCACCTTACACCCCACTTTGGTATAGTGATTCAACTGCGGCAAACAAGACTACTGCTCACCTGCAGAGTCTTTGGAAGATGTGTTGGTGCGAGTAAATGAGCTAATTTTCCCAGCCAGACTTCTACATTACGGACATGGAAAATGAGTCTTCAACAAATCATGCTCCATTGATTCTAGGAAGACCATTCCTCAAGACATCAAGACAAAGATAGATGTGCATCTTTGGTACCCTTTCTATGGAATTTGGTGAAGATGTGGTACGGTTTAACATTTTTGATGCCATGAGACATCCCTTGAGGAGCATTCGAGTTTTTCATGTTGATGTGATTGAAATCTTTGGTTGATGATACTTATCGATATTAGTGTTGAATTCACGATATTCTTGACTTTCTCGGATTAAATCACTTGTGATATATGTGTTAGGCGTGGTACCTTGAACCATGTCTTTGCATGTCTTTGAGATTTATGCGGTTATGAGTTATGATCACAGTACTTATTTGGTGATGCGACATATGAAAATGTGAGTCAAAATTATGTCAAATTTAATGCTGTTGAGTTACTTGTTTCAAATAGCTTGCTGCCTTCCATTGTGCATCCCCCATCCTTAGAGTTAAAGACTTTGCCAGACCACCTTAAATATGCATATTTAGAAGATGGAGAGAAGCTACCAGTAATTGTCACTAAGAATCTGCAATCTGAACAAGAAGAAAAATTGCTGCAGGTTTTGAGGCAACATAAGCGTGCTATTAGATGGACACTTGCAGACATTCCTGGTATTAATCCCTCCACATGTATGCATAGGATTTTATTAGAGGAAGATACCAAGCCAGTGAGGCAACCCCAAAGGAGACTAAATCCCTTGATTCTGGATATGGTGAAGAAGGAAGTGACCAAGCTGTTGCAAGCTGGCATTATTTATCCCATATCTGACAGTAAATGGGTGAGCCCTGTGCAAGTTGTTCCAAAGAAATCTAGAGTCACAGTAGTTGCAAATCAGAACAATGAGCTCCTACCTACAAGAATCCAGAACAGTTGGCGGGTGTGCATTGATTATAGGCGACTTAACCAGGCCACTAGGAAAGATCATTTTCCATTGCCTTTTATTGATCAGATGTTGGATAGATCATTTGGTAAGTCGCATTCGCATTCTTGTTTCTTGGATGGATATTCAGGCTATTTTCAGATTCATATAGCCCCAGAAGACCAAGAGAATACCACTTTCACCTACCCATTTGGAACATTTGCATACAGGAGAATGTCTTTCGGTCTATGCAACGCTCCAGGAACCTTTCAAAGATGTATGGTCAGTATCTTCTCTCGAATTTTTAGAGAGTTGCATGGATGTGTTTATGGATGATTTTTCTTGTCTATGGCTCTTCCTTTGATGCATGTTTAGATAGTTTGGATCGAGTTTTGCAAAGGTGCATTGAAAGTAACCTTGTCACTGAATTTTGAGAAATGTCATTTCATGGTAGAACAAGGTATAGTTTTAGGGCATGTAGTATCTAGCAAGGGTATTGAGGTAGATCCTGCAAAAATAGATGTCATTTCATGTCTATTTTACCCCACATGCGTGCGGGAGGTTCGTTCTTTTCTTGGTCATGCAGGTTTCTATCGTCGGTTCATAAAGGATTTTAGCAAAATTGCTTCTTCCACTTGTCCAACTTGCTACAAAAGGATGTAGAGTTTCACTTTGACCAGAGATGCAAGGATGCCTTCAATCACTTAAAGCAAGCATTGACCAGTGCACCTATCGTCCAGTCACCAGATTGGACACTCCCATTTGAACTCATATGTGATGCCTCTAATTATGCATTGGGAGCTGTCCTTGCACAGAGAGTCGGCAAAGTACCTCATGTCATTTCCTATGCTTCGAGGACTTTAGATCTTTGCACAAGCCAACTACACTACAACCGAAAAGGAACTTTTAGCAATTATTTTTGCTTTAGATAAATTTTGATCATATTTGCTTAGTTCTAGAGTGGTTGTATTTTCAGATCATGCAACTTTAAAGTTTCTCCTGAAAAAGCCCAATGCAAAGCCTGTTGATTAGATGGATGTTGCTTTTACAAGAGTTTGATATTGATATCGAGAGATAAGAGTGGAGCGAGAGAACCCGGTGGCGAGATCACTTGAGTCGGATTGAGAGAGAGGCGATTCTTCTCCTATCCATGATGTCTTCCCGATGGGCGACTTTTCAAGATGCAAGGTAACATCCCTTGGTTTGTAGATTTGGTTAATTTCTTGGTTGCTAGAGCACTACCGCACATTTCACTAAGGCATGATTGACAAATTGAAAAGTGAGTCAAAATATTATGTGTGGGATGACCCTTATTTGTGGAGATTTTGTAGTGACCAAGTCATTAGGAGATGTATTCGATCATGAGTTTGATTCTATTTCTTAGTTTTTGTCATGCACTTGCCTGTGGGGGACATTTTGGACCTACTCGTACAGCTAGGAAAGTTTTGGACTCTGGATTATATTGGCCCACTCTATTTCGTGATGCATATTTGTTTTGTAAATCTTGTGAACAATGCCAGAGAACAGAGAATATTTCTCGTAGGAATGAGATGCCCCAACAACCTTTGTTGTTCTGTGAAATATTTGATGTTTGGGGTATTGATTTTATGGGTTCTTTTCCTGTGTCATTTGGTTTTGTTTACATTCTGCTTGCTGTGGATTATGTATCTAAATGGGTGGAGGTGATCGACGATGTCGCACTCGCCTCAAAATAGACTAGGATTTACAATGGAATATAGCATAGTGTATAACCTAGGTCATCTCCCAAGGACCAATTCGGATTCTCAAGTATGTTAGCAGTTAAAACAGAATTAAAATAAGTAAGGGGGGTTTTGTTCATTTCAATAACAGAAAACGAATTCAAATTGTAGGAGAAAATCAATTAAGAAAACACCAATCCAAGGTCTTCAATTCAAATGGCGAGAATTAATCATTGTTCAAAGAGAATATAATTTACATTTGCATTCACTCTGTTAATTCGAATTTAACTAGATGATTATCTAGGATTTATCAACAAAAACAGAATCACAATCGCAATTCTTGATTAAGATTGATTTAGGAACAAATTCGAATTAACATAGATTATCAATCGATGATCTATTCTCCATTAGAATCAGATTAATCAACCCTACTTCTAACTTCAATTTCGAAATCTAAATCAGAAATCAATTAAAGGAGGAGAAGAGGGAAGAACACAACAGAATTCGAAAATTAAACAAGAGAACTCAAAACTCTAACCACAATCATTGAATTCCTTGGATTGATTTGGAGTTTTAGCCTTCCATAGCCATTATGAAAACGCAGCAAAGAAGGTAAGACGAAAAATAGAGAAGATGAAAAGAGGTTTCTGCCTGAATAAGATAAAACTGAACAATAACAATCAAAAGGTAAATTCGGAATCTGCTTTGACCTATTTGTAACTGAAAAATCTTGTATAATTCCTAATCTACCCCTGGCCCATACTGTAGCCCTCTGAAACAGCTTTTCATAGACATATCATTTGCCTTATTTGGGCTTAAATTGAGAGAATTAGGCCCAAATCATTGAGGAAAGGTCCAAGCTTTGTGACAGCAACAGCGTCCTAACTTTGAGGCCCAGTTTTTGCCCTGAATCCAGCTGAATTGGAAAAACTGCATTAGACGCAAAATTGTGTATCTTCGTCTCAGCTTTCAGGGGACACCAAGATCATCCAAATATGACATTTGTAGCCCAAGTTATGGCCTGCACAAGACAGAAAGGTCAAAATGAGTTAAAATCCGAAAATTAATGAAGTTTTTACAATTAAGCTCAATGTAGACCAAACATCTAAAACTCATCTACAAACATAATATTGGGCACAATTATCATCAATTAGGCCAAATATAAAACAATAATGAATGCCTAAAAATTGATTGATCAGGAGGCAAAAGCCACTCGGACTGATGATTCCAAGGTTGTTGTGGATTTTGTTAGATCACATATTTTCTGCAGGTTTGGAGTCCCAAAAGCCATCATTAGTGATCAGGGTTCGTATTTCTGTAATCGAAGCATGGAAGCCTTGATGAAAAAGTATGGAGTCTTGCATAGAGTTTCTACACCTTACCATCCCCAGACTAATGGGCAAGCCGAGGTTTCCAACAGAGAGATCAAGCAGATATTTCAGAAAATAGTTCAACCTAACAGAAAGGACTAGAGCAAAAGGCTTGAGGATGCTTTATGGGCTTATAGGACCGCCTATAAGACTTCGATTTGGATGTCTCCTTATCGGATTGTTTTTGGTAAAGCATGTCACTTGCCAGTGGAAATTGAGCATCGTGCATTTTGGGCAGTAAAAAGGTGTAACTTGGACCTAAATCAAGCAGGCATAGAGCGGAAGCTACAGTTGCAGGAATTGGAGGAGATCCGCTTGGAGGCTTATGAGAGTTCCAAACTTTATAAAGAGAAGACCAAAGCCTTCCATGATAAGCAGATCATGAGAAAAACATTTAAGATTGGTCAAAAAGTTCTCCTCTATAACTCCCGCCTCAAACTCATGCCCGGAAAGCTCAAATCTAGGTGGCTTGGTCCATTTGTTGTTACTAAGATTTTTTCTTATGGTCCTGTGCAGGTTACAAGTGAGACTACTACAAAAGCTTTCACAGTCAATGGATATCGCCTCAAACCATTTTATGAGGGAGCTCAAGAGGATATTTTGGAGGAGGTCCACTTGCAAGAAGTCGTCTACCCCACTTGATAAGTAAGATGCCGCCTCAATGGACACAAAACAAAAAAAAAGTTTTTGATTGAGGTAAAAAAAAAATTCTATTGTGATGACCCATATTTGTTCAATTATTGTCCTGATCAAATCTTTTGGAGATTTGTACCCGACAATGAGGTAAGTAGTGTCATTGAATTTTGTCATTCAGAAGCATGTGGAGGTCATTTTTCTTCAAAGAAAACAGCTACAAAATCTTGCAGTATGGATTTTATTGGCCCATATTATTCAAGGGCAGTTATACTTTTTACAAAAGTTGTGAACATTGTCAAAAAAATTGGGGTCCATTTCGAAAGAAAAATGATGCTTCCAAGTTACGCAAATTGCAATTGAATGAACTTGCGGAATCAATAAAAGATGCATATGAAAAAAAAATAAAAAAAATTATAAAGCAAAAAGACTCAAACCATTTCTGGAACATCAAGCTGCTAAGGTAGAATCCATCTCCCTTTCTAATCCTTGTTATGAGTAGAATTTATTTTAATTTTATTTTTTTTTCTTTTTGCAGTTCTTTCAGTTCCCGGTTAAACGGCGGATAACGGTACTCTGTGACTCTCGAGTCGGTTTGTCTTTCAGTTTCCCATAATAACTGATTTCTTCTCTTTCAAAATGGATGTCATTCTTTCAAATCTAAAAAAGTATTTTCCTTCTGTTCATAAAAATGTTCTAACCAAAATCTACAAAGCTAGGTGTGAGAGATTGAGATTGTTAATGTATAAGGGCATCCCAGAAGATATATGCTAGATAATCGAAGCAAAGGTTCGTTTAGCTGGTGAATCTTCTGATTCATTTGTCTGATACATGCCTGGTCTCGGTAAAAGTTCATTTTCAAAAAAGAGAAGAGCAAAAAGAATGCACGTTTGTTACAAGTGTGCACAATGGAATTGCAACACGCGATGTCATTCTTTGGGAATGGTTTCTGTAAATAGAGAAGATAAATTATTCTTCATTAAGAATGGACTGAGTAAGGAGTCATTAGATAATATCTTATTGACTCTTGAGACGTATTCTTGTGGAATTGTGCAGCGTGAACTTCTTAGTTTGTGGAATCTCTTCAATGACGAGCAAGAGCGTTATAGTCTTCGGAATCTGACTCAAAAAGACCCTGTTTGCTAATTTATAAGAAAATTGGATGGGAAGCCTATCCTCGACTCATAGAAGGCGTTTAAGCCGTTTCTGAACGTAAAACCAGAGGAAGATGTGAGCCACAATCACAACAATCTGTATATTTTATCTTATGCATTTATTATTTAAAAAAAACAAAACAAAAAAAAAACAAAACAAAAAAAAATTCAAAAGTTTTCTGACAACAGCCAACCTACTCATATAGGAGCTATTATTACTTTTTCTATTCTCTTCCCTATTTAAACATTCCATTTTCTTCACTTTCCTGCAACTCTTAATCATTCAAAGAGCGTGTGAGTGTAGAAATGGAGGGAGCTTCTTTTTCTTCTGTTCGTAGACTTGTCAGTATCTGTGTATTTTGTGGGATAAATTATGGGAAGAGTTTAGAGTTTGTCAACGCAGCAAGCACTCTTGGTAGAACACTTACTGCGAGGAACATTCGTGTAGTATATGGGAGAGGTTGCCTTGGGTTAATGGAGATCTGTATCACCTGTCTGCATTTCTAAGAGGTGGTCAAGTTTTAGGTGTCATTCTGAACCTTTAACTCGAAGGAACTTCGTTGGAAAGACAATTGGACAGGAAATTCAAGTATCATCTATGCATGAACGAATGAAGGCAATGCTTGAAAACTCTGATGCCTTCATAGCCTTACCTGGTGGTTTTGGTACTTTGGAAGAAGTCTTTCAAGTTGTTTCTTGGGCCCAACTGAACATCCACCATAAACCCATAGGTTTGTTGAATGTTAACAATTTCTTTGATAATTTGTTATCTTTTGTTGACCATGCCGTGGAACAAAAATTTATCACACCTTCTGCAAGACAACTCCTTATCTCGGCTTCCACTGTTGATGAGTTAATTGATAAATTAGAAGCCTTTGTTTATGAACACGATCCGAATGTGACCCGGATAGATTGGTCGGGGAGACAACAAACAAGAGAGACAACAACAAGGGAGGCAAAGAAGAAAAACAACAGTGTGTGACGACACTTCATCTATGACTTTCCTTTATCTTTAGTTTTCTTCATCGTACTTTGTTTCTGTTTATATTTGTGTAAGGTTTCTCTTTTACGTAATTGCGAAAGAATGTGTACTATCCTCTATCTTTTTCCTTTCTATTTTTTTTAACATTGAGGACAATATTATGATCTGGTTGGGGGGAAGGATAGTTGTGTGACTAAAAAAAAATAGTAAATGTGTTTATGTTTGTCGTGTGTAGAGTTGTGTAAAAAAAAATGTGTGTATGTATTAATATGTTTATTGTGTTTATATGTTTGTCAGTAATTTTCTAAACCAGTTAAGGATGGCAGAATAAGGAGTAAATTTTACTCTTGAGAAGCATTTTAGTTGGGGTAGATAACTAGTTTGTGTGGAAGTAGCAATTAAAATTCAGGAAAATTTGCATGATTGAGTTAATTGTCTTCTTTCTTAAAAATCATATGTTTGATTATGGATATTGAATTGATGGACTGAGAATGATAGAACTATACCTTGTGAGATCTTGAGCCTATTGATGAATGAATTGAACATCTACACCATTCTCTTCTTTCTTGTGTAAATTTCACTCATGAAATTGTTGCTCTAGAACTTGCTTTGATTCTTTTTAAAGCTACGTTTTCACATGCATACATAAAAATGATTGAGGCAATTTTTTTTAATTAACTACTTTGACCAAATAGCCAACCTTGCATATTTCCCCTTGCTTAACCCCTTTGAGCTTATTTGATTATTCTTTGTCTCGAACTCATTATGTTTCTTAAATGAAAAAAAAAACCATGTTCTTACTTAGTCTTAGGGAATAAGAGAACATTAGCTTTGTCATTGGATGAATTCATGAACAAGTGTAGGGGTGTGTATGCAGAATGGTTAAAAATGTATATATGATGTTCTTTTTGAAAAAAAAAAGAAGAAAAAAAAAAATATATGTATATAAAAAAATTCAAAAAAAATATATATGTAAAAAAAAAAAAAGGTCAACAAGGCAATAAAGGAATGGAAAATAATATGTAAAGGGAATTTGTATTAGATGAAGTTGGGATGAACTTTCATGATCGATAATTGAACTCAGCTTTCATGTTCTTTTATTCTCTTTGGTGTTTAACTTGTCATATTCATATTACATTTTCCTTTACCTTGACCCCATTACAACCTTGAATAAAGTCCTCATGATTTGTGTGTGCATGTGTTCTAAGTAGTGGAGAAGTAGAAGATAAGCAAGCTTATGGTAGTGCAATTTTCATGAGTTGAATTGAGTGTAATACCTACCTTTTAAACACTTGAGAGATTGAGAGTGAATTCTGTGAGGATCTATCATTCTTTACTCATGCTTTTCAATTGAAGTATCCTTGCTTGTTGATTTAAGATGTGAAGATGTGTTACCTCATAAATGTTTTGATCACTTGAATTATTAATTGCTCTTCATTCTTAAATATTATTAGAAATTGAGTCTTTTAGAATGTTTAACTTTTGAGTCTGTTTCATTTTGTTTTTGTGTGTTTTGCCCAGGAGTACAAAAAGCTAAGTGTGAGAGAATTTGATGTTCACATATTTGATGCATTAATAAGCCTTCATTTTTAGTCATTTACACTCTCCATGCACTTAATAAATTAAGTTTGGTTATGTTTTGTATGTTTTGAACTCAAAATGGATTTAATTGAATTTTTTAGCATGATTTACGTCTTACACTAATCCTGTATTTGGGTCATATCTTGAGCTGTAGGTGGATGTTTAAGATAAATCTTATGTCATTTTAAAGATAATAGAGATCTTTACAATCTTCATGAAGACATCAAAGACTCAATCACACGTTTGGATAGCTCAAATTGGCATTGAATCAAGAACTAAAGTGTTGTTCCTGGCAGAATGACCTTTGTGTACTGTTCATTACACTGCTCGTAGTGAAAGTTGTAGAATAGGCTGAAATTTTGATGGTTGATAGTTAAGACTCAAATATACAACTTTCATGTTGAACACTCTTCCCGATTCAGACTCCTTGGAGGTGATATTGGGCTTGGAAGTCAGAACAGAGGAGCTGTAACTGGGCCTGAGTAGTGTGCAGTAATTTGAACATATCTGGAGTTATAGAAATAATATTAGACTCAAACTAAAGCCATTTGAAAGCTAAGATCCATACCTACAATCTTCATGAAGACCACTTGGCTCAAAAATGACGAATGCAATGACTTCAGAGCTGCATGATTTTAGAGACAAAGAATCTCCAGAATTTTCTACTCACCAAAAGTTATTCAACATTTTCCACTACTCCACCTACTCCACCAACCACCATGACTCAGCCCCCTTTGACATTTTGTAATGCAAACCCTCTATAAAAGGGAGGCTATGCAGATCATTGTAACATGTAGAGCTTTTATGTAGAAGTGTTGTTATAATTAAAGTGTTAGTTTTTGATTTTGAAGATTTCTCTTCTTCTCTTTCTCTCCTTCTTTCTCTTTGTTATTTTTCATGGTTCTTGAAGGTTCTCCAATGGTGATGGCTATGGAGAACTAAACTTCTTTAATCAATCCAAGAGATTGACAGTCTTGATGATTAATCTTGAGATTTTGTTTTAATTGTTATATATTCATCTATTAATCAAGTTTCTCTTTCTCTTCTTCTCTTGTTTAAATTCTGATTTAATGCTTAATTTGATTAGAATTTGTATATATTAATTGCGTAATTGTCATATGCCAAGATATGAATTCAGAGGTTAAATAATTTATTAAAGGTGTTTGATGAAATATTTAACTTGGTTGGATCTTGATTTTTAAGTTAATTTAGGTTTTGGATGGATGCTTAATTTGTCTAACCTTAATTAATTGAATTCTAGAAGCATTTCTAGTAGAAGATTCATAGATCATTGATAGGCGTCTTAATGTGATCTAAGACCAAGGATTTGGTTGATAGTTGAATAGATCTATAAAGATCAAGGATGGATTAAAATCAAGATTGGTTAATTCTCTTGGATTGGTTATTTTCCTAATTTTGTTTACTCATTTTAATTGCTCTTTGTTGTTTAATCTTGCAAAATTTTTCCCCCCTGTTCATTAATCTCTTAATCTGACTTCATAATTAGAATGATCTATGGGCTCGACCCGGTGTTACCTTATGCTACAAGTAGTTTTGGTAAATCGGTTATAAATTGATTTAAATTTGGTAATTTCGACAAGTGTCAAGATGATTAGGGCATTGTTTGGATCATTTGAGCCTTAAAAAGCTTACCCTGATATGATGATATCCCTAGGTCCCTTTTTGAAGCCTTATACTGTTTGGCCTTATTTGTTTTTCATAATCATTGTGTTCGTTAACTTGTTAACCATTCTAATGCACGTGAAAGCATGTCATTTTTCTTCCTACCCTTATTGTTTGTTGAGTTCATGGTATGCTATATCTTGAGATGAGTCTATTGATTAGGGATTAACGGTTATTCAATTCAAAATGAACCTGAAGGAACTAGATGCAGTCAAAAGAAAAGAAAAAGCAATGCTTTACAAAATAAAGAAAGAGAAAAAAAAGAAAAAAAAAGAAAAAATGAAAAAGAAAAGCAAAGCTTAAGTAACGTAAAGTTGAAAAGCATCGAAAATGGTTCTGGCAAGTTTTCTGCATTCACTATTGGATACCCTGATGATATCAAGTTAGTGGCTTATGTCTTGGAATATCATGTTGTGTGTCTTAATGTTTGTATTGTATCCTTTTCCTTCATTTCTTTCGCCCATACCATTGGCCTTACATTATAAGTTGATAAAGTCCCTTTTGATCCTCAATCTTGTGTGATTTACATTAGTGGAGAGGGAGTTAATTTACAATTTTGTAGATTCTTTGAATCATATACATGTATGTTTATAAACTTATTTGGATATGTATGACTTGATTAGGAGAAGTTTATCTTGCATGTTTGTAAAAATGTGAATTGCATGAAGAGTTGTGTGGATTGATAGCATGTGAAGGATTGTATTTGTGTAGAACTGTTTATGGGGCATTTGCACTTTTTGAGGATTGATACAGTCATTACACACTAGTTCTGGTTTAATTGAAAGAAAAAGAAAATTGAAATGATATTTGCTGAATGAATGTTTGATTTGAATTGTTTAAATGATTTACTTAGTTCTATTTTGTTTTGCTCGAGGACTAGCAAAATGTAGGTTTGGGGGTGTGATAACTCCATAAAATGCAGTTATTTGTGCCCTATCTCTGTGCTAGAATGAATGCTTAGTCCTTGTTTATAATGCATATTTGGAGGGTTTTGTGCTTATATTTGTCATATTCTGATTCTAATCCTTTCTTGTATGTTTTATAAAAAATTGAGCTTAAATGATTAGAGATTAAGTAGATTTATATATATTACTGATTTGGTATTTTCTCTATGATAGGAAGGGCTCCTACCAAGGTCAAATGTGGAGTATGTGAGCTTAAAGTGGAAGAAGAAGTCAAATCTGCATTACAGTAGTTAGCGCGCTGCGGCACAAAGAGGCATCATCAGAATGCCATACTTCAACCCGAGGCGAGAGGGCCGCGGCCTATAAGAAGTGGGCACCGCGGCTCATTGAGACCGATCCTATGGGCGCCGCAGCGCGCATATGTGGGGGCCACAGCGCGATGGTGGCAACCTAAGCCTATAAATAGATTTTCACATTTTTCTCTCAGTTCTGGCTGTCTTAGCCATTTCCATTTTTAGGTTTTGTTAGTTTTCTTAGTTTTAGGTTAGTTTAGTTTGGCTAGATCTCCATTGATGGTAGATTGGAGGCTAGGAACAAGGATGAAGGAGGATTTAAGCTTCAGAGACAAATCAATGAGCTTCCTTCCTCTTTTTCCCTTTCTCTCTTCTCTTCCTTATCTATTGTATAGTTGAGCTGTGTTTAGAGATATTTTGAATCCTTTTCTATATATATATTAATGATGTGTTCTTCTCTGAGTTTGTATGGATGTTTGGTTATTGTTCAATCATTATCTATGCTTAATGCTTGCTGTTAGTTGGCCATCAATTGCATGATTCTAATATTACAAATGAACTAGACATAGGGATTTGTTGATATAGATATGGTATGGTTGATACATGTTCGACGAGTTTAATTGGCTTGGATGAGTTGATTCGTTAATAGGATAGAAATATACCTATTGGCCATGTATAGTGTGTGATTGAGAATAGATCGTTCATGAGTGGATTTTGGTTCTAACTAAGGAGTTAGGTGAATGAAGCTATGATTGATTGACCTAAACATAGGCTTTTGGCTAATGAAGATTCTCAAGCTAACCTAATCAGTGCATTTATGTTTATGAGGAAGATTGCATGTTGTTGGTAGATGTAGGGGGTGAAGAAGGATTCCCAGAAACCTAATCGTTTATCTTTATTGCTTTTGTAGATTAGATTTAGTTTAGTTTATTATTTTCTTATTTTTATGTCCTTGAATAGAATTGATTTAGCTATTGGTTGGTACTTAACTTTATAACCAATTATCTTCGTGGGAATTAACTTTTACTCTGTATCTGTATTACTTGAGCGATCCGTGTACTTGCGATTAGCAAATCATGAAGACTTGAAGTTATCGAGATGACAATTTCGATTTGATAGTTATCAGAAGTAGTAATTTCGAGTTGGTCTCAAAAACTAAGGCTCAAGGAGTAACTACACTTGGTAATTTCTAAAGATAGAAACAAGGGGTCTCGACCAGAAGCCAACAACAGTTTAAATATTCAAATTTAAATTCGTACAAGAGAATTTAAAATTGAAACAGAAGTTAGTAGTAATTATAAGTGTAAGATCTAGACAATACAAGGATTGCTGATAAAGATTAGGTAGTTACTTGTAACACGAGGATTGCTAACAAAGATTTGATAGTTACTTCACAAGGATAACTGATAATCATTAGGTAATTTTCTTTCTTTTAGACACATGTCAATATCTTGTAGAAAGGGTAGTTACTTAAGAATTCTATAAATACCAAAAGAATGAAAAAGTTTAAGGGTTAGAAATTCAATACTTACACACTTGTATACATGCTCTCACGTCACTCTGACAAACTCGAGCACAACACAAGTTAGTCAAGTACGTTTACATGCCGTTCTTTTATGTACAATATACACTTTCAATGCAAAGATATTTTAATTCCATTTAAACTTTCAATCATTTACATTTCTTACAAATTCTCTTCTACTCCTAATCAAATGATTTCTCTTAAGATCATTTGAGTTTTTTTTATTGCTTTTCTTTACTTGTTTTCTTTTTTGTTCTATAAATTTACAATCTTATTCATTTACATATCTGCAACTTTACTTTTATTACTTTTACATTGCTTTCTTTTAATTTTTGTTCTTTACCATTATGTAATTTTCATTGCCTGTCAAGTTTATTTTGATGCACTTTGCTGTCTTGTTCTTTTAATTCCTTGTTTCCTTTACATTTTAAAAGCAATCATTAACTTTTAAAAGCAAGTCCCTTTCATTACAATTTCATTGCTCAACTTATTTTCTGTATTTTTTTAAGATAATTACAACACTACAATACTTACATTTTTTATTCACATATCTTTATGAGATACTTGAAATCATTCTTGACTTTCTTGGTCAAAATATTAGTCAAAGTATTATAGAATCTTTTGAGGAAGTGATTCATTTTCCCTAATCGAGATCTGAAATCGAATTTGTTTTTTTGACAAAAATTTACCATTAACACATTGTCATGATATTAAATGAGTTTAACAATTATATAATTATTTAAAAAATAAACTTTTTTAATGACAAGTCAGCACATAATTTGGTAGAAAAAATTTTATGTAGGTACAGTTTATCAGATTATTTTTTGAACACTTAAATTATTATTTTATATATGTAAAAATATTTTTAAATATTAATTATTTTTTCATGGACCCTTAATCTTACACATAAAATAAAAATTTAAATATCTGCATTAGACTGTGCTTTACTAAAAATTATTTTAATTTGGAGACTGTAAAACATCTTACACTGAGATCGAATAAAAATAAAACTCAAAGTTAGAGCCGTTAACTCACTATTTACTCCCTGCAGAATGTCAGAGAGGGTTGGAGATGTTAAGGCCATGTGCCCTATAACGGGGTAGGGGTGGGGGACACATCCCAAACACTTGGATCAGAAAGTGAGGTGCTTTTGTTCATGTGAACCAAAAAATCCGGTGACTGCACTGCCTGACAATACACTTTAAAGTTATTGTCATCTTTCGCATGCCCCAACCAGCTTGGAATTTGGTCTTCTTGTTCTAAATTTGCCTAAAAGAAAGAGCATTCACCACAGCGCGATACCTCACCGCCATTTATACCCACATACATGCATGATGTTTTAATGTTGTTAGGCTTTTGCAATAATATACCTACATACATGCATGATGTTTTAATGTTGTTAGGCTTTTGCAATAATATACCCACATACATGCATGATGTTTTAATGTTGTTAGGCTTTTGCAATAATGCATCTTGCTCTTTCTAGTTTTGAGCATAGAAAATGAGACGCAAAAAGCTGGTTTTGGATGTGTTTAGATGCTTTATGTATACACTAATATAGGTCGCATGCAATTTGTGGGAAGTGTCAAGCAACGCTATCCATCCACAAATGTTGGGCTTCGTAGTCAAATTAGTGTGCTATGGCTGTTCGTATCTACTATTCATAGTCCTAACTATTCCTTTTAATTCGGTCAATAATTGGCCATCGGGTTCAGACTTTCCCAAATGCTTGATAAGATTGAATTCGCTTCTCAATACAAAGCACGGCAAACTATCAATCCCAAATTACACCTATTCAAATCACACAAGTTTAATGTGAATTTACACGGAAATCAAAGATACTCTAAAATCCACCGTACACTTTGGAGATTAAAGAATATTAATTCCGTTATTTGTTTACTTAAAATATTTTAGTTTTATTTTAATTTTTTTACAAATTTATTTTATATCTCATAAAAATATTACAATTATATATAATTTAATTTGATTTTTTTATTATAAATATACAATAGAAATATGATATATATTTTAAATATATAAAAAATATTTTCCTATTTTTAATGAGCAATACTATGTGGTGCGAACTGCTATTCATGAACATGACAAAAAAAATTTAATTGTCCATTTCTCTTAATAAATATCTAAGAAACTAAATAAAAGGAAGAGCACAGTCCAAATGGCACCACACGTAACTTGCTTTTGCTACTTTGTGTATTATTTCACGTAAAGGTTCCGTGTCTTTAAGCATTTTTTCTACTGAGCAATACGTCTAAATGCCACATGGACAAAGGTTCCAGTATCCTCTAAAAAATAAGAATACTAAATAAATTTTCTAAAAACTTAAAAGTACCATATTTTCAACTCTGAATAGTGCTAATATATTAATTATATTTCTTAGATAAATATTACTTTTACGTAAATTATTCCTCACAAACTTGACAGAATAATCATCACCGCAAATTTTTTTTTCATTTTTCTTTCTCTTTTTCTCCTTTTTACGTACGGTTACATAATGTCTGTGTTTTAAAACATCTGTGCTTTAAGTACCCAAAAAAACAATTAAAAATCTGTGCTTTTTCCTATTTCTTATAGCAATATATATGGAGTCCTATTGGCACTTGGAGTCGCACACAAGTTACAAAGTTACAATGATTACCATTCATTTTTTTTTCTTTTTATCTCTCATCTTTTGTCTTATATAATCCTTTCAATTAATGGCTACCCTTTGTGAACTATATAGTGTATAAAATTATTGTGAAAGCTTAATTTCTTGTATATATGCTCTTGAGAATAAAAGCAAAATGTCCTATGTGTAGGGTCCAATCAAATTTGCATGAATAATAAGCATTTATTTTTTCGGCAAGGTAAGATAGGGTAATTGACGACCCCAAGTGGGTCAATTACCCGTTTTTGAAAATTCCCAACGAACTTCCCAAAGTCACGTGAATTGTATGTTGTAACTTCTGATTAACGTTTTAAAATTTGAATTGAACATTGAATTGGCCAGATATCTAGGATTAGGGGTAGAAACAAGTCAGATTAAGATAAATTTTATTTTAAATAGATCTGACTTATATATCAATTATAAGGCCTGAACCTGGCCTATGAGCTTGTAATAGACTAATTTTTAAAGTCTGACATGACCTTTTTAAAAGTTTAGTCTGGCCTGAAAGCCTATTTAAAAGCCTAATTTGTAATGAGACCTTTAAATAGGTTAACAGACTTACTTTTAAATAGGCCAACAAGTCTTTACATAGATTAACAGACTTACCTTTAAATAGGTCAACATGTCTTACATAGGCTAACAGACCTACTTTTAAATAAGTCAATATGTCTTTACGTAAGCTAACAGACCTAAACCTTGAAATAAGCTAATGGGACTACTCAAAGCTAATAGGCCTTTGTTATAATTTAACACTCACTTTCTAATTTTATAGATGCTCACTACTTTCTTACTCTAGTCTTTGGTCAATGTAGAACTTGCAGATATACCAAATTGTTCACTTTCTTACTCTAGTCTTTCAAGTCTCAAATCGACCAAAGATCAGAGTAAGAAAATAGTGAGTATCTATAAAAGTAAGGGGTGAGTGTTATAAATATTCACTACTTTCTTACTCTAGTCTTTGGTCGATGTGAGACTTAGAGATATACCAAGTTGCTCACTTTCTTATTCTAGTCTTTCAAGTCCCACATCAATCAAAGATCAGAGTAAGAAAGTAGTGAGCATCTATAAAAGTAAAGAGTGAGTGTTAACTTATTATTTTCATTCTAATAAATATATTACGTTAAATATATTAATAAATATGTTATTTCTATTATAACTTACTAACTTATGTTTTAATTATTGACTTTTATTAAAATTTAATTAAAAATATATTAATATATTATAAAAATTAATAATTATAATTGTAATTTATAATTATTATAATAATATATATTATATTATATATAATTAAATAGGCCAAACTCGCCTACCAGGCTTAAAAGGGTTATTAAATGGCCTGAGACCTAACCTTTTTAGTTAAACAGACTTTTAAAAAAGTATTGACCTAACTTATTTAAGTAAAATTGATCAGTCGGTCAGGCGTCAAGTAAGTCAAGTAGCCATAGTACTGACAGGCGACAGCTGAAATTGACCTATTTTCATCCCTATCTAGGATGATATAGTTTTGATTAGTTTAAAAACCTAAATTAATGAATTAATTAAAGTTGAATCAAATAATGTAATAAAAAGTAATTACATCAGACCCACAGCTAGTTCATAATTTGTGCAGTTAAATTGATTAGTCTAATCGAACTTTTAAAGCATTGCTTGTAACATCAATATAATCTAGGAGGATTTTAATATGCACAAAGTGATTTTTGGCATATGGGTGCATCACTCAAATGACGCAGTTGTGAAGGCTGAGGCGAGGACCCACAAAGATCGAAGAGGCAAATCTAGGTTATAGGAGCTTGGTGTTAGGCTTGCAGGTGCGATGACAGCTAACATGGGATTTCAAGTACATTCGAGAGTATACAGTGTATTTTTAGTTATGCTTGTGACCTATGAATTTTACTGTGGAATTGATAACCCCATTCCTCAGTGCTCTGGGGAATCAAATCAAATTCCTACTTCAAACCTGTAAGGCACGTGTCCTTACGGAGGTGTCATAAGTCATAACACAACTCACAAGGTGGTGGTGTGCATGGGGCAGGCACAGAGAGAGCAGGCGTTATATTATCTGTTTGGTTTGGTTATCGACTTGCGGCCTAGAGGTCTGGCTAGTTGTGATTTTGCCGTTGCTGCCGCATTAGGATAGGGGTGGTGGTGGTTTTGGCTCATACTTCGTCTAGGCACTTATTATTATTTTTAACTGTGTTTAGCCACTTCACTAGGTTACAGGTCTATCAACCCTACCATTAAATTTTTAATTTAGTATATCAACGATTATTTTTATATAATTTTTATATTTTTACATCAAATAATATATATATTTTTTTACATTTCATTTAATATTATTTATTATATTTTTTTATTTTTTTCTATTACTCAATTACATTCCTTAAAAAATATATAAATAATATTTACATCTCTATTTAAAGATGTAAGATAACATTTTCGATTTTCATATGGTGCATCGATGCACCACATCTGTCATGGTACATATTAGACAAAACCTAAACCTAATGCCCTATGAGTTGCCCTTCATGTTTTTTTAGGACTCCAGGTTCGAGTGAAACTGCCATGTAATTTGTTTCATTTAAAGTTCCTTTGAAAATTTTAAAAAATTAATTAATTTTTATTATTATTAATCTTTCTTATAAAAAAATTTATTTTTTAAAAATATTCTAATTTATATGTTATAAATATAAAAATCAATTCACATATATTCAGATTTAAACAGTTTTAGCTATTTATATAAACTATTTTATTCTTATTAATTTAATATTTTACCTATTTTGAGTAAAAATAATAAAAATGTAATAAACTAAATTTAGTTAATCTTTAATATGTCTTAAAAATGAAAATTAATTTATAAATGAATTCCAATAATATTAATATAATAATTTATGTAAAAATGAATATATGAATTAAATTAAACCAAATCAATTATTTTTAATAAATTTAAATAGAGTTACCGACACAGTCAAAACTCAGAGTAAGCTCTTACCAACCAGCCTTGTATATCATAATTAATTTCGTGAAGATTTGAGCTCTCGTCCATATCAGCATTCATACATGCCAATGTTGTTTCAGTAATAAATAAATAAAAACTCAGAATTTTTTTTAATAAATAGAATATCATTATTTAAAATGAGAGAGAATCAAAGTTTTAGAACATAGAAATCAACGGAATTCTTTCCAAATCACTTTTAATATGTTCGGAAGGATACATGCTTTGTATATAATCAAAAGAAAAAGACACAAAAAATCTCATAAAATCATAACAATGAAAACTAAGGTAAAGAAAAGACATGAAAGAGATAATTTACACTAATCTCTCCATCCGGACTATTGTGTCTTCATCTTACTCTAATAAGAGTTTCTTTCCTGTGTTATGGTCAAGAGCTCCAAACATTTTGTTTTTCCATTAGCACCTCTTTCAATGGCGTAGCTAGGCTCTAAAGATCAGAGGAAGCGCTAATATTTTCTTTAAATATTATCTCTATTATTTGACTGATAAATAAAATTTTAGGACATAAACTAATATTTGTAAGAAGATATTTTAAATTTGTCTCAATTCTTTATTATTTTAATTGAGAGAATTTTTGGCATTCATCATGAAAAATTACTTTATTTAACGAATTTATTTATACCGATGTATCCTATTAAAAAATTACAATTAAAATCATATTGTTTCATCAATTTATTTAAATAATTATAATTATAGCACTTGAGACGTTCAATAAAACTACATTATACAAGTTTAAATTCTAAATATTAATACCATAAAAGTAAGAATTAAAAATACTAAAAGTATATAAAGAGAACAACTAGAATTTTCTAGTATCATTTCCACAAAGGTGGTCATGGAAAGAAAAACAGGAAACGAAAAATAATAATAATAAAATATGCTACCTTAAATGAAAAAAAGCAATAGATACAAATAAAAAATATAGCAACTACACAACAAATCAAAAAGATCCACTAATTTTTTAAAATAAAAATAGATGCTCCATACTTAAAAAAATTCAAAATAAGAGTAAAAAAACTAACGAATATATAATACCTATGACTAATGAAAAAATAACTTTGATCAATTAGCAAAAGAAGGAGCAAGGAACGTAATATTTTCTCTTTAGGGTACTACGATTTTTTTTAAAATTTTTATAATATAATATTTTTAAAAAATCTCATCTCAACGTGTTTCTGCCACACCTCTTCAGACCCATTAAGAAAGCGACAAAAGGTATATTGGAAAAGTTTAAAGTCAATCTCTACAAATCTATCTTAGAAATCGCAGATCTAAAATTTATGTGATAAAATTAATAAAAAATTGTAAAAATAAAGAAAACAAGGATGAAAACAGAAAAGGCTTCCGCCAAAGGATTCAAGCGATAACCCCCATGAACGAAACACTCATAAGGGAATCAAAGCACCATAAGAGATAAGAGAACACTACAAAGAATGAGAGAACACCTCACACGAAAAGAACTAGGGAGATGAGATAGCATCTCACAGGGAAAGAACTAGGAAATTGAGAGAGCACCTCACAGGAAGAGAGCTAAGGCAAGATGTTCAATTTGTTTAGAGTTTTCTTTTTCTCTCATGGTCATGTAATTATATTTACATGCTAGTGCTGTTTAAAATTAAAAACCAACTTAAAAATTATAATCATTCTAGAAATCATTGACATTATAAATTATATGTGAAAGTAGCCTAAGGCTATAACACAACACTTAGTCTATTCACACTCCTTATTAATGAGTTACTTGTAATGTTAATTTCCTAAATTACCCTTCTTTATACAGTTTCATTTTTAAGTTTTCAAATTTTATTTTTCTCTTCAATTATTGAATTTGAGACTTTTTATATGAATTTAATTTATTAAATTCAATGTATTAATAAAATACTAAAAAATTATTAATAAAGCATTATCTTATTATAGCTTATGTTATTATGAAAAAGACATAAAACTCACCGCCATAAAAAACATAAAATTCTAACTTATATTTTTTAAAACATATATTAGATAATGATTAATGTATTTCTTATTTTTTCAAAATAAAAGCATAGTCTTATTTTAATTTCTTACCAAATGTAGCACTATTTTATTTTATTTTTTTAGGTTTTTTATAGTATTCTCATCCGATAGGTGAGAGATAAATCTCCTAAGTACAGTTAAACGTCTAAGCAAATATCCTCTAAATGATATTATTTTCATACACATAAATCTCGAGATCAAACTTAAAACTATATGCTTAAATGACCCAAGTTCCTTTCACTCAGACAAACACACGTTAGTAGCATTATTTTTATTTTGAAATGATTCTAGATCTATTTAGACAAAAATTTATAATAGAGCTGTACTAATTACTTGACGCCATGGTATAACAAGTAATACTTTTGTGAATCTCTTAGCTTAACTTGGATAGACTTGCCTTTAAATAAAATGGAGAGATAAACTAGTCCATATTCACGTAAGCTGGTCTGGTCCAGGTACCACCATACAACAATACTAAATTTTTTTGTTTATAAGCTAAAGGGTAAATAACAAAAATCACTCTTGAGGTTTGACTAAATGACACCAAACCCCATTCTTACTATAAAAAATTGCACTCCACCCCACTGCATTAACTGTGTTGTTAGCTTACTAACCATTATTAACCATGGTTGAGTTTCACAGTCTCAAACTTAACCAACCACAGGGGGTTCTACTATGTGGTTAACTGCAAGTAGGGCTAGCAATGGTGGCCATCTGTTTATGGTGGTGGTTCATAGTTCGGTGGCGAGAGGTTAAGACAGTAGTAGCCCTTTTAACAAACTAGCACCACCTCATATCACTCATGAAAACTGCCACATGAAACACGCAGAAACAACCCTGCAACTCCCTCTTCCATCAACCAATGCAACCCATAACATCCATCAATAACCCAAAATGCCTCCTCTTAGCTGCCTCATTTTTCTTTTCTCAAAACTAATGAAATCACTTTTATTTTCACTTTGTTTTAGGCTGAACTAACTGACTCTTCCAGATAAGCCTTGTTAGCATAGACTACCAAATAATTTCATTGCTTTATGCCATTTTCCCAGCTTAGCCAATAGTAATTAATTATCTTCTGCAACAAAAACTTTAGGTGCTACTGTTATATTTGTAACATAGTGACCTTAACTAAAACTTTTTTCTTGCAAAAATTTGTCATAAAAAGTGATTTTGCTACCATTTAAACCATTAATACACTACAACAATTTGGCTTCTGGAAACTAAGTTTCTGGCAACGCTTTTTCTAAAGTTGTGTAGACAACATTTTTTGTAAGTTGCTTTTAATTATAGCTTTAAGCCACTTTTTTTTAGACAATGTTTAAGAAATGTTGTGATAATTAGTATATGCAACATTTTATGGCCGTTCTTTAAATTGAAACATGTTTAGACAACATTATTTTAGACAAGGTTTAATAAATATTTCCTAAAGTCTAATAGGCAACGGTTTTAAAGTGTACTCTATATTTATAAGTTTAGGCAACACATCAAAGACGAGAAATGTTGTCTAAGTCCTAAACTTTACTAATAAAAAAAACCAATCACTTTTATCTAAAACCTAAATAAAAGTGAAAACCTTTACTGTCGTCAAAAGAAATTGAAAACCTTTACTCATAAACTTCTTGAACCCGCCAATTTCTCCTAAATCTTCAATTTTACATGGTGAACCTTAACCCCCAATTTCTCTACCCAATGACGAAGAAGACGAAGAAGACAAAGAATGAGCTCTAAGCCTGAAACAAAGATTATGAAGAATGAGTTCTGCCAAATTTCTCGGTAATCAATATCACTCTCTCTCAGAACACATTTCCCTGTCTATGTCTCTCTCTCTTTGATTTTGTGCATTTTGCCCATCTTTATAACGAGCTCTGTCTATGTCTCTCTCAGAACACATTTCACGCTCTCTCTCGAAAAAATAACCCAAACCACGATAGACCACCACTGTGTTGCGCGTGAATAGCGTCAACTGAGTTTTCAGCATTGTTCATCTTACCCTAAACCCCCTCAGTGACTCAACCACTATGGCACGCATGTAGGGTGCACCACGACAGGTTGTTTCTTAGGACACACGATTTGATCTCGAGGGAGATCGAGACGAACCCTGACGGAAGATCTTTCGAGAAGCTTCATCTCAAAGGTTACCAATGGCTCACTCATCGCAAAATGTTCAAAGCCATTTCTTGTTTCGCCTCTGGTTTGGCTAAGCTTGGCCATGTCAGGGAAGAACGTGTTGCTATTTTCGCTGAAACCGGAGAAGAATGGTTTATTGCACTTCAGGTGTTTGTCTGTATGCTTCAAACAAAATGATTTTTATTTATTATTATATTTTTTATGATTCAATTTCTTCTTTCAATTTTTATGGAAATTTTGATCCTATATCCCTATTTTTGTTACTTCAGGGTTGCTTCAAGAGAAATGTGACAGTTATGACTATATATGCGTCATTGGGAAAGAAAGCTTTATGTCACTCATTGAATGAGGTTTTCTCTATTGTCTTTATTGCTTTTTTCACACTTTGTTGTCATAGGAAGAATTTTAACAAGAAAACGAGAAGAAAATACAAATTTTAAAATCTGGAATAAGATATAATTATCCTTTTAATATGAAAAAAAAGGGAAGAAAATGAAGTTAAAATTCTAAAGCTATACATTTCTTTCGAAAAATTGGTTTTTCTAAAATATTCCTTTGGCTGTAGCAAAACACTAAAGATGCTACGAAGACAATCTTGTCTCGCAACAAAATGCATAAACTGCTCCCTAAAATTTCTCATGTTCGTCTGCAACCATGCCCGCCAAATAAATGTTATTTGTACCTCTTAAGGTAGCATAATATAAGTTTTCAGCATCTGGTAACTTTTCTTTTCCCTATTAAACCTTCTAGTTCCATAATATCTATCAAGTTTTCTTTCTCTCCCTTCAATGTTGTTGCTAGGCATGATAGTTATGTTCCATATAAGGTGTAGGATCTAAAAATTGCTCTAACTTATTTTAGTTTTTGGAGCAAGTTGATAGTTTCATCTGTGAAAGATCAATGCCTTCATGATTTGATCTTCAGGCAGCATGGTCTTTCTACCTATGTAGACTACCAGTAGATTTGGTGCTTTCATTACTTTCTATACAGTGTAACGATATGAGTTCTATCTTTGTGCCAGTAATTTCTTTCATATTATAATCTCTTATTCCTTTCAATGCTTTCATAGAAAATGCCATTTTTCTCAGTATTTGGTGATGGATGGGTAATGCTTCAATTTGGAGTTGCTTAGAGGCTTTCTTTTTGTTAATTATATTTTCTCCTGCTTTATGGCATCTGTGTGTAATGCATACTTCACTTGGTTTGGAACAGAGTTGAGCTTTGTGCAAGGACTTTGGACATTCGTGGTGCTTTGCATTGGGTTCCTATCTCAGGTAATAATTCCAAATGTATAAATTCTTTTAATTTTGACATTGAGGAATTTCCTTGCTTATGCTTAATTATCCTTGTTCTACCAGCTCAAAAAAAAATTCTTGCTCTATCCTCAAGTAAGATTGAGATTTTTTATTAATATTTTGTCTCAAGCATTTTATCATAATATACAATTTCTTGTATTTCATCTATACTTCACTCTCATTGCCACTCCCATGATTTATTTTTTTAGCAGAATTATTTCTCAAACCACACCAAAACTGGTCATCTAGCAAAATCACTTCTTGTCATTTTTTTCTTCTTGTAGGTGCTTCTTGAGGACATAGGAACTAGAAAGACTAGTTTAGCAATAAGATTTGTAAAAGGCCAATTCTTTCATAACTAGGTTTACTTCCATTTGATTTCATTAATCAAAAGTTACATGCTTCTTTCATATCAGTGTACCGACAACACAACAGAAATTATAGCTTAGGAACCTTGACATTAATCTATATATAGGAACCAATTGTAGGAGCACCTTTTTTCACTTAAATATTATCATTATATGAAGCTACTGTAAAGTTTAACATATAGGATGCATCAGGACAAAAAAAGATATCGTAGTTTAGCTCTTATGTACTACCGTGGCGCAGCACCAACAGTTGTTGTATTTGACATGTCGAGCATTATAAGTATTCAGATTGTTAAATTTGAAAGCATTTAGCAATTCTAGTGTTAGTATAGTTTACCAGTGGATCCAGTAGAAGTTGTGATGTTATAGCTCTCTAAAATATAAATCATATAAAACTTGGCTTTTCTTGTAATATTGTTGAAATTGATAACAATATATTTTATACATTTTATAATCCTTTCACTGGGTTTCTTAATGTTCAATTAGGTTTAATTATGTTAGTTTTGTCATATTCTATGATATTGAGCTTAATTGGATCATTGAAAGAATTATTGCATGACTTAGCCTTAATTTATCTTTTTTGCAGTGTTCAGTAAACTGGCTATAACTTGAGTTACAAATATCTGATTGATGTGATTCTGGTCTTATAGGAAAGATAAGACAATTTCCTACAACTTTCATGAAGACCTCAAAGGCCAAATCACATGTTTGGATAACTCAAATTGGAGTTGAAGCAAGAACTGGGGTGCTGATCCTGACAGGTTGACCTATGCATACTGTTCATGACATGGCTCGGGATATAGGGTGTCAAATGGTCTGAAATATTGATGGTTTATAGTTAAGACCAAAATTTACAACTTTCATGTTGAACACTTTTCCAGAATCTGAGGTTTAATAGGTCATATTAGGCTTGGACGTTAGAATAAAGGAGCTATAACCGGGCCTGAGTAGTATGTAGTGATTAGACCATATCTTGAGTTATAAGAATGCTTTTGGGCTGAAATCAATGGCATTTGAAAGCTAAGGTCCAGAACTACAACTTTCATGAATACCACTTGGTGAGAAAATGACTAATGCAATGACTTCAGAGTTAAATGATTTCGGGAGACAAAGAATCTCCATAATTTTTCACTCATCAAAAGTCATTTGACATTTTTCACTCATCCACTCACTCATGACTTAGTCCCCTTGTCATTTTGTATCCCTAATCCTTTATAAAAGAAAGCCTTGGCTGATCATTTGAAAGGCTTGGTGTTTGTTACAGGTGAAAATAAAGATTTGGCAATTCGTTGGTTGGATGATGGTATTAAAGAATTTTTCTAAGTATTCAGCCGACAAAAATGCTAAATGGTGAAATCGACAGAAGTATTAAATAGGAGGAGTACTCCAATGTGGCAATTAGGTATTGAACAAAAGAATAATGTGATAGAAAGGTTGCATTGAGTCGACGAAGAATGGTCAAGGCAGTTAAGTGTTGCTCCTGTTAGAAAGTGGGTATATGCTGATGGCATAACTGCTAAGACGTGTTAAAATTTTAGGATGTCAGTTATTTTTATAATTTTGTCTATAAATATCAGTAGTCACAATGTAAAAAAGGGAGGTTATTTATTGATACATAATCCTAACATCTTAACTCGAGCAGATTAAAGGATTTTGATCCAAGTACGCCTTCCCTTTTCATTTCAAGTCATTTAAATTAATGCAATGTTCTTTTAAATTCTTTTACTTTTCAGTCTTGTTCTTTAAAATTCCTTTACATTTCTTTGCACTTTTACTTGCTTTTCTTTACTATTTTCTATTTAAATTCTGCACTTTAATTTTGCACCATTTACACGCTTTTAACAAATTTTCTATATTCTTTAAATTTCTTTTATCTTTTCAAAGCCATTTTTACAACAAAATTACCACATAACTCTGAACCCACATTCGTTTTAATACATTTATTTGTTTGTTGGAATTGTTATTAACTCTCTAAATCAAAATTCCACTTAAACAAATTGGTACGCCCGGTGGGATGAGTTCAGAGTAACTCGTAGTGTCACAAGAAATGGTTTTATGCGTTTAATAAGTGGAAGATTTATCTACTCTTCTCAAAATACGCAAACCATGAGTAATGTAAGTAGCCAGACATCGGATATACCTTTGACAGCCATTACTGTGCCACCCTCGACCATCGCTAGTACTGGTTTGGTGGATGATGCTATAACAACGGGTACTCTCCGGAGTAATCCAGTAGTAGAACATGTGTTGCCTGGAATGACTCAGCCATCGCCGAGTCAGCCAAGTAACCAAAGCATAATAAATTCAAATTCAAGATTTATGCCCCAATATGGGTTGCCACCTAATTATGTTCCCCCTATGATGGCATAAATGAGACTTGGCTCCACTTTGGCCAATACAGTCGGCCAATCAGTAGCTTCACAACGCCAACCACAGATCAGTTCAGCTTTGGCAAGTTTTGGTAGCCAAGGAGTAAGGGTTGTAGGTACAAGCAATCCAACTCTCTTTCGATAGGAGAGATTGAATTTAGGACCAGTTTTCCCAAATATGTCAAGAGATAATCCCCAAAATATAATAAGGCCAACCGTGAATTCTTTGGCCAACTTTCGACAATAAATGGATGAAAGCAACCATGATATGGTGCATATGTTCACTCAGCAAATGGGTGTCGTGATTACGCCAATCATGAAAAATACAAATAATGCTTGCAGCACATTGACTCAGCAAATGGCAAGGCTAAACTAAGCCTTGGGAGTAGGTGATTTGGCCAATGACAATACTCAAGGAGCCCAGCCTGGGGTAAATAGAGAAATGGTTGCACCTCAGGCAAATGTGGGACAAAATCAACAAAACTTAGATCAACTTGGGTAAAATGATCAGCCACGCTTGGAATATGGAAATGTCCATGTGCTCCGTCGAGGAAATGAAGATGAAATGGCTAGAAATGATGTAACCATGAGATTGCTTCGACAAAATCTTGGGGGGCACCAAGTGGTTGAGCAAAATGTAAACCAAGTAGTGGAACAAGTGCTGAATAGATTTGGGTTTAATGTCGGATATGCTAATCAACCCTATTTTGTTTCAGCATTTCCTGAATAGGTACAACAAGCAGAGTTGCCTAGGGGAATTAAGATTCCTAAACTCTCTAAGTTTATAGGAGAGAGTGACGAATCGACCGTCGAACATATTGCATGGTTTACGATAGAAATGGGGGAGTTGGCCACTACTGAAGGCCTTAAAATGAGATTCTTCCCAAGTTTCTTTACAAAGCATGCTTTTTCCTGGTTTTCGACATTGAGACCAAACTCAGTCCACTCCTGGGCTCAATTGGAAAGAAGCTTTCATGATCAATTCTTTAGAGGAGATTTGAAAGTGGGACTTACAGATCTTTTTAATATCAAAAGGATGTACAATGAAACTGTGGATGACTATCTTGCTAAGTTTTGACAAATGAGGAGTAGATGTTTTACCCCTATACCTGAGGTTGAAATAGTAAAGATAGCTACAGGTGGTTTAGATTATTATATAAGGAAGAAACTAGTGAATCAACATTTGATTGATCTTGCCCAACTAGGTGAAAAAGTTAGGCAAATAGAACAACTAAAAGTTGAAAAGATTCAAAAATAGAAAAAATTTCTTAAAAGAGAAAATGTGGCATTTGTCAGATTAAGTGAATCCGACAATGAGTTTGAAGGTAGCGATGATGAGTTCGAAGTTAACATTGCTAAACTTCAGAATGGTCCTCCTTGTGTTTGCCAGGCCTTACAGCCTACAAGAAATAAGGAGAAAATGAGTTATGTCAATAGAAAAATATATACATTCGACGTAACCAAAGCCGACAAGATTTTTGATTTGTTATTAAAAGAAAAACAGATTAAACTATCGGAAGGTCATAGGTTACTAAAGTTTGATGAAATAAAAGACCAAAAATATTGTAAGTTTCATAATAATTTCGGTCATATTACTAATGAATGTGTTCGTTTCAGAGACATAATTCAAAAAGCAATAATGGATGGACGTTTGAAATTTGCTGACAAGCTTAAAGCGGATATGAAAGTTGACACAGATCCATTTCAGGCTAAAGTATCTTGTGTTGATCAGTAAGTTCCTTTAAATGTTGGGATGCTCAACATAAGGAAGTTACAAGAGTTCGACGTGGAAACAAAGGATGCAACCGATATTTATCCAAAGTCAGGTGAGTCTCTCGAGGCATTTCTTGAGAGAAAGAAAGAGGAGGGCAAGGTAAGGTTATGCCCAAGATGTAACGCAGTATATGATGAGTTTGCTGCAAAGAAAGCTGCTAAAGGACAACCAAGTGTCCAGCAAGGTAAGAAGAAGGTTCTCAACAGGAAAACTTAGAAACCACAGAAGCCTTTTCATGCTCCAAGGCCAAAGCCAGTCTATACGCCTAGGCCTAACATGAATGGTTGGTTAGTCGAATCACATAGGTCTATGGGAAACAGAGCTCATGTCGGACTAGTTAAGACCAGAGTGCCACCTGCCAATGTCACCGTGGATAAGTGGATAAAGAATTCTGTAATGGCTAGACATACGTATTTTAGACAAAATATGCCTGCCAAGAGGAGTAACTTTCAGAGGGATCAACCTTTTTGGAATGAAAACTACAAGAATGGTAGGATCAATCCAAGAAAAACCTCGATTGACCAAGATGTAGCAGGGCCATCAAAGGTTTTTCCAATGTCGAAGAGTAAGAAAAGGAGATTGCAGAGATTAAGATAAACACAAAAGAGAAGTGATATGGATGAAGGATTAGTGATCAAGGAGCAACCTGTAGACACAGGTTGTTTGGTGGTCGAAAAGAAGCCAGTGCTTAATCAGGATAAAGATGGTAGAAAGCTAAAAAGTGTTATTACCAGGGGATCGTTTCCAGGGGAGTCGAAAATAAATGCAGTTAGACAGCTTGACACGGATGATAAATCCCGACTAGAAAGGTTGGCAAAAATAAGAAAGGGTAAGCAGGTTCAAATACCAATTCCAAATAAAACAAAGAGGAAATGACTAATTGGATTGATAGCAGCAGAAAAAGAGGCAAGAAAGAATAGTTTACCAGTCGAGAAGGATAAGGAGTTAGTCAGCTCGAAAGTTATAAAACTGACAATGGGAAAGGAGCAGACTAAGGACTCTGGAATTGGAAATAGTAAGAATATTGAAGACTGGTCAAAAAAAGAAATCAGGAGAATCTTAGAGGATCCTGATCAAGACGTTGAGTAGAGGAAGAAGGTACTCGACATAAGTAAAGAGAAAGAAAGATTAGCAAAGCCTGATTGCCAAAGTATGGACTTGGTAGCCGATGAAGTTATTGAGGCCTTAAATGATCCAGATGATCTATTAGGCCTTGGTGACAATGAGTTCGATATGGACATCAACTTGGAAGGGGACTTGGATGATATCTTGATGGCTATGGATAGTAACTTACCGTCGGAAGATTATTTTAGGATTGGAAGGCATATAAGTGATGAAGAGCTATCCGATGAGGAGGAATTCTTGAAGTCAATGAGTATGAATTTAGTTTCGGTATTACTTGTAGATTTTGAAGGGTATCACGAAATTGAGTACATTGGGGAGAATGAAGAGGATTTAGATTACCTGGATGATCATTGGCTTCTTTTCTAGGATAATATGGTAACAGTCTTCGACAATACGGCTCAGCTTAAAAAATTGACAGAAGACCAGAAGGCTCATTTATGACCGTTACACATCAAGGCTCTATTAGAAGGAAAGCCCACCAATAGAGTTTTGATCGATTGTGGGCAGCTATCAATTTAATCCCAAGGGCAATGCTCAAAAAACTTAGGAAAGATGAGTCAGATTTGATGTCGACAAACATGATAGTCACTTATTTCAGTGGTAAAACCTACCCGTCAGACGGAGTGGTGATGTTAAAAGTACAAGTCGGATCTGTTGCAAGGCCGACGCTATTTGTGATAATTTCGACGAAGTCAAGTTACAATCTTTTGCTAGGAAGGGATTGGATTCATGTCGTTGGAGCAATACCATCAACAGTTCATCATAAGCTCATTCTTTGGAATGAGAATGACTAAGTTGAAATAATAGAAGCAGATAACAGTCCTTGCTATCTCCAGCAGCTTCATATCAATTTCAGAATATATGCCCCAAGTGTTAAACCAGTAACAGCAAGTGGTGGAGTCATTAACAAAGATGTACTCGAAGTTTGGTTGAGGGATCAGTTTGGTATACGACTGGTGAAGAAGGCCAAAGATGATCGGCCAAGCATTAGTTATGAGTGTTAAGGATCACTCAGAAAGATTGTCGGCTTATTTAGCCGACAAGGCAATATACTCTGCTGAAAGTATGTTGTCAGATTGTGTAATCGATGATGGTCCTTTAGGTTTTGAAAAAGGAATTGTTGGAAAATAAGGTGTAGAAGTGGAAGATCCTTTGGAAGAAATAAACTTGGACACTGAAACAGATAAGAGACCTATTTTTGTAAGTTCATTTCTATTAGAGGAGTTCAAAGAAAAGCTTGTCGAGTTAATTATGGAATATAAAGATTGCTTTTCCTGGGATTATGATGAAATGCCTGGATTGAGTAGAGATCTTGTCGAGCACAGATTGCCTCTAAAAGAAGGATGCATACTTGTCAAACAAGCCAACAGGAGATTTGCACTAGAGGTAATCTTAAAGATAAAATAAGAAGTCGACAGATTGATCAAAGCCAAATTCATCAGAACAACCAGGTATGTCGAATGGCTTTCTAATATTGTTCCTGTAGTCAAGAAAAATGGCAAGTTAAGAATATGTGTAGATTTTAGAAATTTGAACACTGCCCCACCTACAGATGAGTATCTTATACCAATTGCGGACATGTTAGTTGATGCCGCATCTGGACATGAATTATTAAGTTTTGTGGATGGCCATGCAGGATATAATCAAATTTTTATAGCCGAGGAAGACGTATCAAAAACTGCCTTCAGATGTCCTAGAGCCATTGGGACATATGAATGGGTAGTCATACCTTTCGGTTTAAAGAATGTAGGGGCCACTTATCATATGGCAATGAACACAATTTTCCATGATGTCATTAGGAAATTTATGGAAGTTTACATCGATGATGTCATTTTCAAGTACGAAACAAAAGAAGGCCATTTGACAAACTTGAGGTAAGCATTCGACAAGATGAGGAAGCACAGCCTTAAGATGAATCTAGAAAAATGTGGTTTTGGAGTGTCAGTTGCTAAATTCCTAAGTTTCTTAGTTCATAAAAAAGGGATTGAAGTGGACAAGAATAAAGCCAAGGCAGTTTTGGAAGCTGCGCCACCGACAAACAAAAAGGAATTACAGTCTTTTTTAGGAAAAGTTAATTTCCTAAGAAGATTCATATCCAATTTGTCGAGAAGAACTAGAGTTTTTGCTCCATTGATCAAGTTGAAGGCTGAACAAGATTTTGTGTGGGAACCTTGCCACCAAGAAGCCTTCGACCAGATAAAGCAGTATTTAACAAATCCACCGGTCATGATGCCTCCAGTGCCTTGACGACTGTTGAAGTTGTATATATCAGCATTATAAGAAACCATAGGAAGTATGCTGGCTCAAGAAGATGAAAATAACGTTGAAAAAGCTGTGTATTAATTATCTTAGTCGAGTTTTAAATGATGTTGAGAGAAGATATAGTGCAATAGAGAAATTTTGTTTAGCATTGTACTTCTCATGTACTAAACTTAAATATTATATGATGCCTTGTAATGTATTGGTTATGTCAAAAACCGATGTAATAAAATATATGTTATCAAAACCAGTGTTAAATGGACGTATTGAAAAATGGATTATTGCTTTGTCAGAATTTTCTTTACAATATGTTCCAATGAGAGCGGTGAAAGGCCAAGCAATTGCTGACTTCTTGGCTGACCACCCTTGTTTGGATATGGATAACATAAATGTTATCGGTTTAAAACCTTGGTGTCTATTTTTTGATGGTTCAAGGCATCAGAATGGAATTGGAGTGGGGATTTTAGTTGTTTCTCCTTAAGGCACTCCAACTAAGTTCATGTTTGAACTTAAGTATACCTATTCCAACAATGAGGCTGAATATGAAGCCTTAATTGTCGGATTGGAAATATTAGTAGAAATAAAAGTACGTAGTGTGCATGTTTTTGGTGATTCATAGTTGGTCATTAAACAGCTTGCTCAAGAATATAAATGTGTTAGTGAAAATCTAACAAAATATTATATTGTGGCGAGTAAGTTAATGAAGCAATTCGATGAAGTAATTGTCGAACACATTTCCAGAGGTTTAAATGAAGAGGCTAATGAATTAGCACAAGTAGCTTCTGGGTATAGAATTTCATCCAAGGTTCTTACAAATTTAATGGAAATAAAGGAACTTTTATATCCATTAGAGGAAAAAAATATACTACAAAATGATATTTCGATAATTAATGACTGGAGACAACCAATACTAAGTTATTTGGAAAATTCAAGTCAAGATGTGGATAGAAAACTCAAGCACAGAGCGTCAAAATTTGTAGTATTAGGGGAAGCCTTATATAGAAAGTCTGTTGATGGAAATTTAGAGGTTTGCCTGAGTGAAGCAGAGGCTTATATTGCCTTGGCAGAAGTCCACAGGAGAAAAGATGAAATAGGTTCTTCGACAACAAAGGTATTATTGGCCTACACTGGTTAGGGATTGTATAATGTTTGCCAAGTCTTGTGAAGAATGTCAAAGACATGGCCATATACAAAATGTTCCTGCTAGTGAATTGCATTCTATAGTTAAACCATGGCCTTTTAGGGGATGGGATTTAGATTTAATTGGTCAAATTCATCCTACATTGTCAAAAGGACATAAATATATTTTAGTAGGAGTTGATTACTTTACCAAATGGGTTGAGGCTGTAGCCTTAAAAGATGTAACCCAACAGGATGTAAATGACTTTATTGAAGATAATATAGTTTGTCGATTCAGAATACCACAAACTTTGACAACTGATCAAGGATCAGTACTCATAAGAAAGAAAGTTGTCGAGTATACCAGTTCAAGGAAAATTAAAATGCTTATGTTGACTCCTTATTATGCTCAGGAAAATGGCTAGGTAGAGGCTATGAATAAGATAATAATAGGATTGGTTAAAAAGCATATTGGTCGACAGCCTAGAAATTGGCATAATACCTTTAATCAAGTATTATGGGCATATAGAAATTCACCGAGAGAAGCAACAAGCACATCCCCATATAAGTTGGTATATGGTCATGATGCAGTTTTGCCCGTCGAGATTAATCTTCAATCAATTTGTATTCAAAAACAATATGAGTTACCAGTTGAGCATTACTGGGACTTGATGTTTGATGAATTAAACGAATTAAGCGATGAAAGATTAATTACTTTGGAATATTTGATTCGATAGAAAGAAAGAATTGCAAAGTTTTATGATAGTTGAATTAAGTATAAATCTTTTAAAATTGATGATTTGGTTTGGAAGGTGATTTGCCCATAGATAAGAAGTGTTGAGAATATGAGAAATGGTCTCCGAAGTGGGAAGGACCATTTAAAGTGACTAGAGTATTTTCAGGAAATGCTTATGCACTTGTCAAAATTAATTCTAATTTAAGAATTAAGTCGATTAATGGCAAATATTTGAAGCCATATAGACCGACAATGTGTGAAGTAAAAATTGACAAGGAATGAAGAAAAATTGCTCATTCAAGTATTTGGCAATTACAAGTTACAATGTCATAATAAGAATGCTAAATGTATAATATAACTTGATATTGCCAAAACTTTACAAAAGAAAAAATTTTACATTTAAAATTTTTGCAGTATTCCCCAGGAATCTTCCAAAGTTTGCTTGTCGGTACAGGCAGTTTGATATTCTGCATCAAGGGAATTTATTTTTGCTAATACAGTTTTGGCTTCGACCGCCCAATGTTTGGTCTTCTTGGCAATAATTTGTTACCTGGCGGCCCCTTGTTGTAATGCTGTTTGAAGTTTTTGTTTTCTTCGTTCGGCCGCTTTAAGTTTTTTCTTCAAATCCTCTATTTCTTTGTCGAGCTCTGCCTCTTTATTTTTGCCTTTTGGCAGATTCTCTTTCAAGAGTTCATTTTCATTCTTTGCATCGGTCAGTTGCTTCAAGATCCTGGATTTTTCTTGGACTTCTTTGTTGTAAGCAGGAATGACTCGATGAATAGTAGGCATCTTTTCTGTTAAGCTTTGAATGAAGTTTTTAATAGTTGTAGGAAGAGCTCGACAAGTTAATAGAAGTTGTTGGGCAAGGGGCTCAAGTTCTGTCACAATGGTCATCATCCTTTCTTGAAGGGGTTGATCAGAACTCAGGTGTTCAAAAGAATAGGTGAAGCCGTTTTTCAATTCAGCTAAGAGTTTAGTGACTTGAGAGTCACTAGAATCTTACCCTAGTTGCGTGGAAGAGCGGGCTGATTGAGGAGAACTTCTGTGATCGCCCGACAACATTGTGATCAGATCATTTAAGTCTGCTTCCATCTCTTCAGTATCTTCTGGCTCCGAAGTAATCAAGTCGGCCGGAGGGGATGGAGGTGGGTCGATTGGAGTAAACACTACCATGAGGGCATCCATATCAAATTCTTCTGAGTGAATTTGAATTGGATTAGCCCTATCTGTTTGAGAAGTTCCTTCAGTGTATAAGGGGACTGGAATATGCTTAGAGGTTACGATAGTTTGGGTTCCTATCGGAGGCAGTGTGGAAATAGTAGGAATTGCAGAATTGGGAGAAGTTTGGGATTTTGGAGGATTAACTGTTTCCAATATTTGTGGGCTATTAGCTATAGCCAAATTTGCTGAATCCTATAGATGAGTAGAAAAGGTTTCAAAGACAAGAGGTTTAAGAACAAGTAATGCTTAGGAAAATATTTTAGTAAGATATATTACCTCAGGTGATTGTCGAATTGATTCCTCAAGTCTTGATTCAACAACTGGTTCAGGAGGATGATCTGCGGATTATTCAGCCTCCGGATCCTGAAATGATAGAATCAGGTGTTAAATGAGTAGAAAGAGTCAAGAATCTAATGAAAAAAAATATGTTGATTGAAATTTACCTCAGATGAAAGAAAGATGGTTTCTGTTTCTTCAACAGGAGGCTTCAAAGTAGAAATAGTGGTTTGAATCTTCTTTTTCTTTTTCTGTAAAGGTAAAAGGGTGAGATTGTTACCTGGTATTAGAGAATGTACAATAATACAAGGCATACATTTGGATGATGATCTGGAGATGGGATTGAAGATTCGACAGGAGAAAAAGAAGTGGCAGGAGTAGATTCGCTAATCTGAATTCGACATTAATTTAGACTTGAACAAAATTAAAAACCAAGCCTTAATATGTGGTCAGAAAAGTATGTATACCTTGAGGGTTTTTGATTTTGGAATCTTTGTAGCAGCAGCATCATGTTTCAAAGAACTCTTTGTTGACATTGATGCAACTGATTTGACCTTTGAAAGCCTTGGGAATGGGAGGTTTTTGGGTCTTCTTGCTCTTCTTTTTCTTTGAAGAAGTGGTTTCATCTTCTTCTTCATCATCACTTCCTTGAGGCTGCTTGTATTCTAAAGGTCTTTTCAATGGAAGTGCTGCAAGAAGGAAAATGTATTTAGTAAACGGGGTATAGAATTAAATATAATAGAATGCAAAGAGAAAAAATACCTTCAGGTATTTCAGTGATGACTTGGGTATTCCTGGAAAATTATTCGTACGACAAGGCAAACCAATGAGTAAACTTAACTTCTGGAGTTCTTATAAGAAATATATTACTCACAGAATATATCCTATTTGAAATAAGGAAGTTACCAGCCCTTGTAGGTTTACTTAGGAATTCGTCGGCCAGTCCAAAATGAGCACAAGGAAGAAGCACTGGCTTTGGAAAAAGGATTTGAAAAGGTTCAAGCCGTGCTAAAGGGTTTTTTATAGAAACTGGGAGAAAATTGGTAGAACATTTTTCCTTGTGTACTCATTTTAGCTTGGCCACGACTTCTTCACAATGTCGAACAATTAAGCTAGGAAACCTGAAGTCCCACTTGATTTTGTAATATTTTTCAAAAGCCTTGATATCTTGAATATATTTACCTTTAGTCTTTGATGAAGGATCTTGACCCTGCATAGGAATCAGAGTTTCAGTAATACGACTTCGACAGGTCTCAATGTCGACATGATAAGGACTATAATATCTAGTCCACCAATTGACAAAATCCTTTGAAACTCCTCTGTAGGGGGTAAATGCAGAGATCTCAAAATGATGCTTGTGCCTTTCATTTTTTGAAACTACTCGAACTAGATCCGACATGCTTTGTAAGTGGCCATTGATGAGGTATTCTTTGGCCCTATGAGAGAAAGGTGCTGGAATAGCCTTACAAAATCCCAATTGTCGAGCTACCGTGTTTGGCAGATATAACTCTAAAGATTTATCTATCGAACCAGGGAGACTAGCCACCAGGACTTGTTGGCAGAGAAAGTTCGACCAGACAGAAATATTGTCGGCCTGAGTAGAAGGATCGTTGGAAAGAATTGGTCGAGTGAACCATTTGGGACCAAGAGAATGATCAGCAAATGGAGCGAAGTATATGTCTTCAGTATTGAAGGAGATGAAATGAAAAATACTGAAGAAATGCATAAAATTTTCCAAATTTTGTTTATGGACTTTTTCATGTTTTACATGGTAAAGTTTAATGCCATATATAGCAAGAGAGACTGTCGGAGAAGAAGAGTCGACCAAAAAATCTCCCAGTATGGCATTCAACCAAAGTTGGAGTAGCCACATTTGGCCACCAGAATTAGTTTTCTTTACCTGAGCTCTGATGCTTTGACAATTTCACCTATACTCAAATAGAGATTGGCAAGGAGAAATTGAGCAAGAGCTAATGGTCGACCTTCATGAATAAGGTTAGCAAGTTGAAGAAAGGATCTGGATACTTGAACTAACTTAGAACCTATAGCATAGGTTGAAAGCCAGAGAAGAAGGAAAGCTATGTGTTCTTCGTAAGTCACAGGACCTGATTCATGGAATAAAAGCTAATGAAGTTGGAAAAGGAAGTTGGGGCTTTTGAATATACGTCAATGGTGTTTGAAGGTTGAAGAACAGGCGTAATGATTTCCCCATCTGGTCGAAGACCAGTTATGGCAGCTACGTCGAAAAGTGTTGGACCCATCATGCCATAGGGAAATTAGAAGGAGTTGGTGGTTTTGATCCAAAAAAAGAAAGAGGCACCCAACATGCAAGAATCCATTTTTATGGAATAATGAGAAAGCTGGATGCAATCAAAAATACCTATTTCCCTCCATAAGCTTTGTTTAGAAGTTTGAACTCTGTCAAGCCACTCAAGATACCCATTAATATGGGTAGGGGGAGTTCTAAACAGCCTTTCAGATTTTTTGAAATAGCTGATAGGAATGGATGGAAGGGAAGCCAAGATAGCTTCTTGGGAAGTTTTACAAGGAAAGAAAGAATTTATTTCATCAGTAATAAATTCTTTGGGTAGAACTGGGCCCAAGAAAGCAGCCGGAGGATCCAAGGAAAGTGGAGAGTCATTAATGGGGAGAATTACTTTCGAGAGATGCCAGAGTTCAAACTTTTGTAGAACTGGGTCTTGAACTACGGCATGGTTACCAAAGTTTGTTGTTGGCACGTTAGGAGTTTGAGAGCTGGAAGCCATGGGAGAAGGCAAGAGTTTGCAGAGAAAACAGGTGAAGGTAAAGTTGAAGGTGATGAACAGTAAAGAGAGGTGAGAGGTTGAAGATGATAAACAGTGATAAAGGAGTGAAAAGTCGCGTGAATTTGAAAAGTTATTTTTCTGCGAGAAAATAGGGGTAATTATGAGCCTTATTTATTAGGAACGACTATTTATTATTTGTAATGATAAGGCTGATTGTAGCTGTCCAGATACTTGTGGAAGATTCTGTTGGATTTAAATATATATATATATTGAAGGGATTTTTGATTAAAATTTATCTTTCTCCTATCGGTGTCAAAAGAAAAATTTTGGGGGGCATCTGTTGGAGGTGAAAATAAAGATTTGGCAATTTGTCGGTTGGATGATGATATTGAAGAAATTTTCTAAGTATTGAGCTGACAGAAATGCTAAATGGTGAAATCGACAGAAGTATTGAATAGGAGGAGTACTCTAATATGGCAATTAGGTATTGATGTCGGACAGAAGAATAATTTAATGGAAAGGTTGCATTGAGTCGATGAAGAATGGTCAAAGCAGTTAAGTGCTGGTTCTGTCAGAAAGTGGGTATATGCTGATGGCATAACTGCTAAGATGTGTTAAAATTTTAGGATGTCAGTTATTTTTATAATTTTGTCTATAAATATCAGTAGTCACGATGTAAAAAAGGGAAGTTATTTGCTGATACATAATCCTAACATCTCAACTCGAGCAGATTAAGGGATTTTGATCCAAGTACGCCTTCCTTTTTCATTTCAAGTCATTTAAATTAATACGATGTTCTTTAAAATTCCTTTACTTTTTAGTCTTGTTCTTTAAAATTCCTTTACATTTCTTTGCACTTTTACTTGCTTTTCTTTACTATTTTTTATTTAAATTCTGCACTTTAATTTTGCACCATTTACACGCTTTCAACTAATTTTCTGCATTCTTTAAATTTCTTTTATCTTTTCAAAGCCACTTTTACAACGAGATTACCACATAACTCTGAACCTACATTCATTTTGATACATTTATTTGTATGTTGGAATTCTTATTAACTCTCTAAACCAAAATTCTACTTAAACAGTGTTAGACACCAAATTCATGCTATTTTGTTGTTTGATTATCTTATTGTAGTTTTCTTTTGTTTTAAATTGAAGTTATGTTCTTCTTCTTCTTCTCTCTTCCTTTCTTATTGTCTATGAGTAATTAAGTTTCATTTTACTTGGGTGAAAGAGTGAAGCTCTTGGTAATGAAATAAGATTAGATTAATTTCTTTCTTGTGCTTAAATGATATATTTTCAAGTGATCATTAAGCGTATTATATTTTGTTTCCAATCAATTTAGAAACCCTCCTTGTAAAGTGGAGTTCTTGATTTGTTGTAGACAAGAGATTGACACAATGAATACTTGAAACCATTTACAAGTGTTGGTGTTAGAAACTCTCCTTGTAAAGTGGAGATCTTGATTTGTTGTAGACAAGATTTTGGCACAATGAATGCTCGATCCCATTTATGAGTGGTGATGTTAATAGATGATTAAAGGAATCATAATATAATTACGTATATAATTTTTAATAAACTTTGAACGTTCTGTTATGTGTTGATTCTAATTGAGTTATAAAATAATTAATTTTGTCCTTAATTTATTTACCAAGAGTGGATCTCCTAACCTAAGCAATTCTTTTTTATTTGTGACTAAGTTTTATCACCTTTATTATTGTAATAAAATATTTTTCTTACGTCAAATAATTTTTTCTTTATCAATTCCTTATAGATTGACTTCGGACTTCCGAGAATATATTACTTAAAATAACCTACACTTGGGTTTGCAACTTTTTATCCGCATCAAGTTTTTAGCGCCGTTACCGGGGACTTGATTTGAAGAACAAATTTATTTTGTAAATATTTTGTATATATATTTTTTCTACTCTTTTAATTTTTTTTCTCTTCTTTGTACATATTAACATACTAACTTAGTGGGGGAAATTCTCCTTTTTATTTTCTCGTATTTTACTTTCTCGTACTTTACTTTATTCACTTTAAATTCTGTAATTTACTTTCTGTATTTTATTTCTAATTTTCTAACTTACTAACCTACTAACCTTTTAATTTTCTTGCTTAATAATTTACTAATTATCTAACTCTCTTACTAACTATCTAACTTTTTACTTTATCAGCTATCTAACTTTTTACTTTATCTGCTTACTAACTTATTTGGTGGTTAGTTTATACCACACCTTTGTTAATATTTGTTTACTAAGTGTTAATATATATTTGGTGACTGGTTTATACCTCATCCTTGTTAATATTTAATGGCAGGTTTATATCGCCTATTTGTACATTTTCTTTTCTATTTTATGTCATTTATTTATGCTTAATTGGTATCGTGATTTAAATTCTAGTCGTTTGGTTAAAATTAATTCTGGTACTTTACATATTAATTTGTTTGAATCACGATCACACACATCAAACACAATGACTGAAAATGAAAGTGTGCATGATGAACATGAAAATCAACCGTTGCGAACCATGCGTGAGTATTTGCAACCATCTCGAAATTCTAGTCCATCATGTTTTATCTTTTCACTCAATGCTAACAATTTTAGATTCAAACCAAGTATGATTTTTTACTTCCTAATTTTCATGGTTTAGAATCTGAAAGTTCATATTTACATTTAAAAGAATTTGAGGAAGTATATACTATTTTTCTTGATCAAACTTGCACTAAAGAGGTTGTTAAGCTTTAGCAAAAACTTGGCTTAATACTTTGAAACCAAGATCAATTGGCACATGGCAAGAAATATAAGGTGAGTTTTTAAAGAAATTTTTTTCAACGCATAAAACCAATACTTTGAAAAGACAAATCCAAAATTTTTCTCAAAATTCAAATGAAGCATATTTTCAAAGTTGGGAATATTTTAAAGATTTGTTAAATTCTTACCCACATCATGATTTTGAAAAATGGCGCACTATAAGCTTCTTTTATGAAGGGTTAACACCCGAAACTAAACAATTTGTGGAAACAATGTGCAATGGTGAGTTTCTTGATAAAGAGCCTGAAGAAGCTTTAGACTATTTTGACCATTTGGCTGAAAATTCTCAATCTTGGCATAGTTCTAATCCTTCTGAAAATTCAATTAAATCTAACCTTGCAAATACTAGTAAAGAAAAATATCACTTTAGTCAAGAAGAAGATCTAAATGTAAGGTTTGCCAGTCTGGCTAGAAAGGTTGAAGTCATGGAATTAGAGAAAGTGAAAGAAATTAAATCTGTGCAAAATGAAGAAATTTGTAGTATTTATGATGAATTGGGACACTCAACAAATGAATGTCCAAAAATTTCTATTTTTAAAGAAGTTGTGCATGAGCAAGTAAATGCAATGAACAATTTTAAAAAGTCATTCACTTTTTTTTTTCAGATACTTACAATCCGGGATGGAGAAATCACCTGAATTTCAGTTGGAGGACCAACAATCAGGCATAATTCATGCAACCACCACCTCCTCAGGCACAACAGAGCTTTCAAAATTCTCAAGGATATGCACCTTTTGTCCCACCATATAGGAATAACCTTGAAGAAATATTGCAGGCATTCATAGAAAAGTAAGATGCTATTATTAATCAAAACACTCAAGCCATGATTGACATAAAAGACACTATTGCTAAACTTTCTTCTGCACTCACCATTCACGAGAAAGGAAAATTTCCTTCTCAACCTCAACTAAATCCTAAAGATTAGTATAGTCTAAATGATGGTAATTCAGAAAACCAACAAATAGATCAAGTCAAGTCAGTGATAACCCTTAAAATAGAAAGATTATTGAAGAAAGCAAGGAGAAAAAGAGCCAAGTGTCCAAAGTGATGAACTCCTTGAGTGTGAATGAGCTAGAAGATGTGAAAAAGAATCAAGATAGTAGTGATGCTGAGCTACACAAGGAGCCTGAGGTGACAAAAAGTCTTGTTAAGCCAGAAAATGATGATGAGAACTACCAGACATACATGATTGACTCAATCATGGATAGGGGAGTTTCTACAACCCATGATTTAGATCCTCTTAAGAATTTTCTTGTCAATTCTGAGTTTGATTCTATCAGCAATCCCTCTGATATAGTTGACATTTCTACTATTTTGATAGAACTCAGGATCATGACACTCAGGCATGGCAACCAAAGTTTAAGGAGTTTTCTAAGAAAGGTTGGAGTATTGCTGATAAAAAAGGTGTTCGTTCCTTAGTCTGTTCTTATAAAATTAATTTGAAAGAAGGTAAATGGTCAGTAATTGAAGTTATAACTTGAGTTAAAGGATTCAGATGTAGCAGAGACTTTGGTAGACGATCCTGTCTACCAAAGTCGAGGTAAGTTTTTAGTATTTCATGTTTTTATTGAGTCGGCTTAAGTGCCTCCCAAATTTTGGAGTCTTTGTATGGGGATATAAATAGTGTCGGCCAACCAAAAAAATATAAAATAAAAGAACCTAAAAAAAAGAAATTTGTTTGCATGCTTATTTATTTCATTTTACTTTATTTTATTTTTTTCTATTTTTGTCATTGCTAACCATTGTCAAGATGTAGTTATTCTCTTCTCGTCTAAGCATTTCGGGTATGTGACTTCTCCCCATTACTTTGTTTAATTTTGTCCCAATAATTTCTTTGATGTATACTAATAATTATTTCTTCAGTATGGATTTAATTTTTAACATTGAAGACAATGTTGTGATCTGATTAGGAGGAAAGATAGTTGTGTAAAAAAAAACTAAAAAAAATCTAAAATAAAAAAAATAAGAAATGTGTTTATTAATATGTTTGTTGTGTTTATATGTTTGTCAATAATTTATTAACAACAAAAGTAATAAGGGATGGCATAAAGAGTAAATTATTTACTCTTGAGATGCATCAAAATTAGTGGCAGAGTAAAGAGTAATTAGGTAGATAACTAATTTGTGTGGAAGTAGCAATTTAAATTTAGGAAAATTTACATGATTGAGAAAATTGTCTTCTTTCTTAAAAATCACATGCTTAGTTATGAATGTTGAATTGGTGTACTGAGAATGATAGAATTATGCCTTGTGAGATTTTGAGCCTATTGATGAATGGATTGAACATTTGTACCATTCTTTTCTTTCTTGTGTGAATCTCAATCATGGAATTGTTACTCTAGAACTTGCTTTGATTCTTTTTAAGATTACATTTTCATATGCATATATAAATATGATTGAGACATTTTTCTTGATATAGCTACTTTAACTAAATAGTCAACCTTGTATATTTTCTCTTGCTTAACTCCTTTGAGCTTATTTGATCATTCTTTATTTCGAACTCATTATGTGCCTTAAAAAAAAACCATGTTCTTACCTGACCTTAGGGAATAAAAGAACATTAGCTTTGTCATTGGATGAGTTCTTGAATAAGTGTGGGTGTGTGTATGCAGAATGGTTGGTAAAAAAATATATATATTATGTTCATCTTCAAAAAACAAAAAAATAAAAAATAAAAAATAAAAAATATATATATGTAAATAAGGGTCAACAAGGCAATAAAAGAAAGAAAAAAAATATGTAAAGGGAATTTGTATTAGGTAGAGTTGGGATGAACTTTCATGCTTGTTAATTGAACTCAACTCTCATACTCTTTTATTCTCTTTGGTATTTAACTTGTCATATCCATATTACCTTCTCCTTTACCTTGATCTCATTACAACCTTGAATAAAGTCCTTATGATTTGTGTGTGCATGTGTTCTGAGTAGTGGAGAAGTAGAAGATAAGCAAGCTAATGGTAGCGCAATTTTCATGAGTTGAATTAAGTGAAATACTTACCTTTTAGATACTTGAGAGATTGAGAGTGAATTCTGTGATGATCTATCATTCTTGATTCATTCTTTTCAACTGAAGTTTCATTGCTTGTTGGTTTGAGATGTGAAGAAATGTTACCTCATGAATGTTTTGATCCCTTAAATGGCTGATTGCTCTTCTTAATTCATTGAATCTTTTAGAGTTTTTAATTTTTGAGTCTGTGTCGTTTTTCTTTGTTCCCTAGTTTTTGTCTTATGTGTTTTGCCCAGGAGTGCAAAAGTTAAGTGTGAGAAAATTTGATAATAATATATTTTATACATTTTATAATTCTCTCACTGTGCTTCTTAAGGTTCAATTAGGTTTAGTTATGTTGGTTTTGTCACATTCTATGATATTGAGCTTAATTGGATCATTGAAAGAATTATTGTATGAATTAGCCTTAATTAATCTTTTTGATAATGTTGAGTAAACTGGCTATAACTTGAGTTACAAATATCTGGTTGATATGATTCTAGTCTTGTAGGAAAGATAAGACAATTCCCTACAACTTTCATGAAGACCTCAAAGGCCAAATCACACGTTTGTATAACTCAAATTGGAGTTGAAGCAAGAACTAGGGTGCTGATCCTGACAGTTTGACTTATACGTACTGTTCATGATATAGCTCGGGATATAGGATGTCAAATGGGCTAAAATATTGATGGTTGATAATTAAGACCCAAATCTACAACTTTCATGTTGAACACTTTTCCAGAATCTGAGATCTAATGGGTCATATTGGGCTTGAAAGTCAGAACAGAGGAGCTGTAACTAGGCCTGAGTAGTATACAGTAATTAGACTATATCTTGAGTTGTAGAAATGCTTTTGGGCTGAAACCAACGGCATTTGAAAGCTAAGATCCAGACCTACAACTTTCATGAATACCACTTGGTGAGAAAATGACTAATGTAATGATTTCAAAGCTAAATGATTTCGGGAGACAAAGAATCTCCATAATTTTTCACTCATCAAAAGTCATTTGGCATTCACTCATTTTCCACTCATCCACTCACTCATGACTTAGCCCCCTTGTCATTTTGTATCCTTAATCCTCTATAAAATGAAGTCTTGGCTGATCATTTGAAAGGCTTGGTGTTAGATAACAAATTCATGCTATTTTGTTGTTTGATTATCTTATTGTAGTTTTCTTTTGTTCTAAATTAAAGTTATGTTCTTCTTCTTCTTCTCTCTCCCTTTCTTATTGTCTATGAGTAACTAAGTTTCATTTTGCTTGGGTGAAAGAGTGAAGCTCTTGGTAATTGAATAAGGTTAGATTAATTTCTCTCTTGTACTTAAATGATATATTTTCAAGTGGTCATTATATGTATTGTATTTTGTTTCTAATCAATTTAGAAACTCTCCTTGTAAAGTGGAGTTCTTAATTTGTTGTAGATAAGAGATTGGCATAATAAATGCTTGAACCCATTTACAAGTGTTGGTGTTAAAAACTCTCCTTGTAAAGTGGAGATCTTGATTTGTTGTAGACAAGATTTTGGCACAATGAATGTTTGATCTCATTTATGAGTGGTGGTGTTAATAGATGATTAAAGGAATCATAATATAATTACGTATATAATTTTTAATGAACTTTGAATGTTGTATTTTTCGATTGGAATCTCCGTTATGTGTGGATTCTAATTGAGTTATAAAAGAATTAATCTTGTCCTTAATTTATTTACCAAGAGTGGATCTCCTAGCCCAAGCAATTCTTTTTTATTTGTGACCAAGTTTTATCACCTTTATTGTTGTAACAAAATATTTTCCTTACGTCAAATAAATTTTTCTTCATCAATTCCTTGTGGATCGACTTCGGACTCCCGAGAATTTATTATTTGAAACAACCTGCACTTAAATTTGTAACTTTTAATCCGCATCAGAAATCATGACAAAATTTGATAAAGAATTTGTAATGCTCTGCACTCTAGGACCATTCTTTGTATTAGAAGTAGCCAAAACTTTCCATAATGACATTGCCCAATTCCAAGTCATAATCTTAGATATGCCTGAGAGAAATATTAATATTCTACACTATAAATCCAGTGATAGAACAATATAATAGGAACTTTGGCCTCTAAGAAAATGCAATTCAAAAAAAAAATCCTTCATAACTTGATATAAATTACAATGTGCAAGTAGGTTTAATTTCTGGGATGCTTGTTTATAGGCCATAATACTTTCCAGGGGAAAAATGTAGTTGCGTGCATCATGTTTGTTCCCTTTGCTCTTGAATTTTGTTTGTAGCCTCACTTTGAGGAAGTAAAACAGTAAAAACAATGTTGCTAATACTTCATTAGAAACCTATACTCAGCGAATATGTAACACTACCATAATTTCATATTTCTTTCATTCACATAAATCTTAAACCTTTTCTAATTGTAGTTATCTTGCCTTTTTTTTCCAGGATACATTTGTTAGAGCCAAAAAAATGGGTTCAAGAATTGCAAAGATATGGTAATGCCTTGAATACAGTAAATAAAAATTGCTGCTTTGTATTTTATCTACTAGTTGGCTCCTAGCAGAAGCTTTGCTTCAGCTCTTTATTCTTTCTTTTTCTTTTATTTTGTTTTATTCATATATTTATTTTGCTAAAAACTTATTGCTGCAACTCATGTTTGTGCCTAGAGAAATTTGAATTAAACACACTCGTCAAAACCAGCCACTCATAAGTCATTCACTTATTTAATTCTTTTTGGACATAAATAGCATGCTTTGTATCTCTCATCACAGTTTCCATAACAACTATTTATTGATCTTTGCAGTTACACTCTCATAATGTTTATTTTGACATGATGCATAGTTCCACCACCAGACTTTTCTTTCTCATTTTCCTATTTTGATCAATAAAAGCGAAGTTCATATTCAAACTTTTAATGCCTGTCTAAAACCATAACCACTTGTAGGAAGTCAAAAGTTGGTGTGGGATTGGTAGCAAAAAAATCTGACTTGGAACCAAAGAGAGAGGTTGAAACTGAGGTATTGTTAAGATCATCTTCCCATTCTGATCCTCAACTCCTTTCTTTTTCCTTTGGAATAGAAAAAATTAGATTGTTTTTCTAAATGCATAGAATGAAAACTATGTGGGAGTAACCAACAAGCAATCCAGTCCTATATTTTTTTGCTTCTCAATTCTTACCCAATTTTTTCCTTTCCTTTACACTTCTCCATTTGAAAACATATCCTCGTTAGTACCTTATGATGAACCCTTAAAAATTCATATTTTTATAATTCAAAATCTCGAGTTTTCATCCTTTTCTAATCTCTTTGATGGAGTTTTATTCTCAAGTTTTATTATGATTTTATTATTGTAAATGGTTTTCTTATTACGTGTTTTATGTGTTTTTATAAGTAATTACATATGGAAAAGATTACACATTTGAAGAAGTAAGAAAAATAGGAAATTCCATTTCAGCGCTAGACACTCAACACTTGAGCACACGTTGTGCGTAGAAGAATTTCTCTTTAGTTTGATTGAGCCAACACTAAAGCGCTGGAAAGCAAACGCTCAAGTGCTGGACGCGTAAATAGCAGCGTTAACTTTTCTATAAATAGAAAAGTTACGCCAAATTGAACATACGTCTTAACAGAACGCAGTAACCGTCAAGAGGCACAAATCCTAAAGTGTTGTGGGCGCAATTAGGCTTGAAGTTTAGGAATTTTCTTCAACCTTTTCACCTTTCTACAATGGAGTTTGTCATATTCTTCCCTTTGTGTTCTTCTTTTCCATGTGTAACTAAACCTCTTTTGTTAGGGTGATGATGGACCTTATTCTTGGATGATGTAAATTCTTTTATGAGTTTAATATATGTTTTTATTTCATAATTTACGTGTTTATCTCTTTTCTTAATATTTTTCTAAACCTGATCAATTTGGGAATGATTTATGGATTGATGTATGATTTGAGAAAATTTGCATAAACCTAGAAATTTGTGATAAACACCACAATTTTCGCAATCGTTAGGAATAGATGTTGTGGGTTGTGGGTTGTGTGGTCTTTCTTGTAATTCTCTCGTTTATGATAATATCTTTTTTATTTCAAATTAGACTAATGGATTAGTTAATTCTAAATAGTGTAAAATGGATTAATATACAAAGAGATTGAATATTAATTAATTTTAGGAATTGACCATAAATCATTGAAATAAAACTTGATTAGACAAATATTTGAAATTATATCAAAAGAGTTCAAGTGAAGTCGAAACCCTAACACTTTAATCTCATCGTTTTTTTCACCCTTGATTTGGTTCTTGATTTGTTTTTAATTATTTTTCTGTTTATTGTTTCCCTTTTATTTTTATTTTTATCAACTCTCACTTTTCGGTAGCTTAGATAGTGTTTATTTAACGGAATTAGTAATTGACAATATAATTTTCAAGGGACGATACTCTTATTCACTCTTTATTACTTTTGTGATTCGGTACACTTGTCAATATCACAACACCTTACAAAGATGCAATTTATTTCATGGCATTATATTTGTCATTTGCTAGTGCTCTTTTTTTCCCCCTTAACAAGATTGTGGACCACTTTATATAATTGCAATCTGCCACAGAATACCATATCTCTGGTGTTTCAACTTTGTTTTTGTTTTTGTTTTTCTTTCTCTTAATTTATATTACAGGAAGGGGAGTTTATTTGTTTTTTCTTTATGCGGAAGAGAGTGATGGGAATTTTAAATATTGGGCACACCTAAATTTGGATTAGCTCCAACTGGTCCATGATACCTCGAGTGGGTCGTTAACACATACATGCAGAATATTTATTTTATTTGGTTCATACAGAGACTTGGCAGTTATTTTATTTTTATTTTTTTCAAAATATTTATTTACATATATTTATTGCCTTTTTTTGTAGTGAGAATCTATTAGATTAAGTGAAACAAAGGCATCTTGTATGTAAATACAATTATGGAGATTTGCCAAGAATATTCAACTTTAGTTTTTTTTTTTGTTCTTTCATTTGTATTATGTGATCAAGAATAATCGTACTACTTTTGTGCTTACAACAATAGTAAATGACTTTTTTTTCTTGATTTTGGTGTAATAATAAACACCTACATAATTTAGTATATTTTATTTGTTTTTGTCAACAATACGTGAATGTCCTTTCTTTGAGAATAATTGATTTTTTAATGCATTATTGATTTTTTAATATGTTATTTTTTCAGTACACAGGTAAAAAGTGTTGCCTAAAAGTAGACATGCATAGGTAATATTTCAAAAAAAATGGCCTATAGACAATGTTTAATACAAGTTGCCTTACAGTTTATTTAAAAGCAACAAAGCTAAAGTGTTGCCTAAATTAGTATTTATAACTAACATGTAGAAAATGTTGTCAAATCCTTAACCTCTAGGCAACACTTTTTACAAGTTGCCTCATGGCGTACTTAAAAGCAACAACAATAAAGTGTTGCCTAAAACAGTACTTATAAACAACGTGTAGAAAACATTGCCACAATCTTAACTTATAGGCAATGCTTTTAACAAGTTATCTAATGGTGTACTTAAAAGCAACGACACTAAAGTGTTGCCTAAAACAGTATCTACAACCAACATGCCAAAAGCGTTACCAGAACTATCTATGGACAACTTCTCAAAAGCGTTGCCAGAAAATAAGAATATGCAATGCTTTTTTAGAAGTGTTGAGTGTTGCCAAAAGTTTAAAAAAGCGTTGCCTATTCTAATAGGCAACGGAGGAAGAGGCAACAGCTTGGAAACGGTTGAAAAGCGTTGTCATAGACTTTAGGCAACAGTTGTTGGCCAATTGCAATGCTTTTCAGCCCTTGTCAAAGGGCAAAGTTGTTGTAGTGATGAGAATAAAATTACAACTGAAAGCCTCATGTAGAGGAAAAAAATTACAATCTAAAATCAAAGGTGTTGAATTGCAATGTCTCCTTCACTTTCATAGTGAGGTCACTTGTTGGGATGGTTCCTTTGAAGATTGCATTCACTCATTCTTTTGCCCCAAACCTCAAAATCTTCTTACATAACACTCACCAATTGCCATCAACAAAAAAACTCAAGCTTCCATCTAGCAAACATGCCTATTCATGGTCAATACACAGCACACCCACCAAATCATACCCCAAGCACCATGAAAATAGCCATAACAACACCCAAAGAATAATCAATCTTCAACCCCACATTGTAGAGGGTTTTGATGGTGCTCTAGCCTTGGATTTTGGTTGCTGGTGCTTGGCCTGGAGTGGGGTTATGTGGTGCAAGGAGTTTAAGAGTTTCTTATAATGATTTGTGATGTCTCATAGCGTTGACCAAACAGAATGATGGCAAAGGTGTGGATCTAGGGTGGAGGGGTGTTGGTGGTTTGTGCAAAATATTTGCGGTGGAAGGGCAAGGGGCCTTTTAATTTTTTAATTTTTTTTGGTAGGTTTTTGGGTTAACCTTGGTTAAGTGATAATGTTCCATTAGAATAATCTCACTTAACTATTACTATTACTGTTTAGGTGAGATGCAGTGTAATTTTTGAATAAAAATGTGGTTTTGTATCATTCAACTACACCTCAAGGATGGTCTCTGTTATTTACCCTAAGTTAAATTTAATGCTTAGGTTGCAAAATGTTTATTTGAAAAAAAAGCTATTAATAATTGATTTTATAGTTAATTATCATCAATTTATTTTAATTAAGCATGTTAACATTTGGAGCATAAATTTTATTTAATAATGCTACATAATATTTTCTTTTTTAAAAACAATTTTTATAGTGTTTGAAATAATTCAATTATATAATTATTAAAAGATGTTTTAAGAATAAAAATTATTTGGATTTTATGAAAATGATATTATCATATGAATATTTTAAAAAATATTATCATATCAAATTAGAAAAGAAATTAGAACTAATAAGAAATATGAATAGACAATAATATAAAAAGTATAAATAAAAAAACTTGACTTTGAAACTACTTAAGGCTGTGTTTGGATGAGTGATTTTAGAATTACATAGAATTTAAATTACAAGATAATTGAATTGCATCAATTCAATTATCTTCATTTTCAAATTTTTTTGTTTGGATATTTATGGATGAAATTAGCATTTATCTTCAAATTAATTTAAACGATTTTAAAATTTAAATTTTGTAGTTAATATTATTTTTAATTCAAAATTTGAAGTTAATATTAATATATTTTTAAAAAATAGATTTAGAAGTTAATCACTTAATCTTAATATTTTAGAATAAAAGATGAACTAATTAAAAACTCAAAACACGCTTCTTCTCTATTGCCATAGGCGCTTGAAAGTACACCAATCTCCATTACCTAGCTGTTGATCTCTCCAGCACCGATCTCCTCTACCTTACCAGAGAGGTCACCAGAATCTACTTTCCAGCATTAGATCTAAGCCTAGCGGTTTTTGGCTAGCAAGCGAAAAGCATTTATTTGATCTCTCTCTCTCTCACCTCGTCGGAGAGCCACCGATCTTGTTTACCAAGCTTCAATGACGATGGAAAATTATTGCTAGATTTGATCTTAACGGTGGCGCTGTTGAAGAATCAGAACCAATACGCGAACGAGAGCTTCTTGTTGAATGACGAGGAGCAACCACAAGCTTGTGAAACATGACTTAAAGAGGCTCGTGGTCGTTTAAACTGATCAATCATTAATGTGTTGGAATGGAAGCAGTGTATGCATAACAAAGGAGAAGAGAGAGACTAGCGGGGATTTTAGAAATCTAACTTATAGAAATGAAATTTCAAATTCCCTCTTTTGACTTACAGAAAATATTCGATAAAAATATTGAGAATTTTGAATTTTTTTTTATAATTATCAAAACAACAAATTTTATACTAAAGCATTTAAATCTTTTTAAAAATTAAATTTCCTCCTTAAATTTCTTTATCCAAACATACTTAAAGAAATTAAAACTAAAAGAAATAACAAAAGAATGTAAATAGACAAAAACGAGTTTCAATACTCACACCTGTAATAGATTAATTTATGAAATTGTTTAAAATAGTTTTCCTTTATTTTATTGTTATAATTACATAAAATATTTAACTTTTAAAAAAAAATAATGAATAAGAAAATATTCTTTCCGAGTGAAAATAAGGGAGAGTGAATAAGTATCATTAATGATCGTCATTAATTTCTTCTCGGACGCCACAACCTACGAGTAATAAGGTCCTCATATCATAGGATGGAGTCTAAAATACTTTGAACTAACCCAAAATATGGATGGACTTGGTCATATAATTAAATAATTAATTAATTTCTGGCCTACACAAACAAAAATGATGTAAAACACTTTATTAGGTGGTGGGGTGGTGATGTGAACCAATTAACCAAATAACCAATTAGTCATCATAGCGGTGGGGTTCTGAACATAATTGTCACAAGAAGTCGATTTACTCCTGTATTAAGTAAGCTTAAAGTTAGTAAAACATAATATGAACATAACAAAGGCACCGGTTAACTGAAAAAAAAAATGAAGTACAAAGGGGAAAAAAAAATGGAATTTTAACACAACCAGAAAAGCCACACCAATCCAATCCATTTGCAACATATTCACACCAATATAATTGTCACAAGAAGTCGATTTACTCCTGTATTAAGTAAGCTTAAAGTTAGTAAAACATAATATGAACATAACAAAGGCACCGGTTAACTGAAAAAAAAATGAAGTACAAAGGGGAAAAAAAATGGAATTTTAACACAACCAGAAAAGCCACACCAATCCAATCCATTTGCAACATATTCACACCAACATAACATGACAACATTCAACACATATACCTGAATCATCAACAACAACTCCATGTTGTTGATTTCGATTCATTAGTACACTCGGCTTTTTAACAATCCCCCCCTTTGGGAGTAAGAGGACACAATGACACATGAAAATTACCCGAAAGGCCAAAAACAGAGAGAATCGAAACAAGAAACAAATAATTAAATTTCTCTTGATCCTGATTCCTAAACAAGAATTAACAATCAAAACGGATCATGAATGTTCTAAACAAAAAATAATATTCAGAAACAAAACATCCACTGAATCACTGGGTGGTTTCAACTTTCAAGCAGGTGTGTGATTCTCAGTAGGTGAAGTCCACACGATGTCTTTGAGAGCAGGGCGAAGCTCTTTGCTGCAGAACTGGTTATACTCCAAGGTATCCCCGTTGTCCTTCTTCACCTCCACAACCAAAAACGACGACGTCACGGCGTAAATATCCGCCGCAATGGCTAGCTTTCCTTTACGCCCCCGTTCCTGACCCTGCAACCTCACCTTAGTCTCGCTTTTCTTCACATCAAACTTCACCGCCTTAGCCACCTCCTCCAACCTCGAAATCACACTGCTCGCCGGTCTCGTCGTGGCGAACCTTATCTCCTCCTTCTCCTCCCTTTTCTTCTCCTCAAACAAAGGCGACAAATCAAACCCTTCAGAAAGTGAAATTATATGAAAAGCATTCATGGTGGTCGGTTGCTGCTGCTGTTGCTGTTGCTTTAATTTCTCATCAAAATCAAACTCATGTTCATCTTTCCTCATTCCAATCATGCTCTTAGGCACCGATTTCTTAAACCAAGGCGAGTCCATGATTTTAGAAATACTAACCCGGGTATTCGGGTTCGGGTCAAGTAGCTTAGTGATAAGGCGACGAGCTTCAGAAGAAAACCACGGCGGACACTTAAAGTCACCGCGGTAAATCTTCTTGTACATGGCCACCAAATTCTCATCTTGAAAGGGTAAGAACCCAGCGAGAAGCACATAGAGAATAACCCCACAAGACCATATATCAGCCTTAGCACCATCATAGCCTTTCTTTCCAATAACCTCTGGTGCCACGTAAGCCGGTGTACCGCACGTGGTGTGCAGCAACCCGTCTTGCATCAAGTGTTCAGAGAAGGTGCTAAGTCCAAAATCGGAGACTTTAAGGATCCCTTCTTCGTCTAAGAGAAGGTTTTCGGGCTTGAGGTCGCGGTGGTAAACGCCGCGGCTGTGGCAGAAATCGACGGCAGAGATGAGTTGTTGAAAGTAGACTCTGGCCACGTCTTCCCTCAGCCGGCCTTTTACGATTTTGTTGAAGAGCTCGCCACCACGGACGAGTTCCATGGCTATGTAGATCTTGGACTTGCTTGCCATGACCTCATGGAGTTGCACGATGTTTGGGTGCTTCACCATATTCATGGCGGAGATTTCCCTCTTCATCTGTTCCATCATGCCAACTCTGATAACTTTCTCCTTCCCAACGACCTTCATGGCCACGTTCCTTCCAGTTTGTAGGTTCTTGGCGTGGTAGACCTTGGCGAAGGTGCCGTGACCCAGAAGGCGTCCTAGTTCGTACTTGCCATGGAGCAACGTTGAGTGAACATCGCTGCTGTTGGTGCCTTTGTCAGACATGGCAATAAAAAAGGAAATAAGTCTACACTAGTGTTCAGGTACTAAAATTTTGAAGTGGGTATTTACAGAGAAAAATGGATGAAAATAGAGATTGGTGTAGTGGTGGTGGTTATGGCGGTGGGATCACCCGTCTTCAACGTGTTTGCGGTGGCAATTTCTGCCGCCGATTCTTCGCTTGGCCTCGCCACCTATCTCAGTTCTTGTCAGCCAAATACCTCTCATCTCTCTGCATTCGTTCCCTTGGTCCTGACGGAACCAAGAAAGATCGAAGATTTTTCACAATTATTGCTCTCAAATACTATTTTGCCTTTTTCTCTTCTTCAGTTCATCGCTCTTACGCCTCTTATTTATAGCGCTTTTTGGTCCTTGATTGTGTGTGTGCTAATTACCCTTTTTGGCCCTGCGACGAAATGATATGGGACACGTGTTGAGATCGCAAAAGGTGTTGTGCCTTTCAACGGGAATGTTTTAAGCGTAGGGATGATTGACACGTGTCTGTGTTCGTTCCTATTAGTGAGGATCTAATTGGGGCATGAAATGGTAAAAACAAACTATTCTCTCTTCTCATAGATAGTTGTCGTAGTTTTAGGGTAGGGTCAGACGTATCGTGGAACCTGCGTGGTTTACTAATCAGAGTTCAGTTGTTAGAAAATGAGTGACACAGTCTGTGTCACACAGATGAGGCTCGAATGGGTGAGTGGGGTTTGTATTGGTGAGTGAGTGAAGCTGAGAATCTCAAGGTCTGCAACAAAAACAAAGATCTGACATTGGTCCCCTGCATGACAGCGATTACACATGCACCTATGCACCTATACTACTCTTAATTATGGCTGAATCATGAATTAGGATGTGTTCCTAACATTTCTCATCATCACAATATGACTGATTGAGCAAATCTTTGTTTCACAGAAATTCTTTAGTTGGTCCATGAAAATTGATTTACACGAAATGGAAAATATACTATTTAATAATTATGATCATTCAGAAAAATAATACTCGAATTACGGTGTTATTAAATGATTTGTGTGAAAGTATCTGATTAGTGTATAAATTGATACAACAACATTATTCTTATTACAAAATACTAAACTTTTATTTTTTATTATTTTAATCAAATATTAAAATTTAAAAATAAATTACTAACTACTTAATATTAATTAATTGCAGTAAAAATAAATTACGAATTTAAATGAATTGTACTTATAATGTCAAGAATTTAAATCTTAGATCTATAATATTAGAGATGATTTCATCTAATTATCATTTTCGGTCTCAAATTAAGTGAACAAATATTTATAAAAAAAATTACTAACTTAAAGAGAAAATCCTGTAATTAAGAAAAAATATATTTTTATTTAGTTATCAAGATTTTATTAAAAGGGAAAATCTTGAAATAAGAAACGGAAAAAATAATATTCATTAAGAGAAGGTTCTTTACTCATTTGACATATTCAACACGATTTAATTAGAATACTATAATAAATCCATGATACTAAGATTTGGAACTTAATTGAATCCTTATATTAAATTAAGCTTGAAGATAATGAATTTATTATTTTTCCTTAATGATCCTAGGTTAAGGGTCGAACCCAAATAAAAATCATAATTGACAATTAAATTTATAAAAGAAAATTGCACTAAAAAAATAGTACATGTACCACAAAAAAATTAAAAGAAATTAATTTTTGACTAAAAGGCATTCAGGCAATATGTCGTTATACACGCTATCACTATTATAAATCATGCTGTGTGGATCAGTAGAAAACTTAAAATCTCATTTTCAGGGCTAAATTATCAGATGTTCAAATAATAACTCAGCGGTGATTCTGATTATGGAAGGAAGACCTGGTGAGAGAAAAAAAAACTATTACAAAAGTTTTTATTTAAATTTGTTAATTTTTCCGCAATTACGTTGAAAACAATTATTCATAAAGATGAGAACATAGCAAAAATGGCGAGACTAATAATTCAATAATAGTGATTTTTTTTGGATATGACAAAAATGGCGAGATTAATAATTCAATAATTCGTGTGATTCTTGGATTTTTTTTTTCAAAAAAATGAACTAGCATAAATATTTTTGAAAAATATTAGTCATACATTTTTTTTAGGTGTGTATGACTATTTACATTTTTTTAAAAAGTGTGATTAAATGAGAGAGAATAATAAAAAAATATGTATAATAAATGATATTAGATGAAATATAAAAAAAGTGTATATATTATTTGATATAAGAATATAAGAATATTTTTTTTAATTTTATATGTCTTTTAGCTTTGCAACTAGCCAACTAGCATAAATTTTTCAAGGAAAGAGAAACATGAAATTGAAACTTGAAATCCAGGACTTGTAGCCACATTTACGATCTTGTAGCATGACTGGCCTAAATCGAATGGCCAAAAACGAAAGATACCACTACGCCTCACTCACTTTTTCTGTCTTTTTATAGTTTAGCAAACCCAACTTGCCAAATTGCGAGTTACTTTTGTTTTCTTTCTTGCCTTCCCTTTAGCTCCTCATTCTATACCTCCATAAAACGGTGGTTTTTATGGTGCATCATCTTTAGGGTGCATTTTGAAAATTACCTGATATAATAAGTTTAGGAAATTTATAATTTAGTCCATTGTCTTATTTACGTTTTAGTCCAAGATAATTGTAAATTTCATTTCAGTCCTTTGGCATAGTTTCTCCATCTCCATCTAGCATCACTCCTTTTCAGTAACTCCATCTGAACCAACAAAGGTGCTGTTTTGTAGTGGTGCAAAAATAACGAAATTTGCAAGGTAATGATCTATCAACAAGGTGTAATACGAGAGTTGCAGTGATTATTTCCTTCACATTTCCATTCTTTATTTCAACCACAACGTTTCCAAGAGAAGAAGAAGCAAAAGCACAAGCTTCTCTGTCCTTCACTATCTACTCTATGTTCTTCCAACTAAAAATAAATGTCGTGGATCACGTTACCCCACTGGTGCCACTTCTTCTCAGCCCCAAAAATGCAAAATATTATAAAATCTTTCACAATTCAGTTTTTTCTTTTTTTTTTGAAGAAATTATAAATTGAAATTACAAAAGCAGCAACAGAAAGGAGTACTGGTTTAGGTGGAGTCACGTGGAAGGGGAGTCTCGTGACTAGTGTACCTTGTTACAGCCCTAATTTCGGCTTACCCAGATCCCGCTTCTCTCAGCTGCAGCACTTCGGACAGTAATTTTTTTTTTATTTTTTTTAATAGTTAATATTAAAAAATATTAATTTAATATTAAAAAATATTTTTAATATTAAAAATATTTTTAATATTAAAAAATAAAAAATACTAATTATTGAATAAAAAATAAATGGTCTAAATTGTTATTGGAGCACCTCTAAAAACTGGAGAGTAGTCGGATTCCTCTTTTCACGGAGAAAATCTTGCAAATAAGAGAGAAAGCATTAATTAATCTTAGTATAAATTAAAAAAACACTAATTCCTTTAGATTTCGTGAGTGTGTCAATCAAGCTGCTGTGGAAATATACCCAATTAATTCAATCAAACCCAAAGAATAATCAAATCCAGAAAGGATGGAGATAGTCAAAAAAGGTTCTCATGGAGTTACTGAAATTGGTTTAATGGTCGATGGTGCAACAAGGATAAAAAGATTAGGGTCTTTTTTGAAAGAGTGCAGCAAACATTTTGTTTTATTTGCAGGACCAATTTCTAAATAACAAGTTTAGAGAATTACTACTTCAACAAGTTGCAAGTATTAAATTCTAGCCATTGATTTGTTTTCATACATCATCAATGGCTCCTATCACTTGGTGCACCGGTCCACCCTTAACTGGAGGCTGTACCATAAAAGCCGCCCCATGAAACATGTCTCTTCCTTCCTCTTTCTACTTTAATTCATAGCATGCAATTTGCAAAACTCGTTAATTGACTCCACACACGGTTTTCCTTTCACCTCCCACTCTGACCAGCTGCAATCCACCAGTGACTCAATTCCAAACTCAAACATGTGCAATTGGAAAATAAAGTTTGGCGTTCAGCTTCAAGTGGCTTTCTTTAGTCATATCATTACACACTGAGTACTCTTTCTCTTCGTTAGACTTTGGCGGCCCTATAATAATGTAATTTTTCTTTCTATTTTTAATGAAAGTAATTAAGAAGGTGCAAGGAAAATTACGCATGGCACATTTGGCTCGTGTATCTTATATGGCGCCCTGCCTTGACCTCAGCTGCGTACACTTCACCCACCTCATAAGAAGAAATTCTTGGGAGGAAATTTTTATCCTTAAACATGCAAATCAATTTTTTAGATGTAAAAAGTTATATTAATAGAAATATATCTATATTTTTAATATAATTCACATTATTTTATTAACTCATGTCAAAATTTAATTTACATATCTAAAATAAAAATTTCTTATCCAAAACTTTCTTCCTCAGAAGTCATACTCATTACAAATTTGCTGCTCACATTAATCAATTATTCTTTTTTATTTTTTCTATCGGACAGCAGATTTTTTTTTTCTTAATAATGGCGACACAACAGTTTGAATTTGTAACTCACAAAAACTACTTAAATTCTTCACCAATTTGGATGACTTAGTTGATTTTTTTTTTGTTAATGACAATGGTATAACTTATATTCAAATTCAAGAATCTCTTATTAAGTAATCTTAATATAAAACATCATTTAATTTGCCTTAACCTAAAAAAGGGAAGAGCCTCTTCCACCCAAAACTTTTACAACACTAACTCATTATGACTTTAACAATGAATAGTTTATTCTAATCTTCAGATGAAGATAAAACAAGAGTTTAAAAACTGAACTGTAATTCAAAAATCAAAAAGTATAAGTAAGTTTTCTCTTGATTCTTTCTAAACTGTTTAGCTAACAAGCACGCCTTTAATCATTGCTTTAATTTAATCACTAAATACATGAATATGAAATAAGTAGAGAGGGACACTTCGTCCAGAAAAAAATATATTTATATATAAAAACAGAAACCAATGGGAACCGGTTTCTTCTGGTTCGGGTCTTATCTTCTCAACTCAATACATGAATATTAACACAAACACACATGCTTGATGATTCTATACACAGCTGTCCGCTTGTTTTCATTTGTCTTTCTCTCCCTTAATTTTTTCCCCAAAAAAAGAATATATGATTTCTTTGTTAAAATTCTGTTTCGTTAATATTTTCTTTTTCCATTTTTTTCTCCCTCTACTGATTTGTTGGTATTTCCTAAGATTACCTCACCTTGCAAGTGCGCTTTGCTTGTAAAGAAATTATTGTATATTTTGAGAGTATTATACTCAATTTACTAAAAAATATATAATACAGGGATAGTATAATCATACATGTCCATAGGTGAAATTTAAAATATTAAATGGAACATTATTACTATAATTATATTATGAAGAAGAATAAGAGAAATGTTTATGGGAAAAAGAACGAGGGTTTTCTTTAGCATTAATTTGTAAATTTGCAAAAAAATTGTATACATGGAGCATTTAAGTTAATTCACAAAACTTTTTTATGAAAATTCAATTTTTTATGAAAATGAAAAAATTACAATTTTTATAGAAAATCTAGAAAACGAATTTATCATAACATATTGTAAATATCTTATAAATACATATTATTATTATTTTGGTAAGACAATGAGACATTCTTACAGGTTCAACCCATTTGAGTCGTCTATAGAACTAATCCAAGTTCGACCACAAGAGTACGAGGGTTATGCGATATCTCCACAAAGAGTTGATTCTTTGTGATTTGAACTCACATTCTCGTCTTACGGTTTCTTTTTATCCTAAAAACTTGCACGGTAGATAAGAGTGAGTTGAGTGTTATATTGAGAAGTGTGGGGAGGTAGGTTTTTATTATATATATATATATATATATATATATATATATATATATATATATATATATATATATATATATATATTACTTTGAATGAGTTTCAAAGGTGTTGTACCTAGTTCAATTCAAAGTGATTGAAGGTAGTGGTTCTTTCCTGTGCGGACGTAGCAGAGGGAAAAGGTTTTTGTTGGAGAGAGAATCCTATTCTCCATCATATTTTGATTGTTCTGAACGAGTTTAAAAGGTATCATACCTGATTCAATTTAGAGAGGTTTGTAATTAGCATTAGCAATGACAATGATTTTGAAGATACAAAACAAGAAAGAAATGGTTGTGCAAAGATCAAGTCCCCAGAATATTTAAGTTTAGCTTATAAGACTTAGATCTTGTGTAAAGATAAAGAGGAATCACACTAAGCTTATATCTCATTTTTATTCACCTTAAATCTCTATGAAAAATCATGTTTAATACTTGTAAAAATATGTATTTATCAAGTTTGAGCAAAATGATTTTAGAAAGGTTTGAAAGGTTTTTAGAAATCTTTTTTCTTGATAGCCAATAACAGATTATTTGAAATCAATAACAGATTATCTCAAACCAATAACAAATTATCTTGAACCAATAACAAATTATCTGAAAATCATAATAGGTTATTTGACAAGTCAGTAGCGCGTCTCTTATAATTTTAAAAGGAATTGCCGATTATAGAGTGTCCATAACAAGTTATTTGACAAAGTCAGTAATGTGCCTCTTGTTTTTTAAACTACCTAACCGATTATGACTTCACAATAATATGTTATTAACGTGTAACAATATTTTTTGATAAGGTAAATAATATGTTATGTAAAATTAATAATATGTTATTTGTTTGTAACAGTATTTTCTGATAACACAAATAATCTGTTATGTAAACCAAAAACCTATTATTCGCAAACAATAATCTGTTATGTGAAACTAATAATCTATTATCACTACTAGAAAAATTAGATTTAGAGACAGAATTTAGAGATGGACAAAATTCTGTCTCTAATAGAGACAGAAACAGAGATGGAAATGATGATTCAGAGACGAAAAATAAATTTTACAATTAGAGACGGAATTTAGAGATGGAAATTATTCATCTTAGAAATTTTTCTCTATTTTCATCTCTAAACGATCAATTTTGAAATTTAAAAAGTCAAATAAATTTAGAGAGAGAATTTAGTGACGAAATTTATCCATCTCCAAATTTTTCATCTCTAATAACACTATATTCTGTCTCTAAATAATTCATATAATTTAATTAATAATTTTTTTTATAAAAGTTAGAGATTTCCATCTCTAATATCTTCAAAATTCTAAGGGTTTCATAAACCCAAATTTGCCAAATTAGATCTCCTCTCCTCTGCGCTCTCTGACGCTCTCCGTCGGTCTGCTCTCTCCATCGCAGTCTGCTCTCTCTCAGCCGTGCACCTCCCTTCCCTTAGTATTTCTCCTCGGCTACGATATTTTCCTCACCCTCACATAGGAAGGAAAAGCCAAGGACTCTCAGGGAAATTCTCTTCTCAAAATCGACTGCATCGTCGAAATCCCCTGCATTTTCGACGAGAATGCCAACGAGGACCCAGAACTCCAGGTCACAGTCAAGGACAATGGCCCGGTCGGGAAGAGTTTGAAGGACGCTATGGTTTCCAATGGGAAGCCATTGATCTTAGAGAAAGTTAAGGTTTGGGTGCAGAGTATGGCTAAAGGTGGCCCCGTCAAGGATAAGTTGGAGACCAAGAAGGCTGCGCCGCCACAGAAGAATCATTCTACGATGTCTCCCACACCTGCCACACCACCGAACAAAGATGGTTCGATGGAGAAGGAGACGAATAAAGAGAGCAAATGTTGTGTAAAATTATTAGCTTGATGAGAGGTTCAATTGCAGGGCTAGAGATTTGTATGATATATTGTTGGATGACAACAGGTGGAAGGGTTTCACTCAGAGCAATACCAGGATCAGTAAGGAGGTTGGTGGGGAGTTTAGCATTTTTGATGGGTCGGTGATTGGAACTAATTTGGAGCTTCAGGAAGCTAAGTTTTTTGTGCAGAGATGGAGTTGTGCAGAACGAAGCTAATTTGGGTTGTGAGGCTGATCAGGTGAATTTGGATGCGGGGAGAGTGAAAGAGGGGATTTTACAAAACGGGGGAGGGTGGCATGGTCGAGGATGGGTGGGATTGTGCGTAGAACGAGTGTTGATGATGCTGATGGACATTACTTTAGTTGTAGTGAGCAATTTGTTTGTGTTGATATCGAAGATGAGCAGACAGAGAAGGTTGCTCAATCTATTGCTTTATTGGCTATGGAACGAGAGGTCAAAGCTAATTTTAGCGAATTTTAGGTGAGTGAATTATTGCCTCATTGCAATTTGCAACACAATTTCAAATGTGTTGAGTATATTATTCAAGTTATAACTTGATTTTGATACTTTTCCTCATGTTTTCTCTTGTTGGCAACTACAAGGTCTGGCTTGAAAAAAACATGCTTGTTATGAAGCTACAGTGAATGGAGCAAATGTTGGGCTCTACCAACAAAATTTTGTAGATAGTGGATTTAGCATTTCTCAGGTTGTATTCCTAAGTTATAGGGTCCCTTTACCTTTACCCTCAAAAGAAGTTTCACAAGTTCTTGCTCTTGTATAATAAGTGAACTATATTTTCTTATACAACTTATTGTGTTTATATTGTCGATTTTATAATAGTGTAGCTTGATGATGTTGTGAAAGAACTGTACAAATGGCGAGGTAAAAATGGCCGCTGGTTATCCTGCACAACAAGCGCCTAAGAAGGCTTATGGAGAATCCTTCTAGCAAAAAATTGGTACAGGACTGGATGAATAATGGTGTGCTCTATACAACTCCAAATGGATCCAATGATGATTGGTAAATTGCTAAATTAGTGTAGGTGTGTGCATTTGTTTTGATATGGGTCTAAAACTCTAAATTAAAGTATGCAGTTTTAGAACTTGTGTTTATTGAGTCATCTATGTAATATATAGCATTATATTGAAAATTTAATTCACATTTGATGTGCCATATAGGAAGCTTTTTGTACACTAGTTAGCTGAGGCTAATGGAAGGGCGAAATTGATGGGTTGGTGATTGCTATTAGTAATATATAAAACAATGGAAATTCTATTAAAATGTTTAAGCACACTGTTTAAGCACGTCCTTATTTGTTTATTTATGTTTTAGAATTTAGTAATAAGTATTCATCATATATGAATTTCTACATGAAACTATTTAGATACCTAAGATATGTTTTCTGAGTTGTCTAATACTCTTAACATATGAATTTTTCTTTACTTTTTGTTATCTCTTCTTACTCAATGGATTAAGTTCAATATTGAAAATATTATGTGTCAAAATTTAAAGTATTGAGAAGTGCCCAAGGTGGGTCCTACTATAGCCATCCTATAGTTTTTGATTTGGCAGCAGGACAAACTCGAATAAAATCCACTGCAAAATGTCTTCTGCACTTTCTTCCCTTTGTCTTTGACAAACCTTATCATGCCTTGATGCAGACTTGATCAGTATGCACTTTTCTTCTTCTTGAATGTTATCTCACTTAAATATTTTCATGTCAAAATTCAAATAAACCCACCTTTGCATGAATTCTAATGGTAATCTTTTTAAGATAATGTCATGTTTATAGCATAGGAACTCTAAGCTTATTTTTTAAGTAATATTTTTGTAAAAAAGATTGAAGGTTTTCATACTGGTAATCCTTTTTTTGGTAGGTTTTTTAGCCTTATTGGAATGGTTGCTGTAATTGCAGTAGTTGATTTTGGGGTTATTACTGAGGTAGTTGTACTCGTCTTGCACATGTTTTGTCCTTTTAGGTTTTCTCAAACACACATACACATCCTTTTGGCACTCTATAGGGATCTCATACATTAAGATTGGGAAAATAGTTTCTCATTTACCTCCAAAGACCACACTTTTGTATGAACCTTTGAGAGTTCTTCAAGCCACTTGATTTGGTATAGTTTAATTTTCATGATATATGTATTTTTCTGTATACTCATGCTTTCGTTCCTTCAGTTGAAATAGCTTAGGGTGTTATTTTCAAGTTTGGAATGCTATTGGGATTTCTTATAAGGAAATTGCTCATATTTTTTGTTTGTACTGGAAATCTAGCCATTTACACACTTATGTTTTTGTCTTTTTATAGATTGATATTATGATATCTGAAAATCAACTTATCAAAGCAATTACTTATGGTATAATCATAGATATGCTAGAATACTAATATTTAGCATTTTAATCATAATGAATGACAGGAGGTGACTTGATATTGTTTTATAGGGAATAGGTGATTGTTGCATTATTATTTACAGTTAACACTCGAGTATGCTGCTTATAGTTTGTGTCTTTTTAATTAAACAAGTCTCTGTATGTATTTCTGGTCACTCAAATCCTGAGTCTAGATACTTCTATCATTATCATGTGATCCATATTGTTCCTTCAAACTATATTGCTTCACTATGTTGCTGTCCTAAATCTTATTATGCTTCTTTAGCCATTTCCTTATCTAGTTATGCTTGGTGGTTGTGTGGATGATAGGTTGCAGGATGTAGTGCACAGTGATAAAAACTCCAAAGCCCGATTTCTTACTGGTATGTATGTCATTTGTCTGCTTTACCATTTCTATTGTTATTGGGAAACTTCTTCAAAGCCCGGATTACTTATTCAATTGCTTGAAATTTTATACTATATAAATGAATAGTATATATATATATATATATTCGAAATTAAAAATTCTATAAAAATAATATATAAAATAATTTTTTTATATATATTTTTAATATATTTTTATGTGCATAGAAAAATATTTTTTAATAAAATGGTGTCTAGTTGTGGTAAACCACAATTAGATGCTTTTTTTTAATATTTTTTAAAATATTAGAGACGGATTTAGAGACGAAAAAATTCGTTTCTAATTTAGAGATTAAACTTTTCCGTATCTAATTAAAGAACTGAAGACGAATTTTGATAACTGAATAGCGATGAAATTTTAAAATTTAGAGACGGAATTAATTTTTTCGTCTCTAACAATCAGAGACGCCGACAGAATTAATTTTTCCGTCTCTAACAATCAGAGACGCCACTTTTAGAGATGGATCAATTTCCATCTCTAATTCCGTCTCTAAATATTTAGAGACAGAATTTTACCAATTTAGAGATAAAAAATTTTCGTCTCTAATTCTGATTTTTTTAGTAGTGTATCTAGGTGTCAGAAAATGAAAAATAACGGCTAGTTCACTTGCATTTAATGCTTCAACTACTCCTTACAGCTCTTTAACGCATTGGACTATAAATACAAGTATTTGAGCATTAAAAAAAAGTTAAAAATCAATTTGACAAAGCTTCTTGAGCATTGAACACGAGTTTTAACTCTTTTTTTCATAAACCCCTGTTTTGAGCTTTAGTATGTGATTCCTTGATACCCATTGAGTTTTAATTTGTAATATCTACTCTTGTGAGAGTTTATCATTTAATTTTTCTTTGATTTCTTGTAAAAGATGGTAAGATATCCCTCAAGCAATAAAAGGGTGAGGTATCCTTTGAAAGAGTAAAGGGTGAGATATCCCTTGTTTGTAAAGAGGGTGAGGTATTTCTCTAAAGTTGTAAAGGATGAGGTATCCCTGTTTTGAGGCTCAAGCACAAAAGGTGAGACATCTCAGAGGTGTGTTGAGTGCTATTAGTTGTAAAGATTTTCAAGTACCTGTTCGAGCTTGGAGGTTTAGTGAAAAATTTCAGGTGGTAATTCACTTGAGGACTAGATATAGGTCACAAGTAATTGGTGGTTGAACCAGAATAAATTTTGGAGTTTGATTCTCTCTTCCTTACACTCTTTATTTTCTATATTAACGTAATTTATTCATGTTTCGCTGTATTTATTAATTAATTCAAATGCTTAATTTTTTAATAATGTTTTAAAAATTTGTAACCACTCAATTCATCTCCCTCTTGGATGATGATTGCCATGACTAACAAGGTTAAAGGTAGTGGTTCCTTCTTGTGCAGACGCAGTGGAGGGGAAGGGTTCTCGTTGGAGAGAGAATCCATCATGCATGGGTTTTGGTTGGTCAGCAATTGGATCATGAGCAGCGGCGAAGCCATGATGATGGTTGGTGGTTAGTTGGTTCTACGAAACGGAAGCACGATTCTATCTAGTGGTTACCATGGTGGAGGTGGTGGGATTTGAAGTTTATCTCTTCTCACAGACAATGCCAATGTTCTGAACTGATCACAAAGGGTCACCTGAAAGAGGTTGATAGTGGTAGTTTCCTCCGTAGCATAACGGCAGCAACAGTGGTGCGAGGAGTAAGTATCTGTAAAAAGTATTTCAACATTCAAGTTAGATTGTACACAAAGTAAATAGTATTTAGATATTCAAATTCATACCTTAGTGATTATGTCTAGTATTTATAGGAGTGTTATGATAGAAGGAAATCATATTTAAAATAAGCATTTAAGGAATAATAAATGCTATTAATGATAATCCCTATAAATAAAGGATTAGTTGGATTAATTATCTCCTTAACTGTGATCCATAGAAACAGAATATTTGGTGAAATTTCTTCCTAATTTGTTGAGTGTTGTCATAGTTTCAAATAGCGTGGGCCATGAGCTGAAATCCGTTTTAGATGTGTTAAATTACTGCTTGTAATTATATTCAAAAATCCAACCACAATATATGTATATATAGGGGACATATTTAATGAGAGGAGTTTTTATTATAAGAGAGTGAGATGAATAAATTTTGATCATACAATCATATATGGATGATCAAGATTAAAAATTACTTGAAAGTTATATGACCACTTAAAAAGGTCATATGTATTTATATTCTAATTTTAACCGTTTATAAAAAATTTAACAATTAAAATTTATTTATTTTATTTTTTATAATAAATACTCCTTTCATCATATTAAAATCATATATATATATATATATATATATATATATATATATATATATTGTCATGGTTTCGGATAACGTGGGTCATGAGCTGAAATTTGTTTTAAATGTGTTAGATTTCTGCTTGTAATTGTATTAAAAAATTGATAATTCGATATATATATATATATATATTGTAGTGCCACCTTATTCACAAGTCTAGTAAAAGTACTACCTTATCATGAAACTCAGATAAGCAAATTTTAGTTATCGGATAAGAACGTGTTCTAAATAAGAACGTAAAATCATCTTGCTTTTTTAAGTCATTGGTCTAACTCTACACGCCTGATATAAATTATTTAGGTTTGTACTTTTTTTTTCCTGATTTAATGTTTGGATATGGATAAGAGCACAGTGGATCGACGCATAGCATTTGTGTATGCATAGAAAGGGCGAAATGTGAAGGACAACTAAGCTGATAAAATATCACAGTTGTGGTTTACAATTGTAATTTGGCTGCTATCATTGTAAAGGACACTGTCTGCGTCTCAACTCAAAGTCACCCATTCACCATTTTCCACAGAAGACTGAAGAGACGTTTTAATCAAGGCATATCTTATGCAAATGATGTTTTTATATTATTTTTATTTTCTTTTATTTTTTATATTATTAATTATTTTTTTCTATTATTATTTTTATTTAATCACAATTATTAAAAATAATATAAAAAATAATGTATAAAAAAATAATATAAAAACATTATTTTTCTATCTTACTTACACAAGTTTATGACCTTTTCCTCTTTTATGCATAGATTGAAAATAATATAAATAATTATAGATATATATGGTTGACAAGCAATCACCGGTAGATAGGGTTGGTTTACTTGATTGTTATGATAATTATATAATTTGAGTTTAAATTTAAGATTAATGGGTAATATATAATTTTATTATAAATTTTTATTAAATTAATTATTTACGTTTATTATGAAATAGGAAAAACTTTCATTCATCCTAAACTTAACACGTACCAAAAAATCACCATTTGGTCAATAATTATATCTTCTCTCCATAATTAGGGATGTATATGGTTGACAAGCAATTACCGGTACACAGCATTGGTTTACTTGATTGTTATTGAATCCATATAATTATATAATTTGAGTTTAAATTTAAGACTAATAGATAATATATAATTTCATTATAAATTTGTATTAAAGTTAGTTATTTACGGCCTTATCATGAAATAGGAAAAACTTTCATTCATCTTAAACTTAATATGTACCAAAAATATCACCATTTGGTCAATAATTATATCCTCTCTCCATATATATATATATGGAGGGGATCTATTTACTCTTAATCTTAAGACTTATACTTAATTTCTTATCATTAAATTTATTTTAATTTAATGGATCAAAATAACTTAATTAAATGAAGAAAGAGAAAATAATCTCTCACATTAATAAAGAGAAAGGATAATTAAATATAATTTTAATGAAAAAATAAATTTTAGTTATTAAGTTTATTTATTAATTTAAAAAATAATATAATATTGAATATAATTTATAATATTTTTATTTTTATATATTTTATCGACTTTAAAAAAAATTAATAGGTAGACACTTCAAAACTTGACATATAAATTTATTAAAAATTAATTTTCATATATAAATATCTAAAAAATTGGACACTATATATATTATATAAATGAATAAAAAGTTAGCATTGTATAATTATTTGACAGCAATAAAGTATAAGTAATTTTATTAAATCATTATAACAATTCAACTGCATTTTAAAATTATTTATGTATGTGTTCTTTTTCTTTTTTTGCTATTTGAGAAGCAATTATAATAAAATAAACAATTTTTTAGAGTTTGTATCTAATGTGAAAATATAAATTAATAAGGGAGGGAATCCACTTACTAATTAATATTAATTCAACTTATTAATTTAAAAAATAATATTAATTTTAGAACATTGCACCATAATATGGCCAAAAGAGTATATTTCCAAACATATTTATATTTCTACGTTAGATATAAATTCTAAAAAATTGATTATTTTATTACAATTGCTTATCAAACAGCAAAAAACAAACACATACATAAATAATTTTAGAACGTAGTTGAATTGTTATAATGATTTAATAAAATTAGTTATACTTTATTGCTGTCAAATAATTATACGATGTTAACCTTTTATTCATTTATATAATACATATAGTGTCCAATTTTTTAGATATTTATATATGAAAATTAATTTTTAATAAATTTATATGTCAAATTTTGAGGTCTCTACCTATCAATTTTTTAAAATCGGTAAAATATATATAAAAAAATTATAAATTATATTCAACATTATATCATTTTTTAAGTTAATAAATAGACTTAATAACTAAAATTTATTTTTTTATTAAAATTACATTTCATTATTTCTCTCCTTTTTAATGCGAGTGCTTATTATTTTTTCTCATCATTTAATTAGATAATTTAGAACCATTAGATTAAAATAAATTTAATAGTAAAAAATTAAGTGTAAGTCTTTTTACTTACATTAAATGTAAGTGGATCCCCTCCCATATATACATGCGCCCTTCTTTTATATTTTTGTTATGGAAATGAAAAAATGCATTTTACAATGAAATTTTATATAAAAGCAAAATATTTCTACTTCTATCAAATAGTCATTAATAACGGTTGAAAATTTAAATCAAACAATGTTCTGATATGTTAATATTTTGAGTTTAGTTTTGATATATTATCAATGTAAAAGTTTTTACACTATTAATAAATTATATATTATTATATGTGTGACTTTTAAAATATTTGTTATGAGAGTTTAATATTTTTAATGACTTAATAATTGATGATTAGATGATAGTGTAAAAAGAATTATATTGATAGTATATTAAAATTAAATCTTAATATTTATGGGTACATCTTATATGTCAATTCATTATACAAAACTTTTTAACTCTTAACTAATACTTTCATGTAAATTACTTCTTTTTAATTTTGATTTTTAAATAATTTTCCGTAGTTTTAGTTTTAACTTATTTAATTCTTAAATAGTTCATTATTAGAAAATGATTTTAAAAAAACTATTTTCACATAAAAAATTTAAGTGTTAATACTAAAGTTAAAATTGATATTTCTTTTCATATCAAATCTCATTTATTAAGAAGAAAAGTCCAAAGCCAAAAGGCTAACAATGAAATTCCGTGGGTATTCTATCCACACTTCCTCAGTACAAGATAGAACAAGATAAGCTAGAAAATTAGCCACCTTGTCACAATTTTTAGAAACAAACCCACAATCAAATCTATCAAACTATGAGGCATAAAAAGTTCTCTTAAAATTGACCCATTGTAAGTCAAGTCTATAGTTCCTTCTTTGATGCTCCTGTAGACGTCTTTGGCATCCCCTTCCAAGAAGACCATGCGAAATTCTGCTTCCCAAGCAAAGATAAGTCCCTCAATTGGCTGCCAATAATTCGCCCTTATGAACTTCAATCACCCTTCTTATTCTGAGAGTCTGTGCTGATAGAAACTCTCCATTCCAATCTCTGATTACCACCTCAATACCACAAAGCTGTTCTTTCATGCTGAGAGCTTCACCCACATTTATCTTAAACGTGTTCAAACCAGGCTTCTCCCATTTCGTAGCTGTTTGAGCTGAATTAGGGCAGTCCAACATCTATATAAAGGCATTCCTATATGCTTCCAAGTTCAGAGACGCTATATATGCCACAACTTGAGACTGTAAATGATGGACCCGTGAATTTTAAGCAATAAAGCTAAAGGTAACAGACAAGGAAAAAGAAAAAATTTTAATAATTTATTTTGGATCATTATGTTGGGTGGGAAGGGTTTGAGAAATTTGAGAGAACTTGGGAACTTGCTATCATCTTCGACTAAAGATATGGAAATAGCGGAACATTTGTAATGGAGTTGGGGCTTGGCTGCTACTACCATGTAATGAGTTTGTGGGTGAAGATAGAGGGACAAATGGTTAAGACAAAAAAAGAAAAACTTGGAGAAATCAGAAAGGCCACCTCCAAATGCGTAACAGTGTAAATATAAAGGTGGTTGAAGATTTTTGTGCACTATATTCACTCTAACTATTGGGAATTAAATAATATTAAAATGAGTTTTACTTTATATCATTATAAACTCATCAATTTATCTATATATGTGTGCAAAAATTCTACTTTCTATTATTATAAACTGATGAGTTTATCTACATATGGGGTAAAAGTAAGAGATATAAAGGGATTAAAAAGATATACACCTATGATGGATCAAAGAAAAGTTCTAAACTTGGGTGAGGACATGTGTCTCCAACTTTTTGCATGTAGGTTTGTCCCTGGAGACTGACGTGGAAACTTTCCTTACCACAACATATTCTGCTCCCCCAACATACGAGCCCAAACCATAGTTAAGCTCTCTAGCTAGTCATTATTGAGGTTCCCTATCATTCAACCTATCTGTTTCTGCCATGCTTCCTCCAACTTGCCCTGGAGTACCAGTTATGGTGTAAGTTTAGTTAAAGATAAGATATGATTCTGTTATCATTAGTTGTTGTTGTTTTAGAAAAGATCAGAGTTTTTTCTGTTGTACATTAAATAAGATAAAGTTCTATCTTTAGTTTGAACTTCCTTTATCCTAGGAAGCCTGTTACAACATTGTATCTATATAACAAGGCTACTGTAAACATTATGAAACATATAATATAATACAATTTATTTCTCCTCATTTTCTATCTTGGTATCAGGAGCTTTTAGAGCAATCAACTCAATCCAACAATCATGGATTCTACTGCAAATCAAAAGAACACTATGGATTCTGCTACAAATCAGAAGAACACTCTTCCCTCCCTATGTTCTGTCAAGCTGGACAGAAACAACTACATGTTATGGAAATCTCTCGCGTTGCCATTAATCAAAGGAAGCAGGCTAGATGGTTTCATCATCGGGACAAAGAAGTGTCCAGACCAACACCTCATAGCGGGATCCAACAAAGAGACCAACCCTGCCTATGAAGAATGGATTGCTAGTGATCAACATATTTTGGGATGGCTATTCAACTCAATGACTGAGGACATTGCCACTCAGCTGCTAAATTGTGAAACTTCCAAGGAACTTTGGGATGTTGCTCAAAGCCTAGCCGGTGTACACACAAGATCTCGGGTCACTTTGCTGAAATCAGAATTCCATAGTACTCGAAAAGGATCAATGAAGGTGGAGGAATATCTGATCAAAATGAAAACTTTTTCAGACAACCTCAAACTTGCAGGCAGTCCAATCTCGAGTGCTGATCTCATCATTCAAACCCTTACTGGTTTAGACAGTGAGAATAATGCCATAGTTGTTCAGTTATCTAACAATACTGATTTGACATGGGTTGATTTGCAGGCTCAGCTGTTGGCCTTTGAAACTAGGCTCGAACAACTGAACAATTTTTCTAACCTGACAATCAATTCTTCTGGCAACCCATTTGCAAATGTTGCCACTGGATCAAATTGCAAGGGCAACAAGCCCTTCTCAAAAGGAGGCTAGAGAGGAGCAAACCAAAGAGGCCCTAGAGGAGGAAGAGTTAGAGGCAGGACCTCCAAAGACAAACCCGTGTGTCAAGTTTGCAGAAATTCAGGCCATGTAGCAGTACATTGCTATTATCGTTCTGACAAAAGCTACATGGGATAGCCTCCAGAAGAAAACAACCACCAGAACAGCTTTGGAGGTCAAAATCACAGTGCATACATTGCCTCTCCACACACAACTTAGGATCCAGAATGGTATTTTGATAGTGGTGCCAGCAACCATGTGACTCATGACTCCAATCGATTTCAGGAGATGACTGAAAATGATGGTAAAAGTGCTCTAACTGTTGGTAATGGGGAAAAGCTAAAAATAATTGCTTCAGGCTCCACAACTATTAATACCAATAAGAAGCCATTAAATTTGAATGAAGTTCTTTATGTTCCCAATATCACTAAAAATCTGTTGAGTATTTCCAAACTTGATGCTGACAATAGTATCATTGTTGAATTTCATGCAAATCATTGTTTTGTTAAGGACAAGGTGACAGGAACAGTTCTGGTGGAAGGGATGCTTAAAGAAGGACTGTATCAAATGGCAAAAGAGCTTAAAGTTTTTCTATCAGTCAAAGAAAGCTGGCACAAGAGGCTTGGACATCCTAGTAGTGGAGTCCTAGAAGAAGTTTTGAAGAGTTGTCAAATAAAAGTGTCACCTAGTGACCCCTTTTCATTTTGTGAAGCTTGCCAATATGGAAAGTCATATTTATTACCTTTTAGTTTATCTACTTCACGAGCTCGGGAACCCCTAGATTTAATCCATTCTGATGTTTAGGTACCAGCACCAATAAATTCATCTTCTAGTTTTAAACTCTATGTTCTGTTCATTGATGACTTTAGTAGATATACCCGGATTTTCCCATTGAAACAAAAATTCGAGACATTGCAAGTTTTCATTCAATTTAAAAATCAAGTTGAAAATCAATTTAATAAAAGGATCAAAACATTGCAGTGTAATGGAGGAGGTGAGTACAAAATATTCCAAAGACTGGCCCATGAGTCAGGAATTCAGTTAAGACTCTCTTGCCCATATACCTCTGCCCAAAATGGCAGAGCTGAGAGAAAACACAGACATGTGGTGGAGTTAGGACTGACATTTCTAGCTCAAGAGATGCCTTTGTATTTTTGGTAGGAGGCTTTCTCAACAGCAGCATTCTTAATTAATAGGCTGCCCTCTCCAGTAACTGGAAAAATAGAATCCCTATTCCTTATTGCTTGGCAAAAGCCCAAATTACAATCTTCTAAAGCCTTTCAGATGTGCATGCTATCCTTGTCTAAAGCCTTTCAACATGCATAAATTGTAATTCCACACAACAAAGTGTGTCTTTCTCAGGTACAGCACCTTACACAAAGGATACAAATGCATCAGTCCAACTGGCAGGATTTATATATCCAGGCATGTGGTGTTCAATGAAGATCATTATCCCTTTCATGATGGATTCTTAAACACAAAAAGACCTCCTGAAATCACAACTCATCCCATTAACTTCTTCCTTCCTACTGCTCCTGCTATCAACAATGAAGGTCAAGGCATGTCTAATTAGGAACATGTTGTAAATTCAAAAAATAATGATGACAAGATAGGAAGAAAGAATCAAAATTCTTCTTCTCAGGAAAGTAGAACCAGTAGCAGGCAGCCAAACTCTCCTATCTCTCAAATTAATGAGCAGCCCTTTGAAGAACAAAGAACAGAAACTTCATTAGGCTCAGCTCTTTCAAGTGAAGATGTAGCTCTAAATTATGGAAACATAGAACAGAATCTAGCTTCACCAATAAACACTGACCAAATGTGTACAAGAAGCAAAGTTGGAATATTCAATCCAAAGCATCCATATGTTGGCACAGCTAAGAAACAATTAGCAGAAATAGAACCACAATGTGCCAGTGAAGCTCTTCAAAGGCTAGAATGGAAGGAAACAATCAAATCAGAATTCAATGCCCTTATCTGTAATGATACATGGATCTTAGTACCCTATGATGGTCAGAAAAATGTCATAGACTCAAAATGGCTATTTAAGACCAAGTACAAGGCTGGTGGAACCATTGAAAGGAGGAAAGCTAGACTTGTTCCCAAAGGGTTTCAACAATCAGCAGACATAAACTTTGATGAAACTTTCAACCCAGTCATCAAAGCCAGCACAATGAGAATCATACTGACCTTTGCTGTTCACTACAATTGGGAGGTAAGGCAAATGGATATTAACAATGCATTCCTAAATGGCTATCTCAAAGAGACTATTTTTATGCATCAACCAGAAGGCTTTGAGGATCCGTCAAGATCCAATCATATCTACAAGTTGACAAAGGCAATATATGGATTAAAACAGGCACCAAGGGCCTGGTTTGATAGACTCAGAAGTGCCTTGCTTGATTGGGGTTTTCAGAATACAAAGAGTGACAATTCCCTATTCTTTCTCAAAGGGAAAAATCATATTACTTTCCTCTTAATATATGTTGATGATATCATCGTACAAGAAGTAATCCTAACTTTCTAAAGGACTTCATCAAACAGCTAAATGCAACCTTTGCATTAAAGGACCTTGGAGCACTGCATTATTTTCTAGGAATAGAAGTTCAAAGAAACTCAGCTGGAATGCATCTCAAACAAACAAAATACATTACTGACTTGTTAAAGAAGTTTAACATGGAAAGCTCCTCTTTATATCCCACTCCAATGGTCACAGACAAAGCTTTTGTGGCAGAAAGAGAACCTATGCAAAATCCAACCTTGTTCAGGAAAGCAATAGGAGCACTCCAGTACTTAACTAACACAAGACCAGATCTAGCCTACTCTGTAAACAAACTAAGCCAATACATGAGCTGCCCCACAGTACTTCATTGGCAAGGTGTGAAGAGAATTCTCAGGTATCTCCAAGGGACTAAGACACCCAGTCTACACGTAAAGCCTTCCACTGATCTGGACATTTTCAGCTTCTCAGATGCAGATTGGGCAACCAGCCCTGATAACAGAAGATCAATAGCAGGACATTGTGTTTTCTTAGGGGAAACTCTCATTTCATGGTCCTCTAGAAAATAGAGAGTGGTCTCTCGATCAAGCACTGAATCCGAGTACCGAGCCTTGGCTGATCTAGCTGCTGAAATCACATGGATCAAATTTTTGCTACGTGAAGTAAAGTTTTCTCTGCCAAGATAACCAGTTCTGTGGTGTGATAACTTAAGTGCTAAAGCACTGGCCTCTAATCCTGTTATGCATACATGATCCAAGCATATTGAAGTTGATATTCATTTTATATGTGATCAAGTGCTAACCAATCAAATCATAGTAGCCTATGTCCCCTCTGCTGATCAAATTGCATATTGCCTAACTAAAGCTCTCTCTCATTCAAGATTCAGCCAGCTTAGAGACAAACTCGGAGTTCTTCTTACACCCACTCGTTTGAGAGGGGGAGTTAAAGACAAGATATGATTCTGTTATCATTAGCTGCTGTTGTTTTAGATAAGATCAGAGTTGTTTCTATTGTACATTAGATAAGATAAAGTTCTATCTTTAGTTTGAACTTCCTCTATCCTAGGAAGCCTGTTACAACATTATATCTATATAACAAGGCTACTGTAAACATTATGAAACATATAATATAATACAATTTATTTCTCCTCATTTTCTATCTAGTTTGAAAAATCTCATTCTTTGAGTAGGGTTTTTCCACCATAAGATGTGCTATGGTCTTCTTATGTTGGTCATACATGTAACAGATACTCGACACCTCTACTCCCTTAGTCCTAAGTTTGTCTTTTATTAGGAATAATATTTTTGCACATCCTCCATAGAAACACACGTGTCTTTGGTGGGACTCATCCAAACACGTTCCCACAATTCGTTCTGTTATTTCAAAGCTTCCAGTTTGTCATAGTCATTTGCCCCACAGAGCTCTCTACTCTTTAAGTGCTCATTGCATGCTAATTTATATTCATTCTTGACAAAGAATGTACCTTTGTGTGGTCATGAAACCAAAAGGGTGCATTTGTGTTTCTTCTTGATGACAGCAGTATTTGGAGAATTGCTTCAGCAATTTCCTAGATAAAATATGATCTCATTGGCAAACTCCTTGTTCCCTGCTCTTGACTCTTTGGTGGATAAGTTGTGATACCATCACCAAAGGACTGCCATTGGATAAGGGGCCTTGTACTCTAAAATTGGGAGGTAGAGGGATCCAACAGTCATGGCATATATTTATTGAAGTGCAATCCCTAACTTTCTAAATTACTACCATTTCTAGAACCTTCCTTCCTTCCACTATACTTCTGCAGATGTGTTACACCTCAATTGGGCATTAAGAAAGTTTCCTTTAGGGAAATACCTTGCTATGAGGACATGAGCTACAAGGTTGTCTAGGTAGTTCATGAACAACCTATTGGAACTAATCCAAATTCTTAATTTGAATATTTTAATTGATAGTTTTCTATTTTTTTATAGATTCATATTTTATAATTAATATTGAGATATGTGAAAGATACATGTAATAAATATGAGAGATATGCAAGATATGAGATAGAATTGTTTGTAATAGGAAAATAGGAAAGTCATAAATAGCATAAAAATGGTAGTTACTTGTCAAGCAAGTTCATATGGGTTATAACTAGTTGTATTAGGAAATTTGTAAAATTATGAGAAGGGATGTGAAGATTAAAAGGCTCGGTAGAGATGTAGGGATAATTGTAAAGAGTTGTGGGATAGAGGGGATTAAGCCTTCCCACAAACATTATCTTGTAATGTTGTTTTGATAGTAGACTCTTCTCAGCCGTGGATGTAGGCATGTTAGGCCAAACTGTGTTAAACTTTGTGCGTGATTTGATACTTTTCTCTAATTACTTGTATTTGTGCTAGCACGTATAGAAGGGGATGATATTCCCCAACAAGTGGTATTAGAGCTGTGGTTCGATGAGTTGCATGATGATACAATGTCCTTTTGGCCCTTTGTGTCGAAAGTCTTCTTGACAAAGATCAGGTGGTGTGTCTCGTTATATGGTGCCAGGTGTCGAAAGTGTTCTTGATGTGGAGGTCAAGCTGCTTGTTCTATATAACAACGGTGCAAACACAATTTGTTGATTGGAAGATTTGCTTGGCAATTTTGATCGTGATTTAAAAATTTGGGTGGAAGATGTGATTTGATGTAGTTTGATGAGATTTGCAATGAAGGTGGAAAAGATTTGAAGACTTTAAAGAATGTTTGTGATGATAGAATTTGGATCAAGGTTGAGATTATTGGGATTAACCCAAATTCCTAATTTGAAGATTTTAATTGATAGTTTTTTATTTTATTAGCAGATTCATATCTTGTAATTAATATTGAGATATGTGAAAGATATATGTAATTGATATGAGAGATATACAAGATATGAGAGAGATTTATTTGTAGTAGGAAACTATGAAAGTCATAAAGAATGTAAAAAAGATAGTTACTTGTTAAGCAAGTTACTGTGAGTTATAAATACTTGTATTGAGGAATTTGTAGAGTTATGAGAAGGGGTGTGAAGATTAAGAAGCCTAGTAGAGATGTAGAGATAATGATAAGGACTTGTGGGATAGAGGAGATTGAGAGTGCTTACAAACATTAACTTGTAATCTTGTTTTGATAGTATACTCTTATCATTCGCGGATGTAAGCATGTTGGTCAAATCCCGTTAAACTTTTTGTGTAATTTATTTGATATTTTTCCCTGATTACTCATATTTATACTAGCATGTGTGGAAAGGGATGGTCCTCTCCCAACACCTTCACCCTTGTTTGGCAAGCATAGCCATGCTAAAAGTGTGGAGGTCTCTAAATCCCATGCTGCCTACCCTTTTGAGCTAACATAATTTTTCCCAACCTAACTAGTGAATCTTTTGGTTGTCTATTTGGTCTTCCCACCAAAATTTGCTAATCATGCTTTCGAGTTCATTGAAAAAGGATAACAAAATTTTAAAGCATGGTATTGAGTATGTTAGAATTGATTGTGCCACCACTTTTATGTGAATTTCTTTTCCTTCCACCCTTTTATTCGTTTCCTTACCGTATCTTTGAGAGATTGAAGGGCTTAATTTTGGACCTTCCTAGCATTATAGGAAGCCATAGATATTTTTTCCAAAAAATCCACAATTTCAATTTTACAAGCTTTCATAATATGTCTGTTCTGGACCGTAGTCCGAGGTCCTGAAAGATAAGGCTAACTCGACATGAGAACTACGAGACTCTGCCGTGATCACCCCGGTAGGCCTTCCAACCTCAGGATCCGGTCGTACACCATAACCGCACCCCTTAGGTCTGCGCAGGTCTTGACACCTGCCATGTATGACTCTTAGGGTGTGGGGACCATTGCTGTCTGACACAGCAGGTGGCCATTAATGCGACATCTCTTAACTTTAGGGATCTGTCTGGATGATCATGGGAGGGAGACACCCATCGCTAGGGCTCCGCCTGAACGAATGTAGAGCAGAGGCACCTCCTTATTAGGCCACGATCTCAACGTACCTGTACCTCACTCTGATCATGAAGGGACTATGCGCATGCTCTATAAGTATCAGGCTAAGTTGTTCTATCCATAAGCAGAATTAATAAGATATAGAAAAATAATCTCTCTAGACCTTTGCCTGACTTGAGTGTTGGAGTCCTTTTGCAGGTACCCAACCCCCCTCTCAAAACATCAAGGCAGCTGTAGCAGGAAGAGGAAATCACCATACACGTGTCTTCTCAGGCACCTTCCGGTTTCTACACCAGAACATTAGCGCCGACTGTGGGGAAGACAAAATTCTAACCTCACTCCATCATGGTAAACACAAGACAAATTTCGAAGAGAGATATCCCACAAACCTCTGCTAATCAGCGGTCGAGAATCCCACCGCTTGATTTGGAAGCCCCTACTATAAGGAATCAGCCACTCAATGCAGAGCACCTATATGAGGTGCACTTCACCTCAATCTCTGACGAAAGTCCCAATCCATCACGCAGGGTCTCTATAAGAGACAGACTGGGAATCCCAGGCGAAGAGGACAACTAGATCCAAAAGCGTAGAATCCCAGCAACTCAGCACCTGGGAATGTTGCGCGGTGAACTTGCCGACCAAACAGCTCGTTCCGAGCGTGAGAATCAATCTCACATGTCTCAACAACAGTTCCAAAATATGCTATAGCAATATATGGACATGCTAAACGAGCAATAGCAAAGGCAGGAAAACATGCAACGGGCTATACATGAAAGCCGTCCCAAGCCAGACCTCCACGAGGGGGAACGCAGCATGGATAACAATCAGAGGAGGCCTCATGCTGATGCCACAATGTCAAACGTCAGGAACAACAACCTGTACCATGACATCCAAGAACAACTCTTCTCCGACCAGCTCATGGAGTACCGCGTACCCAAAAATTTCAAGTTCCCAGCGAACCTAGAGATCTATGACGGAACCACAGATCCCCAGGAGCACGTGAATGCATTTGAATAATCCATGTGCTTTCATGGAGGATCCATGGAATTGTTATGCTGTGCCTTCCCCCTATCTCTCAAAAAAGGAGCTCTTAAGTGGTTTTCCTGCTTACCACGAAGGTCTGTGGTAAATTGGGCAGATCTGAAGCAATGATTCCTGCTCCAGTACACCACTAGCAAAGAACAACCCAAGTCCATCGAGTCTATCGCTAAAATCTGGCAAGGACGGGATGAACCCCTCCGTGATTATGTAAGAAGGCTCATGGCGGCGTGTACCAACATGGAAAATTTTGATGATAAGATAGCCCTTCATTAAGCCAAGAGCGGCCTCCGCATGGGCTCTGAATTTTTCACGTCCCTGGTAAAAAAGAAGCCAGAAAACTTGGGGGAGTTCCAAAAACGATCCCAAAAGTATGTCAACCTTGAGGAGGCAACAGAGGACCCGAGGAGGTGGGATAAAGACGACCTCCTTCATCAGAAACCCAACCAAGATTCCTCAAGGTCCCGGCATCCCAAAGGCAGTCCACCACGGAGGCGATATTCTGACTACATTCCTCTGAACGCCCCTCGGGAAACGATCCCAAGGGAGGTAATGCAGACCGAGTTCCAGAATATCCGAAGGCCTCCACCCATCAAGAAGAGCAAACAGAAGGACCACTCCAAACACTGTGCATGGCACAAAGGTTACGGCCATGACACTGAAGACTGCTACCAACTACGAGACGCCATAGAATTCCTGATCAAGGCCGGGCGGTTACAACATTACATCGCCCGCGCTCGAGGTAACAAACACCATGGAAAAAGTAGAGGTGACATGCGATGGAGCCTATCTCCTCGCCAGAAAAGGAGGTCTCGCTACCCCAGAAGAAGGTCCAGGACCCCAACCCGCTGCAATGGAAATGGCAGGGTGAATAGGGAAAGAGAAACCCCACCTGGCGGTGAAGACAACTGACGTCTTGAGCCAAACAGGACGATCCACACCATAGCAGGGGGATTCTCTAGGGGGGACCATCAAATGGAGCAAGGAAAAAGGCTCTAAGGATGGCGGTCTTCAGCATCTCTCACCCCAAGCAAAAACCTCGGGTAGAGGAAGGAAAGACTCCGCCCATCACCTTCTCGGACGAAGACTACGCTGGAATAAGCCCGGACCACGACGACCATCTCGTCATCTCCGAAATAATTTTCAACGCCGAAGTCCGACGAATCTTTATAGACCAAGGGAGCTCAACAAATATCATGTTCCTGGATCTCTACCAAAAGCTGGAACTCCTACTTTAGACTTGATCTCGTACAACGGGGAATTAACAGGATTCACAGGTGAGAAGATCACCCTATTAGGATACTACGAGACCCATCTGACCTTGGGCACCATAAAACTTTTTAAGACAGTCAAAGTGAGATTTTTGGTCATGGACTAACCTTCGGCCTACAACATCATTCTAGGCCGCCCCTCCCTAAACACCGTCGGTGCCGTCGTGTCCACTACCCACCTCGTAATGAAATTTCCAAACAAGCACAACGAGGGCGTCACCGTGAAAGGTGACCAAGTTGCTGCTAGGAAATGTTATGATGAAAGTTTAAGAGTCTACAGAACACCCAGAAGGGAGAATTCCACCACTGCAGGCCCGGTCCTAGATCAAGTCAACATACTAATGACCGAGTTGGATGTTAGAAAAGAACTCCGTGGAACCAGACCTCAACCAGAAGGTGAACTATAGCCTCTACAACTTGGAACCAAGTCGAAGCAGGTTACCAAGATTGGAGCACACCTGCAAGAAAATGAAAAACAGCAGCTGATAAAGTTTTTATCCAAAAACAAAGACATTTTCGCTTGGACAACGTCTGACATGCCGGGGCTTAACCCAAGCTTCATCTGTCATCTCCTCTCTATCCGAAAAGAAGCGAAACCCATCGCTCAAAAGAATAGGAAGGTTAGCCCAGAAAGACAGCAAGTCATTGAGGAGCAGGTGAAAGAGCTACTGGATGGCAGTTTCATCAAAGAAATCTCCTATACCACCTGGCTATCCAACGTTGTCCTAGTTAAGAAATCAAACGGGAAGTGGAGGATGTGTGTAAACTACACTGATCTCAACAAGGCCTGTCCTAAAGATCCTTACCCACTCCCCAACATGGATAAACTGGTGGATAGCTCCTCAGGTTTTAAATGGTTGTCATTCATGGACGCGTACTCTGGGTACAACTAAATCCCTATGTGTCCCGAAGACGAGGATAAGACCACCTTCATCACTGACAAGGCAAGCTACTGCTATAAGGTCATGCCTTTTGACCTAAAGAACGTGGGAGCCACCTGCCAGAGGATGATGAAAAAGGTCTTCGAAGGCTAGGTAGGGAAGATGCTAGAAGTGTACATAGATAACATGATAGTAAAAATCCCACAGGGCAGATCGCATGTGACAGACCTGGTGAAAGTTTTTGACTAAGTCAGAAAGTACAACATGAGACTAAACCCCGAGAAATGTGTAGGCCAGAAAATTTTTGGGTTTTATGTTAACCCATTGCGGGATTGAAGCCAACCATAACAAGTACCGGGCCGTTCTAGACATGCGTAGTCCCCAAAACGTTAAGGAGGTCCAACAGCTTACAGGCCGTGTTACAGCTCTTACAAGGTTCCTCTCCAAAGCAGCTTACAAATCTCTTCCCCTTTTTAAGCTTCTAAAAAAAGGGAAGAGTTTTGAATGGACCCCGGAATGTGAAGACGCCTTCCTATCCTTGAAGAAATCACTTTCCTCCCCTCCTATCTTGATGAGATCGGACCACGGCGAAACACTCTACTTATACCTCTCAGTCCATAAAGAAGCAGTCAGCTCCGTGCTAATCCGGGAGACAGGAAATGGATAGAGTTTGGTCTACTTTGTGAGCAAGGTCCTGCAAGGACCCAAACTCCGTTATCAGAAAATTGAAAAGGTCGCCTTCGCCCTAATCATCACGGCGAGAAGGCTGAGGTAATATTTTTAATGTTACCCCGTAATAGTGAGAACAAATCAGCCTATCCGCCAGGTGTTGCATAAGGCGGACCTAGCTGGGAGGATGATATCCTGATCAATAGAACTCTCAGAGTTCGGAATTCAGTACGAACTGCGGCTCGCCATCAAGGCCCAAGTTTTGTCTGATTTTATAGCAGAACTCATAACAGACCCTAGCGAAACACAAGAAACCTCTTGGACCATTTTCGTCGACGGTTCCTCATATCCTAAGGGGAGTGGGGCCGGGGTAATCCTAGAAAATCCAAAAGGATTAACCCTGGAGCATTCCTTGAAGTTCGAGTTCCCAACCTCGAACAACTAAGCAGAATACGAAGTATGCATTGCCGGCTTAGTGATGACAAAGGATATGGGAGCAACCAAGATCACACTCTGCAGTGACTCTCAGCTCGCCACCTCACAAATCTGAGGTGACTATCAAGCCAAGGAACCCATCCTATAGAAATATCTAGTAAAAGTGCAAGAGCTGTTGAAAAATTTCAAAGAGACCAAGGTTGTGCACATTCCTAGAGAACAGAATTCCAGGGCAGACCTCCCTCCTCTCTAAACTCGCCAGCACCAAAAGCCCTGGCAATAACAGGTCGGTCATCCAAGAAACACTTTCCCAACCCTCAATCACGGAAACACACTGTTTATCAAGTTGACAAAAGGGAGGACTCCTAGATCACCCCCATCATGAAATATAAGTAAACCGGAGCTACACCCTCAGATCCCAAAAAAGCATCTAAACTTGTTAGGACAGCAGTGAGGTACACCATCTACGACGTTCACCTATACCGGCGTGGCTTCTCCTCCCCCATTCTCAAGTGCCTCACCCCGAAAGAAGTAGAGTATGTCCTGTCTGAGGTCCACGAAGGAAGCTGCGGACACCATCTGGGAGGCAATGCCTTAGCTTTAAAAGTGTTAAGAGCAAGATACTACTGGCCAATAATGGAAGCGGACGCTCATGCACATGTCCGGATCTGTGACAAATGCCAACGTCACTCTGATCACTATCAAGCCCCCTCAGAGGAATTATCCACGGTGTCAATCCCCTGGCCGTTCTACAGGTGGGGCATGGATATCCTGGGCCTTTTCCCTTAAGCCCCCGGCCAGTTGAAGTACTTAGTGGTAGTAGTAGATTATTTCACAAAGTAGATTGAGGCAGAACCCCTAGCCACAATTACCACGACACGGATTCAAAAGTTCACATGGCGACATATTATCGCCAGGTTTGGAATTTTGGAGTCCATAGTAACGGACAACGGAACCTAGTTCAAAGACAAAGGCTTCAAGGAGTTACTGACCGGATTGAAAATCAAACACCACTGCAGTGCCGTTGAAAACCCCAGAACAAATAGACAAGCTGAGGCCGCTAACCAGGTTATTGTACAAGGAATCAAAAGAAGACTAGATGAAGCTAAGGGAAATTAGGTTGAACAGCTGGATCATGTACTCTGGGCATACCGGCCTACCCCCCATTCCACCATGGGAAAGACCCCCTTTAGACTTACTTATGGGTGTGAAGCCATGATCCCGGTGGAGATAGGAGAACCGAGCTGGCGCCATCAGCAGTTCTCACTAGACAACAATCCCGGTCTTATTCGCAGTAACTTAGACCTAATAGAAGAAAGAAGGAGTCTGAAGCATATACGCGACACGACCCTTAAACAAAAGACCGCGGCCTGATACAATCGAAAGGTGATCCCAAGGAAGTTCCATCCAGGAGATTTAGTGCTCAGGAGGGCGGACATCGGAGGAAGGAATGCCTCCCAAGGAAAGTTAGCTCCTAATTAGGAAGGCCCTTATCGTATCGTCATCAGCACCGGTAAAAGAGCCTATACCCTAGAAACGCTAACAGGCAGCCCGATCAAGAACTATTGGAACACAGATAAACTTAGAAAATACTATAGCTAGATGCCTATAAAGGCTTAGTTTCTTAGTAAACTAATGTTTAATCTGTCCTGGCAGAAATTGTATGTCCCGGTCCCTTAAAACTGATCAATGAAAATGTCAGCCAGAAATCTTTTTCTATAAGGAATATATGAAGAAACTCGGGTCAAGAGGTATAACACACCAAGGCTTTTGGTAGTAAGTTATAGGGTCAACACCCAACCTCAACACCTTTATCGACCGCTTCGAAGGTCAGACAATAAATAACAGTAGGGGTCAACTAACCCATGACCCACGCTTATACCTAAGCCAAAGGGACGATAAATACCCCGGGCAAGGTTTTATGTTTGCTAAACCCTAACATGCCAAATGTTCTTTATTATGAGATCTGGTCTTGGGATATTAAATTTGCCTATGTTCAAAATTCCAGACACTCGTCGCTATGAGCACTGGACTATGAACTAGGGTGCCAAAATATTGCGTAAGTTAGAAATTCCAAACGTCTATTATGATAGACAATGGATCACAAACTAAGGTGATAGGACAACCATGTAGTGAGCTTTGGACTCAAGGAAAAGCACAGAAAGCAAATAAATCAAAGAAAGAGAAAATTAGATAGCAAAGCAAAATGTATAAATTGTTACCCCGGTTAACGGAGCAGTGGTTCATATAATACCTAACCCTTCGCAAGGGACAAAAAAAAAATCAATCAAATCAAGCCCCGGTATCCTCCACGTCAGAAGTCTGACCAGTCTCCGGGGCAGCTCCACCTTGAGGAAGGTCATCTACGAAGATAAGCCGGCCATCGTGAAAAACCTTGTCGGAGTTAAGGTTCTCCAAGGCCAGCTCAACACCAGGGTTGAAATGCTGAATCTGAGCCACAACATTCTGAAACTGCTCCCCTCCAATCCTTTTAGAAATGGCATTCAGCTCATCCTTATCCCTTTCAAGCTGGGATAAGCGACCCCGGATAGAGGCTCCCTCCTTATTAGATTGAACCTTCTCTGCCTCGAGCTTTTTATTGGCCAGCCTGACCTCGGCCAGCTCTTTCTCCAGCTCTGCGTTCTTGGTTCGGACATCCTCGTTCAACTGAAGGGAGGCGTTCAGCTTCAACGCAACCTCCTTGATCTCCCCATCCTTTTTCTCAATTTCGGCCACCACCTTCTTATCGGCCTCCTCGATGGACATCTCAATATAGTGAATTTTCGCAGCGATGCGAAGCGACGAGGCTTGAAGCTCAATCAAAACCTGAGCCAAACTTCATTGAGATATATGCTCCGTCACCTCACGACTCATAAGCCGCTCATCAAGGAAGGGCCGGGGATCAACACATCCCTGGATAACGGGTAGGAGGCCCAGTCTCTCCTTAGAACCTTCATCTGGGATCACCTCCACTCCTCGGTCCAAGGAGTCCACTGCAACTCTCCTCTTCTTCCCCTAGGCATGTTGACCAGACCCCGAGTGGGCAGGGGTCTCCTCAATCACAACACCCCGATCGGAAGACGCCGGAGCAGAGCTAGAAGGGGCACTTAAAGACCCCTCTTTTCGCCACCAAGCCTTTATGCTCCGCAAAGCCGCAACAGAGAGCCTAGATGCCATACCACTAACTGCAATAGAGAAAGAAAAAACATGTTAGAAACTAGGAAAATGAAAACACAAGGCATGTTGAAATTTTGAAAGCCAAGGTGGACCGTGGTGTCTCATTCCCCACCTAGCGAGGTAAAGAGAAGGTCATCACCAGGGGTATTAAGGACATCCTTAATACTGATTTTTCCACGTTCTTTCACATGTCGGCATATGAACTTAACCGTCGCAAGTTCCTCCGGAGTCAGGTGCTCTTCCTCCTTTTCAAATGGAACAGTCGAAGTAGCCCATGCATCCAGGGTCCAGTATAGGGGGAATTTTGGGTTCCCCTCGGCATTCAAATAAAAAGGGTGAAACCCTTTAGCCACCGTCACTTTGAAGAAGGCCGTCTTAAACTCCTTAAATTTATCCTGAAAGATCTCAAAGGATTTTTGACCTCCGTTAGACTGGATAGTAAGTCAGTTCTTCTGCTCCGATGAGCCTTGGGGACACACCGGATGGTAAAAGTAGAAAAAGGTGTCGAATGAGTAGTGCAACCCCATTATACGGCAGAACCTTTCAAAGGCTATAATATAGCCCCAGCCGTTTGGATGAACTTGGGTAAGGGCTACACGAAGAGTCCGAAGAATGTCAATCTGGAACTCCGAGAAAGGCAACCGCAGCCCCAACTTCACAAAAAAAGACTCATACAGAAGCATAAAATGAGGGCCCTCCTCCCGGCTCGCGCATACTTTCTCATTCCACTGCTGGCAAATGACTTCGAACTCATTGTCATGTCCCTCTCATCCGTCAAATGCATGTAATCCAGCGCTTGTCGGTGGGCGGTCTCAGAAGAATATTTGGAAAGATGATCTCAGACATCATCCCCCACCCACGGGTACACTAACCCCGGACCACGGTGAATCTGGATTGGGTCCTCCTCCGCTGGTTCACTAACCTCGGGGACCGATGCCCTAGTCCTCCTGCCTCTCGCCATAAAAACCCTGAGAACACCTAAAAAAGGCCAGTGAGTATTTGCCAGAATCATTTAAAAAGGAGATTCAGACACGGAAAGGGGGCAAACTAAAAAGTTCACACCCATATATCGGCCCCCTTTCCCTCTAAAATTTGAAATTTCAGAAAGACACCCCATCGCGTAGGCGCGACAGAGATGGAGCTCTCAAGGAGCTAGGAGAAAAGCTAGAAACACCAGCTCAAAGGGTCATTACCCAGAATCAATAAAGGAAACAAAAAGGGAAAGAATTACCTTAAGCTAACGCTAAAAGAGATCAGAAAAGCCTGAAGAATGGTGAAAACCGCTCGCGAACTACACCTCTCTGCCACACAAAACCTCCAAACGAAGAATATGTTTAGGAACAGGTGAAAAAATCACACACCCTAACCCTCTTATAAAAGATAAAACAGTTAAGGGGCAATCTTGTCCCCACAACCCATTAATTCAAAAACGTGCCCATCATGGCGCGCGTAGCTCCAAGCACGTCTGCCCACCCAGAAATGCCCACATGGCCCACACAACTGTAGAGGCAGTTGAAAGGACGATCGTGCAGTACCTCAAACATCACGTAACCCTCAAGGACAAGCCTAGAAAGTTCGCTCTGAGCCCCGGTTTAAGACTAGAAAAGCCATTTTAAATTCAAGAGCTTCATCACGAATGACAATTGAATACCGAGGATCACGGACTACGGAAGCTCGCCACTTTGACTTTTCAGTCGAAAGCACCAAGATGGGGGCAACATGGCGTCACCACCTTGGAGTAAGCGTTGGACTTACCCCAGCCAAATGTAAAAGACCGCGGACAGAAGAAAAGAGAGAAGGAAAAGAAGACAAGATATCAAAAGATAAAATTTTTATTAATCTGATCTCATTCCATACATCATCTTACATCGAAAAAAGAGGAAAAAGAAAATATTGAGGCATGAAATGTATAAAGAAAGAACAACGATTAAGGACCCCAGAGAAAATGTGGATGTGACGCAGCTGAAACGCCACAAACACTTAGAGTCGCTGCCACCACCACAGTTCCACCAAGACTATCCCCGACCTCTTGAAAAAGTGGATTAGCTTTAAAGAATATTGGTAAACCAAAACCCCGGAACCAGTGCCAAATCTTCTGTATTGCCTTCTCCACAATGGTAACAAAGGCCGAGATGCTCTCTCTTTCGTTAGAGGGGACGCAAGCCTTCATAAAGAAGTTCATTCCACTGGAACCTTGGCCAGCTTTCTGAACACCCCAAGCTGCTCTAGGAGCCATTTCAATAGTCCCTCCTGCCTTTCCAAGTACTCTTGAAGGACGATACACCGTGAAGTGTCAAACAAGCAACCACATCGCATACGCTGGGGAAGAGAACCACCTACCGTAATTATGCTGGGAAAGAAAACCACCCGTCAGAAGAGTCACTTGCCATAGGGCGGAGCAATTTCAGACATTTAGGAAAAAATAAGAACATCATGATCTTCATAGAGGGCAAAACCCTCATTGGATGAAATATACAGAGAACCATCGCACAAAAAGAGCTTACTCTTAGGCAAAAGCACAAGAAAGAAGGGAACATGAGGAAAGGAATGTCAGCTTTAGCACAAACATCCCCTATTTATAGAAGGATTGGAGTGTTCCAATCGATCCGATGAAAGCATATTGAACACGCAAAACAAATAAGCACCTTAAATGTCCTTCGTCTCCGATTGGACGAAGAAAAAACGTGCAACAGGGAAACGTCATGCAATTGATTTCTTCTTTAAAAAGATCGTTAATTCCCAATAAAGTCAAGGCAACTATTTCCCAAAAAGGGAGTCAGCACATTCTAGTAACACATACGACGACGTAAAGCCCTATGAAACCATACACGGGGCCAATAGATATACCTCGAATGACGGGATAGCAACAGATGCCAACCTAGGAGGTATCTCCAAGGTACACCTATAAGGAACCACGAACCCCGTCCAAGATATGGTACCTTGACACTTATTTTCACCTAAGCACCAAGTTGGGGGCAACTGTTCTGGACCATAGTCCGAGGGCCCGAAAGATAAGGCTAACCCGATATAAGAACTACGGGACTCCGTCGTGATCACCCCGGTAGGCCTTCCAACCTCAGGATCCAGTCGTACACCATAACCGCACCCCTTAGGTCTGCGCAGGTCTTGGCACCTGCCACGTATGACCCTTAGGGTGTGGGGACCATTACTGTCTGACACAACAAGTAGCCATTAACGCGACATCCCTTAACTTTAGGATTTGTCTGGATGATCGTGGGAGGGAGACACCCATCGCCAGGGCTCCGCCTGAATGAACGTGGAGCAGAGGCACCTCCTCATCAGGCCACGATCTTAACGCACCTGTACTTTACTCTAATCATGAAAGGACCATGCGCATGCTCTATAAGTATCAGGCTAAGTTGTTCTATCCATAAGCAGAATTAATAAGATATAGAAAAATAATCTCTCTAGACCTTTGCCTGACTTAAGCGTTGGAGTCCTTTTGCAGGTACTCAACCCATCTCTCAAAATGTCAAGGCAGTTGTAGTAGGAAGAGGAAACCACCATACACGTGTCTTCTCAGGCACCTTCCGGTTCTACACCAGAACAATGTCGCTTTAGCTATAGTTTGACATTTAGGCTAAAGAGGAGAGCCAGTTTATTAAAATTCACCACTTGTCTTGAAGCTCTGCCATATAAGACTATAATATTTAGAATCGTATTGCAGCCCTCCATAAAAAGCTTTAGAGAATATCAATCTATCATATGCAAAGAACAAGTGCAACACCTTAGGTGTGTTAGCCATGGCAACCATTACCCAAAAGAGGGGGTGAATTGAGTGATGACTAATTTTAATGTAATTTTGACAAATTATGCATTTTGAATAACTCAATTAATAAGTGCAGTGGAACATGCATAGCAAATGTACAACTATTAAGGATTACTTAAATATAACTTGGGTTATGGGATAAATCATGTAAATAAACTAGGTACCAAATTTAACTCAAGCATATATAGTTAAAAGCACAAATATAAAGAGATAGAGTTGAGAATAACAAGCACTAAGATTTATCCTGGTTCAGCCACCAACCACTTGTGGCTTACGTCCAGTCCTCAAGTGAACCACCTGAGATTTTTCACTAAACTTTCAAGCTTGAACGGGTGCTTGAAAACCTTTACAAATTTGAGCACTCAACACCTTGGTATACCTCACCCTTTGTGCTTGAGTCTCTATATTCAAGGGATACCTCACCCTTACAATTCTTGAGGGATACCTCACCCTCTTTTCAGATAAAATAAAGATGTAGATGATAGAAACTCTCTCAAAGAGTAGATAATACAAATTGAAGCACTATGGGTATCAAGGATTCACACTTTAAAGCTCAAAACAGTGTTTTGGAGAAATAGATAGTGAAAAATGAATTTAATGCTCAAGAGTAATTTTTAGATTGTTCTCCTCTATTTCTATGATGCCCAAACACTTGTATTTATAGCCCAAATAAATTTAGAGCCATTGGGTAAAGTTTTGGAAATGATTTATTTATGAAATATAGCCGTTTGTTACCGTTAGGAACATTTTTGGCTTGCACATAACCGGTTAGGACATTGTCCTAATCGGTTAGGAGGTCCAGAATTTGTTTTCTGACTTTCACAATAACCGGTTAGGCATTTAGCCTAATCGGTTAGGCTCCTGTTGATGGCCAAAATACATTTCGTTAAAAAACATGTTCTAATCGGTTAGGAAACCTTCCTAATCGGTTAGGAGGCCATTTAAAAGATGAAAAATGCTCCTTTTTATCATCCTAATCGGTTAGGACAAGTTCCTAATCGGTTAGGACATTTCAGAAACGTGAAAATGGCTTCTGGTAGGGTGACTTATAGGTTAGGGAAAGTCCCTAATCGGTTAGGACACTCTGATTTGGAAAACAGACTTCAAATGGTCATAACTTCTTCGTTTCTTATCCGTTTTAAGCAAATGACCACTCATTGGAAAGATCTTTGAGTTTATTTTCATATGTCAAAGCAAAACTCAAAGTATTTTGAAAGATATGATCAAAAGAGTAACCAACGGTCAGTTTTGCAAAACACAAACTTGGCTATTTTTCATAGAAATGAACTACCACCATGACTAACTTTCCAAAATTAGTTTGTTGGGTATTTAAATATTTTAGAAACACTTTTAAAGATGTTTAAAACATATTTTAAGCTTAGTGTGATTCTCATTTACCTTTACATAAGATCTAAGTCCTATAAGTTATTCTTAAAGATGTTGGACTTGATCTTTTGCCAACATCAATTCTTGATGTAATCTAAGCTTCCAAAGAAAATCTTCTCTTCAAGACTTTTGAATGTTTGGAACATCTTTTCATTCTCATTGTTCTTGAGTTGAGCATAGTTGTAATTTTTTGCTTTCTTGTTACAATGTTCACTCTTAGTACTTGGACTATCCTACAAAGTATTGCTCACTTAATCAAACATAGTTAGTCCAAATTCATAATTCAATATCTTTATATGCATGATTCATAAATGTATAACTCTAGTTAGTCTAACATGCATATAAGACTTTTATAGACACATCCAAATAAGATATTTATCAATTACTAATGGATATGCACAATATAAGATGCAACAAAGAATACATTACACATTTTCATTTAAACAAAGTCAAATCCAATATTAATTCATTAAGACTCATATAAAGCATTATTGGATATATTATATGAAGAATGTTACATACATCTCTTTGCATGATTATTAAGTGAAATATAACTAGATAAGGTACATAATCATGCAGGATACAATATATCACATTAAGCACATCTATGTAACATAATCAATAATCTTTTGTGATGCAATTGTCATCTATAAAGTACATCTATCAAGTATAAGCATCATTATTTTTGTCTTGTATTTGTCATCATCAAAACTTAATATTAAACTATTTGGGGCAAGCTTATTTCCACAATCTCCCCCTTTTTGATGATGACAAATCACCAAAGAAAAATATGTTTAGCAATATACAAGGATAGATATTCATGTAAGCATATCAAGCAATTAAACACAAGAACATATTTTTCTTTCCAATTTTCTCTCCTCCTATTTGACATCAACAAAAAGGCTTAGGAAGGAAAGATAATGATTTTATCTCCCCTTATAGATAAAACTCATGTTATCAAAGAGATGAAACAAGTATGCTTTCAAGATATAAAAGATTATTCATGCAATACTTGTCACATTTTTGTACATCAATATTTAGCATATGATAACAATAAGCTTAAGAAATTATGTCTAGCATATAATTTATTGCATACCACATGATAAATAAGTACCACTTGATATCACTTGTTAGGAATTACAAAATATCCGTGTAAGATTATGGAATTAAGGTTTTCAAATGAAAGGTTATATAATTTGCCATATATCAAGCATTCCTCAATGAAAGAATCAAAAGATATGAAGTGTAAAAATGTTTACCTTCTTTCATTGATAGAGGGAAAGAGAATAAAAGATGATCTTTGTTGACATGTTGATAGCATTAACAATAAAATACTTTATGTCAAACAAAGATGTAAGCCAAGAGGTATAAGCAACAATTTAAGAGCTAGGCTCCCCCTCAAAATATGCATATTATCAAGAAATAAAACATAATAATTCAACATAGTCATGCATATATTTATAGTCAACAAGGACATAGAAAAAAGATATGTAAGATAAGTAAGATAAGCCCCCCCTTATTGAAGCACAAGATAGATAAAGGGAAACATGCATGCCAAGACTATGTAAGCACATTACCATAAAGAAAAGTAAGGTAAAGATACATATTCTTAATTCATTAATCAAAAAAATTTTTAAAAACTTCTCCCCCTTTCAAAAAGAATTTTATAATAACACATTACATTTCCAAAAGCATTTTAGAAGGGTAGAAGAGTTTTATATTGAAATCACATATTCCTTGAGAGTGATCAAATCTAAGTCAAAGGAACATTTGAAAGTATATTTCCTCTCTTTCTCATTAAACAAGAGCTTTGAAAAGATAAAATACTTTTGAAAAACAAGGCTTATCTTTTGAAGTATTATGATGGTCTCTATAGAATATTTCAAAATATTTATTTGGAAACTTTCTTAAATATTCTCTCAAGATTTAATAAAACATTTCAAAGCAATGAAGAGAGTACTACATTTATAACACAAATCGAATGATTTCTAAATTTTCAAGACAATTAGGAGGTGAAAATACTTTCAAGTTCTTAAGACAAGTTCAAAAGATTCTCAAGGATATGGAACTTGAAAAGTTTCTTCCAATATGATAAGAGATTTAAAAAAAAAACCTTTTTAATCAAACAAGAAATTATTTTCAAAAAGAGCATGATTCTTATAAGTGTTATACCATTAAGAAACCATAGGTCAAGAGAATCATATATATCAAATATTCACCTTGATGAAATATGCTATAGGGATCAAAACATGTATAGAACTAATATCATCCACCCTATATGCAATGACAAAATTAACAAGTTAATATCCAATTAGGCATTTTGTCAATGCTAAGCATACTTCTCATGTAAGAAAAATATTTAATCTTTTAAGATCAATTTATTAACAAGTATCACATAATCCATAGCATATAAAACACTACAATAGTTTAGGGATAAAGATACTTATTGAGAGTGATGCTTTTTAGAATGTTCTTTGTTTATTGGTCCTTTGAGTTTGTACTTTCTTCCATTGAGTATTCTATTCCATTGCACTTGAAGAAAGTCTCCTCATGTCCCTCTTCATTCAACTCTTCTCTTTATCCATTTATACTTAACACTTTAATATTTGATGGCTATATTTGAAGCACATAGAGACACTTGCAAAGCTAACTCTAAAAGTTCTCTAAAATATAGGTTAACATCAAATATCATTTAATCTCATTTATAAGCATAAATTAGGTTGATATATAATGTAAAACATGTATCACATTATCAACCATGCAATGTTAGCTCTAACAAGAATAAAGGAAGAACATATACACTTGAATCCAAAAATATGATTTAAGCATTTTAAGGCATGATTCAAGTTTATCAAGAAATATATGATTAACATCAAAACTTATATAAGCATTTTGGGGCAAACAATGATCTTATAAGACATGTAATATCAAGTAAGGAATTCTAGTATGGACACATGCTAATCAAGAACAAAAAGTCTCTTATTGTAATGAAAGAATTGAAAAACTATGGAATTATAAATTTTAAAACCATTTATGATTCATTTAAACATATATTTCAAGACACAAAAAGAATCATATGCTTCTTGTTTTCAAGATATGAACATATCAAGTAATATTAAACAAGAAGACATATAACATTTAACTTTCTAATCTCCAAGAAATATTTAAGCATCAAAGAGAAAGGATTAAAACTGCTCATGAACATGTGAATTTTCATATTTAAACAAAGAGAGATGGTCACAAGCTCAAGATAAGAGATATTACCATAAAGCATATCATTCCAAATAAGGTATGTACTTATCTAGCATGTTAGCATATATAAAGACATTTTTAAGACATAATGCTAGAGAAGTACAACTTAAGGCATAAAAACAAATTTCTACTTATCCAAATATCAAATGATATTCAATTTAAAGCATAAATAAGGATAAGAGAATGATGTCACTAAAAGTATACCATTTGAGTTTTTGTAGGTGATTCCAACTTCCAAGCCTCAGGACTCCTTAAGAATGTTGTGGTTCTCCATGTCATTCTTTTTATGTTTTCATCACTTTTGGAGAACTTGGACCATTTTAAGTTTTCCCAACCTCAAGTAGCATGGTTGTATTTCAATTCAATGCATGCTTGAGCTAATGGTCACCCTACAACACAATTCAAAGCATTTTCTTTGGTATCCATCAATTTTGGATCCATAGGGGTTAGTCATTGATCATTAATCCATTATGCTTTCATAAATATCAATTTTTCCATAGTATGTAAATTAAGCACAATAAATCAAATAATCAATTACCATTAAACACATAGCTAATAGCATGCTCACTTTCATGATATATAGACAATTCAAAAAATAGCCGGCATACCTAGGCATTAGAACCTTATGTACCAAAAAGTAAATAATAAATTAATGAGTTGTGGTACAATAAGAATGAACATAATCATGTGCTAAACCAAATATTTAAATTTTACCAAGTGCACATGATTCTACCCTTTACCTAAGGCTTACAAGGAATGTACCTCAAATTTATTGACTTTACAAGTGAATATTTATGAGAGGTAAAGACTTTTGATACCTTGGCCTTGGCAATCAAGGAAACTCCTTTCCTTACCCATTGGTTCTCTTTAGGTGTTTTGAACTTTACGAGTTTCACATTTTATACTTGAGAACCTTTGGTTGAAGTCATCTTCCTTCTTTGATCAAAACTTTTACCAATGGACTTTGGAAGCATTCCCCTTGATGATTCCTTCTTCACTTGACCAATTCGTCCATCCTTTTGAGAAATTTTCTGCATAATTGAAACACTAGGAGGGCGTTTTGGTACCCACTTCATCTTGGGTCCTTCAATGTTAGTACTAGGGCATTTAGGATTTTTAGGAACCCATATCATATTATTTCTCATATAAGAATTTATTCTATAATTGTATAAATAAGAAATATGTCCTAGATGACTACAAAAATTGTAAACAATTGAATTTAGTGATGGCTTGGTCTTTTGAAGATCATTTTTAGAAAACTTAAGCCTTTCATTATTTTTATATTCTAAGTTATTTTTGCCATAAGTCTTACTTGAAATTCCATGTGGAATAGCATCAATTTCATTCTTATTAACAATCATGGATTATAAGCAAATGGAATCATTAGCTTTGGCAAATTCACAATATAAGTTCTCAACTTGATTTTGTAAATCAATGCATTTTTCATAAGAGGTTGAGATTTCACATATCAAAGGCATTTCCTCATCAAGAAAAGAATATTCATTTTTCAAAATCTCAACTTCATTTTCAATGGAGGAAATGTTTTCCAAACAAGATAAATTTTTATTTTCTAAATTCAATAAACCATCATATAATTCATCGTATGCACATTGTATCTCATCATAGGAGAGACTATAATATAGTTTAGCATTGTTTACCTCAATGTCCTTTTTAGCCATATATGAAGTAGTCTCCATTTCTAACATATTTGGCTCTTCAAGGGAATCACCATCTTCCTCATCAATTTTGTTTCGCTTTGCCTCTTCTTCAAATTGAGCACCATCATCACTAAGAGACATTGAGCTCATTTTCTTGCTTTGAACATGTTCTTGAGGACATTTTTCAATGTTGTCTTCCTCTAGATGATTTTGCTCTTCTTGCTCTCTATATATAACTTTATACACAAAATCATTATTAGCAAGATAGATAGAATCAAGAGCATCCCATATATCTTTAGCACTAGAGCAATTCTTAATTTTAGCATAAGCATCATCATTTAAACCACTTCTCAAAATTTGCATAGCTCTAATGTTAAAAGAAAAGTATTTCTTTTCATAGGCATTCCAAGTTTATTTTGATTTGCAAGTAAATCCATCAAGCACAATATCTCACAAATCGATATCAATAGATTGCATATAAATTTTCATTCTAGCTTTCCAATAAACAAAATTCACACCATCAAAGAATGGTGGTTTATTAATTTCAAAACCTTCCATTTGAAAAGCTTTTAATGGTTGCTAAACAAACAAGGATCTTTAACTCCAAGTGGTTAAGCTTTTACCAGAGCACGAAGCTCTGATACCACTTGTTAGCCATGGCAACCATTACCCAAGAGGGGGGTGAATTGGGTGATGACTAATTTTAATGTCATTTTGACAAATTATGCATTTTGAATAACTCAATTAATAAGTGCAGCAGAACATGCATAGCAAATGCATAACGATTAAGGATTACTTAAATATAACTTGGGTTATGGGATAAATCATGCAAATAAGCTAGGTACCAAATTTAACTCAAGCACATATAGTTAAAAGCACAAATATAAAGAGATAGAGTTGAGAATAACAAACTCTAAGATTTATCCTGGTTCAGCCACCAACCACTTGTGGCTTATGTCCAGTTCTCAAGTGAACCACCAGAGATTTTTCACTAAACCTTTAAGCTTGAACAGGTGCTTGAAAATCTTTATAAATTTGAGCACTCAACACCTTGGGATACCTTACCCTTTGTGCTTGAGCCTCTATATTCAAGGAATACCTCACCTTTATAATTCTTGAGGGATACCTCACCCTCTTTTCAGATAAAATAAAGATGTAGATGATAGAAACTCTCTCAAAGAGTAGATAGTACAAATTAAAGTACTATGGGTATCAAGTATTCACACTTTAAAGCTCAAAGCAGAGTTTTGGAGAAATAGATAGTAAAAAATGAATTTAATGCTCAAGAGTAATTTTTAGATTGTTCTCCTCTATTTCTATGATGCCCAAACACTTGTATTTATAGCCCAAATAAATTTAGAGCCATTGGGTAAAGTTTTGGAAATGATTTATTTATGAAATATAGCCGTTTGTTATCGTTAGGAGCGTTTTTGGCTTGCACATAACCGGTTAGGACATTGTCCTAATCGTTAGGAGGTCCAGAATTTGTTTTCTGACTTTCACAATAACCGGTTAGGCATTTAGCCTAATCGGTTAGGCTCCTGTTGATGGCCAAAATACATTTCGTTAAAAAACATGTTCTAACCGGTTAGGAAACCTTCCTAATCGGTTAGGAGACCATTTAAAACATGAAAAAGACTCCTTTTTATCATCCTAATCTGTTAGGACAAGTTCCTAATCGGTTAGGACATTTCAGAAACGTGAAAATGGCTTCTGGTAGGGTGACTAATAGGTTAAGGAAAGTCCCTAATCGGTTAGGATACTCTGATTTGGAAAACTGTCTTTAAATGGTCATAACTTCTTCGTTTCTTATCCGTTTTAAGCAAATGACAACTCATTAGAAAGATTTTTGAGTCTATTTTCATATGTCAAAGCAAAACTCAAAGTATTTTGAAAGATATGATCAAAAGAGTAACCAAAGGTCAGTTTTGTAAAACACAAACTTGACTATTTTTCATAGAAATGAACTACCACCATAACTAACTTTCCAAAATCAGTTTGTTGGGCATTTAAACATTTTAGAAACACTTTTAAAGATGTTTAAAACATATTTTAAGCTTAGTGTGATTCCCCTTTACCTTTACATAAGATCTAAGTCCTATAAGCTATTCTTGAAGATGTTGGACTTGATCTTTTGCCACCATCAATTTTTGATGTAATCCAAGCTTCCAAAGAAAATCTTCTCTTCAAGACTTGTGAATGTTTGGAACATCTTTTCATTCTCATTGTTCTTGAGTTGAGCATAGTTGTAATTTTTTGCTTTCTTATTGCAATGCTCACTCTTAGTACTTGGACTATCCTACAAAGTATTGCTCACTTAATCAAATATAGTTAGTCCAAATTCATAATTCAATATTTACATATGCATGATTCATAAATGTATAACTCTAGTTAGTCTAACATGCATATAAGACTTTCATAGTTACATCCAAATAAGATATTTATCAATTACTAATGGATATGCATAATATAGGATGCAACAAAGAACACATTGCACATTTTCATTTAAACAAAGTCAAATCCAATATTAATTCATTAAGACTTATATAAAGCATTATTAGATATATTATATGAAGAATGTTATATACATCTCATTGCATGATTATTAAGTGAAATATAACCAGATAAGGTACATAATCATGCATGATACAATATATCACATTAAACATATCTATGTAACATAATCAATAATCTTTTATGATGCAATTGTCATCTATAAAGTACATCTATCAAGCATAAGCATCATTCTTTTTGTCTTGTATTTATCATAATCAAAACTTAACATATTAAACCATTTGGGGCAAGCTTATTTCCACAAGGTGCTGATTTGCACACTCTCAAACCTGAAAAAGGAATCTGGGCCTAAGAGGGAGCATAAACATTCTACACATATCACAAATAGCTATCACTTATCACAACCTTATATGAGGTTTAAAAATTGAGCTCAGGGCACCATTGATGAGCACCGAGAAAGACATTAAGGTTACACAATTCGTTATCAGAGCTATACATCTTTCATCAAATCTCAATTTGTGCAGCATTACTTCCAGAAAAAGCCCATTCCACCCAGTTTATGCCTTACTTATGTCTAATTTCATTGCTTGGTATCCTTCCTGTCTGAATCTTTGATTCCTTAGAACATGCACTAGCTCGTATATAATCAAGACATTATTTGTGATGTATCTATTTTGCTCAAACACACTTTGAGATTTGGATATAATATCATGAGGTGCAATAATATTTGAATATTTTTTAAAAAACAAAGCAGGCATCCCATCTAGACTTGGGGATTTAGTAGCTCTTATTTAGAAAAGGACCTCCTTTACCTCCCAAGTAGCAAAAGGCATAGGAAAAACAAAAAAGAATCCAACTCATCTCTAACCTTTGGTAAGATACCCACTAGTGATTCAATCAGACTGGATGGGTGAGAAGTTGAAAATAGATCGTGAAAGTGCCCCGTAGCAACCACATCTCAATTTTTTCATGTTTAGTTGGCTAGTTTCCTTCCATGCCTTTTTATCTAGATATTTTATTTTGAGAAAATTACACCCCCTGAGGTTTCCAAAAAAAACAATGAGCTCTAAACTTCTCCAAAAATAACACTTCACTCCAATTTCTCATCAAACTAACGGATCCAATCCATTGATAAAATCTAGACACAATATTCTGCTTAATCATGGTTACTTCTTTGGTAAAGCATCTCATGGCATATTTTGCTTAATAAAATTTGAGATTGGATTAAAAGAAAATAAAGTGTAAAACATATGATAAGAAGATTCATCTTTTACTGCAGCTATTTTCTTTTTAAGCCTTTTACTATTACTGTTATTTATTATTTACATGAAGTAGAATTTTTTTTAACGTGAAATAGAAATCTTTTTTCTAATTATCATGCAATTGTTCACCAAAAAAAGTTTTAAATTATTTGTGGGAGTATTTTGTAATTGATAATGCTAAAAGATAAAAGGAATAATAAGGTTTTTGATTGAGAAAAAAGAATAGTAAGTTGCTCATATGAATGATATACTAAAATTCATAAAGTCATATATTTAGTAATGTCAACAGATGGTCCATATTAGTACTTAAAAAAAGAAATTCACTGTTACTTACAAAATGTCAAAAATAAATGAAATCAAGCTTTAGAAATAATACAGCCTGATAATTACAGGAACTCGGTGCTGCACTACTGAGCTATATTTGCTACTGCGTTGAAATATTAGACTAGTTTGAAAGTCTATTGTGCCGAAAAACTTTTACCACATGATGGAGTATTACTGCCAGCCGAAATTGAATTGTGTGCACCGCTAAATTGTAGCCACAAATTGGAATAATGGGTACCAATTCATAGATTCTAGTCTTTATGTTTCTTCACAAGATGGTTTATTAAAAAATATTATAATATTGGATGTAAAAGCCTATAAAATGGATGCTCCTATGTATGAATTGTTGTATCAATTGAGTTGAATGAAATATTGTGTGTTAATATTTTCCTCCCCCCCCTTAGCTTCCGTGTGCATGAGTGTGAGAAAAATATTAAGAGAGATAATGTCCTATTGATATCAAATTGGTATCAGAACTTAAGAGCCTAGTAGTGTGAGCGTCAAAATATTGAATGTGTGAGGAACAAGATAGTTCTCACTATATCAAATTCTTTTTAGTCACTATATTTTTTTAAGAGAGAGATATGACAACCAGTTATAATATTGTCTGGTCTGGTCCCAAATTAGATGGGAAATTAGATTTTAGTTATTGGGAACTTCTAATGTCTACGCATTTAAAAGCTCACAATATTTGGAGTTTTGTGGAATCAGGATTACAGCTAGGAGCTGATGAAACTGCTCGAAGGAAGGACCAGTTAGCACTTTCACAAATTCACCAAGGTGTAGATTACTCAATTTTTGGCAAAATAGCAAATGCCAGAATAGCCAAAGAAACGTGGGATATCTTGAAGTTGTCTTATAAAGGAGTTGAAAAGGCCCAAAGATCCAAACTGCAATCTCTACGTAGAGAATACGAAAGGTATGAAATGTCTAGCTCAGAAACTATAGAACAATATTTTCATGTGTCATTGACCTTGTCAATAAGATGAGAGTATATGGAGAAGACATCCCTAATAGTAAGGTGGTTGAAAAAATTCTACGCACCATGCCAATAAAGTTTGACCATGTGGTGACTACAATAATTAAGTCCCACGACACAGACACCATGACAGCAGCAGAGTTGCAAGGAAGCATCGAAAGCCACGTGAGCAGAATTTTGGAGAAGATGCAAAAAGTGAAAGAAGAAGCCTTGAAGAGTCAAGTGAATCTCAACAACGTTGCTGAATCCATCCAAAATGTTGGAAGTAGAGGTCGTGATTTCAACATTGGAGGAAGAGGAAATTACAGAAGTAGAGGTCAAGGAAATTTTAGAGGAAAAGGACATAGTAACTACAACCAAGGGAGAGACCAAAATTTTAGACCACCCAGTCAAGGAAGAGGTGGAAACAATTTTGGGTCTACCAATTGAGGAAGAGGAAGATATAACAATTATCAAGAAAGAACAAATTTTAATTGTTTTAACTGTGGGAAGTTTGGGCACAAAGCTGCAGATTGCAGATTTAGACACCAAGCAAACGTGGCAGAAAATCAGTACCAAAATATTGGTGAGAATTATGATAACCCACAAAGTTTATTTTTGGCAAGTAATACATTTTTAGAAGATGAAAATATTTGGTATTTGGATATTGGGTGTAGTAATCATATATGTGGGAAAAGGGAGTTATTTTCTTCTATGGATGAAACGGTAAAATCTACAGTGAAATTCAGAAATAACACAAATATTCCAATTTTGGGAAAAAGGCCAAGTTGCTATCAGGTTAAAAGATGATTCACAAAATTTTATCTCTGATGTTTTCTATGCTCTTGGTCTTCATCACAACCTATTGAGTATGAGTCAATTGTCAAAGAAAGGTTACAACATGCAGATTCACTATGGCTGCTGCACGTTGATTGACAAAAATGGGAGATTCATTGCTAAGGTAAAAATGACTCCCAACCGCCTATTTCCCTTGAAAATTCAATATGATAAGTTTCCTCGTTTGAGTTCTATAATTCCAAATGATGATTGGTTGTGGCATATAAGATTTAGTCACTTTCATTTTTCTGGGTTGAAATATCTATCACGAAAAGAATATGTTTCTAGTTTTCCTGTTGTGAATATTCCAAATGGTGTATATGAGACTTATCAAATGGGCAAGAAGCATAAAGACTCCTTCCCAACCAGAAAGTCTTGGAGAGCGAAAAAACTGTTGGAGATAGTTCATTCAGATCTGTGTTCGGTTGAAGTGCCAACACCCAGTGGTAGCAGGTATTTTATTACTTTCATTGACGGTTTTAGAAAAAGACTTGGGTGCATTTTTTGAAGCGAAGCCTGTAATGCCTTTAAGACATTCAAGGTGTTTGTAGGAAAGCAAAGTGGCTATAGAATCAAAGCACTCAGAACAAACAAAGGCTAAGAATACCTTGCCTATGCAGGTTTCTTTGAGCAATATGGAATCCAACATCAATTAACAACTAGATACACGCTTCAACAGAATGGAGTTGTTGAAAGGAGGAACAGAACAATCATGGACATGGTGAGATGCATGCTGAAAGCCAAACAACTACCTAAGGAATTTTGGGCAGAAGCCGTTGCTACCGCAGTCTATATTTTGAACAGATATCTACAAAGAGTGTTCATGACAAGACACTTGAAGAAGCTTGGAGTGGAAGGAGACCCTCAATCCGACACCTCAGAGTTTTTAGATGTATTGCATATGCTCATGTACCAAATCAGCTCAGGAAGAAATTAGATGACAAAGGCGAAAGGTGTATCATCATAGGTTACAGCACGAACTCAAAGGCCTACTGGCTTTCAATCTAGAGACAAAGAAGGTGATTATCAGCCGTGATGTGACGTTTAATGAAGAAAGAATGTGGGATTAGTCTTTGAAATCCCAGAAGGAGGAGGTGGTGATTCTAGACAATTATAAAGAAGAGAATGGACATGGAGTTCTAACACCTGATGAGTCAGAAACATCCAACAGACCACAGAGGCACTGTAGATTACCAACCAAACTGGAGGATTATGTTGTGGGTAATGATAATGACCCATCTGATGAAGAAATTATCAACTTTGCTTTATTTACAGATTGTGAACCTGTGATCTTTGAAGAAGCCTCGAACAATGAGAATTGGAGAAAAGCTATGGATGATGAGATTCATGCAATTGAGAAGAATGAAACGTAGGAGTTAACAAATTTGCCAGCAGATAAAAAGCCTATTGGAGTGAAGTCGGTATACAAGACTAAGTACAAACCTAATGGTGAAATTGACCGCTTTAAAGCAAGGTTGGTTGCGAAAGGATATAAACAGAAACCAGGTATTGATTACTTTGAAGTATTTGCTCCTATTGAAAGATTAAACACAATTCGCATGATTATTTCTCTCGCAGCACAAAATAATTGGAAAATATATCAAATGGATGTTAAGTCTACATTTCTTAATGGTACTTTGGAAGAAGAAGTATATGTTGAATAGCCTGCAAGATATGTGATCAAAGGAAAAGAAAACAAAGTGTATAGGTTGAAGAAAGCGTTGTATGGGTTGAAACAGGCACCAAGAGCATGGTACAAGAAGATTGATTCCTACTTCATGCAGCATGGTTTTGAAAGATGCCCATTTGAGCACACTTTATATATTAAATTTGTTGAGTCCAGACATATACTTATTGTGTGCCTTTATATTGATGATCTAATCTTTATTGGCAATAATCTAAAGATGATTGCAGAATTCAGGGAGGCTATGATAAGCTACTTTGAAATGACAGATTTAGGCCTAATGTCCTATTTTCTTGGCATTGAAGTCGTTCAGCAGAATGGTGGAATCTTTATTTCTCAGAAGAAATATGCTGGCGATATTTTAAAGAAATTCAAGTTGGAGAATTCAAAGTCGATTTCCATGCTAGTTGAAGAAAAGTTGAAGCTGGCGAGAGAAAATGGTGGCAAAAGGGTAAATTCAACCCATTATAAAAGTTTGATCAGAAGTTTGAGATATCTGACGACGACTAGATTGGATATAGTCTTTGGAGTTGGATTGCTTAGTAGGTTCATGGAAAAGCCACATATTTGTCATCTACAAGGAGCAAAGAGAATTCTTTGTTATAACAAAGGTACTCTGACTGATGGAATTTTTTATGCTAATAATAATGATGTGAAGCTTGTTGGGTATACAGATAGTGATTGGGCAGGAGATATAAAAATAAGAAATGCACATTAGGATACGTATTCCATCTGGATACTGGTGCAATATCATGGTCATCAAAGAAACAACCAGTTGTTGTGCTCTCTACGGCCGAAGCAGAATATATAACAGCAACTAGTTGTGCTACACAGGTGGTATGGCTAAGAAGAATTTTAGAAAAGATGCACCAGAAGCAGAATACTCCTACAAAAATATTTTGTGACAACAAGTCTGCCATTGCACGATGTAAGAATCCAGTTTTTCATGAGTGGTCCAAGCATATTGATATTCAATTCCACAAAATTCGAGAGTTAGTAGCTGAAAAAGAAATAGTGATCGAGTACTGTCCCACCGAAGAGCAAGTTGTAGATATTTTTACAAATCCTTTGAAGATTGAGTTATTTTACAAGTTAAAGAAATTACTCAGAATGATACAAGCTTGATTTAAGGGAGGCAATGTCAGAAATAAATTAAATCAAGCTTTAGAAATAATACAGCCTGATAATTACTAGAACTTAGGGCCGCACTGTTGAGCTATATTTGCTGCTGTGTTGAAATATTAGACTAGTTTGAAAGTCTATTGGGCCAAAAAACTTTTACCACATGATGGAGTATTACTGCCAATCATAATTGAATTGTGTGCACCACTATATTATAGCCACAAATTGGAATAGTGGGTACTAATTCACATATTCTAGTCTTTACGTTTCTTCATAAGATGGTTTACTAAAAAATATTATAATATTGGATGTAAAAACCTATAAAAGGGGTGCTCCTGTGTGTGAATTATTGTATCAATTGAGTTGAATGAAATATTGTGTGTGTGTTAAATCTCTTCCTCCCCTCTCTTAGCTTCTATGTGCATAGTGCAAGAAAAATATTAAGAGAGATAATGTCCCACTGATATCACAAAAGATAATTATGCTCTACCATGCTAAATAAAAAAAGAAATGGCAGAGACTACATTTAACCCCCAATCAACGTAAAACATTTGCCTAAGTCTAAAATATATGGCATTCAACTACACAAAATGATGGCATCACAATTTATTGCACTAGAATTCTTTACAAATGCTACTGTACTAAACAAAAGGAAACACCTTAATAATCTACTTAAAAGTTCATTGATAATATCATTAATCCCCTAAAAACCTGCATATTCAGATATAGACTTTCTACTACCTTTTGTAATATCAACCACAATAGTAAAAGCATTGATAGCTTGCTTTGCAAGACCATCGCTGATAGTTTCCCCATCATTAGCATTATTTCTCTCATCTCCTATGCCAACCACACCAGTAGATGCCCCAGCTCCATTATCGCTACTCATTTGGCTAAGTCTAGTGGACCTCACCTGAAATAAGTTATTAACAAATGAGTTAAAATAGTTAGGTTAAAATATATAGTAAAAAATACATGTGTGTATAGTGTTAGTAACCCTTTTAGCCTGCGTTGAAGTGGTCTTATCTGATACTCTCTTTCCTTTCTTCTTCTTAGAAGTTTTTGGTGGCCTTGAGGAAGTCTGAGATTGGGACAATTGTTGGGGGTGAAATATTCAAGTTCCAATTCGACAACTAGATGCTGATATTAGAAAAATCTTCTAAGTGTTGAATCGAGGAAAGTACTAAATGGTCAGAAGTTCCAATTCGACAGATGGATATTGACAGTGGAGAAATTTCTCAAGTGTTGAACTGACAAAAGTGCTAAATGATCAGAAGTTGGTTTTGTCGAAAGTTGGACAAAATACTAGTGTCGAATATATGGCATAATTGTCATATACGTGTCTAATTTTTAGGAGTCAGTTATTTTTCTAGATTGCCTATAAATACTAGTGTTCACAATGTACAAAGAGAGGTTATTTGCTGATACACAATTTTAATATCTCACTCAAGCAGATTAATAGATTTGATCCAAGTATGCCTTCCATTTTCATTTCAAGTCATTTATTTTAATGCAATGTTTAATTCCTTTATTTTCAAGTTTTGTTCTTTAAATTTCTTTACATTTCGTTGCATTTTTTATATGCTTTATTTTACTGCTTTCTTTTAAACTTCTGCACTTTAATTTTCTGCATCAGTTTCTTTATTTGCTTTAAACATTTCAAAGCTTTTTACTGAACTTTTGTTTATTTCCTACTTCTTACATTAAGTTTTACAAGTTATTGTTATTTATTTTGAGTTTGTTTTCAAATATTTGTATTAAACGAGATTACCACATAACTCTGAACTCACATTCTACTGATTACTAAATATTTGTTTGTTGGAATTAGTTTTAACTAATATTCAACATAAACAAATTGGCACGCCTGGTGGGACAAGTTTAGAGTAACTTGTAGAGTCATGAATCTCTTCGTAAGAAATGGTTTTATGCGTTTAAGAAGTGAAAAGTTTGTCTACTTTTCTCCTTCATGAAATATGCAAATCATGAGTAATACAAGTAACTAGGTGTCAGATGCACCTTTGACAGCTGTTACTGCACCACCCTCGACCGTTGTTAGTACGGGTCCTGTGGATGATGCTATAACAATTGGTACTCTCCAGAGTAATCCAGTGTTAGAACAAGTGTTGCCTAGAATGACTTAGCCATCACCAAGTTAACCAAGTAACCAAAGTATAATGAATTCAAATTCAAGGTTTATACCACAATATGGTTTGCCACCCAACTATGATCCTCCTGTGTTGGCACAAATGGAACTTGGTTCCACTTTGACCAATACTGTCAGCCAACCAGCGGCTTCACAAGGCCAACCACAAATAACTTCATCCTTAGTAAGTTTTAATGGCTAGGGAACAGGGGTTACCAGTACAAGTAATCCAACTCTTTTTAGATAGGAAAATTTGAATTTGGGACTAGTTTTCTCAAATATGTTGAGGGACACTCCTCAAAATGTAACAGGGCCAACCATGAATTTCTTGGCCAGCTTTCGACAACAAATGGATGAAAGCAACCATGAAATGGTGCATATGTTCACTCAGCAAATGGGTGCTGTGATTACGCCAATAATGAAAAATACAAATAATGCTTGTAGTGCATTGGCGCAACAAATGACAAGGCTTAATCAAGCCTTGGGAATAGGAGAATTAGCCAATGATAACACTCCAAGAGCCCAACCTGGGGTAAATATAGGAGTAACTACACTCCAAGCAAACATGGGCCAAAACAAACAAAACCAAGATTAATCTGGGCAAAATGATCAACCACACTTAGAGTATGGTAATGTCCATGTACTTCGTCGAGGTAATGAAGATCAAATGGCTAGAAATGATGCAGCCATGAGATTGCTTCAATGAAATCCTGGGTGGCATCATGTGATTGAACAAAATGTAAATCAAGTAGTGGAACAAGTGCTGAATAGGTTTGGGTTCAATGTTGGATATGCCAACCAACCCTACTTTGTTTTGGCATTTCCTAAATGGGTGAAACAAGTAGAGTTGCTTAGAGGAATTAAAATTCCTAAACTTTTTAAGTTTGCTGGTGAAAGTGGGGAATCGACCGTCAAGCATATTGCACGGTATACTATAGAAATGGGGGATTTGACCACTATTGAAGGCATTAAAATGAGATTCTTCCTAAGTTCCCTTACTAAAAATGCATTCTTGTGGTTTTTGATATTGAGACCAAATTCAGTACATTATTGGGCTTAATTAGAGAGAAGTTTTCATGACCAATTTTTCAGGGGAGATTTGAAAGTAGGACTTACAAATCTTTTCAATATCAAGAGAATGTACAATGAAACCATGAATGATTATCTTGCTAGGTTTCGACAAATGAGGAATAGATGTTTCATTCCCATACTTGAGGTAGAAATAGTGAAAATTGCTGCAGGAAGTTTAGATTATTATATAAGGAAAAAGTTAGTGAACCAACATTTAGTTGATCTTGCCCAATTAGGTGAGAAAGTTAGGTAAATAGAACAGCTAAAAGTTAAGAAGGTTCAGAAACAAAAGAGATTCCTTAAAAGAGAGAAAGTAGCATTTGTCGGCTTAGGTGAATCTAATAATGAGACTGAAGAAAGCAATGATGTATTTGAGGTTAACATTGCTGAACTTCAGAATGGTCCTCCATATGTGTGTCAAGCTTTACAGCCTACAAGAAATAAAGAGAAAATGAATTATGTTAATAAGAAAACATATACATTTGATATAACAAAAACTAACAAAATCTTTGATTTATTGTTAAAGGATAAACAGATTAAATTGTCAAAAAGTCATAAGTTACTAAAACTTGATGAAATAAGAGACCGAAAATATTGTAAGTTTCATAATAATTTCAGTCATGTTACTAATGAATGTATTCATTCTAGAGATTTAATTCAGAAAGCATTAATGGATGGGCGTTTGAAGTTTGCTGACAAACCTAAGGCAGATATGAAGGTTGACACAGATCTGTTTCAGGATGAAGTGTCCTATGTTGATTAACAGGTTCCTTTGAATGTTGGAATGCTCAACATAAGAAATTTGCAGGAATTCGACATCGACACGGAAGATGCAATGGACATCTATCCAAAGCCGAGAGAATCTTTTGAAACGTTCCTTGAGAGGAAGAAAGAGAAAGGCAAGTGAGATTATATCCAAGATGTAACACAGTATATGATGAATTTGCTACAAAAAAAGTTGCTGAGGAACAACTGAATAATTCACAGGGTAAGAAGAAGTGTTTTGACAAGAAAATTTGGTAGCCACAACAGCCTCTTTATACTCCAAGGACAAGGCCAGTTTATACGCCTAGGCCTAACATGAATGGTTGGTTGGTTGAGCCATCTAGTGAGTCTGTGGGAAGCAGTTCATTTCCCAGAGGCTACGTCGGACCAGCTAGGACAAGAGTACCACCTGCCAATGTTATTGTGGACAAGTGGGTGAAAAATTCTGCAATGGCAAGTCACACATATTTTCAACGAAATGTGGCTGCCAGGAAGAATAGATTTCGAAGAGACCAACCATTCTGGAATGAAGATTACAGAAATGATAGGATCAATTAAGGTGAAGTTATGATTGGCTATAATGTAGCAGGGCCATCAAAGTCTTTATCATTGTCAAAGAGTCAAAAAAGGAGGTTGCAGAAGTTGAGACAAGCACAAAAGAGAAGGAATATGGCCTAAGGCTTAGTTATCAAAGAACAGCCCACAGAAACGGGATGTTTGGTAGTTGAGACTAAGCCAACATCAAACAAGAATGAAGATGACAAGAAATTGAAGAGTATTGTCACAAGAGAATTCATAGATACGAGGGGATCAATTCCAGTGGAGTCGACAACAACTGCAGTTAGACGACTTAACATGAATGATGATCTCCGACAAGAAAAGCTTGCAGAGATAAAAAAAAAAAGAAAAACAGGTTCAAGGATCTATTCCAAATAAAACCAAGAGAAAATGGCCAATTGGACTAGTAGCAGCAGAGGAAGAGGCAAAGAAAAGTAATCTAGCAGTCGAGAAAAATAGGAAAATGGCTAGATTAAAAGCTGAAAAAATGATAATGAGAAAGGTCAAGATCAAGGACCTTAAAATTGAAAAGTGTGAGGATGATGAAGATTGGTCGAAGGAAGAAGTCATGAAAGTCCCAGAGGATCTTGACCAAGATGTCGAGTGGAGAAAGAAAATGGTTGACATAATTAAGGGAAGGGAAAAACTGGAGAAGCTTGACTGCCAAACCACAGACATGGACTTGATGGCTGATGAAGTTATTGAGACTTTGAATGATCCAGATGATCTTTTGGGCCTTGATGATAGTCAATTCGATATGGATTTCAATTTGGACAAGGATCTGGATGACATAATAATGGCTATGGATAGTAATATGTTGTCGGAAGATTATTTTAGAATTGGAAGGTACAGAAGTGATGAGGAGTTATCTAATGAGGAAAAGTTGTTAAAGTCGATGAGTGTAAATTTGATTTCAATATTGCCTGTTGAATTTGATGGGTGACATGAAATTGAAAATACTAGGGAAAATGAAGAGGACTTGGATGACCTTAGTGATCATTGGCTTCTCTTTCAGGATAACATGATCACCGTGTTCGACAATACAATGCAATTTGAAAAGCCAACAGAAGAACATAAAGCTTATCTCCCCCTATTACATATCAAGGCTTTGTTAGAAGGTAAGCCGATGAATAGAGTCTTGATAGACGAGGGGGGAGCTATCAATTTGATCCCAAAGGCAATGCTTAAAAAGTTTGGGAAGAATGAGTCTGATTTGATGTCGACCAACATGATTGTCACTGATTTCAGTGGCAAGACTTCCCCGTCGGATGGAGTAGTAATACTGAACGTACAATCTTCTGCTACATTGTTTGTGGTAATTCCAACAAAGTCAAGTTACAATCTTCTGCTAGGAAGAGATTGGATACATACCATCAGAGCAATACCATCAACGGTTCATCAGAAACTCATTCTTTGGAATGCAGATAATTAGGTGGAAATAGTGGAGGCAGACGATAGCCCTTGCTATTTGCAGCAATTTCATGTCAATTTTAAAATTTATGCTCCAAATGTCAAGCCAGTCACGGCAAATAATGGAGTCATTGACAAAGATGCACTTGAAGTATGCTTAATGGACCAATTTGACATTCGACTGGTGAATAAGGCCGAAAAAGATCGGCCAGACACTAGCCATGAGTGTTGATGATCAATTAGACAGACTGTTGGCTTATTTGGCCGACAGAGCAATATACACCACTGAAGGTATACTGTCAGATTGTATAATAGATGATGGTCCTTTGGGATTTGAGAAAGGACTTAGTGAAAAACAAAGTATAGAGATGGAATATCCTTTAGAAGAGATAAACTTGGGCACTGAAACAGACAAAAGGCCTATATTTGTAAGTTCATTTCTACCAAAGGAGTTCAAGAAATAGCTTGTTGAATTAATTGAGGAATACAAGGATTGCTTTGCATGGGATTATGACGAAATGCTTGGGTTGAGCAGATATCTTGTCGAACATAGACTGCCATTGAAAGAAGGATGTAGAACTGTCAAGCAAGCCAACAAGAGATTTGCACCTGAGGTGGTATTAAAGATAAAGGAAGAGGTCGAAAGATTGCTTAAAGCTAAGTTCACCAGAACAACCAGGTATGTCGAATGACTTTCTAACATAGTTCCTGTAATTAAGAAAAATGGCAAGTTAAGAGTATGTGTAGACTTTAGGAATTTGAATACTGCTACACCAAAAGATGAATATCCTATGCCAATTGCGGACATGTTAGTTGATGTCGCATCTGGACATGAATTGTTAAGTTTTATGGATGGCTATGCAGGTTATAACCAAATCTTTATAGCCGAGGAGGATGTGTCGAAAACTACCTTCAGATGTCCAGGAGCTATTGGGACATATGAATGGGTAGTCATTCCTTTCAATTTAAAGAATGCAGGGACCACTTATCAAAGAACAATGAACACCATCTTCCATGATGTCATTGGAAAGTTCATGGAGGTTTACATCAACGATGTAATTGTCAAGTCAGAAACAAAGGAGAGTCATTTGACAAACTTGAGGCAGGCATTTGATAGTGATGTGTGAAATCCACAAATGTATGGTTTCGTCGTCAAGTAATAAAAAGATCGAATCCACAGAGACTGTGTTTATGAATACCAATTAATTAATTAATTCAATTAAATTAAACAAAAAGGAATATAATTATTGATTAAGAAGACCGTAGTAACAAAGTAATTAAAAAATATAAAATCAAAGTACAAAATTTAGAACAAAAATAGCAAGTTATCAAGAAAGGTATTCAAATTCAAGAAAGCTTCCAAGATTGGGGTAACCACAATGATACAAGACAATTCCTAATTGATAACCCTTTTATTAAATATGAAATTTAATTGAAGGTGAATTACCCTAAATTAGTTAATGTTCTTTCTCAAGATACAAGATCCGTGCCCAATTAAACCAATTCCTACTCTCGTGGTAATTGAATTTAAATTGAACCCATTACGCTTTGTGGTAATTCATTGAATCCTCGAAAGGCTGAAACTACTCTCGTGATTTAGACCTTAAGTTCAATTCTTATGGTTCCAACACCTAGGTTCACCTCTCAGTACGTCCCTAAATGTCTATGAGATGCAAATAAGTGGCCAACAAATTCACATGAATAAGCGCAATAAGGATTGAATAAAAGAACATTCAAGATTAATAAAAGAGAAAACAAAGTCAATTAATCATTATCAAAGTATCAAAGGGCATTGCCCAATCCTAGAAACAAAGAGAACTACTCAGTCATGGAGAAGAAAGAATCAGAAAATATAATCATGAACATCCAAACCTGTAATCAAAGAAAAAAGAGGGAAGAAAGATCAAGATCCAAAGCCTCTAAGTGTGCCTCCTTCTAACCAAATTGGAACCCCTAAACTGAATTTAGAACCTCTATTTATACCCTTAGGGTTTTAATTGGCTAAAAGGCCCCAAAAGAAATAAAAAATAAAACTTAAAAACTGTTGCGTACTGCGATCCACGGCCATGGATCATTCCACGGCTTAGCCGTGGATCCCTCTGCCAAAAGCCAATCTGAATCCTTTTGCGTTCCACGACCGTGGATGATTCCACGGCCTGCCCGTGGAACGCTCTGTAATTTCTCTTATGCTTCTTCATGTTGCTGCTCGATCCATGGCCGTGGTTTTATCCACAGGCAGGCCGTGGATCCCTCTAGAGTGGTCTTTTTGTACTTTTTTGCTATCCATAAAGCTCCAACTTCAATCACGCAAGTTTTCTATCCATTTCAAGGCCAATTGAGCACCAATCCTGCATAACAACACCACAAATACCGCAGTTATCTGAACTAAAAGAAAAACAAATAGAAAGAGAAACTAAAATGCTTAAAATGCCAACAAATACATGCAAAACAAGAACAAAATATGATGTTGTTTCACACACATCAAATCCCCCCAAGCTTAAGATTTTGCTTGTCCCCAAGCAATAATTAATGTCAAACTAAGAAATGGGATTAAGAGACAATAATGAATGAGGAACCTGAGAAAATAATTATCCAAGCAATAGGCTAAGGCAAACCAAAAATATGAGAGGTAATTAAAATCAAGTCCAATTAGAGGCTAAGTTCTCAGAAATCATGCATCCTCACTGATTGAATTAAGTTCACTTTACTAACCACACTCAAAGTGTTTAAGGGTGAAAACAATACGCTCAAAATCCTTCAAAGAAAATACACTTTCATAAGCTTGATAAGAAACCAGATTTTCACTAATAATCAGCATGTATGCAAGAATCAAAAGATCTTTCAAGGGTTGTAATGGGGCCATGAGAATGATGTTAGGTAGGGTAAAGAAAAAAAGGTATGTACAAAGGGCTAACCAAATTTTTAATAAGCACAAGAAATCTAATAGAATATAAATGGAGCAAAGGCAATTTTTTCAATCAAAAACATAACTCCACATTTCCAAGCATTTTTTTTATTTACTTTTCTTTCCTTTCTTTCTCTTCATCCTTTTCAACCTTTTATCTCATGATTTTCTTTTTTTTTTTCACTTGAGAAAGGGAAGGTAAAAAACATATGATTCCCAATACAACTTTACATAACTGTCAAACCCAATTTGCTCCATTTAATATTCTAAATGATTACCAACAATGTATCATCATAGGCATCAAGAAAAATAATTATGTAATAGGCTTAAAATGGGCAACTAGTGGATGAAAGTGTGACAATTCAGAAGGCAAAAAAAATACCTAAGATGCCTTAATCACATTCAAGCATGCAAACCAAAATTTCGCCTCAGAATGGTTTCAAATCAAGTTCTAGAGCACAAGATCAATGAGGAATATCACTCAACACAAAGAATGAGAGTAAAAATAATATAGTGCATAAATCCCATATAGGCACAACTCACATTTAAAGGTTCAAAAATTAATGAAAAGCACAAATTCAGAGAACATATGCTAATTATCAACTGTCAAAAGATCACCTCTACTATCAATTAAAACAATGCATGTTGCCTACCACAAGAATCAACAAATTAGGTTCCAAATCAATACTATCTCAAAAATCCCCAAAAGAGAGGGACACAAGTTTAACCAAAAAATCGAGAGATGTGATGGTGTGAAAATGCAACATGAAGATGCAATGCAAAATAAGACATGAGAATGCATGAAACCAAAGATCTAAAATGAAAATATGAAAATACCCCCCAAGCTTAGAACTTACATTGTAAAAACTAAAACAAGAGAAAGGATAAAAGAAAAGAACTCACTGTGGTGGTGGAAAATGATGTTAACTCAAATGCCAACTATGAATGGCCTGGACCATGCTCTCCATACTCTGAATCGTCCCCTCCAAGGCTTGCAGGCGGCCATCAGTAGCCTGACCCTGCTGACGAAGCCCCTCTAGTATGTGGCGTTGTTGCGCCTGCTCAGTATGAAGTTCCTCCAGAGAAGCATAAATCCATGTGAGACCATCCTCTGAAGGACCTGCTGTTAGTCATGGCAACCATTACCCAAGAGGGGGGTGAATTGGGTATGAAAAACTTTTCACAAAAGCTCTTAAAATAAATGCAAATATTTAAGCTATTAAATAAAAGAGAAAGAATTGCGAGAAGAAGAATAAAAGCTTTAAGAATAGTAAATAAATAAATGTGCAATAATATAAAATTACGTAAAATAAAGAGATTGAGAATAGAAAAGCAGGCACAATATTTATCCTGGTTCGACCACTAACCCACTTGTGGTCTACGTTCAGTCCTCGAAAATAATCTGAGATTTTTTACTATGTATACAAGCTTCAATAGGTGCTTGCAACCGTTACATAAAAGAGCACTTTTCACACACAGAGAAATTCTACCCTTGTGCTAAAGTCTCAGCCTACAGGGATACCTCACCCTTGTACAAACCTTAGAGGGATACCTCACCCCGTTTACAAACCTTGAAGGATACCTCACCCACAATATAGAAGAACAGAAATATAGATAAAGAGAAACTTTCACTCAGAGTAAATTATACAAATTGAAGTGCTAAGAGGCTCTCAAAGGATATCTCAAAGTTTCCGAAAAAAGAGCACAGAAAATAGGCGTAAAATGTAAATCACATTTTTCAGAGCAAGCGTAAATTAAACAGATAGCTGGGCTCCTTGCAGATGAGACCCACGGTCTCTATTTATAGAGTTAGATAGAAAATGGCCGTTGGGTGTAATTAAATCCGTGATTATTACGAGAATATGTCTGATAGTTTCCATATCAGTATTCGTAAACATCAGTGAGTATTCGAATAGATGAAGTGGTATTCGAATACCACTGTTCATAAAACAATCGTGAAAAGTAAATTTGATATGGGTTATTCAAATACCAACATGAGGTATTCGAATACCATTGGTTTCATTTCTTAAAAAAATAGTTCAGAAGCAGGTTATTTGAATACCACAAGGAGGTATTCGAATACCTCTATTTTAAACACATTCTGCAACATTTTCAAGGCTGTGGTATTCGAATACCACATCCTGTATTCGAATACACCTTTAAAACCACGTTCTGGTATGTTTTCTGGCCTATGGTATTCGAATACCACATCCTGTATTCGAATACACCTTTCTGATTTCAAAAACTGACTTTAAATGGTTATAACTTCTTCATTTCTTATCCGTTTAAAGCAAATGACCAATTATTGGAAAGATCTTTGAGTCTATTTTCAAATGAAAGTTTCAAAACAAAAATTAAAGTATTTTGAAAGATATGATCAAAAGAGTGACTAAAGGTCAGTTTTGCAAAACTCAAACTTTGCTATTTTTCATAGATTTGAACTATTACCATAACTAGCTTTTCAAAACTTATTTTTTGGATATTTTAACATGTGAAAACCATTTGTAAAGATTTGAAAAACATATTTGAGATATACATAAGGCTTCTTACATAAAGACCCTAAGTCTTAAAAGCTATACCATTTAATTTTCCTTTGGACTTGGTCTTTGACAAGACTTTGATGTTATCAATACCTTCACGAAATAGGCATTCACATTCTCCTTGTGTTGAGCTTAATTGAGATCTTTTGCTTTCTTGTTGCAATGCTCACTCTTGATACTTGGACTATCTTACAAAGTATTGCTCACTTAAACAAGCATAGTTAGTCTAGAATCATAATTCAATATCTTCATATGCATGATTCATAAATGTATAACTTTAATTAGTTTAACATGCATATAAGACTTTCATAGACATATCCAAAAAGATATTTATCAATTACTAATGGATATGCTCTATATAGGATGCAACAAAGAACATATGCAAAGTATTCTTTTTGTCTTGTGTTTGTCATCATCAAAACTTAACATATAAACCCATTTAGGGCAAACTTATTTCTACAATCTCCCCCTTTTTGATGATGACAAATCACCAAAGAAAAAATATGTTGAGCAATATACAAGAATGAATATTCATGTAAACATATCAAACAATAAGGACAAGAACATATTTTTCTCTCTAATTTTCACTCCCCCTATTTTACATCAACAAAAAGGCTTAGAAAGAGAAAATTTTCTCCGCCTTATAGATTCTACATATGATTCAAGAATAGAGAGATGAAACAAATATGCTTGCAAGATATAGAGAATTATTCATGCAATGCTTGTCATATTTTTGTATATCAACATTTGCATATGATGACAATAAAACACTTTATGTAATCAAACAAGGATGTAAGCCAAAAGATATAAACAGCTTAAGAGCTAGGCTCCCCCTCAAAATATGCATATTATCAAAAAAATAAAGCAAGGATAAAGATATTTATTCTTAATCCATAATTTTAAGACTTCTTCTCCTTTCAAAAAGAATTTTATAAGAGCATATTATATTTTTAAAAGTATTTTAGAAAAGTAGAGATGTTTTATATAAAAAGCCATATATTCCTTGGAAAGCATCTAGTCATTTAAGATTAATTTATCAACAAGTATCATACAATCCATATCATATAAAGTACCACAATAGCTTAGGGATAGAGATACTTATTGAGAAAGATAAAGAGTGATGATCCTTCTTTATTAGTCCTTTAACTTTGAGCTTTCTTCCTTTGAATTCTTCATTCCATTGCACTAGAAGAAAGTCTTCTTTATCTTCCTTTTCATTTGAATTTCATTCAACTTTTCTCATTTATCCACATATGCTTGTATGTAAAAATCTGATGGCTATATTTGAAGCATATAGAAAGACTTGCAAAGCTAACTTTAAAAGTCCTCTAAAACATAGGTTAGCATCAAATATCATGTAAGCCTATTTATAAGCATAATTCAGGTTGATATATAATTTTAAAGCATGTATTACATTATCAACCATGCAATATTAGCTCTAACAAGAATGCATGAAGCACATATGCACTTGAATCCAAAAAAAATAGTTTAAGCATTTTAAGGCATGATTCAAGTTTATCAAGAAGCATATGATCATCATCAAAACTTATTTAGGCATTTTTAGGCAAATAATTATCATGTAAGGCATGTGAAGGTATAATACAACTCTTTACTTCTCCAAATATCACATGATATCAAATTTAAAGCATAAATAAGGATTGATATCACCAAAAGTGTACTCTTTGAGTTTTTGTAGGTAACTCCAACTTCCACCAACTTCCAAGCTTCAAGTTTTCATGAGGGAATAGAAATTCTTTGCACCCCTTTTAAAAGTTTAATCCTTTTAAACTTTACTATCCTCAAGTTGAATGAGCTTATTCCATTTAAATGCTTGCTTGAGGTAGTTGATACCCTACAAAATAATTCAAAGTACTTTCTTTGGTATCCATCAATTTTGGATCCATAGAGATTAGTCATTATGCCAAACTCATAAGCAAATAAGCATTCAAAATAATAAAATAACAAATGAGTTCACAAGAGTAAAAGATATTTTATTTCATTGATCAAATTAACTAAGTACATATAATCATCAAAAGAATAGTCAATTACATTTGGTTAAGCATTTGCGTTTTTTATACATATCATTAAGTGTATATTTTCAGACAAAACAAATAAAGAATTTAGCATATGTTGATTATTAATGCTATGCAACAGCAACAAATGCAGCAGAACCTTTCAAATAATTTGTGTTTATTTGAATAAAATGGGTTTTATTCGAATGGATGAGTAGGGAAAGCCGAGCGTTGTGGCCTTTAACATATTTTATTCGAATACCATGAGATGTATTCGAAAACATATTTTAGTGGCTACAAAAAAAAGGGTTTATCCGAATAAAAACCTTTCTATTCAAATAAATATATCAGAACAACATCAGTGGGTTAAAACCAATAAGTACAAAGATTAAAAACAACCAAGTAATTTACCATTCATTTTAACATGCATTCATGACAATCAAACCAAATTCTTGATTCTTACAAAAGCATTTTGAAACAACCAAGGATTATGTTAGAAAGGGATAAAACAAGATAAAACCATCTAACACAAATACCCATTTTAAGTCATGATTAAACAAAAACTCATGCTCAAGGATATTATCATCAATCATGTCATTTCAAACAATGAGCATACTTTATCTAGCATATTAACGTGTAGAAACATTTTCAAGATATAAAGCTAGAAAAGCATAACACAAGTTTCACTTATCCAAGGATTGCAAGTCTATGCTTCATAGAGACAAGGAAGAGAGCTTGAAATTATTTATGATATTTGTATTTGGAGTAGCCACTTTCAAGATGCCAAAGTCACTTCTTGGCCTTCAAGCATACCTACAACACGCTTCAATTTTTACTTTTAGTACCCAAATTTTCTTGGGTCCTTTTGTGTTAGTTTTTTAATATTAATCTATTATGCTCTCATAAAGATCAATTTTTCATAATATGTAAATTGAGTACAATAAATTAAATAATCAATTACCATTAAGCACATAGTTGATAGCATGCTTACTTTCATGATATATAGACAATTTTAAAGCATATAAAGCATACATAAGTATTATAGACCCTTATGTACTAAGATATATAACAAATTAATGAATTATGATATAATAAGAATGAATATAATCATGTGTTAAGCATAATATTTAAATTTTATCAAGTACACATGATTCTATTAATCACTTAAGGCTTACAAGGAATATACCTCAAATTTATTGACTTTGTATGTGAGTGTGCATAAGAGGTAAAAGCTTTTGATACCTTGGCCTTGGTAATCAAGGAAATACTTTTTCTTATCCATTACTTCTCTTTTGGAGTCTTGAACTTTGCAAGTTCTACATTTTGTACTTGAGAAGATTTGGTTGAAGCCATCTTCCTTCTTTGACCAAAGTTTCTACCATTAGGCTTTGGAAACATTCTCCTTGATGATTTCTCTTTCTTTTGACCAATTTGTCCATCCTTTTGAGAAATATTCTACGTAATTGAAATACTAGGAGGATATTTTAGTACCCACTTCATTTTGGGTCCTTGAATGTTAGTATTAAGGCCTTTAGGATTTTTAGGAACCCATACCATACAATTTCTCATATAAGGATTTCTTCTATAATTGCATAAATGAGAAATATGTCCTAGATGACCACAAAAATTACAAATAATTGAATTTAATGATGACTTGATCCTTTGAATATCATTTTTGAAAAACTTAAGCATTTTATTGTTATTATATTCTAAATTAATTTTGCCATAAGCCTTGCTTGAATTTTCACATGCAATAACATTAATTTTATTCTTATTAACAAGCATAGAATTTAAGCAATTACAATCATTAGCTTTGACAAATTTAGAATAAAAGTCCTCAACTTGATTTTCTAAATTACTGCACTTTTCACAAGAAGTTGAGATTTTACATTTTAAAGACATTTCCTCATCAATAAAAATATTTTTCAAAGTTTTAATTTCATTTTCAATAAAGGAAATATTTTCCAAACACGATAAGTTTTTCTTTTCTAAATTCAACAAACCAACATACAATTCATTATATGCACATTGTAACTCATCATAGGAAGGACTATAATATAGTTTAGAATTATTTACCTCAAAGTCCTTTTAAGTCATATAGGAAGTAGTTTCAATTTCTATGGTACTTGCCTCTTTAAGAGAATCACATTCTTCCTCATCAATTTTGTTTTGCTTTGCCTCTTCTTCAAATTGAGCATCATTGTCACCAAGTGGCATTTGGCTCCCTTCAATTGTTTGAGAATCTCTTTGAGGATATTTTTCATAACAAGCTTCCTTCAATGGCGTTTGCTCTTCTTGCTTTCTATATACAACTTTATACACAAAATCATTGTTAGCAAGATAAATAGCATCAAGAGCATCCCATATATCTTTAGCACTAGAGCAACTCTTAATTTTAGTATAAGCCTCATCATTCAAACAACTTCTCAAAATTTGCACAGCTCTAATGTTTAAAGAAAAACATTTCTTGTCATAGGCATTCCAAGTTTGTTTTGGTTTCCAAATAAATCCATTTAGCACAACACCCCATAAATCCAAATCAATAGATTGCATATAAAACTCTATTCTAACTTTCCAATAAACAAAAAGCACACCATCGAAGAATGGTGGTTTATCAATTTCAAAACCTTCCATTTTAAAAAACTTTTAAGGTTGCCAACAATTAAGGATCTTTAACTCTAAGCAGTTAAACTTTTACCAGAGCACGAAGCTCTTTACCACTTGTTAGTCATGGCAACCATTACCCAAGAGGGGGGGTGAATTGGGTATGAAAAACTTTTCACAAAAGCTCTTAAAATAAATGCAAATATTTAAGCTATTAAATAAAAGAGAAAGAATTGCGAGAAGAAGAATAAAAGCTTTAAGAATAGCAAATAAATAAATGTGCAATAATATAAAATTACGTAAAATAAAGAGATTGATAAGAGAAAAGCAGGCACGATATTTATCCTAGTTCGACCACTAACCTACTTGTGGTCTACGTCCAGTCCTCGAAAATAATCCGAGATTTTTCACTATGTATACAACCTTCAATAGGTGCTTGCAACCGTTACATAAAAAAGTACTTTTCACACACAAGAAAACTCTACCCTTGTACTAAAGTCTCAGCCTGCAGGGATACTTCACCCTTGTACAAACCTTAGAGGGACACCTCACCCTCTTTACAAACCTTGAAGGATACCTCACCCTCAATATAGAAGAACAGAAATATAGATGAAGAGAAACTTTCACTCAGAGTAAATTATACAAATTGAAGTGTTAAGAAGCTCTCAAAGGATATCTCAAAGTTTCAAAAAAAAAAGAGCACAAAAAATAGGCGTAAAATATAAATCACATTTTTCAGAGCAAGCACAAATTAAACAGATAGCTAGGCTCCTTGCAGATGAGACCCACGGTCTCTATTTATAGAGTTAAATAGAAAATGGCCATTGGGTGTAATTAAATCCGTGATTATTACGAGAATATGTCCGTTAGTTTCCATATCAGTATTCGTAAACACCAGTGAGTATTTGAATAGATGAAGTGGTATTCGAATACCACTGTTCATAAAACAATCGTGAAAAAAAAAATTTGATATAGGTTATTCGAATACTAACATGAGGTATTCGAATACCACTGGTTTTATTTCTTAAAAAAATAGTTCAGAAGCAGGTTATTAGAATACCACAAGGAGGTATTCGAATACCTCTATTTTAAACACAAGCGAGGTATTCGAATACCATCTATTTAAACACATTCGCAGTATGTTTTAAAATTTGTGGTATTCGAATACCACATCCTGTATTTGAATACACCTTTCTGATTTCAAAAACTGACTTTAAATGGTCATAACTTCTTCATTTCTTATCCGTTTAAAGCAAATGACCAGTCATTGGAAAGACCTTTGAGTCTATTTTCAAATGAAAGAAGTTTCAAAACAAAACTCAAAGTATTTGAAAGATATGATCAAAAGAGTGACTAAATATCAGTTTTGTAAAACTCAAACTTTGCTATTTTTCGTAGATTTGAACTATTACCATAACTAGCTTTTCAAAACTTATTTGTTGGACATTTTAACATATGAAAACCATTTGTAAAGATTTGAAAAATATATTTGAGATATCCATAAGGCTTCTTACATAAAGACCCTAAGTCCTAAAAGCTATACCATTTAATCTTCCTTTGGACTTGGTCTTTGACAAAACTTTGATGTTATCAATACCTTCATGAAATAGGCATTCACATTCTCCTTGTGTTGAGCTTAATTAAGATCTTTTACTTTCTTGTTGCAATGCTCACTCTTGGTACTTGGACTATCCTACAAAGTATTGCTCACTTAAACAAGCATAGTTAGTCTAGAATCATAATTCAATATCTTCATATGCATGATTCATAAATGTATAACTTTAGTTAGTTTAACATGCATATAAGACTTTCATATACACATCCAAATAAGATATTTATCAATTACTAATGGATATGCTCTATATAGGATGCAACAAAGAACATATGCAAAGTGTTCTTTTTGTCTTGTGTCTGTCATCATCAAAACTTAACATATAAAATCATTTGGGGCAAACTTATTTCCACACCTGCAAAAGAAGAAGAAGAAGGACGAGAGGTGCCTACCCTTGGTGGAGGGTGAAGAGGGCGCTAAAAATTAATTGGTTCATCTGCCACACTCCCAGGTGTGCACTAATTTGCACGGTTGCGCACAACGGTAGCAGGAGGGTTAGGAAGGGGTAGGGGTGGTGCTCTATTGTTCAAGTGGAGGCAGTAAATTCCATCCTCTTTGACAATCATCTTAATAGCAAAACAAGGACTCTAGATCAATCCTAGAGTTACCTCTAACTGCCTCCAAACCATCCAAGTCATGTTCAAAGAAATGGGCTATCGTTGTGATAAGTCCACCAATAACAATAGTCCCCGACTGGGCTCTATGCACCCTAAGCAGATGCCTAGCAAGAAAAAATCCAGTGTCCATTTTGACATCATTAAGAATGGCCCACATAAAAGCAAGCTCATCAGCACGGACATTGCCATCACTATCCCCACGCCCAAAAAGAGTATGAGCCATGATTCAGTGGAGATAGCGAAGGCAAGGATTTGGCATAAATGATGCTTTACAATTTGAGGAATCATATGTACCTGTCCCACTAGAGATGTCAACCTAAAAAGAAATTATTGAAAAACCACGTGGGTGCTTCCTTTCCCCCCAGCAGGCAATCCAAAAATCCCATTAAATTCTTCCAAATTTAAGCAGTGCTCATTATTGTACAGCTGGAAAGTGATCCGGCCTTCAGAGCAACCTTCCCCCTGAAGGATATGAGCCTCAACAGAACTAAGAAACTCAAGTGTAAGCTCAGTGTAAGTGGGATACTTTAAATTCAAAAAATAAGTCCATCCTGCCCTATCAAGCATCCAATCAAAGTCATCTTGCAAGCCTAAGGTATCAGGAACAGCATCATCTATATACCTAGTGCTAACTATCCTTCTATTCATAAGCACATTGTAACGATCCCTCTGCTCATTATTCCTAAAGTGAAAACCATGGGGATTAGGGGGATTACCTCTTGGAGCAGCAGAGCCTCTTCCCCGTGTCCTTGAGCTTGAACCAGCTTCTCCCCTCTGACGCTTGTTCGTCATTCTGCTTAACCACACCAACACAACAAGCACAAAACAAAAATCCCCTTTTTCGCAGCACTATTCATGAAATCAGGGAAAATTTGCCAAATTTGGAGTTTTCCAAATTTGAAGGAGTGAGTGGTTGGGTAGAGGTTAGGAAGGTGAGAAAGGGTCGAAAAATGGAAGAAAAAGGTGGTTTGTGGAGTAAAGGAGTGGTTTTGAAGGTTTGGGTATGGTGGGTTATGGTGGCTATGGTGGAGAAGGAAGAAGGAGAAGGAGGGAGAATGGGGGAGAAGGGCTGGATTCGAGAGGGAGGAAGAAGATGGTTAATGTGTGGTTGTGAGGGAAATAAGGTGTAATGGGGTTTGGGAGGATGGGAATGGAGGTTGAGGGAGAGAAGAAGGGGAAGAAGTAAAGATGGGAGTGAAATGAAGGAAGGGAAGGGGGAGGCCGTGAAATTTAAATCTGGACAGCAGCGATCCACGATCGTGGATCATTCCACGGCCAGGCCGTGGAAGCTGCTGACTTCTGCATTTTTTTTTGAATCAGAGTCCACGGCCGTGGTTTTATCCACAGCTAGGCCGTGGAATTCTCTGACTTTTCTCTTTTTTTTTGAAGACCTATAATCCACGGCCATGGATTGATCCACGGCCAGGCCGTGGATCTCTCTGACTTTTATATCTTCCTTGGGTTTGCATTCCATGGCCATGGAATTTTTCATGGGCTGAGTATGGAACCTTCTAACTTCACCCTCATTCTAATTTGAGCTTCAAAAAGGGTTAAACCTAAACAAGATCCATGAGATAAAGATCAAACTAGCAATCCAACACACAAAGTCAAAAGAAAAAAAAATAAAAAAAAAAGGAAAATAAAAAATAAAGAAGCTTGGGTTGCCCCCCAAGAAGCACTTATTTAAAGTCATTAGCTCGACTTTGGTCTGGTTTTTGTGCTTAGGTGACGTCAATGGAGTAGTGCTCAGTCCCCACTCCTTCAAAGTGTTTCACTCTCTGGCCATTTATCATGAAAGGCTCATGGCCTTCTTTCTTCACCTCACGCACACTATAGGATAAAACTCAAATAATCTCATATGGTCCTGACCATTTCGATCATAACTTACTAGGACAAAAACGTAGAAGTGAGTTATTGACAATAACTTTATCCTTGAGTTTAAATTCATGCTTCTCAACACACTTGTCATTCTGCGTCTCAGGTCTTTTCTTGCAGGTCTTGGACTTCTCAAATTTTATGGTACCCTTGGGCAAGGTCTTTTCTAACATAGCATCAGTCACTGATTCCTGCACACTTGAAAGCACAATACTATCCATAACTTTAGTAGCATCTATATGATTACATGAATTTAAGGAATTAGAGTTATTTTCAGATTTAAAAACATCAAAAACTACTTCTTCATCATTTAATTGCAAAGTCAATTTTCCTTCATGGACATCAATGATCGCCCTTCCAGTGGCAAGGAATGGAAGCCCAAGTATGATCGACATTTTAGCATCATCTTCCATGTCAAGCACAACAAAATCCACTGGCATATAAAACTTACCAACCTTAATAGGAACATCCTCCAAGATGTCTATGAGGTACTTGACAGACCGATCCGCCAATTGAAGGGAGATAGTTATGGGTTTTAGTTCACCCACCTCCAACTTCTTACATACCGAAAGGGGCATAAGACTAACACTAGCCCCCAAATCACACAGAGCTTTATCAAAATTTGTGTTACCAATCAAAAAGGGAATAGAGAAGCTACCTGGATCTTTTAACTTAGGAGGCAATTTATTTTGAATTAAAGCACCACATTCTTCAGTTAAAGCTACTGCCTCATATTCCTCGAGCTTATTCTTATTAGACAAAATGTCCTTAAGAAACTTAGCATAGGTAGGCATTTGTTTCAACGCCTCAATGAAGGGTACATTAATGTATAATTTCTTAAGGACCTCTAGGAACTTCTCGAATTGCCTATCTAACTTCGCCTTAGCCAATCTTTGAGGGAAGGGAACCGGGGGTTAGTAAGGTTCAAGGGGTACATACTTAGACACCTTCTCCGTAGTTTCCTCTTCTTCTAAGGGCTGTGTCTTAGTCTCTTTAACCTCAATTCCCTTATCTTTTTCACTCTCCCCCTTACTCAAGGAATTCTCTAATTTCTTTCCACTCCTCAAACTCACTGCTTTACAATGTTCATTGCCTGGGTTGACTTCATGTTGACCAGGAAACTTACCTTGCTGCCTATGAGAAGTGCTGGCTTATTGGGCAATCTGGGTTTCCAACATCTTATTATGAATAGCTAAATTGTCAACCTTAATTGATAACTCTTTAATTGCCTCAGTCACAACTTGCTCATGGTGCCTAAACCCTTCATTTTGCTTAGACTAACTCTCAACAAAATTATCAAGAAGAGACTCAAGTCTAGATTTTTGTACCTGTGGGATTCCAGAAGAGGGTTTAACATTACCTTGCCTAGCTTGGTACTGACTATTCAGGTAAGAGAAGTTAAGATGTGACCTCTAACCAGGGTTGTAAGTTTGAGAATACGGATCACTCCTCCCCTTTTGGTTGAAGTCATGGAAATTGTGGCATGATTCCACTTGCTCCACCGGTGCACCTTGTAAGGATCCAATTCCAACTTGGCATTTAGCACCTATGTATCCCTGCGCTCCGTAAATCTCACAAAAATTGTTAGAAGCACCTATGGAATTAATCTGAGCTTTCTCAAGAATGTCAAAACATTTATTCAAAGAATCAAATTTTGACATGATTAAATTAACACCATCTACCTCAAACTTACCTCCCGAGAGCTTTCTCGGGTTATGGCCTCTTTTATTGGCCCATTGGTGATGATTTTAAGCAACACTCTCAATAATCTCATAGGCTTCTGTAAGCCGTCTATTCATCAAAGCTCCACCAGCTGCGGAGTCAAGAGACACCTTCAAAGAATATTCTAAACCATTATAGAAGGTGTGGATGATCAACCATTTCTCTAACCCATGGTGTGGCAGGCTTCCAACAAAGCCTTATATCTATCCCAAGCTTTTGACAATGACTCGCTATCTTTCTGAACAAAGCTTGTGATTTGGGTCCTTCGATGAGAAGTCTTGGAAGGTGGAAAGAATTTGTCTAAGAAGGCTTGCTCCAATTAGTCCCAACTAGTTATCGTCTCAGCGGGAACAGACTTTAACCAAGCTCTAGCTCTATCTCTCAATGATAATGGAAACAGGTGGAGACGAATAGCATCAACAGAGGTGCCTTCAATCTTGAGGGTCTCACAGAACTCCAAGAACATATCCACATGATCATTTGGGTCCTCTGATGGCAATCCTCCAAACTGGTTCTGCCTTATCATAGAAAGTAGGGCAGGAGGTATGGTGAAGTATCTAGCTTCAATGGCTGGCCGAGCAATTCCAGATCGCAAACCCCAAACATTAGGGGCTGCATACTCTTTTAGAGGTTTATTGTCCTCAGGTTCAGCCATGATGAGTATTGGTTCAAATATTTCTCTCGCTATTTGCCTTCATTGTCTTCTCTTTCTACGAAAAGTTCTTTCAATTTCAGGATCAGCTTCAATAAGAGTCCCGAAACGTCTAGTACTTTGCATAAACCAGAGAAATTACCTGCAGAGAGTCAAAGAGAAAACAAGAACGTAAGAATATGATAAAAAGAAAAAGGTTTAAAATAATTAAATTAAAAATTAAATTGATATTCAAGAAAAACACAGTCCCCAGCAACGGCACCAAAAACTTGATGTGTAAAATCCGCAAGTGTACGGTTTTGTCGTCAAGTAATAAAAAAATTGAATCCACAGGGACTATGTCTATGAATACTAACTAATTAATTAATTTAATTAAATTAAAAAAAAGAATATAATTGTTGATTAAGAAGAACGTAGTAACAAAGCAATTAAATAAATAAAAATCAAAGTGTAAAATTTAGAACAAAAATAGCAAGTTATCAAGAAAGGTATTCAAATTCAAGAAAGCTTCCAAGATTGGGGTAACCACAATGATACAAGACAATTCCTAATTGACAACCCTTTTATTAAATCTGAAATTCAATTGAAGGTGAATTACCCTAAATTAGTTAATGTTCTTTCTCAAGATACAAGATCCGTGCCCAATTAAATCAATTCCTACTTTCTCAAGATACAAGATCCGTGCCCAATTAAATCAATTTCTACTCTCGTGGTAATTAAATTTAAATTGAACCCATTACACTTTGTGGTAATTCATTGAATCCTCGAAAGACTAAAACTACTCTCGTGATGTAGACCTTAAGTTCAATTCTTATGGTTCCAACACCTAGGTTCACCTCTCAGTACATCCCTAAATGTCTATAAGATGTAAATAAGTGGCCAGTAAATTCACATGAATAAGCGCAATAAAGATTGAATCAAAGAACATTCAAGATTAATAAAAGAGGAAACAAAGTCAATTAATCATTATCAAAGTATCAAAGGGCATTGCCCAATCCTAGAAACAAAGAAAACAACTCAGTCATGGAGAAGAAAGAATCAGAAAACATAATCATGAACATCCAAATCCGTAATCAAAGAGAAAAGAGGGAAGAAAGATCAAGATCCAAAGCCTCCAAGTGTGTCTCCTTCTAACCAAATTAGGACCCCTAAACTGAATTCAGAACCTCTATTTATACCCTTAGGGTTTTAATTGGCTAAAAGGCCTCAAAAGAAATAAAAATAAAACTTAAAAACTGCTGCGTACTGTGATCTACAGCCGTGGATCCCTCTGCCAAAAGCCAATCTGAATCCTTTTGCATTCCACGACCGTGGATGATTCCACGGCCTGACCATGGAACTCTCTGCAATTTCTCTTATGCTTCTTCATTTTGTTGCTCGATCCATGGCTGTGGTTTTATCCACAAGCAGGCCGTGGATCACTCTAGAGTGGTCTTGTTGCACCTTTTTGCTATCTATAAAGCTCCAACTTAAATCACACAAGTTTTCCATCTATTTCAAGGCCAATTGAGCACCAATCCTGCACAACAACACCACAAATACTGTAGTTATCTGAACTAAAAGAAAAACAAATAGAAAGAGAAATTAAAATGCTTAAAATGCCAACAAATGCATGCAAAATAAGAACAAAATATGATGTTGTTTCACACACATCAAATGAGGAAGCACAACCTCAAAATGAATCCAAAAAAATGTGGTTTTGAAGTGTCGGCTGCCAAATTCTTGGGTTTCTTAGTTCATAAGAAAGGTATTGAAGTGGACAAGAATAAAGTCAAGGCAGTTCTGGAAGCCGCACCATCGACGAACAAGAAAGAATTACAATCTTTCTTAGGGAGGGTAAATTTCCTGAGATGATTCATATCCAATTTGTCGGGAAGAACTAGAGTTTTCGCTTCGTTAGTCAAGTTGAAGGCTGAACAAAACTTTGTGTGGGAACCTTGCCACCAAGAAGCCTTCGACCAAATAAAATAGTATTTAACAAACTCTCCGGTCATGATGTCTCTAGTGCCTCGTAGACCGTTGAAGTTGAATATATCAGCATCAGATGAAATCGTAGGGAGTATGCTGGCTCAAGAAGATGAAAATGACATCAAAAGAGCCGTGTATTATCTTAGTCGAGTTTTGAATGATGCTGAGAGGAGATATAATGTAATAGAGAAATTTTGTTTAGCATTATATTTCTCATGTACTAAGCTCAAGTATTATATGATGCCCTGTAATGTATTGGTTATGTCAAAAACTGATATAATAAATGTCGAAGCTAGTGTTAAATAGATGTATTGGTAAATGAACCATTGCTTTGTCAGAATTCTTTTTACAATATGTTCCAATGAAAGCTGTTAAAGGCCGAGCAGTTGATGATTTCTTGGCTGACCATCTTTGTTTGGATGTTGACATTATAAATTTTGTCGGCTTAAAGCCCTGATGTTTATATTTTGATGGTTCAAGACATCAAAATGGGGTTTGAGTGGGAATTTTAATTGTTTCCCCTCAAGGTACTCCAACTAAGTTTATGTTTGAACTTAAGTATACATGTTCCAACAATGAGGTTGAATATGAATCCTTAATTGTCAGATTAGAAATACTAATAGAAATGAAAGCATGTAATGTGCATGTTTTTAGGGATTCACAGTTGGTAATCAAACAACTCACCCAAGCATATAAATGCGTCAGTTATAATCTGACGAAATTTTGTATTGTGGCGAGTAAGCTGATGAGGAAATTCGACGAAGTAACTGTCGAACACATCTCTAGAAATTTAAATGAAGAGGCTAATGAATTAGAACAAATAGCCTCTGGGTATAAAATCACGTCCAAGGTCTAACAAATCTAATGGAAATTATGGAACGTTTATATCCATTAGAAGAAAGAGATGTACTACAAAATGATATTTTGACAATTAATGACTGGAGAAAACCTATATTAAGCTATTTGGAAGATCCAAGTCAAAATGCAGATGGAAAGTTTAAGTATAGAGTGTTGAAATTTGTAGTATTAGGAGGGGCCTTGTATAGGAAATCCATTGACAGAAATTTAAAGGTTTGCCTGAGTGAAGCAGAGACTTATATTGCCTTGGCAGAAGTTCATGAAGGATTTTGTGAAGCTCATCAGGCAGGTGATAAGATGAAATGGGTTCTCCGATGACAAAGATATTATTGGCCTACACTGGTTACGGATTGTATAATGTTTGCCAAGTCTTGTGAAGAGTGTCAAAGGCATGGCCGTATACAGAATGTTCTTGCTAGTGAATTACATTCTATAGTTAAACATTGGCCTTTTAGAGGGTGGGCTTTAGATTTAATTGGCCAAATTCATCCTACATCGTCGAAGGAACATAAGTATATTTTAGTGGGAGTTGATTACTTTACTAAATGGGTTGAGGCTATAGCCTTAAAGGATGTGACCCAACAGGATGTAATCGACATTATAGAAGATGATATAGTTTGTCGATTTGGGATACCACAAACTTTGACAACCGACCAAGGGTCGATATTCATTGGAAGAAAAGTTGTCAAATATTCCAATTCAAGGAAAATTAAAATGCTTACGTCGACTCCATATTATGCTCAGGCAAATGGCCAAGTAGAGGCCATGAACAAAATAATTATAAGTTTGATTAAAAAGCATATTGGTCGACAGCCCAAAAATTAGCATAATACCCTTAATCAAATTCCATGGGCATATAGAAATTCACCAAGGGAATCGACGAGCACTTCACCATATAAGTTAGTATATGGTCATGATGCGGTATTACCTGTCGAGATTAATTTTCAATCAGTTCATATTCAAAAACAAGATGAGTTACTAGTTGAACATTACTGGGACTTGATGTTTGATGAATTAAACTTATTAAGTGATTAAAGATTAAATGCTTTAGAAAATTTGATTCGACAAAAAGAAAGAATTGCCAAATTTTATGATAGTCGAATTAAGTACAAATCTTTTAAAGTTAATGATTTGGTTTGGAAGGTGATTTTGCCCATGGATAGAAATTGTCGAGAATATAGGAAATGGTCTCCAAAATAGGAAGGACCATTTAAAGTCACTCAATTATTTTCAGGAAATGCTTATGCACTTATTGAAATTAATTCAGGCCTAAGAATTAAGTCGATTAATGGCAAATACTTGAAGCCATATAGGCCGACAATGTGTGAAGTAGGGATGGCAACGGGGCGGGGCGGGGCGGGTAGTAGCCCCCCGTCCCCCGCCCCCACGAATAATACCTACCTCCACCTCCATATCTGTGCAGGTACCCATTTATCTTTTCCCCGCATATCTGCGGGTACCCAATAAATTGTAAAAAAAATTCAAAAAAATCAATAAAATAAAATAAAAAATGAAAAATGAAAAAAAAGTATAATACTATAATTTTCAAAATTTGTCCAACACAACTTAATCTAAAAATAATGTCAAACACCTAAAATACTTTTAATTTATATAACTTTACAATATTTTAATTTATATAATTAAGTTTTTTAATAATTTTATATAAAATATTTGTGTAAATTTTTTGTGAGTATCCGCGGTACGAGGGAACCACCCCCGCCCCGCCCCGTTTATTAAACGGGGATAATACAAAACGGATATTTATATCCGCGGGAGAAATTTGACGGGTATTACCCGTCCCCGTCACGGGTATTACCCGTCCCCGTCACGGGTATTACCTGCGGGTACCCGCGGGGGTGGGTAAAATTGCCATCCCTAGTGTGAAGTTAAGATTGACAAATGAAAAAATGAAGTTTATTCATATATTTGGCGATTATAAGTTACATGGTCAAGTAATTGAGTCAGTAGAAATGATTGACAATAATACAACTTGATTAAATTGCCAAAACTTTACAAAAGAATATAAACCGACACCTAATTAAGAATGGGAGAGGAATAGATACATTTAAAATTTTTGTAAAACCTTCCAAGAATCTTCCAAGGTTTGTTTATCGGTGCAAACAATATGGTATTATGCTTCAAGGGAATTTATCTTTGTCAACACTGCTTTGGCTTCGACAACCTATTATTTGGTGTTGTTAGCAATGCTCTGTTGCCTAGCAGTCTCTTGTTGTAGTGCAATATTGAGTTTTTGCTTATGCCGATGAACTTCTTCAAGTTTTTTCTCCAAGTCTTCAATTTCTTTGTCTAGCTTTGCCTCTTTATTTTTTCCTTTAACAAAATTATCTTTCAATTTAGCATTCTCATCCTTCGCATCGATCAACTGCTTCAAGATCCTAGATTTTTCTTGAACCTCTTTGGTATAAGCAGGAATGACTCGATGGATAGTAGGCATTTTTTATGACAAATCTTGGAGAAAATCTTTGGCAGTTGTAGGAAGAGCTCGACTGGCTATCGGTAGTTGTTGGGAAAGAGGTTCCAACTCAGTCACAATGGCTAACATCCTCTCTTGAAGAGGTTGGTCAGAAATCACGTGCTCAAAAGAATAGGTAAAGGTGTTTTTCAGTTCAGCCAAGAGTGGAGAGGGTGGAAGTGGATTGATTGGGGCCTTTAGCTATTGGAGAGGGTGGAGGCGGATTGATTTAGGCAGATTTGGCCAAGAGTGTGTCCATGTCGAATTCGTCTAAGAAAATTTGGGCAAGATTGGCTCTATCTGCCTGAGAAGGACTCTCAATGCTTGAAGGAATTTGAGTTTTCTCGAAGTAGTGGCAGTTTGAGTTTCTATCATAGGAGGTGGAGAATTAACAAGCATTATTGAAATCGGAGAGGTCTGAGCTTCTAGGAGAAGATTTTCATGACCCTGCCTGGCAGGACTATCGGGTACAACAAGATTTGCTGAGTCTTGTAGGTAAATAAGGGAAATGTTAAAACAAATAAAACCATGAAAAATAGTTAAGCCTAGTGAAGTATTTTTGCTTCAGGAAACTGTTGAATTGATTTTTCAGTTCTTGGTTCGACATTGGACCCTCGAGGATTGTCGACAGTTTGTTCAGCCTCTGGGTCCTGAAATGATAAAAATCAGATCTTGAGTGAAATCCAAGTATCAAGTACTTTAGGAAATGAATTATGTTGATTGAAATTTACCTCAGATAAGAGTGAAATGGTTTCTATCTCGAGTTCAATAATAGGTTTCAGGCTAGAACTTGACGACTGAGTCTTCTTCTTTTTCTTCTGTAAAGATAAAATAAGGTGATATTTTACCAAGAGGTGTAAAAGGGGAAGTAGCAGAAGACATACCTTTAAAGGGTTTTCAGAAGATGGGCTTGAAGACTCAATATGTACAACAGAAGTGATAGAAGTAGAGTCACTAATCTGTATTTGACACGAGATTTAGTTTGAAAAAATGTAAAGATTGAGTACTAAATTTTGGTCAGAATAAGAAAAATATATATACCTTAAGAGTTTTTGATTTTGGAGGTTTAACAGTAGCCTTATGTTTTGAAGAACTTTTTGTCAAAGTTGTTGTTGTCGATTTGGCCTTTGGAACTTTGGGGATAGGAGGATTTTGAGTTTTCTTGCTCTTCTATTTTAAGGAGATGGTTTCTTCTTCTTCTTCCTTTTCCCCTTCTTGAGGTTGCTTGTACTCCAAAGGTCTCTTCAATGGGTTTGCTGCAAAAAGAGAAGTATGAATAAATATCATTAGATGGGACAAGAGTTAAAATGTCGAAATATAAAAAAGATATACCTTTAGGTATTTTTATGATGATTTGGGTATTCCTGACAAATTGTTCATGCGACAAGGCAAACCGATGAGTAAACTTGACTTCTGGAGTTCTTGTAAGAAAAATATTACTCATAAAATAGATCCTATCTAAAATAGGGAAGTTACCAGCCTTAGTAGGTTTACCTGGGAATTTGTCGACCAAACCAAAATGAGCATAAGGAAGAAGCACTGGTTTTAGAAAAAGAATTTGAAAAGGTTCAAGTCGTGCTAAAGGATTTTTTATGGAAACAGTAAGAAAATTAGCGGAGCATTTTTCCTTGTGCATTTGTTTCATTTTGGCCACGACTTCCTCGCAGTGTCGAACAATTAAGCTAGGATACCTAAAGTCTCATTTGATCTTGTAATACTTTTCAAAAGCCCTGATATCTTGAATGTGCTTACCTTTGGTCTTTGTTGAAGGATCTTGACCCTGCACAGGAACCAAACCTTCAGTAATACGGCTTCGACAAACTTCAATATCACCATGGTAAGGACTATAATATTTAGTCCACCAATTGATAAAATCTTTTGAAACTCCCCTGTAAGGGGTAAATGCAGAAATCAAGAAATGTTGTTTGTGCCTCTCATTCTTCATAGCCACACGTATAAGATCTGACATGTTTTGTAAGTGACCATTGATGAGGTGTTCCTTGGCTTTTGGAGAGAATGGTGCTAGAATGGCTTAGTAGAATGCTAGTTGTCGAGCTACCATGTTTGGTAAACACAGTTCTAAAGATTTATCTGTTGAGCCAGGAAGGCCAGCAACCAGAATTTGTCGACAAAGAAAATTGGACCAGATAGAAATATTATCGGCTTGAGTGGAAGGATTGTTAGAAATTAGTTGTCAGGTAAATCACTCAGGACCAAGAGAATAGTCGGCGAATGGTGCAAAAAAGATGTCCTCAGTATTGAAGGAGATAGAATGGAAAATGCTGAAGAAATGCATAAAATTCTCCAAGTTTTGTTTATGAATTTTCTCATGTTTTACATGGCAAAGTTTTATGTCATAGGTTGCAAGAGAGATTGTCAAAGGTGAAATGTCAACCAGATAGTCTCCTAGAATGGCATTTAGCTAAACTTGGAGTAGCCACATTGGGCCACCGGAGTTAGTCTTCTTTACTTGAGAATGAATGTTTTGGACAATTTCGCCTATGCTAAGGTAAAGGTTAGTAAGGAGGAATTGACTGAGAGCCAGTTTTTGACCTTCATGAAGGAGATTAACAAGTTGAAGAAAAGATTTAGACACTTGAACCGACCTGGAACCTAGAGCATAGGCTGATAACCAGAGAAGAAGAAAAGTCACATGTTCTTCGTCGGTTACAGGACCTGTTTCTGGAAGGTAGAAATTGATGAAGTTTGAAAAAGAAGTTGGGGCCTTTGTGTAAACATCAATGGAATTCGAAGGTTGAAAGATAGGAGTTATGACTTCCTCGTCTAGTCGAAGACCAGTTATGGCAGCCACGTCAAAAAGCGTAGGACTCATCATGCCATAAGGGAACTGGAAAGAATTGGTGGTTTTATTGCAAAATAAAAATGATGCACCCAACATGCAAGAATTCATTTTTATAGGGTAACGAGAAAGTTGAATGCAATCAAAAATACCTATGTCCCTCCATAAAACTTCTTTAGAGGCTTGGACTCTATCAAGCCACTCAAGATACCCATTGATGTGGGTAGAAGGGGTTCTAAAAAGCCTCTCAGACTTGCTGAAATAACTAATAGGAATGGAAGGAAGAGAAGCCAAGATAGCTTCTTGATAACTTTTGCAAGGGAAGAAGTTGTGTATTTCATCAGTAATGGATTCTTTGGGCAAAACTGGGCCCAAGAAAGCAGCTGAAGGATCTAAAGAAAGTGAAGAATCGTTGATAGGAAGAATTACCTTCGAAAAGTTCCATAGTTCAGACTTCTGTAGAATCAAATCTTGAACAATAGCATGGTTGCCTAAATCCATTGATGGTTCATTAGGAGATTGAGAGCTGGAAGCCATGGTGAAAAGTGAAAATTTATAGAGGAGATGCGCGAGAACGAGGTTGAAGACGATGGACAGTGGAGAAGGGAGTGAAAAGATGTGTTCTTTTTTTATGAATTTAAAAAGTTGTTTTCTTCAAAAGGGATAATTATGATCCCTATTTATTAGGAAACAGCTATTTAATGTCTGAAGTGATAACTTTAGTTATGACCTTCGAGATTTATGGAAGATTTTACTGGACTTTATTTAAAAAAAAACCTTTGGGAAGGTTTTGATTAGGTGTCAAGAATTGGGACTAGAAGGTGAGATTAAAATTTATCTTTCTTCTAATAGTGTCGAAAGAAAAATTTTGGGGGGCATCTATTGGGGATGAAATATTCAAGTTCCAATTCGACAGTTAGATGTTGATATTGGAAAAATCTTCTAAGTGTTGAACCGACGAAAGTACTAAATGGTCAGAAGTTCCAATTCGACGTATGGATATTGACATTAGAGAAATTTCTCAAGTATTGAACTGACGAAAGTGCTAAATGGTCAGAAGTTAGTTTTGTCAAAAGTTAGGCAAAATACTAGTGTCAAATATGTGACATAACTACCATATACGTGTCTAATTTTTAGGAATCAATTATTTTTATAGATTGCCTATAAATACTAGTGTTCATAATGCACAAAGAGAGGTTATTTACTGATACACAATCCTAATATCTCACTCAAGTAGATTAACGGATTTGATCCAAGTATGCCTTCCATTTTCATTTCAAATCATTTACTTTAATGCAATATTCTTTTAATTCCTTTATTTTTCAAGTTTTGTTCTTTAAATTTCTTTACATTTCGTTGCATTTTTTACTTGTTTTATTTTACTGCTTTCTTTTAAACTTCTGCACTTTAATTTTCTGTATCAGTTTCTTTATTTGCTTTAAACCTTTCAAAGCTTTTTACTGAACTTTTGTTTATTTCCTACTTCTTACATTAAGTTTTACAAGTTCTTGTTATTTATCTTGAGTTTGTTTTCAAATCTTTGTATTAAATGAGATTACCACATAACTCTGAACCCACATCCGACTGATTACTAAATATTTGTTTGTTGGAATTAGTTTTAACTAAAATTCAACATAAACAACAATATATGGTATAAGTGCGGAATGTTTTCAGATTCTTGAGTTGCATTGATTGGTTGCTTCCTTTTGTTAGTCTACAATCACAAATTCCCATAAGCATATTAGTGACTATATAATTGCTTTGTTCATTAAGTAATGATTTCAAACTTATTACCTTTATGGATTTTTTTTCTTTACAACAATAGTCCTTTGTTAACAAGTTCTTTTGTTATGTCGCATGTGTTTGCCATTATCACACCTTAAAGTGTGGGACCTCTTATCAACGCCCTCCCTAGTTGCTTCCTCATCGACTTTCTTCCTTTAATTCTTTTTAGGCCTCCCTTGAAGTATTTTTAGCTTAGGAGCCAATACCATGTTAACAGAAGACTCTTTAAAATTCACTATGCATAAGTCAAGAACTGGATGAATGATCTCACCATAGCTAATCTATTAAGAAGCCTTGCTATAGTAAAGGTCACAATATTACTTAATATTAAGCCTTAGATGCACATGTAAGTGATTGCACGTTTGTATGGAAGACCACTTATCAACCAAAAGTTATATATGGACACTTTTTTTTTCAAATCAACTCTTAACCTCTTCCCATTACCATCACAATAAATTCCATGTGATCTGCAAGAACTAAAGAACAATATCTACTTTCACTTTTAATTTTGTCAAGTGTTGAAAGACGTTGATGGTTGGAGGCCTTGGTCAGTTGCCACATTTTTTGTAGGTCTTGTTTTTAGAGTTTTATTATTGCTTATTTTATAAGACTTCATTAGCTTGTTTCCTAAACCTAGATTAGTGTACAACTCCCTATATATATATATATATATATATATATATATATATATATATATATATATATATATATATATATTACCATATTGTAATCATTCAGTTTAATGTAGAAAAATCCTATTTTCTCCCTACTTTCTTTAGTTTCTCTTTACTTTCTTTATGGTATCAGAGCTCTAGGTCTGATTGGATCCTTGATAAAGATGGCCACGACCGGAGCCAATTGTGGCCCAATTTTCTCTAGGGAGGTAGCGGACAACACTTCTACCATTACTCCAGCAACCGGAGTCGATCTATTGTTCCTTACAGGATCTAGTTCCATTCAATTAAGTGTTCATAAATTGAATGGCAAAAATTATTTAGAGTGGGCATAGCCTCTGAAGTTTGTAATTGATAGAAAAGGCAAGCTTGGACATTTTACTGGTGAAAACCAACAGAGAATGATCCTAATTTTGCAGCATGGAGGTTAGAAAACTCCATTATAACTGCGTGGTTGATAAATACTATGGAACCTACAATAGGAAAGCCCTTCCTATTCCTGCCAACAGCAAAGGAAGTATGGGACGGTGTCAAAGAGACCTACTCTGATGTAGAGAATTCAACTTAGATTTTTGCCCTTAAAACTCAGTTATGGTACAACAAGTAGGGAGATCGAGACCTAACCATATACTACAACAAGACGTTGACATTGTGGCAAGAACTTGACCTCTGTTATGAGGACAAATAGGACTACTCTGGAAATAGTGCAAGACATTATTTGAAGAGGGAAGAAAATAACAAGGTCTACATGTTTCTTGTAGGTATAAATAGAGAATTAGATGAGGAAAAATGGTGAATCTTGGGCCATAAACCCCTTCCAAATATGAGAGAAGTCTTCTCAAAACTCAAAAGAGAGGAGGCATGATAAAACATCATGATGAAGAAGCAAGGTACTACATCTCATCAAGGAATAGAGAGCTCAACCCTTGTGTCTAGAGAAGCAAAACCTAATGAAGATAAGAAGAAAAAATCACGGTGTGATTACTGTAAAAAATCATGGCACACTATTGATACTTGCTAGAAACTGCATGGAAAGCCACCAAATTGGAAGAAAAAGGGAGAAGGTCGAGCATATCAAGTCTCAAATGAAGTTCAAGGCCAACAAACTTCTTCCGGAGAGCTTCCATTCACAAAGGAACAAATAGACAACTTGGTCAAACTTCTACAACCCTCAAATTCACATGTAAAATCCCTTCCTTCTTACTCCTTAGCCTAGTCAAGTAACTATTTATATGTTGCCCTCGTTAGTGTTAATTCCTCTAATTCTTGGATTTAAGATTCTAGTGCTACAGACCACATGACTGGGTCGACAAATCTATTCATTTCATATAGTCCCTATGTAGGAAATAAGAATATTAAATTAGCAGTTGGTTCTATTTCAATATCTTCTTCTATTACTCTTCATGATATTCTCCATGTCTCAAATATGTCTTGCAATCTGTTATCCGTGAGTAAGTTAGTTCATGACCTTAATTGTCAAGCTGATTTTTTCTCAACCCATTGTGAGTTTGAAGACCCCACCTCGGGGAGGATGATTGGCAGTGCTAGATAGCGAGGTGACCTTTATTTTTTTGAAGATGGATCTGACTTAATTAGGAGGATAAGCTCCTAGCACTTGTTTGAATTCTATCTTTGCTTCCAATCATAGTGATGTTATGCTATGGCATTTGAGATTAGGACGTCTAAGTTTTCATTATTTAAAAGTTTTGTTTCCAATTTTGTTCATCAATTAAAAACCATCTTTGTTTAACTGTGAAACTTGTGAACTAGCAAAACATCATCGTTCATCTTTTTCTATGCAATAATATAAACCTTCTGAACATTTCTCTTTAATTCATAGTGATGTTTGAGGTGCCTCATGAATCTCTACTGATTTAGGAAAAAAGATGGTTTGCTTTTATTGATGATCATACAAGACTCACGTGGGTATATCTCTTGAAAGAAAAATTTAAAGTAGAACAAGTTCTTATAAATTTCCATATCATGATAAAAACTCAGTTTAGAACAACAATTAGAGTTTTTAGAAATGATAATGGAAAAGAATATGTCAATAACATTCTATGAAATTACTTTGCAAAAAATGACATTATACATCAAAGTTCTTGTGTCAACACACCTCAACAAAACATAGTGGCCAAATTAATGGAAAAATGGTCATCTTTTTGAAATAACTAGAGCCTTACTCTTTTCAGCCAAAATGCCTAAGTATTTGTGGGGTGAAGCTGTTCTTACAACAACCTTTTTAATTAACAAAATGTCATCCAGAGTCTTGAATTTTCAAACATCAATAAATGTTTTCAAAAAGAATTTCCCAATATCTAGGTTGGTTACTGACATTCCTTTAAAGGTATTTGGTTGTAATACATTTTTTCATAATCAAAGCAATAATTGTGGGAAACTTGAACCAAGAGCTAGGAAATGTGTTTTCGTTGGTTACTTGCTAACACAAAAAGGATATAAGTGTTTTGATTCAATTTCAAGAAAATTTTTTGTCACTATAGATTTAACCTTTTTTGAAACTCAACTTTTTTGGATCTCATCTTTAAGGGGAGACTGAGAATGAAGATGAAGAATTTGAAAATACTCTGCAAATTGAACTTCCATTTTCGGTTCCAACTCAGTTAGCAATTCCTAAAGATGTCAAGGTAATGTTGAGAAATTTGTCCTAGAACCTATACAACTACAAATTTGGAAACAAATACTTCTGAAATAGAAAACTTGGATAATATTCCCCCAATGCCATTACAAGACATATCTCAAACAGAAACAGAGATGTGTGAGAAACCAAGGATAAAGAAGATGAGCTACGTGTCTTCATAAGGAAGAAATATATGCCACAAAAAGAAAGCATCGCGTTGACACAATGCCAAAAGTCCAATTCAAGAAAAAAACTAGACTCAATTAAGTCTTCAGGTAGAATTTCTACTGTTTCTAATGATTCTGAATCCTTAGATATTCCTATTGCCCTTAGGAAAGGTGTCCAAACTTGTACTAGTCATCCTTTTTCCAAATATATATGATATGATAAATTGACACCCTTATTTCATGCCTTTACCTCATAACTGTCTAGTGTGAAAATTCCAAAAACCATACAGGATCCCTTAAATGTTCTAAAGTGGAAGGAAGCTTTCCTTGAGGAGTTGGCTCTCGACAAGAATGAGACTAGGGATATAGTTGACTTGCCCAAAGGAAAAAGGATTGTGGGATGCAAATGGGTGTTTACAGTCAAGTATAATTCAAATGGGACTTAAGAAAGATATAAAGCACGACTAGTGACAAAAGGGTTCAGTCAAACATTTGACAGATTATTCTAAAGCATTTGCACCTATAGCCAAGTTCAATATTATCATAATGCTTTTATCAGTAGCTGCAAACTTGGATTGGATATTATAACAATTAGATGTCAAGAATGCATTCTTGAATGGAGACCTAGAAGAAGAGGTGTACATGGAATCTCCACCTAGCTTTGATAAGAGGTATGGTTCCAAGGTATGCAAACTGAAAAAATCCTTGTATGGGCTCAAACAATCACCTAGAGCATTATTTGATAAATTTACTCAATCTGTAAGGAAACAATGATACTCTTAAGAACAAACTGATCACACTCGTTTTATGAAGTTGTCACCTGTAGGAAGAATTACTGTTTTGATAGTTTATGTAGATAACATTATCTTTACGGGAGATGATATTGATGAAATGGAGAGACTGAAGAAATGATTAGCATAAGAATTTGAAATCAAATATTTGGGATCTTTGAGATATTTTCTTAGCATGAAGGTGGCTCAAACAAAGAAGGGAATTGTGATCTCACAAAGGAAATATACACTTGATCTATTGAAGGAGAAAGGGATGAGTGACTACAAACTCGCTGAAACACCAATGGAAGCAAATCAAAGGCTTGGAGATGGTGAAAAGAAGGTTTCAGTCGACCCTACAAGGTACTAGAAATTAGTTTATAAGTTGATCTATCTTTCTCATACCTAACCGGACATAGCATTTGCAGTTACTATGGTTAGTCAATTTATGCATTCTTCTTATGAGGAACATCTAAAAGCTGTCTACTGAAGCTTAAGGTATTTGAAAAGTACTCCGGGAAAAGGATTATTCTTCAAGAAAAATCAACAAAGAGGGATTGAAGTTTACATTGATGCTGACTGGACAGGATTTGCAACTGATAAGAAATCAACCTCTGGTTATTGTACTTATGTATGAGGTAATCTTGTCATTTAGAGAAGTAAAAAATAGAATATAGTAACAAGAAGCAGTGCAGAAGCAGAGTTCCGAGCAATGACAAATAGAATTTGTGAAGTGCTATGGCTGAAACGAGTTACAGAAGAAATAAAAAAGGAAGTTGAAGGACCTATGAAGGTATATTGTGATAACAAAGCTGCAATCAACATTGCTCATAATCCAGTGTAATATGATCGAACTAAACATCTAAAAATTAATAGACATTTCATAAAAGAGAAGCTGGAAGGAGGAGTGATCTGCATGCCTTTTGTTCTTATAGCTTAACAAACTGCTGATATTCTAACTAAAGGACTCCCAGGACCACATGAATTTTTGATAAGCAAGTTGGGCATAATTGAGATCTATGCACCAACTTGAGGGATAGTGTTGAAAGACGTTGATGGTCGGTGGCCTTGATCGGTTCCCACATTTTTTGTAGGCCTTATTTTTAGAGTTTTATTGTTGCTTATTTTCTAGGACTTGATTAGCTTGTTTTCTAGGCCTAGATTAGTGTACAGCTCCCTATATATACTACCATCTTGTAATCATTTAGTTTAATGTAGAAAAATCTTATTCTTCTCCCTACTTTCTTTAGTTTCTCTCTACTTTCTTTATCAAGTCTCCTTTTTATCTTAGGTGCTATAGTTGATTCCCACACACAACTTGTTTCATATTTATGGTGCACCTTTGCTTTTAGCTTAGTACCAAATGATTCAATTAAAGTCAAGACAGGTTTGCCTCTTAAATCTCCAATCCAATTGTTGAGACTTATTCATGTTATTGGTGACATGATCACTCTTAGCACTTGGTTCATAAGCATGCCTTGCCCACGCTTCAAGAAGTATCTCCATCAAGTTAAGCTTCCATATTTGCATTCTTGATGTCTTCCATAGCTTGAACAAATTTTCAGTTGCTGTAAGCTTTTGTAGCCTTCCAAAATAGCCCTCTCAACATTGCTCCCGGATGCTTGGCCTTTAAGTTGTTAAAAAAATGTCTAAAGTACACTCTATGCTTAGCATATGGGATAGTTTCAACAATTGCTCCATGTAATCTCTTCAAAATCAATTCACATGTATGAGCATATACATCTTAATTTTTTTTTAAAGAAAAAGAATTCAATTTAAAGTGGAATAATTTTACCTTTTGTCTATCACACATTAATACCAGTGGCTTGTTAGCCATTCCTTCAACAATTATTTGTTCAAGGTATTCTAAAAACCACCTCTAAATATCACCACTCTCAATTTCAACAATAGCAATTGCCATAGGAAATATGTTGTTGTTAGCATCTAATGAGACAACAATAAGTAAGACACCTCCAAATGGACCCTTAAGGTGACAACCATCAAGGCCTAAGAATGCTTACATGCTTCAATAAAGCCTATTCTCATTGCATATAAGCACAAAAAAACCTTTTAAAAACAAGGTTATTAGCTGGGTTATTCCTCTCACCCTACAGTTTATCCAAGCTACCAGGTTTTGGTCATAGTAAAAAATGAGCATATTTTATCAACATTGTGTATGATTTTGCATGGTTTCCCTGTGTTTTCTCCCTTACTTTATTCCTTGCACTATACATTTAGGATTTGCTCACCTCAGCTCCATATTTGGGCATCATGAATTCAATAATTGATTCATACTTCAAATTAGGACTAGCCGTAAACTAGCTTTCTATTTTTTTTGTCAATCCAAGTAGAGGTCACCTCACTATTCCTAACACAAGTATGCTTACCCTCATACTTAATTTCAAAGGTCACATCATTAGGGTTAGTACTAGTATAAATATACCAACTTCTTCCTCGATTAGCACATGTTGCAGAGATCATATGTATGTCATTCCTATTTCTAAGGATTCCAAAACCTTCTTGGATCATATGTTCTTTAAGTGCATCTCTAAAAATGTCAATAGACCCGAATAGCATACCTCGTTCAAAATTAATGTTTTGTCCATTATCAAGCTCAAATTTTTTTCCAATGTATGCTCTATCAATATTAGGCCTCTCGCCATCACTACCAGACCCATGTAAATCAAGTTCATAGTTTTCAAGTTTAAAATCAAAGAGACCATCAAAATAAATATCATAAGATACGTTACTAGAATCAATTTCATAAGCATCATGACTAACACTGGGACTCTCTTCCTCACTAACTACATATGATTCATCATTAGATGTGACCTCGTCCTCTTATGTGTGTGTGAGTGCTTCAATTTCATCATTAATCATAGTGAGGGACAAAAAGTTTCACCTTTTCAACAAACAAATACAAAGTATCATCGTTACCTTCATTCTGCTTAAACCATTCTAATAAATCGAAGTCAAATTTTACTTGCATTTTACCATTGTTTGGAAGGAACCCTCCCTTCTAAGCTTAGTCTTACAAACAATTTGTATCACTCGATGAACATCAATAACCAAATCCATGTAACGGGTAACGGTAGGAATCAAGGTGAATTTTTTTTTAAGAAAATACCTTCTTAAATCCTAACGAATGACAATGTCGTACAAGGCTCCATCAGCCATTTTTTCACTGAAAAAAAATTAAAATTAAAACATGAAAATGGCATCTTTTACTAACTATATCAACTAAGAATCCTAAAATTGCTACCCATGTACAAAGACACAAACCTAAAAGAAACAGAGCACCCCTATTTTGGAATAACTTCAAATAAAGACAATGGCTGCTTATGAGACTGGTATTTTACTTTTCTTAAGGCTAAAAGTTGGGTTTTCTAAGCCAAAGAGAGGGTTTGCAGTTAAGATTTTGGAAGGAAGTATGAATGCTTTTGTTACAAGCTTAGAAGCATATGAAAGGTCTTTCACACTCCTAATCTTCTTATCTGCGCAAAGTAGGTTTTCAGGCAAATAAACCAAGCCTAGTTGACGTTAGTAGGTAAATGCATTAAATGTCCTTGGACAATTGGGCCTAACGTTAGTCTGTTAATAGATCTATTAGTCTAATGAGAAATTGGAGTGGAATGTTATTTTTGGTGAAGTTTGGAGCTCAATGATTTTTTCAGAAATCTCAGGGAGAGGGGTGTAATTTTTTTTTATTTTTGTTATGCTTCATTGATTTTCTTCCATAGAAAAAACATGTATTTTGGTCACATTCTTTTAATCATCTAACTTGAGATCTTTGTCATCGCCTAATTTCCTCCCTTTGTAGAACTTCATTCAACCCGTTTCTGGCCTTTTTTAATTCCTACACATTCTCATAGTATGGTTTCTTAGCACTAAGATTTCAGATGGTATCCTGAAGATGTTGTATCTTTTTGTCTATGTTCCTAAAAGAAGTGTCATTCCGAGCTTTTAGACCTTGACGCACTAATTTTATTTTATTGATCGCCCCTTGTTTAATATTTCCACATATAGTTCTTCACCATTAATGCTAAAGAAATGTCTACTTCATTCTCAGTGTGTTGTTTCTGTGCCACATGTGTTCTGTCTACCTCCATTAAATCTCCATATGATAAGAAAGTATCCAGGTTACATTTCATCAAGGGTAATTCACGGTGTTCCTATTTTCCTTTATTCTTTGCCCTCACTAATTTCTTCAATCTTTTGCCCTCTTTATCACCCTTGGTTTTCATTAGACATATGTTCTCTCCACCACTTCTGTTTTGCCTATCCTCATTTTAGATATGGTTGCGATCAACACTTTGCACCTCCTTGTCCTGCGTGGTTAGCTCTCTTGCCTTTCTACCAGGTCTGCTTGCCATTCTCATAGAACTTGATAATGCTAATGAAAGGTTTGCTTAATTCCTAGTGTGTTGTTTCTGTACCACATGCATTATGTCTACCTCCATTTAATTGCCATTTGATAAGAAAGAATCCAAGTTGCATTTTATCAAGGGTACTTCATGGTGCTCCTATTTTCCTTTATTCTTATCCCTCACTAATTTCTTCTATCTTTTGCCTCCCTTTATCACCCTTCGTTTGCATTAGACATCTATTCTCTCCACCACTTATGTTTCGCCCATCCTTATTTCAGATATGGTTGTGACCAGTACTTTGCACTCCTTGTCCCACACGCTTAGTTCTCTCGCCTTTCTGCTAGGATTGCTTGCTATTCTCACAAGACTTGATATTGCTGCTATTTCAAGATACTATTCCTTCCTTTATGAACCAAAAATTGCACCTACCTGGTTATATTTCATTACAAACCCCTAGTTTGGGTCATGACAAGAATATTAAATTTCTTTTGCTTCGAGAACACACCTTAGAATCTCTCATGTTTGGATCTTGTAAAATGTAATAGGTAACCAATAAATGTATTACAATTGACCAAAGTATTGTTACCTAAATAAAAACAATGATTACCAAAGTAATTTCCATTTAAAAACTTACATTCATACTTATTAAATTCAGACTGGACCAGTCGGTTCAATAAATGAACCAGTGAACTGGCCAATTAACTAGTCCAAGTAGCTCTTTGGATCGAGTATGTATATGACCCAATCTGAACTAGTCTAACTCAGTCGGGTTTTGTGAAAATCGTTGACTTGGCTCGGTTTATATGACTCAACAAACTCGATAAACTCAGTCAATAAAATCTTTACTATGCCTGAGAGCGACGAAGGAAACACTGCCTTGCCGTCGCCCTACTCGTGCCTCCGCCTACCTCATTTGTGCTGCGACCCGCTATTGATCCACCGCAATATACGTTCAATGAGAGCACAACTGCCAATGCCATGAACAAGACCGAAAAGACCAAGCTCTTGGAAAGAAGAAACAAGGTAGTTGTTAGCATTAGCAAGTTACGTGCTCTAGGGTTTTATTTTTGTATTAATATATATGTCTGATCAGTACCAAAAATAAAAACAAATGGGTCAAGTTTTAGCCTCATTTGGAGATTTTGACAGGCCTATATAGGTAAAAAGCTTGGTAAATGGCTATCTGAATCTTATTGTTTATTTCTTTTATTTCTTTTTTTATTGATTGTATCAAACTTGGCCTAAGTTTAAATATTTGTATGTATGAAGTTTTAATGCACACATTTTATTTGTATTAAATGTTTATTTATATATTATTTTTATTTTATATGGTTTGACTAGCGACTCACTGATTAAATTAGTGACCCATTAACCTAGTGGTCCGACTAAGTCAATGATCAGGCCGAGTTTAATATCTATGCTTAAATTGCATAAAAAGACTTTCAAATATACCAGCAAGTCTAGGCTTTAAAGGTCCTAAAGATGCCTAGGTCTTTAAATAACGTCTACTAATATTGTATAATGTATAACTTAATAAGATATATAAATATTATAACAATTATATATAAATAAATAGGTAAATAAATTAATAAGTTAGCATGCTAGGTCAAACATGCCTTATTAATGATCTAGATCAAGCCTATGTAGTTTTTTTTTGTCTTACAAGGTTTTTACACACTTTTTATATATGAGATTAATCTTTATTTGAGGTATTGAGATCGCCTCTCCTCAAGTGCTTGCTTCTGGGCTCGAACCCTTGACATTACAAAGGCCTTTCAACTGCTAAAGTAAAATTTGCTTATCACCATAGTTATGAAACTCGGATCTGTTGGTTGTGGCTTTTGATTACTCAAGAAGGGGGGTTGAATTGAGTATGATAAGTTTTTGAAACGTTTTTCCTTTTTGCAAAAACTGATTCTTTTCTTTAATCAAGAAAGAGATTTTGTCAACCAACAAATCAAAATGTGTTTTTGCAAGATGTATTGCAATCAAGAGTTGAAACTTATAAAGAAATATTAACAGTAAGATTAATTTCAGATAAGAATAAGATCATTAACAAATCAGATCATACAAGCATCCCTAACATATTGCTTAATTCATACATTCAATAATAAAGCAAATAAAGAGTTAAGGGATAAAGAAAATTACAAACCGAGATTTATCTTGGTTCAGCTACCTCCACTGGTAACCTACATCTAGTCCCCACACCACTGTGAGATTTATCCACTATAGAAAATCAATATACAAGATTCTTTTACAAAAGCTCTACTTCTTGGTTCCTTCTACCCAAATGACAGCTTTTCAGTCAAAGCAATCTTACAATTCCCACAAGAGTCCCTTCTACTCTTGATCTAACCAGCGAGAGAACCTTTTCTCTTATCTCTATCTTACAAATTTTGAAAAGATTGAATTAGATTCCAAGAAATCAGAAATTACAAATTGAAGCTCTAGAGAAAAATACTCAATTTTTCTCCAATGAAAAGCTCTCTCTATATTTTTGTGTGTATTCTCAAATTTTGAATGAATTCTCTTGTAAAAGGTGTTTCCAATGTCCTTATATAGGTTTTTCTCAAAATAGATTCATTGGATACACTTTACAAGTCAGTTGAGATCATAACAGACTTATCAGAAAAATTCTATTATTAGTCAATCGATGTGTACACAGATGTATTAAACAAGATTTCACCTTTAGAACATGTGTACATCGATTGCCTAATCGGTTGTTTTCTTGGATGCTCTTGATCTTGAATGATACACATATGAATACATCGATGTTGTTCTTGAAAAACACTGATATTTTCAGCCCAAAAGATTATACATCGATTAACTAATCGATTGTATAGTTATTTTAAAACGTTTTTGCTTCTGTTTTGGCTTATACATCGATGTATCAATAGATGTATATATATATAAAATGCTTCTGTGTTGACTTATACATAGATGTACTAATCGATGTACATATGTCAAAAACTTTTGTCTTGACTTATACATAGATGTACAAATCGATGTATATATGTCAAAAACTTTTGTCTTGACTTATATATAGATGTACTAATAGATGTATATATGTCAAAAATGCATTCTTACTTCTATTTTGATTTATACATCGATGTACCAATCGATGTATATATGCAAACATACATATTGATCAAGTAAGTCCAGAATCAATCATGTATACATAAATGTATAATATGTATACATAGATGTTCACATAGATTTTCATTAAAAGTTAGTTAATTAACTGAAAGTACATAGATGTACACATAGATGTACAAACTTATTAATTAACCTTTTTCATTCTTAGTTCATTTTTACTTTTGAAAATCATTTTTACTTATTTTAGAGAGCTTAATCAAAGAATTATATTAAGTCTTTTCTTTACAAAAAGTTTCTGATCATTTTTCTTGAATTCCTTCTTCATGATGCTCCTTCTTCAAGTTTTCCTTCATGATCCTTGCATTGAAATGCTTTGCTCCATGATTCTTTGCATCCACTTTTCTTGCTCCATTAAATCTCATTTAAAAAATCAAGCTTGGCAAGTAGTTAGTGAATTAAAAAAATAATAATTATATTCAGTTTAGTCATTAATCAAAACACACTAGGGTCATTTATCCACAAACTCCCCCTTTTTGGTTGATGACAAACTTACCATATATAACATGTTTAACATTCAATATATCAGAGTAATACAATGCATATCAGAGTAATACAATGCAGCAGTTGTTTACCATTTATTCCCCCTGTCTAATTTACAGTTCTTATCATTTGAATATGTATAAGATCATTGCATCATTATTTTAGATCATTAGTTCAAGTTGATTTAATATGGTATTCATTGTTTAGGTTGTTATTTTATTTAGTATGTGTATGGTACCTATTATTCTCCCCCTTTGTCATTATCAAAAAGAATATGTACAGGAGAATCAAAGTACAAAAACATGTAAAACAAGGTACATACTAGAAATTAAACTATTCATTGATTCATTCATTTAGATCAGCATGATCAAAACAAGTTATACAGTCATTTATCATCATCATTGTTCAAAGAAAAATTAAAATTGAAAACAGTTGAACAAATATCAAAAGCAACATATTAACATCATTGCAGACACACTTAAGACACCCTAAGATCTAAGCATCTTCATTGGTCCTTGGTTCTTCAGTGTGCAGTGAAGCTTGTCCTGCTTGCTCTTCAAGATTGTCTTCCTCTGTAAGCGCAGCAGCAGCAGCAGCTTCTCTACCTATGTTCACAACATCTTCAGAAGTAAGATGAACTTCTGGAGGTGCAGTGACAGAAATGCCTAGATGTTGATGTAGAGTGGCCATTTGGCCTTCCAAAGTGTTGAGTCTAATACTCAAGTAGTCAACAGATTGTTTTAGCATAATATGATGTTTTGTTTGCCTAGCCTCAAAGCTTTCAAACATTTGAATCAGCTTGTCCATTTTGCTATTCAGCTCTGAGTCCTCTACAGCTCTTTGCTCTTCACCAGCTATTCTAACCCACTCTCCATTTACTTTAGCAAGCTTCATCTTGCTAATGGTTCCTTCACCAAACTTGTGAGTTACCTTTGTAGCTTCAAATCTCTCTTCATTATCTAGAGAGACTCTAAAGTGTTCCAGCAAACTCACCACTAATCCAGGATAGGGTAGGGTAGCTCTACTGATTTTACAGTCCAGCATGTGCCTGACAATTATGAAGCTCCAACTCAGCTGCTTCTTTTGTAGGATAGCCCAAAGCATCAAAATATCATTGTTTTGCATCACAACATGATTTCCTGATCTTGGTAGAAGTATCCTGCTTAGCACATATTGCAGGAGCCTATACTGAATGTGCATAGAGCTAATGTTTATCAGTCTTCCTTCTGGTGTATTTTCAATTAGAAGCATCTTCTTTGCTTCTTCCCTATCAAAATTCTTAATCCAAGCACTGTCTGGTCCAGTACCAGCAAGATTACTTCCTTTGTAATCTAATCCAGTAAATTGAGCAAACTCAGCAAAAGTCATCTCAATTCTAATGTTCTTTACTTCAGCAGAGAATCCCTCATTGTCCATGTCACATATACAATAAAATGCTTTGATCAATGTACGGTAAATATCACTCTTAATCTGCAGATATTGATTCGGATTATACTCCTCTAAAATCTTATGAAATGTGAACTCATTGGTCTCAAAATAATTGAAATTAATAGTCCTAACCTCATGAGTATCTCTATGTTTAAAATTGTTTTTATAAAGCATAATGTACTCCTCATCGGAGAAATACCTTCTAAGAAGTTCAATCTCAGTAACTCCTTCATCATTTTCTTCTTCTTCCTCTGTCCTTCTTCTCTTCTTTTGAACAGTCTTCTTCTTGGGTGTATCTTTCACCACTTTCTTCTTCTTTTTCTTGTTTCTTAAGTGCTGGTTTTGAATATTCAGTAACTTTCTTGCCTTTTTCTTGTGTTTTCTTCTTCAAGCTTTTGATTGGAAGCTTGTCAATCCTTTGAGAAACCTGAGTTTTCTCAGTTCCTTTTCTTTGGGGGTGAACAGGGGTTGCTGTGGGTGAAACACGTTGAGGTGTGGAAGATTGAGTTGAGGAGGAAAATGTGGAGTTAGAGGGAACAAGTGTAGAGGGTTCAGGATGCTTCACACTAGCCATTGGAGAAGATTTTGAGCTCTGCTAGGGTTTACGTTCTCTGAAATTTAGTTTAGACGAGTGAAGAATTTGGAGGGAAGTTGAAATTAATAAACTCAGAACAGTCAATCGATTTCCCAATTGATGTGTTCAAGGGTTTTTACCTCCAATACGCATATGCTAATCGATATATTTAGCATCAGGATTTTAGTTTAAATCAGGTACATCGATATATTAATCGATGTATACACTAAGTCAGAGAGTATCAAGTAAGTCAGAGAGTATCAAGTTCTGAAAACTTGAACTCAATCGATGTGTGCATCGATGTATAAGCAATATTAGAGAGTCCAACAATTGCAGCATACATCCAATCGATGTATAAATCGATGCATAGAGTAAGTCAGTGAGTCCTAAATTTTTGAACTATCACTCAATTGATGTTACAATCGATGTATACACAGGATCAGACTCTGAATCCATTTATAATCGATGTATCAATCGAAGCATTGACACTTACTGTGAGTAGTGCATCTTAGATTAATAATTCAATCGATGTGTTAATCGGTGTATAGCAGATCAAATTAAAATTTTCATATTTTCATGGCAGATCAATCGATGTGTCAATCGATGCATATCATATACTGTACCTATTTAACCAAATGAATCGATTGGTCAATTGATGCATAATGATTTTTAGAGAGACATGTTTTTTGATTTTTAACTTCAATCGATGTACAAATTGATGTTCTAATTATTTTAAGTATATAATGCTTATATCAATCGATTGTGCAATCGGTGTATAACATCAAACATCAAAATATCACGCATTCAACATTCAAAAACATTAAGCATAGGTAGGATCAATTATTCCTAATTCTCTTCTTATGTAGAAAAGGCTATCTTTAGCCAATGGTTTAGTGAAAATATCAGCTAATTGTTTAGATGTATCAACATATTCAATGATTATATCTCCACTTTGAATGTGATCCCTTATGAAATGATGTCTTATCTCAATATGTTTAGTTTTTGAATGCATTATAGGATTTTTAGTGAGATTTATAGCACTAATATTATCACATCTGATTGGTACTTTCTCTAAGAAAACACCATAGTCAATAAGTTGTTGTTTCATCCGAAGAATTTGTGCATAATAACTTTCTGCTACAACATATTGTGCTATAGCAGCTGATAAAGCCATACTTGTTTGTTTCTTACTAAACCAAGAAACTAATGAGTTTCCTAGTAGGTGATAGGTTCCACTAGTACTTTTCCTATCTAACTTGCATCCAGCAAAGTCAGAATCTGAATATCCTACTAAGTTATATGTTGATCCTTTAGGATACCATAATCCCATTTCTTTAGTTCCTAGCAAGTATTTCATGATTCTTTTTAAAGTAGTTAAGTGTGATTCCTTAGGATTGGATTAATATCTAGCACACATACAAACACTGAACATTATATCAGGTCTACTTGCAGTTAAATAGAGTAAAGAACTAATCATACCTCTGTACTTGAAAACATCTACTGATTTACCTTTCTCATCTTTGTCCAAGTAGCATGATGGACTCATTGGAGTAGCCATTTCCTTTGCATTATCCATTCCAAATTTCTTTAATAGTTCTTTGCAATACTTAGTTTGGCTTATGAAAGTCCCATCATCACATTGTTTGATTTGTAGTCCGAGGAAGTATGTAAGCTCTCCCATCATAGACATTTCAAACTCGTTTTGCATTAATTTGGCAAATTCTTTACACAAAGATTCATTAGTAGCACCAAATATAATATCATCAACATAAATTTAAACAAGTAGTATGTTTTGTGCTTTTTTTTGTGAATAGTATTGTGTTAACTTTTCCTCTTATGAATCCCTTTTGAAGTAAGAAATTACTTAGCCTTTCATACAAAGCTCTTGGAGCTTGTTTAAGTCCATACAAGGCTTTAGTGAGTTTATACACATGATTAGAAAATTCATTTATTTCAAATTCAGGGGGTTGACCAACATACACTTCTTCTTATATATATCCATTTAGGAATGCACAATATCCATTTGATACAATTTAAAATCTATGATACATGCATATGCTAACAACATTCTAGTTGCTTCTAATCTAGCCACAGGTGCATATGTTTCATCATAGTCAATTCTTTCTTCTTGATTATAACATTTGGCTACTAATCTTGCTTTATTTCTTATTATGATACCATTTTCATCAAGCTTATTCCTAAACACCCATTTTGTACCAATTATTTGTTTGTCCTTGGGTTTAGGAACAAGTTTCTAAATTTTATTTCTTTCAAACTGATTAAGTTCTTCTTGCATTGCCATAATCCAATTTTCATCAATAATTGCTTCATCTATAGTTTTAGGTTCAACTTCTGATACAAAAGTCATATTATTGCATGCATTTCTTAAGGAATGTCTAGTGGTTACCCCTTTGGATATTTCACTAATTATGTTGTCTAGAGGGTGATTCCTTGCAGTTTTCCATTCTTTAGGTAAATCTTCATGTTGAGCATCTTCTAGAATTTTCACTGCTTTATCCACTTTGGCATTGTCCTGATTTTCCTCAAGTTGAATATCTTCTAAAGTTTCTGCAACATCATTAACAAATTCCTTTCCCAATCTTTTGGGGTTAGTTTCATCAAATGTAACATGTACAGATTCTTCAATTGTTTGTGTTCTTTTATTGAAAATTCTAAAAGCTTTACTAGATGATGAATAGCCTAGAAAAATTTCTTCATCAGCTTTAGGATCAAACTTTCCTAGATTGTCATTTCCATTATTTAGTACAAAGCATTTACAACCAAAAACATGAAAATGTGAAACATTTGGTTTTCTACCTTTATAGAGTTCATATGGAGTCTTTTTCAGAATTGGTCTAATCAAGACTCTATTCATTAAATAGCAAGCTGTGTTTACAACATCTGCCCAAAAATATTTTGGCATGTTTAAGTCATTCAACATAGTTCTTGCTATTTCTTCTAAGGATCTGTTTTTCCTTTCCACAACTCCATTTTATTGTGGAGTTCTTGGAGCAGAGAAATTATGTTGAATTCCCAACTCTTCACAGAAATTATCAAATTCTTCATTTTGAAACTCTCCACCATGATCACTCCTTATAGTAGTTATTTTCATGTCTTTTTCATTTTGTACTAACTTAGCCATTTTCTTAAAGGCTGTAAAAGTTTCATTCTTATGTGCTAAGAAGAAGGTCCATGTAAATCTAGAGTAATCATCAACTATAACTAATGCATACAAATTTCCTCCAAAACTTTTGGTCTTAGAGGGTCCAAATAAATCCATGTGCAGTAGTTGTGAAGGTCTTTCAATTGAAACTATATTCTTAGCCTTAAAAGATACTTTAGTTTGTTTGCCCTTTTGGCATGCATCACATAAACCATCTTTTGAGAATTTGGTTTTAGGAAGTTCAATTACCAATTCTTTATAAATGAGTTTGTTTAGATGATCCATGTGAATATGTCCTATTCTTCTATGCCATAGCCAATTTTCCTCTTCCTTAGATATCAAACAACATATATCACTAGCAGAAATACTATCTAAATTTATCATATATATGTTATTCAATCTATTACCTATCGGCTTTGCATTTCTATCATGCTTGTTTTCTATAATGCAACTACTAGAGTTAAAGAATACATTATAACCTTTATCACATAGTTGGCTAATGCTTTATAGATTATGCTTGAGCCCTTCAACATATAGTACACCTTCTATCTTGGTAGTTGTGCTTCTTCCAATTGTTCTATCTCCTAGGATCCGTCCTTTATTGTTATCACCATAGGTGACACTTCCACTTTGTTTAGGAGTGAAGGATGAGAACTTAATGATATCTCCAGTCATATGTTTAGAGCAGCCACTATCAAGATACCAATTTGAACTTTTGGCTCTCAAACACACCTACAAAATAGATTTTAAGCATTTTTCTTAGGTACCCAAACTTTGTTGGGTCCTTTAGTGTTAGTCATAACATATGTTCCCTTGGGAACCCAAATTTGTTTAACACAAATCCTTGAAGGATTTCTAAAATAGCATGTAGAAGTTGTATGTCCTTTTCTTACACAATAGAAATATTTAACAAAAGGACTAATAGAGGATTTAGGTGCAACAAAGAGTTTCTTAAAAACCTTTTTCATGCAATGCTGGTTTATATCCTAATCCATCTTTGTCATATATTCCTTTTTGATGTCCTAAAATGGCATTTAGATTATCTCTTCCCATTGTAAATTTAGATATAGTGGTTTTCAGTTTTTTCACTTCTTTTTCCAGAATGTTGCAATTAGAACATGTAGAACTAGATGTGCTTAGTTTAATGTTTTTAGCTTCTAATTCTTTAATCTTAATTTGAAGAGATGCATATTCACTACATTGTTTAGCAATGACTTTCCTAGATGACATAAATTGCTTAGCAATTTTTAAATATTTACTATGCAATTCATTAAAAGCATCTTGTAGTTCATCATAAGCAGGGGAAATTTCATTTACCTCATCTTCATTGTCACTTTGATGATTAGTCATGAGACAAAGATTAGTCTCTTCTTCCTCAGAATGTTCAGAGGAATCCATATCATTCTCTTCCCAAGCTATGTATGCTCTTCTTGGCTTTCTATTTTTCTTATCCTTGGACTTATGATTGTCATGCTTGTCTTTCTTTTGAAGTTTAGGACACTCATTCTTGTAATGTCCAAGTTTGCCACATTCATAGCACTTCACATTTGATGTTGAACTTTTAGCTTTTGAAGAGTTCTTCTTGGAAAAGAAGTTTGAGGGCCTTTTGTTGTAGGTTTTCTTCTTTTTTAGGAATCTTTTGAACTTTCTAACTAGCAGTCCCATTTCATCTTCAGATTCATCTTCATCTTCAACTTCTTCGTCTTCATCACTATCAAGACTTTCTTTGGAGACATGTGCTTTGAGTGATAAGCCTCTTTTCTTTTTCTTCTTCTCTTCATGGTCATTCAATATATGCAACTCCATCTCATGTTCTTTGAGTTTTCCAAATAGTGTAGCAATATTCATGGTTTCCAAGTCCTTTGATTAAGCTATAACAGTAATCTTTGGTTGTCATTCTCTTGTAAAACATCTCATGATCTTGTTGATTTGTTGTTCATCTGAAATGCTCTTTCCTAGTCCATTCAGCTGATTCACTATGTGAGTGAACCTTCTTTGCATATCATTGATGTCTTCACCATTCTTCATGTGAAAGAGTTTATACTCGTGCATGATTGAGTTCATTCATTCTTTCTTTACATCACTGGTTCCTTTATGAGTAATTTGCAGCGTATCCCACATTTGCTTGGCTGTCTTACAATTTGAAACCCTAAAAAATTAATCATAACTCAAGGCAGCAGTTATAATATTCTTAGCTTTAGCATTATAACCTACTTTCTTTTTGTCCTCATTATCCCAATCACTTTTAAGTTTTTCTTTCTAGTTGCCATTAACATCAAGAGAGTAAGGAATGTATGGACCATTCTCAACAGCATCTAAAACATCAATGCCACTAGCCTCTAGAAATATTAACATCCTTTATTTCTAATACATATAGGCAGTGCCATTGAAAGCAGGGGGTCTTGCCAAGGAAGCCCCTTCTCCCAAGATGTCATTTGAAGCCGTCCTCTTAAGCTGTTAAGCTTTACACAAGAGTGAAAGCTCTGGTACCACTTATTAGTTGTGGCTTCTGATTACTCAAGAAGGGGGGTTGAATTGAGTATGATAAGTTTTTAAAACTTTTCTCCTATTTGCAAAAACTAATTCTTTTCTTTAATCAAGAAAGAGATTTTGTCAACCAACAAACCAAAATGTGTTTTTGCAAGATGTATTGCAATCAAGAATTGAAACTTATAAAGAAATATTAATAGTAAGATTGATTTCAGATAAGAATAAGATCATTAACAAATCAGATCATACAAGCATCCCTAACATATTGCTTAATTCATAAAGCAAATAAAGAGTTACAGGATAGAGAAAATTGTAAACCGAGATTTATCCTGGTTCAGCTACCTCCACTGATAACCTACATCCAGTCCCCACACTACTGTGAGATTTATCCACTATAGAAAATCAATATACAATATTCTTTTACAAAAGCTCCATTTCTTGGTTCTTTCTACCTAAATGATAACTTTTCAGTCAAAGCAATCTTGCAATTCCCACAAGAGTTCCTTCTACTCTTGCACAGCACCAAGAGTTCCTTCTACTCTTGATCTAATCAGCGAGAGAACCTTCTCTCTTATCTCTCTTTTACAAAATTTGAAAAGATTGAATCAGATTCCAAGAAATCAGAAATTATAAATTGAAGCTCTAGAGAAAAATACTTAGTTTTTCTTCAATGAAAAGCTCTCTCTATATTTTTGTGTGTATTCTCAAATTTTGAATGAATTCTCTTGTAAAAGGTGTTTCCAATGTCCTTATATAGGTTTTTCTTAAAATAGATTCGTTGGATACACTTTACAAGTCAGTTGAGATTATAACAGACTTATCAAAAAAATTCTGTTATTAGTCAATCGATGTGTACACAGATGTATTAAACAAGATTTCACTTTTATAACATGTGTACATCGATTGCCTAATCGATTATTTTTTTAGATGTTCTTGATCTTGAATGATACACATATGAATACATCGATATTGTTCTTGAAAAACACTTATATTTTCAACCCAGAAGATTATACATCGATTAACTAATCGATTGTATAGTTATTTTAAAACTTTCTTGCTTCTGTTTTGGCTTATACATCGATGTATCAATAGATGTATATATTTATATAATGCTTTTGTGTTGACTTATACATAGATGTACTAATTGATGTATATATGTCAAAAACTTTTGTCTTGACTTATACATAGATGTACTAATCGATGTATATATGTCAAAAATGCATTCTTACTTCTGTTTTGATTTATACATCGATGTACCAATCGATGTATATATGCAAACATGCATATTGATTAACTAAGTCCAAAATCAATCGATGTATACATAAATGTATAATATGTATACATAGATGTACACATAGGTTTTCATTAAAAGTTAGTTAATTAACTAAAAGTACATAGATGTCCACATAGATGTACAAACTTATTAATTAACCTTTTTCATTCTTAGTCCATTTTTACTTTTGAAAGTCATTTTTACTTATTTTAGAGAGCTTAATTAAAGAATTATACTAAGTATTTTCTTTACAAAAAGTTTCTAATGATCTTCCTTGAATTCCTTCTTCATGATGCTCTTTCTTCAAGTTTTCCTTCATGATCCTTGCATTGAAATGCTTTGCTTCATGATTCTTTGCATCCACTTTTCTTGCTCCATTAAGTCTCATTGAAAAAATCAAGCTTAGCAAGTAGTTAGTGAATTAAAGAAACAATAATCATATTCAGTTTAGTCATTAATCAAAACACACTAGGGTCATTTATCCACAGGATCAAACTGCCCAGTTTCATCGGGAACTAGTCAACTTACTAGCCTAGTCATCTCTAATAAATCACTCAGGAAGTGTTTTAAAACCTATCTCGGACTGGTCGATTTGACCGATAAACTGGTGAACTAATCATATGACTAGTCTAAGCATGTTATCATATTGAATGTGCATATAAATTGGAAAAAATTGCATGACTTAGTTGGATTTCAATTAATTTGGTGACCCGATAAGTTTTGAATGTATCGGTTTTGTAGCTTCAATCTGAAAGGCATGTGACGTTCAAAATTTCAACCTAACCCATGCTCGTGCAGTTGTTGCACAAACCACTCAAAATCGATGTTAGAAGTAGCTTTTCAAAGAGGAGTTATGGTGAAGCCATAGGTTTAGAGAGATGTGATATGCTAGAGAAGAAGAGATAAATAAAATCCATGAGTTTACAGAGACGTGATATACACTAGAGAAGAAAAGATGAAGAATGCCACGAGTTTACACTTTACATAAATGTGATGTTGTTTACACTTTACATAGATGTGATGTTCTATTGAAGGAAAGATGAAAAAAGTTAAGGCTTTTCAAATTTTTTTCCTTTCTTGTTTGGGTTTTTCAATTTTGAAATTTGAAGCTGATGACAAAAAAATAAGATTTGAGTGAAAGAAGTTTCACTACATGGCATAATTGATAACTCTACAAAATGTAGTTATTTGTGCCCTATATCTATGCTATATTGGTTGCTTAGTCCTTGTTTTTATGCATGAATGGAAGACTTTAGCATCATATTCATCTGATTTAATCTTGATGACTTCCATTATGATTTTGAGAAAATATTTCCAAATCTTTAATAGATTAAGTACATTTTCATTTGCTATTAAAATGGTAATTGGTTTTTACTTTTGAAAGTCATTTTTACTTATTTTAGAGAGCTTAATTAAAGTATATATTCTTTAAAGGGATTTCTCTATTATAGGAAGGGCTCCAATCAAGCATAAATATGAAGAATTTGGACTAGTATTGGACCAGGAAGCACATGAGAAAGCCAAGTTTAAAGACCAGTATTTCAACGCCACGGTAGAGGCATGTCAGTGCTGCGGCGTGGTGCACCCCCTACTTCAGTACATAGGACTCGAGGCTAGAGCGCTGCAGCACAAATGGATTTAATGCTGCGACGTGGTGACCTAATTTATACGCACGTCACAGTATATTGTAGTTAATGTTGCGGCGAGTTGGGCCTATAAATACTGTTTTATCAGTTTTTCATAAGAGCTTTTATCCTTTTTAGAACACAGCTACTAGGTTTTGGTGTTTGAGACCTAGAGAAAGCTAGGGAAGCCAAGGTTGGAGGCCATCTTCTACATGGAGGATGATTCAAGCATAAGAGATCATATCTATTAAGCTTTCTTCCTTTCATTTCATCTTTCTCTTTTTATTGTATCATGAACATGTTGAATATACTTGTATTTTCATGTTTCATGGCTAGCTAAGCTGTGTATAGGATTTTCTTTGGATCCTCTTATGGATATTGATGATTTGGTTTTGTTCAATCATATAGATCTTAATGTTCTTAATTGTTTGATCAACTTTTAAGTGATTTGATAAAATCTAATGAACCTAGACATGAGAATTTGGATCTTAGATCATACGTATGGTTGATGCATTGTTCGATTTCATTCAATTGGCTTGGATAAGTTAATTCGCTAATGGGATAAAAATATACCTCTTAGCCATGTATAGCGGGTGATTGAGAATAGATCTTAATGAGTGGATTTTGCATCTAACTAAGGAGTTAGGTAACTGAAACTATGGTTGATTGACCTAGACATAGGCTTTTAACTAAATCAGATTCTCAAGTTAGCCTAATCACTTCGTTTATATTACTCATAAGGATTGCATGTTATCTATTGAAGTAGGAGATGAAGAAGGATTCTCTATTTTCTAATTATCAACTTTAATTCTTAAGTTATTGCATTTAAGTCTTTAGTTTATATTAAACACTATTTTCTCAATTTTAATGTTCATGGATAGTATTAATTACACTATTGGCTAATAATTTGCATATAAGAAGTAGTGTATTCCTCGTTGGAACAATATCTGATTCTTTACTATATTATAAGTGCAACCTGTGCACTTGCGGTAAGCAAAAGAGCGAACAAGTTTTTGGCGCCATTACCGGGGATTGCGATTTATTTCAGTTTTGCTGATATTAACAACAAGTTTGATTAGTTCTAGTTCAAGTTTCTTTTTGTTCATATTAATTTAAGTTTCATTTTTTTGTGAAATAGGTACTAAGATGGCAGGAGATCACAACCATACAAGGCCTTTGAGGGAGTTTGCAACCCCTCAAATGGAGAACTTATAATCAAGCATAAGATGACCTACCATCCGTGCCAACAATTTTGAAATCAAACTGACTATCATCCAAATGATACAAACCTCTGTGCAGTTTGGCAGTTTGCCTAGCGAGGGTCCCAACGCTCACCTATCTAACTTCCTGGAGATTTGTGACACTTTTAAGCACAATGATGTCTCTGAAGATTCTATTCGCTTAAGGCTCATTCTCTTCTCTCTCAGAGATAGAGCCAAGAGTTGGTTGCAGTCTCTGTCTGCGGGATCAATAAGCACTTGGACCGATGTCTGCAATAAATTTCTGAATAAATATTTTCCACCAGCCAAGACAATTGAAATGGTGAATGACATCACATCATTCACCCAAACTGAATCTGAGACCTTGTACGAAGCATGGGAGAAGTACAAGGATCTGCTCCGTAGGTGTCCTCATCACGAGATTCCATCGTGGCACCAAGTTTACTCCTTTCACAAAGGCTTGCTGCCACACCATCACCCCATAATAGATGCAGCCGCTGGAGGCTCTTTAATGAGCAAATCATTTGATGACGTCTTTCAACTGTTGGAGCAATTAGTAGCCAACAGCTACCAATGGCCTTCTGAAAGAAACACTCCAAGGAAGGTGGCTGGAGTGCTTGATATTAATGCAATGGAAGCATAATCAGCTCAGGTGGCAGTGATAGCAAGTAAGTTGGAGCGTGTGGGACAGAGCCATTACCAAAGCGCATTTGTGTTGAGTGACAAGTGTGAAGACAACCATTCAAGCGATAGGTGCCCTTCCAATTTAGAAAGTGCACAACATGTCGGTAACTATCACCCACAATAGAACAACTTATATTCAAACCAGTACAACCCAGGATGGAGGAACCATCCCAACTTCTCTTGGAGGGATAACTAAGGAGCTTCCTCATCAGCTCCTGGGAATGACAGACCTTACAATCCTCCTAGATTCCCCTTCTAGTTAAGGCAACCTCTGCAAGACAAGAAACCATCTTTGGAGGACATGTTTATGCAGCTGATGGTAAAGACAGACTCCTATATGACAAAGACAAATGCTCAGTTGGCAAAGCATAATGTTATGTTTCAAAGCCAAACTGTTTCAGCAAGAGCATTGGAGATGCAAGTAGGACAGTTAGCTAATGTCATCAATAACAGGCCTCCAAGCACCTTCCCAAGTGACATTATCAATAATCGAAAGGGTGCCTCAAATAAGCACTGTAAAGTCATCTCACTGAGGAGTGGCAAGGGCATATAAGGGAATCCAAAGACAAAGATGCTTGATGTGGATATTGAGATTGCCCAAGAAAAGGAGGCAGTGAGCAATGATGCGGGCAGAATCAAGATATTGCCAAGAGGAATGGTGAGGATAAGAAAAAGGAGTTCAAACCTTATATACACCTTCTACCTTTTCCCAACCAGCAAGTAAATAAAAAGCTTGAGCACCAACTTTAGAAATTTTTGGAAGTGTTCAAAAAGCTGCACATCAATATCCCATTTGCATAAGCTTTGGAGCAAATGCCAACCTATGTAAAATTCATTAAAGAAATATCATCAAAGAAGCGAAAGCTTGGTGAGTTTAAGACTGTTGCCCTTACAGAGGAATGAAGTACTATACTGCAGAACAAACTTCCTCCTAAGCTCAAAGATCCTGGAAGCTTCACTATCCCTTGCACAATTGGTGAGAAGTTCATTGGTCAGGCATTATGTGATTTAGGAGCTAGTATCAATCTCATGCTCTACTCCATATATCAAAGATTATGTTTGGGAGAAGCTACGTCTACTTCAGTAACCTTACAGCTAGTGGACCGAACCCTTACTCATCCAAAGGAGGTTATTGAAGATGTACTGGTGAAAGTGGATAAGTTTATCTTCTTTATGAATTTTGTCATACTTGATATAAAGGAGGATAGTGAAATCCATTTGATATTAGGTTGGCTACTCCTTGCAACAGGAAGAACTTTAATTGATGTGGGGAAAGGAGAACTCACCATGAGGGTTCAGAATCAAGAAGTCACTTTCAATATTTTCAATGCTATAACAAGTCCTTATGATCAAGAAGATTGTGCTTTGGTGAGTATAGTTGATGGGATGACATCTGAGGTAATTTGTGTAAGTGTAGCCTGTGCTCCTAGTGAAGGTCGTGTGAATTTTGATGGTGATAGGGAAAATAAGGAGTTCGAGCAGCGAAATTTAAGCATGGTGGTTAAATCATGTAATCCACATATTGACAAAGCTTCAAATTTGGAGCTTAAATACATGTCATTCCAAGTGTTTCAAGCTTACTTTGAAGAAAAAGAGGAAGATCCTTCTCCCTTAAGCAAATGTATGTGGAACTGTAGATAAAGTCCTGTCGGGACTATAAATCAGGTCCTTCTTGGGAGGGAACTCAAGTTATTTATTTTATGTATTAAATATGTCAATACTTTGATTTTTAAGTTTTTATATATTGTTGTATTATATTTTGTAATTTGACCAAGTAGGCATGTTTTGCAAGTGCTGGAGGCCATATTTGAGCATGAGTCCCGGCTCTATTGAATTTGCTGTAAAATTCTGTAGATAGACTCCTCACGCCATGGCGTCAGACTTGACATGCCGCAGTGTGATGCTGATTTGGGCCAAAATCCAGAGAAAACAGCATTGCGGCACACCAGACCAGAACGTCGCGGCATTCCTGCGCACAAACAAAATGTAAAAAATGTAAATAAGTAAATAGCAAATAGTAATTACTTAAATAATTAATTTAGGAGGGAATTAATGAATGTTGCGGCACTAGGTAGTGAACGCCGCGGCGCTCTAAGGCAGTTAGGGTTAAGTGCTGCGATGTTTCATGCGGCTTTACCATTTGCGTCCACTTTTCTCTCTTCTGCCTCCTTTATCTCTCTTTCTCATTGTTCTTGTTTTTCTTTCACCCCACAATTTCCCTCCCTGTTTTATGCCTTCTGTTTATTAAGGTATGTTTTTCTTTATTTTAATTTTCATGAATATATTATTTATTTTCTCTATTATTTTCTTTTTCCTTTTCTCCATTTGTATTTGTGTTGTAAATATCAAGAATGTTAGTTGATAGGTTAAATATTTTTAAGTTTTTGTTTGTTTTTGTTTAATTTTCTACCTGGAATGCATGATAGGTTAGGTTTAATCTGTTATTGCCTGCGTTTCTGGGTGGATTAGGTTTGAATGCCGCACATTGGCTTGAATATCACGGCATTGATCATGAATGCTGCGACGTTGGCTTGAATGTCGTGGCGTTGTCTTGAATGTCGCGACGTTGGCATGAATGTCACGGCATTGGTTATGAATGTCGTGACTTGAGACCCCAATTTTTCCAGAATTGCTCTGTTTTTAAAAGTGTTTGATAATTTTCAATGCGCAATTATGACATTTTGAATATTTACAGGTTCAAGTACAATTTATCTCTTGCATCATGTCTCATAAACGCCAACGTGGGTCTACAAGCCAGCGTAACAGAGCGCCATCTCCCCCTCTAGAGTTTGATCAGAGGAAATTTGTATTCGTGGCTGCCGCTTAGAAATATGCGATACTGGTTACCAAACCGGTTATAATAGAGCGAGGGTTTTCCTTTAAGGAGGCCATCCACCATGACATTGAGAGGACCATCCGCCAACTTGGATGGAGATATTTTGCTAAACATCTTGAGGTGGCAGTGCTACCATTTGTTCACGAGTTTTACGCGAAAGTAGCTTTTGCTAAACCAAATACCACTACAGTCATGGTGCAGGGATGCCTAGCCTCCTATTTTGTGGATGTCATCCGAGCTATGATGAAATTGCAACCTCCCCCACTGATATGTGAGCACACAGAATTCCTCCGCTGGGAGCCAGAGGAGGGCATTGATTTACACTTGGTCACTACCAGGATTTGTACTACTGAGGCACAACCTATGCTATGGACTATGAGCATTCAGACAAACAGGCGAAGCTACTTCTCCCGAGCTTGTTTGATGCCAGAGGCCAAGGCCTGGTATCATTTCATATCTACCAGGATTCTCCCGTCAAACAACTTATCTGAAGTGACCCGTGATCAGGCAATTTTGATTTATGCTATCCTAGAGCATCGCTCCATCGATGTTGCCCAGATTATTCATGCTCAGATTAGGAGGGCAGTGAGGGAGTCTAAGAACCTCTTCTTCCTTCACTCATTCATACACTTTGTCGAAGGCTGTCCGTATAGATTGGGCCACATGAGGAGACCATAGATATGAAACAACCTCTTAATGATTATTTCATTGAGAGGTTGAGAGGGGCTCTAACCCCAGCACCAGTTAGGCAGAGGCAGGCTCGCATAGAGCCTAGGGCAGTAGCACCTGATCCAGTAGTACCTGCAGAGGATATAGCATGGCACGCACGCATGGAGGCCATGTTGTCTTACACTATTCAGGCCCAGTAGTGGATGGCGGAGTGCCTACAGCTTCTGATGGAGGACTTTCCAGTCCTAGATTTCTCGCCCACTACTGTAGCTGACCCTTCCCAGCCTGGGCCTATAGATGTACATGGTGACAGAGAGGATGATGCACAGGCCATTCCAGATGATGAGGATGCAGATGCTGAGACCACATACTCTGATCATGCAATTATCTAGCTCTCATGGCATTTAGGGCATTTTCTTTCATTGTATTTCCTTTTCTATATATCTATATTTTTTTTTGTACAGTGCAGACACTGTTTCCATCAGGTTTAGGGGGTGCCTTTGACTTTATATTTTGATTCTAGATGCGGTACTATTATTATATTTTTGTACTGTTATGTTGATATGCATGTGTTATCTATGACTATATGTTTTTGTGATTATTATTATGCATATTGATTTTGGCTTTTATTGATAGTTAGTTTTGACAATACCCATAGGAGACAATATCTTGATAATAATTTCACGAAAATCCCATTCAAGATATAATTGCCATTCCCTTTCACATCATGGTTGCAATGTTTAATATGCATAATGGATAAAGTTAAATTTTTTTTAAAGAATATCATGTTGCCAAAAGCTAGTATGAATGATTGCCTAATGATAGATATGGATGCAAAATGACCTACATATTTCTGTGAATCCATATGCAATCTTTGACGCATGCTGAAGTAATCTAGTTTGTTTTTATATATGATATGTTTTCCACTTTCATGCTTGTTTAACTTTGAAAAGGATAAGAATTTTTGTTTAGAGAAAGTTTATGGATTATACATGTGAAAAATTCAATTGTCCTTGAAATTGTTTTTCAACTCTCTTGAGGCGAAATCCTAGATTGTGTGTGATTGAGGAAATGATTAGGGCATTGTTTGGACTGATTGAGCCTTTCAAGCTTACCCTGAAATACAGTATCCATAGGTCCCCTTTTGAAGTTTTATATATGTTTGGCCTTATATGTTTTTCATCACTATTGTATTCGTTAACCTGTTAACCATTCTAATGTATGTGGAAGCATTGCATTTTCTTCTTACTATCATTGTTTGTTGAGTACATAATATGTTATTTCTTTAAGTGAGTTTATTGATTAGGGGTATAATTGCATATTCAATACAAAATGAGCCTGAAGGAACCAGATGCAATCAAAGAAAAGAAGTAATGTTTTGGAAAAGAAAAAAAAAATCAAAAGCAAAGCATAAGAAAAGAAAAGTACGAAAAGCATCAAATGGTTCTGGCAAGTTTTCTTCTTTCACTGTTGGATACCCTACTAATATCAGTTGGTGGCTCAAGACTTGAAATAACATGTTTATGTTCCTCAATGTTTATGTTAAATCCTTTCCCTTTTATTCTTTCGCTCATTACCCTTGGCCTTATATTATATGCTATTAAAGTCCCTTTTGATCCTCAATTTTGTGTGATTTACATTAGTGGAGAGATAGTTGTATTACAATCTTATGGATTCTGTGATTTATATTCATGTATATGCTCATAACCTTATCCGGGTGAATATGAAGAGAATAGAAGAAGTTTTGTTTGCATGATTGTGGAAAATATATCGTGTATAAAAGGAAATTGTGAGTGTTAGCATGATGAGGATTGTGTATGTATGAAGCTGATTGTGAGGCATATGCCTTCTTTGAGGTTTTATGCAATCATCATACACTAGTTTGGTAGAAGTGAAAGTGGAAAGTAAAAAGTTGTTGAATGTAGGTTAAAAATGTTGAACAATGTACTTTGTTTTGCTCGAGGACAAGCAAAAATCTAGGTTTGGAGGTGTGATACAAAATGTAGTTATTTGTATCCTATATCTGTGCCATATTGGTTGCTTAGTCCTTATTTTTATGCATGAATGGAAGACTTTAGCATCATGTTCATCTAATTTAATCTTGATGATTTCCATTATGATTTTGAGAAAATATTTCCAAATCTTTGATAGATTGAGTACATTTACATTTGCTATTAAAGTGGTAATTTCTCTATTACAAGAAGGGCTCCAATCAAGTATAAATATGAAGAATTTAGACTAGCATTGGACCAGGAAGCCCATGAGAAAGCCAAGTTTAAAGACTAGCATTTCAATGCCGTGACGCAGGCATATCAGTGCTGCGGCGTGGTGCATCCCCTGCTTCAGTACATAGGACTCGAGGCTAGAGTGCCGCGGCGCAAATGGATTCAATGCTGCGACATGGTGACCTAATTTGTACATGCGCCGTGGCGTGTTTTGGTTAATGTTGCGGCGTAAAGAACAGAGTTGGGTTTATAAATACTGTTTTATCAGTTTTTCACGAGAGCTTTTATCTTTTTTAGAACACAGCTACTAGGTTTTGGTGTTTAAGACCTATAGAAAGCTAAGGAAGCCAAGGTTGGAGGCCATCTTCTACATGGAGGATGATTCAAGCATAAGAGATCACATCTATTGAGCTTTCTTCCTTTCCTTTCATCTTTCTCTTTTTATTGTATCATGAACATGTTGAATATACTTGTATTTTTGTGTTTCATGGTTAGCTAAGTTGTGTATAGGGTTTTCTTTGGATCCTCCTATGGATATTGATGATTTTGTATTCCTTTGAGTTTATATACATGATTTGGTTTTGTTCAATCATATAGATCTTAATGCTCTTGATTGTTTGATTAAATTTTAAGTGATTTGATAAAATCTACTGAACCTAAATATAGGAATTCGGATCTTAGATCATACGTATGGTTGATGCATGTTCAATTTCATTTAATTGGCTTGAATAAGTTGATTCCCTAATGAGACATAAATTTACCTCTTAGCCATGTATAGCGAGTGATTGAGAATAGTTCTTAATGAATGGATTTTGTATCTAACTAAGGAGTTAGGTAAATGAAATTATGGTTGATTGACCTAGACATAAGCTTTTAACTAAATCAGATTCTCAAGCTAACCTAATCATTTTGTTTATATTACTCCAAGGATTGCATATTATCTATTGAAGTAGGAGATGAAGAAAGATTCCTTATTTTTTAATTATCTACTTTAATTCTTAAGTTGTTGCATTTAAGTCTTTAGTTTATGTTAAACACTCTTTTCTCATTTTTCATGTTCTTAGATAGTATTAATTAAATTATTGGTTAATAATTTGCATAAGAAGTAGCATATTCTTCATGTGAATGATATCTGACTCTTTACTATATTACAAGTGCGACCTGTGTACTTGCGGTAAGTAAAAGAGCGAACAATAATCTCTATTATTTGTTTGATCAGTTGTTTGATCTTCTAATATTTTAAAATAATATAAAACAAAAAAGTAATAAAAAGAAAAAAATAATAGAAAAACAAATTGGTTTCGGCTTGAATTGTTCTATTCTTAAAAGATAAATGTAGATGTTTTTTACTCAAAAGTAAAATACTTATTTTATTTTATTTTATTTATACAGTTCGACTAGTGACTTACTGGTTGAACCATTGATCTATTAACCCATTACCTCAACCAAGTAGATGACCAAGTTAGATTTTAAAACACTACACCGGAGTTAAAAATTGGTCAAAGATAAACAAACCAGCTAAAATTGGTTGAACTAGTAGTCAACCTGAGACCAGTCCACACAGTTGAACGATTCAACCTTTTTTTCAACTTATTTTCTAGGCTCTATCAAAACGACATTATTTTGAGCTTTTTTTAAAAGCAACAAAATTGTATTGTTTTGGGCTAGAGGATGAAAAACCTAGCCAAGCTCGTCCTACCCCTGCTACCTACGCCAAAACCTCCCATGCACGGTACCATGCTGCCCACCGCGACCTATTCCACCATCCAATTCACGTTGAGTTTCTTTCCATTGATGCAACTTTTGTTTTAATTTTTTTTCTCTTGTTTGCAATTTTTTTCTTTCCATTGTTTTTATATTTCTTTCTTTTGTTGTGGTTTTTCTTTCCATGGTGATGTTTTGTTTTCGGCTTTATGAAAATATTTTTATCATGTTTTTCTTTTACCAAATCTAGAGGAATTCATTTCTTCAAAATGAAAAGGATATCAGAGTTCTAAGAAAAGAGGGGAAAAAAAAAGGGCCTGTGCCCAAAACCTTCCAACAAGTCTGGAAGACTAGCTTAAATGCACCTTGGGTTTAAAAAAACGACGTAAGCAATATCCATACATAATATTTTACCCTCCCTTTCTTTTTCTTTGTCCAAGATCCTATTTTTCACTAGGCATTGCTCAAGGGAGCCTACTGGATTAGTTCTGATAAAAGGGGAGATTCAATGTTAGGTGAAGGTTTTATCAGCTCCTTCTTCTTCAATCTTTTCTTGGATTTAGACGATGCAGGTTGGGAGCCTATCCTTCCAATATAAAATTCACAGGGGACTTCTTCAAATTGCCAGGGGTTAGGAGAGGGGTTACTACTATGACTGGGACACTTTCCAGACTTTAAGGAAGCTTTATAGAGTGATCAATCGAAATTTACTTGTTAATTTGAGGTTGAGCCTCCTTGGCGGTCTCGCCATTGACTTAGTAGATAGTGTCTTTGGCGTTTCTACCTGCAAGGGTCAGCACAAAGGAAAGCTCCTGCTCTTGGCCACCATTGAGCCCATCAACTGTTGACTCTAACCCAACTAGCTCAGAACAATGGGATAAAACCAGATTCAGGCTTATGTCCTTCTTAGAAACTGACAAGTGTTGACAAGTGTAGAGACATTTGATCTAGAGTTGTCTTATGGCCTTTCCGTCTTTCATGGAGGGAGCTTAGTCATGGTGATGGTGTGGATTCCCTTCATTTGACCCTTCAATTTTAGACCAAGCTTGAGTCACTTTCAATTTTGGTTCATATTTATGCTTCTGAATGGAATTAGCCATCTCGTCTCTAATAAAATAAGGGCTGCTCCATTCTTCATGGCCAATTCTGTCACAATATCAATAATGACAAAATACATGTAATCTTTTATAAGGAAATCAACCCAAATCTTACTAGAACTACTGGTGCTTAAGTTTAGTCCTTTTTTAAGGGGTTGAGTCACATCAACAGTCACCAGTGCTTTAGGAATGAATCCATGGCTGTCTCTAACTGAGAACAACCCTGACTTAAAGATTGGTCCCACTCTTGCACATAGTTTTTTTCCCCTCTTTCCATAGTTCTACACTCACTAGGAATACCCCAACATTGTATCCAAAAAGGAACGAAAATGAAACCATCTAATTAGATGTCATGTTGCTTTTCGCAATGTTTGACCACCAAAACTTGTCCTTTGTAAGTCCACGGTTGTCAGTGATGGATTGTATACACATCTACTTCATCACCAAAGTAGAACTAATAAATTTTTGGTTCAACATCCTCGCAACGAAATCCCTTGGGATTGTTCCAAATCCCTAACAGCATAGTGACCATAGTGGCATGGACTTGGGGTCGGTCGTAGAACAAGTTCCCTATTAGGTAGCAACGAGGAGCCTCCACCTAGTTGGGCAATTTCGATGCGTCGAAGACTACCATCTCATCTTCCTCGTCATAAGATGTGGCCAAACTTGAAGAAGCCATACTTAGAATAATGACACTGAGATGCAATTATCCGTCAACGACTCCCTGGAGAGGCACATAAGGGATAGGGCTCAGGGGCAATGGGGTTGATCAGAGAAAGGGGCAACAAATCCACAATTGGCCATTACTACAAACGAACACCAGGGTATAATAGGTCGAGATACCACCTGAGACAGCGGGTAGCAGAACTAACGATGGACGACGATGACACTTGTTGGAGATGCGAGGTGGGGGAGGCTAGCATCTAAAGAGACCTAGACAGGGGGAGAGAGACACGCTACCAAGCGAGAGAAGGCTGTATAGGGGGCGGCTGCCAACCCTAGCAAAAGTTTTTTTATCATGTTTTAAAAACTTGCTTACCACTAGGACCACCATTTGTGAGTCTGTTCTACTTAGTTAAACACTTTTAAAGACTAAAATCTAGCTTTGTGTATGTACCCAAAAAAAAAAATCAAGCTTTGTGTAATAAACAATTTAGGCCAACCCGTATGACCTTAACAAGCTGTCAAAAATAATTCCACTCCTAAAAGGCACAATATTTTTTTTTTAAAAATAATACAATAGATACAAAATACTTAAATACCATCATTTGACAACTTGTAAAACAATTTTTCTTATCAAACTAACTTTTGAATTTGTACAAAAGAAAAAAAAAACTAACTTTTCATTAAATAATGTTTCATATATAAGTAATGTTCAAGGAGAAATTGTTAGTCGAGAGCCAAGTTTTGACATTAGATTCTATAATTAGTTTTAGATGGCAAGTTTTGAAGCCAAATTTTGATTTTCTATTTTTGAGCTGAGAAATTGTGAAGTTTGAATAACGAAAATTAATATTTCTTTTTTTGTGGATAAAAAATTAGGATCAGGGTGGTGTTCCCATTCTAGAGAGTTAGGATAGGCCCCCAAACTTAACGAACACTTATAGATACCCACCAATAACTGACTCTAGCGTGATTCAAATACTGGCTAACTTAGTTTACACAATCCGTCCTTACCAGTTATGCAAGTTGTTGTTGACAATTAATATTTCATAAAATGATAAACCTAAGCTACATTAGTATTTTTATAAACAAATATTGTATCTTTTTATTTTATATGTAGAGAAATTCTCATGATATTTACGAGATAGAAACATGTTAATGAAGTTATTTTTGTTAGTGTGATTAATTATAATTGAGATTATGATTGATTATGATTGATTTTAGAGATGATTGACTGAGATTGTAATTGATTTAGTACATAATTATATTTTATTATTTTCCTTTTCTGTATAGCAACCTTCTTGTATAAATAGAGACTAATCTTCGTGTATACATTCATTCAGAAATATATACAAATAACTAATATGTGTCTCCTTGTTTCTGTTTCTAACATGGTATCAAAGTCATGGTATCCACTTTGAGGAGAATTTCTAACATGGTATCAGAGATACTATGTTAGAAACAGAGAAGCGAAGATACAGAAAAGTCTGAAGAAGGTTTCTGTATATTCTCTAAATTATATCTAAATTAATTAGTGTGTGCAAGAGGATTCTCTATTTATAGGAGATGGAGTCTATATAAAGAATGAGATATTATCAATGTAGTATCTCTAATTATATGCGAGCTAAATCCCTAAGATAACACAAAATTAAGTCTAATATAATTTTGAGATATGTTCTAGATATTCTAACACTCCCTCTCAAGTTAAAGCTACTAAACTTTAGCTTGTTACAATAGACACACGAAAAAAAAAACAAAATCTAAAATACACTGCGTCGAGATCTTGGAGAAGCCAACAAGCCCAAACTGCATTTGGGACGGATCCATCTGTATTTGGAAAAATCTACAATGGGAAAATCACAAACACCATTTTAGACTTCGTTCCAAACTCATTTCCAGACTCCGTTCCAGACTCCAATTATAGTCCTAGATTCTAGACTTCATTTCAGACTCCGTCTTAGATTCTAGACTCAATTTCAGATTCCGTCCTAGATTATGGACTACATTTTAGATTTTCTCCTAGATTCCAGACTTCATTTTAGACTCTGTTTTAGAATCTAATTTTCACTATGTTTCATCACCATTGTTCACATGCAGACCTCCGTTGAGACATACCTCTTCAGACCAGCGCTGTATGTTGCTCCATCATCGTGTGCTCGCCATTCCGTCACCATGCGCACGCCATCCGTCACCATCTGCCTGCTGCTTTGTCGTTTCAATAGTTCGCCATCATTACTCTTAGCCGACTGATCTGTCACCAAAGCTCATCATCTTAGCCAACTTTCGTACTCTGGTTTCCAAACTTAAGTTAGTTTCTTCTATACCCACTTGAGTTTGATGGGGGATGTTAGCGTGATTAATTATGATTGAGATTATGATTGAGATTATGATTGATTTTAGGGATGATTGACAGAGATTGTAATTGATTTAGTACATAATTATATTTTATTATTTTTATTTTCTATACAGCAGCCTTTTTGTATAAATAGAGGCTAATCTTCCTATATACATTCATTCATAAATATACACAAATTACTAATATTTGTCTTCTTGTTTCTATTTCTAACAATTTTGAGGACGTATATAGACTATTATACTAAGGAATAGGTAAGATTTAAATATAAACTTTAAGCGAGTTGAATGACCTATTTATTTTTGGGTTAATTTTAGTTTGTCCCATTGTGATATGGGGTAAAATCAATTTGTTCATGAGGTTTAAATTTTTGTATTTTACCCCCGAGGTTTATACCTTTAATAACTTATCCTATTGTACTTTAATTCTATCAGCACTTTGCCTCCTATGGTATTGGCACTATCACTTTGCCCTTATGTGGTTTCAAGTTTTGTAACTTCGCCTTTATGTGGTTTCTTCTATTATCACTTTTCTCATTGTGGTTTTAATTTATTACTATTTTGCATGCATAATCTCTCAAAAATAAATTAAAAAATGATAATTTTTTTTTAAAAAAAGGATCATTTCAACAAGGTTTGACAGTTAATATAAGTCAATACCCAGCAATAGTTGCCAATAGCTAAGTTGGAGAAGTTTTGCAACAGTATACCAATATCCATCAATAATATGTCATTGCCCCAATAATGCAAGCATCGCAGTGAGTTGGGTAGGGCTAAATGATTCAAACAGAGATTGGTTGAGGGAAAGAAAAAGAAGGGAGATGGAGAGGGAGAAATCATGGATCACTTATTGGCGATTGACTGGTGCTCCTGCGACAGTTAGGCAATGCTAGAGGTTCATGCTCCGCAAAGCTCAATTGCAGTGATCAATGATGTTGTAACAGTGCTTCTAAGTCTAAAGGGAGAAAGGCTCCTAAACCCAACTATGTGTTTTCTATAATTTTAAGTTTTTTATGGTGAAATTTAACAAATTAAAAGCACAAGAATAAGGTGCTAATAGTATAAACTACAAGAGGTGAAATGCAAAATATAAAACCACATAATGCAAAGTGATTTTGTCTCATACCATATGGGGCTAACTTATAACCCTTTTTTTTTGGTAGATGAATGACTCATTTATTATTGAATAGCTCTTACAAACAAGAAAAATAATAATATTTGATTAATTATGTGACTTACACCAATGAATAGGCAATTCTTTTTTCTTTTGTTTTTTGTTGTCTTACGTTTTGAAACATTTAAAGAACCTCAAGGGGTTGCCCTAGTGGTAGATGAGCATTTAATGTGTGGGTAGACATACGATCATAATTTTGAGTTCTAATACACCAATTTCTCGGGGACATATTGCAAAGAATATCATTGTGAATCTCCTAGTCTCTACATGAATGGTTTGCCTTGACTGAACTGAGAAGGTGGATTAGTCGATGTGCGCACAAACTGGCTCGGACACCACCTAATCGCAATAAAAAAGGAAACATTAGAGAAATTTGGCTATGAAAGTTGACAAGAGTTTTAAAACAAAATGCAATTATTTAGCTGCGTATATATAAAGATAGAAAAATAATCAAATGTCAAATGTTCTTGTTAACACAATACTTTATTGAGCAAAATTAACACAAGAGAGATTTGAGAGATAAAATGACAACCTTATATACATGAGAGGAAGACTAGAGAAGAAGACCAAAATTTGACCTTTTACTGTAGTATTCGGGAGTTTGAGGTAAAATATGCACTAAAGAGAATGGACAATGGAAAAGCGGTTAGACCAAATAATATATTTATTGAAGTATGAAAGTGTTTGGGAGAGAAATGTATAAGCTGACTCACAAAGTTATTTAATAAGATATTGAGGCACTACTAGAAATTTGGGTTTTAGAGACCGAAAAATTGATCTCTAAATCATAAAAATTGGTCTCTAAAATATTTAGCGATTGATTTAGAGACCAATCTAAATCGGTCTCTAAACCACTCATCGCTAAATATTAGCGACTGATATTGGTCGGTCACTACCTTTATAGACCGATTTAGAGACTGAATTTTTTTAAATAATTGGTTGCTAATTTCAATCAATTATTAGTCAATTATTTTTTAGAAAAGTACATTAAAGACCAATTTAGAAACTGATTTTTAGAGACCAAAAAATCAGCCTCTAAATCAATCTCTAAATCGATCTTTAAAAGTATGAATATATTATATATTTTATAAAATCAGTCGCTAACTCGGTCTATAAACTAGAGACCGATTTATCAGTTTTTAAATCAGTCTCTAAATCGGTCTCTAAAAGACTAAATATATTATAATACTGATTTATCAGTCTCTAAATCAGTCGCTAAATGTTATATTCGGTCCCTAATTCGATCTCTAATTTGTGATTGGAATTTGTAATTATTTTTAATTTATTAAAATCCAAATTTTTAAAACACCTAATAAACACAAGTCAATAATCTCATATATAACCAAACACATAAATAAAAAATAACGAAAACTAAACTAATTCAATCTTTAGAATATCTCATTTAAACATCAAGACATTCTAGAATAAACTAAACTAAGCATTGTATACAGTATTTCATTACTATAACATTTCAAATGTAAGAAAGTTGAACACAACACAAACTAAACTCTAATTATAAAAACTCCTCCTCGTCCTCCTCCTCTTCTGCTCCATCAGCCACGGGAAATGTTTGAGAAGGATGAAAGTTGATCGACTGCATCATTTCTCGTACCGGTCGGTTTGTCCCCTCAATCTGTCTCCTATTATCTGCCACTTGAGCCCGAAGCTCATTTCTCTCACTTCTTAATTCTTCAAGTTCATCTCTTCGTACCCAGTTAGATGATGAAGAACTTGAGCCACGATATTGTGGTCTTCCAGCCACTACGGTTGACTCAATTCCAAGACCATATATTTTAAATTTTTTCACTCCAACCACATTGCGCCACACATCCAACTCATCTGGGGGAAGATTTCCCTGCTCTGATGCTCTTTAGGTCATTTCTTGCATTTCATTTGCAAATTTGGCCTGTCAATGCTAATATGACACTAATTAATACAAAAAGTTAAAGCAGCACATAAGTATAACATAATATAAGCTATGGCATAAAGTATAAGAAAAAACGTGGTTTTAATCACATGTTAAAAGCTGTAAGCTTATTTAATTTCAATTTGAGATGATAGCATAGTTAAAATATTTTTCTTTGAAAATAGAATAGGGACTTTTGACATGCAATAAACAAATATCATAACTAGTTGAAAAATAGGCTAGCATAAGAATAAACATGGTTTCAATCACATGTTCAAAGTAGGTTCCTATGATTTATCACCAAAAAGACAATCAAGAAGAATCTAAGCATGGTATTGCAAACACACACATAAAAAAAATTATGACTTATATTTAGAGTTCCCTTTAAACATCAAGATAGCAACATGAATACAATTACTAAACATCATTATTTCAAACTCAAGTTTGATTTAGATAAAACAATTGCTTACAGTTATTGCTCTAATCTCTTATCCACCCATGTGTGATCCTTTCATCGATGTGTGTGGTGAAACAATGTTGGTGCTGATGGAACAACACCATTCAACTTAGTCTGCAGTAATTGTAACAAAATCATATTGGTAAATTTAACCATATTAGACAACTTCGACAATAATGCAAGATAATAGTGAACTTAACCAGATTAGCTCTATGCTAAGATGAGGTAATAAAGCCACTGGTGTGATATGAAGCTCCATATCCTCCACAATCAAATGCCCGATTGGCTTTTGCAATTGCACTTTTCTTCTTGAAAACCTCACTTTCCCAATGTGTACACAATGCGTCCCATATCTCATCCCCAAGCTAACTTGGTCTCTCCATTTTCTTGCGAGCCTTTTTCATAACATTCTTAAACAATGTTGCACCCTATTTCTCAAAGTTTCTTCGAGCCTAATAATCATCTGGTGGAATGGCAGTATACTTCCTTTACAATAAATATGAGTAAGTAAATTGTTTATGACCAAAAAAAGTCTATCAAATTTTAAATTGTAATAATAAAAATTTAAAAATTACCATAAACTCTGCAAACCACATATCTCTTATGGTATCACTTATCATTTTTCATGATGTCCATGGCTCTAAATAATGGCTCCTGAAGATATCACTAATGTCATTTGCCGCCAAGTGCGAAGGCAAAAATCTACAAACAATGCAGTTGTTTAATTATAATATATCAAACATAGTAATATAATTTAAAAAAATATTACTTATATATACCCATCTCATTCTAGATATAAAATTGGTTTGCTACTAGGCATTTATGCATCTGATGCATCCTGAGTATGACTTGATCCAGGTGCAGATCCCATATTTGTTGGAGGGATAGATGATCCAACATTATGACGAGACTCCTCTGTCGGAGGCACCACATGGTGAGATGATTGAGTAAGAGGTGGTGAGAGTGCACTTGGGATCAAATAAGTAAATGCAGGTAATATGGATGGCAGATAGTAGCAGGAGATGGAGAACTAGCAGAGGTTAAAGGTGAGTGAGAAGAAGAATGCCGCACTGGCTGTTACTTTTTTGGGTGACCCTTGGAAACTTTTCGTTTACCTCGATCTCTCTCAGACATCTGGAATGAACACAAATGGAATATAAATTAAAATGCTTATCAAATTAATAATAATTAATTTGTGCAAAATACAAAACACAATTAATTTACCTTTTGTTAACAAATGAAAAAAAGAAACAATAATCATATTCATGATCATCATCATCATCATCATCATCATCATCATAGTCATCACCTTCATCACCATCATCGTCATCACGATCATCATCAAGCAATTCATATTGTTGAAGATCTTCATTTTCATTGTCATTTTCAGAATCATTGTCAAAATCAAATTCATCTTCCCCCCTATCCTCTCCTTTGTTACTTTCTACCTCATCTTCCTCCTCATCCTCACCAACATCAGCTTCTACCTCATGATAATCACCTTCTTCATCTCTTAAGTTAGCAAGAGGGTCATCATTTGTTATAAAATTCACATAGGTTGCAGCATCTTGATATGCAACCTCTAATGCATATTAAGCATCAACAGTACCTCTTGGTTTGGTTTTATTGACAACCCACAAATTAGCATTATCTTTTATTTTTTTCAGGGTAAGGTGCATAATACACTGGAATTGCATTTTGAGCAAATATGAAGGGGTCATATTTTGGATACCGTCGAGTATGTCGAACCTCCACGATTCCATATTGTTTATAAACCTTCACACCACAATTGAGTTCAGCATCAAACCATTCACAATTAAACAACACTAACCGTTTCATTGGTTCTCGTGGTATTCTACTTCCACAATTTCTTTAATCATGCCATAATAATAATTCTCTTCTTCTACTTTGTCATCACCCTTAACACAAACCCCATAATTAATGGTTTTTTTTACCGATACTCCAATCTTTTGTATGAAACTTATAACCATTGACAAAGTAGATAGGTCATGTGTGAACCTTTCTCTTAGGACCCCATGCTAAGTGGTGCAAAAATTAATTTTTACCAAGTTATTTTTATTGTGAATCTACTAATGATAATAGTAAAATCATTATAATTTATAACATAACTATCAATTATTTATATCATTAAAAAAAGTGTTAAGACACTTACGTAACTTCGAAACCAAGTTGGAAATTCAGATGCAATTATACCATCAACATCAGTGCAACTGATGTTTGGATTAGCTGCTTTCAAATATTCCTCAAAAAATCTAATAACATGCACAAGGTGACTAAATATGAACTAATTACATATACATACTAAAATGAACAATTCAAGAATAATTTAGTTTACTTACCCAATATATGGTTGAACCTCTTCACAATTAAGTAGGATATGTAAATGTGCAGCAGCTACTTCCTTATCCATTAAATACCTACTGTTACAAGTTCCAGCTGAGCGGCCAGGATGATTAAAAATTGATAAAGTGAGTTGGATTGTCTCATCTAAACCTCCATAATCATTTCAACCAACTCTATTTCTAATTGGTTGCACATGAGATTCAACATAGTAAGAACATAAATGAGAAATCTCTTGGCATAAATATGCCTGACATATGGACCCTTCCACACATGATTTGTTTTTAGCCATTCGTTTCAACCTATTCAAGTACCTAAAAGAAACATGATATCATTAATTACTAAATTTTGAAATAAAAAGATTACCACATTTTAAAACGCAATAAAGTAGGTGATTACCTCTCAAATGGATACATCCATTGATATTGAATAGGGCCTCCTACTCTTGCCTCATATGGCAAATGAATAGGTAAATGCTCCATTGAGTTAAAGAATCCAGGTAGAAAGATTCGTTCCAACTTACATGTTTTAATGACGATATTTTGCTCCATTTGCAACAAATCAGACACACGTAACACTGTTGAGCACAAATTTTTGAAGAATTTACTTAACTAAGCTAAAGGCTTCCACACTGGTTCTGGTAATGCACTAAAAGCAATTAGTAGTAACCACTCCATAAACACATGACAATTATGGCTTTTCATCCCAAATAGCTTCCCCTCTCTCATGTTTACACATCTACGCAAATAAGAGGCATATCTGTCAGGCATTTTTAATTCACTAACCTATTTACATACAGCCCTTTTTTACTCCATGGACAGCACAAATTTTGCTTTAGGCTTCAAAAATTTTCCATTAGGCAATTCTTGCAACTGTAGTTCCCTCCGCCTATAATACTCTTTCATATCCATTCTAGCTTTAACATTGTCTTTCGATTTGTTTTTAATATCCATCATGTATTAAAGACATTATCAAACACAATTTTCTTAATATGCATCACATCAAGATTGTGTCTGATCATATTAGTTTTCCAATAAAGTAACTCCTAGAAAATATTTTGCTTTATCCAATTATGAGTAACCCCGAACCCAACACATGTACATGGACCCACCTCAGTTACTTTTGGAACATCACAAACATCTTCCCATACCTCGGCCCCAAACAACATAGGTAGAGGTACAGATTTCTCTTGTATATTCTTATAAAATGCATCCTTATTTCTGTGGTATGCATGATCCATTGGCAGAAATTGACCATGACAATCAAACCAAGAACATTTGCCACCATGTTTCAAAGTGAAAGTCTTTGTTCGATTCATACAATATGGACATGCCAATCTCCTTGCTGTACTCCAACCCGACAACATATCGTATGCAGGAAAGTCATTTATTGTCCACATTAATGCAGCTTTCATTACAAAATTTTCTTTATTTGAAATATCATAAGTTAGGACACCTTACTCCCATAACAACACAACAAGAAATTCTTAAATTAGCAAGGGACACGGTCGTTGACTTTTTTTCATCGCTAAGTAGCGATGGAATAATTTACTCGCTAATCTATCGCTAATCCTTCGCTACTCAGTCACTAATCCTTCTCAAATTTTTAATAAATGGCGCCTGTGTTCCCTCGCAAATCAGCAAGGAAAATTTCGTCACTAATCCCTCGCAAATCCCTCGCTAATTTCCTTCGTTATTCCCTCGCAAATCCCTTACTAGTCCCATTCTAAATTTGGATCTAGTATCCGTGGCTAATCTCTCGCTAATTTCCCTCGCTATTTCCTTGCTAATTTCCCTCGCTAATCCAAGTCACAGCAAAAAAAAATTGGAAAGAGATTCAGAAAGAATGTTTAGATCAAAAGAGTTTCATGATTAAGAATTTCATGACTTGAAAACAACAGAACCAGAAATCAAATCAGCACCCATGTGAACATTTACAACAACAAACACATATTCTCTCGACATGGGAAGTGTTAACATTTGCACAAAGTGTTAACTATATAAAAAAATACATCAAATGTTGCTTTTAGAAAATCCAAACCATTGGCTTAAATATATGCATAATATAGAGCCACACAAAGTAAGAGCAATCTGCTCTTCCAAAGTGCTTGATCATAAACAGAGAAGACTTAAAACTCCAATTACCAAATAATCAGCAGTCACAACTGCTAATTAAAAATAGAATTATGCAAAAAATGAACTAACTTTGAGAGAAAGTATAGTAAAAGTCTAAAAGGAAGATGAAGAACTTGAGGATAAGAAAGTGAGACCTGCGTTGCTTCACAAGTACTGGCAAATTTTATTTTCTAAATGCAATTTTACTTTGGAAATTTTACAAATAATAGAAGATACTTCTAACCTTCATTTGGCATTCTCGTAAAGTAAGTAAGCCAGCTTCAGTGCATATTGCTTTTATATCAGCTTTAGAGAACTCATCCTTAATCATAACAAATTTTTCTAAGTTGACATCATCAGCTAATGTCACCTGTGATGTGTGTATCTAAATTAAAAAATTATGAGACATTTTAATCATATGATTAAGCAGAATATGCAAATTAAGATATCACAGATAACCAACAAACCAATTATATACATTTTGAATTGTTTAGGCATCTAAGATGCCAAACCAAGCATGAAAATCCTACATGCCCAAAGATGCCTGAGCTGTCTACCAAATGCCTTCTAAATGATACAACTTGCCAATGAGATTCTTCATTAATAAATTATGTCCTATGAAAAGGTAAAAAATTCAAGCATTGCCTCTGTTACACAGAGGAGCCTGACAGGAAGATAGAGAAAGAAACAATTTCATTTTCACACTCCTTATTGATCTTTTGTAAGCAAATCATACATCACCATGGAAATCTCCCCATATGTGACAAAATCATAGCAATGGTCAAACTATACCACAATCAATTTAATCTAACTTTTAACTAAAAGAGAAACCATAATTTTAAAAAGCAAAAGCAGGCAAACAATTTTGTTTATGGCCAAAAGAAAAAGCATTGCAATGATTGAGAGTCTGGCTACAACTATAATGGAAAAGTGAGTTCCCCCATACTTCACCTTTGCTTTGCAATGATTGAGAGTTTGGCCACAACTAATTCATGGAAGAGTTCAATGAACTCATTTGTAGCCAAAACATTTTGCTCTCTCATCACGTGCTCAACCTAGAAAGCTCCAAAAGTCTTAAGGTTTAATCACAAAATAGTCATCTGTATTTAAAAAAGAAAAATGACATCTGATGCATCATCAAGCCACTCTCAAGGTAATGAATCTCTAATTTCAAATTTTATACCTCCTTGAAAAGTGAGGCACTACCCATAGCCATTAACCACAGGCACAAAGGAAAACAACCTAACAAAACCATCACAGTTGTCGTTTAATTTACAACCATTAACCATAGCAATTACTGTTTTAATTTAAAAGCTACTCTGTTATTTACAACCATATAGATAATAAAAATACAAGCATGGAAATAAACAGGGCCAGGCCATTATCATTGTGAATTAGGGCTTACCTCCGCTTGTTAGTGGAAATACCAATTCCCATAAACAAACACTGCCATCTGAAGAAGTAGATGCAAAAATTGCCTCAGTTTGAGAAACCATAATTCTACTAATGCAAGTAACACCTTTCTTGTGTGATTATGGCACTTGTAACACTTGCCTCCACTATGAACAGATCAAAGAGAAATATGTAAGAAATAGTAAATAAAATCTTCAAACTAACAAATGTATCTCATAAATTATTTGTACAAAATTGAGAAAAAACAAAGGAATATACCGTAGCTTCCCATCAACAAGGGACAGTTCCCACAAAATAATAGCACCATCAGCATCTCTAGATAGCAAATAATGTTTCTCCAACTGTTTTGCTGCACATTAAAAGGGGGTATTAGTCATTAATCACATTTTTAACGTTGAAACAAGTCTATAATACAATCATTTCCCTACGACCCGTCTGATTGTTATGCCAAATAGCCTAATCCAAGTACAAGTAAAGGAACAAATTTCAACTTGTAGAGTTCAAGTGCATGAGAGATTGAGAAAAAAGGTACCTTTAAATAGGAACTTGGTGGATGGGAGCCAATGCGTGCAATTCACAACTGCCTTGTGACCTGAAAGAGTAGTCAAAATTTGAGCACTCTGCCAAAACCCAATTGAAGAAAAAGATTAAAACAAAAAATTGAAGATAAAAGGTGAGTGAAAAAGAGTAACTTGGTAAGTAGAAGAGAGTAGGAAGGGACCTTAGGGCAGAAAATAGCAACGGCGTTGTGAGCTCCAAAAGATGAAACTAGAAGCACCCCAGGAAACTTTGTTGACTAACAAATTTGAAGTCTAATCTATTATCTATTATCTATTATCTACTATTATGAAGTCTCTAATCTATTATCTATTGTTAGACCTTGCCAACAACTACCCTCTGTCCAGCAAACAAGTAGCCCGCCACCCAGAAAATACCCACGAGCCACCAATTTCGTCACCCCTTGAGGCACCGTACACCGTCATGCCTTTGCCTCTATCTTCACCTCGCTCCGCCCAGATTCACAAGCAACAGCAATGACCAGCCGCCGACCACCACTCCCAACATCATAATACTGTCAATCCCAGACCAGCAAACACCTGCAACCCACCACCAAACCCAGATCCGCGAACCACCGTCCTTGCCTCACTCCGCTGCACAGACCTGAGCCACGCCGTCATCTATATCGGACCCTGCACCCGCGAACCCAGCCACCAAAGCCTACATTCGCACACTGTTCTCTTACTTTTGTGCGAGTGAGTGAGGTTATGGGGTCAGAGAGCTAGGTGGGTGCTGGGTGAGTCAGAAAGCAATAGGGAAAAGTGAGGGAAGATGAAAATGTTAGGGAAAAAATAGGACGTTCGCAATTCCCTCGCTGTTTTTTCCTTGAATTTTATTTATGAAATTTAGCGAGGGATCAGTTTTCCCTCACTAATCTCTCATAATTCCCTCGTTAATTAGTAAGGGAATTGCGAGGGAAATTTTCCCTTGCAAAATTTCATCGCTAAATCATAAATTTCTTGTAGTGCAATTTCAACTCATCTATTAAAGGTTGCAAATACACATCTATTTTACTTTTCAGATTGTGTGGCCTAGGAATAATCAAAGTCAAGAACATATATGGAGTTTTCATGCATAGTTCTGGAGGATGATTGTACAGAGTGATAATTATAGGCCAACGGGAGTAAGGAATAGTTGACTGACTATATAGAGTAAAACCATAAGCACTTAAGCTTAATCTAACATTTCTTGGTTCAACTTTAAATTTGGGATATGTTTCATCAAAATGTTTCCATTCTTCTCCATCTGATGGATGATATAACACTCCTGATTCTCGTCTATTTTCATAATGTCATCTCATGTGCAGAGCAGAACTCATTGAAGCATATAATCTCTTCAGCCTAGGAATGAGAGGTAAATAAATCAACCTCTTTACAAGGATCTCCTTGGTTTTTCCCTTACCAATCTCTTTTATTTTATATTGAGTCACACCACAAAATGTGCATTCTATAACTTCGTATTCATTAAATAACATATAACCATTCATGCAACAATCAATTCTCCTTACAGTAAGACCTAGTTTGGAAACTATTTTTTTCGCCTTATAAAAATTTTTTGGAATGAAATTTTTAGGAGGATGTGTCCTTTTCATAAGTGCTACTGTTTGATTAAAAGATCGTTAGGAAATGTTTCCCTCCGATTTGATATTCAATAATTCAACAGCAACAGATAATTCAGTTTCATCTTCACATCTTGGCCACAAAGGCTTTTGGGTCGCATGAAGCATATCATAAAATTTTTTAGAATCTTTATTTGGAGGCTCCTCTAATGGTTGATTGTAATGGAACCCAAACTCTTGATCAACGATATCATAAACCATGGCCTCAAATCTATTTAAATGGTCATTATTACCCATTTGTGTAGTGTTAGAGGATCTTGGATGACTATTAAAAGCTCCAATCAAAGTTGGATCAATTTCTCCATGACTTGTCCATTACCAATAATCATGTTTAAACCTTTTTTTTTTTATAAAGATGAACTTTAACATCCTCAGGAGTCAAGTACTTCAGGTTTTTGCACTTAAAACAATGGCATCTAATATTTTCATTTGATAAATGTGTTTGTTGGCATGCAAAGGAAACAAATTGTTCTACCCCCTCTATAAACATATCAACAAGTCCCTTCTTACCTGGAAAAAGTCTATTATACATCCAACAACAATATTGACGAATGTCCATATTCTGTAACATAATCAAAATAAAATATTAAAACTACAAATGAAATTTAGTCTAACCACAAGCAACAAATTTCTAAAAATAATCTAAAAATTAGACATTAGTTCATTACTTTTAAACAAAATTTATATAAATTTAAGATACAACAACATGCTCAAAATCATTGTCAATTTAAAGCATATCAGACCCTAGAACAAGTTTAACATACAAAATATTACCAAAAACAAGCCTAAAGTAGAAGAAGAACAAAATCAAAGATTGGGATTTACCTCTTATCTCAAAAGTCTGAAAGTTCAACCTCAAGCACCTATATATACGAAAACAAAATTTAAAAAATCAATAAAGAAACTCATTCAATTAGAATGGACTAAATTTAACAAAATTAAAACAACAAATGGGTGAGATTATAAGTTAAATTAAAACAAAGGAATTAAACTCTTTGTGTTTTGGAATGCTGGATTTGTGATTGAATGTATTATTTGATTGTTTGATGAGTGTATGGAGTCATTATAAGAGTTTTAGGTGGATGAGAAACCTTGGAAATTAGTAATTCCGTGAGGTATTAGTGTGGTTTTCTGAGTTGCCAAGTTAGTGGAAAACATGGGGGGTGTTTCAAGACACACCGCATATCCCCATCTAGTAGAAGCCCTAATTGCTCACAAAGCAGTACACGAGGGGGAGGGGGACGTGTCATAAGACACGGCTCGTGTCTTCGAATGGGGGAGCCACTGCTGCTCCCAGAGTCAAACACGGGGGGGAGGGGGGACGTGTCATAAGATACGGCCTGTGTTTGTATATTAGATAATTAAAACCCTCACTTAGAGTTCTAGAAAATCTATTGAATATTTGAGGAAACTTGGTCATATGAGGATGCAGAAATTCCAGAGATCATATATTGCATAGATAATAGCTTGTAAACAATATTCTTGTTTGGAAAATGTCTCTATTTAGGAGAAACTTTAAAAATTTTAGTAGTAGTAGTGCCGGTTGCAGTCAGCTTCCACATTGTCATATTATTAATTCTACTCATAAGTACAATATTAATAGAAAATCCAAATGAACCAAACAATTTCACCAGCATCCTTGTCAAGTTCATCTTGCTACTTACAATCCTCCCAGCAGAGCATATTGTGTTGACAGAAGTACTAAAGGAGTTATAGGTACTAATACGAAGATCTGAATCTTGGTCATGTAACTACACCTTACACTTGTACAAGTTGTACCAAAAGTAAATAAATAGATGCAGCTTTTAATTTATTTTATGAGCATCATTTACAGTAATCATGTCTAAGATCCTAAAAGTAGACAACAGTAAACTGCACATAGAAAAAATAGAAAGCAACCTAATTGATTGCTGCCACAGCAAAAACCCAAGCTCTTAGGTGTGAGCCACAGTACATAAAAAAATCAACACCCATATTCTAATATTACATTTATTTCAATCAAAGAAAAATTGAAAGTATTCTTTTGGATGAAATATTTCCCTCAAAGACATTCATAGTTCAACTCTCCTAAAAATTAAGATATTTGAAACTAATAGTCTGATACAAAAAAAAAATTGAACCAAGATTTAGAAGCAAGCGTAATGCACATTTATCAAGTGACATGACTAGCTATCATACCCATTGATAAATCAAGAGGAAAAATTCTAGACAAATGAACTAACAATCAAGACAGTAATACAATGATGGAATTTACTAACATTCAAGCAATATAGTAGGTAGAGCAAGAAGCACAGACCCACAACATATCCTACCTCTCAATAGAGTAGCATGACATGTACCTGTAAGCATCTTAAAAATATGGAAGTCACACATGTAGATTTGGATAAAGTAAAATTAAAATATATGAAGTCGTAACAGCATTAAAAACCATCAACTTTGAAGTGCTTGGAATGATTCTAGTAAAAGACAACCATCATATGCTCAAAAACTTTACCAAAATTGATCTACTGGGATGCTTATCTTAGAGTACATTTAATTAGCTTTGTGAAGAGAAATAACGATTGACACTTATATATCATAATTAGAAAAGGATAGAATAAGAGGCATATAATTACAATTATCTTCTTATTTAATCATACATTTATACAATATATAGCATCAACATAATATATACATTGTCCATCAATGCTTATGAAGCAAAATGGAAGACAGAAATCATCTACTGCAGAAATCACATTAAAATAGTTTTTTGTGCACAACAAAAACCATATAACCATCCATATCCATATCACTACTTAGCATCCTAAATAACCCAGTTGGACAAAAACCAAACAAAAGATCCCATACATGAACAGCAGCCCACCCTCATTAATAATTCTAATATTTTGATGACTCTCTTTGAATGTTCATCCCGTCAAGGGTGACCAATGGGCATTGTTTAGGTTTCCCCTTGTCAGGGGTTGGCATATGACTTGTGGGACACCTAATTTGAAAGTCATACTCATGAATCATAACTCATGGTCCACAACATCATATATTCAGAAACATTGATGGTTTAGACATTTTATCAAATAGGTCATGCACAATTGGGATAAATAAAAACTCATACAACAAAGGGCAGCCACATTGACTAATGCACCAAAACAAAAAAAAAAAATAAAGAAAAAAAAGGAAAAATAAAGAGAGGAAAAAATGAGAAAAATAGTAACAACTGGATAACCTCTAATGGTGGTGGCTGGGCCTGGGAGGAAACGGTGGCTGTGTGAGCACCAAATGAGGGCAGGCAACAAGCCAGCAACAGTGGTGGCTGTGTGATGTGAGCACGAAATGAGAGCAGCAAACGAAGGTAATATAACATTTACCCAAAATGAAAGAAACAGTAATGGAGAGGGCTAAGTGGCTAACCTCTCTCTAATGGTGGTGGTTGGGTGAAAATGGTGTAAGCACAAAATGAGAGCAGCAAGCTAGTAGTGGTTGTACCGAGAGGAGAGGAGGAGCAACGAGTGAAAATAGTGACCCAACAAAATGAGTGAAAATGGGTCAAAATGGTGTGAGCGAGCACGAAACGAGACGCCGGTGGTGGCTGTGTCGAGAGGAGAGGAGGAGCAACGAGTGAGAGAGAGCTGAGATTCGGAGATTGAGCAGCAGCAGAGGTGGTGGTGGCGCTGCCGCGTAGGGTTAAGGGAGGGTTTCAATTTGGGGATTTTGTAGAGTGAGCAGCTCAGTAGCTATGTGTGAGTATGAGTACTGAGTGAGGCTTCGGGCAAGAACCAGAAACGTGGGTACACGAAACCTTTCCCTTTTTTATTTTTTATTTTTTATTTTTTTATTGACCGAATTTTCGGTCGCTACTTTTTTTTTTGTAAATTTTTTAATTTAGAGATCGAAATATCAGTCTCTAATGACTTCCCTTTTATTTTTTATTTTTAGTGACCGAATTTGTGACCACTACCTATTTATTTTTTTTTGTAATTTTTTTTATTTAGAGATTGAAATATCGGTTTCTAACAATAAGACACATTTTTATTTTTTTAATTTCTTTTATAACATAATTTTGATCTCTAATTCTGTCTCTAATTCGGTCTTTAAAAAATTTAGAGACTGAATTAGAGACCGATATTATTTTGGTAGCAAATTAGATTTTCTTTTCTTAATCGATTTCTATTTCAATTTTTATAGAGACCGAAATAAATTGGTCTCTAAATCGGTCGCTAAAACTCAAATTTCTAGTAGTAAGGTCTAAGAAAATGTCAAATGAATGGAGGAGAAGCACTTTGATCCCTATTTATAAGAACAAGGGAGATATATAAAATTTTTCTAATTACAGGGGAATTAAACTCATAAGTCATACTATGAAACTATGGGAGAGAGTAATTGAACGGAGATTAAGATATATAAGAGACTCACATTTTAGAGAACTAATTTGGTTTTATGCTTGGGAGCTCAACCATGAAAGCAATATACCTTTTTGCAAGGCTTTGAACGGAGATTAAGACAAGAGACTCACATTATAGAGAACCAATTTGGTTTTATGCCTGGGAGGTCAACCATAGAAGCAATATACCTTTTGCAAGGGTTGATGGAGAGGTATAGAAAGAAACAAAGAAATCTACACATTGTTTTCATTGACCTAGGAAAAGGCCTATGATAGGATGTCAAGTGAAGTCTTATAGAAGGCAATGGAGAAGAAGAGAGTTCGAATTGCTTATATTTGGGCTATCAAGGATATGTATGATGGTTAAAACTAGTATATGAACACATTGTGGGGCCACAAAGAATTTTCTTATAACCATAGGTTTACACCAAGAGTCAACCTTGAGCCCTTATCTTTTTATCTTGGTTTTTGACATTCTTAATCAACATATCTAAGAACTAGTGCCGCAATGCATGCTTTTTGCATATGCTACAGTCCTAGTGGGAGAGTCGATAGAGGACATAAATGGTAAACTAGAATTATGGATCAAATCACATGGCTTCCATTTAAGTAGAAGTAAAACAAAGCATATGAAATGCAAGTCTTAGTAAAATGCACATTAGCACTGGCGTAGAGGTGAAAATTGGATATCACACCATACTACAAGTCACACAGTTTAGGTACATTGGATCTATCATACAAAATGATGAAGAAATAGAAGAAGATGTAAATCATAGGATTCAAGGTGGGTGGACGAAGTAGAGAAATGCTTCAGGTGTTATTTGTGATTGAAATGTACCTATCAAACTAAAAGGAAAATTCTACCTGATAGCCATAAGACCAGCAATGCTTTATGGTACTGAATACTGAGCAGTAAAGTGGCAACAACAGCATAAGATGAATGTGGTGGAGATAATAATGTTGCATTGGCTGAGTGGGCATATAAGAAAAGATAAGATTAAGAATGAATGTATTAGAAAGAAAGTAAGAGCGACACCTATTAGGGAAAAGATGGTAGAATCACACTTAAGATGATTTGAACATGCAAAAAGTTGACCAATAAAAGGCCTAGTTAGAAGAGTGGATTAGATTGAGGATAGCCCCATAATTAGAGGAAGAGAAAAACCAATAAAAACTCTAGGCAAAACCATTAGAAATGATTTAAACTTAAAATGGTCTATCAAAAAATTTGGTTTTTAATAGAATATAGTGATAGTGTTTGATCCATGTAACTCATCTTAGTTAGTGAGAAAAAACTTTGATTGTTTTTGCTGTAACCTTATCCTGATAATAACATATGCTTAATTGTAGGATTGCGATGAAGAGATTCTGCCTTATCTCAAGAATCAACATTGAACAGTGAAGAAAGGGGCTTCCATACATCCCCAATTTGTTAAGATACTTGCTCATCTAACTACAATAACAAAAAAGTGAAAATTGTAAGTAATCTCTTTTTTAATGTTGATAATTTGTCAAATAGATTTTTGTAATTTTAATTTTGACAATTAATTTACTTAAACTTTCTGTTTATTACTAATAATCCATTCCATCAATATTAATAAGTAAAAGAAAGTGTGGGAACTGGATCAATTGAGTATAGATTTTGATTGAACTTAATCCTACCGGTGTGTCTTAGATTATTATTGTAATTTTGTCCAATTATGATTTTATAATTATAGTTTTTAAATCTATGCAGTTTTAATTTGAATGGACTATTTTTCATACTAAATTAAAATTGTGAGAGTAATTGTTAAAAAGTTGATAAAGAAAATTCTTTATATTTTACTCAATTATCTTAAAAAAAAACTCAAATTTTACATAATACAGGTTCTAATTTAACAAATGCATGCATGCATTATTAAAGTGTTGTTTTCGTTGTATGTAAAAGCAGAATAATTTTTAGATAAATATATAGAGTTTTGTTAAAGATATTTATTAAGAAAGTTAAAATAATAAATTCTAAATTAAAATAAAGTATTTAATATATTAAAAAATAAAAAAAATTATATTTTAATTTAAAATTTAATATATTAAATGTTTTGTTTTAATTTAAAATGTTAGAATTTTGTTTGTGGACAAACATAAATCATATTATATAGAACCCAGATTAATTGGATGTCAAAATTGTTAGAGCATTTTGTTTAACCCAAATTGTGATCAGTATTGTTAATGGGCCTATTGTTGTTAGAGTACTGCTCATATATGTGGGTTTTGTTTATGGGTCCTGTATATGGGTTTGCCATAGTGGGTAGGTTTAACCTATTTTAACTATTTTATATATACAGGAAGAGGCCCCTATTCCTAACCATCCTAGTGCGTACAGTTGCCCTATTGATACTGACGCGTGAGCGACTATTGTGGGATAGGAATAGTATCTCTCCCTCATCGTGTTTTACTTTTCAGAATTGTTCGACAATGTCTTCTTCATTGATGCTAGGTAACTCTAAAATCTTTTATATGAAATTGATATGTCATAAATTATTGGGATTAATAGATCCGATAAATTTTTTTTTCATCAATTGGTATCAGAGCCAATGTTTTAATCCTGATTATGACTATCAATATCTTGTTTTAATCCCGAAATCATAACGTATGTAAGGTTTAATTAATTTTATTTTATAATCGATTTCAAAGAATAAAGTTAGGGCTTTTATACATTGGGTTGTTCTAAATTCAGAAACATATTTATTGTATTTTGATATTGTGAATTTAGAAATAATTTTATGCAAATCTATTGAACCCTAAAGTTACAATCCTTATATGATTCGTTTTCCTTTTGGAGTTTTTTCAACAAATTGACTTAGGGCTATTGTAGATCCCTGTCTCACGAGTCTAAGCACGTATGGATTGTTTCTTTTGGTTGTGAAAAAATAGGAAATTCTTTAACAAACAGTACGCACGTTGTTCTTCTTTTGGTTGAGAAAACCCATTTTTTTGTGTCATTTTTTTTTAAAATTAAACTAGGGAAATTGTAGAGCCCGTTTTTCTGAATCTATAGGCACCAAGAAATTGATTTTTGGTGGAGAATCGAGGGAGAAAATCAGCGCGACCCGTTACAGCAAAAATGGGCGAAGAGGGAGACCAACTCCCGACAACGCCCACTCGCTCTAGTGGCACGTGGGGGCGCGTGCGGCATCTTAAAAAGTGATTTTGAACTTCTGTTTTTTGGGTTGTGCTCCACGCGCCCTGTAGTATTTTTTGGTAATTTTTATTTATTTTTTAATTCCCATTTAATATTTATTTTAAAATTTTCAGAGGTTAAAATTATTAAAAATATATGGTGCTGTCCTCTTTTGCTTCTGAAAATTTTTGTGTATTATTGTGATATTGTTGGGCATGATATATATTGCACATTCTCAGAATTGATGTTGTTTGGTTACTCAAATATTTTGGTACTATTTTGTGCATAAATTAATATATAATATTTTGAAAATTATATGTTTTGTTGTTATTTATGCAATTAATTCTGAGAATTGTTGTTTAAAGTATTATTGTATTATTGTAATCTCACCTTCGCTGGACAAATTATGTTGAGGTGTTAATATTGTTAATATTTTGTTAATAATGTTGCATTGGGATTTATATTAATAATGCGCTTACCCTATCAGTTTGCCTTTATTAATGTAATTTCTAGTGATTTGTTGAGTGATGTTATTTTGGGCAATTTTCATAATTGTGAGCTCGCCTTCGCGGGACCAATTATTGTAATGTGCTATTTTGTTGATAAAATATTGTTGTATTGTGGCTTTGGGGATTATATTGGTAATGCGCTTACCCTATCGGTTTGCCTTTATTAATGTGATTCCTAATGATTTGTTAAAGGCATTGAGGTTCTGACCTTAGAGTTCTCAGTATCCTTTCGGTACTAGCTTTAAGGACATGATTTTGATGTCTGTGGGAGTCTACTCATGTATTGTAATCCGGGACCCTTTGGCAGGATTGCAATCGCATGGGGAAACTCAATTATGATTTTGCTCAAATGTTGTACATGTTGATATGCTTAACAAAATCTCCCTTTAATGTATCGTTCTTTCAGCTTCATCGATGCAAATGAGTGTTATAACAAAATTGAATGAGATTAATTTTGAGGACTGGGCGGATTCTGTGAAATTGTTCCTGGTTGTCTCTAATGTTGATGCTGCTCTCATTGAGGATGAACCTCAGAGACCCACAAATGCATCTTCTGCTACAGAAAAGAAGAAGCATGAAAGGTGGGTTTAATTCAATAAAGTTTGTTTGATGACCATGAAATATAGCATGGAAAAGACTATTAAAGAGAGCATTCCTGAAATAAATAATGCTAAAGAGTTCCTCAAGTCTGTTGGTGAGAAATTCAAGAAGTTTGATAAAACTGAAAAGGCCTATTACCTCTCTTTGTTGACAAAGACTACATATGATGGTGTGAGTGGTGTTCGTGAACATGTTTTGAAGCTTGTGAACTGGTACAACAAGTTGAGGTCCATGAAAGTGGAGTTGGGAGAGGATTTCCTGGTCTGGCAGGTGTTTGAGTCTCTTCCGGCTAGTTTTGATATCTTGAGAACCACTTACAATGCTCAAAAGGAGGAGTGGACTGTTGATGAACTTATATCTGTTCTTACTCAAGAGGAGCATACCATGAAGAAGGGCAAGGCTCACAGTGTGCAGTTTGCTTCTCACAAGAATGGTGAAAAGAGGAAGAAATTTACTAAAGGGAAGAACAGTAAGCCTCAATTTAAGAAGAAGTGGAATGATAAGCCTGGATATTCTTCTAAGCCATCTTCTGGTCCTGGTGAGACTTCTGGTGTTAAACCCAAATATCATTTTAATGGAAATTGTAAGTTCTGTGATATATATGGACATAAGCAGTCTGATTGTTTAAAGTTTAAGAGTTGGCTTGAGAAAAAGAAAGGTAACCCCTTGGCTTTAGTATGTTTTGAATCGAATCTAGTTGATGTTCCTTTAAATACCTGGTGGCTAGATACTGGTGCGACTATTCATGTTACAAATTCATTGCAGGAATTCAGAAGCAGGAGGAAACCAAGTGAAGGGGAGTTGATGATCACAGTAGGAAATGAAGCCAAAGTCAAAGTAGAACATATAGGAGTGGTTTCATTAAAGTTGTGTACTGGACATGATTTAGTTTTGAAAGATACAGTTTATGTACCTTCTATGAGGAGGAATTTGATTTCAGTTTCTGTTTTGGATAGTTGTGGCTACTCTTTCCATTTTAGTAATGCAAAAGTTTCTTTATATTATTATTGTGTTCTTGTTAGTTCTGGAGTATTGTCTGATGGTTTATACATGTTGAATGTTGATTCTCTTTCTGGTGATCAACGGGATTCAGATATCAATAATGTTGTTGGAAACAAGCGTGGTAAAGTTACTGAAAAATCTTCTATGTTGTGGCATAAACGTTTAGGACACATCTCTAGGGAGAGAATGGAGAGGTTGATCAAGGAGAATATTCTTCATGACCTGGACTTCTCTAATTTTGATACTTGTGTTGATTGTATAAAAGGGAAACTCACAGCTGGAGCCAGGAAGAGTGGGGTTACCAGGAGCGAAGGAATACTACAGTTGATTCATACAGATATTTGTGGGCCTATTACTCCTATTGCTATAGGTGGTTTTAGGTACTTTATTACGTTTATTGATGACTTCTCTAGATACGGGTGGATTGATTTACTGCGTGAGAAATCTGATTCTTTAGATGCTTTTAAAGCATTCAAAGTCGCTGTTGAATTAAAATTTAGTAAGCAGATCAAATGTGTGAGGTCTGATAGAGGTGGTGAATACTATGGCAGGTATGATGAAACTGGTAGAAATCCTGGACCTTTTGCTAGGTTCTTACAGGACTGCAGTATTGAGGCACAGTACACCATGCCAGGCACTCCACAACAAAATGGAGTTGCAGAGAGACGAAATCGTACTTTGATGGATATGGTGAGGTGTATGCTTAGTCATTCTACTCTTCTAGAATTCTTGTGGGGAAATGCTTTGAAACTGCTGCTTATATTTTGAATCATGTGCCAAGTAAATCTGTGCTGAAGACTCCATATGAGCTTATGATAGGCAAACGGCCTACCTTGAGGCATTTCCGTGTTTGGGGATGTAGGGCAGAGGTGAGACCTTATAACCCACATTTAAAGAAACTTGATCCCAAAACCATCAGTGGTTTCTTCATTGGCTATTGTATTGGCTCAAGGGGTGCTAGGTTCTATTGTCCTTCTCATACTACTAGAGTTATTGAATCCGATCGGGCTATCTATTTTGAAGGGGACTTAGGACATGGTGGAACTCAGGAGCCGCGTATTGTTGATTTTAGTGAGGAGCATGTTGTTGTTCTTATTCCTGTTGATCCCTTTCCAGGGATAATGTCATCTCCTCTTATCTATAATGATAATGTTGTTGATCCTGTTGATGTTGTCGATATCCCTCAACAAGTTGAAAATAATGTTCAGATTCCAGATGTTGTTGTGACTCCATTAAGAAGATCTGAGCGGGTTCCTATATCCACTGAGTCTACTAGATTCAGGGACTATGTTGTGTACTTGCAGGAGCATGAGTTTAATTCAGTTGAGGATTCTGATCCTATTTCTTTTCAAGAGGCCATGATTAGTCCTAATAGTGCACAATGGCTAGTGGCTATGGAGGATGAATTGGCTTCTATGAGAAAGAATAATGTTTGGGAATTGGTAGATTTACCTACTGGTTGTAAAACTGTTGGCTGTAAATGGGTCTTTAAGACTAAACGTGGTGCTAAAGGTGAAATTGAGAGGTATAAGGCCAGACTTGTTGCTAAGGGATATAACCAGAGGGAAGGCATTGATTATAAGGAGACTTTCTCACTGGTCTCCACTAAAGACTCTTTTCGTGTTGTGATGGCATTGGTTGCTCATTTTGATTTGGAGCTTCATCAAATGGATGTTAAGACCGCCTTCCTAAATGGTGATTTGTATGAGGATGTGTATATGGATCAACCTAATGGTTTTGTTAAAAATGGTAAAGATCATATGGTATGCAAATTGAGACGATCCATTTATGGATTGAAACAGGCTTCCAGGCAATGGTATTTGAAATTTGATTATATTGTTAGTTCTATTAGTTTTAAAGAGAATACTGTTGACTAATGCATTTATCTGAAGTTTAATGGGAGCAGATTCATCATTCTTGTTCTATATGTTGATGATGTATTGTTGGCGAGTAATGATTATATTTTTCTGAATGAGACAAAGCAGATGTTGACAGCACATTTTGATATGAAAGATCTTGGTGATGCCTCTTTTGTGTTAGGTATTGAGATTCACCGTGACAGATCTCGTCATATTCTTGGCTTGTCTCAGAAAGCTTATATTGAAAGGATTCTGAATAGATTTAATATGAAATCTTGTAATCCTTGTACTGCGCCTATTCAAAAGGGTGAAAGACTCTCTAATACCCAGTGTCCTCAAAGTGATAAAGATGTTGCTGAAATGGAGAAAGTCCCATATGCTTCCGCTGTTGGCAGTCTTATGTATGCTCAAGTTTGTACACGTCCTGATATTGCTTTTGTTGTTAGTGTACTTGGGAGATACTTGAGCAAACCTGGTGTGGCTCATTGGCAGGCTGCAAAACGAGTTATGAGGTATCTACAGGGTACCAAAGACTGTATGCTCACCTATAGGAGGTCTGACCGCCTTGAGGTGATAGGCTATACTGATTCTGATTATGGTGGTTGTCCAGATGATTACAAGTCCACATCAGGGTATATCTTTATGTTAGCAGGAGGAGCTGTTTCTTGGAAGAGTGTTAAACAGACACTTACAGCTACTTCTACTATGGAGGCAGAGTATATAGCTTGTTATGAGGCTACGCGTCAAGCGATATGGTTGAAAAATTTGATTACTGAATTTCTTATTGTGGAGAGTATTTCTAGGCCTCTTACTATTTATTGTGATAATTCTGCCGTAGTGTGCTTCTCTCAAATTAATAAAAGCTCAAAGCGTTCAAAGCATTTTGATACAAAATTCATGTTTTTTAGAGAGAAGATTCAGGAGTTTCAGACTCGTGTTGAGCATATCCCTACAGAACTTATGGTTGCAGACCCACTAACTAAAGGTTTAACTGTTAAAGTTTTTATTGATCATGTGACCTGTATGGGTATAGTGAGGTCTTTTGATGTTTTGGGTTAATGGGAGTTTAATTTTGTAATTTTGTTATGACCTCATTTTATTATGTCTCGAGACAATTATATTATTATTATCATTGTCATATAATATTGTTATTGTTATTGATCTGCGCAGTTTTGTTTATTTATGATATGACATATTATGGAGACATTTTGGACCCAGTCTCATTTTGTTGTTGTGCTGAAATGTTAAATCTCAGAAAGCATCTTGGGCAGATGCTTAGGACCATTTTGTTGGGAAATGCACTTTGATCACATATTGGCATGCAAATTTTGGATGTGCTTTCCCATTACCCATTTACCGCATTTTGATGGGTCACCGAGATATGAGTATGTTGCATGTATGATATCAGTACTCCTTCGAGTATGATTTTCTGCATTGTTGGGATACTTGTAGTCTCATTTTGGACCATTTGTTGAGAGTGCTAGCTCGATTTTGACATCATGTTGTGGCCACATATTGTTTGATTAATCTGGATAATTGTTTTCTTATTAAAGTGATATAATTTGACTTATGTTGTCCAAGTGGGAGAAATCAATTTCATATAAAAGATTTTAGAGTTACCTGGCATCAATGAAGAAGACATTGTCGAACAATCCTGAAAAGTAAAACACGATGAGGGAGAAATACTATTCATATCCCACAATAGTCGCTCACGCGTCAGTGTCAATGGGGCAACTGTACGCACTAGGATGGTTAGGAATAGGGGCCTCTCCCTGTATATATAAAATAGTTAAAATGGGTTAAAATCTACCCACTATGGCAAACCCATATACAAGACCCATAAACAAAACTCACATATATGAGCAGTGCTCTAATAACAATAGGCCCATTAACAATACTGGTCACAATTTGAATTAAACAAAATGCTCTAACAATTTTGACATTCAATTAATCTGGGTTCTATATAATATGATTTATGTTTATCCACAAACAAAATTCTAACATAAAATTTATTATTTTATTTTAATTTAAACTTATTATTTTTTACTTAACAGATTTTTAACGCATTTGTATCTCATGCCAAAATTAAAATGTAGATATTCTTTGGCTGCCTCTTTCTGCTCTGTCAGTACCTAACTACCGATAGGAACAGACTGCTGCAGTGCAGTGCACAAGACACATCCATTCACGCAACGCAAGCCCATGGATTTGCTAGTAGTTTTCCGCTTTCCATAATTCCATTTCCTCTTCTCTTATTTATTTTGAGTGATGATATATGCACGAGGCAGATTCTTTCCATTCCTCGTCTAAGATGATTTAGAAAGATCACCATTAAATATAGAGTTTTGTGTGAAAATTTAGAATATGATAGTTAGAAGATATCTTAATTATATTGAGATATAGTATAGAATAAGAAATTATTTATATATTATATAAAAATAATGAGTTATATTTACATATAACATGATATCTTAAATAGGTGTCATATTTTAAATGTATAAATATATTTTTGTTGAATATATAAAAGTAAAGATCACCATTAAAGAAAATGTTCAAATCATTTTATGTGAAAAATATATAAAAAATAAATATCATTTCTCTTATTTTTTTGAGTGCATCTATATATGAGAATTGGGGAGGGAGGCGCTTTTGCTCTAAAAAGTTCCAAACTTATCAATATTACTAAACAATGTCCCATTTAAAGAAAGAAAAAAAAATACAAGATAATGTTAACGAGCTTGTAGATCAAGCATCAAGTCGATTTAAAAATTTGAGTAAATTAATGATGTAAATAATACATGATATCGACTTTTGCAAAAAATGTAACATAACTATTAAATTGTAAGGTGCAAGTCTTTTTCTTTAATGATATTTCTGGAACTAATTAATAGATTTGCTTAGTAACGAAGATGTTCCATGTGATAGTTGGCAAGTATAAACTTTACTGATATCAATTTTTAGATCAAATTCCAACAAAACTTTTCATATTTTCTTTAATTTCAAGTGAATGGTTCATATAAATGAACTTCTCAAAATACATGAAGAATACTAACTGAAATATCATTTTAAAAAAAAGTATTATTTTCTCTGCTGGAGCTTGTAACCTTCATTATTAACAACTATTGAAAGTCATATAATTGTTCTGCTGAAGCTGTATGCGGCTGTCGGATTCTTTAGATGCTGCGTGCATTAATTTTTGTTATCATTCTTCTAATTAACAAATTAGTGAAATTGTGTTTGTCTTTTTGTTGGAAGTTGTGGGTACAAGATGTGACACCCATAACGAATACAAATCATAAATTTAAAAGTAAAATATTTGTTTTTATAAAACGATATATTGAAGAAAGAAAATGATTAATCCCGTAACTCATCTTCTTAATGATTCTTCTAATTGTTAAATAAAAAAAATATTAATTTTTTTATATTTTTAAAATATTAATTGTATTTAATTTTTTATTTAATATTTTTTATTAAATAATAAGATAATTATTAAAAAATATTTTAAGAGGATATAGTAAAATTTATTAAAAAAATATTTTTAATCAAAATAAAACATATATTCATGAACATATTTTCCTTTAATACTATATATCAGAACGAAACATAAGCTCATTGCCTCATTAGTACAACTATTCAATGTATCTCGTGATTGAAGGGATCCCACCCAGAAATCCACAGCCGCCGCTCTTAAAACCCAATGAGCATCTTCTTTCTTTGACAAAAAGAAAACATATATTTAATAAGATTACCAAAAAATAAAAAACAAATAATTAATATAAAAAAAGAAAATTAATTAGTCTAGGAATTTTTAATTTTGTGACTACCCTTCTTCTTTACATTATAGGAAGTTGCTATGCTATATGATATTTAGGTGAATTATCAAGTATTTATTAATTTAATAAATATTTAATTTAATAAAATATAATTAGTATGTAGTTAATAAAAATATTTAACAACTCATCTAAATCGAATGAAAAAAATTACTGGAGTAATGTCCCACATTATATATATGGAGATAGATTTAGATTTTTTTACTTTTTTTGTTCAAGTGGTCAATTAGATAAAAGAAAAAGATATAAAAAAATTATTAATGAGATTTGATTATTAGTATGAAATTTCTTTTATAATTTTATATATTTCTCTCTCTTTTAATTAATTATTTAAAAGAGAAAAAAATTGAAAGAATCTAAATTCATATGGAGATGACGAAAATTCATATTCTAATTAATGACCTTTTATCACATTCGTAAATTAATTAGTTAAAAATAAGAGAATACAGAGGAACGGTTTCCACTTCCCATGGCTGTGAGATGATTTGCAGTTTATTCTCTCTCTCTCTCTCTCTCTCTTTTCTCTTGCTTGAATATCGCACTGTCTAAATTATATGGGTTGGTACGGATCCCCCACAGCTAACGATACACTCCAAAAAGCTAACATGCCAATGTTTTCTATAAGAAAATTAAAAAAAATCTTAATTTATTTAAATTATCTCATCGATTGTAAAACTTTTTTTCTCGTGTAGTCAGTGTATGTTTGGAAACTCGTTATTCACAGCAAACTGATGTTTAAAATTTTCGAACAACGTGAAATTATGTTTGAATTTTTTTGATCTTCATTTGCTTCAACATGATTAATAGCCAAATGAAAGTTGACTGGTAGATAAAAAAAATCTTGTTTTTACATTAAAATTGTTGTCTCTAATTTATTTTTGAAATAAAAGATCTTAAATATAAATTATGTTACTATAAATTTATTTTAACTAAATTTAAGTTTAGAAACTTAAGTTCACTCAAATTTAAGTTTACAAACTTAAATTGACTCAAACTTAAGTTTATAAACTTAAATTTATAAATTTAAATTTACAAACTCTAATACAAACATACAGTTAGTCACCAAAATTTCCTCAAATAATTCTTTTGGCATATGATGGGAGTTGAAGCTACGAACTGCATATGGAGACTATAGGATGCTACCATGTGAAATTAATGATACATTATTCAGTGACCTGTTTGCTGGTGTTTCCTTTCGTTTGAGTAACAAGTTGTTTAGGGTATCCTGTACTGGAATTTGATATCCTAACATGCACTCTCTCGTGCAGTCACCATCTTGTGTAGTTCTGTTTTGGTTTTGGTCATGTGCCTGCTGCTAACAATTTTACTTTGGATACCCACCTTAATTTACCATGACTTTAATAACCAGATAGTTGGTGCATGTGGACCCAAAAATTGAAAATTAAAATAATATTCTTATACTAATTTGCATATATATTAATTAAAGACTTACACTTCTCTCTCAATTCTGACTCCCCAATTAAATATTATAAAATCAACCAAAAAAATAAACTCCAATTAGAAAAGACGTTATTGCTAATTAAGAAAAAAAGTGTATTTTATTTTGTTAAATTAATGTCATAATTTTTGGTCTTGGACTACGATATTACTACAGACATTGTTGTGAAATTAACCTCTCGAATATTGTTACGATTATGAGTCCCTCTCAATAATTGTATTATTTAATTAAGAGATAAGATTTAAGATTGAAAAATAGGACAATATATTTAAAGCATTTTCATGCTAGATAAAATTTGGGTTTTCTAATAAAATAAAAAGTTTTGCATGAAAAGTAAAACTGTTTTAATTACCCATAAAATTTTATGGGATAGAATGACACATATATATCTTATCCATTTTTAGATAGTACCTTTAAAAGAATCGTGAAATTAAGGTTAAAGTAGGGCTTTCTCATTAGAACTAAGACTAAATTATTTAAGGAAAACGTTTTTCGTCCATCCAAAATACTCCAACTTTCTTTCACCCTATGCTTCCGTACGTATGTTTATTGACTTTTTCGTATGTCAATATTTTCATTTCAAGTTTTTTATTTCCCGCTTCTTGGATTCACCAGAAACTGATACTGATTAACCACTTATTCCTAACGTATTAACCATTTAATTTCCCGCTTTTCATTTCCCGCTTTTGGGATTCACTGAAACTAATATTGATTAACCACTTATTCTTAACGTATTATTAACCATTTAATTTCTCGCTTCTCATTTCCTACTTCTTGGATTCACCGAAACTAATATTGATTAACCACTTATTCTTAACGTATTAACCATTTACTCATTATTGAGAACTCTTTCTTGGATTTACGAAACATATCTTGATTAACCACTTATTCCTAACGTATTAACCACTTATTCATTATTAGGAACTCTTTCTCAGATTCACCAAACCGATATAGATTAACCACTTATTTCGAAGGTATTAACCAGAAATTTATACTGATTAACCACTTATTCTTAACGTATTAACCACTTACTTATTTCGAATGTATTAACCAGAAACTTATACTGATTAATCACTTATTCATAACGTATTAACTACTTATTCTTAATGTGAACAGTTTCATATTTCAAATTTCAAATGATGACACGTGACATACGGTGAATAAAAGTTGGAGTCTTTTAGTTGGACAAATAGCACGACCGATTATTTAAGCACTCATGAAAATCAAAATTGGGAGTTTAAAGGCTCAATATTGCATCCAATTTGTTATGTGGCATAATGTCTTGTAATATCCTAAGCAGTCATGGTCAATCTTTGAGTGCCCAATCTCTAAACCAAACTTGTATCATAACTAAGTACAATTTGAAGTAGTCTATCTCTGCCCAAGTATAATTACGCTAAAAAAAACTATTAAAATGTGTGGGGATTAATGAAATTATCTTGAGATTTGTCAAGCTATTAATTATCTAATTAATTATTATCAAGTGCAAAAAATTACTTTAAGAAGTAATCAATGATACTTATTAAATATATTAAATATCAAGTTTAATAGTAATACAATATTTTTCATTAACTTATATTAGTCGTAGTTAATTATTTAAGTTTCAACATATTAATAGAAACTGATATACATGACCTAAGTGTATCTATAATTTTAAGAGAACTTTGTTTAAAATTAAGAGAAGAATTATAACAAATATAATTAAGATTGAGTTAGAAAATTATTAATAAGATTGTAAAATAAAAAGAGATATTTATATATTATATTATATATTAGTAAAATTTCTTTGAAATTGCTTTGAAATTTATGTAGCAATTAATGATCCTATTAATTATTAATTATTAAACATTATCAAAAGAAAAAAAATTATTTTAAGAAATAATTATTGACACTATTATCAAATATTAAATATCTCGTCAAAAAAGAATATCCAATTTAAAAAAACGTAATATCTTTCATTAGCTTACATTAGTTTTAGTTAACCATTAAAGTTTCAACATATTAGTATAAAATGATTTATACATGATCTTAGTGTATCTATAATTTTAAGAGAACTATGTTTAAAATTAATAAAAAATTTATCAAAATATAATTAAGATTGAGTTAAAAAATTATTAATAGAATCTCAAAATTAAAAAAATAGTAAAATTATATAAATTTTCAATGTTATATATATAAATACTTCACTAGACATGTTAAAATAAATTAAAATGGCCCTTTCCCCCTTTTTGGACTCCACTTGCACAACTTATATCTAAGTATTAAATTATATATATAAACCTAAATTATAAGTCCAACCAAATATTAGTACAAATAAATAAAATAAAATCGAGTCATATGATTATTAGATTTTGAATTGAGTCTCGTTGTTACATTTTATGAGATTATAATATACTTAGGTTAATTTATTTTATGTAAAATAAATTTTAATTAAAAATCTCTTAGGAGTATTTTAATTTAATTTTTAAAATAAAAATATGTTAATTCAAACATGTACTAAAAATTTATTTATTAAATTAAAAACTTATAATTATATATCTAAAACTTAAAATAACTTGTGCAAAACGCACATGCAGCACAAATAACTAGTGTCGTAAGTGGAAGTTGCCAAATTTCACATTAATTATATTAACACCCAATAAAATGTATATAACCAAATTATCCATAAAGCACTCCTTAACAAGAATTGGATACATACATGAGCTGAAGATCCCAGTGCTCGCATCTGCGTATTATACTACACGTAAGTTTCTTTACATGTTCTAAATTATTTTGAAATTTCTAGAACTTCATATTACATAATTATGATTTTTTAGTTCTAAAGTTCTTTCTTTTTCTTGATGTTCTTAGTTCTAGACTAAACATATGATTTGGTCCCCGGATTGTCCATTATAGGTGGATTTGGCCTATTTTTGGCCCTTCAATAATTTAAGAATCCAACCTTTTAATCTTTTTTTTTAACTTTAACCTTTTAATCCTTTCTTACAAATAATTTGATCGTTGAATTATACATGCTAGTATTAAGCTTTTAAAAATTATTTTTTTAAAAAGAAAAACCTAATTACCCACTCACATATTTTATTTTTTTTATTTACCTTTGACCAAAGTATCATATGAGGCTAACCTCTTAGTAAGAGGTAGTTAAGTAAAGTCCTTTTCAAAGTGGAGATTCTAAAATTTAAACCCGTGACTTTACAAATAAAATTGGTTTGGAATCACAATATAATTTTATTATAATTAATTATTATTGTCAAATTCGCAGTCACATATATCAAAAATGCAATTCACTTTACATGTATTTATTTAATAATGAAATATATATGTATTGCCATTATTTCTAGAGTAAATTAACACTTTAGTAATCCTAACATTTATGTAATATTATATCGGTCCTTTTTTTTGGCATATATTGATCCTTAATTTATAAATATATGAAATTGTCCTCTTAAAATATATGCGATATCAAGTTAATTCTTTAATACGACATTTTTGCCATTTTCAAATGACATCAAATTAAACAGATGAAACATTAATTAATTTTGGAAAACTAATTCAATGTTGATAATAAATAAAGGACTAATGTAATGTTGCATATATAAAAAGTATTTACTATTATTTCTAATATTCGAAACCTCTTAAGAAGATGCGATTGACACGCCTACCTTGTTTTTATTCTATTTGAAGGCAAACGGTGAGTTGACTTTCTAGCAATGGTTGGTTTGTTCGTTTATTTATTCGGTCCCGATAATCTCATCAGCGTCTGATAAAGACTACACCGTTTTAACATCGCGTCATCGTCACTTTTCACGGGACCACCTATGAAACGATCTCAAATCATGCTTTCGTCTCTTTTTTTTTTTTTGTATCGTCGTCAATTAACCAAAACACCTGCGTCGTTAACCACTTTTTTTGTTCTTCGTTAACCAACTTTTTCTACTGAACATAGAAATCACGTGATAAAATCTTGTATATCATTAATGAAACACATGCGTAATTAACCACTTTTTTGTTCTTCATTAACCAACTTTTATAGAAATAAAGTTGATTAATGAAGAAGAACAAAAAAATTAATTACGCATGTAAGTTAATTAATGATACAAGATTTTATCACATGATTTCTATGTTCGTGGAAAAAGTTGGTTAACGAAGAATAAAAAATGATTAACGACGCGTGGTGTTTTGGTTAATAAGACGACGATATCAAAAAAAAAAAAAAAAAATAGGAAAAGCGATTTGGATGCTGTTCATGGTGGGTCCCATGAACAAGACTGCCGGTGTTAAAAGCGATGTAGATCATGTGTCTTGATAAGATTAACATTTTCCTTATTTATTTACTTACTTACTGATAAACACCTTCTAGCGTCGTTTCGTGCTTACATTGTGTCCCTGGCAGATAGCGCAACCTGTTAAGATTGGTCTTTTAAGGAGCTAATTTCTCTCTGTCTCTCTTATGTATTGAAAAAAAAAATATCATGATATTTTAAATTAGAGTTACAGGGTTCTATTCTAAAAAGAGTAAGAAAAATCTTCCAGAAATTATGGATTTTTTGTGTGAGAAAGAGGAAAGATCCCGTATGAAACTAGACAGCACAAGAATGTAATTTGATTTATATGTACTACTCATACTACTGTTGGCTTTTCATTTTTTAACACTAATTTGTTATTATTATAAGGGTTTATTTAACGAGTGTAATATAAAATAGATTTGAATTATTTATGATTTTGATAATTTAAGATTTTATAAATAATTTTATTATTTGAGAATTTTATTTTTTATATTTTTAGAGATTTTATCTAATTTAATATTTCAATTTTAATGAGATTCTATGTAAATCTCAAATCTTATCATTGGTTAGTTATATTAGTATTTTTAATTAAAATAAAATTAGTCTATTATCAATTTTATTTTTTATTAGTTTATTTTGTAAGAGGGTTATAAATACCTTTCAATTAGATTTTAGAAGATAATTGTTGATTATTAATTATTGAATTCGGTAAATTATATTCTTACTTTGAGATTAAATATCTTGGTACCGAGTGCCATTGGAGCCTTGAGAGTTCTTTGTTCATTTTTTTTCATTGATCCTACATCAATTTGGTATCAAAGTCTAGTTGATCATCAAACTTTGCTGTTTGAAAGAAAATATTTTTCATAATCAAAGTTGTTCAGCTGCTTACTGCTCACCAACTCTCTGCCAAAAAATTGTCGAGATCTACGTTTCTGTTCTGGACCGTAGTCTGGGGTCCTATAAGAGAAGGCTCACCCGACGTGAGAATTACGGGACACCGCCGCTATGAACCTCGGTTAGGTCTTTCGAAAATCTGATAGAACCCCATAATCGCATTCCTTAGGTCTGCGCAGGACCTGACACCTACCACTTATGACCCCTAGGGTGTGGGGACCATAACTGTCTGCTGCAGCAGGTGGCCATTAACGCGACATCCCTAAACTTTAGGGATCTGTCTGAACGATCATGGGAGGGAGACACCTACCGCCAGGGCTCTGCCTGAACGAACGTGGAGTAGAGGCACCTCCGCATTAGGCCACGATCTTAACGTACCTGTACCTCACTCTGATCATGAAGGGACCATGCGTATGCTCTATAAGTATCAGGCTAAGTTGTTCTATCCATAAGCAGAATAATGATAATATAGTGAAAACCTCTCTTATTCCTTACCTGACTTGAGCGTTGGAGTCCTCTTGCAAGTACCCAACCCCCCTTGGATCACTGGGCAGTAGCAGCAGAAAGAGGAAACTACCATACACGTGTCTTCTCGGGTACTTTCTAGTTCCACATTAGAACAGTTTCCTTTACCGCTATATACACAACCATACAAACGTTTTCAAAACGCTATCATTAGAATCTCATTTTGAACCATGACAATCACCATCAGAACCAGAAGCCTTTGATCTACCAACTACCAAAATTTCACCGCCAAAGGATGCCGCACGCACCCTCATGTGCCGCATTGAGCCTCTTCTTTTGGAGGATTACTGGTTTTATAACTCCTTGTGTTAGCCATGGGAACCATTACCTAAGAGGGGGGTGAATTGGGTGATGACAAGTTTTAAAGCAACTTTGAAAAATTATGCATTTTGATATTTTCAATCAACACATGCAAATAAGCTAGATATCAAATTCAACTCAAGCATATATAATTAAAGTACAAATGTAAAGGAGATAGAGTTAAGAATAACAAACACTAAGATTTATCTTGGTTTAGTCACCAACCACTTGTGACCTACGTCCAGTCTCCAAGCTTAACTTGAGATTTTCTTCACTATCTCCTAGACTTCATGGGTGCTAGAAAAATCGTTGTACAAGCAAGAGCACTCCTCACACCTTGGGATACCTCACTCTTATACTAGAGCCTCCAATTTTTCAAGCTTCACAGGTGCTTGATGACCTTTACAAACTTGAGCACTCAATACACCTTGGGATACCTCACCCTTTGTGTTTGAGCCTCTACTTTCAAGGGATGCCTCACCCTTTACAATTCTTTGAGAGATACCTCACTCTCTAAGGGATACCTCACCTTTTACTCTAGAGGGATACCTCATCCTCTCTCTACAGATTATACAAAGATGTAGAAGATAGAAACTCTCTCAAAGAGTAAATAATACAAATTGAAGATCAATGGGTATCAAGAAATTATACTTTTAAGCTCAAAAATAGAGGTTTGGAGAAATAGATAGTGAAACACAAATTTAATGATCAAGAATGATTTTCAGATTGTTCTCCAACTTTTTTTGATGCCCAAACAGTTGTATTTATAGCCCATTCAGATTTAGAGTCGTTAGAAAAAGTTTAAAAATGATTTCTTTATGAAAATCTAGCCATTTATAGCCGTTGGGCACGTTTCAGACTTGTGGTAATCGATTACAATGCTCTTAGAACTCGTTTTGGGCTTTATGGGCACTTGGTAATCGATTACTTATTTTTGATAATTGATTATATGGCTTCTACCAAAGTGGTAATTGATTACAAGACTTGTGTAATCGATTACAGAATTTCTAGTTTTAAAAACTAAATTTAAAAGGTCATAACTTCTTCATTGCTTATCCGATTAAAGCGAATGACCACTCATTGGAAAGAACTTTGAGTCTATTTTCAAAAGAAATAAGTTTCAGAACAAAACTCAAAGTATTTTGAAAGATATAATTAAATTAGTAACTAAAGGTCAGTTTTGTAAAATATAAACTTGGCTATTTCTGAAAGCTAACTTTAAATAGTCATAATTTCTTCATTTCTTATCCGTTTAAAGCAAATGAACACTCATCGGAAAGATATTTGAGTCTATTTTTATATGCAATAAGTTTGAAAATAAAAATCAAATTATTTTGAAAGTTATGATCAAAATATTAACTAAATGTCAGTTTTACAAAATACAAACTTGATTATTTTTCACAGATTCGAATTACCACTAAGACTAGCTTTTCCAAAAACAGTTTGTTGGGCCTTTAAACATTTTAAAAATACTTATAAAGATATTTAAAATATATTTGAGCTTAGTGTGGTTCTTTTTTACCTTTGCACAATATCTAAGTCCTATAAATTATTCTTGTAGAACCTTGTGACTTGATCTTTGCACTTCCATTCCTTTCTTATTTGTTATCATCAAAACCATTGCTTTAATCAATACCAATTATATTCTCCCTCTTTTTGATGATGACAAACAACCATTGAGAAAAGAGTTAGTTCAAATAAATTAAAACTCACAAAAGGTGTAAGAGACTTACTCACCCTCTATTTTTCAAGAGGTGATTAGATCAGAGATGCACAGCTCCCCCTTAATTTTGAAATTCCAAGATCATTGAATTTGTACCTTTTTCTATTTACCTTTTCTCAAAGACTCAAACTTCTCCCTCTTTTGTCATAATAAAAAAGGTATGCAATATATAGATTTTGACAAAGAGATAAGAGATAGTGCAAAACCATTGCTAATTTACAGATATTATAAGAATAATATTAAGTAATAGTATCATCAAAACATAACATGCATTGCCATATCATATCAAAAGTAATATTGAGTTTAAAGTAATTGTTCACCATATTATAAATTATATAACAAAAAGTATGAATTATGCAGCAAAATGACCAATTTATGCAGCAAATTAATGGCATTATGCAGGAAAATATAACTTTATGCAGCAAAAAGACATGATGCAGTAAAGATATTTCAAACAAGAAGACAAATAACTTTTAACTATCCAATCTCCAAGTAAGCATATAAGACAATTAAGCATCAAAGAAAAAGGATTAGAACTACTTATGAGCAAGTGAATTTCCATATTTGAGCAAAGAGAATTGGTCACAAGTTCAAGAACAAAGATATTACCATAACATGTCATTCAAAGTAAAATGTGTGCATATCTAGCATGTTTGCATATGTAAAGACACTTTTAAAATGTAATGCTAGAAAAACACAACTTAAGGCATGTTAAGGCATAAAAATAAATCTTTACTTATCCAAATATCAGATGATATTCAATTTAAAACATAAATAATGATAAGAGATTGATATCACGAAAAGTGTGTTCTTTGAGTTTTTGTAGGTGATTCCAACTTCCAAGCTTCAAGTCTTTGTGACTCTTGGAGAACTTGGACCATTTCAAGTTTTCGAATCTCAAGTAGCATAGTTTCACTTCACTTCAATGCATGCTTGAGCTAATAATCACCCTACAACATAGTTCAAAGCATTTTCTTTAGTATCCACCAATTTTGGATCCATAGGGGTTAGTCATTGATCATTAATACATTATGTTCTCATAAATATTAAATTTTCCATAGTATGTAATTTGAGCACAACAAATTTAAATAATCAATTACCATTTAGCACATAGCCAATAACATGCATACTTTCATAATATATAGACAATTTAAAGTGAAAATGGTTGTTCCCGTGCTAAAAAACTTTTTAAAGTTGCTGTGTAATCGATTGCAATGGTTGTGTAATCGATTACCAATTTGGTGTAATCGATTACCATGTTTCTGGGAACCTTGTAATCTATTACAGGGTTTGTGTAATCGATTACCACCCTTGACAGAACCTTTGTAATCGATTACAAAGATATTGCAATCGATTACCTCTTTACTAAAAATTCAATTTTGCATTTTTCAATAGTAAATGGCTAATTTTAAAGCATTCAAATTAGTTCCAAAATGTCTCAAGGCAATTTCAAACATCATGCAAGCATACCTAGGCATTGTAGAACCTTATGTTACAATAAGAATAAACATAATCATGTGCATAATATTCAAATTTTATCAAGTACACATGATTCTATCATTTACCTAAGGCTTACATGGAATATACCTCATATTCATTGTCTTTACAAGTGAATGTGCATAAGAGGTAAAAACTTTTGATACCATGGCCTTGGTAATCAAGGAAACTCTTTTCCTTACCCATTGCTTCTCTTTTGGTGTTTTGAACTTTGCAAGTTTCACATTTTGTACTTGTGAAGCTTTGGTTGAAGTCATCTTCCTTCTTTGATCCAAACTTCTACCAATGGGCTTTGGAAGCATTCTCCTTGATGATTCCTTCTTCACTTGACCAATTTGTCCATCCTTTTGAGAAATTTTCTACATAATTGAAATACTAGGAGGACATTTTGGTACTTACTTCATCTTGGGTCCTTGAATGTTAGTACTAGAGCGTTTAAGGTCTTTAGGAACCTATACCATATTATTTCTCATATAAGAATTTCTTCTATAATTGCATAAATGAGAAATATGTCCTAGATGACCACAAAAATTGCAAACAAGTGAATTTAATGATGGCTTGGTCCTTTAAAGATCATTTTTAAAAAACTTGAACCTTTAGTTATTATTACATTCTATGCTATTTTTGCCATAAGCCTTGCTTGGATTTTTATGTAGAATAACATCAATTTTATTTTCATTAACAAGCATAGAATGTAAGCAATTAGAATCATTGGCTTTGAAAAATTCGAAAGATAAGTCTCCAACTTGATTTTCTAAATTAATGCACTTTTCATAAGAAGTTGAGGTTTCACACTTTAAAGATATTTGCTCATTAAGAAAAACATATTTATTTTTCAAAATCTCAATTTCATTTTCGATTGAGGAAATGTTTTTCAAACAAGATAAGTTTTTCTTTTCTAAAAACAACAAGTCATCATATAATTCATCATATGCACATTTTAGCTCATCATAGGAAGGACTATAATATAGTTTAGCATTATTTACCCCAAAGTCCTTTTTAAGGAAAACACCATCTTCCTCATTGTTGTCTATCCAAGATTCAAGAACATCTTCTTGAGGACATTTTTCAATATTTTCTTCCTTTAGAGGCTTTTGCTCTTCTTGCTCTCTATATATAACTTTTTGTAAGAAATTATTGTTAGCAAGATAAAAATCATCAAGAGCATCCCATATATCTTTAGCACTAGAGCAACTCTTAATTTTAGCATAAGCATCATCATTTAAACAACTTCTCAAGATTTGTATTGCTCTAATGTTTAAGGAAAAACATTTCTTATCATAGGCATTCCAAGATTGTTTTGATTTGCAAGTAAATTCATCAAACATAATATCCCACAAATCAAGATCAATAGATTACATATAAATTTCCATTCTAGCTTTCCAATAAACGAAATTCACACCATCAAAGAATGGTGGTTTATTAATTTCAAAACCAGTCATTTTGAGAAGCTTTCAATGATTGTCAAACAAACAAGGATCTTTAACTCCAAGCGGTTAAGCTTTTAACAGAGCACGAAGCTTTGATACCATTTGTTAGCCATGGGAACCATTACCCAAGAGGGGGTGAATTAGGTGATGACAAGTTTTAATGCAACTTTGACAAATTATGCATTTTGATATTTTCAATCAACACATGCAAATAAGCTAGATATCAAATTCAACTCAAGTATGTATAATTAAAGCACAAATGTAAAGGAGATAGAGTTGAGAACAATAAACACTAAGATTTATCCTGGTTTAGCCACCAACCACTTGCGGCCTACGTCCAGTCCCCAAACTTAACTTGAGATTTTCTTCACTATCTCCTAGACTTCACGGGTGCTAGGAAAATCTTTGTACAAGCAAGAGCACTCCTCACACCTTGAGATACCTCACCCTTGCGCTAGAACCTCCAATTCTTCAAGCTTCATAGGTGCTTGATGACCTTTACAAACTTGAGCACTCAACACACCTTGGGATACCTCACCCTTTGTGTTTGAGCCTCTACTTTCAAGGTGTGTCTCACCCTTTACAATTCTTTGAGAGATACCTTACTCTTTAAGAGATACCTCACCCTTTACTCTAAAGGGATACCTCACCCTCTCTTTACAGATTATACAAAGATGTAGAAGATAGAAACTCTCTCAAAGAGTAGATAATACAAATTGAAGATCAATGGGTATCAAGAAATTACACTTTTAAGCTCAAAAATAGAGGTTTGGAGAAATAGACAGTGAAACACAAATTTAATGTTCAAGAATGATTTTTAAATTATTTTCAACTTTTTTTTATGCCCAAACAGTTCTATTTATAGCCCATTCAGATTTAGAGTCGTTGGGTAAAGTTTAGAAATGATTTCTTTATGAAAAACTAACCATTTATAGCTGTTGGGCACGTTTCAGACTCGTGGTAATTGATTACATAGATGTGGTAATCGATTACAATACTCTTAGAACTCATTCTGGGTTTTCTGGGCACTTGGTAATCGATTACATACTTTTGGTAATCGATTATATGGCTTCTGTCAAAGTGGTAATCAATTACAGGACTTGTGTAATCAATTACAGAATTTCTAGTTTTGAAAATTGACTTTAAAAGGTCATAACTTCTTCATTTCTTATCCGATTAAAGCGAATGACTGCTCATTGGAAAGATCTTTGAGTCTATTTTCAAAAGAAATAAGTTTTCAAAACAAAACTCAAAGTATTTTTAAAGATATGATCAAATTAATAACCAAAGGTCAGTTTTGTAAAATACAAACTTGACTGTTTTTGAAAATTGATTTTAAATGGTCATAACTTCTTCATTTCTTATCTGTTTAAAGCAAATGACTACTCATCAGAAAGATATTTGAGTCTATTTTCATATGCAATAATTTTCACAACAAAAATTAAAGTAGTTTAAAAGTTATGATTAAAAGATTAACCAAATATCAGTTTTACAAAACACAAACTTGACTATTTTTCACAGATTTGAATTACCACCAAGACTAAACAGTTTGTTGGGCATTTAAATATTTTAAAAATACTTATAAAGATGTTTAAAATTATTTGAGTTTAGTGTGATTCCTTTTTACTTTTACATAAGATCTAAGTTCTATAAACTATTTTTGTAGAACCTTGTGACTTGATCTTTGCACTTCCATTCCTTTCTTGTTTGTTATCATCAAAATCATTACTTTAATTAATGCCAATTACACTCTGGAAGATAGTTATGTTAGAGGGGGAGAATGATGTAGAATAGATTAATATTATTTATGAATCTGATAATTTAAGATTTTGTAGATAATTATGTTATTTAGGGATTTTATCTTTCCATGTATTTAGGGATTTTATTTATTTTAGGATTTCAATTTTAATGGCATTCTATCCAAATCTTATCATTAGTTAGCTATATTAAGGTTTTTAATTAAAATAGGATTAATCTATTATCTATTTTATTTAGGATTAGTTTCTTTTGTAAGAGGATTATAAATATCATTCTATTAATTTTTTAAAAAAAGTTATTGATTATTAAATTCAGTGAATTATATTGCTACTTTGAGACCGAGTCTCTTGACACAGAGTGCCTTTAGAATCTTGTGAATTCTTTGTTCATTTTTTTCATTAATCCTACATCAGTGTTTTAAAAATATTTCTTAAAATATCAAAAAAATAAAATTATTAAATAAAAAATTTAGCATTTAATGTATCGAAAAGATAAAAAAAAATATTTTTCATTTAAATTTATTATTTTTGATTTTTTTAACCAGCACAAGACTTTTATTAGTAAAACCCTTCTCATTATTAAACGATTAGGCCTTTAACTAATTAAAATATCAGATTATGTAAACTTTGTTCCTAAATAAATCAAGTTGTCCTTGTACTCATATGATTTGGGGCAAGCTGAGTTGGCCACAAATGATTAAAATAAACAACAGTATTCGTAAATTATTCCGTTTCAAGTGATATTAAATATGGTAGAGCATAATGATTATTTCTTTATAAAATTTGAAAAATTTTGTGATTATGATAATCACATATTTTATTCATTAATAAACCATTATGTTTAGTCATTTACACTCTCCATATTCTTAATTGATTGAGTTTGGTATGATTTTGTGAGTTTGAGCTCAAATTGGTCCTAATTGAATATTTTTTGCATTATTAAGATTTGACACTGTTTCTGTATTTTGCCTATAACTTGAGTTCCTGATATCTGATAATCATGAATTTTACCTTGTAGAAAAGCTAAGAGGAAGCTCTACAACTTTGATTAAGAGCTCGAAGTCCTAAACAGATGTCTAAGGGACCTAAGTTTACATGAAAGTCAGAATACGGGTTCTGTCACTAGAATCCGAATGGTGTGCACTCATAAAATCATATCTCAAGCTGTAATAATGAAGATGGGCTGAAATTTGGATAGTTGATAGTTAAGATCCAAATAAACAACTTTCATGAAGAACACTTTTTGAAAAAATGAAGTCTAATGGGTCAGTTTGAGCTTTCAAGTCGGGACAGAGGTGCTGAAGTTGGGTTTGAGTAACCTGCGGTATTTGGGTCATATCTTAGGTTGTAGGAAGCCAAATTGGACGATCCAGATATGCATGTTATAGCCAAGACAAAGATCTACAACTTTCATGAAGAGTACTTTTTATGGGTCTGTAGTATAGTTAGTCGTTTTTGGCTTCCAAGTCAGATAAGAAATTTTCGCACTCACCAACCCTCTCAACTACTTCACTCACCAGCCCTCTCAACTACTTCACTCACCAACCCTCTCAACTACTCTACTCACTAACCCACTCAACCACCCCACTCATCCACCCACTCCCCTTTGTCATTTTGTTACCCTAGACTTCTATAAAAGGCACCATTGGTTATCATGAAAGAACAAGTCGTATTCTCCTTCATTTCTCTCATAGTTTCTTCTTGTTTCTTCATAGTTTCTCATAGTTTTTGTATATTTTGATGCTCCCCTTCATGGTAATGGAGGGCTAAGCTACTTTCGGTCAATTTAGAACTCTTGAAGAGATTGTGGTTTGGATTCTTGAGACCTTGGTTATGTATTGTATTTGATTTGTAATTGAATTTCTCTTTTCTTCTTCTTTCTTCTTCTTGATCTTGAATGCATGAATGGTGATTCTATTTATGTTGATCTGATTTGATCTTGGTTTAAGATTGAGATTTGTGATGAAACTTAGAACTGATTGATCTAAACTAATCACATAAATGAAGATTGAGATTTGTGATGAAACTTAGAACTGATTGATCTAAATTAATCACAGAATTGAAAAGGTTAGGTTACTGATTTATACCTAAGTTAATTGAATTCGGTACTTGAAATTAACATAGATCTTCATGAATGGTGTGATTGCAGATTTGTGTTTATCACTTGTTAACTGAATTCTAGACGATCGTCTAGTATGAATTCTGGATTTGATGCAGAGATCTCGGTTAGATCCAAATTAACAATTCAATTACGCTTCAAGTGTTCTATGAAGGGTCTATGATTGAATCCACCCAATCTTGGATAGGTTTCTAAATTGACTGCTCTTTAATTGTTATTTCTTCCTTTAATTTTGTTAAGTGCGATCTTAAACTGTCAAACCCCCCTTTGCTAACTTTCACTTGATTTGATTAAATTGCATCTACAATCCTTGTGGAGATGATCCGGTGTTGTCACTGTGCTACAAGCTCAGCTAATAACTTCGGTTATAATTTTGATTGAGTTCGGCGTTCGTCAGATTATTATTAGACTTCTCACTGAATATAGTTTGATAATATAATATATGAGAAACGCTAGTAAGATATTATTTTTAATTTTTTTAATATTTATTTTATTATTAGATAAAAAATAAGTATTGTTAATATTCATCTTTTAATAATTCTTTTAAAAAATGAATGAATAGTAAAATAACAGCTAAAAAAATGCCTATAATTGGCCTAATTATGTTTGTGAATTTCCTAATTGCTGAATGTTGAGACAGTAGAATTGACAACTTGAAATTCCTCATTATTCTTCTTCTTCATGAAGTTTATCAGGTGTGCAAGCTTAATTATGTATTTTCCAATTCCAGTTAAAAAATAAAAAATACTAAGTATTTTCCAAAACAAGGGATGATCACGGGTCGAGTTATCAATATATTCATGTCCAAACTCATGAAATAGATACAAGTTGGGTTGGTTTAAGCTTGGAAAAATTTCTTAAGCAACTTGAACCGGACCAAACTGGCTAAATTCAAATTGGTTTGATTCAGATTATCGAGTTTTCTATATATATAAAACTTATAAAGATAAAAAATAATTAGAAAAAAGGAAATTTATAATTTCTATTTTTATTCTTCTCACATATGTTTTTTACCACAGCTCCCATCCATTGCAACAAGTATCAAAACAGGGTAACCCACATCAGACTAATTATGGTTCGGGTTGGCCAAGTCAGAAACATTGTGAGTTGATAAATTATTGACCCATCCTAGCCCTATGTGGATTATAGGCCCCACCCACATTATATTCATTTTTTGTTTTCTTTTCCTCTTTATTCTTATGTTTCAACACATTTTTTTCTTTTACATAGTTTTAATCCAATCAAACTTCAAATAAAATTATTTTTCTGATAAAATATTAATTTACATTAAAAAAATAAGAACAAAACTTTATATATCATATAAATTACATAGTAATACCCTAATTAAAAATTAAACATCGGCTTTACTGGCCAGCCCAACCCACTGCAGGCTAGGCCAAAATCGAGTTAGGTAAATTGGGTCAAAATTCATTTTTGCATCAATTATTTTTTGCCCAGGTTGCTATTTTATCGGGCTATTCGAGCTTAGTGTATAGCCCAATGCAGGTTAGGCCAAAATCGAGTTGGCTCAGTTGGGTCAAAATTCATTTTTGCATCAATTATTTTTTGCCCAACTTGCCCATTTTATCGGGCTATTCGAGCTCAGTGTATTTTGACACCCCTATCCATCGTGTAACACCTCTACCATATGTGCCCTATAGTATAGATCTCACGCCATAACACCTCTCAGGGCTCTCCCATCTGTCGTGAAACATTGCGCCATCCGTCGCTACTCGCGTCACGCCGTCACCTCAGGCAGCATTGTACTAAGGTTTGAATGGTTCTTGATTGAACTATTATGCACAGCAAAGCACCCACCACTAGGCGTGAGATGTGAAGATTAAATAACTACCGTCAACGTAGGTTGGGCATGGGTGGTGTCACGTAGTCGCTAATGGATGGATGGATGGATGGATGGATGGAGGAAGGGAGGAAAGAGAGCTCAGAGAAAAAAGAGGATAGGGTTTTTTTAGGTGAAAAAATTGGGTAGTGTTTAGAAAAGAAAACTTTGAATGTAGTCACACACCAAAATGTAACATATAGGTTAACTAAGTGCTGATAAGGGATATTGGTCGGGTCAGGTTCGATAGGTTCGAATCTTGACCTAAGACTCAAACTGAACCTAGTCATGTTACACAAAAAACCACTCGAACTAACTGGGAAAACCAACCCAACCTAGAATTTTTGTCATAGAGAAACAAAAAAAAAAGATAAATTTGTTTAGATTAGTTCAACTATGTATAAAAATATTGTAGTATTAATTGAAATAAGTATTTTTTATGAATTTCATAAATAAGTGATTAAAAATTTCTTTTAATAATCAAATAAATGATAATAAACTTAATCCTAAAAGAAATTTGGACAAAAAAGGAAGGTTATTAGGAACAAAAAGAAATTGTGTGTAGTCAATTAAGAAAATATTGAAGAAGGAAGATTTGAGACAAAAAAAACTTGTGCAGATAACAAAGAAGGTAACATAATTAACTAAGAGAGTAGACAAATATATTTGTTTATTCTCAAAATAAAATAAATATAATTTTAAAAAGGAAAAAATACCAAAAAAAAAAATACTTACTCTACTCAAATTTATGATATCGACGTTCATAACTTATTATGATAAAGTGGGCAATGTTGAAAACTTGAAATACAATAATAAATAAACAAAGGTGAATGAGAGCCACACATTACTGATTCAGTGGATCAAAGACATCATATAGTAATTGTTGGTATAAAAATAACACTTTTCAATTTGGACAATTTCGAGGAGTAGTCAAAGACTTACTTCAAGAACTTACAAGATTCTATTAGAATCAAAGTTGTAATAAAGTTATCGAAATAATATTTTCGATTTAGAAATTACCAAAATGGTAGTTTTGATTTGGTATAAAAAAAAATAACTTCGAGTTGGAATCGAAAGCTGAGACTTGAGAAGTAGTTACACTTGGAAATTTCTAAATATAGAAGCAAGGGGTTTCGACCAGAAACTAGCAAATGTTTGAAGGTTCAAATTTGAAATCAAAAGAAAAGGTTTGAATTTTAAATAGAAGTTAGCAGCAGTTGTAAGTGTAAGATCAAGACAATACAAGGATTGCTGATAGAGATTGGACAGTTACTTATAACACGAGGATTGCTGACAAAGATCTGACACTTACTTGACAAGGATCACTAATAATCATTAGGCAATTTTTTTTTTGTTTTAGACACATGTCAAGATCTTGTAGAAATGATAGTTACTTAGAATATCTATAAATACCAAAAGGATGAAAATATTTAGAGGTTGGAAATCCATTACTCAAACATTTGTAAATACGCTCACACATCTTTTCGACACTTCGAGCAATCATGCAAGTTTAGTCAAGTATGTTTCCATCCAATCTCATTTCTGTATCATTTACCAATTGGATGCAAGTTTAAATTTAGTTCCATTTACATTTTCAGTCTTTATGTTACTGCAAACTCTTTTCAACTCTAAATCAAGTGATTCTATTAAAGATCATTTGAGTTTTTTTAATTGCTTTTCTTTTAATTACTTTCTTTACTTTTCTCTAAATTTACTTTGCTATTCTTTTACATATTTATAACTTTATTTTTAGTATCTTTATATTGTTTTCTTTCAATTACTGTTCTTTATAATTTTGCACTTTACCTTGCATGTCAAGTTTACTTTATTGCACTTTATTGCCTTTTACTTTACATTTCATGCCATTTAATTACTTTCCTTTTACTATTTTCTTAAGTTTAAAAGTAATCTTTAATTTTCAAAGCTTTTCATTGCCCTACTTATTTCTTCATAATTTTTCTAAGTTACTTCTTACGCAATAATATTTCAATTTCTATTTACACGGTCTTGTGTTTCATTTGAAATTATTCCTAACATTCTTGTCTAAAGACCAGTCTAGGAACCAGAGAATTTCAAGAGGAAGTGATTCCCTTCCCCAAATTAAGATCTAGAATTGAATTTGTCTTTTGACAAAAGTTTACCATAAACAAATTGGCACGCTCGGTGGGACTAGTCAAAAGACTGGTATTTGGAAGTACTCTGGTCGTTTATGCGATTGAAAAGTGGTAAAATAGTGCCAAGAATGTCTGATAACACAACAAATAGTGCTCAAAACCCTCATATAGGGAATAATGGAGCAAAATGGCAATAGAGACACTATAGTATCTGTTACTTTGTCTCAACCTCTAGATCCTGTGGTTAGTGAAATCACAGGGATCCTTGTTTTAAACTTGGAAAATAAAACTCTTGGGATGAATAAGATTGCACTTTTATATGGGTTGGATCTTGGTTTTACACCCCAAAATATTACACAAAGTATAAGTACCACCCAAGCCAAATACACAAGTTCAATACCCAATGTTTCACCAAGAAACCAAGTGGTAAATGTCAATGGCCAAAGAGCAGGAACTAGTGCAACTAGAAATGATAAGCTGAATATGGGAACACCAGTTTTCCCTAATCTCCATAGGGATCTTTCTTTGATTCCTTCAGGAAACACAAATACAGCCCTGAATAGTATCAGGCAGCAAATTGACGAAAACAATCACGAGATGATCCATATGCTAGCTCAGCAAATGACCACTATGATAACCCCGCTCATAGAGTCAACCAATAATACTTATACTACATTAGCTAGGCAAATGAGTAAGATTGCTGATGTCTTTGGCAACCCAGAAGAATCTATACACTACAAGAAATAATCAAATTAGCGAGGGAAATTATCCTCGCTAGTTCGTCGCTATGCCGTCGCAAATAATATTTGCGAGGGACTAGCGACGGACTAGTGAGGGATCATTTAGTCACTTTTTTTCATCGCTAATTAGAGAGGGAACATATGCCCTTGCTGATCCGCTGCTAGTGAATTCATTTCCATCTCTAATCCGTCTCTAATCCCTCACTAATACGTCGTAAATATAAACCCTTATTCCCTCACAAATTAGCAAGGGAATTTGCGTCGCTATTCCATCGCTGTATATTAAAAATTCCTACCAAATTTGGATCCATTTCAACCAATCCTCCTCGCTAATCCCTCGCTATCTCGTCGCTAATACATCACTAATATTCCATCGCTATTACGTCGCTAATCCCTCACTGATTATCTATATGAATTACTCGCTATTCCATAGCTAATCCCTCACTGAGTATCTATATGATTTACTCTCTATTCCGTTGCTAATCCCTCGCTGACAAGTCTATTTTTTTTTAAAATTACGTGTATATTATTGACTTACTAAAACTTGTATATCAAACAGAAATTCAACAGCAGCAACAACAAAAAAATTGTCCAAAATAAATCTACTAGTTATGTAAATAGTTCATAAAATGTACAAAACAAGATAAAAAGAATGTTGTGTTAATAAAATGTACAAAACAAGATAAAAAAGAATGTCGTATAAAAAAAATAGACAACCAGTCTATAAGTTGGCTTCATCTTCGTCTTCGTCTTCGTCTCTATCTCGACCCTCGCTAACTGTTGCACCTTGCGATGGTGCTTGTGGAGTAACATTTGCTGATCCGATCGTAGATAAGATGGACGCTAACATAGAGACAAGTTGAGTTTGGACAAAAGAAGCCATCGTTGTTGCCAATGTTGCATTTACAGCTTCAATTATGTCCTGTGTCAACGGTGTAGAGCGGGAAGGACTCGCAACCAAGGAGGATGAAGCTTGCACAATGTTATTAATGCCAAAGTTGGCATTGCCGATATTGTCGGGAGAAATGTTGAGGATCTTAAAGATAAGAGTGAACCTTACAGGCGAATGATTATGGAAACTATTGAGAAGGTGGTCACTAACTTGGGAGCATATGATATAGATGCCCGATTGGAAGATATTCTGATTGATGGTATTCTTTATGCCTTCCAAGAGCAGACCAACGATGATGCTAATGTGATGCTTAACGGGTTTCTATCAATTTCTTTTAACCTTTTCCTCTCATCTTCTTCCTATCTCATTAACACACACAAAGAAAGTCCATCTAACTTATTTTGTGGGCGAATCATTCCAAGTCCAATTTAAACTCAAAAGAATGTTGTGAAATTAAACTACTGAAATTAATTAAACTCAACATAAGAAAGAGGAGACAACACTTGAAGGCCACCTAATTGTTTGAAGGGAGTTGAGCTTTCACAGAAAATGTGCTTAAAGGGACAAAGACTTAGTCACTATTATGACATAAATCAAATCAGCTATATAATTCGTACCTTAATTTATGCTATATAAATTTATGCCCAACAAAATTTTCTGAAGTTGGACCAATATATATAATTGTAATTTCTAGATACATTTGTCCATAAGCAGTCACAGAGCATAAAACAATATAAAACGTCAGAGGTTGTAACTCTACCTGACAGAGTATAATCAGGTCCTTTGCGACCCTGCTTCAGATCCAGATGCTGAGGAACTGTCACTATCAGAAGCTACACTAACACATACAAATTAGAAAGACAGAACATTTGACTTCAACACATCTACCAACTAGTATTTATTAGTAAATGTCAAATTAAGAAAGCCAAAATTTACTTGAATTTTGTATGCTTGTATAACTGTTAGTTAGGTTGTTTACTGTTAGTTGTTAAACATGACAATCTGTTTAGTTAGTTAGTCAGTTATTACTAGCAGAGTTCTAGAACATACTTTAGACTCTCTTCTATAAGTATAAGAACCTAAGTTAGGTTTTGTAGTTAATGCAGTTTACTTAGATTCACTTTCTCTCTCTTCTCTCATCTCTCTCTCTACTTTCTCACACTTTCCTTCAGTTTCTATCACTTTCTCTGCTCACTGAACCCTAATTGTAACCATGGCTAAGGTTCAAATATGGGAACCTTGAGACTGCATTACAATATTAACTATACCATGTTGGATTCTTAGTCATCCTATAATTACATTACAGATATCAGAAAATATATTATGTATATACTGTTAGAGAAAACACTTCCCTATTTGATCACAAGCATCCATAATCCTAAAATAAAAGAGGATTCTGCACACTTTTTTTATTTATTGTTAAAATGATTCTGCACATTTAAATTAATATTATCAAACATGTTCTAAAGAATTAAAGAGATTTTATGAAAAATAAATAAATAAAAGAAAACATAAATTGCCTTAAGAGCTTTAAGCATTATGCACTATGCACTATCCCAATCCTTTTTGATAGCATGGTTAGAGCCTCAGATAAACTAAATAAATGTACTTGAGGTGCTTCACTTTCCAAAATCCTAAAGCTTGGTATAAAACACTACATTGGGAAAAATATTGGTATAACCCCTCATTTCACTAGTTTGGGAATGATACCGTTCAAGGCACTGTATGGTAGAGACCCTCCTAATTTCACAAAGTACAATTGGACTTCAACTGATATATCAAGAAAGCAAAAAACATTGTAGAACATGGATACAATTATGACAACTGAAAAATAACTTGATTCGAGCACAACAAGTGAGAAAAGCACAAGCTGATAAGAAAAGAAAAAGTGTTCAATTGGAAATAGGAAGATTGGTGTTAGTAAAACTGCAGGCATACAGACAAAATTCAGTAGCATTGAGGAGGAATCAAAAGTTTAGCATAAGATATTTTGGTCCCTTTCCCATCATTGCCAAAATAGGGTCTGTAGCTTACAAACTTCAGTTACCAGAGTCTGCTAAAACCCATCCAGTATTTCATATTTGACTAGCTCAATCCTGTTAACATGTTTGACTAGCTACCACTCTTATATGAACTGACACAAGTGTCACAACATAACTAGAAAGCTGATATTAGAATCACAAGTCACCACTTAGAAATTCATAGCATGAAGAAATCAATCAAATCAAAGCACTCCCACTACTCAAATGCACACAAGGCAAAGTTAAGTCCAACCCAGTTACCAATAACTTGATAGTAGATATGAAATGAGCACAGGAAGTAGAATTTTAACAAAAATCACACAGATTACCCCTCTTCAGTTTTAGAGTTCATATCAAAGTTCACTCATTTCATAGCATGCCCCAAATTCAAATGGGTTGACCCAAATATAGGATTTCGAGTAGTTAATCAAAATCAAAATGCTGATAACCTCCTAGAAAGGATTAGGCTAAATAATCTTGGGGGGCATCAAAGTATCAACCAAGCAGTTGAGCAGGTGCTGCACAGGTATGACTTCATTGTAGGATATGCAAATTAACCCTATTTTATGTCAGCCTTCCCTGAGTTCATCCAATAGGAAGAATTGCCCAGCTGATGCAAATCACCTAAAATCTCTAGCAAATTTATTAGAGAACGTGGAGAGTTTACTGTGAAACATATTGCTTGATATACTATCGAAGCATGGGACATAGCCACTAATGAATATTTAAAAATAAAATATTTCCCTAGTTCCTTAACTAAGAATGTCTTTACTTGGTTTACAACTCTCCCACCAAATTCGATCCACTTTTGGAACTAGCTTGAAATGAATTTTCATGACTAGTTCTTTAGAGGAGAGACTAAGGTAAGTATTATGGATTTATTTAATATCAGGAGAGGAAATGGAGAACCCATTGATGATTACTTGGCAAGATTTAGGCAAATGAAGGCTAGATGCTTTACAGTCATTCCAAAATTTAAAGTAGTCAAGATGGCTGTTGGCGGCTTAGATTATTCTATTTGAAAGAAACTAATAAATCATCAACTCCTAGACATATCTCAACTTGCAGATAAATTGAGACAAATTGAGAAATTAAAGCTCAAAAAAGAGAGGTTTAAGAAATAATTCAGAAAAGAAAAGATTGTTTATGTCGAAGCTCCTGATGTGCAAGATAAGTATTTTACACAATCAAAAGATAATAAGGTAGCTTATATCAAAGTTAATGAGGTTGGAGATGATGAGGAAAATAAGGTTAACATTGCAGAGCTAAAGTCTGGTCTTCCCAATACCTGCTTATCTTTAATGCCTAATCGAACTAAAGATAAAATGAAATCCCCTAATAGGTCATCATATGCTTTTGATATATCAAAGACAGATTTAATTTTCAATGTGTTATTAAAAGATAAATAAATCAGACTTCCTAATGGACAAAAAATCCTTTCAGTTGAAGAAATAAAAGGTTGAAAGTATTGTAAATAACATAATAGATATGGTCATTCGACTAATAACTGTATTCATTTCAGAGATTTGATACAGAAGAGTATTCAAGAAGGAAGGCTCAAGTTTGAAAACAAATAGAAAAACATGAAGATCGATGTTAATCCATTCGAAGTTAATGCAAGCTACATCAAGCCTATTAGCTTTGCTGAAGTTAACATGGTCGAGGTTGTAAAGGAAACAACCCTTATCATCAACACTGAATGTGACCTCGATGCCTTTGAGGCAAACGAGGAGGAGGTCTTCCCCAAGGCTGGAGAGACTCTGGTGGAGTTCCTTCTCAAGAAGAAGGAAAGAGAAAGGGAGGTATCTCTCTACCCTAGGTGCAGTGTTGTCTTCAATAAGTTGGCAGCCAAGTCTTACTAGGCTACCATCAAGCAGAGGCAGAAAATGAAAGCTCCTATGGGAAGCTCGATCTAGATCAATAATCAACCCACAAACCATAACTCATTGGTAATGAGTAACACTTCTGACAAGATCATAAAGGGAAAAATAAGGGTGCCTCTTGCCAATGTGGCCCCTAATCAGTGGATAAGAAATAGTCACTAGACACATAAAACTCAAACTAGGCCAAACTGGAACAGGTTCAAGTATGGGATACAGAATCCCATTGGTGGGAGTATGAAGCCTAACACATGGGTTCGAGGTGCAGGATATGCTTCGACCCAGGGCTTAAGCCCCCATATGTCCAAGACTTAGTGGCGCAAAGCCTAGAGAATGAGACAATAGCAACAATAACAACAAGCATTGGCTCAGCTGCAGTTGCAGCAAAGGTCATATGCTGAGGTGGTACAGGGACCACCAATAAAGACAGAAAGAAAACCAAAAACTCTAAGTCCTATGGACAAGGATTTTATTACTGATTCATTCGAATTTAGCTTCAAAGATGATTTGGACACGATCTTTGGAGTGAATGTAGTGTCCCTCCTGCCTTATAATTTTTCTGTTCTACGAACTGAAGGAGTAGACTCTGAAGAAGACTTTGAAGATGACTTTGAGGAGTCTAGATGGTATCTATTTGAATAAGATACTGTTGAAGTGATGAAAAATTTAGCAGTCTTTAACACTCCTACCCCAGAGATGAAGAGCCATTTGCGTCCTCTCTTCATAAAAGCTACAGTGAATAGAAAGTTAATTGAGAACATTTTTATAGATGGAGGTGTAGCTATCAACCTCATTCCTAAGAGTTTGCTGAAGAAATTTGGTAAAACAGACTCTGATCTATTACCATACAACATAGTGGTAATAGACTTCAATGACAAGTCTTCAACCTCAGAGGGAGCAATAGCTCTAGATATTAAGGTGGCTTTAGTTACAAGATCCACCTTATTCATTGTGGTCCCCTCTAAAGTCAGCTACAATCTCCTACTTAAAAGGGAGTGGGGGAGCTGTGCCTTCAACCCTTCACTAGAAGATGTTTTTGTGAAACCAACCAATGAAGTTGGAAATGATCAAAGCTGATGACACACTCTGTCAAGTCCATCAAAACCATGCAGACTAGCAAATTTATGTACTAGGTGTCAAGCTTTTCTGTATATGGGTCTATGTAGCTTTGGATAGAAAAAGGGTCGATATAGTGGCCCTAACCCCTACAGGTTTCTCTTTGATTCTTAAAGCTGATTCGATTCAACTACAAGTTTGTAACGATAATGCCAGGGCCTATAGGCGCCTATTCATTGATTTTAGCTAAGTAGATTTGGCTTTAAGTTATAATATAAATGACACTTGATAGTCATTTGGCTCATTTATTAGCCTATATGGCTGACTATTACACTAAAAGTACAATTTCGAGTCAGTTGACTCAAATTTCAACCTATATGGCTAAAAAACTTGGTGCTACAGAGGGTACCAACTTGGATTGTATTTATGATGATTCTTCCATGATCTTTAAATAGGTCCCTCTATCTTATAAAATTAAAAAAGATAGAGGTACAAGATCTCTTGGAAGAAATCAATTTAGGCAATGATATAATAAATAAACCTATTTTTATTAGTAGATTAATAAATATAGATTTCAAGGACAAGTTAGTTCAATTGCTCGAAGAATATAAAGACTATTTTGCATGAAAATATGAAAATATACTCAAACTCAGTCGAGATTTGGTAGAGCACAGACTACCAATTTGAGCAAGACAAAGAACAGTGAAGCAAGCTCTAAAGAGGTTAGCTCCTGAAGTGGTCCTCAAGATCAAAGAAGAGATCGAAAAGTTATAAAAGCTAAGTTATTCGAACTGCCAGGTATATTAACTGGATTTCTAATGTTGTTCCTGTTATGAAAAAGAATGCTAAGTTAAGAGTATGCGTTAATTTTTGAGATTTAAATTATGCTACTCCTAAAGATAAATATCATGTGCTAATTGCTAACATGTTAATTGACTCAGCCTCAGGCCATGAAATCCTAAGTTTTATGGATGACTATTCTAGGTATAATTGATAAGTCCATATTTTATCGTCTCAAACTGAATGAATTATGGTGACTTACTTGTGTTTATTGGTGAATTTTAGATGAGTCCTTATCATTATCTTCGATTTTTGCAGATTGAAAGGGGTTTATCACATTTGGAGCGAAAGTAGATGAAGACACCTTATTTTCAGAGCAAGGATCATATTAGCTTAGACAAGGCCCTGTGTCAACTCGGAAGCAATTCCTGAGTTAGACATATGACCCTGTCTAATTTGGGGAATGTTTCTAACTTGGAGACATGACCGTGTCTTTGGGAGACATGTTCGTGTCTCCCTAACGCTGAATTTGTGAACTTTCCTGGTCACACTACTGCATCGAGTCTAGACACAGTCGTGTGAAGCCTTTTGCGTATGAAAACTTATAATTTTGCCCCTGACTAATATAAATAACAGCGAATCCCTAAACCAAAGGAGATTTTTGGAGAAAAATCGCACCAAAGGACTGCCACGAATCTCTGGAAGACAGCCATGAAGAGAGGACGTAATTCTTGAAGGCTTGAAGATCACAATCTCCATTGAAGAGGTTTTGATTTCTTTTTGCCCTAGTTTTTCTCTTTTCTTTAGGATTTTCCTTCTATGGATTTGTGTTGTGATTTGGGATTGTTATTGAAAATGAATAGTTAATCCTATAAGCTAGGGCTATGGGGAATCTTGTTTTCTAATTTATTGGTTTGAATTCGAATTTGATTAAGGTAATTTCATTGGGTTTATTGTATTGTTTGAATTCTTGTCAAGACTTGATTAATTTTGGCATGCTTTAATTCATTGTTTGAATGGTGCCATCTGCAACCAATAAGGGATTCATATAATAAACTTAGGATTAGGTTGGTGAATGATCAAACATCAATTTATTCTACTAATTAAATTGACAATTAGGTTAGTTCATCTCTTGAATTGGGATTTAATGCATTCTTAGTTAATTCAACTAATTAACCAAATAGGTGATTAATTGGGAATAGAAGATTGATTATCCATGATCATTGGGACTCAATAGCAATTAAGAGAATTTTGCAAGAGAATTATCTTACATCATAAACAAGTGAAAATTTGATTAATTGGATTCAAGTGAACCTTGCGCCCTAATTTCCCTCTAAGTGATTTATCTCCACGTTGATTAATCTTCCATCGTTATTCTTTAGTTGTTGTCTGATTTTATTTTGGGTTTCTCTTTACACCTATGATTGTTTAAATAACCAAGGATTTAGTAAATATAGTAATTACTTCTTATTCCTCGTGGGATCGATAACTAGGACTCAATTCATATATTACTATATGATAGAGTGTATTTGCTCTTAGTGTATTTTACGCATATCAATAATCAAATTTACATTGCATAAGAGGATGTATCGAATATAACTTTTTGATGTCTTGGAGCAATTGGTACCTATAAATGGGTAGTCATGCCATTTGGATTGAAGAATGCTGGAGCCACATATCAAAGTACCATGAATACCATCTTTCATTATCTTATTGGTAAATTCATAGATGTTTACATTAATGATGTGGTGGTCAAATCGAAGTCAGAACAAGAACATCTGTAGAATTTAAGACAATTATTCGAAAGAATGAAAAAACATGGATTAAAAATAAATCCTATTAATTGTGCGTTTGGTGTTTCTGTAAAAAAATTTCTTAGATTTTTAGTCCAAAAGAAAGGGGTAGAGGTTGATCAGAACAAGACTAAGACTATACTTGAAGCATCACCTCCTATGAATAAGAAGCAACTCCAATCTTTGCTAGGAAAGATTAACTTCCTGAGAAGATTTATTTCAAATTTTTCTGGAAAGACCAAAGTTTTCTCTTCACTCTTAAAGCTCAAAGCTAAAGAAGAGTTTCGATAGGAGAAAGAACACCAAGAGGCCTTTAACCAAATCAAGCACTATTTGGCTAATCATCCAGTGATGACACCTCCAATGCTTGGACGTCCTTTGAAGTTATATATCTCAGCATCAGATAAAATCAATGGGTGTTTGCTGGCCCAAGAAGATGAGAATGAAATTGAAAGAGCCATTTATTATCTTAGTAGGGTTTTGATAGATGCTGAAACTAGATATAGTACAGTTGAAAAGCTATGTTTAGCTTTGTATTTCTCTTGTACTAAGTTAATGTATTATGTAAAGCCACATAATGTACTTGTGATTTAAAAAATGATTCTAATAAAGTACATGTTATCTAAGCTTATCTTGCATAGTAGAGTAGGAAAACTAGTTCTTGCTTTAATTGAATTTTCTTTAAAGTATGTGACATTGAAGGCTATGAAAGGCTAAGTGTTGGTAGACTTTTTGACCAACCATCTTTATGTTGAAATCGAAGAAAATAATATTAACTACGTGGGATTAAAATGGATCGATACACGGTGGGGGTGTTGGTCTAGGGGTTTTAATAATTTCATCTATTGGAACCCCAACTAAGTTTCTATTCGAATTAAAACATGAATGTTCAAATAATGAAGCTGAGTATGAATCTTTGATAGCTGGCTTGTAGACGTTGATTTCTCTTAAAGCCAAAAACATCAAAGTTTTGGAGGACTCCCAATTAGTCATTAAACAATTGATTCGAGAATATAAATGCATTAACCATAATTTGTTTAAATACTTTGCTTTTGTAGCAAGATTGTTATGTGAATTCGATGAGGTTATAATGCAAAATATTCCAAGAGAAGAAAACTATGAAGTTAATGAACTTGCTCAAATAGCTTCTGGTTACAAGATTTCAAGTGAGACATTAGCAAAGTTAATCGAAATTAAAGAAAAATTGTATCCATTCAAAGACTTAGAAGTATGTTCAATTAAAAATATGGATGACTTTGATTAAAGAAAGTCAATCATTAATTATTTACAAAACCCAAGTTCATCAGTTGAAAGAAAAATAAAATATAGAGCCCTACATTATGTTATAATGGGTTATTCACTTTACAAAAAGTCAGTAGATAAAAATTTATTAACAAGTTTAAGTAAAAAAGAAGCATACACAACCTTAGCAGATGTGCATGAAAGTATTTGTGGTGCTCATCTGGCTAGTGAAAAGATGAAGTGGGTTCTGTATAGGCAGAGAATCTATTGGCCTATAATGGCTAAAGATTATCATTCCTATGCTAAGTCTTATGATGAGTGTCAAAGACATGGGAACATTCAACATGTTCTTGCTAGTGACTTACACTCAATTATTAAACCTTGGCCATTTCGAGGACAGACACTTGATCTGATAGGACAGATCCACCCACCATCTTCTAAAGGGCACAAATATATATTAGTTGCTATTGATTATTTTACAAAATGGGTCGAAGCAATCCTATTAAAGGATGTTACCTAACATGATATTATAAATTTTGTTGAGAAAAACATCATATACTAATTTGGTATTCCTCAAACTCTTACAACTGAACAAGGAACTATGTTTATTGATCGATATATAATTGAGTTTGTTAAATCAAGGAATATTAAGTTAATTACTTTGACACCATATTATGCTCAGGATAATGGGCAAGTAGAGGCGGCTAATAAAATCCTGATTGGATTAACAAAGAAGCATGTTGGTTGAAAGCCAAGAAGTTAGCTTGAAACTTTAAACCAAGTATTATGGGCTTATCGAAATTCTCCTAAGGAGGCAATTGACACCACACCATATCATTTAGTATATGGTCATGAAGTAGTTTTGCTAATTAATATTAATCTTCAATCAATCAGATTGCAACATCAAGATGAAATCCTAACACAAGATTATTGGGATTCGATGGATGATGAATTAAATCACATGGATGAAAAAAAGTTAATTATTCTTGAAAATCTGATTCGATAAAAAGAAAGAATTGCAAAATTCTATGATCTTCGAGTCAAGAAAAAAGAGTTTAAGTTAAGTGATTTAATTTGGAAGGTTATTTTACCCACAGAGAAAAGATTGAAGTTATTTGGTAAATGGTCCCTAAATTGGGAAGAACCATATCAAATCGAATTTTTTTTTTCTGGAAATGCTTATTCGATTAAGAACATTAATTCTAATAAAAGAATTGCTTCGATAAATGGTAAATATTTGAAACTATATTGACCAATGATTCATGAAGTGAAGATTTCATATTGAATAAATTGTCATTACATTTCGAATGACAAATGTACATTCGAAACAAAGAGTAATCTTTGAGTTGACAAAGAACAACTGAGACTCTAAGTCAAGTTTTAATCAAAAAGTAAATGCTCGAAACAATAATATTTGTCTCTCATACTTCAAGAATAAATATTGGGGGGCATATGTTGGTATAAAAATAACACTTTTTGATTTAGGCAATTTTGAGGTGTAGTTGAAGACTTACTTCAAGAACTTACACAATTCTATTAGAATCAAAGTTATAATAAGGTTATCGAAATAATGTTTTTGATTTGGAAGTTACCAAAATGGTAGTTTCAATTTGGTATCAGAAAAAAAAACTTCGAGTTGGAATCAAAAGCTGAGACTTGAGAAGTAACTACACTTAGAAATTTCTGAAGACAGAAGCAAGGGGTCTTGACTAGAAGCCAACAAATGTTTGAAGGTTCAAATTTGAAATCAAAAAAAATTGAGCAGTTAAATTTAATTTTTAATATGTTATACATATATAGCATGTTATGAATTAAAACTCATTGAATAGATAACTTTTTATTTTAAAGTTATAGAGAAACAAATAAAAAGATAATTTTTTTAGATTAGTTCAACTATGTATAAAAACATTGTAGTATTAATTGTCAACTTTCAAAAATAAGTATTTTTTATGAATTTCATAAATAAGTAATTAAAATGTCTTTTAATAGTCAAATAAATGATAATAAACTTAATCCTAAAAGAAATTTGGACAAAAGAAATAAGGTTAAGAACAAAAAGAAATTGTGTGTAGTCAATTAAGAAAATATTGAAAAAGATTTGAGACCAAAAAAAAAAATATTATGTGTAGATAACAAAGAAAGTAACATAATTAACAAAGAGAAAAAAAAAAACTTACTCTACTCAAATTTATGATATCGACGTTCATAACTTACTATGATAAAGTGGGCAATGTTGAACACTTGAAATACAATAATAAATAAAGGTGAATGAGACCCACACATTACTGATTCAACGGATCAGAGGCATCATATAGTAATTATTGGTATAAAAATAACACTTTTTGATTTAGACAATTTTGAAGTGTAGTTAAAGATCGACTTACTTCGAGAATTTACATGATTCTATTAGAACCAAAGTTGTAATAAGGTTATCGAAATAATATTTTCGATTTGAAAGTTACCAAAATAATAGTTTCGATTTGGTATTGGAAAAAAATAACTTCGAGTTGAAATCGAAAGCTGAGACTTGAGAAGTAGTTACACTTGAAAATTTCTGAAGACAAAAGCAAGAGGTCTCAACCAAAAACCAACAAATATTTGAAGGTTCAAATTTGAAATAAAAAGAAAGAGTTTGAATTTGAAATAGAAGTTAGCAACAGTTGTAAGTGTAAAATCAAGATAATATAAGGATTGTTTGACAAAGATCACTAATAATCATTATGCGATTTTCTTTATTTTAAACACATGTCAAGATCTTGTAGAAATGGTAATTACTTAGAATGTCTATAAATACCAAAAGGATTGAAACATTTAAGGGTTGAAAATTTATTACTCAAAAACTTGTAAACACGCTCACACGTCTATCTAACATTTCGAGCAATCACATAAGTTTAGTCAAGTATGTTTCCATTCAATCTCATGTCTATATCATTTACAAATTTAATGCAAGTTTAAATTCAGTTTCATTTACGTTTTCAGTTTTACTTTACTTCAAACTCTTTTCTACTTCAGATCAAGTGATTTTGTCATTTTGTCAAAGATCATTTGAGTTGTTTTAATTATTTTCTTGACTTTTCTGCAATTTTACTTTTCTGTTCTTTTACATATTTGCAACTTTATTTTCAGTATCTTTACATTGCTTTCTTTTAATTCCCATTCTTTATATTTTTGCACTTTACATTGCACGTCAAGTTTACTTTATTGTACTTTATTGCTTTTTACTTTACATTTCATGTCATTTAATTACTTTCTTTTTATTATTTTCTTAAGTTTAAAAGAAATCTTTAATTTTCAAAAGAAGTTTTTTTAATTATTTTTTCATTGCTCTATTTATTTTTTCATAATTTTACTAGGTTACTTCTTATGCAATAATATTTTGATTTCAATTTACACGGTCATGTGTTTAATTCGAAATTATCCCTGACATTTTTGCCTAAAAATCTTTCTAATTAAGAACTAGAGAATCATAAGAGAAAGTAATTTCCTTTCTCGAATTGAGATCTTGAATCAAATTTATCTTTTGATGAAAATTTATTATAAACAATATCCAATAAGATGATCTCATGTCGTCACCCCTTTCGAGCTCGTTCATCCTTGTAATATAATTTTCAAGTTCTTAACCGTTAGTCAGTGACATCGATATACATGTTTGACAAACAAATATTTTAAATATAAGTAATATAAAATTAAACTGTTTCAAAATAATTCTTTTTTTTTTTTGGTTTTACAGCTATCTAGTAGCTATAGATCTTGGCTCGGGTTGAAACTTTGAAAAGATCTTACATGAAACTGTGCATGCAGTTGGGTTTTTATATCATTTTTATATAATTTAGAAGGATTTATTGTTAAAACCCACTTCCATTAAATTGTAATTGCCTGTTTTCTATATTGTTCTCTTTTCTGTGAAAAAAAAATGGATTTACTATCGTGTTAATTATGTCTAAGTTAACTAGAATTTATTTATTTTGTTTTATAATGTTTTCTACGTTATGCTACCGAGTATTTTTTTATGGTAAAATTAATTTTTTCATGTTCAAAGAAGATCTTAAGTTGGTTTATTTAAATTTTATATAAGTGTGCTTAAAATCAATAATAAAGTTTGTTGACGATCTTAAAAACGCACACTCTAAGTAGGAACTTATTATAAATATTTGTTGAGTTTAATTTTGATGACATGTAAAATTTCTTACATTATTATTCATTCTTGGATTGACATATTATTTAATAAGTTTGTCTATGTTAATAATTATTTGAGGTATCAAATTTATTAATTGATGTGTTGTTACATCATTAAATGTAATTATAATTTTTTTATATTGATAGTATATCAAAATTAAATTAATATTTGTAATATAAAAACTATCTTTAAAATAAAATGCAAATTAGATTTGTCAACTGAAAAGTAATCAACCCTATATATAAAGGTTGAGTACATCTTCTTGAGAGTGAATATTTTTCTAATCGTACTCTCTCAATTTAATGTTCACACATGTCTCTTAATTAAATGACATATGTGATTTGCAATTTCTTCACTTAACTACCCAAAAAGACTAAACTGTTATCCCTTGTCTCTTGAACACTGTATTTGAAATTTGAATCCCACTAATTCTCAAAGTCCTCTCTTAAATATGTGGTCTTCTCACAAAATAATTGTTATAACAACATTATGAGTTTATCTCAAAATAATAAAATAGTAATATTAATAAAAAAATGAAATTTTGGATAATTATAAGTTATTTTAATCTATATCATTTAAAAAAATAATTCTGTTAAAGTTACTTTAACTATAAAACTTTCAAACATAAATTAACTTATTTATTTGCAAAATATAATATAATTTTATAATACATACTAAAACATTATAAAAAATCTGTGTATTGCACAGGTACTCACTAGTCGTGGTGTATATGTAAAATCACAAATTGGTTTCGTTTTTACTTTCAATAATATTTTAAAATTGAAATTGCAGTTGATAATCAAATTCTAATGAGTTTTTCAAAATTTAAGTTTCAAATAAAATGTGTACTTTTTAACACCAAAATCATAATCATAAGGGAAGCCATAAAATTAGAAAGCACCTTGAAGACAAAGTAGAGTTGCAGTTCTTGTAAACCAAAAGAGAGAGAGAGAGAGAGAGAGAGAGAGTTGTAGTTCGGTAGTTCTTCAAGGTTTGATATGTGGAGGAATCGAATCCGCAACTATAAGCAGTCTCATGATCTTAAAGAGTAGGAAAGTACTATGTGAACTAAAGCTCTCTCGTAGTAAAAGGTTTGAATAATTTGTAAGGGATTATAACCTCAAATTTATATTGTTTTGTGTGAGTGTAATTAAGCTAGGTTCATGAGTTATGACTTCTACAAGGTCAAAGAGTAACCAAGAGCCTTAATAGTAGATATTGTCATACTTCCACGAAACACCATAAAGATAATGACATAGCAAACAAGCAGCCTTTCATTTCGGGTGATAAGCTTTGCTATATACAGATATTTAATTCTGATTCATTAATTTTTTTTCATCTGAATGACATTTTAACTAAGTAAAAACGAGCTTGTCAAAAAAAAAAAAAAAGGAGAAAAAAGAAAGAAAAATTACGTGTACTATACGATTCATGTTCATTAACCAATATATAATTGAAGCTACTTGCCCTATGCATAATTGGTGCACATATATAGTGTTTCCCATTTCGTTGGATACACATTCAAGATCATTCAACTTGGATCCTGAAGTTCATCGTGAATTATTGCACTTTGTTCTTGTTTGATGTGGTCTCTCATATATTGCAGCTTCCTGCTTCTCTTCCTCTCTTCTTTCCTTCATCTTTTCCTTTCTTTATTTCTTTATTTATTTGTCCTTTTCTTCTTGTATTTAGTTGCAACGAACATCATCTATACCTTCCAACAATTTAAAAGATTCTCCAAACTTGTATCAAAATTTTGGCCGCTTCTCATAATTCACATCACACAGGCTCTTTCACTTCCTATCGTTCATTCATTCAAAACGATGACTTGTCTAAAATATAACGGAAATAGGTGGTCACATTTTCCAGATGTCCCAATTCTATCTAGAACACTTGGAAAACATCCCCATCATCTCTTGAGAGCACGTTACTAGTGGGTGCAAATTTAATATACTGAAAGTTACTTTGAAAAAGATTTTCAAGTGACAAGCGTAGAAAATAGTAGAGTACATGCATTTTATGAATATTATATAGAGACCAAAGCATAAAATTCAGAATAATGGGATCACACACACTATCTCGTATCTATATGATTATTAATAATTATAATTTGTTTTATCTTATTGATTACATAATTACATAATCATATTCTAATTCTGTCACTTCACACAAATATGAAGTGATATGAACCTAATGACGTATACAAAACATTTATAAAGTTTACACAAATTAAAAAGTCAAAATATATAAATAAATAATAAACAAAAGTTCACACAAACTCGTTTACCTTATCTTGTTCTTTGATCTTTGAGATAAGCTATCAAATTTTGGCCACTCAATTTCAACTGCCTCAGTTGACAAGTATACATGCCATACTACCAACCGTATACAACAGATAAAACCGTTTACTTGGAACTCCAACTCTTTAAAACACAGCATGCAGCTCACTGTCACGTATATTGGACAAAAAAATTTAAAATATAACATTTTAATATATATTTTGAAATTTTACACATCATTCTTAAATAATTCCATGAAATTCTTAATTTTTTTTAGAAGCTGTGGCTCCTGATGCTTTAAAATATCCACCACTGCATAATTAAAGAGTTAATTAGAAGTTATCGAGAAGATTCTAAAACGTATCATATATTGTTCTTCCAGCTGGCATTTAATTAGAGTGCTAAGGTGTTTTTGTTTTGTTTTATAAGGTTAAAAACATCATTATCTTGCCACGACGACATGCCACGAGGAGGACACCGATGGATTCTATTCTTGGGTTTCAATCTTGATTGTCACTGACCTTCAATCATCCAAGTAGGTATCTTCAGCAATCATCAAGTTTTCTATTCCTCAATTAATTAGCTAAATGAAAACTTCCAAGTTAGTGCAAGTTATCGGGGAAAAAATAAAAAAGAAAGAGGCTCATATTAGTGATGAGTTTAATTATTACAAGCTATCATAATTACAATTGCAAAGTCCTTGCCAAATGGCAATAGGTGCAACTCTTAGAAGTAAGAAAACATAATTCGATGAGAGCACAAACGAAAAATCATAAGGAAAATTCCCCCAACATAGCAATCAACTTCTCATGTCAGTTTGGTATATGGGGGTAAAATAGGAATAAAAATTCATTAATTAGTTTCCTACATAATATTACTAATAAAATTTGTCCATCAAATTTTCACCTTTATTTTTATTCCCACGGCAAACAGAAGGATAATCAAGAACTAAATGACATTTGTATATGCAGTAAGAGTTTGCCAATTAAAAATTTTGCATATTTGCCTTCCGTTTTCTGTATGACTCTTGAGTAAATGTTGTTAGATTTTCAAATGTTTAAGTCTATCTGGTGTACAAAAATCTAGGCACATAGCTTCCATATTCAAACTCTGCCAGTTCGGCCTTGTGCTTAGTAACAGTGATATTTAGTTATTTATTTATTTATTTATTTTTGGTGAACTACTAACATTGATATTTCAGAGATGTTACAGAGACATCCTCCTGGATAAAATTGGCACAGTTGGGAAGTTATGCGAAGTTTAGGTTGCATTTGCCGAATTTGCCCTAAAGATGGGTCAAGAAAGCATGTGAAAGTCACTTCTGCTACAGCATGTGAATCTCCCATGTGCATGTTTGGATTTGTTCTAGCACATGTATGGGGAAAAGTCTATTTTGCTGTTTGTCCAAACGTCTTCTGTGTATGTTTTCGATCTAAAAATGGCAAAACCATTATCTAGTAAGTATTGCCTTGGAAGGTGACCCCCAAGTTTTTTAAGTACCTATCTTATCTCGTGATGTACCAATCTTATCTTATCTTTTTAGAATTTAGTTTTAATGTACTACTAATGTAAAAAAAATTTATCCCATCATCTAATAATGTATTTTTACATTATTTAATAAATTAAAACTTATATATGAAATATTATATTCATTAAATAACGTGACAAAATATCATGACAGTGTAAAACTTTTATGCGCTTACAGTGTATGAATTTTACAAATGAAGAGTTCCCCGCAGCATCCAATTTTACCAAACATAAACACACATAGGTGTGAGGCATAATTAGTTGAGTAATGCCAATCAGTTTTACCAGCGCTCAGTACTCGTTCATGTATTTTGCCTCGGAATGTGCCTTGAGACGCCGATGACTCGATAGTAAACCAACATGTTGGTCGCACGTTGTTTATTAACATTTCACAGTCTTGGGCTTCTAGTAATGTTATTTTCGGACCATAAGTCAGATCATTCACAGCTTAGAATCAACTTTCTTTACTCGCCCATTGCCTTAATATTTCTATCAAGAGCATTGACGAATTAATGTGGCAACACCTTGATGCATAACAGTGGGACAAATACTAATTAAAAAAATAAAAGAAAACAAGGGTGTGTGGCGGAAATCACGCCAGGTGATTCGTATAGTGATTTGGTAGAAACTGCTTCAAGCAAATGAGCAATTCTCTCCTATCAAAGAACTATGTTGAGTTTACTTCACTACCAGGTACCAACCCTACAATATGTTAGACTGAAAGGCTCTTCTAAAATAAGCTTATCTTTAAGATGAGTAAATAAATATATATCTACTTTTAATTTGATAAAATACATCTTAATCTTAACCTACTAAATGATCTAAAGATAAATACACATTTACTTATTTACTTTAAAGAAACTTTTTCCATATAGTACCACCGATATATCATTTAATCACAGGGCAACCAATGTCATTGAAGATGCCAGGCCAAACAATTTTCATCGTCATGCTTCTAAATGAACTATGATGAATGCAAATGCTCATTACAACACCTAGGGTCAGGAGGCTATTACGAATATGCAGCACCACTATTTCTCACACTCGAATTTTCGTGCCTTCTCGTCAAAAGCATATTTGTATGCATGAAATGCATACCAACAAAATAATACTCCAAAAGCTCATAAGTTAAGCATAATCCCTATTTTCTATTCAAATGGTAAGATAACTATTCACATTTCACAATCAGATATGTAGGTAGTTAGGCAATGAACAGGGTCAAGAAGATGTTTGACTCGCAATGTTTGTGGGTAACAACATGGCTTTTGTAGACACAGAAACAAGAACATTTTGGACCAAAAGAAAAAGAAAAAAGAACATTTTTGTTGACAATTATAGTAGACCCCTTAATCCAGTGAGGGTGATCTACTGGTTGTTTTAGCAATTCCTAGGCAGCAACTGCGAATGGCACTGGTGTTTCTGCTGATACTAGAACAATTAGAAATGTGTCCTGGACTCATCCAAGGGAGAATTGGGTCAAAATTTATCCTGATGGATGCAGCAAGGTTAAGAGCAAGTTGGCAGGGTGTGTCGGTTTATGGAGAGGCAGTGGTGAGAATTGGATCGAAAGGTTTTCTAGCAATCTGGGAACTAGCTCTGCACTAGTTGCTGAAACCTGGGGTGCACTAGAAGGTTTGAATCTTGCTTGGGAGTTAGGATTTAAGAAAGTTATCCTTAAGGTATAAACTGGCTGTATGCCCCATGGTGGTTGGTGACTCAGACGGCAACCACGAAACCAGATGAATGATTAACGCTGTCAAGGCTCTTACGTAGGAACTGGTGTGTGGAAATTCAGTATAACTTCAGGGAGGCAAACAAATGTGCAGCCTGGCTAACCTTAGCCTTGGTCAAGATATTGGTACTAAAGTCTGGGACTATCCTCCAGCTGACCTTAACATTCTGTCAACATTCTGTTGCTTCATGATTGTATGGGAATTCCTATGTCCCGAGCTTTCAGCTTGTAGTTTTTCTTTTCCTGGGGTTAGGCCCCATCCCTTTACCAAAAAACAAAAAACAATATCCTTTCAAAGTCTTAGGCCACTATAACATCTAACTAGAGTAATAAGCTATAACTAGAGCAGACTGTTTAATAATTAATACTACGAGAAAAGTCACTACTGCTTTTTCTTGAGAAAGAAGTTCTCCTCAGGCTGCTTTTGCCAAAAATAATGTGCAGCCTCTATCCATCGTGGATGAACCAAAAACCTCTGCTCTTTCACTGCCCAACGGGACTTCTCTGTTCCAACGTCGGTTGCAACTACATGTGTCACTGAGGGGTCAAGTTCTGTCATACAAATGGCTCCCATTTGCTCTGCCATCTTCTGGAGAGCTGGTAATGCAGTATGAACAATTCGGCTGAAAACAAGCACACATCCGCTCAAGACTTCACTTCGAATCATTTTCAAAACCTGGGGGAAAAAATAAGTTGAACGTAAGAACCAAATTAACAGAATCTCACAGTAGAATATTCCAAAATTAAATATATATTTTCAATAACAAATACTAGAAAGCCAGAAGACTAACAAATACGAGTAACAGAGTTACCTGCCTCACATCTCGGTCAATAAGATCTTCTTTAAGTTCCTACAAAAGGTTTCACAACACAATTTTAGCATTGGATCAGGAGTAAGAGACTTTTTATCAAAGATGACAAAATGAGAAGTGACATACATCAAAGAATATATGATGGACTCGCTTGAGAACTTTAAGAATTTTTGCAAGTGCTCCATCAGGCTCACTTTCATCACTCTTCAATTCAGTAAGAGATTTGCAATTGAAACCAAACTGCCGACAACTTGAAGCGAAAAAATGGTATCTTTCCATCAGTATCAGATTATCTTTATGCTTCATCCATGCCTAAAACATGTAGTAGCAAAATTTTCATACAGCCTATTAAAATGATAGATTATTTTAGTTCATAAATGCCAAACAACAAAGAAAAGCCTCTGAAACATTAAATGGAAATATCTGTGTATCACTTGCTATACAAAGAAAGAAATTTACTAGGATCATTAAATTCAATTTCAAGAAAAAGAAAAATGGCTAATATGTTAAACCAATAATCAGACAAACCACAAACACCCTCACAAGAGAAGCACAAGAAGCCAAGACAGCAGAAGTAGATTTAAGATAGTTAGAATAAAAAGTTCAACCAGTGTGGAAATGGAAATCCGTTAACATAGTCCATGCATCCATGTGTAAATGGAAACAAACGTAAATTCCTAAATTAAATACATCAATAGAAAAATCAGTAACCTCAAATGAGTCTAGAGCCATATTTCTTAATCTCTGTTATTTTTTACAGAAGGTAACATGACAAAGCAACAATAATTCAAACATAATTAAACACTAAAAAGAAAAACTGAATATTTTTCAATTCTAAAAATATTTAAAAAAGGTTTAAAAACACCCTTTGACAATCTGATGCAGGCTGGCTCCTCTGTAAAATGGTTCTTAAAAGGCCTTTAGAATCAGGATGGAGGCAAGGCCACAGTTTTTTAAATAACAAACTTGGACGAAATATCCATTCTAGCACTCTGAGTTCCTGTAAACACCAATGCAAATGCAACTACATAGTAATCATGGACAACTATTTCGTAATTCCTATGCCCTATTTTATACATTATAGTTGTATAACTTTTTTATTGGTGCTAAAAAGTTTAGGGTGAGGAAAGGTTGCCCTATTACAAGGTCAGAGCATGCCACAAGCCTCAGCGAGGCGTACAACCTACCGTGGTACTTACGGATGACCTACCAATGAAATTATACCAGTAGGATTGGAACCCAAGACCTTTGTCAACGCTGTTCGATCCTACCAATTGAACCCAATTGAACCAACCTTCATTGGCTATAGTCGTATAACTTTAATATTCATATTATACCATCATATTTCATTTATTTTACCCAAATTGAACCATTTTCAGTTAGAAGTAGTCTGACCAAAGTGGTGACTTCCATCAAACTAATGGACAAATGCAAGGCTTCCAAGGCAACTTAGCAATCGAATGACAATATTTTTCTTCCCACAATCAAATCATCTTTCCATGTAATAAGGTTTATTTTTCTTCCCATATTAAACAAATTCTTGATAAACTAAAAGAAATAGACTTGATAGTGTATCTTCCAAACCATTGTTTTATTCATACATAGGAAACAGAAAACATATTCTAGGACTGTTTTCCACATAAAACAACTATCATTAAACAAACATCCCAATTAGGTAATTAAGCATTACAAGTCAGCAAATAGCAATGCACTCACGTTTTCTGTATCGTCAAGAATTAGAACAGCACTTTCTTGCCCCAACAGAACATCAAGACCCTTTTGATGCTTTTGAGTTCCATCATCTCGAGAAATCACCTTAGAGTTGAAATATTCTCCTCCAGGATCAAGCAGCTTAGCCATCTCTAATGCATAGGGCCGATCACCCATGGTGTATATGTACATCTCAAACATTTTACTGGCTTCTTTCAGAAATGTACGGATGAAGGGCCTCAACTTGGTCATCATATGCATATTCTCCAATTTGAAGAGGCTGCCTTTGGAGACATCTATTCATTTCATTATACATAAGTTCAGAAATGTAGCATATATAAGAAGCCTTTGCCAGAACATAAAATAAGTAATCAAGCAAAAAATGTTAGAAAATGCGCACAATAATTAAGAAGACAAGTGAGTTTGAAAAATCCTAATTTGCCAAAATGAAAGAATTGAAGTTAACACGCTAATCTATTTAAAGAGTCCTCAGATATGCCATATTTAAGGTAGCATTACTCTATTCTATAGGTGATTTATACTGTTCTAAATGATGGATGCTACATGCATATATCACATTGTCCTTGCCAAAAAATAAAAACACACACATACACACAATGATATCATTGTCTTTTAGCAAGCCAAAAAACATATGAACTGTTGACTTTTTATGGATTGGATGCAAAAGAGAAAAGAGAGAATATATTTCATTAATAAGACTGAATAATTGTGACATGTTGTGATGATAAACACTAGCCTTATTAACGAATCAACTCATCATCAATAACGAATCAACTCAGCATTCTCACCATTTGCCCCTGGAAGGACACTAATGGGTACTACAAATTCTAATCAAGTCCTGGCAAAGCCTAAACTTGCTAGCAAGAACAGCCTTGGTCACCATATTTGCTGGGTCTGCAGTCTGCACAGCCACATTATCGTGTGATCCAAATATCCTGAATGAAGTGATTTTTGACATCAATATGCTTAGTCGTCTTGCAATACATCTGAAACTTTGTCAAACGTATAGCAGTCTGACTCACAAAAAACCACTTTCTTATTCCGTAGCAACCCAAAATTGCTCATTAGGCCATGCAACCATATAGCCTCCTTTACAGTCTCTGCTAGCACCATGTATTCTACCTTTGTGGTAGACAATGCAACTGTAGCTGGCACGGTTGCATTCCAACTAACAGCAAAATCAGCAAGAGTAAAGAGATAACCGATTAGAGACCTCTTCCTATCCAAGTCGCCTGCAAATCAGAATCCACATAGCCAAAAACTGCCTTTTAAACCCTTGCATTCCTTGAAAAAGCTTGTTGGGTCACACTGCAGGGTTTACAGGTTGGATCACATGTCGGCCCATGCCCATAATTAAATACAAGCTGCTTTAATATAAGATAATAAGAATCCTAACACAATAATAATCCTAATATTCTAACACTCCCCTTCATGCTTAAGCTTTGTAAGCTTTTAGCTTGTTGCAATTAAATGCAGCCAAACAGAGGCTAGAACACAGCAACCCACACAGGAATAAGCTAAACAAAGCCAATCTGAGTGAAATAGCAACAAAGTATTCCAAACAAGCACAATGGATACAGAGGTTAAGTCGTGATGGATACACAGCCAAACAGCCCTTGGAGTGGTGGGCAACTATAATGACGACGCTGACTGTGATTGTCAAAGCCACTGCCTGCTTCCAAAGAAGTTGTGACATGTGCCCTCACGTGCTGGCAAGGCAATAAAGGGCAGGTTCCGTTGATTGTCATGTAAAGGCTCAGACAGCAATGGGCTTCCTGTGGTAGGCTGACTGAAGGGTGGAGAACTATCTGAGAGAAGCATGTGCTCCAATAACAATTGTGAGGTACATATCTAGCACTGGGAGGTTGTCGGCATGTGGAAAAACCGAGATTTCAGGTGAAAGGAGACAAGGCACACCAACAGAGAAGGAAAAACACCACGGCATAGAAACACAGTTGACAGAATAACATAGGGAGAGAAGGCACTGCCGGTTAAACTAAGGTAAGTCTCTCTATTGCTCAATCACCAGAAAGTGAGTCAGTCACCAAACACAGCGAATGGAAAGAACAACCAAATCCAAAAAGTATATAATGCCAACACTTAACCAACAGACTATCTAATCACAACACACATCTGGCCTTCACACTGAACACCTAGGTCTCTTGTTCTATAATATGATAACTTTGAACTAAAAAATAGATTAATTGATATGTGATAAAAACGACAAAGGCAAGGAGGAAAACAAACTTTCCATGTTAATCAAATCTTCTAAACTATAATAGCAAATTACCAAAAGCAAAAGCACATCTTATTGTTAACATAATATACCTTCTAGAGAATCTGTCTGGGCAATTAAATGCACCTCTTCTGAGTTCAAATCAACAAGCAGAGTGGAATTTAGCAGTGTGTGATCTAGGTCAAGAACCAAGTTAAGCTTTTTATGGCGTAACAAATTCTTCATGTCTGTATTGCGCAATCTAGAAATTTCCTGATCATGAAGTCTCAGTCCCTGTAAATACAAAAATTTCACATCATATTTAATAAACTATTATTTGACAAAATTAGTTAGATTAACTTGGTCATGCGTATGTACCAGTCTAACCATCATGCTAAATTGCTAATCAAACCATGAAAATGAATACTGGATATTGATATTAAAGATTAGAGAATATAATGTATATAAAGCCAAGAGAGTCTTCACATCTTCAAAACATGGTAGAGGCGTAGAACATATAAACCAATCAGCTTCTAACCAAACCTCAGACTGTTACCAGCAAGGAAGCATGAACACTTCAAAACAGCTGCCGTGATGGTGTTGGATATTCCTCAAGATAACATCAGATACTCCTTGCTGCATCTTACAAATTTTTTACTTTTATTTTTAAAACTTTACATCAATATGGGTAGGATACCACAATAATTAGAAAAATGATAGCATTTTACTGTGTCTACAATAACTAATGCTGACTTTTGGAACATTTATGTCTCTGTTTTAATATAACATCTGTGTTTTTATGTTAATCTTATATTAATTTTATATGTTGTATGTACCCTAACCGTGTTGTGTCCTACAAAATTTACAGTTTTCCTTATCCCCGTGTCTATGTCCTATTTGTGCTTCCTAGGTCACTAATTCATACAGTTCAAAAATCCAACAATCAAGTCAACGCTATTAACCTTTAAATTAACTATGCCTAGTAAAATAAATACTTAGGAGTGACAAAAAAGAAAATAACAACCTAGGACCTTCAACAATCTTGCTTGGACCAGGTTCACTGCTTGTATACTTATATATGAATGCCCAGCTCAACATATTTTAATTCTTACAAGGACAATTACTTCAAAAAGAGAAAAATATAACCCAAATGAGTGGTACTACAGGTTAACTACTATGCTATTTGTTCATGATCAATATAAAACATTAAACCAGCAAATAAGTTTTATACAGGCTACCACTTATTTTAAGTTTAATCTAACAGTGATGTGAAAACTATGACATGCATCAGCAGTAACAACAACAACTACCCAATCTAAATTTATAGTTCCAAAAGCTACTCATCTGAAACAATGTGTACCTTGTGTATGTAGCCAAAGGTCACGCCAGATTCCCCATCCAACTTTTGCCCACAAAGAATACACATATCTCCAAATGAGCCAGGATGTGTACACACACCTACCTTCAAAGATGTCTCTGCAACAATAACAAAAAAGAGCAAGTTACAACACAAGCGAAAAGATTGTGCAGAATCTGAGCTGTTCAGAATAAGTTCAAGTGGGGTCCAGTTGTTACTTGTTATCCAATGGTCCAGAAAATAAAAAGGTTGTGAGATGAGTACAAAGATGTGTGTGTATCATTGCTCTATAAGAATTGATAAACAAACAATATAGTTTTTTTATGAAGTGGAAAAACAATGGTTTAAGATAAAGCAAGTTACAGACAGCAATGCAAGATGAAAAAAACCTTAACCAGTGGAATATAGTTCAAGAGAGCTTTAGAAGCAGATAAAACTAAGAAACATCACTAAATCAACTTTTCTTGCTCTAAAAAGAGAAGCTGTGTACTAAAAAATTCTTGAAAATTACACTCACTTGCACATGCAATCGGAAGGATTCTAGATTCCAGTAAAGAAAATATAAATACAACTAAAACAATCAAAATTACCTAAATTCCGTTCCACGAGTCCTTCTGAAGTAGAAGCTTCAGTTTCCTCAATGCCCTCGACTTTACGTCTTTTAATTCTGCTTTAATTCATACATTAAAGTAGAATACAATGAGACTTGATCAAAAAATAAAACAAAATTAAAAAAAATCATAAAATGATATAATTATCTAACAAAAGAGAGTCAAGAATAAAGCATCACCATCATGCACACAGAAGAGCAATAGTGGGACAACTAAATCTCCTCTTTAACAACAACAACAACAACCAAGCCTTTTCCCACTAGGTGAGGTCGGCTACATGGATCAAACGACGCCATTGTGCCCTATCATAAACCAAGTCTAAATCTCCTCTTTAAGATTACTTAAAATCAGTTGCATGCACCAGAGAGCAGATGATTATCTTTAGTTCTCAGAATGACATATGCAACAAAGATTATTGCATGAACACTAACAGACACTGAAGCACAAGCCCAAAAAAAATAGTTATATGCAACATAGATTACAAGTTATAGAATAAAAGTGGTTCACAATTCCCCAAGCCAGTGAAAGTACAAAGAAATGGCGTAACTAGCAGTAAAGTAATATGTTTATTCAAAAGGGTGCAATAATAAGGATCCCAAACACAGACCATCACTTCAGTGAGCCTTCAGTTATAGTCTATACATAAAATCAATGCCCTAAAAGTAACAAAATCCTTGCAGTCTGATCTTTCACAACTTTTCAAAAACAAATAATCACTCAAAATCACATACAAGAATAGGTATAAAGCAAGGACACACCATTTTGGTGTCATGTCGTGTGTCGAACACCGAAGCTTGTACGACACACGACGACATGCGTCTCACACGCATCTAATTTAAAAATTACGTTTTTCAGCTCCCACACTGCTCCGTGTAGTGTCATGTCGCGTGCCCGTCTCAGTATTTGTGTTTCATAGAGAAAAATTGATATTCTTTTTAACGATCCACACTAAAAGCAATTTAATTTAAATTTAAACCAAATTTAAACCACTTAGGAAAGTAAGCTTAGCAAGCAACTTACAAAACAATAAATTAGTGAAATCACAACAGCTTAACCCATGCCATATAAAATAATAATAATAATATGCAACAGTGAGTGCTTGTAAACAGTACCTGGCACTCTCAACATCATCTTGATTTTCATCGTCTTCCTCTGATGAGGCATCTGGCGAACTTGCATCGAGTGCAGCATCAAGATACGTAATAAAGTCATCACTGCTGGATGAATGTACCGGAGAATCCGTCACAAGACTCATCTCTGTCATTGCCATCCAACAGAAACAAAGAGATTACATTAACTACAACAACCAATAAAAATTGGAAAATAAAAATAGAGATAATAATTAGAACGCGCGCAACAAAGATCTATTGTAAATTAATTATTCACCTGAGTGAAGTGAATAAAAGGATATAAAGTGGCACAGAATTTTGTTTTCGAATAGCAGGGATTAAATAAAGTAGAAAAATGAAAAAACGAATGGGATGTGGAACTTAAGAGAAGTGCGGAGTGCGTACCTACCTGTAATATCTGGGATTCAGCTACGCATGGGGAAGGAGAACAAAATGGAACCCTACAAGATGTATAATTGCTTGCTTCAACAAGTTCAGTTCTTGGACGAGTTACAAGTGCAGTGGAAACAAAGAGGGTCAAACTCTAAGGTTATTGTTTCATCGTTTGATTAATTCCGAACGAGGGGACGAAGAGGTGAGTGCCACAGGGATTGAACTAGAAAGTACCTTCTTCGCAACTTAATTTGTAAGCGGCCTTTTTAGTAGTATGGAACGAACAGGGCGTTTTTGGTTTCAGATAATTTAGTTTGAGAGATGGGTACCGGCCCAATCTGATCTGGATCGGGCTGCTATGACTTGAATTTAAAGAGATTACAGAGTTTTATCAACAAATAGCATGTAATTTTAAGAAAGATTATTTCTGGAGAAATAATCACTTATTTTTTAAAAATTCTTTTAGAAAGTTTTTTATTATAAGTTGTTTGGAGCACAAAATAAATTTATTTAAACACAAAAGCAAAATCATGATTAAACTGTATTTGAACATGATTTTTAATAAACTTAAAAAACTTTACTTTTTGATTGAGTCAAATTAGTTAGTTTTGTTATATATTTTGCTCTGGACCGAGTTTTAGATCTACGAATCTAGAGTAACCCGACCCGCCAAACCGCTATCCTAACACTTCTGTGTGCGTGAAGTAGCCTGGGTATAACGTGTGACTCCCTCAACAGAAATGGATATTCACTACAACCCCGCAAAAGTAGGGGACAAATCATAAGGAATAATGATTTTCACCACTCAAGGAGGAGACAAACCATAACCAGTCAAAATCATGCTTTTATTGTGCGCAATCCAACATCTATAAATTATCATCCAACTCCCATCCTGCTACTGATGAACCAGTTTTGAGACCGATCGTCTGGAACCCAAGCAGGACAGGCAGAAGACTTCTTTCACTAGAGAGAATCTCCCCCCTCATCCCCCAAGAGTTCCTGTGAGGCAGTGTCTCGGTCCACAAAAGGCACCTTTCGAAGATGCTGTACAACAAGTATCGGCACTGCAATGCCTTGGAGACCTCGTTGAGAAAGAAGCTTAGTCCCGCTCTATTGGAATTGACCATCGAGAGCTATCCAGAGTAGAACTGCTTTCTCTTATTAGACTCTAGGATAAGCGAATCCAACGTCAGGATGAAAGAATTCTCAACCTCGTGCAAGCTTCCAACCAAGACCATGATGGTGAAAACTGATCTTTGAGAAAGGATTGCAAAAATAAGAGAGACAGACTTCATGAAGACAACCGCCTCCCAAAGAATTCTAGGATCATAGATCCCAGTTACAATGCTGAGTCTACCCATGCAAGAGAGCATGAACCTAGAGTTAGAAGCTCGATCTCTCAGAATTAGCCATTCTTCGATGAACTGATGGCGTATAAGATCCCTAGGCATTTTAAGTATCCCACCAATATTGAAGCCTATGATGGGATCTCAGACCCTCAAAAACATCTGGGCGCTGATGTCTCTGCATCCTTATTTGCTGGGGGCGATGACTCTCTCATGTGTCAAGCTTTTCCTCTGTCACTGAAAAAAGTTGTTTTGAGATGGTTCACCACTGTAGCCCCAAAGTCTGTCGCTAATTAATTGGGAGGGCCAGACCTCGAGATTTTTGCTGCACTTCACCACCAGCAAAGTGCAGCCTAAATCCATCTCATGCCTCTCCCAGATCAAACAAGGAAAGTGTAACATCCCTAAAAATAATAATAGTAATAATAACAATAATAGGTACATAAAAATATTTACGTGAAATATTTAGAAATAATATATAATTATGATGTATTAAGCAAGACAATAATAACTATGTAACAACTATGAGATATTACTTTTCAATTGAAATGATGGTAACTGTGCTTACCCACGATGGTTATGAGATAACAAGTGTCCAAGTATTAATTACAATGGTAAAAAAGTCAACTTGATGATGTAAGTGTAACGAAGTAAGCAGAGATATGTTTCAAGAAGATTCTCGAAATCTTTGGATAAAAATCATATTAGAAGAAATGATTATGGTAAGAGATTTTTAAGAAGAAAGTTACCTACTTTGTGACACCTAGCCCTCATATATCACCCTCCCTACGTAAGACAAGCCTATATCTTTGTCACTATAAATACCTCCCTTACTCCTTTTCCCTTGTCAAAAAAATGCTCATCTAACTGACAACTCCCAAAGTATTCCCATAGCCTTATTTCTTCTGCTATCAATCGAAGAACAACCTTGTCCATTTTTCATTAGAAACACTTTTCATTTTCACCTAAGTTACTTTCTAACAGAAAGATAGGAAGGGTGAAAACTCATTCTTTTTCTTCTTTCATTCTATTAATCTTAATTCTGGTTTCATCTTTGATTATTTCGAATTTCTGACATTTTCAAAGATTTTGCAGGAGTTCTTATGTATGTTTCACTCCTGTTTCGATGTGATCTTTACACTAATGTCTCCTTTTTGCTTTGATTTCTATTTTGCTTCTACCTTGATATTTGTGTTTCGATTTTGATTGTCACATTTTTGAATTTGGTATGTGCTTTGTTTTTTATTTTGACTGTCTCTTTTTTATTTCAAATTTCAATTTCTATACTTAGACTATCTTTATGATTTTCTCTTCGATTTCGATTTTGTTATATGTACTTGGATTTCGATCCCTGTTTTCAATTTCATTCGAAATGGTTTACTTGAAAACGGTCTCATTTCAATTTCAATAAAATGGATTTTAATCTCTGTTTTCAATTTGATTTGAAATGGTTTACTTGAAAGCTGTCTCATTTTGATAAATATACTTGGATTTTGATCTCTATTTTTGATTTTATTTCCAAATGGTTTACTTGAAAATGTTCTTTTCTAGATTTACTGAGTATTCTATATTTTGTTTAAGCTCAACTAATGTTGTCCCATTGTATTAATGAATCAATGTGCAAGAATTATTATTATGGCTGTGATTATAAATATTGAGGAACGCCTTGATTAAAATTAATTATTATGGTCATGATTAGAACATTGGGGGGGCCACCTCAATGAGAGAAACATGCACATTTGGTTGAGAACCTTGACAATGGGATGAAGAGAATAATTTTGCTGAGCTTATTTCCTTAAATGATTTATGATGACATTATTGTTTAAGGTATATTTCAAAAAGACTGATTTATTCCACATTATTAAGTATTATGTGTTTTTTTATTGAGTTCGATCTCTATCTTTTAATTTCGACCATTGCTCTTTCATTTTGAGTTGTTTCCGATATTAAACTCATTTCTTTGATTGATTTCAATTTCGATTGAATTCTTTGACTCTTTTAGGTTTCGATCGAAATTATGGATTTTTGGAAAGAATGGTGAAAAAGAATGGTAAAATATTTTCCGTACATGTGACAGTTGAAATATCATTAGTTCAAAACTTATATCTATTTGTGCTCCTACCAAGTTTTATCTCACACATTTTTTTGGCATGGTATTTTTGACAATGCCCACTATGAGATTTCTGATTGATCTTCGTGTGTAGCAAGTGTACATGCTTGAATTAGGGGATTATGTGTTCACATTCACTTTGGGGGATCTATGCCTGATAATCTTGTTTTTTGATGAGTAGCTGCAGGAGTTGATATTTATAAATATGCTTAAATTTTTTATTATGAATAACTAAAATTAGGTTATGCATGTAAATATTTATAACTAGCACTCGAAGGGTGTAACCCTTGAAGAACAATGCAAAATATTATACATAAGAACTAATTGGATAACAGTAGTTTCATGTAATGTGTTGTTCTAACTTGCAATCCAAAATATATTATAAGAAAAATAATTAAAATTAGAATAGGTCATTACAATTTTGGTTTCAGAGCAGTTATCTAGGTAATGTGGTTTGGGAACCATTATTGCTTTATGATAAAATACTAATAAGTAAGATATTGCAGGGAAGAATGTCACGGAGGCAGAATAATCCTAACCTCGAGGATATGGTAGATCGAATGATGGACATGCTGGCAAAAATTACTACGATAATGAGAGATCAGATAACTGCAACTAATCAATTCTTTCAACATATGCCAGAACATAGAGGTACGGAACCAGGCACTCCTGCAGTAAATCCAAATTTTCAAGGACTGTCTAAATTTCGAAAGGCTAATTCACCAACTTTTAAAGGAGAATATGACTTGGTCCTCGCAGAGAACTGGCTCATGGAGTTGGAGAAGATTTTTACAGTCCTAGTGTGTACTGACACCCAAAAAGTAAACTTTGCTACATATATGTTATCTGGAGAAGCAAAACATTGGTGGCATAGAGCTAGAAGACTTTTGGAAACCCCAGATGCACCAATTACTTGGGAAGTATTGCTTTTCTGGATAAGTATTTTCCTCTTAGTGTTCGAAAAAAGAAAGAGTTGGAATTTCTACAATTGTGATAAAGGATTATGTCGGTCAGGCAATACATAGCAAAATTTGAGGAGCTGACAAAATTCTCTTTCTTATCTTCAGCTTCATCCTAATAAAGAGTGGAAGGCTACAAATATAGAGTCTAGATTAAGGCTAGAAATCAAAAAGGAAATAAGTAAGCTGGAAATCAAGTAATATTTTACACTGGTTAATAAGTAAAGAATTGTACAAAGGGATCTCTTGAAGTATGAAGCTGAGAAGGTAAAACAATTTCAACTCAAGCGTAAACGGGAGGATGGTCGAAAAAGCGCTAGAAATAATAAGTTCAAGCCAAATATGAATAAAGGAAAACAAATCCAATCTGAAATAAATTGCTTAATGTGTGGAAAGCCACATGGAGACAAACATTGCTTGTTGGGACAACGTGTATGCTACACATGCGGAAAGCCTGGACATATAGCAAAGAATTACAGATTTGGCAATAAAGGAAATCCTCTGACAAAGCCACAAGTCCCGGGAAGATTTTTTGCTCTTGATAGTCACGAAATAAAACAATCCTTAGATCTAATACAAGGTCAGTGTCTTATAAACAATACTCTTTTAATTGTATTATATGATTCCAAAGCCATACACTCCTTTATATATAATGATTGTGTGAAAAATCTAGAATTATTTGTGACCAAGTTGTCTTATAATTTATTAGTAACCACTCGTATTGGAAACTGAGTCCAAACCTCTAATGCATGCCTAAATTGTCTTGTACTTGTTGAAAATAAACCTTTTGTTACAAATTTAATTTGTATGCCTTTGCAAAAACTTGATATTATCCTGTGAATGGATTAGTTGTCCTCTAACCATGTGATACTAAATTGCCTTAATAAATCTATTTCTTTTTCCTTAAACTCTGACAAAGAAAAATCCTAGTATACTTTTTTATCTGCCATTCAAGTTAGTATGGGTATAATGAAAAGAAATAAAGGGTATATTCTTCTTTTTTCTTCTGAAACTAAGAGTGAACTGGATTTAAGCACTATCCCTGTAGTTAAAGATTACCCTAAACTTTTCCCTTTAGACATATCCAACTTGCATCTAGAAAGGGAAATTGAACCATTGAGTTGATACTAGGAGTAGGTCCCATTTCAGTTGTACCCTATAACATGTCCCCTGTGGAACTTAGTGAACTTAAAAAGAAAATTGAGGAGTTATTAGAAAAACAATTTATAAGGCCTAGTGTATCACCTTGTGCAGCTCCAATGATTTTAGTGAAAAAGAAGGATAGTAGTCTTAGATTGTGCATAAATTATAGACAAGTAAACAAGGTGATCATTAAGAATAAATATCCACTCCCTAGGATAGATGATTTGTTAGATTAAGTGCATGGAGCCTCAGTTTCTCAAAAATATATTTAAGTTCAGGATACCATCAGATTAGGGTCAAATCAGAAGATATTCCTAAAATAACTTTTAGGACTACATATGGATATTATGAATATCTGGTGATGCCGTTTGGTTTAACTAATGTACTTACTGTGTGTATGGATTATATTAATAGGGTGTTTAGGCCATACTTAGATAAATTTGTGGTAATTTTCATTGATGATATTATCATTTATTCAAAAACAGAAGAGGAACATGCAATTCATTTGAGGATAGTGCTAGAAACTTTGAAAGAAAAAAAATTATATGAAAAATTGGAAAAATGAGAATTTTGGATGAGAGAAATTAAATTTTCAGGACATGTGGTAAACCAAGAAGGAGTTGCTGTAGATCCTAGTAAAGTTGAAGCAGTTATGCATTGGGAGCAGCCAAAAACAATAACTAAAATAAAATGTTTCTTGGGCTTAGCTGGATACTACTAAAGGTTCATAGAAGGATTTTCTTAGATAGCTATGCCATTGACTAGGTTGACTAGAAAAGGGACTCCATTTGTGTGGACAAAAGATAGTGAGAAAAGTTTCTAGGAATTGAAGAAAAGACTTACTACTACCCCCATTCTAGTAATCGCTAATCCATTAGGACATTTTGTAATTTATAGTGATGCCTCTAAAAAGGGATTAGGTTGTGTGTTGATGCAAGAGGGGAAGGTGGTAGCCTATGGCTCTAGACAACTTAGACCTCATGAAGAAAATTACCCAACACATGATCTGAAATTAGTAGCAGTAGTTTTTGCTTTGAAAATTTAGAGACATTATTTGTATGGGGTAAAATTTGAAGTGTACACTGATCATAAGAGTTTAAAATATCTTTTTAATAAAAAAGAATTGAACATGAGGCAAAGAAGGTAGATTGAATTTCTTAAGGATTGTGATGTGAAAATTAAGTATCACCCAGGAAAAGCAAATGTTGTAGCTGATGCTTTAAGTATAAAATCCTTCCATTTGTCATATATGACGGTTCAGCAAATTGATTTGATAGAAAAGTTTAGGGATTTAAATCTTTTAGTGACCCTTGAACCAAATAAAATTTGTTTAAAGGCTTTACAGGTTACTTGTGATTTGAAATCAAAAATCAAAGAGGCACAAAAAGAATATTAGATTTTGCAAGCTTTTAAAGAAAGGATACCTATTGGAAAATACCCATGTGAATGCTTATGTCTTGAAGTATATCAAATGAGTTTTTGATGATAACAAAAGCAAAAGAGAATATCAAGATCAAAAGAAGGAAACCAAGAGGTATATAGATATATGCCTTAGGATTTCAATGTAAAATGCTCTCAAGATATCTCAATGATCTTCAAATGATTTTTTAAAGATCCTTTCAAATCAACTAATAATTCAAAGTTCATCTTTTTAAAGATATGTTGATTTCAATCTTGGATTTCATAACTCAAATGTAAATCTTGTCAAAATCCAAGCTCCAATATGTAAGGATTGACTAATACACTTAATTAGGGTTGAAAAATGTATTCATAGGACAAGGTAATCGATTACACATGTGTTGTAATCGATTACAAGCTAAACAGAGACCTTGTAATCGATTACATTGAGCTTGTAATCTATTACAAGCATGGCAGAAGCCTTGTAATCGATTACACTGAGGCTGTAATCGATTACAAGTTTGACAGAGGCCATGTAATCGATTACACAAGGTTGGTAATCGATTACATCCTGCCTAGAAAGCCAAGAACATGTTCAAACAGTCATGTAATCGATTACCACTATGGTATAATCGATTACCACTAGGCTGACAGTGTCCAACAACTATATTAGGTACATTAAATGTTGGGCATTAAAACCCCCAATGGCTCTTTTAATGAAAACCAACTTATATACTTGTGTTGGGGCATCATTAATGGCTAATCTTGAACCTTGAAACATCTTTCTAACACTTTATGCAAAAATCAATCCTTGAAATCATTCTTGCTCTATTTTTGTACCAATCTTTGAGATAACTTTAAAGAGCATTCTAGAGTTTCAATTTGTATTAATCACTCTAGTGAGAGTTTCATTCTATCAACCTTGTTTATTGTAAAGAAAAGGGTGAGGTATCCCTCCAAATTGTAAAGGGTGAGACATCCTTTGTTTGAAGAGGCTCAAGCTACAAAGGGTGAGGTATCCTAAGGTAGTGTTGAGTGCTCCAATTTATAAAGGTCATCAAGCACCTGTTGAAACTTAAAGAATTGGTGAAAAATCTCGAGTGATTACTTGAGGACTAGACGTAAGCCACAAGTGGATTAGTGGTCGAATCAGGATAAATATTGTGTTTGTTCTTCTATACTCAATTCTTTAATATTGTGCACTATTTTATTGAGTTTACTTGATTACTATCTTGCTTGGTTGTTGTATTTGTAAGTAAAAGTGTTTATCTCATCTATCCATTCATCTCTATCAATCAAATAGCTTCAATGAAAATTGGTAATCAAATGTTTAACAAGGATTTTGTGAAAATATTTTTATATACTCAATTCACCCCCTCTTGAGTATTGAGGTCACTTGATAATAACCCAGATTTAAAATTAATGGATGAAGGAGTAGTCATGTACAAAGATAGGTTGTGTGTACCTAATAATTCAAATTTAAAGAAAGAAATTCTGGAAGAAACTCATAAGAGTAAGTATATAATTCATTCAAGAATTAATAAAATGTATCAGGATCTTAAAAATCAATTTTGGTGGCTTAGGATGAAATCTGAAATAGCTAGGTATGTGTCACAGTGCCCGACGTGTTAGAAAGTTAAAATAGAATATCAAAAACCCGCAGTTTTGTTGTAACCTTTAGAAATCCCAAAATGAAAATGAAATAGTATTTCCATGGATTTTATTGTGGGATTACCAAGAACCAATTTAGGACATGATGTCATATGGGTAATAGTAGATAGATTAATTAAATCTACTCATTTTCTACCATTTAGGATTAATTATTCATTAAATAAGTTGGCCCAATTGTACATTAAAGAGATTGTGAGACTTCATGGTGTACCAACTACCATAGTTTCTTATAGAGACCCAAGATTTACCTCTAGGTTTTGGGAATTGTTACAGGTAGCTTTTGGAACAAAGCTATCTTTCAGTACTACTTACCATCCCTAAACTAATGGTTAAATTAAAAGAATAATTCAAACTTTAGAGGACATGCTTAGGGCTTGTGTTTTGGATTTTAAAGGAAGTTGGGATACCTACCTACCATTGATAGAATTTTCCTACAATAACATTCATCATTCCAGTATTGATATGGCACTGTATGAAGCATTGTATAGAAGAAAATGTTGATCTCCTTTATGTTAGTTTGAGACTGGAGAAAGAAATTTATTAGGGCCTGATTTGGTACAACAAACTTCAGAACAAAAAAAAAACTAATCAAGAATAGGATGTTAGCATCTCAAAGCATGTAGAAAAGTTATGCAGACAAAAAAAGAAAACTGATAGAATTCTAAGAAGGAGAACACATATTCCTTCGAGTTACCCAAAAACCTGGAATTGGAAGATCTTTGAAAACAAAGAAACTGAGTCCTAAATATATTGGACATTTCCAAATTCTCAAAATAGTCGGTACCATTGCTTATCAAATTATTTTACCTCATAATTTGTCAAACCTTCTCAATGTGTTCCATGTGTCTTAAGTCTGAAAATATTGTTGTAATTCTTCACACATAATAGAGGCTAGATTTATACAGTTAAAAGATAATTTGACATATGAGGTACAACATGTACAAATAGTGGACAAAATTTACAGGTAATGAGAAATAGAAATATTCCTATAGTCAAAGTTTTGTGACAAGGACAATATATGAAAGACGCTACATGGGAAGCAAAAGAAGATTTTAAACTAAAATTCCCAGAACTCTTTTAACAGGTACTAAGTAGAAATTTTGAGGACAATTTTTATTAGAGAAGAAATATGTAACATCCTTAAAAATATTAAAAGTAATAATAATAATAATAGGTACATAAAAATATTTACGTGAAATATTTATAAATAATATATAATTATGATGTATTAAGCAAGACAATAATAACTATGTAACAACTATGAGATATTACTTTTCAATTGAAATGATGGTAACTATGCTTACTCACGATGGTTATGAGATAACAAGTGTCCAAGTATTAATTATAATGGTAAAAAAATCAACTTGATGATGTAAGTGTAAAGAAGTAAGCAAAGACATGTGTCAAGAGGATTCTCGAAATATTTGGATAAAAATCATATTAAAAGAAATGATTACGATAAGAGATTTTTAAGAAGAAAGTTACCCACTTTGTGACACCTAGCCTTCATATCTCACCCTCCATACGTAAGACAAGCCCATATCTTTGGCACTATAAATACCTCCTTTACTCCTTTTCCTTCGTAAAAAAAATGCCCATCCAACCGATAACTCCCAAAGTATTCCCACTTATGCAGAATTGATATATGTTCCAAACCCAAGTACAAGTTGTCTCAAGTAATAAATTCTTGGGAGTCTGAGGTCGATCCACAGGGAATTAATGAAGAAAATTTCTTTGAGGTAAGGAAAAGATTTGTCACAATAATAAAGGTGATAAAATTTATTCACAATTAAAAAAGATTTGCTTAGATTAGGAGATCCACTCTTGGTAAGTAAATTAAGGACAAGATTAATTCTTTTTATAACTTAGTTAGAATCCACATATAATGGAGGTTCCAATATGAAAATACAGTATTCCAAGTTCATTTAAGATTATATATGTAATTATATTATGGTTCTTTTAATTATCTACTAACGCTAACACTTGTAAATGAGTTCAAGCATTCATTGTGTCAAACTCTTATTTATAACAAATCAAAATCTCCACTTTACAAGGAGGGTTTCTAAATTAATTGGAAATAAAATACAATACATATAATGATTACTTGATAATATATCATTCAAGCACAAGAAAGAGATTAATCTAACCTTATTTCATTACCAAAAGCTTCACCTCTTCACCCAAGCAAAATAAAAATTAGTTACTCATAAACAAGAAGAAAGAAATAGAGAAGAAGAAGGAGATGAACATAATTTCTATTTAGAACAAAAAAAAATTATAACAAGAGAAACAAATAATACAACAACAAGATCTTGATCTCTAAACTAAGATGATTCTAATGAGCAGCCAATGGTGCCCTTTTATAGAACATGAAGGGCACGCAATGACAAGGGAGTTGTTTATGAGTGGGTGGATGAGTGGAACATGACAATGGAGCTGTTAATGAGTGGGTTGGTTATTGTCATGCTTGTCTCCACGCTCAACCAATTTAGTTGTCTTCATATGACTATAACTCTATCATAACGTCACATATTGCATAAGTGGTCTTCATGAAAGTTAAAAGGTTTTGTCTCAGCTTTCCAATGCCACTAGTTTCATAACAATCCGACCCCTACAGGCCAAGATATGGCCAATCTTTTCATAGTGTTCTGCTTCCAACACCAGCAGTTATGTTCTAACTTCTAGGCCCAATATAACCTACTAAACATCCAACTATGCTCTTGTGTTCTGCATTAAAGTTGTAGATTTAGGTCTTAGCTTTCATTTGGGATTTAGTGTCAATTGAACTCCTATAGCTCAAGAAATGAGCTTATGAGTGTGTAGAGGTCAACTTGTCAAGATCAGAATTCTGACTCTTGCTTTCACTTCAATTTAAATTATCCAAACGTGTGATTCCTCTCTTGAGTCTTCATGAAACTTGTAGAGAATTATCTTAGCTTTCCTACAAGACCAGAATCACATCAATCAAATATTTGCAACTCAGATTATAACCAATTTACTAAACATTGCCAAATAGACAAATTAAGGACAATTCATGCAATAATTCCTTCAATGATCCAATTAGACTCAATATCATAAAATGTGACAAAACTAACTTAATTAAGCCTAATTAAACCTTAAGAAGCGCAGTGAGAGGGTTATTAAATGAATAAAATATATTACTATCACTCACAACCCTATTTATTCTGTTATCAATCGAAGAACAACCTTGTCCATTTTTCATTACAGCACATGATGAACTTTTAAAAATTTATATTTTTACGGTTCAAAATATTGAGTTTTCATCATTTTTTAATATTTTTTATTGAGCTTTATTCTCAAGTTTTATTATATTTTTATTATTTTAAATTATGTTTTTATTACTTTTTTTATGTGTTTTTTATAAGTAATTGCATATGAAAAAGATTAGACATTTGGAGAAGCAAAAAAGAGAATAAAGTTCCATTCAGAAGCCTAACGCTTAGGCATTGGGTGCACAATGCTTGAGCGCGCATTGCGTGTAACATCCTAATACAGATATCTAGATATATCGTAGATATACAGAGATATATAAAGATATCCACTACTAGAGACGTCACTTCTACATACTACATACTAGCATATATTCATAATCACAACTGAGTAATTATAGAAAGCCTTGAGAGAATGTAGCAAAAAAATTAAACTCATATATATATATATACAACACTTGCCACAAAAGGGCATATTGTAATACATACTACTTAAAACATACAAAGCAAATATAAACTTATACACGAGCTTTGTCTATTGAAGCATATAAAACTAGTTTAATCTTCATGCTTCGTCTTCATTCCCTTAACGGGATCTGTACCTGGATTTACATTAAAAAATAACTGGAGTGAGGATTACAATTCTCAGTAAAAGCAATTCCAACACTAGCTAGTTATAACATTGTATAAAATAATTATATAGCTTCTAATTTAGGAGTTTCCTCCTCTTTTCTCATAATTGCACACTACTAAGTAGTGTAATCTAAACCGATAGTCTACATACCGTTAGATATAAATAGCTGCCCATACATTTGTAAATATCATTAGTAATCAACAATGCCTATACAACTATCTGTAAATGCAATGCAGATGATATACAATATGATTATGCCTAAGAGAGATCCTAAAGATATGCTTGTGCAATGTTTTGTTTTAAAATACATGCAAAGTTTTATGTTGAAAACAAAGAAGCTTGCTAGGAACTGGTTCAATATATCATCTGGTGGTAAATAGAGGGAAAACTCATCCTTACATTACACATATCCTGGCACACTAAGAAGTTTGGTCTTCATCCTTGCTCAAAGATCGTCTTCGGATTTCCCACTTATCTCATTTAGCCTTGGCACTAGCGAGAAGTTTGAGCTTCATCCTTCTCAAAAGTCCTTCGGATTTTCCACTTATCTCGCTTGGCCTCAATGATTGTGTACTACATCAAAGGATACTCACCAAGATCAATACTACTAAACTAATCCATAGACTTATATGCTTATATCTAAACACCACCCCATCACTCATAACTCTTAAGTGATCCCTATGCAACACTAAGTTACTAAGGTGTTAGATACTCACCTATGATAAATCATTACTCTTGGTTGTGCTATGATTCTCATAGCTTTTCTATAGACTCAACTCATCCTAGTGAAAGAGTCCATCATAGCTTATGTTTCATTTGACCTTGCTTAAGGGAACAAATAAGCATTTCACTATAACTTTGCATACTTAATAAAAGTAACAAGCTTACAAGTCAACATTCATCCTTTTGTGTATTCTACAATGCACAGGGTCCCATTTAACAAGAGACTTAGTACATAACATCCCCTCCTTGGAACTATATACACAACCTTATCTCCACTCTAGTGAATCTAATTCAAGAGTAGTTCTTACTTACAACTTTTTATTGCTTAAGGTTCTAGGTACCTTCCTAAGGTAATCCACTACTCTTGGATATCCTAAGGCCCATACTTTCCTTATTCTTACTAGAGTGAACCCTACAATCCATCCTAGTATACTTGTCTCTATTGCAACATCTCATCACATCTTGAGTGATATCTAATGCAACACTAGGTTGCCTAAGGTACTATGCCCTTACCTAGGGCAATCCTTCACTTTTGAATGCTCAAAGTCTTATGCTTTCTCTTTACTTACTAGGTGATAATTTTCTTTTTGAACTATCCCCATTTATGTCTTAACACATCTTAGGAAACATATACTAATGATCTCATCTAGTCCATAACTTCAAAACATCATCAATGATATTTTTAGCCTATCTGGTGCTCACACTGTGACACAAACCTGGGCCGCTGCGGTGCCCTAGCCTCGGGCTTCATTACTAGGCGTAACATTACTCTCACGCCATGGTGCCACACAGCTCACATCATAGTGCATGCAGCAAAACTGATCTCACACTGTAGCGTGACCTTGTCACGCCATGACATTCGAAGCCAGTTCATCTTCACACCATGGCATGGTGTCTCTCACGCCGTGGCACCCATAGCAGAACATGGTTTCTGTAGAATTATACTGTACCATGTACTGTTCCTATGGTTCAATTCATACTCCTAATCATCTAAGATTGGTTCCTTAGTGAATTCTAACACCCATCCATGCCCCTAAACTTATTGTAATTCAAATACAACCTATGGATTCACTAAGGCATAGATTTAGGTCCAAAATCACATAACTCCAACCATTATCCAATTCTTAAATCTATGGATCCTAATAGTTGATCTTGAGCCATAAATGGCCCTCTTAGGTTTACTAGGCTAAAACTAACTTAACCTAATCCTTAGAATCAAGAACCAAGCTAAGAACTTGGATTTGGCTCTCCAAACCCCTATTTCTACTCAAAATCCTTAACCTCATTCAATAAGAATCAAAGAGGAGAATGATGAATAGAAACCCCTTACCTCTTGAAGAAGATGAAGATTTGAAGCTTAATCCTCTTGTTCTTGCTCTTCCTCTCCTCTTTCTCCTTCTTCTTCCTTTCTCCCCCTTTCTCTCTTCTCTTCATTTTTTCTTTTCTCTGTTTCTCGGTTTATCTTCTCAGATGAGAGAAAGGAAAGAAATAAGGAAGAGGAAACTAACTTGAGTTCCTGTGCTGGAACTCATATCTGCTAAGAACACTTAGATTCCATGAAACTAAATTTTTCATCTTCCAACAACTTGAAAATAAATCATAAAATTCATCTAAATTATTGTTTCACTATTTTCATGATTTTTCATATCTGCTACTAGCCAATCGGTATTAAAACACATAATCAGTATACTTAAAAATACCAAACTGACTATGATTAACTTGAAACTTTAACTGCATTTTCCTTGGCTTATTTGTGACTTAGAAACAAGATTTCCATACTTGTTTCCCTCAACTTAATCTTTTAAACCCTTATCTGAGTCATTTTAAGCTACTTTTCAATTTCTGTGTTGCAACTAAGTGCCTAAATGAACTTAGATTGTCACAAGACTTCACAGGCATGTTAAGTAAGTAATATGCTACCTTTTGCAACCATATACAAGTCTAACATGTTACTAAAGGTATTATATTTCTCCCATCTTTTTTAAAATTTTTTTCCCAAAATTGCTCACCTCTTGCAAACAACTCTTGGTAACTCTCTTAACATGGAATTCTTACTACCATGTAGTCCTTTTTTAGTATTAGCTTCTTCCAACTGCACCTTCTCTAGAAGAAATCTGTTTACTTCTAAGCTATTGACCCCTCTATTTGTGGATGGTAAGCTGTACTAACACACAACTTAGCTTTGAACTCCTTCTTGTAAGGCTTTCCAAAACCAACTGTGAATCTAGTATCCCCTTTATACACTATATTCACTGGAACTCCATGCATCCTAACTATTTTTTTCAAAAGTAGTTGAACCACTTTATCTAGAAAATAGCTAACTTTACTTAGCGAAAGGTGGGCAGATTACTTAACCTTCCACCTTTACCTACAACTTAACATATTCAGCTATGTTCTTTAACATACAAGGCCACCATACATCTTTCTTAACTCTTGAAGAACCTTGGTAGCCTCTAGATAGATAGTACACTTTCTTTTGTGGACTTCCTCTGGGATCCCTTTTCTTTTTTTGACCCTATTGGAAAACAAAGTCTATCTCTAAACTTTGTCATTCCTTCTTAGTCATAACAAAATCCTCTAGGGTTCCTTAGAAGATCTGCTCACTCTTGTCCCTTAGAGTTTCATTCTCCCTCTGAGCTTCTAAAAAATCTGAGTTCATAGGCCTCTTACTATGTCCACCTTGCTCACTGAGAGACTATATAGAATCATAGTCACCGCAAGACTCAAATTATCGAAACTCTCAAGAAATTCTCTCTCTCTTGGACTATCATCTGGGACACCTGTAGGAATTTCCTACCTAGTATATCGACCCCTACTTTGGTATTACCTAGATGATATCACAACTCAAGGTTATAAGCCTTGAAAAACTCTATCAATCTATTCTGCTTCATGTTCTGCTTCCTCTTATTAACAGGCATACTTGAGCTATCATGATCTTTGAGCACCTTAAACTAGACTCCTCATGAGTTATGTCTCCATAACTGTAAGGTAATCACCACTATGGCTAATTCTAAATCATATCTAGGGTAATCCCTCTCTTGTAGGTTTAATTGCCTTGATGTGTAGGCATCTACCTACCTTTAGTGCATTTGAATATACCCCAGTCTCATCTAACTAACGTAGTAATCTACCTCCTCTTCAATTCTTGGAAACCATACCTACTCTCTAGAGTCCACTGCTGAGTACTACCTTTCTTAGTTAGCCTAATCTAGGTAGCACTAACTGAGAAAATCCACTGATAGACTCTCTGCCTTCAGTTACAATGGTTACTCTTCCTATTGTACTTCTTCTAAAGCTCTGCTAGGGTTCTCTGCAATTTCCTCTCTTACGAAATTACATGACCCTTAAACTGTACCACTCGTAACCCAAAACTAACTTTCGATTTACTTGGTACTTAACCACTTCTCTTCTAAAAGTTTCTAAAACTACATTTGACATACTATACATGTCCTTTCGTAATCCTAGAAAACTCTTTGAGATCAACTCTTCTCAACTTTACTTCTCTGACAACCAAGTCTTAGATTATCTCGTGAGAAAATCCAAAGCTTCTCTCAACTGATCTACCCAATCATCCTTTCTAGACAAAGACATTTAGTCTCGATAGTTCCTTCGTTCGACTACCTAACATGAGCACAATCTCACACTTAAACTAAATAATCTGTCAATTATTCCTATATCTTAAGTGCCTTATGATTGATTCAATTGTATTCCATTTGTGCTTAATTGTTATCATTTAGCTAAGTTTCTAATATCAAGCTTAATTAGAACCTTTTTATGAAACTTTGCTTAAATGTGTTTATAAACACTCATAATTGAATTACACTTTTCAGGAAACCTTTGAATGATGGAGTCCATTAGCCTTAAACCAGGTTTGATATCCACTTAAAGAAAGAGCCAAAGAGTCATGAAGATCGATATCACCTCTTAAAGTAATAAAAGAAGAGTTTTGTGAAGATTCTGAGCTAAAATTGATGGAACCAAATGACACGACCCATGTCCCCAGACACGGGGTAGGCCATGTCCTTCTCTGGCATCACAAAAAGGGAACCAAATCTGCATTACCCGAAGACACGGCCTGTGTCACTTGACACAGGGTAGGCCATGTCCTTCTCTGACTTTCAGTTCACTTGAAATTTTGTTAGCAGAGGTAGACACGGGATAGGCTGTGTCACATGACCCGTGTCTGTGAAACAGAAAGCTAAATGCATGTTTTAATGAGGAATTAGGTCAAAATACCTATAAATAGGAGTGCTTAGGCTCAAATTAAAGAGATCTCTGGACTGCAAGCTGTGAAGAAACTGAGAAAGAAATGTTAGATTAAAGATTGAAGATTTGGATTTGAATTATCGGAGATCAACTAATTGTGATCATTGAAAATCAGTTTGATATTCAGTTTTTCTTCTACACTTGTGTTCTTGATGATGACTTTCTTTAGTTCTTCTGTTGATTTTGAATTTGTCATGTGTGGCTAAACTTTTTATCTGGTTAAGGGAAGATGAAACCCTAGTTCTGATTATGTGAATCCTTCGTATTCCTTTATATTCAATATAGTTATGTTCTTATTCATATGCTTCTATTCTTAATTAGGTATAAAGGTTTTTATACTCTTTGCTAGTTTTTAAAAGTGGTAAAACTAGGATTACTATGCGTGGTTGCGATGGTATGATTAGTGAGACATATGATCTAAGTAATTCAATTTCGGTGTGTAATTGGACATTAGTGTGATTAGTTTTCTAAATCTTAATGCTGTCATTAGGAGGATATAAGAGCGGTTGCTTTATAGCTAACTAGTGATTAGGGATTAATTTGAGTGGTTTCTAAATTAACCAAAACTTAAGAAAAACAGAGAATTAATCTCACAATCACGTAAGAACATAATTGATCATGTTGATATAAAGAATATCTAGGTTAGCATTATCATATAAATCTAGTGGTGGATTCCATCTTTTAACTAATGTCTTTAAATTGGTAAATCAAATCATGTTTATTACTGTTGCTTTATATTCAATTTCTGTTATTAGTTTTAATAAACAAAACCCCATTTTTACTGTTTATTGTTCATCAGAGTTAAAATTTGGAATCAATTAATAGTGTTAATTGAATTGGTTCTCTATGGATCAACCCTTATTAACTACAATTGGTTGTAAGGTTTTTATATTATTGGTGGAACTTAACAACTGTTTTAATCACAATCTGCACCATACCACTAAACAAGAACATAACATCATTAGTCACTCTTAGCAACTAAACCGTACTAACTAGGTAAGCAAACTAGATTCATAAAGTAAACCAACATGATTTACAAAGTAAATCGATATTCTCCTTATACACACCTTAAAAGATTTCTCTTTACATATGCTCTTACCTCATACTAAGTTGGAAGATTTCATTGCCTCCGCTGCGCACTCTAATCTATATCCTGCTTGTGCATCTTGGTACGTTGGAGTCTAATTTACCTCTTTCCTTTAAGGTTGCTAGCCTTGAAAGTACCTTACTCATACTCATCATTCCCTAAGCTACCACTTGAACCTGTGTTCCTTTGCCTGATAAAAATTGAGACCAAGAGGCACCCTCACTGATCTCAACATATGATCTTTTCCTCTTTAAGGAACCTTCTAACTCTTGTTCCATCGAGGCTTTGAGATTATCTGCTTTTACAAATCTATACTTACTGACTAGAGCGAAGAAGTCCTTAACCTCCTTTTTGCTTCACAACCCTTTTGATGCCCTCTCTAAGTTCTACTTCAAATTTTACTCACTTAAAGTCTTCATCTGGATTGGACGTAAAATAAGAAAAGAACTTCTAACATTCCTTGAATTGCTCCGCATACTGGTTCTCAGTAATATCCCCTTACTCAGACCTTAGAAATTTCTAAATTTCTCTTGCCTTCCATAACTCAAGCTAATGATACTTGTCTAAGAAAGTAGCTCTAAACATCTACTAGGTGATTCGAGTACCAACCTCTTCTAGTAATCTATCTGCTTCATCTCAACAGCTTTTGGCTTTTCCTACTAACCCTTACGAAGCAATGTCACTTTCTATCCATCAGTGTAAGCTATGACCTCAAAGATCTCTTCCATCACATGAAGCCACCTTTTGGCTCTGACTGAACCAAACTCTCCCTTGAAAAATAAAGGAGTAACTTTCCTGAATTCTGAGAAATACCAATCCCTTAAAAGTTCCTTCTCATTCTCGCAACTAACTACGCGAGTCTTATTCTATCACTTTTGATAGATTTATACTAATGGCAGTATGCACTTTCAATACAGCAACCATTATTCTAAGAGCTCAGGTTATCTCCTCCTTAACCAGTCTCCTAGTTTCATAGGTTTGCCCGGTAGTTGCCATAGTTTTCTATACACACAGAACATTATATATTGAGTTAGCTAGGCTCAATATCATGTAACTTTGTGATAGTAGCCAATAACATTCATACCTAAGGCTAATCATGCAATTCCATTTGCATATATCATAAAGAGATAAAAGAATGCATAACATTCTACTAAACTGCTACTCATGCGTAAGCACAGTCAATCCATGTCCAGGCTCAATAGGATGAGCTGCTCTGATACTATAATATAACATCCTAATACAGATATCTAGATATATCCTAAATATACAAAGATATATAAAGATATCTAATACTAGAGACGTCACTTCTACATACTACATACTAACATATATCCATAATTATAACTAAGTAATTATAAAAAGCCTTGAGAGAATGCAAAAAAAAACTTAAACATACACACATACATATATATACAGCTTATTGTAATACATACTACTTAAAACATACAAAGCAAATATAAACTTATACAAAAGCTTTGTCTACTAAAGTATATAAAACTAGTATAATCTTCATGATTTGTCTTCATTCCCTTAACAAGGCATGTACTTGGATTTACATGAAAAAATAACTAGGGTGAGGATTACAATTCTCAATAAAAGTAATTCCAATACCAAGTAGTTATAACATTGTATAAAATATTTATATAACTTCTAACTTAGGAGTTTCCTTCTCTTTTCTCATAACTACACACTACTAAGTAGTGTAATCTAAACTGATAGCCTACATACCATTAGATATAAACAACTGCCCATACATTTGTAAATACCAACATTAACAGTAATGCTCATACAACTATCTATAAATGTAATGCAGATGATATGCAATATGATTATGCCTAAGAGAGATTCCTAAAGATATGCTTGTTCAATGTTTTGTTTTGAAATACATGCAAAGTTTTATGTTGAAAACAAAGAAGCTTGCTAAGAACTAGTTCAATATATCATCCAGTGGTAAATAGAGGAAAAACTTATCCTCACATTACACATACCTTGGCATGCTGAGAAGTTCGGGTTTCATCCTTACTCAAAGAGTGTCTTCGGATTTCCCACTTATCTCCTTTGACCTTGACACTAGTGAGAAGTTCAGGCTTCATCCTTCTAAAAAGTCCTTCGGATTTCTCACTTATCTTGCTTGGCCTCTATGATTGTGTACTACATCAAAGGATACTCACCAAGATCAATACTACTAGACCAATCCATAGACTTACATTCTTATATCTAAACACCACCTCATTACTCATAACTCTTAAGTGATCTCTATGCAACACTAAGTTGCCAAGGTGTTAGATAGTCACCTATAGCAAACCATTACTCCTGGTTGCACTAAGGTTCTTATAGCTTTTCTATAGATTCAACTCATCTTAGTGAAAAAGTCTATCTTAGCTTATGCCTTATTCGACCTTGCTTAAGGAAACAAATGAGCATTTCACTATAACTTTGCATACTTAATGAATGTAACAAGCTTACAAGTCAACATTCATCCTTTTGTGTATTCTACAATGCACAAGGTTCCGTTTAACTAGAGACTTAGTACATAACATCCCCTCTTTGGAACTAAATACACAACCTTATCTCCACTCAAATGAATCTAACTTAAGAGTGGTCTTACTTACAACTCTTTGTTGCTTAAGGTTCTAGGTACCTTCCCAAGGTAATCCACTACTTTTAGATATCCTAAGGCTCATACCTTCCTTATTCTTACTAGAGTGAACCCTACAATCCATCCTAGTATACTTGTCTCCATTGCACCATCTCATCACATCTTGAGTGATATCTAATGCAACTCTAGGTTGCCTAACGTGCTATGCCTTTGCCTAGGGTAATCCTTCACTTTTGAATGCTTAAAGGCTTATGCTTTCTCTTTACTTATTAGGTGATAATTTTCCTTTTGAACTATCCCTATTTGTATCTTAACACATCTTAGGAAACATATACTAATGATCTCATCTAGTCCATAACTTCAAAACATCATTAATGATATTTTTAGTCTATCTGGTGCTCATGTCGTGGCACAAATCTAGGCACACCGTGACGCCCTAGCCTTGGGTTTCATTACTGGGCATAGTATCACTCTCATTGCGCGGCGCCACATAGCTTATGCCACAGCGCACGCAGTAAAATTGACCTCACGTTATGGCGTGACCTGCTCATGCCACGACATTCGAAACTAGTTCATCTTCACATCGCCGCACAACGTCTCTCACGCTACGGCGCCCATAGTAGAACATGGCTTTTGTAGAATTTTTCAAAACCATGTATTGTTCCTATGGTTCAATTCATACTCCCAATCATCTAAGATTGGTTCCTTGGTGAATTCTAACACCCATCCATACCCTTGAACTTGTTGAAATTTGAATACAACCTATGGATTCTCCTAGGCATAGATCTAAGTCCAAAATCACATAAATCCAACCATTGTCCAATTCTTAAATCTGTGGATCCTAATGGTTGATCTTGAGTCATAAATGGCCCTCTTAGGTTTACTAGGCTAAAACTAACTTAACCTAATCCTTGGAATTAAGAACCAAGCCAAGAACTCGGATTTGACTCTCCAAACCCCTATTTTTACTCAAAATCCCTAACCTCATTCAATGAGAATCAAATAGGAGAATGATGAATAGAAATCCCTTACCTCTTGAAGAAGATGAAAATCTTGAAGCTTAATCTTCTTGCCCTTGGTATTCCTCTCCTCCTTTTCCTTCTTCTTCTTCCTTTCTCCCATTTTTTCTTTTGTCTTCATTTTCTCTATTCTCTATTTCTCAGTTTCTCTTCTCAGCCGAGAGAGAGGAAAGAAATAAGGAACAGGAAACCAGCTTGAGTTCTTATGCTAGAGCTTATATCTACTAAGAACACTTAATTCCCTGAAACCAATTTTTCTAGATTCCAACAAATTTAGAATAAATCATAAGATTCATCTAAATTATTATTTTACCATTTTCATGATTTTTTATATCTGCTGCTAGCCAATCGATATTAAAACACACAACCAGTATGCTTAAAAATATCAAACTAACTCTGATTAACTTGAAACTTTAATTGCATCTTACTCTACTCGTTTGTGACTTAGAAACAAGATTTTCCATACCTATTTCCCTTAACTTAACCTTTTCAGCCCTTATTTGAGTTATTTTAAGCTACTTTTCAACTTCTGTGTTGTAACGAAGTGCCTAAATGAACTCAGATTGTCAGAAAACTTCATATGCATGTTAAGCAAGTAATATGCTACCTTTTATAATAATATATAAGTCTAACATGTTACTAAGGGTATTACATTACATATATAAGATTTTCTCTTCAGTGTCTTAATGCTTGGACCTTGGGAAGGTAGCACTTGAGTGCTGAATGCATGGGCTGACATGTTATTTTTTTATAAATAAGAAAATTTCTCCAAATAGAACACAAACAATAGCAGCCGTCAAGAGACATAAATTCTAATGTGGTGTGGGCACAATTAGGCTTGAAGATTAATAATTCTCTTCAACCTTTTGTAATTGGCATTGAATAAAGTAATGGTTTTGATGATAATAAACAAGAAAGGAATGGAAGTGCAAAGATCAAGTCACAAGGTTCTATAAGAATAGCTTATAGGACTTAGATCTTGTGTAAAAGTAAAAAAAAATCATACTAAGCTCAAATATGTTTTAAACATATTTATAGGTGTTTTTAAAATGTTTAAATACCCAACAAACTATTTTTGAAAAAGCTAGTCTTGGTGGTAATTCAAATCTGTGAAAAATAGTCAAGTTTGTGTTTTGCAAAATTGACATTTAGTCAATCTTTTGATCATAACTTTCAAACTACTTTGAGTTTTGTTGTGAAACTTATTATATATGAAAATAGACTCAAAGATCTTTCTGATGAGTGATCATTTTCTTTAAATGGATAAGAAATGAAGAAGTTATGACCATTTAAAGTCAATTTTTAAAAACAGCCAAGTTTGTGTTTTGAAAAACTGACCTTTAGTTACTAATTTCATTATATCTTTCAAAGTACTTTAATTTTGTTCTAAAACTTATTTTATTTAAAAATAGACTCAAAGATCTTTCCAATGAGTGGTCATTCACTTTAATCGGATAAGAAATGAAGAAGTTATGACCTTTTAAAGTTAGTTTTCAAAACCAGAAATGCTGTAATCAATTACACAAGTCCTGGAATCGATTACCACTTTGGCAGAAGCCATACAATCGATTACCAAAAGTATGTAATCGATTACCAAGTGCCCAAAATGCATAGAACAAGTTCTAAGGGCATTGCAATTAATTACCAAATCCATGTAATCGATTACCACCAGTCTGAAACGTGCCCAATGGCTATAAACGGCTAGTTTTTCATAAAGAAACCATTTCTAAACTTTACCCAATGACTCTAAATCTTAATGGGCTATAAATACAACTGTTTGGGCATAAAAAAAAGTTGAAGAACAATTTGAAAATCATTCTTGAACATTAAATTCATATTTCACTATCTATTTCTCCAAACCTCTATTTTTTAGCTTAAAAGTGTGATTTCTTGATACCCATTGATCTTCAATTTGTATTATCTACTCTTTGAGAGAGTTTCTATCTTCTACATCTTTGTATAATCTGTAGAGAGAGGGTGAGGTATCCCTCTAGAGTAAAGGGTGAGGTATCCCTTAGAGAGTGAGGTATCTCTCAAAGAATTGTAAAGGATGAGGCATCCCTTGAAAGTAAAGGCTCAAACACAAAGGGTGAGGTATCCCAAGGTGTGTTGAGTGCTCAAGTTTCTAAAGTTCATCAAGCACCTGTGAAGCTTGAAGAATTGGAGGCTCTAGCACAAGGGTGAGGTATCCCAAGGTGTGAGGAGTGCTCTTACTTGTACAAAGGTTTTCCTAGCACCCGTAAAGTCTAGGAGATAGCGAAGAAAATCTCAAGTTAAGCTTGGGGACTGGATGTAGGCCACAAATGGTTGGTGGCTAAATCAGGATAAATTCTTGAATTTGATTTTCTCTTCCTTACACTCTTTAAATTTAGTATTTAGTGAAATATATTTATCTATTGCATATCTTGATGCTTTGTTTCTTATAACTTGATATCTAGTTTATTCACTTGATTCATCATATATCCAAAGTTGTATTTGAGTAATCCTTAATAGTTGTGCCTTTTTTAGACTTATTCCGCTGCATGTGTTAATTGAAAATATCAAAATACATAATTTCTCAAAGTTGCATAAAAATTTGTAATCACCAAATTCACCACCCTTCTTGGGTGATGGTTGCTATGGCTAACAAGTGGTATCAGAGCTTCGTCCTCTGGTGAAAGCTTAATCGCTTAGAGTTAAAGATCCTTGTTTGTTGGCAACCATTAAAAGCTTTTCAAAATGAATGGTTTTGAAATTAATAAACCACCATTCTTTGATGGTGTGAATTTCGTTTATTGGAAAACTAGAATGGAAATTTATATGCAATCTATTGATTTGGATTTGTGAGATATTGTACTTAATGGTTTTTCTCCTAAACTAAAACAAACTTGGAATGCTTATGACAAGAAATATTTTTCCTTGAACATTAGAGCAATGCAAATATTGATAAGTAGTTTAAATGATGAAGCTTATGCTAAAATTAAAAGTTGCTCTAGTACTAAGGATATATGGGATGCTCTTGATGATATCTATCTTGCTAACAATGATTTTTTTTTTTGCATAAAGTTATATATAGAGAGCAAGAAGAGCAAAAGTCATTGAAGGAATCTTGTCATGAAAAATGTCCTCAAAATGATGTTCAAACTATTGAAGGGAAACTAATACCTCTTGATAATGATGATGCTCAATTTGAAGAGGTGACAAAGAAAAATCAAATGATATATACTCTTGAAGCTTTGATGCACAACAATGAGGAAGATAATAATTCCCTTAAAAAGGACTTTGAGGTAAATAATGCTAAACCATATTATAGTCCTTCTTATGATGAGTTACAATGTGCATATGATGAATAAGGATGGAAAAAGGCCAGCCGACCTATCAGGGGCCTGTGGCCTGGCCTGTTTTAGGCCTGACCTGGCTTGGTCTGTTTAGAAAATGAGTTAGGCTGAGGCCTTTTTAAAAGTTTGTTTCATTTAGTAGGCCAGGTCTAGCCTCTCAGCAAAGTCTGTTAGGCCTATTAGGCCGGCCTATTTATATTTATTTATAAAAATGTATTATATTTTTTTTCTATGGCCTTCCAAGGCTTGTTTGAAGGCTTAGGCCTATTTGAGGCCTATATGAAGGCCTTGGCCTACTGGCATATTTAGAGGCCTTAATATAAAATCATGCTTCGAAACAGGCTTGAAGCCAGGTCAGGCTTCTTAAACAGGTCAGGGCAAGCCCAAAAAAAGGCCTTTGATAGGTAAAATGATAGGCTCAGGCCAGATATTTGTAACACAGGCTTGGCCTATTTAGGGTGAAACTTGGCCTAGCCTGACCTGTTTCCATCCCTAATGATGAATTACATGATGACTTATTTTTTTTATAAAAGAAAAACTTATCTTGTTTGAAAAATATTTCCTTTATTAAAAATGAAATTGAGACTTTGAAAAATGAGTATACTTTTCTTGATGAGGAAATGCCTTTGAAAACCTCGACTTCTTGTGAAAAATGCATTGATTTAAAAAATTAAGTTAAGGACTTATCTTTTGAATTTGTCAAAGCTAATGATTTTATTTGCTTACAATCTATGTGTGTTAATAAGAATACAATTGATGTTATTTTACATGAAAATTCAAGTAAGGCTTGTGGCAAAAATAACATAGAATGTATAAACAACAAAAAGCTTAAGTTTTCTAAAAATGATCTTCAAAGGACCAAGCCATCATTGAATTCAATTGTTTACAATTTTTGTGGTCATCTAAGACATATTTCTCATTTATGCAATTATAGAAAAAAAATTTATATGAGAAATAGTATGGTATGAGTTCCTAAAGATCTTAAAGGCCCTAGTACTAACATTCAAGGACCCAAGATGAAGTAAGTACCAAAATGCCCTCCTAGTGTTTCAATTATGCAAAAAAGTTCTCAAAAGGATGGACAAATTAGTCAAGTGAAAAAGGAATCATCAAGGAGAATGCTTCCAAAGCCTATTGGTAGAAGTTTTTATCAAAGAAGGAAGATGGCTTCAACCAAAGCTTCTCAAGCACAAAATGTGGAACTTGCAAAGTTCAAAACACCAAAAGAGAAGCAATGGGTAAGGAAAAGAGTTTCCTTGATTACCAAGGCCAAGGTATCAAAAGTTTCTACCTCTTATGCACATTCACTTGTAAAGTCAATAAATTTGAGGTATATTCTTTATAGGCCTTAGTTAAAGGATAGAACCATGTGTATTTAGTAAAACTTGAATATTATGTTTAGCACATGATTATGCTTATTCTTATTGCAATATAAGGGTCTACAATGCCTAGGTATGCTTGCATGATGTTTAAAATTGTCTTGAGACATTTTGAAACTAATTTGAAAACTTTGATATTAGCCCTTTACTATCAAAAATACAAAAATTGAATTTTAGTAAACTGGTAATCGATTACAAAACCTTTGTAATCAATTACAAAAGGTTCTGTCAAGGGTGGTAATCGATTACACCAACCCTATAATCGATTACAAGGTTCTCAGAACGATAGTAATCGATTACACCAAACTGGTAATTGATTACAAGGATTCTAGAAAGATGGTAATCAATTACACACCCATTGTAATCGATTACACAGCAGTTTCAAAAAGTTTTTCAACACGGGAACAACCATTTTCACTTTAAATTGTCTATATATCATGAAAGTATGCATGTTATTGGCTGTGTACTAAATGGTAATTGATTATTTAAATTTGTTGTGCTCAAATTACATACTATGGAAAATTTGATATTTATGAGAGTATAATGGATTAATGATCAATGACTAACCTCTATGGATCCAAAATTAGTGGATACCAAAGAAAATGCTTTGAACTATGTTGTAGGGTGACTATTAGTTCAAGTATGCATTGAAGTGAAGTGAAACTATGCTATTTGAGATTCGAAAACTTGAAATGGTCCAAGTTCTCCAAGAGTCATGAAGACTTGAAGCTTGGAAGTTGCAATCACCTACAAAAACTCAAAGAGCACACTTTTGGTGATATAAATCTCTTATCCTTATTTATATTTTAAATTGAATATCATGTGATATTTGGATAAGTAGAGATTTGTTTTTATGCCTTAACATGCATTAAGTTGTGTTTCTCTAGAATTATATTTTAAAAGTGTCTTTACATATGCAAACATGTTAGATATGCACACATTTTGCTTGGAATGACATGTTACGGTAATATCTTTGTTCTTGAACTTGTGACCAATTCTTTTTGCTCAAATATGGAAATTCACTTGCTCATAAGTAGTTCTAATCCTTTCTCTTTTATGCTTAATTGTCTTATATGCTTACTTGGAGATTGGATATGTTACCAAGTGGCTTCCAGTACTCAAGAGGGGGGGTGAATTGAGTATAAAACTTTTTTGCGAAACCTCTTTTTAATTAATATGAATATCAAAAGCTTAATAAATAAATGCACAGAAAGAATGAGAAGAAGAAAGGAAACAATAAAGAACAACGAAAAATAAATGTGCAGTAAATTAAATTGCATAAAATAAAGAGATTAGGGAAAAGAGAAGCAGGCACAGTATTTATCCTAGTTCGACCACTAATCCACTTGTGGTCTACGTCCAGTCCTCGAAAGCCGAGATTTTTCACTAAGTATACAAGCTTCAATAGGTGCTTGCTACCGTTACAAAATAAACCACTTTTCACACACAGGGACACTCTACCCTTGTGCTAAAGTCTCATCCTGCAGGGATACCTCACCCTTATACAAACCTTGAGGGATACCTCACCCTCGATACAGAATATCAGAAAATAGAGATGAAGAGAAACTCTTACTCAGAGTAAGTAGTACAAATTGAAGTGCTAATGGAGCTCTCACAGAAATATCTCAAAGTTTCTAAACAAGAAGAGCGTAGAAAACAGTTTTCACAAAAACAGAGTAATCAGAAAATAGTTCAGAATTATGGGCACTGAAAAACGTGACCCAAACTTGCTATTTATAGGAAAAACTAGATGAATTAGCCGTTGGGTATAATTAATAGCAATTAACACAGATTAAAAATCTTGTCTGTTTCCATTTACGTAAGCACAAGTTCCGTGTTTATTCGAATAAAGTAAACACTTATTCGAATAATACTGTTTCTGAAAAACTCATCTGAAATGGGTTATTCGAATAACCAACCCGTTATTCGAATAACTCTGTTAAAACCAGAGTTGTGAAAATGAACGTTTATTCAAATGATAGCTTATCTATTCGAATAACGTATTTAAAAGAAGTTCAAATAGAAAGGATTTATTCGAATAACGTATGAGTTATTCGAATAACTCACTTAAAGCATAGTTCTGAAAAACTTCATTTATTCGAATAAGGGAAGGTTTATTCGAATAGCCACTTACAAAACAGTTGTCTGGAAAGCCTTGGTTATTCGAATAACAGGGTAGTTATTCGAATAACACTTTTTAGAAAACAAACCACGTGAGGATGTTTATTCGAATAAGCAAAGCTTTATTCGAATAACTCAGTTCAAAAAGGGTTTTGAAAAAGATGTTTTCAAAGATACTGAGTTTAAAACCAAGTTTTTTTCTTTTCTTTCAAAAACAAAGAGATATCAATGTGAGCTCCGTACAATAGATCCTAAGTCCTAATGCTAATCAAATATAAACTTTGACTTGGTCTATTTATCATCTTCATTTATACTTCGCGTTTGTTATCATCAAAACAAGTCTTCAAAGGTATGCATCCAAACACAGGATAGTAAAAAGTTATTTGTCTTCTTGTTTGAAATAGCTTTGCTGCATCATATCTTTTTGCTGCATAAAGTCATATTTTTCTACATAATGTCATTAATTTGTTGCATAAATTGGTCATTTTGCTGCATAATTCATACTTTTTACTATATAATTTATAATATGGTGAACAATTACTTTAAACTCAATATTACTTTTGATATGATATGGCAATGCATGTTATGTTTTGATGATACTATTGCTTAATATTATTCTCATAATATCTGTAAATTAGCAATGGTTTTGCACTATCTCTTCTCTTTTTGTCAAAATTTATATATTGCATACCTTTTTTATTATGAAAAAAGGGGGAGAAGTTTGAGTCTTTGAGAAAAAGTAAATAGAAAAACGTACAAATTCAATGATCTTGGAATTCCAAAATTAAGGGGGAGCTGTGCATTTCTGATCTAATTACCTCTTGAAAAATAGAGGGGGAGTAAGTCTCTTACACCTTTTGTGAGTTCTAATTTATTTAAACTAACTCTTTTCTCAATGGTTGTTTGTCATCATCAAAAATGGGGAAAATGTAATTAACATTGACTAAAGCAATGATTTTGATGATAACAAACAAGAAAGGAATAGAAGTATAAAGATCAAGTCACAAGGTTCTACAAGAATAGCTTATAGGACTTAGATCTCGTGTAAAGGTAAAAAGGAATCACACTAAGCTCAAATATGTTTTAAACATCTTTATAAGTGTTTTTAAAATATTTAAATGCCTAACAAACTATTTTTGGAAAAGCTAGTCCTGGTGGTAATTCAAATCTGTGAAAAATAGTTAAGTTTGTGTTTTGTAAAATTAACATTTGGTTAATCTTTTGATCAAATTACTTTGAGTTTTATCGTGAAACTTATTATATATGAAAATAGACTCAGATCTTTCTGATGAATGGTTCATTTGCTTTAAACGGATAAGAAATGAAGAAGTTATGACCATTTAAAGTCAGTTTTCAAAAATAGCCAACTTTGGGTTTTGCAAAACTAACCTTTAGTTACTAATTTGATTATATCTTTCAAAATAATTTGAGTTTTGTTCTAAAACTTATTTCATTTGAAAATAGACTCAAAGAGCTTTCTAATGAATGGCCATTCGCTTTAATCAGATAAGAAATGAAGAAGTTATGACCTTTTAAAGTCAGTTTTCAAAACTAGAAATGCTGTAATCGATTACACAAGTCCTGTAATCGATTACCACTTTGGCAGAAGCCATGTAATCGATTACCAGAAGTATGTAATCGATTACCAAGTGCCCAAAAAGCCCAGAACAAGTTCTAAGGGCATTGTATTCGATTATCAAATCCATGTAATCGATTACCATGAGTCTGAAACGTGCCCAACGACTATAAACAACTAGTTTTTCATAAAGAAATCATTTCTAAACTTTACCCAACGACTCTAAATCTTAATGGGCTATAAATACAACTGTTTGGGCATCAAAAAAAGTTGGAGAATAATCTAAAAATTAATCTTGAACATTAAATTCGTGTTTCACTATCTATTTTTCCAAACCTATGTTTTTGAGCTTGAAAGTGTGATTTCTTGATACCCATTGATCTTGAATTTGTATTATTTACTCTTTGAGAGAGCTTCTATCTTCTACATCTTTGTATAATCTATAGAGAGAGGGTGATGTATCCCTCTAGAGTAAAGGGTGAGGTATCCCTTAGAGAGTGATGTATCTCTCAAAGAATTGTAAAGGGTGAGGCATCCCTTGAAAGTAGAGGCTCAAATGCAAAGGGTGAGGTATCCCAAGGTGTGTTGAGTGCTCAAGTTTATAAAGGTCATCAAGAACTTATGAAACTTGAAGAATTGGACGCTCTAGCACAAGGGTGAGGTATCCCAAGGTGTGAGAAGTGCTCTTACTTGTACAAAGGTTTTCCTAGCACCCGTAAAGTCTAGGAAATAGTGAAAAAAAATCTCAAGTTAAGCTTAGGGACTGGATGTAGGCCACAAGTGGTTGGTGGCTGAACCAAAATTCTTGAGTTTGATTCTCTCTTCCTTACACTCTTTAAATTCGGTATTTGTTGAAATATATTTATCTATTGCATATCTTGATGTTTTATTTCTTACAACTTGATATCTAGCTTATTCACTTGATTCATCATATATCCCAAGTTGTATTTGAGTAATCCTTAATAGTTGTGCCTTTATTAGACTTATTCTGCTGCATGTGTTAATTAAAAATATCAAAATGCATAATTTCTCAAAGTTGCATTAAAATTTATAATCACCCAATTCACCCCTCTCTTGGGTGATGGTTGCTATGGCTAACACCTTTGCACCTTTCTACGATGGAGTTTGTTGTATTCTTCCCTTTGTGTTCTTCTTTTTTCATGTGTAACTAATTTCCTTTTATTAGGGGGATAGTGGATCTTGAACTTTAATGATGTAACTTCTTTTATGGGTTTAATTTATGTTTCTATTTCATGATTTATGTATTTATCTCTATTTTTAATGTTTTTCTAAACTTGATCAATTTAGAAATGATCTTTTGGGTTGATGTATGATTTGAGAAAATTTTCATGAGTTTAGAAGATATGAAAAACACCATAATTTTTGCAATCGCTAGGCATAAACGTTGTGAGTTATATGGTCTTTCTTTTAATTCCCTCATTCATGATATTGCCTTCTCTATTTGGGGTTAGACTAAAGGATTAGTTAATTTTAAATAGTGTGAAGATGATTAATATACCAATGGATTGTGTATTAACTAAATTTAGGAATTGACCATACATTATTGAAATAGAACATAATTAAACTAATATTTGAATGTGCATTTAAAGAGTTCAAGTGAAGTCGGAACCCTAACGATTTAATACCATTATTTTTCACCCATTTTTTATTGATTGTTTGCTTACTTTATTTCTTTTAATAATTTTTATCTTGAATTTTCTTTTTAATTAAATTTGTAACAACTCTCTTTCTTCATTAGCTTAGATAGTGTCACTTTCAGTGAATTTAGTAATTAATAACTTAATCCTCGTGAGATGACTCTTTCTCCCTTTTTATTACTTTTGCAATTCGGTACACTTACCGAAATTCATAACAAGTTTTTGGCACCGTTGCTGGGGATTAGAGTTTATTAATATTAAAAAGTAGCTTGAAAAGGCACTATGTTAAGCATTTATTTTCTCGTTTATTTTATTTTACTCTATTTTTATTTTATTTTTGGTTCCTTTAATTCACTTTTCTTTGCTTTGTTTATGCAAGGTGTTGTGAGTTTGAAGATTTACTTTTTGATCTAGATATTGACAAAGCAGAAAGAGCACTAAGGAAAGCAGCCAAAGAACGAAAAAGGATTGAAGAAGAAATGGCTGAAAACACTCTAAATACTCAAAGACATACCTTGGCAGACTATGCAATTCCGTCCACTGAGAGGGTTGTGATGAGCATAGTGCAGCCCAACATTCAGACAAACAACTTTGAGATTAAACTAGCTTTGTTACAACTGGTGTAGCAGGATCAATTTAGGGGCAATCAGGCTGAAGAGCCCAACTTGCACATATCTAATTTCTTGCAACTTTATGATACAATTAAATATAATGGCGTAACTGATGATATCATTAAATTACGACTGTTCCTATTTTCCCTAAGAGATAAAGGTAAAAACTGGCTACAAGCCCAACCACAAGGGAGCATCAGCACTTGGGAGGACTTAGTTAGCGAATTCTTGACTCGATATTTACCTTCATCAATGTTTGTGAAGATGAAGAGTGAAATAGCTTATTTTACTCAAAATCAAGGGGAATCATTATATGAATCTTGGGAGAGATTCAAGGAGCTATTAAGAAAATGTCATCACCATGCATTTGAGGTTTGGTAATAGGTTTAGCTATTCTATAATGGTTTAAATCATCCTACCAGGGTTATGATGGATGTATCTGCAGGTGGATCTCCGAACAGTAAAACTCCTAAAGAGGCTCAGGCATTATTCAAGACCATGGTCACCAATGAATATCATATGCCTAGTTCAAGGTTTGTGGCTAAATCGGGAGTGATGGAGCTTAGCACATTTGATGCCTTACTTGCACAGAATAAAAATCTTTCATAGCAAATTGCTAGCCTTACTAAGCAGCTTGTTAACATACAGGTGAACTCTGTGAACCACCAAGTTTTAACTTGCGATTTATGTGGAGGTGATCATGCTAATGGTGAGTATGCTGCAAGCAACACAGGTGTCCTTCCTTAAGAGCAAGTTAATTATATAGGTAATCTTGCAAGGTCTTAAGGCAACTCCTATTCAGATACATACAATCTGGGGTGGAGGAATCATCCAAATTTCTCATGGAACAATCAGAATATGTTAAGACCACCACCACCTCCACAACATCAACCATCGTCATCCTCTTCATAGCCTCAACAAGATAGGATATCAAATCTTGAAAGTATTGTTGAGAAACTGACTCTTAGCACTAGCACTTTTATGGAGGAAAAGAGGTCTAATTTTAAGAATCAAGAGGCTACTATCCAAAGTCTAAAAAATCAAGTGGGACAAATATCTAGAATACTCACAGAGAGACCTCAAGGTATCTTACTTGGAGACACTGTGGTAAATCCAAAAGAACACTATAATGCAATCACACTGAGAAGTGGCAAAACTTTGGAAGGACTACTGAAAGAAGTATCTAGTTCCTCAGGAAACAAATAAAAATAAGATGATGTTCTTACTGAGGATGTTTCAATTGAAGATGCACTTGAAGCAAAGGTCTTTACTGAAATTAAAGTGAAAAGAGAAAGAAGAAGGATTTCATTTTGAATAAACCTCTTGACCCTTCACTGTACGCTAGGCTTCCATTCCCTTAGAGGTTGAAGAAAGACACTCAGGAGAAGTAAGAAAAGACAATTCTCAAAGTTCTTAGATGTTTTTAAGAAGTTATAGATAAACATTCATTTTACTGAGGAACTTGAACAAATGCCCTCATATGCTAAGTTCATGAAAGACTTGTTCTCAAAGAAGAGGAAACTCAAGGAAGATGAGACTGTAGCACTTACTGAAGAGTATAGCGCTATTATTCAGAGGAAGCTGCCACCCAAATTGAAAGATTCAGATAGTTTCATCATTGCTTGCACTATTGGGGAGCTGAATATTAGGAAAGCATTATATGATCTTAGGGAAAGTATCAATCTAATGCCGAAATCTATGATGCATAAGCTGGGGATTGAGAAAGTGAAGTAAACAATGATTTCCTTTCAACTAGCAGATCGATCTATCAAACACCCATACGGTACAGTTGAAGATGTGTTAGGTAAGGTGGATAAATTTATTTTCCCAGTTGAATTTGTGGTGCCGAATAAATGAGGACACTGATATTTCTCTCATTCTTAGAAGACCATTTCTAGCAACTTCAGGTGCTGTGATTGATGTACCTCAGAGTGAGCTCATCCTGAGAGTGGATGGAGATTATATGACAATCAATGTTTTCAGGGATGCTAAAACTTCCCTAATGTCAAATCTCAAAGTCCCTATCAATATCATTTAAGCTAAGAAGCAAGAGTTCTTAGCTATCAAAGATTCCCCACCATTATACAATGTTGATACTGATCTTCCTAATAATCAAGTTGTTGAAACAGAGAAAGGTCCTTCCTTGATTCATATTCCATTGCAAATTGGTCCTTCATCTGTTAATAAATTAGAGCCACCATGGTATAATGGAATCTTTCATGCCAAGGCATACTTGGCACAACTAGTTCCAACTGGAGTTCAATATATTTTTGGAGGGGATCCCAAGGCTAGTGACCAGGGAAGGAAGCATTAGTCTGAGAAAAGAAATGTATCATCTTACTTCTCTTACTTCAAGCCACTGTAATAATAAAGGGTAATGTCGAGCTAATGACATTAAACAAGCGCTTTTTGGGAGGTAACCCGAATTTCTTTCCCTTTTGATTTTTCTTTTAATTTATTATTTTACTTTGAATTTAGTTAATTTAATTATATGTTGTGTCCTTTTAGTATGCGAAGCTCTTTCTTTCTCAAAATTAATTATTTTGGTGAATATTTCTATTTAAAAAAAAACCCTTAAGTGCACTAGCTCTTAGGCGCACCTCTGGCAAAGAGGAATTAAAATTCAAGACAGTAGCCCAGCGCCTGAGCGCGCTCTGCTTTGTTTTGTTGCATTTTAAAAATAATATCATCTTCTTTTTGCTTTGTTCTGCTTCGTCCTTCTTGCTTCCAAATCGTATCTCTGTCATTTTCTAGCATTTTTATCTTGCTTCATTCGTATTCTCAGTCATATTCTACAGTGTTCTTCCTCTATTTCTCTTTGGATGCATTCAATAGTGTGCAATTCTGCCTCTGGAGTGCGTCTCCGTCATTTTCCCACGAACCCACTCCCTTTTCTACCTTCTTGCTTAAATTCTTTACTCATTGAGGTATATTCATGCATCTTAACACTCAATTTCTTTGATATGTTTTGTTAATTTCATGAATTTTGCAGCATGGGATGTTAGGGTTCCTAAATTGGGGATTTTTGGGAGAATCTAAAATTGGATAAAAATTGGTTTAGATTGATAGTGCCCAATGATATATTCTATGAATACTTGCTGATTGGATGCATTAGTGAGTAAAATTGTTAATTTTGATGGTGGATAGTTGAACATGTTCATATGTTACTATTCCTGAATGTGTTTTGCATTGTGGGACTGCTGATTGTGGTGTTGATTGTTTATTATATTAGTCATTTTTTGTGAAGAGATTTTTAATTATGGTATTATTGATTATAGTATTGGAAAATTTCACTGAATGTGATGTGCATTGCTTATGTGTTAGCATGTGTTGAATTAGTTCAATGCATTTGTCCTTTTACAATGTTCACCATACCTATTTGGTGTTGATCAACTGTTCCTTATGACTAATTTGCTTGAAAATATTGTTGGGTGTTGTCATTTTTATGGATTATGTCATATGCTTACTTGGAATAAGCTGATGTGATTGAGAATTCCATTAATGCATGAGTTGATTGCTATGAAAACTTGAGCTTTTGTTATTTTGCTTGCAGCAATATGGGTTATTCATTTTGTACTTTTATTTTTTCAAGATACTTATCATGCCACCAAAAAGAAGAAGGGGTGTTATAGGGGAAGGCTCTAGCTCTTCCTCCTTTGATGCCAGTTGTTTCCATTCTGTTGTTCATGAAAAGAGGATTAATGATGTGCTGATAAAGAGGAAATTTATTCGAGAATGAGGGCTTATTTTAGAAGAGCATGAATACTTAGAGATTCGTTCACAAATTATGGAAAGAAAATGGGGCAGATTGTGCCAACTTCCAGATCCGGGGTCCTAGACATTGGTTCGTGAATTCTATGCTAATGCTTTTATCAACTCCAATGAGGGTAACCATTATCAGACCATGGTGAGAGGGACGCCTATGGATTTTTGAAAAGATATATTGAATTCATATTTTGGTCTAGAGTGTGATCATCCTGGGTAATGTGGCTATATCATGATTTGCTTAGGAGGTAGCTAGATCCCAACTTTGTCCTGAGCGTGCTCTATAAGGCAGGTGTTGAATGGGTGTTGGACACGAAAGATGCCCCTAAATTTTTTAAGAAAGCAGATTTTAAACCGATTCCACGAGTTTGGTGCACTTTTGTTCAATCTAACAACCTTTCATGCTCCAACACCTCAGAAGTACTAGTCAAAAGGGCGTTGCTTATCTTTGTCATTGTGAATGGTGACACAATTGATATTGGGAGGATTACAGGTTTTCACATGCATATGGAGTCACAAGAAACTTTTGGCAGCCTACCATATCCATCTCTCATCACCAGTCCGTGCTCTACGAGGGACATCAATATTACTAGGGATCAACTCATTCAGCCAACACCTCTAATCACTACATCGGTGATTGAAAGGTATTTTCAAGAAGATGTAAGAGCTCCAGCAGCACCAGCAGCTCAACCTCAAGGCCCAGCAGGTAGGCAACCTCGTAGGGTGATCACTATGACTCAATAAGTAGCCAGAATAGAGCATATGCTGTGCCAGTTCCATAGGCGATCGAGCTATATTATTCAATCTCAACATGCTTTGGAAAACATGTTGTGCAATATGGCAGAAGAACAATTAAACTTGAACAATGCAACTCTAGGTAGTCTTCCCATGATTGACAAGAAGATCCTGGCTAACATTAACTTCAATAAGGAAGATGAAGAGGAGAATAATGATGGTGAAGAGCAAGATTGATCTCCCACCAAAATAATAAGCTTTTCTTGACTCTCCACTTTTATTTTACTATTTTTATTTTTCCTATCTGTTATTGCATTTCATTGTTTGTACAGTGGGGGCACTGCTTATTTTAAGTTTGGGGGGGGATAGCTTCACTATTTTTTGTGTTTATTTTTGTGTTTATTTTTTCTTTTGTTTGTTATTGTTGAGTCAACTTAGGTGCCTCCCTGTGTTCAGAGCCTTTGTAAGGGGATGTTTATAGTTGTCGGCCACCAAAAAGATTTTTCTTCTCTTTCCTTTAGCCCTTTATTTTTACATTTATTTCATTTAGTTATTTTATTTTATTTTATTTTGCCATCATCACCTTTTTGTTTTTTAACTCATTATGTTGAAATTGTGCATGCCGGTGTGTTGGATTGAGTATCTAATAATTACATAAATTGTAGATTGATTTGTTTTCTTAGGATAACATATGAGAATCTGAGTTGTATTTATCTCTATTATTTTAATTGTGTATGGATGTTCTTCCCATCTTTATGTTTAATAGACCTTGGATTATGCATGCATGTCAGGATTAGAGAAAGTTTATAATATTGCACTTGTGTGGATGACTGATAACTTCATGAAATGTAGTTATTTTGTGCCCTATTTTTGTGCTTAAAAGAGTGCTTAGTTCTTATGTATAATGTATGTTTGGAAGGTTTTAAGCTTATATTTGTCATATTCTAATTTAGATATCTTCTTATGTGACATTGAGCAAATTGTGTTGATTTGATAAGAGATTGAGTGAATTTGTATTTGTTATTGATTTGGTGATTTCTCTATTATAGGTAGGGCTCCAAACAGGATGATATATGGAGCATTTGAGTCAAAGTTGGAAGAGAAAGCCAAATTTGCATCTTAGCAAGCAACGTCGCAATGTGGGCATATTAATGTCGCAGCGTTGATGAATCCCCTGCATCAGTACAAAGACCCGAGGCCAAAGCATCGCAGCATAAGAAAGTGAATGTCGCGGCATAAGTGACCTAAATATCTAGAGCACTACGACGCTGAAAATTAGACACCACGATGCCTGTTACCTAATTGTACGCGCGCCACGACGTGATGTGTTTAATGCCACAACGTCCCTTATTTTTTTGCACCTATAAATATTATTTTATTAGATTTTAGGTGAGAGTTTTTTAGGTTTTAGAGAAGCTGCGACTGAAATTCACAAGCTGAGGAGGCTAGGGGAGCCAAGGTTGGAGGTCATCTTCTTCATGGAAGGAGATTCAAGCTTCAAAGATGATATCCATGAATTTTCTCCCTTCTCCCTATGCTTTCCCTTCTCTTCCTTATCTCTTGAACATTGTTTTTGATGTGTATTTTCATGTTCAATGATTAGCTGAGCTGTATTTAGGGATTACTTTGGATCATTGTATGAATATTGATGTTTATGTAGTACTTTGAGTATATATTGATGTTTGGTTCTGTTTAATCATATGAATCTTAATCCTCTTGATTGTTTGATCATCTTTTAAGTGATTTGATAAAATCTGATGAACCTAGACATAGGAATTTGGATTTTAGATCATATATATGGTTGATGCATGTTTGATTTCATTCAATTGGCTTGGATAAGTTAATTCTCTAATGGGATAGAAATATACCTCTTAGCTATGCATAGCGGGTGTTTGAGAATAGATCTTAATGAGTGGAGTTTGCACTAGTTCTCATGGAAACATAGTGAATTAGGCAAATGAAGCTATAATTAATGAACCTAGACATAGGCTTTTAACTAAAGTAGATTCTCAAGTTAACTTAACTATTCATTAATGTTGCTTATAAGAATTGTATATCATTAATTGAAGTATGAGGTGAAAAAGGATTTCCTAAATCTCTAACCATTATCTTTACTTTCATTTATCACTTTTATGTCTTTATATTAGTTTTACTGCACTTTCCTCTATTTTATATGTTCTTGAATAGAATTAGCTAAGCTATTGGTTGATATTTAGTATTAGAAAGCCAATATCCTCGTGGGAACGATCTCTTACTCTGTATCTGTATTACTTGAATGACTCGTGCACTTGCGGTAAGCAAATGGACTAACAAGTTTTTGGTCAAGAAAACAAGTTTTTATCTTATGAAAGGATCAAGAATTTGCTATCAATAACTTGCATCTAGAAGTTGTTAAATTCTCTCTTGAAGCGAAATCCTAAGCAGTGCATGATTAAGGAAATGATAAGGGCCTTCTTTGGATCGTTTGAGCTTTTCAAGCTAACCTATAAATGCAATATATCCTTAGGTCCCTTTTGTAGCCTTTTTATTGTTTGGCCTCTATTTCTTTTCTTTACCCATATTTTTCCCATACCCATAAAAAAAATTCCCTCTCTTATACACCATTTGTTGAGTGCATATTTTGTATTATTTTATTATTCAAGCCTTAGTTATTTTCTGTGCATGAAGTATTTATGGAGCTGAAAAAAATTCAAAAAGAGAAAGTCCACCCAAAGTATTACAAAGAAATAAGTTTAAGGGTGGGAGTCTTTAAATAATAAAAAAAAAGAAAATAAAGTGTTGTTTCTTGTGCTCTATTTTGCACTTGTTCTATATTCTATGACTTGAAATTTGAAATTTGCATGATTATGTATCTTAACTCTTGTTTTCATTATCGTACCTTTTCTTTCTTAACCCTTGGCCTTACATTGCAAGCTTTAAAAGACTATTTTGATCCTTGATTATGTGTTATTTACATTAGTGGAGAGAAAGATGAAGAACAAACCTATGGATGCAGATTTGATGTGCATTTACAATTTTACAAACCTATTCGGGCTTGTACTTTATGAGTAGATTTGGTCTTTCATTCATGTTTTTGGGAAGTCATTTTTGCATGAAAATTGCATATGAGAGATGATGTGATAAATAGATTATGCATGTGTGACATTTTGAAATTAGATTGTAAAGCAGTTTCTGAGGATATATATGATTTTTATTACCTGATATTGCCATGTTTGAGTTTGTGTGTTTTGAGTTTTTATTTGTTTAGTCTTTTTTGTTTTATTTTATTTTTATTTTTATTTTTATTTTTCTTTTATTTGAGGACAAGCAAAATCTTAAATTTGGGAGAGTGACGAACCTTTAAATATTCATATTTTTATAGTTCAAAATCTTAGGTTTTTATCCTCTTTTAATCTTTTTTAATTGAGCTTTATTCTCAAGTTTTGTTATATTTTTATTATTGTAAATTTTGTTAATATTACGTGTTTTATATGTTTTTTATAGGTAATTGTATATGAAAAAGGCTGCACAGTTGGAGAAGCAAGAAAGAGAAGAAAATTACACTACCACTGGCTTTTTCATTTTCACCAAAGTTACTTTCTAACAAAAAGGTAGGAAGGGTGAAAACACATTCTTTTTCTTCTTTCATTCTATTAATCTTAATTCTGGTTTCTTCTTTGATTATTTCCAATTTATGACCTTTTCAAAGTTTTTGTTGGAGTTCTTATTGTATGTTTCACTCCTGTTTTGGTGTGATCTTTACATAGATGTCTCTTTTCTATTTCGATTTTGATTCTCACGTTTTTGAATTCGATATATGTGCTTGTTTTTTTGATTTTGACTATCTCTTTTTTATTTCAGATTTCAATTTATGTACTTAGACTATCTTTATGATTTTCTCTTCGATTTCGTTATATGTACTTGGATTTTGATCCTTGTTTTCGATTTCATTCGAAATGGTTTACTTAAAAATAGTCTCATTTCAATTTTGATAAAATGGATTTTAATCTTTGTTTTCAATTTAATGCAAAATGGTTTACTTGAAAGCTGTCACATTTCGATAAATATACTTGGATTTTGATCTCTGTTTTCAATTTTATTTCCAAATGGTTTACTTGAAAATTTTCTTTTCAAGATTTACTAAGTATTCTATATTTTGTTTAAGCTCACTAATGTTGTCCCATTGTATATTAATTAATCAATGTGCAAGAGAATTATTATTATGGTCGTGATTAGAAATATTGAGGGATGCCTCAATTAGAAATTATTGTGACCATGATTATAAATATTGAGGAACGCCTTGATTAGAATTAATTATTATGGTCATAATTAGAACATTGGGGGACGCCACAATGAGAGAAACATGCACATTTGGTTGAGAACCTTAACAATAGGATAAGGAGAATAATTTTGGTGAGCTTATTTCCTTAAATGATTTATGATGATGTTATTGCTGAATGTATATTTCAAGAAGACTGATTTATTCTAGATTATTAAGTATTATGTGTTTTTTTATTGAGTTCCATCTCTATCTTTTAATTTCGATCACTACTCTTTCATTTCGAGTTGTTTCTGATATTAAACTCATTTCTTTGATTGATTTTGATTTTGATCAAATTCTTTGACTCTTTTCAATTTCGATCAAAATTATGGATTTTTAGAAAAAATGTGAAAAAGAATGATAAAATATTTTCTGTACATGTGATAACTGAAATATCATTAGTTCAAAACTTAAATATGTTTTTTCTCATTCATACTGAGTTTTATCTCACAATTTTTTTTTGACGTGGTATTTCAAAAAATGCCCACTATGAGATTTATGATTGATCTTCGTGTGCAGCAAGTGTACATGTCTAAATTAGGGGATTATGTGTTCACATTCACTTTGGGCGATCTATGCCTAATAATCTTGCTTTTCGATGAGTAGTTGCAGGAGCTGATATTTGTAAATATGTGAATAGTAGTAATGTATAAAGGACTAATGAGCTTAACTTTTTTATTATGAACAACTAAAATTAGGTTAGGCATGTAAATATGTATAACTAGCACTTGAAGGGTGTAAACCTTGAAGAATAATGTAAAATATTGTACATAAGAACTAATCGGAGAATAGCAGTTTCATGTAACATGTTGTTCTAATTTGCAATCCAAAATAGATTATAAGAAAAATAATTAAAATTAGAATTGGATGTTATAGAAAGGATGAGTCTCTTCGAGATTTTATATCCCGGTTTAACAAGAAGATCGTGAACATATGAGACTGGGATAGAAGACTTGGATTGTTCTACATCAAAAATGGACTCTGTCTAAGATATTTCTCCTTTTCACTTACGAATTAGGAGCCTAAGACCATGGATGAGTTTCGTGCTCGTGCTGACAAATACATCAATACTGAAGACGTTCTTCATGCTAGGAAACGTCTTCAGAAAGAAGTTGCTAGGCCCAAGTCTGAGGAGTAATCAAGTCAACAGGGTTGGAGTTTGAGGCCACCTCTTAAGGGGAAATACGAAAATTACACTCCCCTCAATACACCCTGAGCTCAGAACTACTAAGAGATCATGAACACCGAGCTTTGAGACGTGCAGAGACCTCCCCCTAAAAAGAAGCTAAGAGTCAAGTCCAAGTTATGTGCTTAGCATAACAACCATGGTCACAACACAGAGGACTATACCAACCTCCATGATGCCATCGAGTTCCTCATCCGAGATGGACGCTTGGGTCAATATGTGCACCAAACTAGAAACAACAATTAGAAGGGAGGCCATTATAGGAAGTAGAGTTATAGCCCACGGAGCCCCTATCGTCCCTATCGAAGATGTTCTTTAGCTAGGAATGACAATTATGATCCACGATCACCTCAGGTGAATGCCCAAAATGAAGATAGGGCACAACCTCGAAATGACAACTAGGAGGAGAATCGTCGTCATGCTGAAGTAACTCAAACAATCATGTAATACTCTATAATTATTACTTTTGTTGTGTAAAAAATCTTTGGATATAAGTAAAATAATTATTTTTCTAACTGTTGGCTCACCTAAAGCCAGTACCTCGGCTGTGACTTCGAGTCCACAAGTATGATGGCCCAACACAGCCCCCAAGGTCACCACGCCTTGGCGAGTGACGAGCACCGAACTCAATCAAAATTACAACCGAGTTATGCCTATGGCTTGTAGCATAGGAAATAACACCAGATCATCTCTCAAGGATTTTAAATTGTAATTTAATCAAATCAAGTTAAGATTAAGGGGAAAAGAGTTGAGAAACAGAATATGAAATAGCAAAATTAAGGAAAGAACAATCAAATAAAAGCACAATTAATTCAGAAATCTATCTGAAATTTGGTGGATTCTATCATAGATTACTAATCAAACATTTGAATTGCATTTGACTGATTAACTTGGAATTAACTAAATTCTCTGCATTAAATCCATAATTCATACTAGACAATCATCTAGAATTCAATTAACAATTGACACACAAATTCGCAATTGCATAATTCATGTTAGATCTATGTTAATTTTAGATTCGAATTCAATTAACCTAAGCACAAATCAGCACTTAACTTCTAATTTTGTGACTAAACCAGATTAGTCAACCTAAATTCAATCACAATTCTTAATCTAAAATCAAGATCCAATCAGATCAAGATTAAGAAACAGAAGGGGAAGAAGAAGAATCCAAATACAAATCAAAAAAATAAAATCAAAACAAGATCTCAAAAATCCAAACTAAAATTTCTTCAAGAATCTTGAATTGATTACAAGGTGTTTAGCCCTCCATAAGAATAGAAGAACTTAGAAAACAAAAATCTAGAGAGAAGGGGCAAGGAGAGGAGAGAGAGTTCTAGAGAGAGGTGAGAAAAGTGTGGAATGAGAGATAAATCTGCCTAGCCTCGGATTGCTCCCTAAAACTGCTAAAACTACTTCTTTTTTTGGCCTCACAAGATTACAATCCACTTAGATACAAAGTTAGGTCCATTATGAACAATTAGGCCTAAACCCTAAGCAATTTGGAGTTCTACAACTCAAGTTATGATCAAAATAATATCAAAGGTCACTAGACTCGTATTCTGACTTCTAGGCCCAATTCGGTCAACTAAACATCTGATTAAGACTTTGAGCTTTGCATCAAAGTTGTAGAGCTTCCTCTCAACTTTCCTACAAGATAAAATGCATAGTTATCATATATCTAGAACTCAAGATATGACCAAAATACAGAAACATTATAAAACCTCAACAATGCTGGAAATTATCAATTAAGCCCAATTTGAGCCCAAACTTATAAAATATGACCAAGCTCAAACAATTAAGTACATAGAGAGTGTAAATCACTAAAAATAAGGGCTTATTAATGTATAAAATATATGATTATTAGTGAGATCCGAGGAATACAAGGTCCAAAAAGGATAAGTTATTCTGATATCTTTACAAGATGACCAAACCGAGGAATCCACTTGAACATCCTATAGGGTCAAGCAGTGAATTCAAGGGTTTTAACCTGTACCCTTTTGAGCCGCACCTTAACCTATAAATGACCAAGTTTATAGCAGTTAAGAGTAACTGATCGTATCCCAAGATAGTGGACCACACACCACGAGGCTACGATGTCAAACTAAACAAACCCAACCACTGGAATTGGGTTTTGTACTGATCTCATTTGACACACGAGTGTTCATCAAACTAAATGAACATAAACACTGAGATTGGGTTTCATACTCATCTAGATTGGGCACATAAGTGTTTGTCAATCTAAATAGAGTCGACCACTGAAATTAAGCTTTGGAGTCATCTCAGTCAAATAAAATGAGCGTTCGTCAAGCAAGCAAGTACCGAGATTGAGTGTTGGACCCATATCAGAACTACAAAAAATAACTACGCAAGACACGAAATGGCAAGCTAACAGCACAAAAGTGAAACATTCAAAAAGGCAAATTTATTATTCACATTCCAAACATTATTAGCTTTATAAAAGGAACCTAAGGATTGTTTTGATGCAAAGGTACCCATTTAAAGGAAGCCAAGACGGTAGCAAGGAAAAATGATGATGACGATCAAGCACTGGCCTACATAGGCCACTTCAACAGCTCCTTAAGATGCAAACAACCACTTATTCCTTGACTAATATGAGGAGAAAGCTTCGCCACCCTATACTTCCTAAACACCCTTGAGCACCCACGACATGGCGATAATTAGGGGAGTGAAGGAGGAAGGGAAGTGAAACTCTTCCACACCTTACAGGAACTACAGACAGAAAACCTTAAGCCTTTCCAACAGAAGCAAGACCTTACTCCACTGTTACATATGCTTGGAAAAAAGGTCTTCTACTGTTGAGAGACGTGTTAGCTAAGCTACACAAAATAGTTACTTGGCCTTCTCTGAGCCATTATGCCTAGAAAGAAAGGCCTCCGCCCATAAAATATACAAGGTAAAGGAACACCTTTAAGAATTTGGAAAAGAAGAGGAGGATAGTCTTTGAAGGAGACATGACCCTTTACACACTTACAAGAATCAGAAAAAGGATCATTCTCCAGAAGAGACATGTTCCTTATTTATAGAAGAAATAATACATCCTAATTAGCTCCTAAAAGATGAACTGGCTACACGTTCAAAGCCATGTTTAATTGTTCCCTCCCTGTGATTAGCCACTAAGGCAGTGAGAAGTTGGGAAACAGAGTAGGGAACTGCTATTGTCATTAAATCAGTTTCAATTTTCAGTAAATTCAAAGTAATGGTTCCCAAATAAACACAGACTGCTACAAATTGTAATGTAAATGATGCTAATAGGACACCAGATTTAGAGTCTTGCCACCAAGATCGAGCGTTGGACCAATCTCAGTGAATTATATGGGCAAAATTACTTAAGTGTAAATTCAACACCGAGGTTGAACGTTAGACCTATGTCAACGTCGCGAAGGCAAAAATTCAACAAGTGTGAAAACGATACTAAGATTGAGCATTGGACTCATCTTGACAAAACGAAAACAACCATCATTGTAAGGGAATAAGTATTGAAAAAATAAAAAGCCTGAGGTTGGGACTTGTCCAAACACATCAATAAAGGGGCAAAGAAATAGAAGAATTAAACATCAGAGAATAGGGCTTGGATCTTTCGGGGTCTCCACTGCCGCCTAGGGCCACGACCCCTCAATCACAAAAATCCTAGCCTCTTCTTATCCACTGTTTGGTGCTGCCTCTACCCCTCCTTTGCTGTCCACTTCTTAATTAGCTTGATTATTTAGGGCCACCGCTGAACCAATGTCCACGATTTGGCCATCCCAAACCTCCTTCAGTGTGCTGATCCCCTCCTCATTAAGACTGGGGTTGAGAAGGTGAAGTTGATTAAAGGCATTTTCAAATGTTTCCTCCACGGACTTTGACAAGTCATTTATTGTTTAGTTGAGTTCCTCTTTTAGAAGTTCACACTGAGCCCAGGCACTAGTAAGGATGGACTTGGTTAAGGCTAGATCATTCTTCAATGTATCCTCCCAAGCCGTTGCTTCACCAAATTCGACTTGAAGCTCGTTGGCCTCAGCAACTTTGGCCCAGGGTGACTCCATCTCGGCAACTTGAGCCCAGAGGGAAGGGACCTTGGTAGCATCTACAATAAGGCAGGTGACCTTAGCCCGGAGCTTGTCTAATTTGGAGTCACGCAACTTGAGCTTTTTGTCAGCCAAGGATAGCTACTTGTCCTTTTAAGTAACCTCTCGGGTGGCTTGGACTAATTGCTTATCCTTCTCGGTAATTTCACCACGAAGGGTATTAAGCTCTCTCTCTAAGCATGTAACCTCCTAAATGGACCCCCAAGCCTCCTTTGCAAATCGAAGGGTCGAGGCGATGCACAAACTTCAGAGTTAGGCCTCATGAAGGATCTTCCCCATGTCACACTCAATCAACACATCGGTCTTGGCAAGACTCAATAAATAACTGTCAATAAAGCAGATAGGGTCAACCCCCCGAGTCCACACTAATCTTGATGGAAAGTGGCGTAGAGCCTGGCCTCGAAGCATCCTCAAGCCCAGAACCAATTGGAACCTCGTCTACTTCAGGCTCCTCTAGAATGCCCTCGACTACCAGTCTCTTCCCCTTATCATCCTTGCTGCTCTCAAGCTGCCTCTTCCAGGGTCGATGCAGTAACACAGGAGAGCTCGTTTTGGCAACTTGGAGCTCAGTACTCGAGGAAGCCAGGGGGATCATCACTGTCATAGGAGTAGGGATTGTATTGCTTGAGGGCATAGAAATAGTAATAGTCACCCCTTGAGCAGTTGTCGAGGCCTGAGATCTTGATACCTCACCACCTCTAGCCGCTAATTTCTCAACCAAGTGCCGAAGTCCAGATAGTCGAGCCATGCTTTCTGTGAATAAAAAAAAATGTTACGACACTTGAATAAATTCATGCAAAAAGATAAGTGCAAAAAGAAAATATTTAGGATGATATACCTAGCATGGCCTTCACAGAATCGACGAGCTCATCCAAGACATCCTTATAGAAGATAGCCCCCTTCCTTAGTCTAATTAATCAAAAAGTGCAGGACCCAGGCCTCAAGAGGAAAGATATCAAAAATCAGAGTCTCTAACTCTTTGTTACTCTACTCCCAACTAGCTTCAGACTAGTATAAATAAAGGCCTGCACCACATTCCGGGGTAACCAAAAAAAGTGTCATCCCCAGAGCCCCTCCTACCCTAAAGATATCCTTTCTAAATTTCTTGAAAGACTTCTGGTAGGGTTTGAAAACTACAAGCCCATTCTGCACCCGCAATATGACCTATCATCCCTTGGTTTGGTTTCTTCCTGAGGTCGTCAACAAAAGAAAAAAATGCAGAAGAAAGATTTGACCAAGTACGGCAACCCAAAGACCTGACACACAAGCTCGAATGCTCGAACAAAACCCCAAGCATTCGAATGAAGTTGAGTAGGCGCCACCCACAAGTGAAGGAAGACGCCCATCTTAAACTCGGTAAATGGCAATCGTACTCCGATCTAGGTGAAGAGAGCCTCGTACATGTACATCAAGTGCCACCCCTTAAACGGACCGAGCACACCCGTTCTTCCTCTAACAGGTGCCAGATTGCAAACTCTTGGTCTTGTAACTCATCCACGGTTAACTATAAATATTGTTGCTTCTTAAGGATGTCTTTTGCAGTCCTCACCTCAGAAGGGGTCCCCAAAACCTCTTGGTCCACCCATCGGTATATATTGGTATCTTGGGGGAATATGAGCTTCTTCCGCTCGATAAGTGCAACCCTCCGAGTTCATATTGTAACATCCCTTAAATATATATATATATATATATATATATATATATATATATATATATATATATATATATATATGTTTGTATATATGTATATATACACGTAAGATAATTAAAAATTATATAATGACTTACAAAACAAAATAAACAAAACAAGATATAACTTTATTCAAATAAAAGTCTTACTATTCGAATAACTAACCAATTATTCGAATAGAGTTCTTAACATGTAAATATAAATGAGGAAACATGTAATTTTATTCGAATAAGGCCTCTATTATTTGAATAAACATATTTCAGCATAAACAAATGGAAAAGTCTGTTACATTGTAATAACAAGAAAACCAAGTTTCCATTCAATTCAGTTCTTCTTTTAGTTCTTTCTTTGGTTCTTCTGTTCAATTAGTTCTAATGGAACTAATTTGGTGAAGTAAGATGAATGAGGTAAGATTAGTGATATCATCAAAGGACATGTGTTATGAAGGGGAACTCTTAAAGTAATGATTAAAGAAGATGTATTGATTGCAAAAACACATGTCAAACAAATGAATGGAATAAGAGGAAAAAGAATAAGCCAAGCATAGCCATAAGTAAACATGTGTCCATACATTAAATGTTGAAGAGATAACGTAAGATATCATCTGAAACAAGTTTCTAAATATTAATATATGAGATAAGATATTAGTAGAAACATGTAATAATCCTGATAAAAATTTGATTAAAGGCATGATTACATGAAGGGATATTTTGAAAGAGATTTCCCAAATTGGACAACAAAGCACCCCTATATCATCCTTACATCATTTTCCTATGTGAGACAAGCTTAGTTCAACTCTATAAATACCTCTCCCCCATCCCTAATCTCGTTAGACAACACTCACCAAATTCATATAGCAACAACTCTATTTTTTACTACCCATTCATTCATCCTTAACCACTTTTTTATTTCTGTTTTAATTCTATGAAAAGGCAGGAATTAACAAAAATACCACTCTTCTCTTTGTATTTCTTCCTACCATACCTCTTAGTTCTTTTCCTTGTATCCACTTTTTGTAACGTCCCGAGACTGCCTGCAGTATCGATGAGTGTCCCTATAAACCAACACGGGTCTTTTCAGCTTACTTTGTCCTCACTCACACGCATCTTAAGAAACTTCCTAGAAGGTTACCCATCTCACAAGTGTTCTAAGTCAAGCACGCTTAACTATGGGGTACTTATGTTCTTGGCTCCCTAAAAGAAGATGCATCTTGTTGATATGGGTGGTTCTAATCAATTTCTTTAAGCCATCCTCAACTATGCAGTCCCATACCTGCACAGTCTCTGGATCCCTCTCATTCCAGTGTGTATTCAGTTCATTCATGTGTCCTTCCACCTAGAAGCCTGCCAGGAGCCACTCCTTATCTGTGCTTCATCTTTTGTATTAGTGACCACTCTCCGCCCTCGTTGGCCTCAGGTGTCGCATGGTTCGTCCCCGAACCACACCGTACTGGGAGAGGTCCCAACTTTGATACCATTTGTAACGTCCTGAGACTGCCTGCAGGACCGCTGAGTGTCCCTACAAACCAACACGGGTCTTTTCAGCGTACTTTGTTCTCACTCACACGTATCCTAGGAAACTTCTAAGAGGTCACCCATCTCACAAGTGCTCCAAGTCAAGCACGCTTAACTATGGAGTACTTATGTTCTTGGCTCCCAAAAAAAAGATGCATCTTATTGATATGGGTGGTGCTAATTAATTCTTTTAAGTTATCCTCAACTATGCAGTCCCATACCTACACAGTCTCTGGATCCCTCTCATTCTGGTATGTATTCAGTTCATTCATGTGTCCTTCAGCCTAGAAGCCTGCCAAGAGCTGTTCCTTGTCTGTGCTTCATCTTTTGCACCGGCGACCACTCCCCGCCCTTGTCAGCCCCGGGTGTCACACTTTCTATTTGCTCTATTTTTGCTTGAAGGAAGCTTGACAGAAATGGCATTTACTGGTGTCTGCACTGTGTTATTTGACTATTTTATTCGAATAGCCTCTGGTTTTATTCGAATAAACCACATAAAAAACACTTCAAATGTTGTATTTTCAACTGGTTTAATCAAATAAACCCTATGTCTATTCGAATAAACTCTTACTGATTACTGCAAATTGAAGATTTTCAATGAATATATTCGAATAGATTTTTGTCTATCAAATAGACTTATTTTAGAATGCTAGAAAATTGTAGTGTAATTTGAATAGACTGAAGAGCTATTCGAATAACAAGACATCAAAATGCTAAAAGAAAGCCGAGATTTTGAACGTAAATCATTTGCTTTATCATTTTTTAAACATAAGTTACTCATTTAAATTCTATATCATTTTTAAATTCTTTATTGTTATTTATAATTTTTTATTTTTATTTAAAATTCTCTAATGGTGTCCTTATTTTTTTTATGATATCTGTTAAATGTTTTTGCTGTGAATGAAGTATTTAAGAAATGTCATCCTATGGATAAAAATGAATCAATGTGGAAAGAGATTATTGTGGCCATGAGAAGAGAATTGAGAGACGCCTCAAATAGAGATTATTATTGTGACCACGATGAGAGGATTGAGGGATGCCTTGATCAAAATTATTATGACCATGATGAGAGGATTGAGGGATGCCTTAATCAAAATAATGGTTGTGGTCATGATGAGAGGATTAATGGATGCCTTAATCAAAATAATGATTATGGTCATGATGAGAGCATTAAGGAAAATAAATCCAGGTTGAAGTAAATTGCCCAAAGTATGGAAAGGCCCATGGAGATAAACCTTGCCTATTTGGGTAGCGAGTATGCTACTCTTGTGGAAAGCCCAGACATATAGCAAAGGATTATAACTTTGGTAAAAAGAAAAATCCCCCGACAAAGCCAAAAGTTCTAGGAAGGGTCTTTACCCTTAACAGCCATGAAGTAGATCAATCTCCAAATTTGATACAAGGTTAGTACCTCATAAAAATTACTATTTTAACTGTATTATATGATTTTGGAGCTACACACTCTTTTATCTAATGATTGTATGAAAAATCTAGAATTACCTATGACCGAGTTGTCTTATAATTTATTAGTAACCACTCTTACTAGAAGTTGAGTCCCAACGTCTTATACATGCCTAAATTGTCATATTCTTGTTGAAAACAAACCTTTTGTTGCAAACTTAATTTGTTTACCTTTGCAAACACTTGATGTTATCTTAAGAATGGATTGATTGTCATCTAACCATGTGATCTTGAATTATCTTGATAGAACTATTTCTTTTCATTCACTCCTTAACCAAGAAAAATCCCCGTGTACCCATTTATCTGTCATTCAAGTTAATGGGGGTATAATGGAAAAAACTCAAGGATATATTCTCCTTCTATCTTCTAAAACAAAGAGTGAGTTGGATTTGGATACTATCCCTGTAGTCAAAGACTACCTTGAAGTTTTTCCTTTGGATATTTCTAATCTACCTCCAGAAAGGGAAATTGAATTTTCCATTAACTTGATGCAAGGTGTAGGTCCCATTTCAATTGCACCTTATAGAATGTCCCTTGTGGAATTAAATGAACTTAAAAAGCAAATTGAGGAACTAATGGAAAAATAATTTATAAGACCTCGTGTATCTCCTTGGGGAGCTCGATGCTTTTAGTGAAAAAGAAAAATGGCAGCCTTAGGTTGTGTATAGATTATAGATAACTGAATAAAGTAACCATTAAGAATACATACCCACTCTCTAGAATAGATAATATGGACAAAAAGACAAAAAGAATGATGATTATGCTACATGATTTAATATGTTAAGTTTTGATGATGATAAATACAAGACAAAAAGAATGATGATTATGCTACATGGATGTGCTTAATAGATGCTTGTGCTATATAGATGTGCTTAATAGATTATATTGGATCATACATGATCATATAATCCATCTTGTTATATTTCATATGAGAATCATGCATATTATTTATAGCATATTTCGTAGAATATATCCAATAATATGTTATATGAGTTGTATGAAATTAATATTAGATTTGACTCTATTTAAATAAAAATATGCTAAGTGTTCTTTGTTGCATCCTATATAGAGCATATCTATTAATAATTGATAAATGTCTTATTTGGATGTGTCTATGAAATTCTTATATGCATGTTAGACTAACTAGAGTTATACATTTATGAATCATATATATGAAGATATTGAATTATAAATTTGGACTAACTATGTTTGTCTTAAGTGAGTAATAGTTTGTAGGATAGTCCAAGTACCAAAAGTGAGCATCGTAACAAGAAAGTAAAAAATCACAATTATGCTCAACTCAAGAAGAATGAGAATGATTAGATGTTCCAAGCATTTACAAGATTTGAAGAGAAGAAATTTGTGGAAGCTTGGATTACATCAAGAAGCCTAAGGACTAGAACTGGTATATTTTCTTTTTTGATTTTCTCCTATGTAAAGATAGAGAGTTTACAAGAAAATAGCTCAAATATGTTTTTAAATCTTTAAAAATGGTTATTACATGCTAAAATGCCCAAGAAACAAGTTTTGAAAAGCTAGTCACGGTAGGAGTTCCAAACTATGAAAAATAGTCAAGTTTGAGTTTTGAAAAGCTGACCTTTGGTTACTCTTTTGATCATAACTTTCAAAATACTTTGATTTTTGTTATGAAACTTATTTCATTTGAAAATAGACTCAAATATCTTTCCAATTAGTGATTTGCTTTAAACGGATAAGAAATAAAGAAGTTACGATCATTTAAAGTTTAAGTTTTGAAAAGCTGACCTTTGATTACTCTCTTGATCATAACTTTCAAAATACTTTGATTTTTGTTGTGAAACTTTTTCATTGAAAATAAACTCAAAGATCTTTCTAATGAGTAGTTATTTGTTTTGAACAGATAAGAAATGAAGAAGTTATGATCATTTAAAATTAGTTTTAATTAGAGAGCTGTAATCGATTACATAAGCTTTGTAATCGATTACAACTCTGGCAGAGGCTATGTAATCGATTACATGAGCCTTGTAATCAATTACATCCTACCTATAAACATTCACAAGCCTTGTAATCAATTACATCCTACCTATAAACATTCACAATGGCTATAACGGCTAGTTTCCATAAAAAAATCATTTCTAAACACTACCAACGACTATTGTATCACTTGGACTCTATATATAAGTGATATTTGAAGTTTTTACAACTCTTGAACACTTAATTTGATCCTTGAATCATCAAAATCATATTTTGAGTTCTTTATTGAAAAATCCTTCTATTCCTTTGTTCTTTAAGTTGTATATCTACTCTTGTGAGAGTTTCTAATCTTTCTCTTCATCTTGAAATCATTATAAGAGGGTGAAGTATCTCTCAAGAGAGAAAATGGTGAGGTATCCCTTGTAGTGAGGCTTAAACACAAAGTGTGAGGTATCCCAAAGGTGTTGTGAGTGCTCTTGAATGTAAAGATTTTTCTAAGCACTTGTGAAGCTTGAAGAGTTGGAGGCTCTAGCATAAGGGTAAGGTATCCCAAGGTGTGAGGAGTGCTCTTATTTGTACAAAGATTTTCCTAGTACCCGTGAAGTCTAGGAGATAGTAAAGAAAATCTCAAGTTAAGCTTGAGGACTAGATGTAGGCCACAAGTGGTTGGTGACTGAACCAGGATAAATTCTTGAGTTTGATTCTCTCTTCCCTACACTCTTTAATTTCAGTATTTGGTGTAGCATATTTATCTATTGCATATCTTGTCATCTTGATATTTTGATTCTAAGAACTTGATATCTAGCTTATTTGCTTGATTTATCCAATAACCAAGTTGTATTTGAGTAATCTACAATAGTTGCATCTTTGTTAGACTTATTTCGCTGCAATGTTGATTGAAAATATCAAAATGCATAATTTCTCAAAGTTGCTTTGAGAATTTGTAATCACCCAATTCACCCCCTTCTTGGATGATGGTTGTCATCGCTAACAAGTGGTATCAGAGCTTCACGCTCTATTGAAAACTTAATCATTTAAAGTTAAAGATCCTTATTTGTTAGTAATCATTGAAAGCTTTTCAAAATGGAAGGTTTTGAAATTGATAAACCACCATTCTTTAATGGTGTGCATTTTGTTTATTGAAAAGTTAGAATGGAATTTTATATGCAATCTATTGATCTTAATTTATGGGATATTGTGCTTGATGGATTTACTTGTAAATCAAAATAAACTTGGAATGCTTATGACAAGAAATATTTTTCCTTGAACATTAGAGCAATGCAAATCTTGAGAAGTAGTTTGAATGATGATGCTTATGCTAGAATTAAGAATTGCACTAGTACTAAAGAAATTTTGGACACCCTTGATGCTTTTTATATTGTTAACAATGATTTTGTGTATAAAGTTGTATATAGAGAACAAGAAGAGCAAAAGTCTTTAGAGGAAGATAATATTGAGAAATATCCTCAAGAAGATGTTCAAAGTAAGAAAATGAGTTCAATACCTCTTGGTCATGATGATGCTCAATTTGAAGAGGCAAAGCAAAATAAAATTGAGAAGGAAGATGTTCTTGAATCCTTGATGGACAACAATGAGGAAGATGATGATTTTTTTAAAGAACCAAGTATGCTAGAAATTGAGACTATTTCTTATATGGCTAAAAAGGACGTTGAGGCAAATAATTCTAAATTAGATTATAGTCATTCCTATTATAAGTTACAATGTGCATATGATGAATTTTATGATAGTTTGTTGAATTTAGAAAAGAAAAACTTATCTTGTTTGGAAAATATTTCCTCCATTGAAAATTAAATTGAGACTTTGAAAAATGAATATGCTTTTCTTGACGAGGAAATGCCTTTGAAATATGAAACCTCAACTTCTTGTGAAAAGTGCATTGAAATAACATGTTTTATGGTAATATCTTTATTCTTGAACTTGTGACCAATTCTCTTTGTTCAAATATAAAAATTAACATGCTCATAAGTAGTTCTAATCCTTTCTCTTTGATGCTTAATTGTCTTATATACTTACTTAGAAATTAAAAACTTAAAAGTTATATATCTTCTTGTTTGAAATTACTTGATATGTTCATATCTTGAAAACAAGAATTAAATGATTCATATTGTGCCTTGAACTTGTATTTGAACTTCAATGTAAGAAACTAGAATAATGTGTGCATATTATAATTTCTTACTTAATATAACATATCTAACATGATCATTGTTTGCCCAAAATGCCTATATAAGTTTTGATGATGATCATGTATTTCTTGATAATCTTGAATCATGCCTTAAAATGATTAAACCATATTTTTGGATTTGAGTGCATATGTACTTCACGCATTCTTGTTAGAGCTAACATTGCATGGTTGATAATATGGTAAATGTTTTACATTATATATCAACTTAAATTATGCTTGCAAATGAGTTTAAATAATATTTGATGCTAACCTATGTTTTAGAGAACTTTTAGAGTTAGTTTACAAGTGTTTCTATGTGTTTCAAATATAGTCATCAAATATTAAACTGTCAAGCATAAATGGATAAACAGAAAAGTTGAATGAAGGACACGAGAAGACTTTCTTCAAGTGCAATGGAATGAAACACACAATGAAAGAAAGATCAAACTCAAAGGACTAATAAACGAAGAACATTCTAAAGAAGTATCATTCTCTCAATAAGTATCTTTATTCCTAAGCTATTATGGTATTTTACATGCTATGGATTGTATGAAACTCATTAATAAATTGATCTTAAATGATTAGATGCTTTCTTTACTTAAGAAGTATGCTTAGCATTGATAAAGTGCCTAATTGGATATTAACTTGCTAATTTTGTCATTGCATATTGGGTGGATGATGTTAGTACTATACATGCTTTGATCCCTATAGCATATTTCTTCAAGGTGAATGTTTGATATCAATGATTCTCTTGATCTATGGTCTCTTAGTAGTATAATACCTATGAGAATCATGCTCTTGTTTTGAAAAGAGTTTGTGGTTTGTTTAAAAAAAATTTTAAAGCAAAATCTCTTGTTATATTTGAAAGAAGCTTTTCAAATTCCATATCATTGATAATCTTTTGAACTTGTCTTAAGAACCTTGAAAGTATTTTCACCTCCTAATTATCTTGAAAATTTGGAAATCATTAGATATGTGTTATAAATGTAGTACTTTCCTCATTTGCTTTGAAAATTTTTATTAAATCTTGAGAAAATATTTAAGAAAGTTTCTAAATAAATCTTTTGAAATGTTCTATAGAGTCCATCTTGTTTCTTCAAAAGATAAGTCTTGTTCTTCTAAGTGTTTTATTTTCTAAAGGCTCTTGTTCAATAAGAAAGAAAAGAGATGTACATTCAGATATTCCTTTGACTTGGGTTTGATCACTCTCAAGGAATATGTGGTTTTAATATAAAACATCTCTATCCTTCTAAAATGCTTTTGAAAATGTAATGTGTTCTTATAAAATTCTTTTTGAAAGGGGGGAGAAGTTTTAAAATAATTTTTGATTGATGGATTAAGAATAAGTATCTTTTGCCTTGCTTTACTTTATGGTAATGTACTTACATGATTTTGGCATAAATATTTATCTTTATCTATCTTGTGCTTAATAAGGGGGAGCTTTTTTTTTTTTTCTTATAACTTCTTATAATTATTTGTTAATTTGTAATAATTGTTTATCCTTTTCATCTTACATATTTTTCTTTCATGTCCTTGTTGACTATAAATATATGCATGACTATGTTAAACTATTATGTTTTATATTTTAATAATATGCATATTTTGAGGGGAGCCTAGCTCTTAAATTATTGCTTATATCTCTTAGCTTACATCCTTCTTTGACATAAAGTGTTTTATTGTTAATACTATTAATATGTCAACGAAGACCATTTCTTATTTTCTTTCCCTCAATCAACGAAAGAAGGTAAACATTCTTAAACTTCATATTTTTTGAATCTAGAAATGCTTGATATATGGCAAGTTGTATGATCTTTCGTTTAAAAATCTTAATTCTATGACCTTATATGGATTATTTGCAACTTTCATCAAGCGGTACTTATTTATCGTGTGGTATACAAGATATTATATGTTAGACATAATTTCTTAAGCTTATTGCTATCATTTGCTAAATGTTGATGAACCAAAATGTGACAAGCATTACATGAATAATTTTTTATATCTTGAAAGCATATTTGTTTCATCTCTCTATTCTTGAATCATGTGTAGTTATGTTTTGAATAACTTGAAGAAGTTTTCTTATGGTTTTTATGATCCTCTTCTTTTTGGCAACATAAGTTTTATCTATAGGAGGAGAGACAATATTATCTTTCCTTCCTACGCCTTTTTGTTGATGTCAAATAGGGGGAGTGAGAATTGGAAAGAAAAATATGTTGAAAAATATGTTCTTGTGCTTATTATTTGATATGCTTATATTGCTCAACATATTTTTCTTTAGTGATTTGTCATCATAAAAAAGGGGGAGATTGTGGAAATAAGTTTGTCCCAATAGTTTCATATACTAAGTTTTGATGATGACAAATACAAGACAAAAAGAATGATAACTGTACTACATAGATGTGCGTAATAGATGCTTATGCTACATAGATGTGCTTAATAGATTATATTAGATCATGCATGATCATGTAATCTATCTTATTATATTTCATATGAGAATCATGCATATTATTTATAGCATCTTTTGTAGAATATATCCAATAATATATTATATGAGTTGTATTAAATTAATATTGGATTTGACTCTATTTAAATAAAAATATGCTAAGTGTTCTTTGTTGAATCCTATATAAAGCATATCTATTAGTAATTGATAAATATCTTATTTGGATGTGTCCATGAAATTCTTATATGTATGTTAGACTAACTAGAGTTATACATTTATGAATCATGCATATGAAGATATTGAATTATAAATTTGGACTAACTATGTTTGTTTTAAGTGAGTAATACTTTGTAGGATAGTTCAAGTACCAAAAGTGAGCATTGCAACAAGAAAGTAAAAAGATCATAATTATGCTCAAATTAAAAAGAATGAGAATGATAAGATATTCTAAGCATTTACAAGATTTGAAGAGAAAAAATTTGTGGAAGCTTGGATTACATCAAGAAGCTTAAAGACTAGAATTGGTATATTTTCTTTTTAGGCTTTTTCCTATGTAAAGATAGAAGGTTTATAAGAAAAGAGGTCAAATGTGTTTTTAAATCTTTAAAAATGGTTTTTACATGCTAAAATGCCCAAGAAACATGTTTTGAAAAGCTAGTCATGGTAGGAGTTCCAAACTATGAAAAATAGTCAAGTTTGAGTTTTGAAAAGTTGACCTTTGGTTACTCTTTTGATCATAACTTTCAAAATACTTTGCGTTTTGTTGTAAAACTTATTTCATTTGAAAATAGACTCAAATATCTTTCCAATTAATGGTCATTTGCTTTAAATGGATAAGAAATAAAGACGTTATGACCATTTAAAGTTTGAGTTTTGAAAAGATGATCTTTGATTACTCTTTTGATCATAACTTTCAAAATACTTTGATTTTTATTTTGAAACTTATTTCATTTGAAAATAGACTCAAAGATCTTTCTAATAAGTGGTATTTGCTTTGAATGGATAAGAAATGAAGAAGTTATGATCATTTAAAGTCAGTTTTTAAAACCAGAGAGCTGTAATCAATCACATAAGCCATGTAATCGATTACAAACTTTGGAAGAGGCTATGTAATCGATTACATGAGCTTTGTAATCGATTGCTTCTGGACTAAAAACGTTTCCAATGGCTATAAATGGTTAGTTTCATAAAAAAAATCATTTCTAAACACTACCAATGACTATTTTATCATTTGGGCTCTATATATAAGTGATATTTGAAGCTTTTACAACTCTTGAACACTTGATTTGATCCTTGAATCATCAAAATCATATTTTGAGCTCTTTATTGAAAAAATACTTCTATTCCTTTGTTCTTCAAGTTGTATATCTATTCTTGTGAGAGTTTTTAATCTTTCTCTTCATCTTGAAATCATTATAAAAACATAAGGTATCCCTCAAGAGAGAAAATGGTGAGGTATCCCTTGTAGTGAGGTTCAAACACAAAGTGTGAAATATCCTAAAGGTGTTGTGAGTGCTCTTGAATATAAAAGTTTTTTCAAGCACCTGTGAAGCTTGAAGAGTTTGAGGCTCTAACACAAGGGTGAGGTATCCCAAGGTGTGAGGATTGCTCTTGTTTGTACAAAGGTTTTCCTAGCACTTGTGAAGCCTAGGAGACAGTGAAGAAAATCTCAAGTTAAGCTTGAGGACTGGATGTAAGCCACAAGTGGTTGGTGGCTGAACTAGGATAAATTCTTGAGTTTAATTCTCTCTTCCCTACACTCTTTAATTTTAGTATTTGGTGTAGTATATTTATTTATTGCATATCTTGTCATATTAATGTTTTGATTCTAAGAACTTGATATCTAGCTTATTTGCTTGATTTATCTAATAACCCAAGTTCTATTTGAGTAATTTATAATAGGTGTATTTTTGTTAAACTTATTCCGCTACATGTGTTGATTGAAATATCAAAATGCATAATTTCTCAAAGTTGCTTTGAGAATTTGTAATCACTCAATTCACCCCCTATTGGGTGATGGTTGCCATGGCTAACAGATAATTTGTTAGATCAAGTATGGGGAGCTTTAGTTTTTTTTAAAATAGATTTAAGGTCAGGATACCACCAGATTAGGGTGAAATAAGAAGATATTCCTAAAACAGTTTTGAGGACTAAATATGGGCATTACGAATTTTTAGTGATGCCATTTAGTTTAACAAATGCCCCAAGTGTATTTATGGATTATATGAATAAGGTGTTTAGGCTATATTTTGATAAATTTGTAGTAGTTTTTATTGATGATATTCTGATCTACTCAAAAATAGAAGAGGAACATGCAAATCATTTTAGGATAGTGTTAGAAATTTTGAAAGAAAAATAGTTATATGCAAAGTTGGAAAAGTGTGAATTTTGGATGAGAGAAATCAAATTTCTAGGACATGTGGTAAACCAAGAAGACGTCGTGGTAGATCCTAGTAAAGTAGAAGCAGTCATGCATTGGGAGCAACCAAAGCAAATAACTAAAACAAAAAGTTTCTTGGGCTTAGTTGGATACTACCATAGATTCATAAAAGGATTTTCTCAAATAGCTTTGCCATTAACTAGGTTGACTAGAAAAGGAACTCCTTTTGTGTGGACTAAGGATTGTGAGGAAAGTTTCCAGGAATTGAAGAAAAAACTCATTACTGCCCCTATTTTAGTAATCCTTGATCCTTTAGGACATTTTTTGGTTTATAGTGATACGTCTAAAAAGGGATTAGGAAATGTGTTAATGCAAGAGGGGAAGGTAGTAGCCTATGCCTTTAGACAACTTAGACCTCATGAGGAAAATTACCTAACATATGATTTGGAACTTACAGTAGTAGTTTTTACTCTGAAAATTTGGAGACATTATTTGTATGGGGTAAAATTTGATGTATACATTGATCATAAAAGTTTAAAATATTTTTTCGATCAACAAGAGTTAAACATGAGGCAAAGAATGTGGGTTGAATTTCTTAAGGATTATGATTTGAAAATAAAGCATCATCTAAGCAAAGCAAATGTTGTAGTTGATGCCTTGAGTAGGAAGTCTCTCTACTTGTCCTACATTATGGTTCAAGAAATTAATTTGATAGAAAAGTTTAGGGATTTAAATCTTTCAGTGACCTTTGAACTAAATAGGATTTGTTTAAATGCTTTACAGGTAACTTGTGATCTGAAAGCAAAAATCAAAGAAACACAAAAAGAAGATTAGTTTTTGTAAACTCTTAAGGAAGAGATACTTAAAAGAAAACATCCAAATTTTAATTTAATGGATGATAAAGTGATTATGTATAGAAATAAGTTGTGTGTACCTAATAATTTAGATTTAAAGAAAGAAATTCTAGAAGAAACTCATAAGAGTAAGTATACAATTTATCCAAGGATTAATAAAATGTATCAGGATCTTAAAAGTCAATTTTGGTGGCCTAGGATGAAATCTAAAATAGCTAAGTATGTGTCACAGTGCTTAACATGCCAGAAAATTAAAATAATATAAAAAATCCTCGGGTTTGTTATAACCTTTCGAAATCCCAGAATGGAAATGAGATAGTATTTCCATGAATTTTGTTGTAGGCTGACCAAGAACTAATTTAGGACATGATGTTATATGGGTAATTATAGATAGATTGACTAAGTTTGCACATTTTCTACCCATTAGGATTAATTATCCACTGAATAAGTTGGCCCAATTGTATATTAAGGAGATTGTGAGACTTTATAGTGTTCTAACTAATATATTGTCAGATAGAGACCTAAGATTTATCTCTAGGTTTTGGGAATCATTACAAACAACTTTTGGGACAAAGTTATCCTTTAGTATTGCTTACCGTCCCCCAAACTGATGGTCAAACTGAAAGAATAATCCAAACCTTAGAAGACATGCTTAGGGCTTGTGTTTTGGATTTCAAGGGAAGTTGGGATACCTACTAGCCATTGGTGGAATTTGCTTACAATAATAGTCATCATTCTAGTATTGGTATGACACTGTATAAAACATTGTATGTAAGGAAGTGTCGATCTCCTTTATGTTGGTATGAGACTAGGGAAAGGAATTTATTATTACTTAATTTGGTACAATAAACTTCAGAACAAATAAAACTAATCAGGGATAGAATGTTACTAAGTCCTAGATATATTAGACCATTCCAAATCCTCAAAAGAGTTGGTATTGTTGCTTTCAAATTGCTTTACCTCCTGACCTGTCAAACATTCATAATGTATTCCATGTGTCTCAACTCCAAAAGTGTTGTTTTGATTCTTCACACATCATTGAGCCAGAATCTATACAGTTAAAGGATAATTTGACATATGAAGTATGATCTATACAAATAATAAACAAAATTTACAAGTAACTGAGAAATAAGAATATTTTTATGGTCAAAGTTTTGTGGCAAGGACAGGTTACGGAAGACGCTACATGGGAAGCAGAAAAAGATTTTAAAAAAAATGTATCCAGAACTCTTTTAGCAAGTACTAATTAGAAATTTTAAGGACTAAATTTTTATAAGAGGGGAAGAATGTAACATCCCTATACACACACACACACAAAAGATAATTAAAAATGATATAATAACTTACAAAACAAAATAAACAAAATAAGATATAACATTATTCAAATTAAAGTCTTACTATTCAAATAACTAACTAGTTATTTGAATAAAGTTCCTAACGTGTAAATATAAATGAGGAAACATGTAATTTTATTCGAATAAGACCTCTATTATTCATATAAACAGATTTAAGGATAAACAAATGGAAAAGTTTGTTACGTTGTAATAACATGAAAACCAAGTTTCCATTCAATTCAGTTCTTCCTTTAGTTCTTTCTTTGGTTCTTCGGTTCAACTAGTTCCAATTAAACTAATTTAATGAAGTAAGATGAATGAGGTAAGATTAGTGATATCATCAAAGGACATGTGTCATGAAGGGAACTCTTGAAGTAATGATCAAGGAAGAAGTAATTATTGTAGAAACACATGTCAAATAAATGAATGGAACAGGAGGAAAAAGAATAAGCCAAGCATGGCCATAAGTAAACAAGTGTCCATACATTAAATGTAGAAGAGATAAATGTAAGATATCAGCTGAAAAAAGTGTCTAAATATTAATAGATGAGATAAGATATCAGTAGAAACATGTAATAATCTTGATAAAAATTTGATTAGAGACATGATTACAGGAAGAGATATTTTGAAAGAGATTTCCCAGATTGGACAACAAAACACCCCTACATCATCCTTACATCATTTTCCTACGTGAGACAAGCTCGGTTTAGCTCTATAAATACCTCTCCCCCATCCTCAATCTCGTCAGACAACACTCACCAAATTCATATAGCAGTAACTCCTTTTTTCAGCTACCCATTCCTTCATCCTCAACCATTTTTTCTTTCTATTTTAATTCTGTGAAAAAGGTAGGATATAGCAAAAGCACCATTCTTTTTTCTTTATTTCTTCCTACCATACCTCTTAGTCCTTTTCCTTGTGTCCACTTTTTATTTGCTTTGTTTTTGCTTGAAGGAAGCTTGACAGAAATTGCATTTACTGGTGTCTGCACTGTGCTATTCGAATAGACTTATTTTAGAATGTTAGAAAATTATGGTGTTATTCGAATAGACTGAAGAACTATTCGAATAACAGACACCAAAATGTTAAAAAAAAGTTGAGATTTTGAACGTAAATCATTTTCTTTATCAATTTTTTAACATAAGTTACTCATTTAAAATCTTTATCATTTTTAACTTCTTTTAAATTACTGTTCTTTATAATTTTTTATTTTTATTTAAAATTCTCTAATAGTGTCCCTATTTTTTTAATGATATTTGTTAAATGTTTTTGCTATGAATGAAGTATTTAAGAAATGTCATATCATGAATAAAAATGAATCAATGTACAAAGAGATTATTATGGCGATGATGAGAGAATTGAGAGACGCCTCAATTAGAGATTATTATTGTGACCACAATAAGAGGATTAAAGGACACTTTGATCAAAATTATTATGACCATGATGAGTGTAACGTCCTGGGACTACCTATAGGATTGACGAGCGTCTCCACAAACCAACACGGGTCTTTTCAGCTTGCTTTGTCCTCACTCACACGCATCCTAGGAAACTTCCCAAGAAGCCACTCATCCCACAATTGCTCCAAGTTAAGCACGCTTAACCATGGAGTTCTTATGTTCTACGCTCCCAAATAGAAGTTGCAACTTGTTGATATGGCTACGCCAAATCAATTCCTTTAAGCCATCCTCGACTATGCAGTCCTATACTTGCATAGTTTCTAAATCCCTCTCATTCCGGTGCATATTCAGTTCATTCATGCGAGCCTTCGCCTAAAAGCCTACCAGAAGTTGTTCCTTATTCGTGCTTCATTGCACCGGCGATCACTCCCCGCCCTCGTCGGCCCTGGGACACACATGCCTACTAACTTCCGCTTGGTTCGTCCCTAAACCACATCGTACTAGGAGAGGTCCTATCTCTGATACCATTTGTAACATCCCGAGACTACCTGCAGGATTGACGAGTGTCTCCACAAACCAACACGGGTCTTTTCAGTGTGCTTTGTCCTCACTCACACGCGTCTTAGGAAACTTTTCAAAAGGTCACCCATCCCACAATTGCTCCAGGTTAAGCACGCTTAACCATGGAATTCTTATGTTCTAGGCTCCCGAAAAGAAGTTACAACTTATTGATATGGCTACGCCAAATCAATTCCTTTAAGCCATCCTCGACTATGCAGTCTTATACCTGCACAGTCTCTGAATCCCTCTCATTCTGGTGCGTATTCAGTTCATTCATGCAACCTTTCGCCTAGAAGCCTGCCAGAAGCAGCTCCTTGTTCGTGCTTCATTGCACCGGCGATCACTTCCCGCCCTCGTCGGGTCCGGGACACACATGCAGTTGTAACACCCCGATTTTTCGTTTTCCTTGAAATAAATACATTTTATAATATTTACGAGTTTTTGTGAATTTTTGAGAATTTTTAATTATTTTGAATATTTTAATATTATTTTAATTATTTTAATAATATTTTTGAAATATATGCCCGAACTTCATTTTTCTAAAAATATAAGAGTTTTATTATTTTTATGATTTTTTGAGAATTTTTGTAGATTTTTTTGAGTCTGTGATTATTTTACTATTATTCTAAGTTGTATGTGTGATTGAGTCAGGCCCGAAAAAATAAAAGTTTTTCTTGGATCAAAAAGTTTCAGACTGTCAAGGCGGGATCGGGGGATCTTACTAAACCCAAAACCAGGAACAGTTGATGGAGATTTTCTGTATCTAAGTTTTCTATTATCCATTATATAATAATAGCAGTAGCTATTATCCATTGAGTAATATTTGTTAGAAAATATCTTGATGGTGATGAGTCAAAGCGGTGGACCAATAGTAAGCAAGAAGAAGGCAAATTGGATACTCAACTTGAAGAGGAGAAATTCAAATTGACTACTCAAGCTAGAAGACAGATTCAAGTTGACTACTTACTCTTTCAAGATATTTTAAGCTTGTCTTGTCATTCTTTTCTAAAAGCGATGACTTGCCATGTTCTAGAATGATGACTCGCTATATTCTAGAAGGATGTGAAATGTTGACTCACCCAGTGACTTGTCACGATGAGTCACACATTCCAAAAGCTTCTTATGATGACTCAGTTGGTGACTCAACACTAAGACTGACCATACTGACTCAGTTGTTCTAGAAAATTCTATGATGACTCATCTTGTAAATATTTAAGGATAAATATCTAGGAATAAATATCTAACTGGAAAATATCTCAGGAAAATATCTGAATACAAATATCTAGGTGAAAATATCTAAGCAGAAAATATCTATGCTAAATATCTTAAGTGTAATCATGAAAGCTGAAAATATCTAAGGTAAATATCTTAAGAGTAATGATGAACCATTATTACATAGCATTAATGACTAACTAATAGAAATTGGTCAAACTTAGTGGCTTGGACTTTAGTGTGGACCGTTGGATGGTGAGACTTGGAGGAGAAGCCTTGAATGATCACCATTGATCTAATCAATGGTGTGAGAGCAAACTTGTTAAGGAAGCTTAGAATATCAACCCTAGATTAAATCAATGGCTAGTAAGTAGTCAACAAAAATGGCTAGACTAGTTACTAAGTAACTAAATAAACTAACTAAGTTACCCTAATAGCTTAATTAGTAACTAGATGGAACTAAGTTACTAAATGTTTAGAAACCTTAACTACACAAAAGATCTAGATTCATCTAGAAAGTGTGATAAAGCATAGCATATGCAATGACTTAATCAAGTAACTAAATAATTGGAATGTAACTAAATGCCCTAATTAAATTAGTTTAGATGTAACTAGATGAGTTAACTATCTAAGTTAATTGTAACTAGAATCTAATTGAAATTAAAACTTGGTTAGTACTCCATGTGCTTCACGGCCATTAGGCTTTTCTAGGAGGTTCTTGATTCATCTTTTATGATCGAATAATGACCACTTAATGACCAAGGGCATGTGCATCCATGTGAAGCTATGTGCTTAAGTTTTTCCTTGTTGAACAAGCTTGAACCTTCTCTCCAAAGCTACTCCACGGCCATAACACTTCAACATTGGACTTTGCACTTCATTTTCTCATACTTGGTGATAAGAATCCATCATCTTTTCTCTCACTTTCAAGAACACCAAGAACAAACACCAAAATACTCCATTCTCACCCTTTCTTGAAGAATTCGGCCATCATCCTCTAAACCTATCTCCAATCTTCCATAATTTTATCTAGCTACATATCTTGAATCCTCTCTTCAATCCAAAACACTTTCATGTTGAGAACTTCTCAAAATTCATTCATCTTCATCATCCTATCAAGCCAAGAACACAAAAGCTTTTATCCTTTCTTCTTGAGGAATTTGGCCAAGACCATTGAAGCACCTTCCAAGCTTCAATAATTTCAAACAACCTTAGATCTAGAATTTATACACAATCCTAAGATACTTTGTAGTTGAGATCTTAGCTTAGTTCTATCATCTTCAACCTTGTTCTTCAAGTTAGAGATCAAAAAGTTCTTACCTTTCTTGCCTTGTGAAGCTCATGGCCAACCACCCTAAGACCACCTTCCAAGTTTATTTAATTTCAACCAATCATACTTCTTGAATCCTCTCATCATTCTAAGACTCTTTGATGTTGAGACTTTGATCAAATTCCATCATTTTCAAGCTTGAATCTTAGATTTAAGTTTTAAGGTTTCAAGGTAAAAATCTTGAAAACTTGATTTCTAGTTTGATTTTTAATCCCGAGGCCATGTTTGATCTATGGTCATCTTAATCAAGCTTTAGATACTAATTTGTATGTGTTTGTTGTGATTCTAAGATCTATTTGGTGGTGAAAGTTTGATACAAAAAGAGTTCTACGAGGAGCTAGGAGGACATCAACCAGGTAAGAGGGAGATTAACCTCATCGGCCATATGTGATGGTGAAGGAATGAAATTCTTTGTGTTTGTGAGTGAAAAATTCATGTGAGGATTTATTCACTCGACTGTTTAATCATTGGTTTGTGTTTGTTAGATTATATTGTGTGATTGTTTTATTGCTTTGATAAGTATGCATGATTTATATATATTTTTGGTATGCTTATAGTTTTGATAGTATGCTAATATGTGATTTGGAAAGCATGCTAATTTCTGTGTAACTTAGGATGTGATTCACATGATGGAAAAAAAATTATATGATGGTTTCAAAGAACCTAGAGGCTCACGGCCTCAACACCATTAAGGGAACCAAGAGTTCTAAATTATTTTCCTAATTAAGGATCAAATGATTTTATGATAAGAAATTTAATTAAGTATTTTTTTTATAAGGAACAAAGTGTTAGAAAATAATTATATATGATTTTATGATGATTTATGAAGTATAGTATGAAATTTGGCCAAATCCCATTTTGGTGTTCAAGATCCAAAATTATTTACTAAGTGTAGACTTAGGTGTTTAACTGCTAAGAAATCAATTTGGTAAATTTTTAAATCTAAAATGAAAGTAATTAACTTTTAGAATTAAAATTGGCCTAATTAGGTTATGTACAAAAATAAAAATTAAAACTTGAAATTTGTTAACGTATAGCTCACCCTCTAGGTTTTGAAGTGCGTTAAAAAATTTTGAACTGTAATGTCTCAAGTAAATTAAAGAAATACAGTTTTCTGGAAAACAGTAGAAAATATTGATTTTAATGAGAATATTTCAGAAATATTATTTTAAGAGGGATTATTATGAAAATAATGAAAATAAAGTCAAATTTTGATAATAAATGAGAAAAGTGTTATTTTGAACTTAAAATATGTTAGAAATATTTTACGCGATTAAAAATATGTAGAAAAACTCTTACGCGATTTAAAAATAGTAATTTTTAACTACGCGATTGAGAAAACATTGAAAAATCTTTACGCGATTTGAAAACGTAACAGAAGTGTTATGCGATTGTGAAAATGCGATAATATTGCTACACGATTGAGAGGAACAGCAAGTTCTACTGTAGGGCTGACGTTTGTGAAACTGAAGTACTGGACCCAAGTGGATCTTTGGTATTATCAATTGTATGAGCGGTTATATAATATCATAGATACTAATGGTATTGGATAACTGTATGTGCGGTTATGTTAATATCATTGGGAACAGTACAATGGTACTTTGTTTCGATTAAAGGTGCTTTTGAGCATTATACGGTGATACCACCATGTGACGGCGTGTAAATAAGAAATACTGTGTGATCAATGATAATATATGTTTGAATCATTTATCATGCATAGAAAAACGTATTCGCTTGATTTGTTGGGGCGTTTTATGCATAAGGAATGAACGAGAACTTACAGGATAGTGGATCGGGATAGATCTTGGGAGATGTCAGGGCGCGGTGATTCACACGGTGGAGTTGTTACCAATCGTGATTATGATATCACGTAATACCCCTGGCCTGTGGACACTGATTGCAATGCACTGGCAGGCCTGATAACTACTATTGCTTTTCATGATCCAGTATAGACTGTCTTTTAGGGGGAACCGATCTTTTGAAACGTTCATCTTTGATCTTGAGTTAGCTCCATGGAGTAGGATCTAGTTGCATTGTGCATAATGATGGTCCTTGTACTCATTGAGTATGTGCATAATTAGTGTACATATTGTTCATGAGTATACTCAGCATTTACATTTTGGTGATATAACATTATGATGATATAATATTGATGTGGTATTATCTTTATGCCTGACATTATACTGCAAGTTTATTGGATTATTTATTTGTTAACCATCAGCTCATTTTATGCTATTTAATGGATTGTATGCTATACTGTATTGGTATGTTTGTCGTTTCTTTGCTGCCATATTGGTATGCGATGTAGGGGATCTCACCTCTTTGCTATTTCATTTTGTCTGTTTCTATTTTATGTCTACGTTTGTAAAGACTACGATGGCTGCAAGGAGGAATTTCTCTAATTATATGGAAGCACAGTTCCACGATGGCATTGATGCCTGGCATATCGACTCAGATACTAAACGTTTTAGTTATATAGGATAGGTGACTCTATCTCAGAGTGATACTTACCATAGAAACCCTACTATTACATATAATGTTTGTGTACATGTAGAGTTCTCCATGCCTATTATAGAACTGTGGGACATTGCTCACCGTTTGCCTAGTGAAGACTCTACGGAGTCAACTGCTCGAACTCCTGTCCAAAGAGACACGTCCCAACTAGAGAATATGCCTTTAGAGGATCCGGGATAGGATCAGGTTCAGAACCTTACTCTCCAGGTGTTTTGGCTTGGGTCAGGTTGAGTTTTTATGTGGTAATTAAATATTGCCTAGAGAATATAAGTTTTATGTAATGAAGACGTTATGAATCTATGTTATATGCGAGAGATGTATTTTATTCAATTCTTATAATTTGTGTTTTTCTAATTCATTAAAGTTTCTGTTATCCGCGAAAAAGAAATTTTGAAACCCGTATTAGGTTAATATTAAATATTTTATAACTTGGGTAATTAATTATAAAGAGTTAGTCTGAAATGTGATACCCTTCGGAGGGGGTGTTACAATGAGAGGATTAATGGACGACTTAATTAAAATAATGATTGTGATCATGATGAGAGAATTAATGGATGCCTTATTCAAAATAATGATAGTGGTCATGATAAGAGCATTAAGGGACACCTTAATGAATAAAAATATGCACATTTGGTTGAGAGTATTGAAATGGGATGAGAATAAAATTTTGAGTAATGATGAAGTTAAAATATTGAGTTACTTACTCTTTTTTTTATTACATAGAGTTATTTATTATGAATTACTTGCTCTTTCATTTTTTTGGAGTTACTTATACAACCTTTTTGAGTTATTTACTCCTTTGATTACTAAGACTTTTCTGGCATAAAATTTTATGTTAGACTCTTAGATATGATTTTAGAAAGAAAGAGTTGTAAAGAGTGGAAAACTGATTTTCATACTTGTGATAGCTGAAATATCATTAGTTTAAACTTATTATTGTTTTTGCTTTTTCCTATTGAGATTTTATCTCACATCTTTTTGGCTTGATATTTCAGACAATGCCAACAATAAGGGTCATAGTTGATTTCCGTGTGCAACAAGTATATATTGCAGAGTTAGGAGACTATGTTTTCACTGTCACTCTAGGTGATAATACTACTTTTTGATGAGTAGCTATAGTGTTTAATATTTGTAAATATGTAAATAGTAGCACCTTGTGAAGACTTTTACAAGCCTAACTTTTTAAAAATAGGTGTTTAACTTAACTAGGGTTTGTATGTACAAATCTAACTTTTGAAGGGTGTGACCCTCAAAATACTATAAACTATGGTGTATAAAACTAATAGTAATGATAAAAGTTAGTTTGTAACGTATTGTTCTAAATTGCATTCAAAACATTTAACTATAATAAGAAAAATAATCTTAAAATTAAAATAGGACATTACACGTGTCATACCTATAGAGGATGCACCTAAATTAGATGTAGAAGAATCACTCATGGAAGAATCACTCATGTCTCCTATGACCATCATGAGTTCGGAGAATGGATGGGCTGGCTCACACCTTGCCAGTTCCCTTACTTGGTCCGCCCTCTGGAACGTCTCTAAGATCTTCATCCTAGTCAAGGAAGTTGGACCATCATTAGAGTCCCCACCATGGCCTTGAAACACCCGTCGTGGCTGAGGCAGAGGAGACCAGGGAGGACTCAAGACTTCCACTGATGAGCCACTATTCTACACCGTTTCCTCACACCCCAACATTTCTCCCCACTAAATGCTCAAATAAAAGGGCGAAAATGAAAGGGTGAAAGTGAGGAGTATATTGAGCATTAGAAAAAAGAGAAGTTCGGGACGGTGAAGAAAATGCTAAAAGGCATCGAATCAATAATAACTGTCGCAAAAGACATAAAAAATTGCCTAAGTTATTGAAGGAAGAAATATGGAGAAAGAAATATGGAGTGCGAAAATAAGCAAATAGTGGGAAGGGTTAAAACCCCATTCCTATTTATAAGCACAGAAAATCACCCCAAATCACTACCATTATTAGACAGATATGCCATTTCGGTTAAAGCGCCTCATCATGATGCCTCCTTTTCAAAATTTGAAAACAACTCATAATGACATTACAAACCCCAAACAACGACTTCCACTGTCTTCCAACCACGTGGGGTACCCCTTTTGAACAAAGGCATCCGAAAGGACAATGTGTAGAATGTTCAAAATTGAAACGACGCGTGTTGTTTGAAGAGACCCCAAGTCTGATCATGGACCTTCAATGAGATATCACGGTACAACAACACCACGGATCTCAGTCCTAATCCAGGGTACTTTCAAAGACCCCATAAGTTAAATATTGGGGCAACTTATTGCTTACCCCGGATAACAGTATGATGATTTAAGTAGAGTGATCCATCACGAATCCCGACCTTACTCATGTATTCTGGGAATATGCTATGATACATCATGGACCTCGGCCCTTTGAGAAAACATCGCGAGATCTGACATTGGCACTATGACTCGGATCCTTTTGTCCATTATGTGTCGTGTGCTCCATTTGAACTTGTATCTTGACACTTAGTTGTCTCATCTAAGCGCCAAGCTGAGGGCAACTATTCTGGACTGGGTTTTGGATTCACGAATCTGGAGCAACTCGACCCACCAGGATGACACCCTAACACTACTATGTGCGTAAAGCAACCTAGGTGCAAGGCGTGACTCCCTCAACAAAAAGGGATATTCACCATAACCCCGCAAAAGTAGGGGACAAATCATAAGGAATAATGGTTTCTACCACTCAAGGAAACAATATTTTATACGCACTGAATGCAAAGATTCCTCACACCCAAAAAATGCTCATATATAAAGGTACTCAGTAAGAGGATAAATGTATGACCTAATTTCTAATTAGACATACTTTCATCCTTGTGTACTACTGACTTGAGCGTCGGAGTGCCTTTTGCAAATACTCATTCCTTCGCTTTAGCGTTACTACTATTGTGCCACAAAAGAAACCACCATCTCTTACCTTCTCAGATAACCTTCAGAACTCAGTTCTAAACATATTATATAAAGTACAAGTCATGACATAGTGGAGAATGCAATGTGGCAAGATTTCTTTAATCCTTCTTTCTTTCAAAATTTTAGCTTCCATCTATAACCAATCAAAATTAGTGTATTTGTTATTTTGTTTGTCTTATTTACTTATTTTTATCTTTCCCTATTACATTCTCTTTCTTAACTATTAGCCTACTTCATCAACCAATCTTCTTTTATGCATTTTAAATGTTGTGTATATTTTTAAATTTTTTTCTGAATTACTTCCATTAATCAATTTTTTTTCTCGTAACTTCTAGGCTACTTCAAATAATAATCGTAATACATTTATTTTTATTTGGGTTTATTCTTTTTTTTAATTTTCTTTCCTTAATCCATTTTGTTTCCCAACTTTTAGCCTCCATCAATAATCAATCACCACTTATCTATTTTTAATTTTGTTTATCTTTTTATTTATTTTTTAATTTACTTTCCCTAATCCATTCAATCTGAAACAGTTTATTGAGAGGATATTTTGATTGTATTGCCCTTTCCATATTCAAATTATTTATACATGCCACCAGTCAATTTCCCAAAACTTAAACTGTATGCTATTGAAGTTGGGTTTCACACAGCCTTGATGTGTTATTGTTTCCTCTCTCCTTTATAAACCGTGCACTACCACAAGTATACCCAAAAATCCTGTATTTCATCTTCTGTTTCATTTCTTCTTTATCTCTACGTGTTTTTTTTTCCTCTGGTCTTTTTGTGTTTTGCTGCTGTGTTCCAATATTCGGTTCATTCTTCATCTCTGTCCCATATATTTGGTTCTATTCATTCTTCATCTATAAGTGTATCAATTTGGGGTGTATCTCTCCTATATATTTGGTTTTGTTTTTCTTTTTTTGTTTAATATCATTCTCCCAATATACTTATTCAAATGTTATGTTTCAATGCTATCAAAATTCATCAATTTATTAATGATATCAACTTTGTATTAAATGAAATTGAAATAATGATCAATGATAAGTGATATATATTGGATGATAGTCATTTCGGCAGTCGATAATGGTCACTTTGGAAATGGATAATTTGCTTCGAAATAGGGCGTTGTTTCATGGACTATAATGGTCAGTTTTGTTATGATAAAAGGTTTCGTGAATGAAAATAAAATAAAAATGAACTACCGCATATTAGGCAAATCGACCAAAATGCCCTTAGTGACAAATTTATTTACTAATTTACCATTTTTTTCAAATTATTTATCAAACTGTCACTGTTTTTGTCACGTTAAAATTTTATATTATTTTTCGTTCCACGTGAGATGCGCCAACACGCGTGAAGTGTCCAACTGGGATGCGCCAACACATGTGGCGCATCCCACGTGGATGCACCACGCATATTGGCGTATCCCAGTTGGACGCGCCACGCATGTTGGCGCATCCTAGTTGGCTCATCTCACGTGAAACGAAAAATAATATAAACTTCTCACATTATATGTGCAGGGCACTTAATCCATTTCACGTGGATCTCTTAAAAAATGGCATCCAGAGACACATACAATTTACATGTCTACTAAAGAGTGCACCACAATATTGAGGAACATCAGTTTCAATTAGCTTATTTATAAGTCAAGTATTTGCTTCTGATCTGTAAAGTAGTCGATGTGGGACTTTGTTGTTAGCAAGGCAAAGCAGCTAAGTAAGGTAACAAAATACATTTGTTCGATGTGGGACTTTGATAGTAACAAGATAAAGCAAGTAAGACAACAAAATATATTTATTCGATGTGGGACTTTGGTCGATTTGCCCAAATAACACAATTAAATGTGCTATTAGTCTGCAATACCTTAAAAAAAGGAAAAGATAGATAATTTCAATTAATTTTAAACAATAGTATTTTTAATTGTTTATACTTTTTTTAAACAATAGTATATTATTTCAATAGTATTCTTTAATAGTATTTTAAACTATACTTCTTTTTTTTTAATCAATGTTTTCATGTATTTTAAATAATTAGTCGTTTATTTTTAATTTTATACTTTTACTCAGATAAAAAAATATACTTTTATTATTATTAAATAAGATTATAAACTTTATAATCTTATTCAATAATAATAATAATAATAATAATAATAATAATAATAATAATAATTATTATTATTATTATTATTATTATTATTAGAGTAAAAAAACATGTACGCACTCTTCGAAGTTCAAAGTCTCCGAGTAGCGATCTTTCCTTTCTGTGCGGTTTTTTCAGGTACTGCCTCTATATGGTTTTTGGTTCTCAGAATATTGTTGTTCTGTGGTTGATTCGAACCCTTACGGAACTCTTCTTCCATAGATTCGTAGATTGCAAATCATTACATTCGATTAGATATTTGTTTTTATTTTGCTCTATTTGAGTATCGCACTTTACATTGCTAACGAATCTTATGTATTTTGTTATCTTACTTACTTGCTTTACCTTGTCACTATCAAAGTCCTACATCGAACAAATGTATTTTGTTACCTTACTTAGCTGCTTTGCCTTACTAACAGCAAAGTCCCACATCGACTACTTTACGTATCAGAAGCAAATATTTGGCTTATAAATAAGCTAATTGAAGCTGATGTTCCTCAATATTGTGGTGCACTCTTTAGTAGATATGTAAATTATATGTGTTTCTGGGATCTATTTTTTAAGAGATCCACGTAGAATGGATTAAGTGCCCTGCACATATAACGTGAGAAGTTTATATTATTTTTCGTTCCATGTGGGATGCGCCAACACGCATGGCGCATCCAATGGGATGTGCCAACACGCATGGCACATCCACGTGGGATGCGCCACATGTGTTGACGCATCCCAGTTGGATGCGCCACGCGTATTAGCGCATCCCACGTGGAACGAAAAATAATATAAAATTTCAACGTGTCAAAAATAGTGACAGTTTGATAAATAATTTAAAAAAGATGACAAATTAATAAATAAATTTATCACTAAGAGCATTTTGATCGATTTGCCCGCATATTACAAAAATCGTTGTTATTATGTTTAATTGTTCTGTATAAATCGTTCCCATCAATCAATTATACTAATTTATGTTTAATTTGTTCTACATAAATCGTTGTTATTCCTTATCATAAATCATGCTAATTGATTTACAGATATTTATCATAAATATCAAGTCTTTTGTATTTATCTTTGACTTCCGTTTTTTGATATTAAAAATTTTATTTCATTTATATTTAAATTTAAAGATATTTATCTTAAATTTCAACTTATTTGAAATCTGCATATGAGAATGATTTTTTTATCTTGGAAAATGAGAAATTAAAAATGAAAACTCATAAAATATTTCAATTCCCTTTTTAGTATATATCTTTTAATTCCATTTTTTGGTATTGACCATTTTATCTCTTTTTTTAAAAAATTTAAAGATATTTATATTAAACTTCAAGGTTTTCCTTGATTGAGGAACAATATTGTTTGATTTCTTTCTTTTATAATTTCCATAATATTTTATTATAGTTTATCTTTAATAATTTCAATTTGTATTTACATGTAAAGTTCTATATCATAGATTTGTTATTGTTAAAATTTAGATATGGGAATGAGTAATTAACAATGATCATTGTTTATCACTGAACGTGTAGATCAGCTGGCGGGATGCTGTTCTAGCTTTAACCAAGGGTATTGGGTTTTAGTCTTGAGTATGCAGTTGTGTTAAAACTCGAATGGGAGAACTTTGTCGCCCTACGGGGTCTTACCCGACTTGAAAAATTAGTCTCTCACCTTTGGGTGAAGGGACACTCTGAAAAAAAAAATAATGATTACTGTTCATTAAATCTTTTAACACCTTTCTTCACATTTATTTTTTATTTTTTTTATGAGAAATGTTAGGAATACATTCTCTATTACATTCTTTTTAATATACTCTCTTCTATTGAGTCACATTATACATTAAAGCGCACACTTAACCTCAATTAACGTGTAATCAACTCGATTAAGGTGTAATCAAGTTTGAATGTATGCTTTAGTGTGTAATGTGACCCAATAAAAATGAGTGTATTCAAAGAAGTGTGATAAAGAGTATATTATTAGCATTCTTTTTTTTTTATTGACAATTTGATCTCTTTTATAATTAAATCTATGAATCCCCTTAAATCTCTTTTATATTTAAATCTTATAACGAATAATGAACACGATTGTTTGATTATTCTTTTTTCATATTTTCTTCAAGTATTTTATTAATAATTTGTATTTAAATATTTCAATATGTACATTCATGTATATATACGCTTACATATATATATTTCTTATAGTTATCATTAATAAAATTTTTAAATGAGTAATTTCATATAATCACTTTTTGAATACTATAGTTCATTTGTACTGCATAAATCATTGTTATTTCTTATCATAAATTATACTAATTAATTTAAATATATTTATCATAAATTTCAATTTTTTTAATAATGAACATTAGAATGATAAATTAATGATATTTAACTCATAAAATCCTTCAATTCCCTTTTTTGTATTTATCTTTGAATTCCGTTTTTCGGTATTGACAATTTTATTTATTTTATATTTAAATTTTAAGATACTTATCTTAAATTTGAACTTATTTGAAATCCGGATGTGAGAATGAATTTTTTTTTTTGACATGGGAGATTGAGAAATTTAAAACGACTAATCATAAAATATTTCAAAATTTTTAAATGAGCAATTTCATATAATCACCTTTTGAATACTATAGTTCATCATAAATTTCAAGTTTTTTTTTTAATACTGAACATTAGAATGAGAAATTAATGAGATTTAACTCAAAAAATCCTTCAACTCCTTTTATTTCTGTATTTATCTTTGAATTCCATTTTTTGGTATCGACAATTTTTTTATATTAATTTTTTAAGATATTTATCTTAGATTTGAACTTATTTGAAATCTGGATATGGGAATGATATATATATTTTTGATCTGGTAGAATGAGAAATTAAAAATGATGACTCAAAATATTTCAAAATTTTTAAATAAGTAATTTCATATAATCACCTTTTGAATACTATACGTCATTTATACTGCATAAATCATTATTATTCCTTACCACAAATCATAATAATTGATTTAAAGATATTTATCATAAATTTCAAGTTTTTTAATATTGAACATTAAAATGAGAAATTAATGAGATTTAACTCATAAAATCCTTCAATACCTTTTTTTTTTTGTATTTATCTTTGAATTTCGTTTTTAGTATTGACAAATTTATTTCTTTTATATTTAAATTTTAATATATTTATCTTAAATTTTGTCACAACCCAAAGACGAGGGCCATGACTGGCACATAGGAAAGATTAGATAACCTAGTAAGCCTAACAAGTCTATCAAATGTTATACAATTGATATACAAGTTTTATAGAAAATTCGACATAGTTTTCCTTAAAAGTTGGACATTCCCATATTCAAAAATTCTGTTCATTCCATATTCTTAGGTTTCCAATTAGCCAAAGCATCAACATGATGCACCGTAGAAGTAACCTATATCCATCCATAAATCCAAAACTAAACAAACACAACGAAAACTAGATCTTGCCTATAGATAATGAAACACATCTAGAATTTAATACATAATCAAAATATATCAAAATGAATAAAAGATAAAACTCAAAAAGGAAGTTGCCTATACAAAAAAATTGTTGGGCTCACCAAGAGACAACTACTCCTATCAACCTAAGGAGCTTGAACCTTCCTCTTCACCTTGGGATACCTCACCCTTTACAACCTTGAGGGATACCTCACTCTCTTTACCAACAAGGGATAGCTCACCCTTTACAACCTTGAGGGATACCTCACCCTCTTTACTAACAAGGGATACCTCACCCTTTACAATTTGTAGGGATACCTCACCCTCTTTACAAAGAATTGAAGTGTATATAAGATGAAACTCTCATTAGAGTAGTTGATACAAATTAAAGTCTTAGAATGCTCTTCAAGAATATCTCAAGTGATTTGCAAAAAGTAGAGCAATAAGGGTCTGAAAGATTGACTCTCAGATTAGAGTGATAGAAATATGTTTCAAGTTGTTGGTTAGCCATCAATGATGACCCGAGACATGTATTTATACTATTTTTTTTTATCAAAGGAGCCGTTGGGTGCATTAATGGGCAGCATTAAATGCTGATAAAATAGTCGTTGGCCAATGTTTGGTTTGTTGTAATCGATTACACACTCTATGTAATTAATTACATGACTGTTTGAACGTGTTCTTGGCTTTCTGGGCATGATGTAGTTGATTACAACCTCTATGTAATCGATTACATGGCCTCTGCCTGACTTGTAATCGATTACAACTTCAATGTAATCGATTACAAGGCTTCTACCATGCTTGAAATCGATTACAACATTAATGCAATCAATTACAAGGCCTCTGTTTGGCTTGTAATTGATTACAAGCACTATGTAATCAATTACAATGGCCCTTAAACACATTTTTCAAGTCCAATGAAGCTTGATGTCCATTTCTAACTTAGAAAACCTTGGATTTGTTTAATATGTGAACTTGAGTTACAAAAACCAAGATTAAAATCAACATTTCTTTAAAACAAAAACTTTGAACTTTAAGTTGATTTATAAAAGATCTTTCAAAAACCATATATTTGGAGATAATTGAGATATTTTGAGAGCATTTTACATTGATATACTAAGTCCTATAAACTATACAAAATATACCTCTTTGAACTTGGTCTTCATCTTGACTTTGTTATCATCAAAAACTTCATTGATATGCTCCATGACATAAGCATTCACATTCTCCCCCTTTTTGATGATGACAAAATAACATAGGAAAAAGAGAGTAGCATATGCATTTATATATATAAGAGATTTAGGCGTAACTTTCCCCCATAGTTTATGTATGAAATAAGACGAATAATTTGCATGTGAAAACTCCCTTGTACTCATGCAAGGTATAATCTCTTTAATCTCTCTAATCTCTTCCCCGTTGGCATTATCGAAAAGACATAAGCATTTAAGTTTTATAGTATAATACCAACATGTATATAAATTTCAGCAGCATTTTAGCATTATTTAGCAAGATTAGCCCATAAAACCAGTCATACCATCAACAGAGAATAACAAAGTATGATCATTTTAGCCTATTCAGATCAATATCAGAGTATAATAAAAAAACCAATAGTAAATGCATCAATTGATCATATTGTATAGTCATTAATTCCAAAATATCCAGAGTTATATACAAAATAGAAGTAAAGACTGCTAATGGTTAGGCAAAATATTATGAAAGAAAAAAACATCAAGACTAAGTTCCATGTCACTCTGTCACCTTGTTGTTATTGTCAGTATCAGCTGCCACATCAGTAAGATCTACATCATCGTCATCCGTGTCAAGATTGTCCTCCGATCCAAGAATCTCCTCGTCATCATCAACATTAGCACTGGAAGGACTAGTGAAGGAGATGGGAGTAGGAGGTGCAGCAGAGGAGGTGGGAGCACTGGTATCTCTCCTAGGTACATATTTAAGTCCCTCCAGAAAAGATCGAATGGAAGCCAACTCCAGTCCTTGATGATCTACCTTTTGCTCAAGGTGCTCTATCCCCATTCACAAGCTGCGCATTTCCTGAAGCGATAGATCCAAAGTGGCTGTGGGAGCAGGCTCTGGCTGGTCCTCATCCTCATCAGCATCCTCAGTCTCATGAGGGATGTTTCCATAACTCCTATGAATGAGGTAGTACCATTTATCATCAACTTTCCTTAGCTGAAGCTTGTGCAGAGTATGCACACCAATGGACTGTGGCCCTTTAGAAATGGTATCCTTTGTCTCCCCGAACAAAGGAATGTGGAAGTGATCCAGAATGGTTATTACTAGCATGGCATAGGGCAGAACATGTGCTTTCTTTTGGGCTTCCAACATGTGTTGGATAACATAGTAGGACCAGTTGATTGGCCGGTCAGTGTTCATTGCCTATAAAGTTAGCACATCATCCTTGAGAACCTGGAAGTAGTTGCCTCCCCTAGGGACCAACCCCCTAGCAATAAGGTAATGCAACACTCTATTCTCCATAGTTAACCCAATGGCCATCACCCTCTATTTGCCACTAGGAATCTCATATCTAGCCCTCAGTAATGAAATCAAGGCAGTCTTATACTCATAGTCAATTCCCCATACATTTTTACCACCAAAAAAACTTGTACCATCATATGATAGCTTAGTCAACCTATACTATAGCTCCCTAGTAATGATTATCTGTTTCTTCTTAACTTCTGAAATCAGGCAATTATCCTCATACTTCAAATTGGCATAAAAGACTTTGACTAAATCCGGATAGATATTTTTCTTAATACTTAGAAAATTAACCAAATCAAGTCTCTTAATAATTCTAAAACTTTCTAATAGCTCACTAGAGCAAAAGTCCTTAGAGAGATACCTTGGAAGATAATATTCCTCAATTGAAAATTTTTATGGAAGAACTCTGTTTTCTTGGTGGTGTGGAAGTGTTGAGTGAGGTCCAACCCAGGAATGGTGGGTGGAGGAGCACTGGAGGATGTTCCCACTGAGACCCCTGTTCTTGGTCTCTTGGAGCGCTTGGAGGATTCGGCCATTTGAGTGGAAATTGGTGAGAAAGGATGTGAGGAAGGAAGAGTGAAGGTGTTTTAGTGGTGTTTGGTGATGGAGGAAGGGAGAAATAGGTGAGAAAGTGGTGGAATTCGTGGGTTAGGGCTAGAGAGAGGGGGCTACGTGAGAGAAGATGGGGAATGAATTTGGGGTATTTTTGTAGGAAATTGGTTTGGGAGTTTGGTGGAGAGGAGAAATCTGACTAGAATGGAGGTGGAATGGTGTGATTTGGGCAAAAATTAAAAGAGAATGAGTGAAATTTTGGAGAGGGTTTTGTGAGGCTAGAGAGAGAAAGGATGAGTTGTAGGCCAAAAATGGTTGTTCGCACATTTGAGACCTTTTTAAAACCCCTTTGTAATCGATTACATTGAGGTGTAATCGATTACACACATTTTAGGTTCCTTGTAATCGATTACAAGGTTGGTGTAATCGATTACAAGCTCTCTAGAATGGTTGTAATTGATTACATGTTATGCGTAATCGATTACAAGCATTCTGACTTTGCTTGTAACGCTTGGCATAGCCTTTGTAATCGATTACAAAGCTATTGTAATCGATTACAAGCCTTCTGAACTTAAATTTTGCACTTTAAATATCAGAGGGCCTATTTTAAAGCATCCAAATCAGTTCCAAACCTCATGTAGGGATAAAATATGATTAGTTCTTGATCTAAAACACATGTTCTTGCAGAAACACCATTTTTGCCAAAGAACAAACAACTTGAGTAGAAAACACTTGTCCAACTACAATGTTGAGCTATTTGGAGGACTTAGTCATGATGGAGTACCTGCAAAATAAACTTAGGGGAGCCTTTGATGCTTAAGTCAATATTGGATTCAATAATAACTAAAACATGGTGATTATGCAGCAGAAATTAAATTATGCAGCAACAACTTAAATTATGCAGGAAGTTATAGTATTATGCACCAAATATTGACATTATGCAGCAAAATAGGATTATACAGCAAAAATTGAGGAGATTGAGATTATGCAGCAAACATCAAATGGTGCAGCAAATGAAGTTATGCAGTAAAATGAATTTGTGTAGCAAAATAAAGTTATGTAGCAAAATTTAAGTGCATGAATGATCCAAAAAAAAACTAAGTTCATAGATATTTTCATCAAATATGCTATTTCAAACAAGAAGTGAACTTATCTATTATATTATCACATGCAGAGATATTTTTCAAGATATGAAGCTAGAAGCAAACTAAAGCATAGAACAAGTCTCCACTTATGCAAAGATTACAAGTCCAAGCTTCTTGGAAACAAGGAAGAGAACTTGAAGTATTTTCTAGTCTTGTGCTTGGAGCAGCCACTTTTAAGATTCTAAAGTCAACTCTTGGCTTTCAAGTACACCTATAACACATTTCAATTTTTGTCTTTTGGTACCTAAATTTTCTTAGGTCCTTGTGTGTTAGATTTTTGTAAGGTGCTGATGTGTGGATAAAATACACACATCTTGTGCTTGATTTGAGGTGGATTTAGGTGTGTTTTGATTATGTTGGAATTTATGCCACTTTTAATCTAATTATCCTTGGTATCATATGATTAGTCTTTCTCTATGTTTTTAGGTCTAAAAGAGGTGTTTTGACATGGCTCTATGAAGCTTTGGATGGATTCATTGCAATGGAGTTGAGCTTAGAATTTTTATGACCAAGATTCGCAGAGTTTTTGACCTTTGCGTGATAAAATGAACATAACTTGAGTTATAGAAGTTGAAACGAGGTGATTCTAGTGGCATTGGAAAGCTAAGAAAGAGAGATACAACTTTCATGAAGATCATTTCTCCAAAAGATGATGTTTTGAGCAATTGAGGAGTTACACACGACTGAGTGTAACTTAGAAAATGCTTCTGTCAAGCTTACAGGCCTTGTGTAACTAGAGGAAGGCTTCTGACTAAGTCACATGGCCATGTATCATGGTTACACGGCCGTGTGACCCCCTACTTTGAAATTATATAATTTTTAAAGCTTACACGGTTGTGTCGTGCACTCACACAGTTGTGTGAGATATTCTAGAGTGTAAAAGAGACAGTTTTCACCCCAATTATTATAAATAGAAGTAAACCATCAAACCTAAAACATACAAAGTCTGCAAGAGACTTTAAGAGGCATAAAGATTGAAGGTTAGGGCTTAGAAGGCAAGAGCAAGAGTCATTGAAGATCAACCATTGAAGTCTTTTCCTCCATCTTCTTTTTTTTGTTTTGGAATCATGGTTGTTTCTTTAATCTTTGTTCTTGTTTGTGCTACAATTTTCATGAGCGGCTAAACCCCTTTTTCTAAGATTGTGATGAAATTATCTATTTCTCTATGTTGAATTGTTAATTTGATTCTTTGTTAATGGAATTATTGTTTGTGTTTGGACGTATACCTTTGAAGACTTGTTTTGATGATAACAAACGTGAAGAGTAAATGAAGATGATAGAAAGACCAAGTCCGAGTTTATATAAATTTAGCTTTAGGACTTAGGATTTGTTGTACGGAGCTCACTTTGATATCTCTCTATTTTCGAAAGAAAAGATAAAACTTGTTTTTAAAAGAAACTTAGTGTCTTTAAAACACTTTCTCCAAAACTGTTTTGTATTGATTTATTTGAATAGAGCTTAGTCTATTCGAATAAACACTTTCACGAGGTTCTATTTTTAAAGATGCTATACGAATAGCAGGATAGCTATTCGAATAATAAGTTTCTCAGAACTGTTTTCATAAGTGAATTATTCGAATAACTCAAACGTTATTCGAATACACCCTTTTCTATCTAAACAGTTTTTAACCGTGTTATTCGAATAACACAGAGGTTATTCGAATAACCCATATCAGATGGCTTTTTCACGATGGCTTCAAGAACAGTGTTATTCAAATAACATGTTAAGCTATTCGAATAAACACGTTGATTACGAACACTGATATGGAAACAAACAGGTTTTTAATTCGGTTAAATGGTTTTTAATTCTACCTAATGACTATTTCTTCTAATTTTCTCTATAAATAAGAACCTTGGGTTACGTCTAAAATTGCCCAAAACCTTAAATTGTTTTCTGCTTGCTCTAATCTGTGAAATTATTTTCTACGTTATTTTTTCGATTAAAAACCTTGAGATATTTCTGTGAGAGCTCCATTAGCACTTCAATTTGTATTATTTGCTCTGAGTGAGAGTTTCTCTTCATCTACTTCCTACTATTCTGTATCGAGGGTGAGGTATCCCTCAAGGTTTGTATAAGGGTGAGGTATCCCGGCAGGCTGAGGCTTTAGCACAAGGGTAGAGTTTCCCTGTGTGTGAAAAGTGCTCTTTTGTGTAACGGTTGCAAGCACCTATTGAAGCTTGTATACATAGTGAAAAATCTCGGCTTTCGAGGACTAGACGTAGACCACAAGTGGGTTAGTGGTCGAACCAGGATAAATACTATACCTGCTTCTCTCTTCTTAATCTCTTTATTTTATGTAATTTTAATTTACCGCATATTTATTTTCCGCTGCTTTTATTTTTTCTTTTTTTTTTCTTGTTCCTTCTGTGCATTTATTTATTAAGTTTTAATATTTGTTTTTGATAAAAAGAGGTTTTGAGAAAAAGTTTTATACTCAATTCACCCCCCTTCTTGAGTACTGGAAGCCAGTTGGTAACAAGTGGTATTAGAGCTAGACTCTTGTATAAAGAGCTTAGCAGCTTCAAGAGAATATAGATTCTTTAAATGGTTTTTCAGAAGGATCTTCTATAAACCGACCACCATTTTTCAATGAGGATGATTATGCATATTGGAAGGAAAGAATGAAAATCTTTATCGAAGCTATTGATCTAGATATATGGGATGCTATCGAAAACAGTGCTTTTATACCCACACATAAGGTCGATGGTGTAAGGACTGAAACACCACGAAATAAATGGTCTGATGAAGACAAAAGAAAAGTTTAATATAATTTAAAAGCCAAAAATATTATTACTACTACTTTGGGATATGATGAGTTTTTTAGACTTTTAAATTGTAAAACTGCTAAAGAAATGTGGGACACTTTGCAAGTTACCCATGAGGGTACTAGTGAAGTAAAGAGGTCGAGAATCAAATCTCTAACTTGTGAATATGAATTATTTAGAATGAACTAAGGAGAAAGCATTCAGGAAATGCAAAAGAGGTTCACCCACATAGTTAATCATCTTGCATCTTTAGGTAAAAAATTTTCTAACGAAGATTTGATTAACAAAGTATTGAGATGTCTTTGCAGGATTTGGCAACCTAAGGTAACAGCTATATCAGAATCGAGGGACTTGTCGATAATGACTCTAACTACCCTCTTTGGAAAACTTCATGAGCACGAACTGGAACTGAGTAGATTAAGTCAAAGCGAAGACAACGATAAAAAGAAAAAGGGGATAGCGCTCAAAGTCACTTCCTCAACATTCGACAATGATGATGAAGAAAATGAAGAAAGCTCAGAGAACATCGAGGTAAGCGAAAAAAAATCTTAGTCTGTTAGTTAAAAAATTTGGTAAATTTCTTAGGAAAAAGGGAACGCAAAGAATACCTCCCTTCCCTCCGAAGAAGACTCATTACAAAGGCGAAGGAGCTTCATCAACTCCAACTTGCTATGAATGTGGCAAACCTGGTCACATGAAAATGGAGTATCCAGTTTACCAAAAGAAGAAGGAGAAATTTAAAAAGAAGCTCTTCAAGAAAAGAAAAAGAAGAAAAGCCTATATAGCATGGGATGAAAACGACATGGATTCAACTGACAGCTCAGATAGCGAGGAAGCTCAACTATGTCTCATGGCCAAAGGAGAAGAAGAAGATAGCAAAAATGAGGTGTGCTTGAAAGTCAGAAGCTCAAATTGGTATCTCGATAGCGGCTGCTCCAAGCACATGACTGGGGACAACTCGAAATTCACCATGCTTATTCCCAAGAATCATGGACACGTTACTTATGGTGATAACAACAAAGGAAAAATTCTTGGAATCGGCAGAGTCGGTAAGAACCCTAACTCCTCTATTGAAAATGTGTTACTTGTTAAAGGCTTGAAACATAACTTGCTTAGTATTAGCCAATTATGTGATAAAGGAAATAGGGTAATATTTGATTCAAATTCTTGCATAATTGAAGATAAAAATGATAAGCATGTTAAATTCATTGGTCATAGAGTAAACAACATTTATATGATTAGTCTTGATGATATATCTTCAAATGATGCGAAATGCCTTTTAAGTAAGAATGATGATTCATGGTTATGGCATAGGAGAATTGCACACATTCACATGGATCACTTAAATAAGTAGGTCTCTAAAGAACTAGTAATTGGACTACCCAAGCTTAATTTTGTAAAAGATAAGTCATGTGATGCATGTCAAAAGGGTAAACAAATAAAGGTCTCTTTTAAAGCAAAAAATATAGTTTCAACTACTAGACCTTTACAACTTTTGCACATGGATCTATTTGGACCTTCTAAAACTATGAGCTTTGGTGGGAATTACTATGCTTTAGTGATTGTGGATGATTTTTCTAGGTTTACATGGACTTTATTTCTTGTAAATAAAAATGATGCATTTCTAGCTTTTAAAAGACTTGCCAAAGTTATTCAAAATGAAAAAGATTTTCAAATCTCTTCTATAAGAAGTGATCATGGTGGCGAATTTGAAAATAATGTTTTTGAAAATTACTGTGATGAACATGACATTAATCATAATTTCTCTGCCCCTAGAACTCCACAACAAAATGGAGTTGTAGAAAGGAAAAATCGTTCTTTAGAAGAAATGGTGAGAACTATGCTTAATGAGGCTGCTCTTCCTAAGTACTTTTGAGCAAATGCTGTAAGTACAGCTTGTTATGTAATGAACAAGGCCCTTATAAGGCTTATTTTAAAGAAAACCCCATATGAGTTGTATAAGGGGAAAAAGCCAAATGTCTCACATTTTCATGTTTTTGGATGCAAATGTTTTGTTTTAAATAATGGAAAAGATAACTTAAGCAAGTTTGATGCTAAGTCTAATGAAGGTATATTTCTTAGTTATTCAAATCATAGTAAGGCTTTTCGTATATATAACAAAAGAAGTATGACTACTGAAGAATCTATACATATTGCATTTGATGAAACTGACCCAAATGGATTGAGAAAGGATCTTGTTATTGATGATGTTGCAGAAGTCTTGGCGGAAACACGTTTGGATAGGAAGGAATAAGAAATCAAGGAGCAAGAGGATAAACAAAGACAAGAAGATTCGCAAGCTTTGGAACTTCCTAAAGAATGGCGAACTTCAAAATATCATTCCCTTGATCAGATTATTGGTGATGTATCTAAAAGTGTAAGTACTCATAATTCTCTTAGAAATGCTTGTAATCACTTAGCTTTTGTTTCTCAAATTGAACCTAAGGATTTAATTGAAGCTTTTGATGATGAACATTGGATCCTAGCTATGCATAAGGAATTAAATCAATTTGAAAGAAATCAAGTTTGGGAATTAGTTGCTAGACCTAATGATCACCCTATAATTGGTACTAAATGGGTTTTTAGAAATAAACTTGATGAAAATGGTTTAATAACTAGAAATAAAGCTAGATTGGTTGCTAAAGGTTATAATCAAGAAGAAGGAATAGATTATGAAGAAACCTATGCACCTGTAGCTAGATTAGAAGCTATTAGAATGTTACTTGCTTATGCCTGCATCATGGATTTCAAATTATATCAAATGGATGTCAAAAGTGCTTTTCTAAATGGTTTTATTCAAGAAGAGGTATACGTTGAACAACCTCCAGGTTTTGAAAACCATAAACTACCCAACCATGTTTTTAAACTTAAAAAGGCTTTATACGGTTTAAAGCAAGCTCCTAGAGCTTGGTATGAAATGTTGAGTAAGTTTCTTTTAGAAAATGTTTTTTCAAGAGAAAAAGTCAATACTACCCTCTTCATTAAAAATAAAAGCATGATATTCTTCTTGTGCAAGTATATGTGGACGATATCATTTTTGGTGCTACTAATGAATCCCTGTGCAAAGAATTTGCTAAGACAATGCAGAACGAATTTGAAATGTCAATGATGGGAGAGCTGAACTTCTTCCTTGGACTTCAAATGAAACAAATAAATGAAGGGACATTCATAAGTCAAACCAAATACTGCAAGGAATTGCTCAAGAGATTCGAAATGGAAAAGGCTAAACACATGGCCACTCCAATGGGTACTTCCTGCTATTTGGACAAAGATGAAGGAGGTAAATTAGTAGAAATAACGAAATATAGAGGTATGATTGGATCTTTCCTTTATCTTACTGCTAGTAGGCCAGATATTATGTTTAGTGTATGCTTGTGTGCTAGATATTAGGCAAACCCTAAGGAATCTCATTTAAGTGCTGTTAAACGAATAATGAAATACCTAGTAGGCACTTCACAAATGGGCTTGTGGTATCGTAAGGGTGCCTCTTGTAGCCTAATAGGCTATTCTGACTTTGATTTTGCTGGGTGCAAATTGGACAGAAAGAGTACTAGTAGGACATGCCACTTGCTTGGTAGTTCTTTAGTTTCTTGGCATAGCAAGAAACAAAATAGTGTGGCTTTGTCTACCGCTGAGGCTGAATATGTTGCAGCCGGGAGTTGTTGTGCTCAAATCCTATGGATGAAGCAACAACTTTTAGACTATGGTCTTCAGCTTGATCACATCCCGATAAGATGTGATAGCACTAGTGCAATAAATATCTCTAAGAATTCCATTCTGCATTCCAGAACAAAGCATATAGAGATAAGACATCACTTTATTAGAGATCATGTACAAAAATGGGATTGCATTCTTGAATTTGTTGAAACAACTAAGCAACTTACAGATATTTTCACTAAACCCTTAGCAAAAGAAGCATTCTTTTATATTCGAGGAGAATTGGGCATAATTGATCAATCCAATATATGATTGCATTGCTGAAAATTATCTCTCCTTAAATCACATGAATATATGCTTTGAATTCTTGAACGTATGCTTTTGTGTTTCTTTGTTAGTTTTATTCGAATAGACAGGCTTTTATTCGAATAAAATTCTTTACAGCTTGTCAAATAATGTGTTGAATATCAGCTTTATTTGAATAATACTTAGTTTATTCGAATAAACTAGCTTCTGTGTTAAACCTATGTTTAATATGCGCTCTGTCTATTTGAATAACTCTCCTTCTATTCGAATAACTAGAATCCTTAGTTTATTAGTCTCAGTCTTTGCCCTCTGTCTATTCGAATACAACTCAGGCTATTCGAATAACCAGAGCCTTGGTTTATCAGCCTTAATTGGTAGCCTTCAGTCTATTCAAATAAACCCTACAGTTATTCGAATAAATCCAGCTAGTTTGCCAAAATGCTTGGCTTTCCCAGATAATCTATTCGAATAGAACCTCCATCTATTCAAATAAACCCTAGCAGTTTTTCTCTTTCAACATCTGTCCTTTCAGTTTCCAAGCAAGGTTTATTCGAATAAACCTCTGTTTATTCGAATAAACAAGGGCTTCTCTTTAAATAACCCCTGCGCGCCCAACCGTTTCATTCCCTCTTCTCTCTTCTATTTTTCATCTTCCCTGCCCATCGTTTCTTTCTCTCATACTCTCCTCCACCTTCTTCTTGCCATCTTTCTTTCTTCCACACTTCCAATCACCATGGCCTCCTCCTCCAGCAAGCGCCCACGCACGAAGACGGCTCCATGCAACAATCCACTTGACTTGAGAAGGCTCTCATCCAACGAAGAGCACCGTGCCCGCTTCATTACGCACTTCTGGGAGCGTAACCTGGTCCAACCCAAGTATCTTGACCTCTCCTTCTTCCAGCAACACAGAGGTTTTGACTTTCTAACCCTACTGTAAAACTAGGGAGTTCTACAGCTTTGCTCTCACTAAGCCACTCTCTATCCAGCTCTGGTGAATATGTTCTTTTGTAATTTGGCATTTGATGGCCAGAACCTTCTCTCCGAAGTCTATGATCAGAACATTGTGATCACACCGCAGGACTGGCTGACTCTGTTTGGGTTGTAATTCACCGACGTACTCGTTGAAAATGGTGATAACCTTTTCCTTGAAGAGTTTAACAAGTTTCAGGCGATTGAGGACTTACTGAAGCCTGGTCTAGCCTTGCTTGACAAGGGTCTCAAGGGTGGCATGCTGAAAAGCCAAGATAGGCTTCTGCATTACGCCTTTGCTCATATCTTGGCTCCCCGCGGTGGAAATTACGCCTACCTCAGTGAAGATGACATCTTCATGCTTTGGATTCTGAAGAATGGCCATCAGATCAACTGGCCGGTGTTTATCATGAAACACATGATAAGAGCCAAGGGCAAGGAAAAATCTAACTTGCCTTATGGTATTTTCGTCACTACCTTACTCAACAAGTATCCTCAGGTCTTAGAGACTGAGCGAGCCATTGCCCTGACTCATCACAATGTCTTTGGCATCCACACCTTACGAAAAATGAAGATGATCTAAACCGATGAAGGCTGGGTGTACCCAGATGAGGTTGCTAAGGATGAGCTAGACCCTGCTGATGCTCCTGCTGCCCCCGCTGATGCACCTACTGCTGCTCCTGCTCCTATCACCTTAGAACAGATCATGGCCACCTTGCATGATAACAGAGCATATATGGAACATATCTTCTCTATTCTTTTTGATAGAATAGAAGGTGTTGAACGTGAGGTTACTGCCCTCTGATCTGCTTCACCTGCTCCTGCACTAGCTTCTTCATCACCACCTCCGGATACCTATTTCTAGGAACCTTAGTTCTTAGGATCTCTATTTTGCCTTTATGTTATTTATTTCTGGCTTTTGTAATTGAATCCTTTTTTATTAATGCATAAATACAGTTTCTTGATGATCTATTAATATAAGTATGCTTCCTTTTATGCACTTATACTTGAATATATGTTTATGGGACTTACCCCTCCTTTTTGCTCATGACAAAAGGGGGAGAAATATTTGAAATTTAATTGAGAAAAGATAGGTAAACTTAAAACGAGATTGGATTCAATTTGAAAGGGGGAGCTGCGCACATATCTGATATACATTACCTCTTATAATTAAAGAGGGGGAGTAAGCCTTTATACCTCTTTATGAATTCTAATTATATGTACTAACTCTTTTCTCATTGATAGTTTATCATCATCAAAAAGGAGGAGAATGTGTTTGGACGTATACCTTTGAAGACTTATTTTGATGATAACAAACGTGAAGACTAAATAAAGATGATAGAAAGACCAAGTCCGAGTTTATATAAGTTTAGCTTTAGGACTTAGGATCTGTTGTACGGAACTCACTTTGATATCTCTCTGTTTTCAAAAGAAAAGATAAAACTTGTTTTTAAAAGAAACTTAGTGTCTTTAAAACACTTTCTCCAAAACTGTTTTGTATTGATTTATTCAAATAGAGCTTAGTCTATTCGAATAAACACTTTCACGAGGTTCTATTTTTAACGATGTTATTCAAATAGCAGGATAGATATTCGAATAATGAGTTTCTCAGAACTATTTTTATAAGTGAATTATTCGAATAACTCAAACGTTATTCGAATAAACCCTTTTCTATCTGAACAGTTTTTAACTGTGTTATTCGAATAACACAGATGTTATTCGAATAACCCATATCAGATGGCTTTTTCATGATGGCTTCAGGAACAATGTTAGTCGAATAACATGTTAAGCTATTCGAATAAACATGTTGATTACGAACACTGATATGGAAACAAACAGGTTTTTAATTCAGTTAAATGGCTTTTAATTCTACCCAACGACTATTTCTTCTAATTTTCTCTATAAATAGGAACCTTGGGTCACATCTAAAATTGCCCAAAACCTTGACTTGTTTTCTGCTTGCTCTAATCTGTGAAATTATTTTCTACGTTATTTTTTTGATTAAAAACCTTGAGATATTTCTGTGAGAGCTCCATTAGCACTTCAATTTGTATTATTTGCTCTGAGTGAGAGTTTCTCTTCATCTACTTCCTGCTATTCTGTATCGAGGGTGAGGTATCCTTCAAGGTTTGTATAAGGGTGAGGTATCCCGGCAGGCTGAGGCTTTAGCACAAGGGTAGAGTTTTCCTGTGTGTGAAAAGTGCTCTTTTGTGTAATGGTTGCAAGCACCTATTGAAGCTTGTATACATAGTGAAAAATCTCGGCTTTTGAGGACTAGACATAGACCACAAGTGGGTTAGTGGTCGAACCAGGATAAATACTGTGCCTGCTTCTCTCTTCTTAATCTCTTTATTTTATGTAATTTTAATTTATCGCATATTTATTTTTCACTGCTTTTATTGTTCCTTTTCTTCTTCTAATTCCTTATGTGCATTTATTTATTAAGTTTTAATATTTGTTTTTGATAAAAAGAGGTTTTGAGAAAAAGTTTTATACTCAATTCACCCCCCTCTTGAGTACTGGAAGCACTTTGTAACATTGTTCTTGATTCATTCTTAGTGTTCTTAATGCTTGTGGTATGTTGCGTGTCATATTTATATGATCTTAGGCTTTAGGTGAAACATTGAAAAATAAAATCTAATTGCTTGATAATTTAAGAATTGAACTTAGGAATTGAGACCTAGACATAGGCTTAAATCCTTCGAGGGGTAAACGATTATCATGAATCTTAATGGGTTGGAACTTGGATTAATTGCCATGAGAATGTGATTGATGAAGTTTTAGCACATTTTTAGTGCCAAGAAATTGGGCTTTAAATAATTTTGGACGAATCACCTTCAAGAACATAATTGAACATTAGCAAAGATAGGATTACAATTTATCATAGGGGATAGTGTAGTGAACTCCTAGTCCTAGGCCTTTAAACCTTAATTGAATCTTAACTTTTCTTGATTAAATTGCTTATTTAATTGCTTTGAGTTTTGATTTAATTTTAATTTAGCTTTCACTATTGATTTTGTTCACTGAAATAATCAAAATTACCATAAGAGTTAGTAATCAGTCGATCCTCATGGGAATGATCTTTATTTTACTAATTGTACGATTCGTGCGCTTGTGAAAAATCCACAACAAGTTTTTGACGCCATTACTGGGGATCATGTTGATATTAACACGAGCGGTAGTTTGGTTTATTTAAGCACTTTTTATTTTATTTTATTTTCACTTTGTTTTTTTCTTTGAATTTTTAGGTGTTGATTCTTTCTCATGCATAGAATGAGGAGCAAGAAGATCTGATTATCCCCATTGACCTTGAGATCGAGAAGGCACTTCGTGACATTAGAAGGGAAAGAAGAACACAGAGATTTGAGGAAGATCACATGGGAACAACATGAACTAAGTCGCTAATCAAGAGTGAAGGCTGAGGGATTATGGAACTCCTAATGCTAACGCTCGTCAGTCTTCCATTGTACAGCCATGGGTTGAGGTCAATAATTTTGAGATCAAGATGTCATTAATCCAGATGGTCCAACAATTGCAATTTGGTGGGTCACCAACTAAGGACCCAAATAAGCATTTGGATGAATTCTTGGAGTTATGTGACACCATAAAGATTAATGGGGTTTCAACGGATGCTATACGAATTAGACTTTTTCCCTTTTCTCTTAGAGGAAAAGCAAAGAAGTGGATTCACTCAGAAGCACCAAATTCACTTACCACCTGGGAATTGATGGAGTAAGCTTTCTTGGACAAGTACTATCCAATTGGAAAGACAATCAAACTCTGTCAAGACATCACTACCTTCTCCCAAAAAGAAGATGATTCATTTTATGAAGAATGGGAAAGGTATAATGATCTCATTCATCAGTGTCCACATCATGGCCTACAAGATTTTGTTGTTATACAAACATTCTATGCTGGGTTGACTTTCTTTACAAAGGCAGCTCTTGATGTCGTAGCTGGAAGTGCTTTGATGGCTAAGATTCCAACAGAGGCAAGGGCCTTAATTAATGAGGTCACTTCGAATATTTATCTATGGCCAAGCGAGAGATCAACTTCAAAGAAGCAGACCAAAATGATAGAGCTTGATGCCATTACCATGTTGAATGCCAAGTTTGATGCTAAATTTAATGTCTTGACTAAGTCACTTGAAAAGCTAAATGTTAATGTTATTACTACTCTTAACATAACTTGTGAAACATGTGGTGGAGGGCATTTGGCTTCGGAATGCAATGCAGTCGAAACATATTCTTAAGACCCATCATTGGAGCAAGCGAATTATGTGCAGAATGACAATTTCAAGGCTCTAGATAATCCCTTCTCCAACACATAATCCTAGATAGTGAAATTGCCCTAATTTCTCATATGGTAACTAACAAAATATAGGAGTTCCATCCAACAATAGACCTCCACTTGGATTCCAACAACCTCAATAATCTTCGCAAGGTGCGAAGTCTAATTTAGAAGCCCTCATGGAGAAATTCATTGTTACCAAAAATGAGCAAAATCAAGCCATTCAAGCACAAGTTCAACAACATGGGGAGTCCATCAAGTAAATCAGTACTTGCCTTGATCAAATGGCTACTCACTCTAAGATGCTTGAGACTCAAATAGCCCAACAAGCAAGCTTGTTTAACATAATTCAAGGACAAATCCCAAGTCAACCAGAGACTAACCCAAGGGAGCAAGTTCTAGTAATTTCATTGAGAAGTGGTAAGCAACTTGAAGGCCCCACAAGGGAAAAAAAGCTTGAAGATATGGAAACCCATGAAAAGAATGAGAAGCAAGAGAAGAGAAAGGATAAAGAAAGAGATGAAGAAAGCACTAAAAAGTATGTTCCTCCAAAAGCATATGTTCCACCTTTGCCCTTCCCTCAAAGGTATCAAAGGGTGAAACTTGATCATCAATTTGGAAGATTTTTGGAGGTACTTAAAAAGCTTTACATTAAAGTTCCTTTTACAGAAGTTCTCTCCCAAATGCCCTCTTATGCTAAGTTCTTGAAAGAGATTCTCTCTAATAAGAGGAAGCTTGAGGACTATGAAATCATTACTCTGACAAGAGACTGTAGTGCAATCATTCAAAACAAGCTTCCACCTAAACTTAAGGATCCATGTAGCTTTTCAATTCCACGCTCAATTGGGGACATACATATCAACAAGGCTTTGTGTGATCTTGGAGCAAGTGTGAGTTTGATGCCCCTTTCTATTTGTAAGAAACTTGATATTGGGGAGTTCAAACCAACCACCATTTCTCTTCAATTAGTGGATAAGTCAATCAAACATCCTATTGGCATGTTAGAGAATATTCCTTTGAAGGTGGGAAAGTTTTACATATCGATTTATTTTGTTGTGCTTGATATGGAAGTCGATGTTCAAACCCCTATCATCTTGGGCAGGCCATTCCTAGCCACTGCTGGAGTCGTGTTTGATGTGAAGTATGGGAAAATAACCCTCAAAGTAGGTAAAGAAATTACTGAGTTCAATTTGTCTCAAGTTTCCAAGCAACCGGCCATTGTTGATTCTTGCTTGAAGGTTAATGTGGACGAAAGACAAGCTAGAGAGGTGCACACTAAAAACCATCCACAAGACCCCTTAGAGAAGTGTTTGGTGCACAATGGTAATTCAAATGATGAAGATGATGAGGTGGCGACCTATGCTCAAATTTTGGACGCATGCTTAACCATTTCCCCTTCTCAAAATGGTAAATTCAAGGAGCTCAAGGTCCTCTCAACCAAAGATTCCTCACTTAAAGAAAAGGAGGCCCCAAAGGAATCTGTAACTAATGATATGCCAGAAAAGATTTTGCCCAAGGCTGCTACTAACTTTGAGAATGCCAAGCTCTGCAAGAAGGAACCAAAGAAGCGGAATGACAAGTGTATCAAGTAGCGTGAGTTTAAGCTTGGAGATAAAATTCTTGTGGACAACCTACTTCTATGTTTATGTCCTGGTAAGTTATGGTCAAAGTGGTATAAACCATATGAGATTGTTCGAGTCTTATCATACGGTATGCTTGAGGTGAAGAAAGAAGGTCATAAGATATTCTTGATAAATGGCCAGAGAGTGAAGCACTATGAAGAAGGAGTGGGGACTGAGCACCACTCCATTGACATCACCTAAGCATAAAACTAACCCATAGTCAAGCTAATGACTATAACTTAGCGTTTCTTGGGAAGCAACCCAAATTTTCTCTCTTTTTCTTTACTCTATTATTTTTTATTTTGTTCTTATTTTGTTATTACTTATTTTATTATCATTTTTATGTTTTTGTTTTGTAGTTAGCTAATGTTGAGTCGGCTTAGGTGCCTCCCTGAGTTTAGAGCCTTTGTAGGGGGATGTACATAGTTGTCGGCCATAAAAAAAGATTTTCTATTCTTGTATTTTGTTTTTCATTTTTACTTTGTTTTTCTTGTGCAATTTTTGGGATTATGAGACCAATCAGTTTGACCAACTATTTGTTTATGGCTACACGCCTCCCTCTGGGTTCCTCTCTCCCATCGCCTTCGTGATCTTGCGTTTACATTTTTAGAGACGTTTCATTGTCCTTTGTTCTATTATTTTTCTTATTTAAATATTAAGGACAATGTTTATTTTAAGTGTAGGAGGACTAATCTTAATTTGGTGCAAATTTTTATGAAATCAATGAATATTTGAGTATTGTTGGTAATCAAGCAAGAATTGTGTCTTCATTTCTTGATTATTTCTAAGCTGATAGAAATATGTTTAAGAAGGGAATCCATTGCTCATGAGCTATATTTTGTGCAAGGCAATCTTTTTTCAATTGAGTATTGAAACATTTAATATCTTATTTGGAAATTAATCATGTCTGTTTGCATTTGATTTCTTTATTAACATTAGCTAGAAAGTGAGTTTTGAGCTTTAATGATTGAATTTTTCATAAACAAAATCCTATTTTTCCTTTTGGAGTGAGATTTATCATGATTGATGTGCACTAGAACTTGTTTTGATATCTTGTTAAGACTTCAATGATTCATATTCATACTTGAACATGATTAAGGCAATTAGGCTTAATTCTTTCTTGACTTCCAGAGTTATACTGATAAAATAATCTTTTAGTTGTCCCATTTGAGTCTGAAATTGATTTCTTTGAATACCAAATTGAATAATCAGGTTGAATTCTTTGGAGCATCTGATGTGTTAATTGAGAAGTCATAAATGATTGTTTCTATCTTCGAGGGGTTTATTGCTTAAAAAAAACAAAGAAAGAAAGAAAATGAAAAAAAAATAAAAATGAATGAAGAAGGAAAAAGAAAGAAAAAAAAGAAAAAAATTGTGGTGAAGAATAATGAGAATATTTGGTTGAAAGTGAGAATTAGTTACACTCTTGTGCAATATATTCTATTGTTTATCTTTTCAACCTGATTCTGTTTTGTATCAATTTATCCATGAACAGATGCCCTTAGGGACCCAAATTATTTTAGTCCCAACCTTGGTGTTCAAGTTCTTCTTAACATTGCATGTAGAAGCACCATGCCCTTTTCTCCCATAATGAAAGCATTTGATGAAGGGGCTACTTGATGTACTTGAGGAAACAAAGATTCTTAAGAAACTTTTGTTAGTTATTGGGATTATACCCTAAACCGGCCTTTTGAAAAACACATCTTTGTTTCCCTAGCAACACATTCGTGTTATCTCTTCCAAATGTAAATTTTGAAAGAGTGTTTTTCAAATCTTCAATTTCATTTTCAAATGCTTTACATGATGAGCATTATGAGGGTGTGGGTGCATTACAATGTGAAGAACAAATCATGCATGATGAGTTAGCATCAATAAGTCCTAAGGTCTCATTTTTAATTTTAAGCTCATTAATCTCCTTGTTTAAAATAGAAACTTTGTTTACAAATAAGGATATTATTTTGTTGGAAAATAAAATCATTTTTGTAATCCTCATGGATTCATTATGTAAATCTTCAAATGCATCTTGCAATTCATCCTAGGATAGGGTAGAGTCTAAGTTTGAGGATGCTACCTCCATGTCATCTTCGTCTTCCTCTTCTCCTCTAGCCATGAGACATAGATTGGCTTTCTCATTATTCGAGCTATCGAAAGAATCCATGTCATTGTCCTTCCATGCTATATAGGCTCTTCTTTATTTCTTATCCTTTGAGGACCTCTTCTCATATTTTTTCATTTTCCTTTGATAGATTGGACATTCCATCTTCATGTGCCTCAATTCTCCACATTCATAGCATTTAGGAGTGGATGAGGTTCTTTCCCCTCTGTGATAGACATTCTTTTAGGGAAAGGGAAGTCATCTTTGAGCTTTATTCTTCTTAAAGAATCTTTCAAATTTCTTTACTAGAAGACCAATATTCTCCTTATTTATTTCCAAGCCATCTCCATAATATTCATCATTATCATCATTGACCATAGAGAAAGTGGCCTTGAGAGTTATTCCCTTCGTTTTCTTGTCAAGCTCCTTACTTTGGTTAAGTCTATTCAATTCCAATTCATGTTCTTAGAGCTTGCCAACAAATGTGGCTAGGGTCATGGTTGAAAGATTTCTTGACTCTACAATCACCGTCACTTTAGATTGTCAGTGCCTGCTCAAACATCTCAATACTTTGTTAATAAGAACTTCATTACGAAAAGTCTTTCCCAATAAAGCAAGATGATTAGTAATATGTGTGAACCGTTTTTGTATTTCTTGAATGCTTTCACCTTGGTTCATTCTAAAAAGCTCATACTCATGAGTGAGAATATTTATCCTTGATCTTTTCACTTCACTAGTACCCTCATGGGTTACTTGTAGAGTGTCCCACATTTCTTGGGCAGATTTAAAATTTAAGACTCTAAAGAACTCATCATACCCCAAGGCTATGATAATGATGTTTTTGACTCTCAAATTGTATTGGACCTTTCTCTTATCATCATCGGTCCATTCACTCCTTTGTGTGTTAACTCTTACACTATTAATAATTTATGTAGGGATAAAAGGACCATTTTCAATAGCATCCCACGCATCTAAGTCAATAGTTTTAATACAAATTTTTATTCGTTCTTTCCAATAAGCATACCCATCCCCATTGAAAAAGAGAAGTCTATAGAGAGAGGAACTTTCTGAAAAACCGTTTGATGAGGCCGTCACTTTCTCTTGAAGCTGCTAATCTCTTTATATAAGAGCCTTGCTCTGATACCACTTGTAACCAAGAGGCCTCAATACTCAAGAGGATGGTGAATTGAGTTTGTAAAATATTTTCGCAAGTCTTTCGCAAAACACTTGATTACCAATTTTCGTTGAAGCTATTGATGGATTAAAGTGAATAGATAAATGAGATTAAATAACTAACTCACAAATAAATAAGACAAGATAGAAAATATTCAAATAAGAATATAATATTAAAGCATAAATGTAAAGAGATAGAGTTGAGAAGATCAAATGCAAAATTTATTCTAGTTCAACCACTAATCCACTTGTGGCCTATATAATGCCCCTTTTTGGGAGGGAACATCACATTATTCAATATGGTGCGGAAAATGAAAAACATAAAGCAAGACTCGGTTCATTATATCATAATTAAACTTATTTGATTATAGTTGTGTAAATAAAATGGTGAATATTTTTTTTCTTTTTCTTCTTATATATATATATATATATATATATATATATATATATATATATATATATATATATTTGTACTTAATAACTGACCCATCCATTCAGAGCATGTTTGGGAAAGATTAAATCTTTCCCAAACAGCTGTTTTTGAAGGATTAAATTGTTTTGTGAAATAATTATTATATTTGGATAAAAAGATTATTTTTTAAAAAAGCTTTTACACGAAATTCAATGTAAAATAAAAGTTTTTTTCAGCCAATAACCATAAGCTAAAGATTGGAGCTTATGATTTTAGCTTATAAATTATTTCTTACATTTTGATATGTAAATACTATTTTGTCCTCAATCAAATAATTTTTTTAATCATTCTGTACCTATTTTAGTAATTTAATGCATAAAAATAATTCTTTTTTATATCATCCAAACGATACATATTAGCTTAAAATCGCTTTACAGCTAATGCATCCAAACATAAAAATGAATCAATTATAATCAACTATAACAATAATCGATTATAATCGATTATAACAATAATCGATTATCAGCATAATCTATAATTTTAAGCTTTCCCAAACAATTTTCAGTATTCAAAGGTACTAACACTTATAAAAGTTTCACAAGTAATATATACATTTTTGTTTAATTGTAAGCGGAAAAACATAAAGACTAATCCATACATCCATGCAAGAGATACATCATATATATATACTGTTTAGGTACAGACTGTGAGTCAATAATTACATGAAGGCTCATCAAAAAGAAGCCTAAGCTTTACCAACCCCTAAAAATGATATACAGACCCCCAAAAGAACATCAAGGCCCCAAAAAGATGGATAGCCATCAGTGGCTATAGACAGTATCAACCCCTAAGAGGAGAAGGAACTGTGTCAAGATCCTCCTCAGGGTCTTCCTCATCAGAGGAATCCCTCATGGGAGCCACCGAATTACGGGCCGGGGCTCGGGCTGTGAAAAGGAAAGAATCCTCCTGTGCGTTGTAATAACGATCACCCCACATCTCCCTGATAGGGAAGTAGAACTCTAAACGTAAACTAACGCTGCCAGTGAAGATGGGCAGATCATAACGTCCCCAAGCCAGTGAAATCGACACATCTCCCTCGTAGATGAAATGATCAGAATTTAGGTTGATGTACCAACAGTCTGGCCCTGCGAGAAAGGTCAACTGCACATAACCTAAAAATCCATGTGGGTGTGTCGCCATGATCTAACAGTAGGTGCTAGTCGCAGTCGGGCCAGAAGTCGAGGAATTCGTGAGCTTCACCCTCCTTGCCAACGTCTTCGATGAAACATATTTACAAACGGGCAGAAATAATGGAAACACAGGAAAGAGGTAAGACATTCTACTTTCATTACCTATGATGGCAGTAAAGAAACAAAATGACGCATAACGCCCACATAACATTTTAGAAATGGTAAATAGCATTAAAATAGATAATAAACAATTTAGCATATACAGGCAGTTATAGCAGTAATGAAACAACAGATTAAATTCCCATATGAACAAGTAACTATCAAATGGTATGGTGACTCACTATGCACATGCACATGATACCAAAAACCTACTCCATGGAGCTAGACACAAAATAGTCGGAGAGAATAATCAGGAGATATGTCTGTATCGCGGCTGCCGAGGCCTTCAAGTGCTAAAATTCTCAATTTATCAAAATGCGCATCATGACATTGTACAAGACATTCTACACAGATCTCGATATAGGACAATGTCTTGGTCTGGATCGTTGGTGCATTTGCATCGGTCTGCCCCACAGACAGAAGAGCTACCAACTATCCATTGCGAGGTACCCGCACCCCGACGCCCCCAAGGTCAACGAGTGACCTACACTTATCTATTCGCACCTGCACAAAGGTGTGATTCAACTCTTAGGCAACTTGGCCTTAACAATAGTCCAACGGACTTTTCAATGCATGTTCCATTCGTGCTTATCATGACAAACTATGTCAATCATGCTTCAAATGCATGTAGATTCAATACATACATGTATATTCATATACGAATCTCAACTCATATTATATCATTTATCAACAAGGTTTGATCCCATTCACGGATCCACATCAAGCTAATAACAAACCCTAAGGGTGAACACAACTCCATTCATAGTTATGATAAAAGTTAAGTCTTAGGTTCATTATGTTTCTCACCACCTCACCCATACTCTTGTTCTTTCTTCATTCCAAAATTATTCTAAACTATAAGGTAAACTATCATTCTTGATTCTTTCCATTTTATGAATCCCTAATCAACTTCTAATCATTCAATTAATTATGTTTAATAAGTTTATCTTAGTACTAAAGTCTCACAATGAGTGCCCAAGGAGACTGGGGGTCCCTAAGGGACTAGAAAAGTCTAAAATCCTTCACTGTCCCAATTACACGGCTTGGGAAGAGTACACGGCCACGAAACCATGGTCTGCCCAAAATACACGGCCGTGTGGCCATACACGGCCTAGGCCATGTATAACTCTGGAGTTTCTGTTCTGGGACACTGGAGTACACGACCGTGTACGATCACATGGCCTAGGCTATGTACTCCTCTATAAACGCAGTAAATCACCAGAAATCAATCCAACCCTCATACAATTCAATATCCATCAACATACAACTCAATCCTACCATTCAAACAATCAAAATACAACCAAGATAACTTAAACAAATGGGTATCCCATAAATGGGTTTCAACCCCATCAACACAACAAAGAGTTTCTCACTACCAAGATAGGTTGAAGAGAATAATCTTCCTCTTACCTTAGTGAAGAACAAGGAAAACAAGCTTCTTTTGTCCTTGAAATTTTGTGCTTCACCACCTCAAAATCCTTGGGTATTCAAATCCAAAAATCAAGATCAAAGAGTGGAAATGGCATCTATAGTCACCAAAGTGACCATGGACCACGAAAATGGGTTGAAAAAGGGAAGAAAATTAAGAGCTTTATCTCAAAACTTGAAGCTTTGGAGTTGGGCTGCCAACCACGAAAATAGGAGAGTCAATGAGAGTTCCATAAAGAAGAAAGCTTGGAGATGGTGAGGGAAAGCCATGGTCTATATTGGCTTGAGTATGGAAGCTTGAAAACTCAACAATGAAGTGGGTGTGTGCAGCCGTGTGAGAGAAGAGAGAAAGGAGAGAGGTGCGTGAGTGAGAGGGAGAAATAAGAGAATGAAAATGTGATTTTTCCCTTAGCCCAACTATGCAGCACATAGGGGAGGAGAGAGAGTAAAGTGGTTAGGAGGAAGTTTCCTAGAAGTTTCCCTTGAAGTTTCCTTGAGAAGCTTCGCACGTTTCTCGATAAAATGAAGTGTGAGGTCACTTAAATAATGTCATAAAAGTAACTAGATAGAAATAATGTACTAAAGTTATTTCTTAGTGGACAAAATTTATAGTTAGCGTAAATAATATTTTATTGTTTCTCAGATAATTAATTATTCTGTGATTTTATTTATCAGATAAAATATCGTAAAACCTAAACCTCGTAAACTGTGCTAGGCTTCGGGTTTGGTAAGATCCCCCGTTGACGTTTTCACAGTTCAAAGTTTACCAGCCTCAGAAAAAATATTTTATTTTTCCAGCTCCGCTCAGTGTACACGTAAAACGAAAAATATATTAAAATATTTAACATTTCCAGAAAATTTCACAAAAATTCTTAAAAATCATAAATATTGTAAAATGATCATTTATGATAAAACAAATAATTTTTGGGGTGTTACAACTCTCCCCTTCTAAAAAGAAATTTCGTCCTCAAATTTTCATACCTTAGAATAGTTGTGGGTGTTGCTTCTTCATCTTGTCTTCCAGCTCCCATGTTGCATCTCCAGTCATTTCGTTCCAAATTACCTTTACCAATGAGATCTCCTTGCCTCTTAATTGCTTTATCCTTTTATCCTCAATTCTTACAGGAGGTGCCTCATAGGTTAAGTTTTCTTTTAATTGTACTGTGTCTGGTGCTATGACATGACTTGGGTCAGGAATGTATTTTCGCAGTTGTGACACATGGAAGACATTGTGAATGTTTGAAAGAAAAGGGGGTAAGGCTATCTGGTAAGTTATTGGACCTATCCGGCGAAGAAGTTGATAAGGTCCAAGGAATTTTGGAGTAAGTTTTCTAGATTTCAAGGTCTGGCCCACCCCAGTCGTAGGTGTGACTTTCAAAAATACATGCTCGCCTTCCTCAAACTCAAGAGGCTTTCTTTTTTTGTCTGCATAACTCTTTTGTCAGCTCTGGCCCGTCCTCATCTTCTCCTTAATCATCTTAACTTTTTCAGTCATCTGCTGTATAACATCTGGTCCAATAGTGAGAGGCGTTCACCATCTTGGTACCAACATAAAGGCGTCCAACACCGCCATCCATACAGAGCCTCATAGGGTGCCATCCCTATGCTCAAGTGATAACTGTTGTTGTAGGTGAATTCTATCAATGGTAGAACGTCATCCCAACTTTCAGTCTGTTCTATGGTGCAAGCTCTAAGCAAATCTTATAATGATTGGATCGTTCTATCCAATTGGCCATCAGTTTGTGGGTGATAAGTAGAACTCAAACGTAACTTTGTCCCCAATGATTCTTGTAGACTCTGCCAAAACTTCAAAGTGAATCTTGGATCCCTATCCGAAATAATACTTGTAGGCACACCGTGCAGTCTAACAATTTCTTTAATATACAACTAGTTCAATTTCTCCAGGTTGTACCTTATGTTGATCGGGAGGAAATGCGCTGATTTCGTGAGTCAGTCCACAATTACCCAAATCGAGTCATATCCTTTTCTTGTCCTTGGTAAACCCACCACAAAATTCATTGCAATACTGTCCCATTTCCATTCAGGAATAGACAATGGTTGCAGTAATCCTGCGGGTCTTTGATGTTCCACTTTAGCTTTCTGATAAACCAGATGGTGCGTGAAATCCGCAAGTGTACGATTTCGTCGTCAAGTAATAAAAAGATCGAATCCACAAGGACTATGTCTATGAATACCAATTAATTAATTAATTCAATTAAATTAAACAAAAGGGAATATGATTGTTGATTAAGAAGAACGTAGTAATAAAGCAATTAAATAAAAATCAAAGTGCAGAATTTAGAACAAAAATAGCAAGTTATCAAGAAATGTATTCAGATTCAAGAAAGCTTCCAAGATTGGGATACCACAATGATATAAGATAAATCCTGATTGACAACCTTTTTATTAAATCTGAAATTCAATTGAAGGTGAATTACCCTAAATTAGTTAATGTTCTTTCTCAAGATACAAGATCCGTGCCCAATTAAACCAATACCTACTCTTGTGGTAATTGAATTTAAATTGAACTCATTACGCTTTGTGGTAATTCATTGAATCCTCGAAAGGCTAAAACTACTCTCGTGATTTAGACCTTAAGTTCAATTCTTATGGCTCCAACACCTAGGTTCACCTCTCAGTACGTCCCTAAATGCCTATGAGATACAAATAAGTGGCCAGCAAATTTACATGAATAAGAGCAATAAGAATTGAGTCAAAGAACATTCAAGATCAATAAAAGAAGAAACAACGTCAATTAATCATTATCAATGTATCAAAGGGCATTGCCCAATCCTAGAAACAAAAAAAACTACTCAGACATAGAGAAGAAGAAATCAGAAAACATGTTCTTAAACATCTAAACTCGTAATCCAAGAGAGAAGAGGGAAGAAAGATCAAGAACTAAAGCCTCCAATGTGCCTCCTCCAAAACCCAATTAGAACCAGGTTAGCCCTAATTGTATTTAGAACATCTATTTATAACCTAGGATTTTAATTGGCTAAAAAGCCCCCAAAAGAAATAAAAAATAAAACTTAAAAACTGATGCGTACTGCGATCCATGGCCGTGGATCATTCCACGGGCTGGCCGTGGATCTTGCTATCAGAATTCCATGGCCATGGATCATTCCATGGCCAGGCCGTGGATCATTCCACGGCCGTGTATCATTCCACGGCCAGGCCGTGGAACTCCCTGGAATCTCTCTTTTCCTCTTTCAAGTTGCTGCTCGATCCATGGCTGTGGTTTAATCCACGGGTAGGCCGTGGATCCCTCTGAAATAGTCTTTTTGCACCTTTTTGCTATCCATTAAGCTCCAACTTCAAACATGCAAGTATTCCATTCAATCCAAGGCCAATTCAACATTAATCCTGCATAAGAATACCAAAAACACCGTAGTTATCCGAACTAAGGGAAAAACAAACCAAAAGGGAAATTAAAATACCTAAAATGCTCAAGAATGCATGCAAAACAAGAACAAAACATGATATTGTTTCACACACATCACTAGACAAGTTGATACACATCTAGTGATGCCACTCTTCATTTCATGCCACTAAAACAACTTCTTCAAGTCTTGATACATTTTTGTTATTCCTGGATGCATATTCAATTGGCTTGTGTGAGCATGGTCGAGAATATACTCTCTAAGCTCTTAGTCAAGGAGAATACAGACCCTACCTCAGAATCTCATAATTTCGTTAGATCCTTCCGTAAATGTTGTTTCGTTGCCTTGCTTCATTAGCTCTCTCACTTCTTGCAAGAACTTGTTGACCTTCTGCTTTTTCCATATGTCCTCCATTAGCTCACTTGAGATGGTGACTATGTCCATGCAAATATTTGCTAGTTCTAATTCCACAAAAAACCATACATCCCTGAACTGCTCTATTAGATCCTTTTCCTTGATCATCAGGGTAGAGACACTGATCATCTTCCTACTTAAGGCGTCTGCCACCACATTTACCTTACCGGGGTGATACAGAAGTTGGAAATCATAGTCTTTCAGGAACTCCAGTCACCTCCGCTACCTCATGTTCAACTCCTTCTGATCATACAAATATTTCAAGCTTTTATGATCACTAAAGATGTTGAACGTCACTTTATAGAGGAAATACCTTCATATCTTCAAAGCGAAAACCATAGCCGCTAATTCCAAGTCGTGCATAGGGTAGTTCTTCTCATGCACTCGCAATTACCTTGAAGTATAAGCCACTACTCTTCTATGTTGCATAAGCACATATCCTAATCCTTGGTATGAAGCCTCACAATACACCTCGAAGGGCTCATTCGGATCAGGTAGCACTAACACTGGCGAGGTAGTTAATCGTCTCTTCAACTCTTGGAAACTCTGTTCACAGCTATCAGTCCACTCAAAAGCCTGGTTCTTCCTCGTGAGTTAAGTAAGAGGTCCCGTGATTTTGGAAAATCCCTCAATGAACCTCTGATAATATCCAGCCAATCCCATGAAGCTACGAATCTTTGTCACTGACTTAGGCTTTTCCCATTGTAGCACTGCCTCCACTTTTGATGAATCCACCACAATCCCTTCCTTTGAGATTACATAACCCAAAAACTTAACTTCTTCTAGCCAAAATTCACATTTTGACAGTTTAGTATACAGTTCTTTCTTCTTCAGAATCTGAAGAACTATATTGAGGTGTTCAGCATGATCCTCCTGATTTTGAGAGTATATCAGGATATCATCAATGAAGACAACAACAAACCTGTCTAAGTAAGGACGAAAGATCCTGTTCATATAGTCCATGAAGATAGCAGGCGCATTCGTCACACCAAATGGCATCATAAGGTACTCGTAATGGCCGCACCAGGTACGAAAAGCAGTATTGGGTATATCCTCCATCTTCACTCGTATCTGATGATACCCAGATTGCAGGTCAATTTTTGAAAACACTGTTACTCCCTTCAGTTGGTCCATTAAGTCAATAATTCTTGGAAGTGGATATTTATTCTTGATTGTCACTTTGTTTAGCTGCCTGTAGTCCATGCACAACCTTGATGAATCGTCCTTCTTTCAAACTAGCAGTACTGGTGCTCCCCAAGGTCACACACTTGGTCTAACGAATTGCTTTTCCAAAAGCTCCTCTAGTTGTTTCTTAAGTTCAGTTAATTCTGCTGGTGACATCTTATAAGGTGCTATAGATATAGGTCCAGCTTCTGGTATAAGGTCAATAGCAAATTCTATTTCTCGCGTTGGTGGTAAACCAGGTACATCCTCAGGAAAGACTTCGAGAAATCCATTCACCACTAGAATTGTGCTCATATCAACCTCACTCTTGATTTTCAAAGAAGACAGTAGCATGTATCCATGAGCTCCTTCTTTCAAGAGAACTTGAACTTGGTTGGTCGTCAAGTATCTAGAATCGTCATCCATAGGGAAAACTATGGTTTTTCTTAAACAGTCTAATAGAACATGGTTGGAGGATAACCAGTCCATCCTTAAAATTATATCTAGCTGAGAAAGGGGTAAACAGATTAAATCGATAGAAAAGATTCAACCTTCAACAATCAAGGGACAATTTAAATAGACTTTGGTAGTAACTACCGATTTATCAGTGGGGGTAGAAATAGTAAAATCAAAAGGTAAGGTAGACACTGGTAAACTAAGTCGTAGCACACAGTCATAAGATATGAAAGAATGGGTTACCCCAGAGTTATACAGTACAGTTAAAAGGTTATCTTCTATGGTGCCTTCTCCTTGAATCAAGTCTTCTGACTCGGAGGCTTCAGCTCCGCTCATGGTATAGACCCGTCCTCCTGCTTGCGGTTTGTTGGCCCTTGTAACATTGACCGAAGGTTCAGCCTTTGCTTGGTTAAAGTCTCAAGACACGTGGCCAGGCTTGCCACATCTATAGCAGATAATTCCCTTGATGGAATAATCCCTCGTTAGGTGATCCTTCCCGCATTTCATACACCTTGGTAAAGATGCCACATTTGGTCTAGTTTGGTTCCCACCAGAACCTCCACTAGAACCTCCACCCGACGTCTGTTGTTGGTTTCCCGGTGGTCTTGAATAAGGCTTCTTTTGGAAATGGTTAGAACTATTGCCACCACCCCTTTGGAACCTTGTAGGTCCAAAGTTCCTGCTCCTTGTATCTCTAGCTTGCTCCAGAGCTTCCACTTTGTAGCATGTATCTAGCAGCTCCGAGAACTCGTTAATTTTCAGTGTGATAACAACCTTCTTCACCTCATATCTCAGTCCTTCTGTAAACTTCTGACACTTCCAAGTTTCATTCGGTTGGTGCTGAAAGTACGTTGAAAACTTTGACAAGTTTTCAAATCTCACTGCATATTCACTAATAGTCATGTTCCCCTGCCTTAGGTTAAGAAACTCCATCTCCTTCACGTGCCTTGCGCTCGCGAGAAAGTACTTATCCAAGAATTTATCCTTGAATAAATCCCAAGTGATTTCATGATTTTCAGCCTCCAGCAGTCTTTGTGCCTCGCACCACTAGTCCTCAGCATTGCTAATCAACATAAAGGTAGCATAAGTCACCTTCTTATTCTCGGCGCAATTCATGCCTCGAAAGACTTTCTCTAGCTCTTTGATCCATAGACTGGCTTTATCCGAATCGAACTCTCCTTTGAATTGGGGAGGATTGTGGTGATGAAACTCAGCCAAGTTTTGAGCGTCAGCAGTAGTTTCGAGCTGTTGAGCAGCCTTCTCTTGTTGTTGAGCAACTCTCTCTTGTTGTTAAGCAGCTCGTTCAGTCTGCTGTACGATGACCTCAGCCATCCTTTGCATCGCTTCTATACCAGTTGTCATGTCTCCACCTCGTGCCATCTTGCTTTCTCAAATCAGGTTAGCTGAAAAACACACGGAAGGTTAGATGTATTCACTCGGAATACCAACACAGAGATTCACACAGCACAAGCAAAACAGACTCAATCACAAGACCCAAAGAAATATAAACTAGGGCTTTGATACCAACTTAATGTAATGCCCCTTTTTGGGAGGGAATGTCACATTATTCAATACGGTGCGGAAAATGAAAAATATAAATTAAGACCCGGTTCATTATATCATAATTAAACTTATTTAATTATAGTTGTGTAAATAAAATGGTGAATATATTTTATTTTTCTTTTTCTTCATACTATATATATATATATATATATATATTTGTACTCAATAACCTCGCCCATCCATTCAAAAGATTCAAAGGTACTAACACTTATAAAAGTTTCACAAGTATGTATATATACATTTTTGTTTAATTGTAGTGGAAAAAGATAAAGACTAATCCATACATCCATGCAAGAGATACATCTTATATATATATATATATATATATATATATATATATATATATATATATATATATATATATATATATATATATATATATATATATCTTGTTTAGGTACAAACCGTGAGTCAATAATTACATCAAGGCTCATCAAAAAGAAGCCAAAGCTTTACCAGCCCCCAAAAATGATATACAGACCCCAAAAGAACATCAAGGCCCCAAAAAGACGGATAGCCATCAGTGGCTATCAATAGTATCAACCCCTAAGAGGAGAAGGAACTGTGTCAGGATCCTCCTTGGGTTCCTCCTCAGGGTCTTCCTCATCAGAGGAATCCCTCATAGGGTGCCACCGAATTATGGGCCGGGGCTCAGGCTGTGAAGAGGAAAGAATCCTCCTGTGGGGTGTAATAACGATCACCCCACATCTCTTTGATAAGCAAGTAGAACTCTAAACGTAAACTGGCGCTGTCGGTGAAGATGGGCAGATCATGACGCCCCCAAGCCAGCAAAATTGACACGTCTCCCTAATAGATGAAATGATCAGAATTTAGGTTGATGTACCAGCACTCTGGCCCTCCGAGGAAGGTCAAACGCACATAACCTAAAAATTCACGTGGGCGTGCCACCATGATCCAATAGTAGGTGCTAGTCGCGGTCGGGCCAGAAGCCGGAGAATTCGTGAGCTTCACCCTCCTTGCCGATGTCTTCGATGAAACATATTTACAAACGGGCAGAAATAATGAAAACACAAGAAAGAGGTAAGACATTCTATTTTCATTACCTACGATGGCAGTAAAGAAACAAAACAGCGCATGACGCCCACATAACATTTTAGAAATGGTAAATAGCATTAAAATATATAATAAACAATTTAGCATATACAGGCAGTTATAGCAGTAATGAAACAACAGATTAAATTCCCATATGAACAAGTAACTATCAAATGGTATGGCGACTCACTATACACATGCACATGGTACCAAAAACCTACTCCATGGAGCTAGACACAAAACAGTCAGAGAGAATGATCAGGAGATATGTCTGTATTGTGGCTGCCGAGGCCTTCAAGTGCTAAAATTCTCAATTTATCAAAATACGCATCATGGCATTGTACAAGACATTCTACACAGATCACGATATAGGACAGTGTCTCAGTCCAGATTGTCGGCGCGTTTGCATCGGTCTGCCCCACGGACAGAAGAGCTACTAACTATCCATTACAAGGTACCCGCACCCCGATGCCCCCAAGGTCAACGAGTGACCTACACTTATCTATTCGCACCCGCACAAAGATGTGATTCAACTCCTAGGCAACTTGACCTTAACAATAGTCCAACGGACTTTTCAATGCATGTTCCATTTATGCTTATCATGACAAACTATGTCAATCATGCTTCAAATGCATGTAGATTCAATACATACATGTATATTCATATACGAATCTCAACTCATATCATATCATTTACCAACAAGGTTTGATCCTATTCACGGATCCACATCAAGCCAATAACAAACCCTAAGGGTGAACATAACTTCATTCATTGTTATGATAAAAGTTAAGCCTTAGGTTCATTATGTTTCTCACCACCTCACCCATACTCGTGTTCTTTCTTCACTCCAAAATTATTCTAAACTATAAGGTAAACTATCATTATTGGTTCTTTCCATTTTATGAATCCCTAATCAACTTCTAATCATTCAATTATTTATATTTAATGTTTATCTTAGTACTAAAGCCTCACAATGAGTGCCCAAGGAGACCGGGGGTCCCTAAGGGACTAGAGAAGTCCAAAATCCTTCACTGTCCTAATTACATGGCCTGGGAAGAGTACACGGCCACGAAACCACGGCTTACCCAAAATACACGGTCGTGTGGCCATACACGGCCTAGGCTGTGTATGCCTCTTGAGTTTCTGTTCTGGGATGCTAGAGTACACGGCCGTGTACGATCACACAGCCTAGGCCGTGTACTCCTTTGTAAACACAGAAAATCACCAAAAATCAATCCAAACTTCATACAATCCAATATCCATCAACATACAACTCAATCCTACCATTCAAATAATCAAAATACAACCAAGATAACTCAAACAAATGGGTATCCCATAAATGGGTTTCAACCCCATCAACACAATAAAGAGTTTCTCACTACCAAGATGGGTTGAAGAGAATAATCTTCCTCTTACCTTAGTGAAGAACAAGGAAAACAAGCTCCTTTTGTCCTTGAAATTTCGTGCTTCACCACCTCAAAATCCTTGGGTGTTCAAATCCAAAAATCAAGATCAAAGAGTGAAAATGGCATCCATAGTCACCAAAGTGACCATGGACCACGAAAATGGGTTGAAAAAGAGAAGAAAGTTGAGAGCTTTACCTTAAAACTTGAAGCTTTGGAGTTGGGCTGCCAACCACGAAAATGGGAGAGTCAATGAGAGTTCCACAAAGAAGAAAGCTTAGAGATGGTGAGGGAATGCAATGGTCTATATTGGCTTGAGCATGGAAGCTTGAAAACTCAACAATGGAGTGGGTGTGTGCAGCCGTGTGAGAGAAGAGAGAAAAGAGAGAGGTGCGTGAGGGAGAGGGAGAAATAAGAGAATGAAAATGTGATTTTTCCCTTAGCCCAACCATGCAGCGCATAGGGGAGGAGAGAGAGTGAAGTGGTAGGAAGGAAGCTTCCTAGAAGTTTCCCTTGAAGCTTCCTTGATAAGCTTCGCACGCTTTTTGATAAAATAAAGTGTGAGGTCACTTAAATGATGTGATAAAAGTAACTAGATAGAAATAATCTACTAGAGCTATTTCTTAGTGGACAAAATTTATAGTTAGCGTAAATAATATTTTATTATTTCTCAGATAATTAATTATTCTGTGATTTTATTTATCAGATAAAATCTCGTAAAACGTAAACCTCGTAAACTATGCTCGGTCTCGGGTATAGTAAGATCCCCCGTCGATGTTTCCACAGTTCAAAGTTTACTAGCCTCAGGGAAAATATTTTATTTTCCCAGCTCCGCTCAGTGTGCACGTAAAATGAAAAATATATTAAAATATTCAATGTTTCTAGAAAAATTTCACAAAAATTCTCAAAAATCATAAATATTGTAAAATGATCATTTATGATGAAACAAACAATTTTTGGGGTGTTACAGCTTACATCCAGTCCTCAAGCAATCACTCGAGATTTTTATTATATCTTCAAGCTTCAATAGGTGCTTGTAACCTTTACACAATAGAGCACTCATCACACCTTGGGATACCTCACCCTTTGTGCTTAAGCCTCAACGTTAATGGATACCTCATCATTTACAACCTTGAGGGATACCTCACCCTTTTTATTAACAATGAATACCTCACCCTCTTTACAAAGAATTGAAGTGTATACAAGATAAAACTCTCATAAGAGTAGTTGATACAAATTGAAGTCCTAAAATGCTCTTCAAGAATATCTCAAGTGATTTGAAAAAATAGAGCAATAAGGGTTTAAAAGATTGATTCTCGGATTAGAGTGATAGAAATATGTTTCAAGTTGTTGGTTAGCTATTAATGATGACCCAAGACATGTATTTATACTATTTTTTATCAAAGGAGTCATTGGGTGCATTAATGGGCAGCATTAAATGCTGATAAAATAGTTGTTGGCCAATGTCAAGCCTGTTGTAATCGATTACACACTCTATGTAATCGATCACATGGCTGTTTGAACGTGTTCTTGGCTTTCTGGGTATGATGTGATCGATTACAACCTCTATGTAATTGATTACATGGCCTTTGCCTAACTTGTAATCGATTACAACTTCAATGTAATCGATTACAAGGCTTCTGCCATGCTTGAAATCAATTACAACATCAATGTAATCGATTACAAGGCCTCTGTTTGACTTGTAATTGATTACAAGCACTATGTAATCAATTACAATGGTCCTTAAACACATTTTTCAAGTCCAATGAAGCTTGATGGCCATTTCTAACTTAGAAAACCTTGGATTTGTTTAATATGTGAACTTGAGTTACAAAAACCAAGATTAAAATCAACATTTCTTTAAAACATGAACTTTGAACTTTAAGTTGATTTATAAAAGATCTTTCAAAAACCATTTGGAGATAATTGAGATATTTTGAGAGCATTTTACAATGATATGCTAAGTCTTATAAACTCTACAAAATATAACTCTTTGAACTTGGTCTTCATCTTGACTTTGTTATCACTAAAAACTTCATTCATATGCTCTACATAAGCATTCACAAATGAGTATAGGCAGAAAACATATTCCTTCAATAATTGTAGTCTAGATAATTCTTCAAAATAACAAAAGAAATAGATTAATATAACATACTAAAATTCAAAATAATCATATGACTAAGATACAAAGGGAGTTTTCCTATCTAGAATCAAACAAATACTCACTCTTCCCGGACTTTTCCAAACTGCATGTTTGTACAAACACGACAGGCTAACACCATCCCTGTTAGCTAGGGAAATGAAACCGGCCATGTCATCCAAACATGTCAGGCTAGCACCGCCCCTGATAGTTAGGGTATTCCAAAACATGGTGAACCAAGGTTAACACCAACTACCCTTAGGTTTTCTCTCACGAACCATATAGCCATAAGTCCAAAATATAATTTGCATCTTATTATCTCATTAAGAGATGTCAACAAAATTTATCATCTTTATCGTAGTTTTAAATATACTCATTGTACTCACATTTACTTTTTTCAACAATAGCTCAAAGTACTCATGTCATATATCGAAGGAAGAGTTCAAAGGTAGAAATTGAACAACTCTAAGTTTTTCCAAGATACTTTATGAGAGGTTAAAAAGAGTTCTAAGTACTCATCGCAATAACATAAATTTCAAATTTACAAAATTTCAAAAAAAGCAAGTAGCAAAATAAGGTACAAGAGTCATAGAGTTAAAGAGATGAAAATAAACATGTAAAGAGAATTTTGAAACTTGAAAGCATGTCATTGAGTATATTATCAATTAACAGCATAAGCCAAAACCAAATAAGTCCAAGTGTACGATGTTGCAGAGCCAATGTTAATAAAGGGAAGAGCTTCCAACAAATCTAAGACCACAAATAGCGTATCAATACTAAGAATCAACACTTATAATCATAGGATAATCAATTATTGTTTCCATTCAAGAAAGCACCAAATCAAACCCTAGGTTCTAGCAATATACCCTTAATTTTGAATACCCACTATAAAATATAACTAAATCCTTGAAATATGAGAATTTGAGAGCCTTTAAATTACCTTTAGGGGCCAAGAACAGGAAAAGAAGCAAGTGGTTAGCTTGGGTCTTCCCAAAACTGCAACACCCACAACCAAAATCAATAATCCAATACCATACTCGCAGTAAGGATGCATTAGGAGTTGAAACCCATGGAAACCATGCAAAATCAGTTACCAAAGGATGGAAGAACAAGAGGGAATACAAATGGGAGAAGAGGATGAAGGTTTTGGTGTTTTTGTAAGGGTGTTGGTCGAAGTGTGGGTGTTGGTCATGTTGGCTTCTGCAACACACTAACACAAAGCTTCTTTGACACACCACTTTTTTACTTGATGTCCTCATTTATTTTACTCTTCATTAAATTTAAAACATAAATATAAATAAGGAAATAGTCCCCATTTGAGTTCAATAAAAATATCAGAAAAATTAAAATTCTTAAGAATCAAAAGTCAAAACTTGGATTCTGTTTCTAAATAGGATTTTTAAAACCCTCCCTCTTCAAAATGAGTAAGTTAAAGGGTCTCAAAAATTTATTAAAAATCATTTGTAACTCATTAATATCTAAAGATCAATTAGTGCTAATTTTTGTTTCAAGAAAATGTATATTTTATATGGCCCTCCATATAGGTACTAGGTTTCAGATTTAGAAACATTCTAGGACCTGAATTGGTATATAGTGATAATTTGTGCCCAAATGGCTCGAAATACATTTTAGCAAGATAGTTTGGCTTAAAGAAGTTTATAACTAAGATAAAGTGGCTCAGAAGGTCAATCTCAAAGGCTTAAGTTGATATAAAAAAAATCTATATGTGATCCAAAAAGCCTATATGAAGCTAGGGTATTACATTCTTCCCCCTTTAAGAAATTCGGTCCCCAAATTTAACAAAAGCACTAGCTTCCAGTACTAAACAGATGTGGATAAATTTGCACGTATTGCCTCCTTGTTTTTCCAAATTGCTTTATCTCAAGAATATATTCTATCATAGTATACTTGCTTATACTTAATAGATTCAACCACAACTAAAATTAGGTTTCCTTTCTTTCAGATCCTTATCATACATTCAGGGAAAAATACATGAAGAAATACCTTATCACCAACAATACTAGTTAAAAGATTATTACCTCAATGTCTTTTTCAAAGTATCTCATTAAGTAATCTCATTTGCTTATTTTAAAATTATTGAAAGAGAGAAAAAAAAGAGACATGAAGAAAATCATGTGTTTGAATTACACAGCGGAGGCTGAATTATATAGAGTTATTGTAATAAATACAAAGATTATAAAAGATCCTAATTACCATAATTACATGATTTGGTTATGATTTAGTTAGCCTATACAATGAACCTAGACACTATTTCAACATTCCCCCCAAGCTAGAGCATATAGGTCATATGCATCAAGCTTGTTATAAATATAACTTATCTAAGGACCTCTCAAAGACTTAGTAAAAATATATTCTAATTGATCATTTGAATTGATGAAGCTAGTGGTGATGTCTCCAGATAAGATATTTTCTCTAATAAAATAATAGTCTATCTCAATATGTTTGGTCCTCTCATGAAACACTAGATTAGAGGCGATGTGCAATGCAACTTGATTATCACAAATGAGTGTCATTTGCATAATCTCCCCAAATCAAAGCTCTTTAAGTAGTTATTTTAACCAAATGAGTGCACAAGTAGCTGAGGTCATGACTCGATATTCTGCTTTGACACTTGATCTTCCTACCACATTTTGTTTCTTACTCTTCCAGGATATCAAATTACCCTCGATGAATATACAATACTCAGAAGTGGATCTTCTATCAACAGGAGAACCTGCCCAATCTGCATCTGAGTATCCAACAATTTGAGTGTGACCCTTATCTTCATAAACAAGGCCTTTTCCAAGAGCTCCTTTAATATACTTTAGGATATGAATCACTGCATCCCAATGTGCATCACAAGGTGAATTTAGAAATTCACTAACCACACTAACTGCAAAGGAGATGTCTGGATGGGTAACAGTGAGGTAATTCAATTTTCTAACTAATCTTTTGTATCTTCCTGGATCCGAGAGTGGCTCCCTTTAATTTGGTAGAAGTTTAGCATTCGAATCCATATATATTAATAGGTTTTGCATTCAACAAACTTGTTTCCTCAAGAATGTCCATGGCATACTTCCTTTGTGAAATTACGACACTATCATTGGATTGTACCACCTTTATTCCTAAGAAGTAACAAAGTTTGCCAAGGTCTTTGGTCTAAAAGTGAAGACCAAGATATTATTTTACTTGAATTATACCATGATGATCACTGCCAGTGATAACAAATGTCATCGACATACACAATCAAATAGATACATCTTTGAGCTAAATGGCAATAGAAGACAAAGTGGTCAGCCTCAGTTCGTGTCATATCGAACTGCTAAACTACAGTACTAAATCGGTCAAACCAAGCCCTAGAGACTGTTTAAGGCCATACAAAGATTTGTGAAAACTACAAACTAGTCCAGAAGACTCCCTCTGAGCAATAAACCCGGGTGGTTGCTCCATGTAAACCTCTTCTTCTAGATCACCATGGAGAAAAACATTCTTGATGTTTAGCTGATAAATGAGCCAGTAGCAAATAGCAGCCATAGATAGAAAAAATTGAACTAAAGCCATCTTCGCCATGGCCGAGAAAGTGCCCCCATAATCTAAGCCAAAAATCTAGGTATACCCTTTTGCCATCAGACGAGCTTCGAGGTGATCAATCTTTCCATCAAGGCCAACCTTGACCATATAAATCCACCGACAGCCTACAACAAACTTTCCTAGAGGAAGAGGAAAAAGTTTACAAGTACCACTGCTTTGAAGGGCACACATCTCATCGATCATAGCTTGTCTCCACCCAGGATGAGATAAAGTGTCACCTGGGGAGTTAGAAATAGACACAGAAGACAAGGAAGAAAGACAAACATAATGCGAAGAAGATAGGCAATGATAACTCAAAGTAACATAGTGAGGAGAAGGGTTACGAGTAGACCATATACCTTTTCAGAGAGCAATGGGAAGGTTAGGCTCGGGAGGTAATGCTGGAGCTGGTAAAGGAATTGGTGCTAGAGGAGAGTCCACATTGACCTCTACAACTTCTGGTGGAGGTAAGGGCAGTGGAGGTGGCTGTGGCTGGCGACGATAGACCTGTAAGAGGTGAATAGTAGTGGTGGGTTGCTTGACATAGGGGGTCGAAAATGTATCTGACTTAATAGTGATAAAAGGAAGGGGAACAGGTAAGACCTCAGAGATAGACTCAAGAGTAGAGGAAGGAAACTGGAAAAAAGGAATTGACTTAAAGAATGTAACATCAGCTGAGACAAGGTAACATCAGAGATCAGGGGAAAAACAACGATAAGCCTTTTGGGACCGAGTATAACCAAGAGAAACACACTTAATAGATCGGGCGGAAAGTTTATCAAGACCAGGAGTGAAATTATGAATAAAACAAGAAGACTCAAATATACGAGGTGGTAAGGAATGCAGAGGTTGATAGGGATATAAATTAGAGTAAGGGACTTGGTGATCAAGCATAGAGGAGGACATACGATTAATAAGATAACAAGAAGTAAGAACCGCATCACCCCAGAAGCGAAAATAAACATTACCATAAAGTAAAATGGTTCGAGTTATTTCTACGAGATGTCGATTTTTATGTTCAATGACCCTATTTTGTTGAGGGCTATGGGCATAAGAAGTTTGGTGAAGAATTCCATGAGAAGCCATAAAGGATTGAAATGGATGAGACAAATACTCATGGACATTATCACTACGCAAACTACGGATAGGAATACCAAATTGATTTTTAATTTCATGATAAAAATTTTGAAATATTAAAAATAACTCAGATTGATTTTGTATAAAAAATAACCAACTATAGGGGGAGTAATCATCAACGAAAGTGACAAAATATATGGACCCTAGAGTAGAAATAGTACGACTGGGACCCTAAACATCAGAATGTACTAAACCAAAAAGAGATGACGCTCGACTGCTGACTTTACCAGGAAACGGACTACGAGTGTGTTTTCCTAGTTGACATGACTCACAAGGGAGACTCGATAACTTAGAGAGGCTGGGCATTAATTTTTGTAGTTTAGGAAGGCTAGGATAACCCAATTGTGTATGGATGGTGAGAGGGGAATCCTTGACAGCACAAACACGAGAGGGGTTGGAGAGTTGGTAGAGGCCATAGGACTTACATCCAGTGCCAAGTATCCGATCCGAACTCTGGTCCTGTAGAATAACAGAGTCTTTAGTAAAGGTAATCATACAATCAAAAGACCAAGTCAAAAGACTAATGGAAAGCAAATTAAAAGGAGACCTAGGAACATAAAGGACAGAGTCTAGTGAAAGGGAAGGGGGATGGGTAGTGTCGATCCCTTGGGATTAGGAATCAGAACCATTTCTTAAAGTGATCGTAGGCAAATAACCATTGTGAGAAAGGTTGGAAAAAAGATTCTTATTACCATAAATGTGATCAGTCACACCAGAATCAAGAACCCAAGTACCAGTAGATGGGGAATGAGAGAGACAAGCAAATAAAGTACTAATATATGTAACAGAGGTCATGAAACTAGAGGTCTGACATTGCTCAAACCACTTCAGAAAGTCTGCATAGGAATCTGTTGGAGCAGAGGAACCAGAGGACTTACGTTGTGCAAACCACTATTAAAAATTTGCATACTTAGCCCGAGATGGTCTTGGCTAGGCAGATGAGTCTATAGTGTTCGTCGAAGCAGTGGGAGTCATAGATAAAAACACAAAGTGCCAAAAAACATAACCAAACAGTACCTGAATGCACAGATTCAAAAAAAGGTCACGATAAACAATCACGAACACAAAAGTAGAGGGCAGATCCAGAAAGAGGAGAAAAAGGCGAGCACGACGCTACAAATGGTGGCCAGAGGTGGTGGCCCATGTGTCGGAGAAGGAGCGACGTGCGGAGTTATGCGCAGGGGCTTTCGACAACACGTGTAGGCACATCTTATGGTTACTAGACCCAGGCTTTTGGGTTCTAGATGGACTGGGAGAGACGATTTCGATGGTGGGGTCGCTGGCTAAAAATGTCATCGAAAAAGACACCGGTTGCTGGAAAAGTCACCAAAAGGTTGTACAGTGGTGGCAGACGGTGGCTGATGGCAGCGGACAATGATGGGCAATGGTAGACAACAACAAAGGAGATGGGTCTACTGGAAAGAGGACTCAGTAAGAGGAGAAAGACCAGTAAACCGGAGTGGAAACATGGTTTCCCTTATTGTCAAATTAAAGTTTTTGGATTCAAACTCTTACATTTTTATTTTTTCTCCAAATTTTACCTTCATAGTATCTAATCCTCCAAAAGCCAAGTTTTTTTTAAGGGTTATTATTTTGTAATTTAAGACATTATAAATAACCTAGAGATAGATCGATAAGATACTTATTACTCTCTAGATCTCAACATATACATATCAAATAGGATGTGATAAAAATTTCAATTTAACATAATTGGCTTGATCATTCGTCTGCGTGCATTTAGAAAACAGCTCAAAAAGTTTGAAAATTATATCTTTAACTCTCAAAGTTCCTTAAGGTTCATACAACTCTCATAATCCTGAAATATTATGCCTTATCCTTTAAATAGTCATTTGATTCATCAATTAGAACAAATCTATAAGTTACATTATAGAAATAAAAATTTGAGTCAAACCACTTGTCTAACTTGTTTATCCTAATTATATACCTTGATAACCATAACATCTTGTAGATAGGTTCATCAATATCATAAGAATCATATATAAACTTTTAATATTGAAATTTCAACGATCTGAGCCTCCAAAAGTAATCTACTTTTTAAGTGACATCTAGAAGGCTACAAATCTATCACCGAGTGTACATATGTTAATCCTCAATATATTTTACTTTGCAATGCTTAGAGTCTTGTCCTACAAACTTATTGGGATTTATAAAACATGTAGGTTTAGAATATAAATAAAATTTAATTGCCAACAAGTCTATTTGATAGATTAAAGCAATACACAACAGTATCTTAATTTATATTTAGCACATACTCCAATATGTACTACAAGAAATTGATGAATTCGCTTTGGAATAATCCCTAGATAATCAATTTAGCTATGGAATAGCTACAGATTGGTCCGTAGTCACATTCTCATCGCTAATTAGCTACCAAAAATTTTGTAGCTAATTCTTAAATTTTTATAGCTAATTCAAAGCTAATTTGTAGCTAATTTTCGTTCAGAACTTTCTATGTTTTCGTCACTAATTAGCTATGAAATATCTATAGCTAATTCTGTAGCTAATTTTTAACAATTCGTGGCAAGTTTGTAGAAAATCTGTAACTATCTTCTAGCTATTGTGTTGCTAAATCGCTAACAATTCTATAGCTATTTCCTAGATATTAGTGTTGCTAAATCCCTAGCAATTTCATAGCTATTTCCTAGCTATTTTGTTGCTAAATCACTAGCATTTCCGTAGCTATTCTAAAGCTAACCCGAATTAATTTTATAATGACTATCAGTATATTTTAAAATTATACCTATATAAATATTTCAATCCAAACAAAAAAACCCAACAAATAAGTTGTGTAAAGCAACAAAATATCATAATTGTATTAGTAAGTTCAAAACATGTTTTACAAAGAAAGCATAGCTAATCAATAAGTCTAAGTTAGTGCAAATAGTTCAAAACAAGTTAGCTCCATCATCATCATCATCATCATCAATATCCACAACTAATCAATCCAAGTTAGCCCCATCATCATCAACTTCATGATCCTCCCTAACTACATCACCTTGTGATGGTGCCTGCGACACACCACTTCCTGCTTAGAAGCCAACAATCCTATATAGGATGGTCTTCAACATAGACACTAGTTGGACAAAGGAAGTCATCGCTTTATTAATAGCTTCCTTTATGGCTTCTAGTGTCAGAGTAGTGCTGGAGGAACCAACAACCTGTGATGATGAAGTAGAGCTAGATCCATGAATGCCAATATCTAAACTGTGACTCATGTCATGGACCTGTCTCTTCTTGTTAGGACCCGTCCTCCAGCCACACCTCCTGATCAACCATAAGATGCATTAAAGAGTCTTTTCCATACTTCTCTAACATCGTGGTGTCATAAGAGTCCTGAAACGAAAAATTTAGAAAACTTTATCAAAATAATCAATAATTTAACAAATATGATTAATTTTAATTTTAAAGACACCTACAATGAAGTTATTCGATCGCTAAGTGACATATTCTCCATTTTTCCTCTTATGAACACTTTCATACAAATCTCTGAAAAGGACTGGATGGTTCAGATGTCAACCAAGTCATCCCATACTTCTAACTTCAAAGCTAGGGGCCCATGGCCCTTAAGGTCAGCCATGTTTGATGACTTTAACTTTTTCATGATTGTCTTTCTATGATTCTTCAAATCATCTGAATAGTGGCCCATGCATGTTCTTTCCCAAATAATTCTTTCCATGCAATGATCATAATTTGATGTAAATCAATACTTATCCTAAAACAAAGCCATGTTAGTATATTTATCTATATATATAATTGTATAATACAATGAGGCTAAAAACATAAATACTTACCATAAAATCCTGAAATAGTTCATTTTTCATGTTAACAGGATAATTTTTCCAATTTTCAGCCAGAATGGGCATCCACGTGATCATAGTGGCCATAATCTCATGGGTCACAGACTACAGGACAAACCTCCGCTTACAAGTACAAGATATGTTAGTAATCTAAAAGTAAAATAAATGTAATAAAACATGACATTCACTATTACTCATGGTTGAGAGATGTCCTCCATAGATATAACTAGCCTTTTATCAATTTCTGTTTGGGATGCTCTACTTGAAGGCATTGAAATTAGGTCACTAGTTGGACGCACGGTGGGGGAAGGATAGGGATAGGGACAGTGGGGGTTGGGACAAGGACAGTGGAGGGTGGGACAACAGCTGATGGGTCACCAGTGGTCAAAGGGCTAGTAGCTGAAGTAGCACGTAACATAATTATAGACAATTTGAATTCATAAATACACATAAATCAAGAGTTAATAATAAAAAGATTATTATATAAGTATACCTGGGGAGCGTGAAGAAGGCTGCAATGGTTGTGAACTAGTGTGAGGTTGAGAACACTAGCTCATCTGATCCATCACATTCATCATTGAATGTCTCAACCACAAAGAATCTTACTCTAACCTTACAAGCTGCCTACCATTCCCCACTAGCTCGACTCCCGCATTGTGGGTATATTGTATACTATACATATGTTTCTTGTTCAGCTAATACAAATGGCTCATTTGAGTGAAGCCTCGATTTGTGCTTGACGTCAATCAATCCATATCTCTTATCAACATTGACTTCATTAATCGGGTCAAACCACTTGCACCGTAAAAGAAATAATTTGTTTTGACCTAGATATGACAATTCCATTATCTCTTCAAGAATGTCATAATAGTCTAAGTCATTCTCGCCATATATACTTCCTCTAACGCAAACCCCACTATTCATGGTAGCTTTATTTTGTTCGTACTCCTTCGTATGGAACCAATGCCTATTAACTATTAAGCCATTGTAAAAAGCAACAGACTTGGATGGACTATAACTCATCTGTTTCGATCCTCAATTTGACCTATATTTACTTGTGAATCATTACAAAGAGAACAAATAGTTGTAACATTTAGTATTGGTATAGGGAACATTATTTTTTATATGATATATACGATTATGGATGAAAGGACTCACTAGATGTTTTAGCCACTTACTGAAGTCCTTATCCCAAAGTTCTAATATTTGATCTTCAGAGCTACTAGAATTTGTCTCCTTTAGCAAATCCTCAAATTGTCTAATCAAAACAATAATTAATATTGAACATAATGTAATTAAAAATTTATTAAATAGCTAAGTTAGTGAGTAGACTTACTGGAGATAGGTTCTACTTTTCTACAATTTACAAGCACATAAGTCTCAACAATTTGAAGCTCCACATCCATCAAAAATCTATCACGACCTCTCCCGATAGGGCAACATGGATGTTTAAAAATAGACAAGCATTCATCAGTCATATCTTCCCCACCATTGTCATTTCAAGGAACTTGAGTGCGCTTTGCCTTTAGTTGTGGATCAAAATACATGAAAGCAAAATTAAAAATTTCTTCTAATTTATATGCTTCACAGATAGACCCTTTAACTTTCGCCATATTTTGAACCTTCCTTTTCAAGTACAGCATACACCTCTCAAATGGATACTTCCATCTATATTGCACGGGTCCTCTAACCTTAGCTTCATAGAGGAGATGCACAACTAGATGTTCCATCACATCAAAGAATGCTAGAAAAAAAAATCTTCTCTAACTTACAAATTGTTTCAATAATGGAAAGCTTTGCATTCGCCATAATAAAAGTATGTATTTGAGTTGCACAATTTCTTTAAAGAACAAGTTGAGCTCTGTTAATGCTCCTTATATAGGTTTTGGTAACATATGATGAAAAAAAAAGAGGAATTAACCTTTGCATAAAAATATGACAATCGTGACTTTTCATTCCATATATCTTCCCATCATCTAAATTGATGCAACGTGCAATGTTTGACGCATACTCATTAGGAAATTTTAATTGTTTTATCCATTCACACACTATCCTCCTTTGATTGGCATTTAACATATAAGTTGCCTTCGATTTTTTATACTTGTCATTCTCAACAATCAATTCTAAGATAGGACGTTTGCATATCATCTTTAAATCTTCTTTAAGATTTGCATTATCTTTTATCTTGCCCTTTATGTCCATAATAATGTTGAAGGTATTCTCAAACACATTCTTCTCAACATGCATAACATCTAAATTATGTCATATTAGATTAGTGGACCAATAAGGCAATTCTCAAAATATGTTCTTCTTCACCCAGTTGTGAAACTCACCAAAGTCATTTATTTTGTTTACATGAATTCAAGTCAAAAATGACTTCCTCAAGCTAAGTTACTCTATTCAAAACAAAGTCTCACTCAATCGTTGTGGTTGTAAAAAACTTTTTACTGTTGAATTCTTCTTAAAAGAGTACCGATCACAACGAAACAGATGATCAGGAGGCATATATTAACGATAGCAATCAAACCATCATGATGAAACACATATGCATCTAACTTGTGACTTACTTAAATGTACTTTTTTAATATTTAAATAGTTTTTTATGTTATAAAAAAAGGTATTTTTTTATAAGCACAAAAATCTAACTAGAAAAAAAGGATTCTTTTTAGTGCTTTTGCTTTCTTTATAAGAAGTCATCCAAATATAATAAAAATTACAAAAATTACTTTAAAAAAAAAACAAAAATAGGTCTTTTATCATCAAAATAAGCACATAGAAATGAGCCCATAATATTATTATATTATATCATATTATATTATATTATATTATATCATTTATTCCATGGTTTATTTTCTAATCAATTAGTATTTTTTACGTAATTTCTCGTATCAACACGTGTCATATTACTTATTGAGACTTTTCAAGTAATCAATATTATTCTTTCCAAAATTGATTCAATCTCAAATTAATAGAAATTTGTTGCTACTAAAATTAATGGGAATTTAACTTTAATATATCATAAATTGATTTTATTAAATTATGTTTTTCTTTTTATTACAAAGAGGGACCAAAGCACAAGATTTTTTTTTTTTTTTTTACTTCACTTAATTTTTCTAGTTGATACAATTGGGAAACAATGCAATAAAATATCTTAAAATAAATTTAATACATTGATATATTTTATGATGATATTAATTTCTTAGTTGTCATGAAAACATTTAACATCTTCTTATTTATTTAATGTTATTTTTAATTAAATTCTATATTAATTTTATTCAATTAGAATGAATTTTCATTAAAAGAGATATTTATTCCTTAAATTTATTCTATTATGTTCCTTTTAACAAATTAAAGTCAATTAAATTTAACTAACCAAAATCAATATTAGTTAATGAAGACATTTAATCTTTGGTTCAATATGTGTGGACATTTATTCTTTGGTTTAATATATTATATTTTGGTATTCATATGATTAATTTCTACATCTTTTTTAATAGATAGTCTAAAATAATTTTAAAAAAATGAGAATTCATCCGACACAAAAACAAACACATAATAATATTAAATATTTATTAAATAATAAATTACTTACTTCTAAAGTCATGTGCCTTAGGATTCATGAGCAATTTACTTCGATGTCAATGTCGCAACATCCCCCTCGACACGGTGCGGCGTGGAGTGATGAGACTCCCCCTTTATAGAAAGGAAAATTTAAAACATGCGAAATGCGGATCATGATTATGATGATAATGATGAAAATGAATGCAAGAATTAGAGTCACTATCAATCACTTTTTCCATTCAAATGGAAAGGTGGATCACATACCCAAAAAAATGGTTCACGTTTCAGAATTCAGTTTTAGGAGTTAATTACGGGTAAAAAAGGTATTAGCATCACATACTGCCCGTTCTAAGAATAGTCACTTATTTAATTTAGTATTATTCATAAAATTAATTAAATTGGTTTTTTATTATTTAAAAAATTTATTATTTTTATTTTTACATGTTTCATTTATCTGCATATTATCAATGATGATAAATGCTAAAATAGAAAATGAGTGCCTAAATAGTCATTATTGTGAAACAAAATTCAAGCCCGCAACACATTTCATAAAAATGATGAAATATTTGATTGTTTGGTTTGCATGAAAATTCAAAACCGCAACAAAGCTTAATGTTTAGTTTGTTTTCTATTTTTTTTAAATGATATTTTTTCACTAATAATTATAAAAATGTTACTTTATTTTTTATTTCATTTCTTGTTTATTGGGTTTTGGCCCATAATAACACCACCTTAGACTAGAGGTGGCAAAACGGCCAACTTGCCCTGTCCTGTCCCGCCTTTAACCAGCCAAAATGTGGGGCGGGATGGGTTGACCCATTTTAGAAAATGGGTTGGAAGAGCCAACTCATCCCGTTTTAGGATGGGTTGGCGGGTTGGTGGGTTGACTCGCATAAAAGAAAAAGAGAAAAAAAAAAAGCGGGTTGGCGGGTCAACTCACCTAACCCACCTAAAAAACAAAAAAAAAATGTATAAAAAATAAAAAAATTTCACAAATATTTAAAAAAATAAAAAAATTATAATTTATAGAGACTAAAAAATAAAGAAACAAAATAAAATTAGTATCATATCCATAAAAATACTACAAACACAAATAAAAAAACTCATTTATAATACTTAAAAAAAACTCAATCCAAGGGATCAATCGCCCCCACCCCGCTTAACCCACGGGTTATGCAGGGTGTAGCACATCAAATTTTAGACTATGTTACAGACCTGACAGAATTACACTATTTTGTGTTTTCTGTGCAATATAAAAATAATTTGATTATCCCGATACAATTTTTGATTGTTTTGTGTGATTTGCTCCGGGTCAGGAAAATAATGATTTTCGGGCCAGGAAAATTCTTATTTTAATTATTCGGAGTTGGGGGATCTTACTAAACCCAATTCCGATTTATATATATATATTAATCTTTTAATTTTTAGGATTTAACTGTGTAATAAAATAATTTTATATTATTATAATATTATTTTATGTGACAGTACCTACTGTCTTAAAAATAGTAGAAATTTGCTTCAAAATGATCATGGACCCAAAAAACTCTGTGGGACCCACGTTTAGAGTAGCAGTCAACGATTCTGACTGGACTGGATTCTAAGCCAATAGGAATCAGTCAACAAAAGTGGTTTGAAAATTCTAAACCAATAGGAAGGAGTCAAACTTAGTGGCTTGGACTTTAGTGTGAACCGTTGGATGATGATCTTGATGAAGAAGTTTTGATTTATCACCATTGATCTAATCAATGGTGTAGGAGCAAACTTAGTAAGGAAGTCTTGGATGTTAGCCATTGATCAAATCAATGGTGTGGATGTGAGCTTGATTAGCAAGCATTGGATGTTGGCCATTGATCAAATCAATGGTGTGGATGTGAGCTTGATTAGCAAGCATTGAATATTGGCCATAGATCTAATCAATGGATAGGAAACAAAGTTAATTTCAATGGTTAAGATGAAGTCAACAATAGTGGCTTGACTTTTACTTAGTAGCTAATTAAACTTAAATTAATCATCTTAATGGCCTAATTAACAAACTAAGTAAACTAATCTAGTTATTAATTAGTTATAATCTAATTCCTAATTAGGTATCCTAATTTTAATTAGAGGTTGTGATATATGTAATTATATGTTTAATTAATTAGTCATGTAATTAGATAATTAATTAAGAATGGTTAGGAAACTAAACCTAATTAATTAGCTAGTTAATTAGCATGCAATTAGGTGTTAATTAAAAACAATTAAGTCCCTAATCCTATGAAGAGCCACACGGCCATGCAGCTTGGAGAGCTTCTCCAAGGTTCTTGAATTATCTAGCATGCCAATTTAATAATTAAAAGATGACATAAGCCATGTGCCTTCAATGTGAACACAAATTGTGATATTTTGGGTTCAAACTAATCTCTTAATTTCCCTACACAAGACTCCTACGGCAGCACCTCTTCATTTTCATTCTCCAATTTCACTTTTCTCTCACGTAAACACTTAACTCCATTTTCTCTCAAAATTCCCAAGAACACCAAGCCATTTTCCTTCTCATTTTTCTTTGAATTTTCGGCCCAAGCACCTTGAACCACCACCCATCTTCTATAATTTTTGTTCTTATCATTTCCTAAACTTAAACAACCTTCTAAACACTTTTCATTTAGGAAGTTTTCTCAAAATCCCACTCTAAGTGCTTCAAAATTCAACTTCTATCTTACTTCCCTAGAGGTAAATTTGTGAGTCTTTGGTTTTAATTCAAGTTTGTGATTTTCTAAACCATATTTGTTCCATGGTTTATCATTATTAAGCTTTGTATGCGATTTTATTAATTATTTAAGAATTTTTAGGAATTGTTTGTGGTTTATACGAAATCAAGGAGAAGGAGAGGAGCTTGAGGATCTTGTCTTCAAGAGGTAAGAGGGAGATTTTACCTCACCAACCAAGTTTTGGTGGTGTGGGGATGGTTGTATTTGGTGAAAAACCCATAAGGGTTTATTTACCTATTGTTTGATGTTCTTTGATTGTGTTTGTGATGTGTATGATTTTGTTTCTATGCTTGCATGTGTGATAATATGCTTAAAGCTTTGATATTATGTGTGTATGTATAATTATGAAAGCATGAGAAAGTATGTGTAAAGTAAGATGTGAACAACATGATTAAATGATTGTATGAATGCTCCAAAGAGCAATGAGACTCACGGCCTTACTAGGGATTAGAGGACCAAATTCTTGAAAATGAGGGATTCAAATGAGAATGAAGGATTTAAATGAAAAAGAAATAAATTTAAACAAGTTTGAATGTAGTAAGCAAAATGGTTCTGGGAAATAATCTGATATAATTAAATAAATAGGGTTTAAAATGAAATGAGTGTCAATACTTGAATTTTATTGACGTATGGCTCACCCTACAGGTTTAGAGGTGTGTCTGTAAAATTTGAGTTGTAATATGTGAAGTAAATGAAAAAAATAACATTTTTGGGGAAACAATGCAAATACCAATTTTTAGAGGGGTAATATTGTAATTTTTGTTTTTTAAGGGGCCATATTGTAATTATGATTTTTAGAGGAGCAATATTATAATTTTTGTTTTTAATGGGGCCATATTGCAATTATTGATTTTAGAGGGGTTATATTGCAAATATTTTATAAAAGAGGGACTATCTCGTAAAATATTATTTTATGAGGAACTATTATGAAATTATTATTTGAAAAAAGACTATTTCGTAAATATGAATTTTATGAGGGACTATTTCAAAAATATGAATTTTATGAGGACTGTTGTGAAAATATTATTTAAAATGAGGATTATAATGCAAATATTACGTTTTGAGGGGTTATTATGCAAATATGAAAAATAATGTTAAATTTTGGTGTTAAATGAGAAAAATAGTATTTTTGATTTTAAAACGTGTGAAAATATTTTACGCGATTGAGAAAATGCGAAAATATGGTTTCACGATGAAATTACAATAATGATACTATTAGGCCAAGATGAAGACCCCGAATATGAGATAAAGGAATTGAATTGAGAATATGATATAATGAAATGGAACTGTGAATGATGCATAGTACATGTATTGGAAAGGTCCGATGGACTGAATAAGGCTAGTTGCCTAGGAGATAATACATCTCCTGAGTGGGTGCGATATGCGTAGTGTAGGTCATTCGTTGACCTTGGGGGCATTGGGGTGCGGGTTGTCTACAATGGACAGTTGGTAGCTCTTCTGTACCGTGGGTTAGACCGACGTAACACACTAATGATCCGGACCGAGACACTATCCTTAATCAAGACTTGATAAAGATTGTCGTGCATATGCTAGATGTGCAAAAAATTGAGCATGTGGTCTGAGGCATGTTGGTGCAGACAGATCTTTTCGATCACTCTCTCCGACTTGAGTTTTAGCTCCATGGAGTGGGAAATTGAGTTTAGGTGCATATGTATAATTATTGAGAGTATTATCGTAATTATGGTTTATGATAACTGAAATGTTGAGTGTTTGAATATTGGTAATGGCATGATCGTAATTATTGCTTATTGCATGAGTTATGATGATAAATGATGTTGGTGACATAGTTGTAATTATGTATGATGTGCTGGTATGAGATATTGTATGTGTTTATCTTCATTGCTACCATACTGGTATTGGCGTAGGTGATCTCACCTCTTTGTATGTCTATCCGGTGAGAGTGACAAAAAATAAATTATTAAGAAATAAGATGAAGTTGTTATCAATTTTATTTAAGTCAAGAAAAATTAGAAAACCTTTTTATTTTAGAAAAAATAGATCTTTTAAAACAGATTGGATTCGAGAGTCGATTATGCATAGGGAAGAGTGAAAATTTAATCCTACAGCATCTCTAATACATCCGTGTTAAAATGGTTACCTTAGTTAATTGTGCAAAAAATAATTGATAACCTTTAGAAATGTTTATTTTACCCTTTTTTAAAAGATAAAAAAGAAATTAACTGATAAATTATGAAAATTTAATTTTGACTTAACAGAATAGAGATTCTGCTCTAATATATCCTTGGGTGCAATGAGGAATTCAAAGCCACATTGTTCTTTAGAAAAAAAAATTGTGGGTTGGTTGTTTTTAATTTTTGAAAAGATTTTTGTTTTGAAAATTCATTTAATTTGTTTTAATGTTTAGAAAAAAATTTGAATTATCAAGTTGTCACAACTTAGATGATTCTAAAAGTTATAGGATTAACAAACTATTACAACTCAACTAATCCCGTTTTATTCTTCTCAACAAAGTTTAATTACTTTATTTTTTCTTAAAAAGATTGTAAAATTAACAACTAAGAAAAGACAATATTAACAATGTGATTAAAATAAATATACTAACAGGTAAGATAAGTATATGTATACAATAAGGTAAACAAAACCTCAATAAGCTCAACAAGGGGAACCTAAGATGATTTTTTTAATCGTTTTTATTTGTTATCCCCTTATTTTGTATTTTTTTTGTGATTTTCACTCTGTTTTTCTTTTATTATTATTTACTTATTTACCTTTCTAAAGGTTACAGAAACAAGTTAGCTTTCTTGTTCTTAAAACAAATTTCATTTTTTTTAATACAACAACCCAATCTTATCAAGCCCCAATTTGATTCAAACAAAAACCCAACAAACAAAACAAATAATAATAAAAAATGCTGAAATTAGAAAATGAAAGACCAAACACCAAACATCAAAACACTAAAGAACCAAAAGACAAAATTGGGGGAGATCAATACATGGCGGCTAAGGGCATGGACGACTACCTTCAATTATTGATTGGGGGATAACTCTTGTAAAATGGTTTGGCTTTTAGAAAATCCTCCTCTTCGCCTCACCCTCTCTGCTCTCTCTGGTTTTTTTTTCCAGAATCCCCCCTTAAATTCTTATCTTCTCTCTTTTATATCCAAATTCTATGTGGATCCAAACAAATCATGCATGGGGAACAAAAGCTGTGTGAAAGGTGCAATGGAGTAGTTTCAATAAAGAAATGGGGAGTACACAACATTATCTCTGTTGTGGTGTTGTGTGTGCAAGGAAAATGCCAAAGAGAAGTGGAAGGTTAAGCATTTTGCCCTCTTTGTATGTGTACGTGCTTGAGTGAGGGTGTGGGTGCATTAGTGTATGGTCCCTGGTGGAAAAGGAAAAAAGGAGAAGACCAAGGAAAGGAAAAATTGGTTCATACTCAAAATGGAAAATGGCAAAGGAAGAGTGCAACGACCTTTGCCTCTTCATTTCTTTTATTATTTTTTTGTAAATTTTTGCAGCTATAATAGAGTGAGCTAAACAAACTTTTGGGCTAAAAATTAAGGAAATGAACCAAAAAAAAGGGAACACTTATTAGTGTAGTTATTTTTTTATTTTCTCTTTTCTATTTTTTTGTTTTCTTCTTAATTAAAAAGTTTAAATGACCCAGATAAAATTGGGTATTCACAGTTATCCCTCTTTACTTGTTTCTTACTAGAGACTAGGAATAACCGTAATTTTTCTTATTATTGTCGTAAGAAATGAGTAAAGACGTGAACAAATTTTGTTCGACAATACATGGGATGATGTGAATTGACAAGGCAAAGATGCAAATTGAAAATCAGTAGGTTGATTAGCGAATTAACACGCTATCGCTGCTCATTTAATCCTCCAAAAGTGAAACTCAGTGTGTAGCCAGAGATGTCACCACCTTGTTAACAAGTTATCGTAGCTCAATTGACATTTGTTGATTAAAAAGAGTTTATTAAAATGGGAACTTAAATGACGTTGGGTGACCTTGTGACCCGAAATTTAAAAGACAGTCTTAATCCAAAATTTAAAAGATAATGAGTTTGACTTAGAATTTAAAGGATAGTAGGCTTGACTCGAAATTTAAAAGACAGTGGGCTTGGCTTGAAATTTAAAAGACAGTGGGCTTAACTCAAAATTTAAAAGAAAGTGGACTTAGCCCCAAATTTAAATAATAGTGGGCTTGACCCAAAATTTAAAGACGTTGGGCTTGACTTGAAATTTAAATGATAGTGGGCTTGATCCAAAATTTAAATGACAGTGGGCTTGATCCAAAATTTAAAAGACAGTGGGCTTGACCTGAAATTTAAAGATAGTGGGCTTGGCCTAAAATTTAAAAGACAGTGAGCTTAGCCCAAAATTTAAAAAATAATGGGCTTGGCCCAAAATTTAAGATAGTGGGCTTGGTCCAAAATTTAAAAGACAGTGACCTTGACTCGAAATTTAAAGACAATGGACTTCCCCCGAAATTTAAATGACAGTGGGCTTGACCTGAAATTTAAAAGATAATGGGTTTGACCCAGAATTTAAAGGACATTTAAAAGGGAATAGGCATCTTGGCCCAAAAAGATTTTTTTTTCATACTTTGACTATTCTTTTATAGTGAAGCTTAGTGTAAAAGCCAGAGAAGTCATTTTCACAAGCTGTTACAGCTTATTGACATTCAATCACAAAAAGATATTGCAATGTTCATTTCTACAACTCAAAATTTAAAGATCATGATAATAGATTGAAAACATCATGTCAATACCTTTCACTTACATACTTGATGCTAATTGCTTCCTTGGAAAAATTTGATCCATCAAACCCAGTGCAGGCTCTCGCAAACTAGGGCCTATCAACTTGTTTCAAATTCCTTGGGATCTTCAAACATTGGGTATTTTTACTTCTGAGGTTTCTCATCAGGCACATAGTCCCTTTCTTTTTCCTAGCATTGCGGGATTGCATAGGGGTAGGTCTAGTTTTCCTCCCTCGATTGAAACTTCTAACCCATTCTTGATCTAACTTGTTATTTGGAGGATTGCCATTAAATTATTAAATCAATGATACTGAATTTATATTCCTTTTTATCGAAGCATTTTATAATAAACATGTGTGATTTCACAGGTATGATAGAAAGAAATGAAACAAAGAATAATAGAATAAAGAAAGAAAAAGTGTTTTCATTGATTTGAATATTCACAAACACATAAAGGCATGGAAAGAGACAAATAACATAAAGGATGATACGAAGACAGAGTGAAAGGTAATTGCCCTAGCTAGGATTCTTTGTTCTCATTAGATAGGTCCTAATTCTCATATAGACATTATAACCATTGACTGCTAGTGACACAAATTTTCTTCCATTGATCACTGCTTAAATTTGCCCTAATTTTTATTTTTTTTGCTAGTAACACAAAGTATCTTCCATCACCACTTAAAATTAACCAGGGAATGCCTGCCTAATGATATAAGGCCCTTCATAACTCGGTGCCCATTTACCTCGGGCATCCTCTTAGTTTGGAAATTTTTTCTTTAAAACCAGGTCACCTGCTTTGAACTCCCTAGGGCTTACTTTCTTGTTGAAAGCTCCTGCCATTCTTCTTTAGTATAGTTGTCTATGACAAATAGCTTTTAATCACTTTTCTTCAATTATGTTTAACTGCTCATATCGAGTCTTTTCCCATTCTACCTCTTCTAGCTTGACTTCCATCAACAATCTTAAGGATGGGAGACCTCTATTTGGGAAACCACCTCCATGTCATATACCAAGGAAAATGATGTTGCCCAAGCGCTAGATCAAATATTAGTGCGATATGTGTGGAGAGCATAAGGGAGCATCTCATGCCATTCTCTATATTTAACCACTATTTTGGTTACTATCTTCTTGATATTCTTGTTTACTGCTTTTACCCACACCATTTATTTAGGGTCTGTAAGGAGCAGAATTATGATTCTTGATCTTAAACCTCTCTCATAAACTCTTAATTTTTGTGTTATTAAGATTAGGGGCATTATCTATGATAATCCTTTCTAGAACTCCATATCGACAAATGATGTTTGCCCTCAAGAATTTAAGAACAACTTTTTAAGTAACCTTGACATAGGAAGCAGCCTCTACCCCCTTGGTGAAGTAATCAATTGCTATATACCAGGATAAACCTATGGCCATTGGAAGCTTTTGGATTTATTGGCCCAATAACATTGATTCCCCACATTGAAAAAGGTCAGGTTGCCACCATATTATGTAATGAGATGGGAGGTGCATTAATGCGGTTAGAGTATGCTTGGCATTTATGACATTTCTGAACATATTCTATGTAATCAGATTCCATAGTGGACTAGTAATAACCACATCATAGGATTTGACAAGCCATCATGATACCGTTGGCATGTGTTTCACAAATCCCTTCATGAATCTCTGTTAAGATGGTAAGAGCCTCCTTAGCTTCTATACATCTAAGGAGTGTACCATCATAGTTCCTTTTATATAGTATTTCCCCTTTCAAAAAGAAGGCCATGGAGAGCCAACAAATGCTTTTTTTATTTGTCTCATTTGCCCCTGACGGGTATTCTCTGAACTTAATGTAATGCTTAATATCATGGAACCAGAGCTGACTGTCTTCTTCTTCCTCAACATTAGAACAATAAACCAGTTCGCTTTGTGCCCTTACTCGGAAGGGCTGCACATTAATATGAATATTCAAATTGATCATTACAACTAAAGTAGCAAGAGCATCTATGAATTAGTTCTTATTAGTGCTGCATCTCCGTATGGTTGTAGTTATTTCAATCCTAATTCTATTTCAACTTTCAATCATTGTGCACACGCTTCATACTCTGCGACATTATTGGTGCAATTAAACTCTAACTTGACGGTGACAGGGTATTGCTTCCCATTTGGTAAGGTGACCACTGCTCCTACGCTGCTCCCATACATGTTGACTGCTCCATCAAAGTACATATTTCATGTGTCTTCTTCATCTGACTCTTCTTCTTCAACTACTAAAATATCTCCTTTAAGGAATTCAGACATCATAGGTTGCTTGTAATTGAGTGGGTTCTCAGCTAAATGATCTGTAATTACGCTCCATTTAATAGATTTTTAAGTCATGTGCTTTATATCGAACTTGAAAAGAACCACTTGTCACTTGGAGACTCGTGTGGAAATATGAGGGCTTTCGAATATGTACTTTATCGGGTTCATTCTTGAGATCATCCAAGTTGTATAGTATAACATGTACTGTCTTAACCTTTTTGACGTCCACACTAATGCATAACATGTTTTCTCGATTGCCATGTAGCAAGACTCACAATCATTGAACTTCTTGCTCAAGTAGTAGATGGCCTATTCTTTCTTTCTTATTTCGTCATGTTGCCTAAACATTGCTCCTATGGATGTTTGCAATACCATGAGGTACAATCTCAAAGGACGGCCAGGTGTAGGTGGCACCAAAATAAGAGAACTTTGCAAGTAAGCTTTTATTTTCTCAAAATCTTCCTGACAATGTTCATCCCATCCTCCTGGATGTTGTTTCTTTAGTAACTTGAAGATCAACTCGCAGATGCTAGTCAGATTGGCTATGAACCTAGCAATGTAATTCAACTTCCCGAGAAAGCTTTTTATTTCCTTTTTGGTCTTGGGAGTAGGAATCTCTTGTATTACTTTGACTTTGTCAAGGTCCACTTTGATCCCTTCCTTGCTAACAACAAAACTAAGCAGTTTTCAGTTGATGCACCAAAAACACATTTTGTTGGGTTTAGTCTGAACTTATACTTTCTAATTCTTTTGAATAACTTTTGCAACACTACCACATAGTTTTCCCCTTCATTAGATTTGATAACTATATCATCCACGTATACCTTAATTTCTTTATACATCATATCATGGAACAAAGCAACCATGGCACACTGATAGGTGGCCCCAACATTCTTCAATCCAAACGACATAACTGTGTAACAAAAAGTTTCTCATGGCGTGACAAATGTGGTCTTCTCTTTATCATTCATATCCATGGGAATCTGATTGCAACCAGAATAGCCATCCATGAAAGAGAATCTATGACCTCTTGTTGCATTATCGATAATGACATCAATATGAGGCAATGAGAAATCATCTTTAGGGCTAGCAATTCTGGGTTCTTAGATACTTTCAAAAATCTTACTTCTAATTGCTTGGTGACTTCCTTCTTGACCTTTAAAGACATTGCAGGGTACATTCTTCTCAATTTCTGCTTTTTCGCCTCAACATTAGGGTACAGCAAAATTTTGTGGGAAGCTATGCTCGAATCCAGCCCTGGCATATCTCGATAAGACCAAGCAAAGACATCCATGTAGTCTCTAAATAACTTGATCATGCTTTCTCATTCTGGGTTATCCACTAACCTTAACTTTTTCTTGTCTTCATTGGTTCCCATATTGATCACCTCTAATTCTTCTTCATTCAAGTTCAATTCTCTTTTTGACCTTTTTACAAATTTGACAAACTCCTCAATGGGATTCCTATCTTCAGCTAAGTCATAGTTATCTATGTCCATCATTGAATAAGAATCAATCCTTGAGCTTTCAAGAATCTCTTCATGGGACAATGTCTCTACAAAACCCAAATCCTTAGAAGATTTGTTTATGCCAGATTGGAAACTATTGATAGAAAGAAAACATGGTAATTGGACAAAGCTAAAAAAGGTGCAAGTTAATGGTAGAAAAGAAACAAAGTAGTGAATCAACTGAAAAACACACAAGTTCATTCCATTGAAACTTTGATAAAAGTTAACATGAACTATGAATGATACTAAAAAAAAGCACAAGTTCATTACATTAAAGCTTCGATAAGAGTTAACATAAGTTCAGCATCACAAAAGTCTAAGATAACATCATGACTAAACAATTACTTTATGACAATCACATCAATTAATACCTTAGATCACCAATTGTTTAGAGGTTTCGAGTTGTTGAAGGGCTGGATAACATGGTTTTCTCCTGAGTCTTCCTCCACATTATTAACGATTGGCCAAACTTAAGGATTATAGGTTCCATTGATAACTTCAGCAGGGACGACGGATGTTTCCTTTAGATGAGGATCGTCATTTTCATTTCATTCTCCTTCTTTCCTCATTGAGAGCTAAGCCATGTTTCATCATGCCTTCCAAAGATGCCTCATATTCTAGACCATATCTACTCTTGTTCTACACCAAGGTGATCATAGAATTAGTTCCTTGCAGCTGAACTCCTAAACCTTTCTTGGCTTGATAACCATTCTTGGTCATGATGCGAGTCATAATTTGATGAACATATTTAGAAGATGACTCATCCTTCTTTATTTTTTATTCTACCAACTGGAAGCTATGTAAGAAGTTTTCCACCCCCAAATCCGTGTTTTCAACATAAGGCACTGAAGTAGGCTTCATCAATAGAATTTTTTTCTTCTCCTCGAATGGTAAACAGACACTCATTTTCAATGTATTTCAGTTATTGGTGCAAGGTTGAGGGAACAACACTGGCATCATGGATCAATGGTCTTCCTAAAAGCATAGTATATGTAGGCTCAATCTCTATTACTTGAAACAACACTTGGAAGCAACTTGGGCTTATCTCAAGTGGAAGGGTTACTTCTCCCAAAATTCCTCTTTTTCTTCCATTGAAGGGTCGCACCATCATTTCTTCTTCTACACTTATAGCCAGTTTGGAAAAGGTTGTCCTCGGGAGGACGTTCAAGGCAGAACACCTATCAATCAAAACTTTCGCGACTACATACCCCTGACATTTCAAAGTGATGTACAAAGCACGCGGGTTATTCCCTATCGAATGTACCACTTCTTCCTCAAAGAAAGGGATCACATTGATGTGCCTTACTAGGTTTACCATGTTCACTAAGCTTTCTGGGGTAACATTTGACTTCACATAGGCTTCATTTAACACTTTCTACAATACTTTACAATGAGGTTCAGAGTTCATAATGAGTGACAATAGAGAGATCTGGGTTGGAGTTTTTCTAAGCTGTTCTATAACATTATACTCACTTTGCTTCATAATTTTTAAGAACCCTTCTTCTTCTTCTTTTATTTCTGTATAGCTTGTTTTTCCATTCCCAGTCTTATCTTCTTACCCATAGCACCTACCACTTCTTGTGATCCCTCTTATACCCATGACACTCGACACTGCTTGTGTAAGCTCTGCTATTTGAGCAACAAAGGCTAAAGAGGTTTATACTATATTACCTTGCATCTCCACCTTGACATCATACTTCTAAGGTACACCATGGGTACCACTGTAGGAAAAAGTTGTAAGCTTCTTTATTGCTATGATAACCTTCCTAGAATTTGGGACTTCACTAGTACGCGGAAGTTTGAGAACTAAACGCTCCACAATATTTATTTCTTTTGCGAATCCTCTTGCTTGAGTAACATCCACTACACTCAGAGTCATGAATCTCTGCACCTGAGCTTTAAACTCCGGACAGCTCTCAATATTGTGCCCCTTCTCCATACAGTATTCATAATAAGCTTCAGTATCATATTCAAACCCTACACCATCAAAGGCTACTGGAGAATAGTAGCCTGCTTGGACTAGCCCTTGGAATATTAACTTCCTAAGAGTCTTGACATTTGCTACATTCTAAACTCTTTCCTTCTCCTTTTCTAATGCATTTACAGCTCCCTTCCCATGATTTGGAATTGGGTTATAAATAATGTTAGCCCATTTCTCCTATTCAAAGTCTAGCTTTCCATGCGCAATTAATCTCCTCATTGTTGTTTTAAATACCTCACAATCTTCAATTAAGTGTCCTGGGTTGTTCATATGGAACTTGCAAGTTGCATTGGGATTGTACTAGGTTAGGAATAGGGGTACCATGGGGCGAGAAGGAACACATGCAACTAAGTGCACATCGAACAACTATTGAAATAAATCAGCATTGGAGATTATAAACTTAGGAAAAGGGTGTAGATTCAATGGGGGTTGAGCATACCCTTGGTTTCCTAGATTTTGAGGTGTGGGAGGACGATTGGTATAGATAGTATGAGTTGGGACATATGGACACTATGAGGGAACATTGTTGACTTGGTATGAGGTTTGGTAAGTTGGAGGAGTGGGTGGAGGAGCTTGATATAAAGGGTATGGTTGTGGATTACGAGGAAAACATGAGTTTTGTTGTTGCATATAACTAAATTCTAGTTTTTTCTTCCTTGTCGGTGCCACATTCTTAGGAAAACTACTCTATATATTTCCAGTAGGTAACTTACATTCTTTTGCAAGATTCTCAATCCTTTCTCCAGTCAAAATTAGGTCAGAAAATCCTTATAGGTAGCCCTTATCATCAGCCCAATAAAAGATGTTCCTAAGGTCCCCATAAAGTACAAGCTCATTTCTATCAGAGTCAATGATGGTTGAACCTGGGTTGCCAACATTCTCCATCTTTTAGCGTATTGCTTGAAAGTTTCATCATTTTTCTTTTGCATTGCCCCTAGCTATTCTTGGGAAAGTGCGGTGTCGATGTTGAATTGATATTACCCCAAGAATAGATTTGTCAAATTATCCCAGCAAGAAATCATTGAAAGGTCATGTTGCATGTACCATTCCAAAATCCACCCGGTCAGGTTTTCGTGAAAGAAATTGATTATGAGTTTTTGATCCCATGACCAAATGGCCTTTTTAGTGCTGTAAGTCTTCAGATGAAACCTTGGATTGGTGCTTCCATCGTACTGTGAGAAATTTAGAATTTTGAAGTCCTTAGGGATATTAACTTCAACCTCCGAGCACAATTCATCGATTCCCACCAAGCTAGACTAATTAGGGCCTTGAATGGCTTAAATTTGCTCTTGCATCTTTCCAATCAATTCATCTCTTAATTTTTATTTTTCTGAGTTACTGTTTAAGAATATTTTCATTGGTTGCTCATGAGTGACTTCTACATTGTTATTCTCTTTTTCCATATTTTCGTTCATGGAATCATCCCCTTCATTCCTGTTATTGTTTGCATTTGCATTTACTCTAATGTTGGCAGTGGTTCCATTTATTGTTCTAAGGGTCTCAGTTAACTGTCTCAGTAAATCTTCGACCCTTGATTGTCCTTCTGCCATCGCATCAATTCTTCCCCTCATTTCATCCATATCTTGATCCAAATTTCTTTCCGAGTTTGACATCTCTTGCAGCCTAGTTTGCGACCTAGTCTAGTAAGTTCGGGTTTGTGCGATCTACGTTTTTCGAGGATGAGCAATGGTTCAAAGCTTTTACCTGAAAGTTGTAAAATTCAAATTATTATTTTATCAAAAGATTAGTAATTGTGCTCATTATTTGTTAGAGGCCCGTTAGTGGTTTTACGCCAAGTAGATTTGAAGTGAGTATCTTTTATCCTTGTTTGTCGTGACTATTACTTAGAACATCTCGTTCAAAGTATTAAGTCTCAAGTGAAATATGGAATTCAAAAATTAATGTCAAAACAAGCATATTTCATTCATTCAACTAAAAAGATACGGCAACCATCATTTTAAAGGTGTGCATCATTTCACAACCAAAATACGCCGCTTCCTAACTGAATACATCATGGCCTAGCCAAATAAGACTATTCCCTATCTAAATACACCTTAGCCATCTGCTTCATTTGCCCTATGAGGTTCTTACAGTACTCAATGAAGTCACTAATTTCTACCGATGTCTCAAGATGATTGACCATCTTATCAGCCTTCCTCAAATGATATGGAGTGTCCGCAATTGTCGAGTTAGCTAAACATGCTAATTTTGTAAAGTGACTCATCCAAAAAGGACTTACTCCTTCCTTCCATCAATGTCCTTCTGTTATTGCTCCATCTGATCCATCAGTTTCTTTATATTTTTCTGTTTTTGTTGCAATACCACCTTAAATTTTGTAATTATCTCTTTCATTTGGAGCTTTTTATTTTTAATCATATTTTCATATCACTCAGATGCCACTTCTATCTGTCACCTCATTTCTTCCACTTGTTGCGTTGCATCACTTTGGGTTACTTTGGCATTCTTGAGCTGCTTCGTAAGCTGTTGGTTTTCAGCCATAGCCTTGTTTCTTTCTTGCCTTCAGAGCACTAATTCCCTTTTTGCTACCCTCATACAATGCTTTATTTTTAGCATAAAATCATGTTCTGTCTTCATCTTTTTGTTAGCCCCTTCGAGAGTAGTCTTTCTCAGTATTTTCTCGCTGTAAGGCTACAAATGCTTAGCTGGTCTCTCAACTCGACTTCCATTTTCCTCTTTTCCCCTTACATTTTTGTTAACCTTGCTTACATTTCTTTTGTCTCTTCATTTTCAATCAAAACTGAGGATGAAGATTCACTAGCCATAAGAATTGTCGGGGTCTTGAATGGTAACTTGATTTCCAGAACTCTGTTTTTAACCCACTGGCAATAATTTTCCTTGTCTACACAACTTCTAACTCCCAGTTCTTTTCCACTTCGGATGACTCTGTCCCAAGCATTTTGGACCTTCTGAAGTGATTCAATGTTTTTTCGTGTCCATATAGTAAAAAACAAAAGGGGTTATCAACACTTTCGCATGTGGCCCCATTATAGGGTAACCAAGTTGTTGTTGTGCTAAGGCCAGATTATAATTAATATATCCTTGTGTACCCATGAGGGGTACATTTGGTAATTTTCCACATTGGTATATGATAGTTCCTACATCTTCCCACTGAGGATACCATCTGATCTACTTTTCATCCAATTTTTCCAAATGGTCTGCCCATTCACAGCTGCTCTTGGTTTTTAACTGGTATATATTGAAGTCAATGATATGACACTCTACTTTGTATGATCTGTTGAAAACACCAGTTGTGAGCCACACATACAACATCGATAAGCAACAAAGGATTCTCTTGCCATTCTTTTCATGATAAAAGTTTAGGGTACAATAAACATATGTGAGAATGGTTGGGACCGAGTTGTCAGTGTTAAACTTGCAAGTAAGGAACACATCAATTGCCACATAATCCACATAGTCATCAATATTAGGGAACAAGACTGTGCCGTAAATGGTGAGGGCTTGCACATCTATGAAAACATCCCAATCTCCACTTTTGGCTAAGTGACACATATGTCCTTCGAGTTACTCTCTTGAAAACCCTTTGGGTCCATTACTATTCTGCTACGCACCTTACAGGTCTCTCGCGTGCACTTTCAAAATGTTTTCTATGGTTTGGATGGATGTATAGTGATCTATGTAACATTATGGCTTTTTACCTTCCAATGACAAACCTAGAATCTGCTCGAATTCTTCCAAAGTAGGAGCTATTTGGAAATCTTGAAAAGTGAAACATCTAAGGGGTGGGTTATAATATTGGTCCACTACAGTTATCGCTTCCACTTGCACATTCACCTCTAACAGGTCCAGAATCTTCCTATACTTTACTTCGAGTGTCAAATGTTAGGTCTTCTTTAACATTCAACCCATAATTACTAGGCTTTCAATGTTAACTTTCTTAGCTTTAAGTCACAAAGTATTTTTCAAGGTCTTATCCTTGTGATTTGATCCCGTATTTCTTTCCATCAAAGATACTCACTGTCAAACCTTGATTAAGTTTTAACAGTTCTCTAACAAATCTTCCTAAGGAATGACAAAGAGATTAGAGTATGGCAAAGAAACATGGTGCAAGAACACAAAATATGTTTCTTTTTTTAATTTTATTTCAATATATAGGATGAATGCAATGATAGATATATAGTTGGTCCTTTGATAGTGACTTGCCCCCTTTTTTTGAAAGAAAAACTTTTCTCTCTTTTTTTCTAATCAAAAAAAAAGAAAAAAACTTTTCTATAATAGGGGTATGACTATGGCTTATCACATTAATGGACCACACTACTTATGATGTATATATGTGAATAGAGATTATCATATGGATAAATCTAAAGATAACAAAAAAGTATGCTCTTTTTGTGCCCTAAAGGATTGTCTTAAATTTGAGGAATTCTATCCTAAAGATCTACGAGTCTTTCTAATTTGTAAGAACTTTCATTGGGTGACTCTACTTTTCTAAACGCCTCTAGAGCTAAGTCTCATTTCATAATGTTGACCACAAACAGTGGGTAAACCACTAGGTGTGGGACATTAGTGAAAAGGCACACTCTAGAATAGGCTTTCGCGTTAACCAAATAGGATGTACATCAAAAATGGCTATCACTACGTAACCTCTACCTAACTTAGGCTTCACTTAGACCCAGGTAAATGGACCCACTCAAATATGTGTGATAAACTTGTAGGTACAGTATATGTAGGGAGCATACAAACATTCATAATCCTAAGGACTACCCACATCCTACAAAACAAAACAAATGCAAAACAAATTCCAAAAGATTCTCTATCCTAAGGTTTGCATAGAAAATAAAATTATAGTTAAAATAAACATTAAACAATTTAAACAATAGAAAAATAGAAAAATAGAACAAAAAAAGGGTAAAACAAACATATAAATGTCACAATATTTACACACAAAAACTTATAAAGGCTTGACTCTTAAGTATCCTTAGTGGAGTCGTCAACTGTCACGATAGTGATTATGACGGGAATGGCGAAAAATAATTTGTTAAGAAATGAGATAGAGTTGCCACCAATTTTATTTAAGTCAATGAAAAATTAGAAAATCTTTTTATTTTAGGAAAAATTGATCTTTTAAACCAAATTGAATTCAATAGTCGATTATGTATATTGAAGGGTGAAAACTTAATCCCACAGCACCCTTAATACATCTATGTCAAAAATATTATCTTGCTTAATCGTGCAAAAAAAATCGATAACCTTTAGAAATGTTTATTTTACCCCTTTTTAAAAGATAAAAAATAAATTAATAGATAAATTATGAAAATTTAATTTTGGCTTGAAAGAATAGAGATTGTGTTCTTATGTATCCCTGGGTGCAATGAGGAATTCAAAGTCACGTCATTCTTTAGAAAAAAAATGATTGTGGGTTGGTTGTTTTTAATTTTTGAAAAGATTTTTGTTTTGAAAATTCATTTAATTTTTTTATGTTTAGAAAAAAGTTCGAATCATCAAGTTGTCACAACTTAAATGATTTTAAAAGTTATAGGATTAACAAACTATCACAGCTCATCTATTCTCATTTTATTCTTCTCAACAAGGTTCAATTATTTTATTTTTTCTTATAAAGATTGTAAAATCAACTACTAAGAAAAGACAATGTTAGTGACATGATTAAAATAAACATGCTGACAAGTAAGATAAGCATAAACACACAATAGGGTAAACAAAATCTCAATAAAGACAACAAGGGGAACCTAAGATGATTTTTTTATATCATTTTTATCTGTTATCCCCTTATTTTGTATATATTTCTTTTTTGTGATTTTCACTCTCTTTTTCTTTTATTATTATTTACTTATTTGCCTTTCTAAAGGTTACAAGAAATATGTTAGCTTTCTTGTTCTTAAAAACAATTTCATTTTTTATAACAAAACAACCCAATCTTATCAAGCCCCAATCTGATTCAAACAAAAACCCAACAAAAAAAACAAAGAAGAAAAAGAATCTACTGAAATTAGAAAATGAAAGGCCAAACACCAAACATCAAAACACTAAAGAACCAAAGACCAAAATGGGAGAGATCGAGACATGGCAGCTGAGGGCATGGAAGACGATGAGTGTTGCCCATTTTGCTAGACTACGCAAGTGCACGTGTCGACAAGTAGTAAAAGTGAATATTCAAATATCATTCCCACGAGGACTGTATTAAAATATCATGTTAAGTATTAACCAATTACTACTTACTCCCTATTCCAGGTGATCAAATTGATTTTAAGTGATTAAATAATAGAACAAAATAAAATGGTAATTTCAAAACAGGATAAAAACAATTTGTGAAGAAACTATGGTTTGGGAATCTAGGGTCTAACTTCACTTATTATTTTATTTGATTTCATGCAATCCTTTCATTACTCTTGATCATAAACTTGTTATGTTAGTTGACGTGTTTAAGCATTTATAAACATCTTTTGATGGCCTTGTAAACCTAGGGAACTTAATCATAACACTATTTCTATATGAATTGACGAAATTCCATGCATTGAGATCAAATATCAAACACTTGCTATGCATGACCAATAGGCATATTTCTATCCTATTGGCTAATCAACTCATCCATACAAATGAATTTAATTGAACATGCAATTTCTAATTCTATGGTTCAACATCCAAATCTCTATATTTAGTTCAATGGGTTCACCAAGACAACACAATTAGTGGCCTATCAACTGTGCGCATTAAGCATAGAATTAGAAAATCATAACCAAATTAATCACAAGAGTAGAAGAAGATCACAATCAAATCAAGTTTCATAATAAGATTCATTAGACCCCAGAAAAGGAAATTAGAACATCAGTGTTACAAAGTCAACAATCTCAAGAAATAGCAACACATATATCACAAAAAATAAAGTGAAGATAGGAAGAAAAACTAGATGTATTGATGGATGTACGGAGATTCGTCAAGCTTCTCTAATTCTTCATCCACCCTTTGCTACTCTCTCCTTAGTTCCTCTCCAAAAAATTGTGTCTAATCTGCTCTGTCTCCCCAATATTGTTCTTCTCCTCATTCCAATTGCCCAATTCCCCTTTTAAAACAATGTTGACTATTAATGAGCAGAAGTTCTGCGACACAAAAGCTATGGGAGTCGTGGCATTTAGTGATAAAAATCACAACCCTGGGTCTTTACGAGGAGCCGCAGCATAATATTTGAGCAAGCCGTAACACTCCTTGCGTGAAGCCACGACCTAAATGATGGACCATGCAGCTGCAGCACAAAATTTATAGGTGTCGCGGCCTCTAACTCTCTAGTCTCTCAGTGTTTGTGACCTGCGAGTTAGGAGCCGCGATATAATTTTATAAGAGTCGCAGCCTCTCTTATATTCAAAAGAAACTCCATATGTTTTCACTCATATTGCTCCCTGAAGCACCCCCTTCTTTCTTTGCATACTCCTGGAAGTTAGGAAATACTAAGTTAGTCAAATATTTATAGAAAAAGCAAGTGTGTGTATTTAAATTTATAACAATGTATGAACAAGTATTTCCTATACACTTTTTATCGAGGATTGCATGAAAACAAGATAAAACACAAGGATCTAGCCTATGAATGCAGAAGGAAATGCTTGAGTAATAACTCTATTTCACAGAGTTATTAACAAGATGGTCTGAAGGTGGCGGTACAATAGCGTAGTAGCTGGAGGATTGCATGGTGATCAAAATATGCAGTGGAACAATGTAATAGAAATCCAAAAATAATCATTTTTGTGTTTAAATTTATTCTAGCATTATGAAGATAAATTCGAAATACCTGATAGAAGGTACTTGATACTTTAAAAAATTTCTTCGATTGTACGAAGACTCTATGCGTATCCGCACCAACACCAAGCCTTGCTATCAACACCTTTGAAACATGAAACTTATACAAAAATCTGAGAATAAAAAACCAAAATAGAAAAAACATATGTTTTCTATTTCTTATATATCAGTATATCTTGAAGTTTCCTTACCGCACACCTCAAATAGCCATAAAAGCTATTTTATTTATTTATTCCAAAAATAAATAACGTGTAGTATTACCAAATCTTATCTAATAGGCAACTTGTCAAATCTCACTTAACATGCAACATATCCTTTCTAACGTGCAACATATCAAGTCTAACGTGTAGCATATCAAATTCGTATCTAATAGGATTTAACCAACCATTGGTTGCTGCTTGTACCACATTCTTGACTTTTGGTGCATATCTAATAGGATTTCACAAAAACGTGCAACAATAAATCTTATCTACTATGATAACGTGCAGTAATAAATCTTATCTATCAAGATAACGTGCAGCAATAAATCTTATCTATCGAGATAACATTCAGCAATAAATTTTATCTATCAAGGTAACGTGCAACAATAAATCCTATCCAATAGGATTTAAAACATTAGTGGCTACAACGTTTGGAAACTTTTGATTTTTCTATTCCAAATAGAATTTCTTCAGATAATTGTATCATATATTAATTGTATTCTAAGTGCTAGCAAAGAATATAATAATATTCCATTTAGATCAAAAATTATTTATTTGATTAAATTAAATTTTCTACTTTAATTATCAAATAATAAATTAAATAATCATTTAGCAAAGATTGGAACACTTATTAGTGTGTGACCCCATGGATTCAATACTAAGCCAGTAGTAAATTAGTCAAACCAAATTATTAATCAAGGTTGGTGTCTAGCAACACTCCTTAACGACCGGATAGCATGAAGTAACATCTTTTTCTCTTAAAGAACCTTTAGAAGAATAATGTAATATTTCCTTCTATCGTTCCAGTTTTGAGTTAACATTAGAGTATGGTATAACTATCAAACTCTAATAGGTAAACATTTATGTTTTATAACCAATTAGTGAATGAATTAAGAAACTCATTTCTTCATTCATTCAATTGCCTTAGTCAAGGTCTTAATTTTATTGTTATAATCATAGAGCTCAAACTCATTACCAAGAGTTAATGGATTCCTTCTTGATATATCATTAATTCTATAAGTATTTAGTCATACCCAATATCCATTCAACTAGCACCCTAGGACATTAGGTGTTCAAAATCAAAGTATAACAAAAAACTTGTTAATTACTATAATAATCTCAGGTCAAAGGAAAAGTTTACACCATGTTCTTCATGAGAGTATCCTATTGACATTTTAACAGTAATATAAACTATTATGAATTCTCAGTTAAGTTAGTTCAATGACCATATCTCTATATGCATAATCTATATATGTGAATTAATAAATGAGATCTATCAATCTCTGTCTAATAAAGACAATCACACATATATTGATCTATCCAGATTACTAATGTCCTATTCTTAATAATCCTACAATAAAGAACACTTTAGATTAAATTATAAATAAAAACTCGCCTCTCATCATCATGATTTTTATCATGATGACAAGTGTTTAATCAAAGACTTTGTCATATTAATTAAACAATTAAATAATAAATATGACAAAATAAACTGAATGCCATGTTATTTATCAAAAACATAAAAATGATTACAATGTGTTCTAAAAATTATACAATAGATTGGATTTAAGGCATGTCAATTTTTCCTATCAATCTCTCCCTTGCACTAGAGTCAATCTCTTATGTATTTCATTCCCAATTCCACTTGTGCTTGTCAAACTCCTTTACACCAAGTGCTTTGGTGAATGGGTCTGCTGCATTCTCTTCTCCATCAACCTTTTGAATCTTAATGTATCCATGTTTAATGATTTCTCTAATTAAGTGATACTTCTGCAAAATATATTTAGACTTTTGATGCGATCTTGGTTCTTTTGCTTGAGCAATAGCTCTGTTATTGTTACTCAATAATGGAACTGGTTCTTCTATTGAAGGAACCACACTAAGTTTAAATATGAACTTCTTCATCCAAATCGCTTCTTTAGCAGCCTCATTTACTGCTATATATTTTGTTTCAGTTGTTGAGTCAGCTACTGTAACTTGTTTAAAACTTTTCCAACTCACTACATCACCATTTAAAGTGAAAACATAACCAGAAATGAATTTGCTATCATCCTTATCTGATGCAAAACTTACATCTGCATAACCTTTTAGTTTTAGTTCTAAATCTCCATAAATGAGAAATTGGTCTTTAATTCTTCTCAAGTACTTCAAAATGTTTTTAACCATTTTCCAATGTTCCTCACTAGGGTTTGCCTGATATCAGCTTGTTTCACCCAGTGCATAAGCAATATCAGGACAATTACAAGTCATGATATACATGATAGCTACCACTGCACTTGTAAATGGTATTTTCATGTGTTCTCTCTCTTCAAGGGTTTTAGGATTATCCTCCCAACTGAGAGAAATTCTAATGCCTATTGGTAAATAGCCTCTTTTGGAATTTTCCATGTTATACCTTTTTAAGATGGTATCAATGTATATAGACTGTGTAAGTCCAAGAAACCTTTTAGATCTATCTCTATAAATCTTTATTCCCAAAATATAGGTTGCTTCTCCTAAATCTTTCATGGAGAACTGTTCAAAAAGCCAATTTTTTGTACTTTGCAATGTTGGTACATCATTTCTTATGAGTAATATGTCATCAACATATAACACCAAGAAAATAATTGTGCTCCCACTAAATTTTTTATAGACACAAGGCTCCTCTTCACATCTAATAAAATTAAACTTTTCGATTGTCTTGTTAAAGCAGATATTCCAACTTCTAGAAGCTTGCTTTAATCCATAAATGGATCATTGTAGCTTACAAACTTAATTATGATCAGACGAAGATGTGAAACCATCAAGTTGTGTCATATACACTTCCTCTTCGAGCTCACCATTTAGGAGAGCAATTTTCATATCCATTTTCCATATTTCATAATCATAGTATGCTGCTATAGCAAGTAGAATTCGAATTGATTTGAGCATTGCTATAGAAGAGAAGGTTTCATCATAATCTATTCTTTATTTTTTACGACATCTATTAGCAACAAGACAGGCTTCATAGGTCTCCACCTTTCTATCCACTCTAATCTTTTTCATGGAAACCCATTTACACTAATAGGCTTTATATCCTTTGAAGTTTCAACTAAAGTCCATACTTTGTTGATCTTATGGATTCCATTTTAGATTCCATGGCTTATTTCCACTTCTTGTAGGCAGAATTTTGCATGGCCACATCATAGGTTCTAGGTTCATCATCATTATGATCGACCTCATTTAACGTATCATCTTGCACTAATAAGTTTAATCTACTCGGTGCATGATGTGCACGGCTAGACCTTCTAAGAGGCTCATTTGTAACTGATTCACTTTATACTGAATTTGGTGGTTGTTGCATTGGTTCTAGAATTGGTTCATTAACCTGTTCTTGAACCTCAATCATCGAAGTTGGTGACCTTCATGTTAACTTCAGAACATCCAGCAAAGGTTTCTCAACTTTCATTTCAAGCTCTTGAGCTTGCATTATTTCATTGGTTCTTGAACTTCATTTAGTTCTATTCCTTTACCATGACTTCCCTTTGAATGAAATTCCCCTTCTAAAAAGGTTTCTCCTCTTGCCACAAACACCTTGTGGTCAAAAGGGTGATAGAAATAATATCCCATTGTTTCTTTGGGATACCCAATGAACCTACATTTATCAGACCTTGCATCAAGTTTATCTGTTTGAAATCTCTTGACATAGGTAGGACATCCCCAAACTCTAATGTGCTTGAGACCTGGCTTACAACCTTTCCATATCTCATATGGTGTTGTAGAGACTAATTTTGTGGGAACTTTATTTAATAAATATGTTGTTATTTCTAAAACATATCCGCATAATTTTATTGGAAGATCTGTGAACCCTATCATGGATCTTACCATATCTAATAAGGTTCGATTCCTTCTTTCGGATACACCATTGTGTTGTGGTGTTCCTGGAGGTGTCCACTATGATTGAATTCCATTTTCATTTAGATAGTCAAGAAAATTGTCACTAAGATATTCTCCTCCTCTATCGGATCTGAGTATCTTGATACTCTTACCAACTTGTTTCTCAACTTCACTACAGAATCTTTTGAACATTTCAAATGACTCATATTTGTGTTTCATATGATACACAAAACCATATCTAGACATATCATCAGTAAAGGTGATAAAATAAGAATATCCTCCTTTGGCTTGAATTTTCATGGGCTCACAAACATCTGTATGAATTAGACCTAATAATTCAAAAGCTTGCTCTCTATTTCTAGTAAAGGGAGATTTGGTCATTTTTCCTTTGAGACAAGATTCACAAGTTGTATATGATTCATAATCATAATGGTCAAGGTAACCTTGTAACACTCTTTTTTTGAGAGGGAACGTCACACTATGACCGAGAAGTGTAAACAAAAGTATAAACTAAGACCCCGTTCATTATATTATAGATAAACTTGCTTGGTTGAAATCGTATAAATAAATTGGCGAATTTCTTTTTTTTTGTTGTGATTAGAAAATAATATATGGTTATAACCAAAGTAACATGAAAAATAATCCATACATCCATACATCATGCTTATAAATATATATATATATATATATATATATATATATATATATATATATATATATACACACACACACCCATATCATGTTCGTTTAGTTACAACACCTGATATACAAAAAGCAAAACTATGCATGCCCCAAAAGATTATACATGTACATCCCACCAAAAAGATAAAACATCAGGCCCCAAAAGAAAGATAGGTAGCCATCAGTGACCATCAACAGTATCAGCCCCTACTGAGAAAGAGAAGGAACCATAGCTGGATCCTCCTCAGGGTCTTCCTCGTCAGAGGAAACCCTCATCGGAGCCACCGAGTTACAGGCGGGGGCTCGGGTAGTAGAGATTAATGAATCCTCCTGTGGGGAGTAGTAACGCTCACCCCACATGTCACGAATGGGCAGATAAAACTCGAAGTGTAAACGAACACTACAGGTAAAGATAGGTGAATCATAACGCCCTCAAGCTAGAGACATTGTCACATCTCCCAGATAAACATAGTGATCCGAAGCCAGGTTGATATGCCAGCAGTCCGGACCTCCGAGGAAAGTCATTCGTACATATCCCAAAAAGCCTTATGGACGAGACATCATGATCAAAATAAGTGCTAGTCAAAGTCAAGCTAAAAACTAGGGAACTTGTGTACTTCCCCCTCTTCACCGACGTCTTCAGAGAAACATACAGATAGACAAAATAGTAGAAATATAGAAAAGATGTGAGACATCCTACATTCAATACCAATTATGGCAGTAAAGAAACAGAACGACATAGGACACCCACATAGCATTACAAGAATAATAAACAGTAACAAGAAGCAGATATTAAACAACTTAACAATTCCAGGTAGTTATAACATCAATAAGATAACAGATCTAATCATCATATAAATTAAATGTCAAATAATATATTGACTCTCTATGCACATGTACATGATTCCCAAAAACCTACTCCATGGAGTTAGACACAAACCTTAGAGAGAAAGATCAGGAGACATGTCTGTAACTCGACTGTCGTGGCCAAAAGTGCTATAATTCATCCATTTATCCACGTGCACATCAAGGCATTGTACAAGATATTCTTCACTAGATCGCGATATAGGACAGTGTCTCAGTTCGGATCGTCGATGCGTTTGCATCGGTCTATCCCACGGCCCAAAGGAGCTACCCACTGTCCATATGTGAGACACCCACACCCCGACGCCCCCAAGGTCAACATCATGACCTACACTAGTCTACTCGCACCCACACTAAGGTGTGTTTCAATCTCCTAGGCAACATGGCCTTAACAACAGTCTATCGGACTTTCACAATGCATGATGACTCAATGCACATTCATGTATATTCAACAATAATATAATTTTCCATAACATGTCACAATTTGACTAAGATAAGCATCAACGCATTCTTGGTCCCACTCATGGACCCACAATAAATATTATCAAGTCCTCAAATAAGACATTACACTTTTAGGGTACATTATGGAATCATGCCTTAATTTTTACATTCTTCTTAATAAGTTTCTCTTTAGAGAAATTCTTTCACATTATTCATTTAATCTTTATTATTTTAATTAAACAAGTTCATCAATTAATTTTAGACTTAATTCCCTTAGGATAATTTAAATTGAGTTATTCAACATTCTTACTTACACTCATGGTCTTCCTTTAATTAAAAATTATTCTAAGTTTTAGGACACAATTTTATTTTGGATTCTTTCTATTTTATGAATCTCTAATTAATTCTAATTATCTAATTAACCAAGTTTCCATTTTAACACAATAATTTCCCCTATTTTTCCTAAGAGGCCGTGAGCCTTCTAATGGAATTAGGAACCCAAATTTTTCATCACTATATTACATATTATACATTTGGTTAATTATGTTTCCATCTTGATACAAAATTTCAACTATGAATACCCTATTCAAGGGTTATGGCCGTGAGCCATATTGAATAGGGCAAAGAACCCTTGCTACCATTTCATGTTTCTAATCCACCAAAATCAATTCAAGGTCATCAATATACATATATATTCAATCAAATAAATCATACAAGGTAAAATCAACATATAGCCATCAAAATCATACATCAAAGAGAGTAACCCTAACAATGGTTCCTCACAACCAACACAAAATCAAGTCCCTCACTACCAATAGAGGTTGAAGTGGACCATCTCCCTCTTACCCAAGAGAAATCAAGAAAAGAAACTTCCTTTGTAGCTCCTTGATGGATTCGATCAAGGTCCTTCAAAACCCTAAGAATCACAACTTCAACAAATCAACACCAAAGCTTGAAAAAGAGAGGATAAATGGTCATGATGATGGCCTTGAAAACGAAAATGAAGAAGAGAAAATGAGAAATCAAAAAATTTACCCTAAAGTTTCAAACTTTGAAGCTTGAAGAAGATGATGAAGATGGTAGCTTTTCAAGTATATTCAAACTAGAAAGGTGTTTAGAATGTGATGGAGGTTAGGAAAATATAGTTACTTGAAATTTTTGTAACAATGGAGGGTATGGAAGGGGTGTGGCCGTGTATGAGAGGAAGAGAGAAGGAGGAGAAAATTTGAGAGAAAAATGAGAGAAGAAAATGTAGAGAGAGAAAGTGATAGTAAAAGTAAGGTGAACTTTTTAAGGTTTGATATTAGAATAGAAAAACTAATTAAATGAAAAGACATTTTTTTTTGCTCCTAATAGCCTCATGGCCATGGAGAAGAGAGAGGAATGGGAGGGAAAATTGCCACAAAAAATTAGGGCAATACTTGTAGGATTTTTAAAAGCAAATTTGATTAGACATACAGTAGATTTCCTTTGGATAAGATGATTTGGTGATAAATGATAAAATAATAAGGTGATTAGGATTTTAACTACAAGTTATTACCCAATAGACAATTGTTATAGTTCACAAAGCCAGTATCTATTATCTAATGGATAATAGAGCGTACCGCAGAATTTTATTTAACAGAATGTACTACGATTTTATTTATCAGATAAAATCTTAAAAAATATAAATCTCGTAAACTGTGCCTGACCTCAGGTTTAATAATATCCCCCGTCGATGTTTTCACAGTTCAAAGTTTACCAGCCTCGGGAAAAATATTTCATTTTCCAGCTCTGTTCAGTGTGCACGTAAAATGAGGAATATATTAAAATGTTCAATATTTTTGAAAAAAATCTTAAAAAATTCTAAAAAATCACAAAGATTAAAAAATGATTATTTATCATGAAACAAATAATTTTCGGGGTGTTACACTGACTCTGCTCAGTGTGCACATAAAATGAGAAATATATTAAAATATTCAACATTTTCAAAAAAATCTAGAAAAATTTTCAAAAATCACAAATATTATAAAATGACTATTTATGATAAAAAAAATAATTTTTGGGGTGTTACAACTCTCCTTTTCTAAAACGAAATTTCATCATCGAAATTTTCTTACCTTAGAATAGTTGTGGGTGTTGCTCCTTCATCTTGTTTTTCAACTCCCATGTTGCATCTCCAGTTGTTTTATTCCAGATCACTTTTACCAATGAGATTTCCTTTCCTCTGAGTTGTTTTACTCTCTTATCTTCAATCCTTACAGGAGGTGCCTCATAGGTTAAGTTCTCTTTCAATTGTACTGTGTCTGGTGCTATGACATGGTTCGGGTTAGGAATATATTTCCGCAATTGCGACATATGAAAGACATTGTGAAGGTTTGAAAGAAAAGGTGGTAAGGCTATTTGTTAAGCTACTGGACCTATCCGGCAAAGAATTTGGTAAGGTCCAAGGAATTTGGGAGTAAGTTTTCTAGATTTCAGAACTAGGCCGACCCTAGTCGTTGGCGTGACTTTCAAAAATACATGCTCGCATTCCTCAAACTCAAGAGGATTTCTTCTTTTGTCCGCATAACTCTTCTGTCGACTTTGAGCCGTCCTCATATGTTCCTGAATCATCTTAACTTTCTTAGTCATCTATTGTATAATATCAGGTCCAACAGTAAGGCGCTCTCCGTCTTAGTACCAACACAAAGGTGTTTGGCACTGTCGTCCATATAGAGCTTCATAGGGTGTCATTCCTATGCTTGAATGAAAAGTGTTGTTGTAGGTGAACTCTACCAACAATAAAACTTCATCCCAACTTTCAGTTTGTTCCAAAGCGCAAGCTCTGAGCAAATCCTCCAATGATTGGATCGTCCTTTCCGATTGCCATCGGTTTGTGGATGATAAGCAGAACTCGGTCGTAGCTTTGTTCCTAATGCTTCTTGTAAACTTTGCCAAAACTTGGAAGTGAACCTGGATCCCTATTCGAAACAATACTGTTAGGCACACCATGTAGCCTAATGATCTCACCAATATATAACTGAGTCAACTTCTCCATGTTGTACCTTATGTTGATTGGGAGGAAATGTGCTAACTTCGTGAGTCCATCAATAATTACCCATATTGAATCATAACCCTTTTTGGTCTTCAGTAATCTAACCACAAAGTCTATCGCAATACTATCCTACTTCCATTCGGGAATAGATAGGGGTTGTAACATTCTTGACGGTCTTTGGTGTTCAACCTTCACTTTTTGGCAAACCAGACAAGACAACACACATCTAATGATATCGCTCTTCATTCCATGCCACCAAAATAATCGTTTCAGGTCTTAATACATCTTGGTTATTCCCAGGCGCATACTCAACTTGCGCGTGTGAGCATGTTTGAGAATATACTTTCTAAGCTCTTGATCCCTAGGTATACATACTCTACCTCTAAACCTCAAAATTCCATCAGTTCCTTCCTCAAATGTTGTCGAACTGCCTTGCTTCATTAGCTCCCTTTCCTCTTGTAGAAACTTGTCAACTTTCTATTTTTCCTGAATGTCCTCCACTAGCTTGCTCGAAATAGTGACCATGTTCATGCAAATCTTCCCCAATGCCAATTCCACAAAAGATCATACATCCTTGAAATGCTCTATCAAATCCTTTTCCTTGATTATCATGGCAGAAATACTGAGCATCTTCCTACTCAAAGTGTCTACCACGACATTTGCCTTTCTAGGGTGATACAGAAGTTGAAAATCATAGTCTTTAAGAAATTCCAACCACCTTTGCTGTCTCATATTTAATTCCTTTTGATCATACAGATACTTCAAGCTCTTGTGGTCGCTAAAGACGTTGAACGTCGCTCTATAAAGGAAATGTTTCCATATCTTCAAAGTGAATACCACAGCTGCCAACTCCAAGTCGTGCGTTGGATAGCTCTTCTCATGCACTCGCAACTACCTCGAAGCGTAAGCCACTACTTTTTCATTTTGCATAAGCACACATCCTAATCCTTGGTATAAAGCATCGCAATACACTTCGAAGGGTTCACTTGGATCAAGTAGAACTAACACTAGTGAAGTAGTTAGTCATCTCTTCAGTTCCTGGAAACTTTCTTCTCAAGCATTGGTCCACTTAAAGGCTTGATTCTTTCTAGTGAGCTGAGTGAGAGGCCCTGCTATCTTAGAGAATCCTTCAATGAACCTCCGATAGTATCCAGCCAATTCCACAAAGCTTCGAATTTCTGTCACCATCTTCAGCCATTCCCACTATAAAACTGCTTCTACTTTTGATGGATCCACTGTAATCCCTTCCTTCAAGATCACATGGCTCAAAAACTTGACTTCGTCTAGCTAAAACTCACACTTCGACAATTTGGCATATAGCTTCTTCTCCTTCAGAATCTGGAGAACTATACTGAGGTGTTCAACATTCTCCTCCTGATTTTGAGAATAGATTAGAATGTCGTAAATGAAGACAACAATGAATTTGTCCAAGTAAGGATGAAAGATTCTGTTCATGTAGTCCATGAATATGGAAGGTGCATTCGTTACTCCAAACGGCATCACAAGGTACTCGTAATGACCGTAACAGGTATAAAAAGTCGTCTTGGGAATATCCTTCGCCTTTACTCGAATCTGATGGTAGCCCGATCACATATCGATCTTAGAGAACATTGCTGCTCCTTTCAGTTGATCCATTAAGTCGTCTATTCTTGAAAGTTGATATTTATTCTTGATTGTGACCTTATTCAGTTGGCGATAGTCCACACACAATCAAGAAGTACCATCCTTCTTTTGGACGAGCAACACTGGCACTCCTTATAGTGACACATTGGGTCTAACAAATTACTTTTCCAAGAGTTCTTCTAACTACTTCTTAAGTTCAGCTAACTCTAATAGTGACATTCTGTAGGGCGCTATAGATACAGGACCAGATCCAGGCACAAGATCAATAGTGAACTCTATCTCCCATTCTGGCGGTAAACCAGGTACATCATCAGGAAAGATTTCAGGGAATTCGTTAACCACTGGAATTGCATTCACATCAGCCTCACTCTCGACCTTCAAGGAAGACAATAGCATATATCCCTGAGCTCCTTCTTTTAAGAAAGTTTAAACTTGGTTGGCCGTCAAAAATCTAGAAACCTCATCCATAGGGAAAACTATGGTTTTACTAGAGTAATCTAATAGGATATGGTTGGAAGACAAGCAATCCATTCCTGAAATTATGTCTAATTGGGAAAGGGGTAAGCAGATCAAATCAACAGAAAAGATTCAACTTTCAACAATTAAAGGACAATTCAAACAAACTTTGGTAGTCATAACAGGTTTAGCAGTGGGGGTAAAAACAGTCAAGTCAAAAAGTAAGGAAAACACAGGTAAACCAAGTCATCGCACACAGTCATAAAAAATGAAAGAGTGGGTTACCCCAGAGTCATACAACACAGTCAAAAGATTACCTCCTATGGTACCTTCCCCTTGTATTAGATCTTCAGATTTGGAGGCTTCTGCTCCGCTCATGGTGTAGACTCTGCCTCCTGCTTGTGATTTTGCGGCTTGTACAGTGTTAACTGAAGGCTTTGCCTTAGCTTAGTTGCAATCCCTCGAGATATGTCCAGGTTTCCCACATCAAAAATAGATAATTCCTTTGATGGTGTAGTCTCTTGTTGGGTGATCCTTCCCACACTTTAAGCATTTCGAAGAAAATGCCACATTCTGTCCAGTTCGGTTTCCACCAGAACCTCTACTGGAACCTCCACCAGCCATCTGTTGCTGATTTCCCAGTGGTCGGGAATAAGGTTTCTTCTGAAATCGGTTCGCATTGTTGCCACCTCTTCTTTGGAACCTAGTAGGTCCAAAGTTACGATTTCTCATGTCCCGAGCTTGATCCAGATCTTCCACCCGGTGACGTGTCCAACAGCTCCGAAAACTGGTTAATCCTTAAGGTAATGACTGCTCTTTTCACATCGTGCCTCAGTCTTTCCTCAAATTTTTGACATTTCCACACCTCATCCGGCTGGTGTTGAAAATATGTTGAAAACTTAGATATGCTTTCGAACTTCGCGGCATACTCACTAACAGTCATGCCCCCTTGCCTCAAGCCAAAGAACTCCATTTCTTTTGTATGCCTAGCGCTTGCTCGGAAATATTTTTTCAAGAACTTATCCTTGAATACCTCCCAAGTGATTGCGCAACCTTCAGCTTCTAACAATCTCTGTGCCCTGTTCCACCATTTTTCAGTATCTCTAATTAGCATAAAAATAACATAAGTTACCTTATTGGCATTGGCACAATTCATGCCTCTGAAAATTTTCTCCTGCTCCTTGATCCAAAGACTAGCTTTCTCCGAATCAAATTCCCCTTTAAACAGAGGAGGGTTGTTACGATGAAACTCAACTAGATTTTGAGCATCTGTTGAAGCTTCTAGCTGTTGACCAGCCCTTTCCTGCTGTTGGGCAGCTCTCTCAGTTTGTTGGGTAATAACTTCTGCCATTCTTTGCATTGCTTCAATCGTTGCGGCCATATCTCCACCTCGTGCCATTTCGCTCTTTCAAGTTAGACTAACTGAAAAACACAAGGAAGAATTAGATGTATCCTTTTGGAATACTAAACACAGAGAGTCACACAGCATAAACAAGTCAGACCTAATCACAAAGATCCAAAGAAAACATAAACCGGGGCTCTGATACCAAACTAATGTAATGCCCTTTTTTTGAGAGGGAACGCACACCATGACTGAGAAGCGTAAATAAAAGTATAAACTAAGACCCCATTCATTATATTATAGATAAACTTGCTTGGTTGAAATCATATAAATAAATTGGTGAATTTTTTTTTTTTGCGATTAGAAAATAATATATGGTTATAACCAAAGTAACATGAAAAATAATCCATACATCCATACATCATGCTTATAAATATATATATATATATACCTATATCATGTTCGTTTATTTACAACACCTTATATACAAAAAGCAAAACTATGCATGTCCCAAAAGATTATACATGTACAGCCTACCAAAAAGATAAAATATCAGGCCCCAAAAGAAAGACAGATAGCCATCAGTGACCATCAACAGTATCAACCTCTACTGAGAAAGAGAAAGAACCATAGTTGAATCCTCCTCAGGGTCTTCCTCGTCAGAGGAAACATTCATCGGAGCCACCGAGTTACGGGCGGGGGCTCAGGCAGTAGAGAGGAATGAATCCTCCTATGGGGAGTAGTAACGCTCACCCTACATGTCACGAATGGGCAGATAAAACTCTAAGTGTAAACAAATACTACAGGTAAATATGGGCAGATCATAACGCCCCCAAGCTAGAGACACTATCACGTTTCCCAGCTAAACACAGCGATCCAAAGCAAGGTTGATATGCTAGCAGTCTGGACCTCCGAGGAAAGTCAGTCACACATATCCCAAAAAGCCTTGCGAACGGAACGTCATGATCAAAACAGGTGCTAGTCAAAGTCAGGCCAAAAACCAGGGAACTCGTGTACTTCCCCGTCTTCACCGATGTCTTCAGAGAAACATACAGATAGACAGAACAGTAGAAATAAAGAAAAGAGGTGAGACATCCTACATTAGTACCAATTATGGTAATAAAGAAATAGAATGGCGTAGGATGCCCACATAGCATTACAAGAATAATAAACAGTAACAAGAAGCAGATATTAAACAACTTAATAATTCCAGGTAGTTATAACATCAATAAGATAGTAGATCTAATCATCATATAAATTAAATGTCAAATAATATATTGACTCTCTATACACATGTACATGATTCCCAAAAACCTACTCCATGGAGCTAGACACAAACATCGGAGAGAAAGATCAAGAGACATGTCTGTAACTCGACTGCCGCAGCCAAAAGTGCTATAATTCATCCATTTATCCACGTACACATCAAGGCATTGTACAATACATTCCTCACTAGATCACGATATAGGACAGTGTCTCAGTTCGGATCGTCGGTGCGTTTGCATTGGTCTATCCCACAGCCCAGAGGAGCTACCCACTGTCCATATGTGAGACACCCACACCCTGATGTCCCCAAGGTCAACATCATGACCTACACTAGTCTACTCGCACCCGCACTAAGGTGTGTTTCAATCTACTAGGCAATATGGCCTTAACGACAGTCCATCGGACTTTCACAATGCATGATGACTCAATGCACATTCATGTATATTCAACAATAATATACTTTTCCATAACATGCCATAATTTGACTAAGGTAAACATCAACACATTCTTGGTCCCACTCATGGACTCACAATAAATATTATCAAGTCCTCAAATAAGACATTACACTTTTAGAGTACATTATGGAATCATGCCTTAATTTCTACATTCTTCTTAATAAGTTTTTCTTTAGAGAAATTCTCTCACATTATTCATTTAATCTTTATTATTTTAATTAAACAAGTTCATCAATTAATTTTAGACTATAGCATAATTTAAATTGAGTTATTCAACATTCTTACTTACACTAATGGTCTTCCTTTAATTAAAAATTATTCTAAGTTTTAGGACATAATTTTATTTTGGATTCTTTCTATTTTATGAATTCCTAATTAATTCTAATTATCTAATTAACCAAGTTTTCATTTTAACACAACAATTTCTCCCCTTTTTCCTAAGAGGCCGTGAGCCTTCTAATGGAATTAGGAACCCAAATTTTTCATCACTACATTATATATTATACACTTAGTTAATTATGTTTCCATCTTGATACAAAATTTTAACCATGAATACCTTATTCAAGGGTTATGGCCATGAGCCATATTGAAGAGGGCAAGGAACCCTTGCTTCCATTTCATGTTTCCAATCCACCAAAATCAATTCAAGGTCATCAATATACATATATATTCAATCAAATAAGTCATACAATGTAAAATCAACACATAGCCATCAAAATCATACATCAAAGGGAGTAACCCTAACAACGGTTCCTCACAACCAACACAAAATGAAGTCCTTCACTACCAAGAGAGGTTGAAGTGGACCATCTCTCTCTTACCCAAGAGAAATTAAGAGAAGAAACTTCCTTGGTAACTCCTTGATGGATTCAGTCAAGGTCCTTCAAAACCCTAGGAATCACAACTTCAACAAATCAACACCAAAACTTAAAAAAGAGAGGATAAATGGTCATGATGATGGCCTTGAAAACGAAAATGAATAAGAGAAAACGAGAAATCAAAAATTTTACCCTAAAATTTCAAACTTTGAAGCTTGAAGAAGATAATGAAGATGGTAGCTTTTCAAGTAGATTCAAACTAGAAAGGTGTTTAGAATATGATGGAGGTTAGGAAAATATGGTTACTTGAAATTTTTGTAACAATGGAGGGCATGGAAGGGGTGTGGCTATGTATGAGAAGAATAGAGAAGGAGGAGAAAATTTGAGAGAAAAATGAGAGAAGAAAATATAGAGAGAGAAAGTGATAGTAAAAGTGAGGTGAACTTTTTACGGTTTGATATTAGAATATAAAAACTAATTAATAGACTCATGGCCATGGAGAAGAGAGAGGAATGGAGGGAAAATTGCCACAAAAAATTATGGCAACACTTGTAGGATTTTCAAAAGCAAATTTGATTAGACATAAAGTAGATTTCCTTTGGATAAGATAATTAGGTGATAAATGATAAAATAATAAAGTGATTAGGATTTTAACTACAAGTTATTACCCAATGGGTCATTTTTACAGTTCACAAAGCCAGTATCTATTGTCCAGCGGATAATAGAGTGTACCGCAGAATTTTATTTAACAGAACGTACTATGATTTTATTTATCAGATAAAATCTAAAAAAATATAAACCTCGTAAACTATGTACGACTTCGGGTTTAGTAAGATCTCTTGTCAATGTTTCCGCAGTTCAAAGTTTACCAGTCTCGGGAAAAATATTTCATTTTCCCAGCTCTGCTCAGTACGCACGTAAAACGAAAAATATATCAAAATATTCAATATTTTTGAAAAAATCCAAAAAAATTCTAAAAAATCACAAATATTAGAAAATGATTATTTATCATGAAACAAATAACTTTTGGGGTGTTACGCTAACTCTGCTCATTGTGCACATAAAATAAAAAATATATTAAAATATTCTACATTTTTTAAAAAATCTAGAAAATTTTCAAAAATCACAAATATTATAAAATAACTATTTATGATGAAACAAATAATTTTTGGGTTGTTACAAACCTTCCTTGTGTAACTTGTTAATTCTTTTCTCTCCTATATGACCAAGTCTACAATGCTAAAAGTATGCACAATTTACTTGATTGTCTCTTTCTCTTTTATGACCAGAAACATGCATAATTGGTTTTACATTCACATCAGGTAAGACATAAATACCATGTTGGAGATAGCCATTCACATATAAATCATCATTATGATAAATTGCGCAAATACTATTATTGAAAACAATGCGAAAACCACACTTGTCCAACATAGAAATTGAAATAACATTTGAAACAAATTTTGAAACATAATAACAATTCTCTAACACCAATGTTTTGCTAATAGGCATTATTAAAGAAATTGATCCAACAACTAGGGCCACAACATTTGCACCATTCCCAACCTAAAGACCAATTTCCCCTTTCTTCAACCTTTTACTTATCTGTAGCCCCTGCTCTAACACCCCGAACTTTCTATCTAAGGAACAGTAATTTTGACAGTTAACAGAATTTTACTGTTTAGTGATTTCTGTGTACTATAAAATTATTTTGAATATTTTGTTTGTATATTTGATCGTTTTGAGTAATCTGCTCCGTGTCAGGAAAATAATAATTTTTGGGCCAGAAAAATTTTACGTAATTTAATTTTTACTGAAAAGTCTTAATTATTTTACGTAATCTGAATTGATATTTGTGAGTTTTCTAATTTTTGTGATTTTATGTATGATTATGAAAATTTTTACTGTTTGTGGGCTCAGGGGGTGTATGTGGGCCCAGGTGGCCATGCGTGGGCCTAGGTGGGTCCTGCAAAGTGAAAAAATTTTCTACGTATAGAAAAATTTGTACTGTTTAGACGGAGACAAGAGATCTTACTAAACCTGAATCCGAAAACAGTTTTAGAAAAATTCCTTTACTATATTTTGTACTGTATTTAATTATCAGATGATAAAAATATAGTAAATATATTCTTTCATGGGGTTATAACAGATAAAAATAAAATTCTATACTATTAAGTCAACATTGGTGGTTTGGATCTCCACCATCGATTTAATCACCGTTGGAGATTTAATCTTGATTTAATCAACGGTGGAGATTTGATCTTAAAAGTGAATAGGATCAATTATAACCATTGGATGAAAATTAAATCAAGGGTAGAGATTTAGTCTTATAAATGGTTATGACCATTATCAACCCTTGGATGTAGATTTAATCAATGGTGGAGATGGATCATTAATGACTATTGGATTTAGATTTAGATGAATGGTAGAGAATTGGTCATAAAAAATGACTACCACCATTTTGGACCCTTGGATGTAAAGTTTGAAGGTGTAATCTTGACCCTTCATTTTGGAGACACATTCAATGATTAGGATTGCAAGCCAAAAATGATCCAATGGCTCAAATAAAGTCTTCCATCTATAACCTAAACCTAATAGCTATTTTAATCCAAACCATTCTTTTAATCAAGGGTTAGGATGGCTTAGGATGATGGCTATGAAATTTGTCACATTTTATGAAGCATGGAAGGGGGGGACGGTTTGGAGATGTAAGAGAGAGGGGAGACAACTTTGAATAGGCTTTTTAGGCCAAAGAAAATGATGAAGGCAATAGCCAAGTGTCAAGACCATTAATTATTTTTCCTATTGATCATTAATGATCATGTTTTTTGGACTTCACTTTCCACCTTTCTCCAATGCAAGCTACGGCCATGCATAGCTTTGAAGACCAAGTAATTCATTTCTACAATTCATATTATCATATCTTCACCTATTTCACTTAAGTTTCAAGAAACAAACCAAAGAAAACTCCATTCTCTCTCCCTAAAGAAGACCATTCGGCCAAGCACCCTAAACCTCTCCTCTATCACTTTTTAATTTCATACAACCTAGTTTCTTGAATCCTTACCTTATTCTAAACAACTTTCATGTTGAAGACTTTCTCTAAATCTTCCATCATAAAGGACTTTTACTAAGATCAAGTTATAGAGTTTTGTTAGTGAAGTGTAAGGAAACTTCATTTATTCTTTTCTTTTTCATGTTCTAAACCATATTTGATCCATGGTTCCTCTTAATCAAGCTTAATATCATAATTTATTTATGTTTGTTTTATGTTCAAGAGACTTTTATTGGTGGAGATCTTGTTCTAAATCCAAAGCAAGGAGCTTTTGTGGTTCTTCAAGAGGTAAGAGGGAGATCCATCTCACCAACCAAGCATGGTGGTGAGAGATGGTTTTATATTTGATAGATGTGAATCCATGTGAGGATTCATATCCATGGTCATGTAATAATTTGTGTGTGTTATGTGCTTTGATTATTTTTGTCTATGCTTGATATGCTTTGCATGATTTACTTGTGTATGCATGCTTAGTATGATTTTTATTTGCTTATATGGTATGCTTATGATATGCATGATGAAGATATATGGAATATATTATGATGAAAGTATGATAAAACAAGAAATTTTGGCTCCAAAGGCCATAGAGAAGGTCACGGTTTTGAGATTCCAAAACTAGGGTCTTTATTAAAAATTTTCAAGAACAATGGAGTTAATTTTTGGTCCTTAAACTTAAACAAATTTTTGGCCAAGACACCAACCAATTTGGTGTTCACAAAATTATATTTTCATGAATGATAAAATTGAATGATTTGAGAAGTAAAGAAAATAAACAAAAGGGTTTGTTTTGCAAAAAGAATGCACACGATTTTTAGTTATGTTTTCATGAATTTTTTTTTGTAGAAACAAGAATGGAATTTATTTAAGTTAGAAAGAAAAAATATTTCATGGTTTCAATGGCCATCTATAAGGTTTTGATAATTTAGAAAAATATTTTGATGTTATAAAATACAAGAATTTTCAAATAAGGATTTTGGAAAGGGAGTTAAAGTGTTATCAATTAAGTGAAGTGGAATTTTCATAAATAAAAGAAAAAGAAGATTGAAAGTGTTGAACTTCAAATTATTTTAAAGAGAAACAATTTTTAGAAGTGATTTAGAAATATAAAAGAAAACGTTTATAACTTAAATTTACTAACGTAAAATTTATTTATTGGGTTTTGAAAAATGTTAGGAAATTTAAAGTTAGAAATAGTAAATTAAATCAACTAAATGTGATTTTGTAAGACTAGATCAATAAAAAGTGATTTTGAGAAAATATATTAAGAAAAAGATTTTTGACTAAGAATAAGAAGGGAATAAAATAAGAAATTATATTATTATAAGAAAAGTCCAAGTAATAATTTTAAAGTTAAGAAATACTTTACGAAGGGTAAAAATGGTAAAAAATGATTTACAAAACTCAAAAACATAAATTTTGAGTTACGTGATTTGAAAAATGTTAAAATATTTCTATGCGATTTTTAAAGCGTTTAAATATTTTACACGATCAAAATGTTGTAGAAAAAAAATTACTATGCAATTTAAAAATAAAAGAATATATTTACGCAATTTAGAATATAGTAGAAAATTGTTATGCAATTTTTTCAACGTAACAGAAAATGTCACAAATCATTGTTTACATAATAAAATATTACGTGACTGTGAAAACGTGACAAAAATATTTTTGCGAATGAGAAAAATGCGATAATGTAATTTTGCTGTTAATTATACAGTAAACTTTACAGTTAAAATCAGTATGTGAATGTCGTACAAGAAATTGAGAAGTTTGCCTGTAATTGGCATTAATCCATTTTACGAACGTAAAACAGTATTTGAACCTTGTATGAGAAATTATGTGATTTACCTTTGGTTGGTAATTGGTGCATTACACATGCATTGAAAATGGTCCGATGGACTGTATATGGCTAATTGCCTAGGAGAAACGTACACCTCTTGAGTAGGTGCGATACGCGTAGTGTAGGTCACTTGTGGACCTTGGGGGCATCGGGGTGCGGGTTGCTCGCAATGGGTAGTTGGTAGCTCTTCTGCACCGTGGGTTAGACCGATGTAACACACCGATGATTCGGACCGAGACACTATTCTTAATCGAGATCTGACAAAGACTGTCGTGTATGTGCTAGATGTGTAAGATATAATTATAGCACTCGGTCTGAGGCACGTGGTACCGGTAGATCTTTTCGATCAATTTCTCTGACCTGAGTTTAGCTCCATAGAGTAGGAAATCGAGTCTATATGTTTATACATTAACATAAATGCTTACATCTGTGAGATATAATAGTTGTGAAATATTGATTATGATAATTATAAATATCTGCTTAGTGTAGATGGCATCTCCTGTAATTATTAAATGTTAATTTTGATTGATAATATGTTGATGCCATATTTGTAATATGACGTGTTTATATGGTATGCTGTTATGTTATCTCTGTGCTAGCATGCTGGTATTGGCGTAGGTGATCTCACCTCTTTGTATGTATATTTGTATATTGTATTTATAATTGGGTGAAGACGTTGAGAAAGAAATAGTACAAGAAGGAGAAGAAGAACTACTTCTCATGGCTAGGAATGCAGAATTTTGACAGTATGACATCAAGAGCTAGTTTCTTCGGTTATGTACGTCTACAATTTCAAGGAAGAGCTGGAGAATGGAGAACAAGTCCCGATGAGCGAGGACTTAGTTACGAGGGGTATCTGACTGTTAGTATTAGTAGGTTGTTTCGAGGGGATCCATTTTTCTATATGACTATTTTTGTTCATGTTGAATTTCCTTTGCATATCAGGTGACATTGGGATACTAGGAATTATGTCCCAACGAAAATCAGCATAGTATCGTCAGCCCGAACACCTGTCCGTAGGGCTACTCGTCATAACGGATTCCTATCTGCTGAGGAACCCGAGGAGGACCCGTCTGAGGGGTCTGCTGCTTAGTTAAACTTGGGCAAGTTTGAACTCTGATATAAGCTATGTGTGTAATTATTTAAGTGTGTTTGTAGTTTGAGACATGGTCTGTAAATAAATAATCCTGACAGCACATTTGTAATATGTATATGATGTAAACTATGTGTGAGGTTGCTATAATATTTTATTTTCCGCTAAGTTTATTTTATAGTTGTCAAAGAAGAAAAAAAAAAATTTTATTACAACATCACCTTATATGAACTTGGGGGTAATTTTGGTAATTATGTAACATAAATGTGACACCCTACGATGGGTGTTACATTAGTTGGTATCAGAGCCCAAGTTAGAGTCTTTTGGGATTTGTGGTTAGGTTTGTCTTATTTATGTTGTGTGATTCTTTGTTATTATTTTCTGAAAAGAAACAATATTGTTTGAAGATTGACCTTGCTTTCTTTGTATTGTTCAGTTTGAATAGAAAAAGTAATGGTTGGACGAGGACGTGGACGTGGGAATAATAGCACAGATATGGAACTTAATGGGAATGATAATTTGAACATGGCTGCAGCTATGCAATGAATGGCTGAAGTTATTGTGCAACAGAATCAGAGAGCGAATACAAATGTTCATAGTTTATCGGAGTTTCGAAGGAATATTCCACCGAAATTTCGTGGAGAGTTTGATCCGGAGAAAGCTGAACTTTGGATCCAAGAACTTGAAAAGATATTTGATGGTATGGGTTGTGCTGATGAATGGAAGCTTACGTTGGCAACGTTTATGCTGGTAGGAGATGGTGAACGTTGGTGGGCAAGAACTAGAAGACTGTTGGAAGCTGAAGGAAGGATGGTGACATGGCAACTTTTTAAGCAAAAATTTCTGGAGAAATATTTTCCAGCAAGTGTGAGGCATATGAAGGAAATGGAATTTTTGAGTTTACGGCAAGGATTGATGTCCATCAGTGAGTATACGGCAAAATTTGAAAGTCTGTCTTAGCTTTCGAGATATTTGCAGATGAACCCAGATGAGGGCTGGAAATGCAGGAAATTTGAGGAAGGATTAAAGATGGATATTAAGAGAGCTGTATCGATGTTGGAGATTAATCAATTTCCAACTTTGATTGAAAAATATCGTAAAGTTGAAGAGATTGATCATCAACGTGCGGTAAAGAATAAGAATTTTGGACCTGCAAGGTTCCAAAAAGGGAAGAATAATCAAGCAAATCGCTTTCAGCAAAAGCCGTATATGAAACCGGCAGGAGGTCAGAACAAGAAGCAATTTGTGGGTGGAAATTCTAGCGGCAATAAGGCAAGTCAAGCTGGGACTCCTATTCAATGTTTCAAATGTAGGAAGGATCATCTCACGAAAGATTGTCAACATAAAGAAGTTGTTTGTTTTAAGTGTGGAAAGCTTGGACATTTCTCTAAAGACTGTGATCAGATAAAGAAGGAATCCTCTATGGGAAAAGTCCGTACTGCAAGAGTACAGGCGGGTGGTCGTGTCTATACAATGAGCGGGGAGGAAGCCACTAAATCAGAGGACTTAATAATGGAGGAGTGTGCTATTAAAGGTAATCCTTTAACCGTACTCTATGATTCGGGAGCAACACATTCTTTCATTGCATGTGATTGTGTTGAGCATTTGGGATTAACTGTGACTGCATTGCCATATGATTTGAATGTTGCTACTCCTACTGATAAGCCTGTTGTTACTTCAAAAGTATGCCTGAATTGTCCTATCTGTGCTAGGGATAGAATCTTTTATGTGGATTTGATCTGTTTGCCTCTTTCCATGATTAATATAATCTTGGGAATGGATTGGTTGTCTTCTAACCATATCCTAATTGATTGTTCGAATAAGACATTAGTGTTTCCTGAGGCTAAGGATCCTAGATTCCTAACGGCTACTCAATGGAAGCTTGTTTGAAGGAAGGAGATCATGGGTATCTATTGTTATCTTCTTTAGAGGTGCAATGTGAAGATGTCTTGAAGGATATTTTCGTGGTCAACAAATTTCCTGAAGTATTTCTTGAAGATATACATGGACTGCCACCAGTAAGGGAAATCAAGTTTACCATTGACCTTGTACCTGGAGCCGGACCAATATCTATATCGCCCTATCGGATGTCGCCAGTAGAATTAGCCGAACTGAAGAAACAGCTGGAGGATTTATTAGAAAAATAATTTGTGAGACCTAGTGTGTCACCATGGGGAGCTCCAGTACTGTTGGTCAAGAAGAAGGATGGAACTTCACGTCTATGTGTAGACTATCGGCAATTAAACAAAATCACGATTAAGAATAAATATCCACTTCCAAGGATAGATGATCTGATGGATCAATTGCGAGGAGCCGCAATATTTTCCAAGATTGATCTACGTTCTGGGTATCACCAAATACGTGTGAAAGTGAAGGATATTCCCAAAACTGCATTTCGAACTCGTTATGGGCATTATGAATATTTAGTGATGTCGTTTGGTGTGACAAATGCACCAGCTATATTCATGGACTTCATGAACAGAATTTTCCATTCGTGCTTGGATAAGTTTGTTGTTGTCTTTATAGATGACATTTTGATTTATTCTCGAAGTCAGGAGGAACATGCTGAACATCTCAGAGTGGTTCTCCAGATTTTAAAGGAGAATAAGTTGTATGTCAAGTTGTCTAAATGTGAATTTTGGTTTAGCGAAGTTCAATTTTTGGGACACGTGATATCGGAGAAAGGAATTGAAGTTGATGCTTCAAAGGTGAAGACAATTTTGGAATGAGAAAGACCAAAGACTGTAACAGAAATTCATAGTTTTGTCGGATTAGCTGGTTACTATAGACGTTTCATTGAGGGGTTTTCAAAGATTGCAGGACCTCTTACCCAACTTACACGAAAGAATCAACCGTTCGTGTGGACTGATGCATGCGAAGAAAGTTTTCAAGAATTGAAAAGACGATTGACTACTTCACCAGTATTGATTCTACCTGATCCAGACGAACCTTTCGAAGTATATTGTGATGCTTCGTACCAAGGATTGGGTTGTGTACTTATGCAAAACCGTAAGGTGGTGACTTATGCTTCAAGGCAATTGAAAAATCATGAGAGGAATTATCTGACGCATGACTTGGAGTTGACAGCTGTGGTGTTTACGTTGAAAGTATGGAGACATTTTCTTTATGGAGCTATGTTCACTGTTTTTAGTGATCATAAAAGCTTGAAGTACTTGTTTGACTAAAAAGAGTTGAACATGAGGTAGAGGCGTTGGTTAGAGTTTCTGAAAGATTATGATTTTCAATTGCAGTATCATCCCGGAAAGGCGAATGTCGTAGTGGATGCGTTGAGTAGAAAAATACTTAGTGCTTCTGTTATGATGATCAAAGAAAAGTAGTTGATAGAAGAATTTCGGGATATGCGATTATCTGTGAAATTAACGCCGGAAAGATGCGTTTAAACATGATCACCATTTCAAATGATTTGATGGATAGAATCCGTGAAGGACAAAACAGTGACCGATATTTACAAGAAGCAAAAGAAGCAAAGAGCCAAGGAGCAGTGTTGGAATTTAGAGAAGGTGTTAATGGAATTTTGAAGTTTCAAGGAAGAGTTTGTGTGCCTAATAATCCGGATCTTAGAATATTGGTTTTGGATGAAGCTCACACGAGTAAGTTGAGTATGCATCCAGGAGCCACAAAGATGTATCAGGATTTAAAACAATTATATTGGTGGCAAGGAATGAAGAAAGATGTTGTTGAGTATGTATCATCCTGTTTAGTCTGTCAGAAGGCTAAGGTGGAACATCAAAGACCTTCGGGAATGTTGCAACCTTTGCCTATTCCCGAATGGAAATGGGATGACATAGCAATGGATTTTGTGACGGGACTACCAAAAACTCGGAAGGGTCATGATGCCATTTGGGTAATTGTTGATCGGCTTACTAAGTCAGTGCACTTTTTGTCGATTAATATTAAATACTCAATGGAAAAGTTAGCTCAAGTGTACATCAGTGAAATTGTTAGACTTCATGGTGTACCATCCAGTATCATTTTGGATCGAGATCCAAGGTTTACATCGAGATTTTGGGGTAGTTTGCAAGAAGCGATGGGAACAAAGCTACGTTTAAGTTCTGCTTACCATCCACAGACTGATGGTCAGTCAGAAAGGACAATTCAATCGTTAGAAGACTTGTTGAGAGCATGTGTTCTGGAAGAAACTGGAGGTTGGGATGAATTCTTGCCATTGATACATATAACAACAGTTTCCATTCAAGTATAGGGATGACACCTTATGAAGCATTGTATGGGAGACGATGTAGAACACCGTTATGTTGGTATCAAGACGGTGAGAGTATTATGTTAGGACCAAAGATTGTTCAGCAGACAACTGAGAAAGTGAAGATGATACAAGACCAAATGAGAATGAGTCAAACTCGGCAAAAGAGCTATGCTGATAAAAGGAGAAAATTTCTTGAGTTTGAAGAAGGTGACCATGTATTTTTGCGAGTGACGCCTATGACGGGTGTTGGGCGAGTGCTTAAATCTAAGAAGCTCACTCCAAAATTTATTGGACTGTATCAGATTTTACGTCAAGTAGGTTCGGTGGCATATCAGATTGCATTACCACCTTTTCTGTCAAATCTTCACAATATATTTCATGTATCACAACTACGGAAATATATTTCTGATCCTACTCATGTTATCAAGCCAGATACAATACAGCTGAAGAAAAATTTAACCTATGAAACTTTTCCAGTAAAGATTGAAGATCGAAGGACAAAGCAACTTCGAGGTAAGGAAATTTCATTGGTTAAAATAGTTTGGAATGATGTAAGTAGAGAAACCACATGGGAACTAGAAGAAAAGATAAAAGAACAATATCCATATTTATTCTAAAAGTGTGAAATCGAGTTTATCAAGTTTCGAGGACGAAACTTTTGTTAGAGGGGGAGAGTTGTAACACCCCGAACTTTCTATCTAAGGAACAATAATTTTGACAATTAAAAGAATTTTACTGTTTAGTGATTTCTGTGTACTGTAAAATTATTTTGAATATTTCATCTGTATATTTGATCGTTTTGAGTAATCTGCTCTGTGTCAAGAAAATAATAATTTTCGGGTTAGAAAAATTTTACGTAATTTAATTTTTACGAAAAGTCTTAATTATTTTACGTAATCTGAATTGATATTTGTGAGTTTTCTAATTTTTTGTGATTTTATGTATGATTATGAAAATTTTCACTGTTTGTGGGCCCAGGGGGTATATATGGGCCCAAGTGACCATGTGTGGGCCCAGGTGGGTCCCGTAAAGTGAAAAAAAATTTTACGTATAGAAAAAATTGTACTGTTTAGATGGAGACAGGGGATCTTACTAAACCTGAATCCGGAAACAGTTTTAGAAAATTTTTTTTACTGTATTTTGTACTGGATTTAATTATCGGATGATAAAAATACAGTAAATATATTCTTTCGTGAGGTTATAACAGATAAAAATAAAATTCTATATTGTTAAGTCAACATTGGTGGTTTGGATATCCACCATCGATTTAATCACCGTTGGAGATTTAATCTTGATTTAATCAACGGTGGAGATTTGATCTTAAAAGTGAATAGGATCAATTATGACCGTTGGATGGAAATTAAATCAAGGGTAGAGATTTAGTCTTATAAATGGCTATGACCATTATCAACCATTGGATGTAGATTTAATCAATGGTGGAGATGGATCATTAATGACCATTGGATTTAGATTTAGATCAATGGTGGAGAATTGGTTATCAAAAATGACTACCACCATTTTGCACCCTTGGATGTAAAGTTTGAATGTGTAATATTGACCCTTCATTTTGGAGACACATTCAATGGTTAGGATTGCAAGCCAAAAATGATCCAATGGCTCAAATAAAGTCTTCCATCTATAACCTAAACCTAATAGCTATTTTAATCCAAACCATTCTTTTAATCAAGGGTTAGGATGGCTTAGAATGATGGCTATGAAATTTGTCACATTTTATGAAGCATGGAAGGGGGGACAGTTTGGAGATGCAAGGGAGAGGGGAGACAACTTTGAATAGGCTTTTTAAGCCAAAGAAAAAGATGAAGACAATAGCCAAGTGTCAAGACCGTTAATTATTTTTCCTATTGATCATTAATGATCATGTTTTTCAAACTTCATTTTCCACCTTTCTCCAATGCAAGCAACGGCCATGCATAGCTTTGAAGACCAAGTAATTCATTTCTACACTTCATATTATCATATCTTCACCTATTTCACTTAAGTTTCAAGAAACAAACCAAAGAAAACTCCATTCTCTCTCCCTAAAGAAGACTATTCGGCCAAGCACCCTAAACCTCTCCTCCATCACTTTTTAATTTCATACAACCTAGTTTCTTGAATCCTTACCTTATTCTAAACAACTTTCATGTTGAAGACTTTCTCTAAATCTTCCATCTTGAAGGACTTTTACTAAGATCAAGTTATAGAGTTTTGTTGGTGAAGTGTAAGGAAACTTCATTTATTCTTTTCTTTTTCATATTCTAAATCATGTTTGATCCATGGTTCTTCTTAATCAAGATTAATATACTAATTTATTTATGTTTATTTTATGTTCAAGAGACTTTTGTTGGTGGAGATCTTGTTCTAAATCCAAAGCAAGGAGTTTTTGTGGTTCTTCAAGAGGTAAGAGGGAGATCCATCTCACCAACCAAGCATGGTGGTGAGAGATGGTTTTATATTTGATGGATGGTGAATCCATGTGAGGATTCATATCCATGGTCATGTAATAATTTGTGTGTGTTATGTGCTTTGATTATTTTTATCTATGCTTGATATGCTTTGCATGATTTACCTATGTATGCATGCTTAGTATGATTTTTATTTGCTTATATGGTATGCTTATGATATGCATGATGAAGATATATTGAATATATTATGATGAAAGTATGATAAAATAAGAAATTTTGGCTCCAAAGGCCATGGAGAAGGTCACGATTTTGAGCTTCCAAAACTAGGGTTTTTATTGAAATTTTTCAAGAACAATGGAGTTAATTTTTGGTCCTTAAACTTAAACAAATTTTTGGCCAAGACACCAACCAATTTGGTGTTCACAAAATTATATTTTCATGAATGATAAAATTGAATGATTTGAGAAGTAAAGAAAATAAACAAAAGGGTTTGTTTTGCAAAAAGAATGCACACGATTTTCAGTTATGTTTTCATGAATTTTTTTTTTTGTAGAAACAAGAATGAAATTTATTTAAGTTAGAAAGAAAAAATACTTCATGGTTTCAATGGCCATCTATAAGGTTTTGATAATTTAGAAAAATGTTTTGATATTATAAAATACAAGAATTTTCAAATAAGGATTTTGGAAAGGGAATTAAAGTGTTATCAATTAAGTGAAGTGGAATTTTCATAAATAAAAGAAAAAGAAGATTGAAAGTGTTGAACTTCAAATTACTTTAAAGAGAATCAATTTTTAGAAGTGATTTAGAAATATAAAAGAAACTATTTGTAACTTAAATTTACTAACGTAGAATTTATTTATTGGGTTTTGAAAAACGTTAGGAAATTTAAAGTTAAAAATAGTAAATTAAATCAACTAAATGTGATTTTGTAATACTAGATCAATAAAAAGTGATTTTGAGAAAATATATTAAGAAAAAGATTTTTGACTAAGAATAAGAAAGGAATAAAGTAAGAAATTATATTATTATAAGAAAAGTCCGAAGTAATATTTTTAAAGTTAAGAAATACTTTATAAAGGGTAAAATGGTGAAAAATGATTTACGAAACTCAAAAACGTAAATTTTGAGTTACGCAATTTGAAAAATGTTAAAATATTTCTACGCGATTTTTAAAGTGTTTAAATATTTTACACGATCGAAATGTTATAGAAAAAAAATTGCTATGCGATTTAAAAACAAAAGAATATATTTACGCAATTTAGAATATAGTAGAAAATTGTTGCGTGATTTTTTCAACATAACAGAAAATGTCACAAATCGTTGTTTACGTAATAAAATATTACGTGACTGTGAAAACGTGACAAAAATATTTTTGTGAATGAGAAAAATGTGATAATGTAATTTTGCTATTAATTATACAGTAAACTTTACAGTTAAAATCAGTATGTGAATGTCGTACAAGAAATTGAGAAGTTTGCCTGTAATTGGCATTAATCCATTTTACGAATGTAATACAGTATTTAAACCTTGCATGAGAAATTATGTGATTTACCTTTGGTTGGTAATTGGTGCATTACACATGCATTGAAAATGGTCCGATGGACTGTATATGGCTAATTGCCTAGGAGAAACGTACACCTCTTGAGTAGGTGCGATACGCGTAGTGTAGGTCACTTGTGGACCTTGGGGGCATTGGGGTGCGGGTTGCTCGCAATGGGAAGTTAGTAGCTCTTCTGCACCGTGGGTTAGACCGATGCAACACACCGATGATCCGGACCGAGACACTATTCTTAATCGAGATTTGACAAAGACTGTCGTGTATGTGCTAGATGTGCAAGATATAATTATAGCACTAGGTCTGAGGCACGTGGTACCGACAGATCTTTTCGATCAATTTCTCTGACCTGAGTTTAGCTCCATGGAGTAGGAAATCGAGTCTATATGTTCATACATTAACATAAATACTTACATCTGTGAGATATAATAGTTGTGAAATATTGATTATGATAATTATAAATATCTGCTTAGTGTAGATGGCATCTCCTGTAATTATTAAATGTTAATTTTGATTGATAATATGTTGATGCCATATTTGTAATATGACGTGTTTATATGGTATGCTGTTATGTTATCTCTGTGCTAGCATGCTGGTATTGGCATAGGTGATCTCACCTCTTTGTATGTATATTTGTATATTATATTTATAATTGGGTGAAGACGTTGAGAAAGAAATAGTACAAGAAGGAGAAGAAAAACTACTTCTCACGGCTGGGAACGCAGAATTTTGACAGTATGACGTCAAGAGCTAGTTTCTTCAGTTATGTACGTCTACAATTTCACGGAGGAGCTAGAGAATGGAGAACAAGTCCCGATGAGCGAGGACTTATTTACGAGGGGTATCTGACTGTTAATATTAGTAGGTTGTTTTGCGGTGATCCATTTTTCTGTGTGATTATTTTTGTTCATGTTGAATTTCCTTTGCATATCAGGCGACATTGGGATACTAGGAATTATGTCCCAACGGAAAGCAGCATAGTATCGTCAGCCCGGACACCTGTCCATAGGGCTACTCGTCATAATGGATTCCTATCTGCTGAAGAACCCGAGGAGGACCCGTCTGAGGGGTCTGCTGCTTAGTTAAACTTGGGCAAGTTTGAACTCTGATATAAGCTATGTGTGTAATTATTTAAGTGTGTTTGTAGTTTGAGACATGGTCTGTAAATAAATAATCCTGACAGCATATTTGTAATATGTATATGATGTAAACTATGTGTAAGGTTGCTATAATATTTTATTTTCCGCTAAGTTTATTTTATAGTTGTCAAAAAAGAAAAAAAAAATTTTACAACTCATTTTTTTTTATTACAACATCACCTTATATGAACTTGGGGGTAATTTTGGTAATTAAGTAACATAAATGTGACACCCTACGGTGGGTGTTACACCTGCAACATATTACAAATATTAAAACTACTTCCAGTATCTAATACCCACATTGAAGAATCAATAAGAGTTAAAGAAATCATGAAAATATTTTTCATTAAAGTCTCACCCTATTTATTTTCTTTCAAAGAAGCAAGATACTTATAATTTCTCTTCCAATGACCTTTCTCCTTATAGAAGAAATATTCAGCATTAGAATTGTCTAGCTTATCCTCTGTAACCTTGGGTTTGGTCACACCACCTTTAGGTGCAAGGGGTTCCTTTTCGACTTATACTTACCCTTACCCTTCTTTTTAGAGGATTTACTAACCAACATAGCAGTTCCTTTTTTCTTTTCACATGCAACTTGATTCTCATAATTAATCAATAAATTGAGCATCTCATGGAGTTCATAACTCATTTTATTCATGTTGAAGTTAACAATGAATTGTGAAAATGATTCAGGAAGTGACTGCAAGATCAAATCTTGAGAAAGGTATTTTCCAAGTTTGCACCCCAACTTCTCAAGTTGTTCAATAAGATCAATCATCTTTAGAACATGGGGCCTAACTAGAGAGCCTGCAATCAATGCAGACCTAAACAAATTTTTGGACAATTGATACCTAGTTGTCCTGCTTTGTCCACCATACATCTTCTTAAGATGTTCAATGATCGCAGATGGGTCCATATCCATATCCATATGTTGCCTTTGAAGCTCGGAACTTATTGATGCCAGAATGATGCATTTGGTATTAAGACATTCTTCAAGTACTTCTCATAAGCCTTGGTTGCTTCAGGATCTTCTTTGTCAGTAGGGGTAGTTTTGGCAGGGTTATGAATCACATTGATAAGTTTTTCATGCATAAGAACAATTCTTAAATTGCGATACCAATCATCATAATTGGCTCCAACCAGTTTGCTGGTATCAAGAATGCAACGCAGTGATAAGGAAGACATATTGAGAAATCTAAAACAAGAAAAGAAAACATAAGAACACATTTTCATTTATCATAAAGATATGAGCTTTTATCTAGATGATATTTCCACTACTTGTAAAATGGTTTGGCTTTTAGAAAATCCTCCTCTTTGCCTCACCCTTTCTGCTCTCTAATTTTTTTTTTCAGAATCCCCCCCTCAAATTCTCATCTTCTCTCTTATATAGTCAAGATCTATGTGGATGCAAACAAATCATGCATGGGGAACAAAAGTTGTGTGAAAGGTGTAATAGAGCAATTGTAGTAATGAAATGGGAAGCACACAGCATTGTGTCTACTGCAGTGTTATGTGTGCAAGGAAAATGCCAAAGAGAAGAAAAGGTTAAACATTTTTCCCTCTCTATGTGTGTACGTGCTTGAGTGAGGGTGTGAGTGCATCAGTGCATGGTCCCTGGTGGGAAAAAGGAAAAAGGAGAAGACTAAAGAAAGACAAATTTGGTTCATACTCAAAATAGAAAATGGCAAAGGAAGAGTGCAAGAGGAGTGCAACGACCTTTGCCTTTTCATTTCTTTTATTTTATTATTATTATTATTATTTTTATAAATTTTTGTAACCATAATAGAGTGGGCTAAACAAACTTTTCGACTAAAAATTAAGGAAATGGGCCAACAAAAGGAACACTTATTAGTGTAATTAATTTGTTATTTGTTATTTTTTATTTTTTTCTATTTTATTTTGAATTAAAATATTTTAATGACTTGGACAAAATTGAGTGTTCACGGCTACCACTGTGGTTGAGGTAACCTGGATCTAATCACTTCTAAATGGGATCGACGTCTCTACACCAACCCCCACCATCCACTATGATAACCTCAACAGTGTCATGTTGGCTTATAATCCCATTCTCAATTCTTGGATCAGGCTAAACATATGGAGTTGGACTTGTTTTTTTGTGTGAGACAAGGTCATAACTAAATAACTCTTTGTTTGTCATCTTCCCTCTTTGCATCAAACTGCTGATGTTTTCACCAAATCATTGTTCAATGCTTGATTCTTCTTGATGAAATCCAAACTCAAGGTGAAGGATCTTCAATCACTCCACCCTGAGTTTGCGGGGGTACAGAATCAAAAGTCAATTAGTTATAACTATTGTTGTGTTTGACTTTGCTACAATAAAGTTTAAGTTTTGATGATAACAAACATGAAGATAATAAGAAAATCAAGTCCAATAACTTTAAAGATTAGCTTTAGGACTTAGAGTCTTTGTACGGAGATCTTTTTGGATATCTCATGGTTTTACAAGATAAAACAAAAATGTTTTCTTAAACTTATCACAAAACTGTTTTTGATCTTGAAATTAACTTTAAAAGTTTTGGTGTTCTTGAAAAACCATCTAGGCTGCTTTTTTAAGCATTTACACTTGTTTTACAAATTAAGTTATTCGAATAACTCATTATTTATTCAAATAAAGTTTTAAACATGCTGTTGTGCGCCTCTACTTTTAAAAGTGTTATTTGAAAAACACTCTTGTTATTCAAATAAAATGTTTTTAGAATGACTTATTTTATATAAGCTATTCAAATAACTAATAAGTTATTCGAATATAACTATTTTCCAAAAATCCTTTTGTGGCAGTGTTATTTGAATAAACTATATGTTATTTGAATAACCAGTTTCAGAACTGTTTTGAAAAGAACTTGTTATTCGAATAACTGGATATATATTCGAATAAACACGGGATCCTGATATAGAAAGAAACGACCATATTCTCATATTAATTACAAGATTAATTGCTTCAATGGCTAATTTCTTTTTCGACTCTATAAATAGAGACCATGGGTCTCTTCTTTTTTTTGCCCAGCTATCTGATTAATTTTACGCTTGCTTTGAAAATGTGATTTATAATTTATACCTATTTTCTGTGCTCTTTTTGCTAAAATTTTGAGATATCCATAGAAAGCTTCTAGTACTTCAATTTCTATTATTTGCTCTGAGTGAGAGTTTCTCTTCATCTATTTTCTGCTCTTCTGTATCGAGGGTTATAAGGGTGAGGTATCCCTGTAGGCTGAGACTTTAGCACAAGGGTAGAGTTTCCTTGTGTGTGAAAAGTGCTCTTTTGTGTAACGGTTGCAAGCACCTATTGAAGCTTGTATACATAGTAAAAAATCTCGGATAGTTTTTGAGGACTAGACGTAGACCACAAGTGGGTTAGTGGTCGAACCAGGATAAATATCGTGTCTACTCTTCTCTTCTCAATTTTGTTATTTAATAGTTTTAATATTTGTGTTTATTTTAAAAGTATTTGCGAAAAAAAATTTATACTCAATTCATCCCCCCTCTTGAGTACTGGAGCCACTTGGTAACAATTGCTAACTCAACAGATGATGTGGCACAATCAGTTAGGACAGTTAGAGCTGTTGGAACTGCTATTCATTCAGCAATCAACACCACTATATATGTATGAAACTCACAATATTGTAATTAGATTCAGATCATTTGATCACAATAGTGAAAATTTAGTTACATTCTCTCTTGTGTAGATTCGCTTATACTTTGTCAAAGTTTCTTTCTCTTTCCCCTTCTTTCTATCCTTTCTATCATTTTCTCAGCTTTAATTCTTCATCAATGCAACACTTAATTAGTCTATCTTTTGCTCTATGATTAAAAAATATTTATATTTACATGTTTAAAACAATTATCTTACTCATTTTGTTTATGTTTATCCTTAAATTATGTTGTCCTATTATTATAATTATATTATATTCATCAAAGTTTTGAATAAATACCAAAAAAAGAAAAAGAAAAAGTTTTCAATTACATATATCAATTTTTCAATTTAAGCATGTTTTCCCCCCACCTAAATCCTTCAATTTCGCAAATGAGATTTATTGTTTCTCTTAGTCTTTTCGTTCTTCTTTGAGTTCTTTCCCCTTGCTGAAATACATGCATCAATAGACAACCAAATTTAAGAATAACAGAGCATCATGAAGAAAATTGGACTGTACCTAGATCTCAAGCCCACTTAGCTCATTCGCTTTTGCATCACTTCGAGTTGGGGGACAATGGACCATACCTACATTTTAGGCCCACTTAACTCGTTTGCTCTTGCATCGCTCTGAGATGGGGGGTTGTGGACTGTACCTAGGCCTAAGAGGCCCATTACCTTAAAATCCCTAAGCTTCTACAAGGATGATCTCTCCCTATAAATAGAAACCTATGACCACTATGAATGGGACTTTAACACTTCACACACATATAGAATATACTTACAATAGCTACTTCCTGAGCAAGGCCAGAACATTGGATTCATCTGTGGGAAATCCTTGTTCCCTAAAAGATCAGGAAAAGGTCAGTACAAGTTTCCAAATGAGGTGGAAAACCCTTGTTCCCTGAAAGATCAGGAAAAGGTTGGCACTAGTTACTAGTACAGGTGGAAAACCTGTGTTCTCTGAAAGATTGTGAAAAGGTTTTCCCTGAAAGATCAGGAAAAGGTAAGCACAAGTTGCCAATACGAGTGGAAAACCCTTGTTCCCTAAACGATTGGGAAAAGGTTGGCATAAGTTGTAACGTCCCAATACTAGTACTAATGACATATCCAGAATAGAATTAGGCACGTCACTTCTAAACTAATATCATTTTCTGTGAAACATTTATATATATATATATATATATATATATATATATATATATAAGTATGAGCCTGATGAGGAAAATAATATACATATATTGAGAATGGTCATTATACAAAATTGTACATCATAATATATTAATTACTAAACTTGCCTCCAAGGCAACACTCATACTATTTAATACGAAATCTTCTTAATAAAAAATGAGATCTATCTAATCCACATCCCTTTTCTTCATCTCCTTGTTGCAGAATTCTTTTCCTGGAATTATTATGGAAATCAAAATAAAGGGCTGAGAATTCTAGAAATTCTCAGTAGATTTAACAAAAATAGTGTCATCACAATAATTTCAGTTGTTTCGAAGAAAATCATTTTAATATAAAAATATAACATAGAAATGTGGCCAAAAAGTCAAATCAAGTCGTTTATCTTCTCGAAACAGAAATCTAATTATTATTATTATTAAATAATTTATAAATAATTATCACATCTTAAGACATAAGTTGCATTCATAATAATCATATCAGATATAAATCATAACTCAATATCATCAAATTAGTTACATAATTTTAATAGCAACTCTATGTTTTATATCTGCTCAGATACTCTCATACACAAGTTTATATCCATTACTAATATATAGAGATATTCTCATACTTGATGTTATATCTCATTCATTTCAAGATATTCTCATGCTCGAGGTTATATCCCATTCTATTCTGGATACTCTCATACACAAGGTTATATCCAATTCTCATACAAAAAGGATACTCTTCTACACGAGTTTATATCCAATGCTCATACATGAAGGATACTCTCCTACACGAGTTTATATCCAACATTCATACACAAGTTTATCTTCATTCATGAGGTTATATCTGGTATATATCTAGGGTACTTACTCATCTGTCAAATTTTTACTCTCTTTTCCAGAGTTTATTCAAGATTACTCATTACCCAGAGTTTAGTCAAGATTACTCTCTACCCAGAGTTTATTCAAGTTTACTCCCTAGTCGGAGTTTATTCAAGATTACTCTCTACCCAGAGTTTATTCAAGTTTACTCCCTACCCAGAGTTTATTCAAGTTTACTCCCTACCCGGAGTTTATTCAATATTACTCCCTACCTGGAGTTTATATTCATTATTCATACATGAGTTTAAATCCAAAGTCATTCAACTCATCACATAGGAACTAAATACATAACTCTATCACTTCTCAAGTGAGACAAGTGTACAAGGTATTCTTCCATATATCACATTCTAAGTGCATAAAAGGTTACCCCAAAGGTAACTAATGCACTCAAACATCTTTGCCTATGTGTACAAAATGCTCATTCCTAGATTAAATCACTTATCTTAGTGAAAGCCCTAAAATCTCATTATTTGGTATTGTATGGAATGTCTAATTTCTGAAAACAGGGCTCTGTTATTCGAATAACATCTTTTGTTATTTGAATAATAATATATTTTTATCATTCCTAGACATTATTTTTTGAATAAGTCATGCCTTATTAGAATAACACATCAATTTCTATTATTTCTGGGTATGGTTATTTGAATAAGCCACTGACTTATTCGAATAACACTTATCAGCTTTCACTAAAATGTGTTGTAAATCACTATTTTCTCCATTCTTTTCTAATCCTTTCGTAAACATAACATCAAACTCAATAAACACACATGAGCATACAAATTCTAAATGGAAAAATCAACAAGAATAAACTCATGGTGTGATATGCATCATCAACAACTCTTAAAAGGATGAGTTCATATGCATGCAAATCCTACCATTTCCATGCTAAAATTTCATAGAGATTCACCTAAACCATTTTATATAAATTTACAAGAATCAAAGAATGATAAAGCGTGGAAAAACAAATACAACAACTCCTACCTTGAGTGGTGTTCTTTTCCTTTTCCTTGGTTTTTTCTTCCTTTTCTTCTTCTTTCTCTTCTTGCTTTTCTTTTTCTTCTTCTCTGAGTCTCATGTTTTCTGTCTCTATTTCTCTCTTTTCTTTTCTTTTCTTTCTTTCTTTTTGGTTGTTCTGCTGTGTAATGTGAGAGAGAGGATGAGAATGAGGAAAGTCAAAGAAGACAGCAGAAAGTGAGGCGGTGGAAAGAAATTTGGATATTTAACTAGAAATATTATATCTCTTAGGTATACTTTAATCTTCCATTATCAAACTTTTTATCTTTCATAAGTGTGATAGAAAATTCTAGGACTTCATTTAGTCCTTATACTCATCATTCCATATTTTCCTACACATTGTTAATTATCATTTAAGCTCTATTACTCTTCTTTAGGTTAAATTATACCTAAAGAATTAAGTTAATAGACTCTCAAGCATTTACCTTAACCTGTACTCATTACTAAAATAACCTCCATCCTTTACTTGATTTTTCCTCAAAATCTCATAATTTTCCTGGCCAAATTCCTATTTAATTTGGCATTTAAACACTTATTTTGTATTATTAAAAATGTCAAACTAGTTCAGTTAATTCTCCAAAATTTACTACAACGCATTCTAATTATATGCGATCTAGAAATAAATTTTATTTATTTATTTTCATCATATGGGCCATTTGTGCTAATTTTTGAGCTAATATGAGCTATTTTCCATCTCCTGAGTTATAGCATCATACTTAAACTAGCTTAGAAAAATTTCAAAATTAACAGATAATTGACACAGATATTAAAGAACTTCTATATCAATTCTTATTACTAATATATTTCGGAGGATGTTACACAAGCTACCAAACATAGTCAAAAATCCTTGTTCCCTAAAAGATCGGGAAGAGGTCAGCATAAGTTGCCAATACAAGTGGAAAACCCTTGTTCCTTGAAAGATCAAGAAAAGGTCAACACAAGCTGCTAAATGGGGATGTTGGTTCTCTATTTAATGTTTTCAACTATTTTAATGACACTTTTATTTTATTTGAGATCGGTTCCTTAAGATCGGTTGTTATTATCTCAATTATATGTGAAAGTCAGTTGTTATTATCTTGATTATATGTGTAGATTAGTTACTATTATCCTGATTACATATGAAGGCCGACATATTTCATTAAAGTTCAGTTCCTTAAGATCAATAGTTATTATCTTGATTACATGTAAATGTTAGTTGTTATTATCTTGATTACATGCGAAGATTGGATACTATCATCTTGATTACATGTAAAGGTCAGCATATTTCATTAAAGATTGATTCCTTAAGATCGGTTGTTATTATCTTGATGAAGGTCAGTTGTTATTATCTTGATTGAATATGAAGACCGATTACTATTATCTTGATTACATGTAAAGATCGGCATATTTCATTAAAGATCGGTTGTTATTATCTTGATTATATGTGAAGGTCAATTGTTATTATCTTGATAATATGTGAAGATTGGTTGTTATTATCTTGATTACATGTAAAGGTCGACATATTTCACTTAAGATTGGTTCCTCAAAATCAGTTGTTATTATCTTGATTATATATGAAGGTTAGTTGTTATTATCTTGATTACATGTGAAAATCAGTTGCTATTATCTTGATTACATGTAAAGGTCAGCATATTTCATTAAAGACTAGTTCCTCAAGTTCGATTATTATTATCTTGATTATATATGAAGGTCAGTTATTATTATCTTGATTATATATGAAGATTGGTTGCTATTATCTTTATTACATGTGAAGGTCAGGATATTTCATTAAAGATCAGTTCCTTAAGATCGGTTGTTATTATCTTGATTATATGTGAAAGTTGGTTATTATTATCCTACTTACATGTGAAATTCAGCATATCACTATACGTTGATGGCTTTAGAGCTTTAGTATGTGCTTCTTGGTCATTGTTCTTCAAATATTGATTATTATGGTTATTCTTCAAATAGATATTATTGCTTTTATTAGTATACTTTGATAAAGTAGTAACAATCGGTATTATACGGTCATAATGACCGATATCTTGTGTGTGGAAGAAGAAATGATAGTAAGTAATAATTGATGTTATATGCTCATATAAAGTTTTGATTAAATCATGGTAATAATGACCAGATAACAATTGGAATTAGGACTATAAATATTTTGCTTAATTAAGGATATTTCTAAGTGACGATCAATATCTTGTAGCACATAACCTTATTTTTTTATTAAATAACCTTTGGTTGTTCGCATGATCTTTATCTCACCTTAATATGGGGGGTTATGGATCGTACTTGGGCCAAAAAAGCCCAATAGCCAAAATCCCAAAGCTCTAGAAGAATCAATTAAACAAATGAGCTCAAATTAAGGATTAGCTTATTGGCTCTCAAGGGTATATGTACATTAGTTCTATAAGATAGGTTGTTATTTGTCATTATTTTAATTATATGTGAAGATCGATATATTTCATTTACATCAGTTCTTTAAGATCAGTTGAGGAGATTAGCATACTTGTTCGCACAACTAATTTTTCTCTTGCATCTGCACTAAGCTATTATGTCGGTTGTTGGAACAAAAAATAATAATAGATGTGCAATATTGCTATATCTTGCTTGACTATGATACTTCAATTATGATATTTGTTTATCAATCATTAGTCGTTAAAGGTCAGTTGTTTTTTAAACAAATATTGGCTTCTGTTAGTACACATAGACAAAGTAAGCTTTGTATGAGCAGAAGCGATCGATAGTAATGATGTTATTTTATACATGTTCTGTCTTGGTGCTCTTGGGCTACTTAGGCCAAAACTAGATTCTTGCTAAGGAGTAGCCTTCAAGTTTGGAAGCCTTGGAAATGGGGGGTTGAGTACTTGTAAAGATACTCTAATGCTCAAGTCAGTGTAGTGTGCTAGGTTTTACTAGGAGTAGGAAAAGATGTTTATCATCATCCTTAATGTTGCTATTTATAGAGGCAATCCCTCTAGTAGTTAGTAGTGTGCAGGGAAGTTTGTGCTCTAAAGGGACCCTATGTTATGGGCCCACTTTGGCACACTCTTTGGAGTCCCATTGGTCCAATTGGGATAACCCTTCTGCATAAGATTAGGGATCACCCTTTAACTGTTAATGGGCTTAGCCTTTAGAAAACCAAAACTCTAAGATGGATCATTGTCCCGAAGTCAATGCTTTGATAGTTGTCATGGTGTTGGGCTCCGATATGGCTTTATTTTGGGCCTCTCATTTTGGCGTCCTAGAATGAGCGCACAATGTCGAAGCACATCACCCTTAATCAAACTGTGTTCTGTAATGAGAAGTCAATGGGCATTTTGAAGAGGTGTAACTTGTGGCCTGTCTGAGACACTTCAACTATTAAGCACACGTCTTTTCGCCTATGTGCTAGCAGCCATTTGGCCACATGGTGTTCACTGGTTAGTCCCCGTGCAACTCTAGGCTAGGGGTTACACGCCTCATCATTATTTTGAATTATAGGGTGTGGACAATTTTGCTCCCATTCGTGGGTGGCGGTTATTGAACCTCCTCTCTATAAATAAGGGATTATGAGTCTTAGTGTCATTTTTATGAATTTCCATTACTATTCCATTATTTTTTCTCTCTTGTCTCCTCCAGTGAAAACCTCAATCATTTGAAGAGGCTTTCTGCAATGGCTTGTTGCTTTCCATTAGTAGTCCCCTTGCATGTTGCTCATCCTCTCCCTTCAAAATGTATCCTTCTTTCCTCTTTTTTCCCTTTTTGGTCTTCTCTTTGTGATTAGAATGTTGGGGGACAACGGGGAAGAAGGTTATTCTTTGGAGGTTCTAGAGTAGCCACCGTATCCGTTGCACCAAGTGCGACAAAGAAGGGTCCTTGGGGGTGTTTTTACTTCTGGGGTACAGAGATAGACGCCCACTACCAAGTCCTTGGAATGGTTAAAAATGAGGCTCATGGAAATCAATCATGTGTGTCGTTCGAATTTTGAGAGGGCCTTGAATAGGCTTATGGGGCCTATAAGCAGTGATTATGATGAGTCTTCTGCCTCTATAGGTATTGAACGAGCTCCGGACTTCGTCATCACATGTAGAGCTAGGGCTCAAGTAGCTGAATCTCAAGGGCAATCCTCTTCATCGCCTAGCATTTCAATTCACATGAAAAGGCTGCAAACCTCCACACTTATATGTTTCTAACACATGGTGGGTTGTCCGAGGAGGATTACGTGGCTCAGCCTTGTGATAAGGATGAACGCATCTATAACATGCCACAACCTAGACCCCCATACACATATGTATAAGACCTTCTTCAGCAAACTCACTTTAAGGATTCCATTCCCTGGGTTTTATATTGACGTGTTAAATCGAATTGAAGCTACTCCTTCTTAACTCCACCTTTTTGTGGTCCACTGCATTTGTGGCCAATCACAGGGGAGGAACTTTTAAATGTAGCTTTGAACATGTTGTTAGTTCACCTTTTTGAGAGCCAATCAAAGTACATCGATAGGGAATGTTTATGATGGGATTATCATTTGCTCCTTTCCTTTATTCTCCAGCCATGTTGGAAGGTAGGTCTTTTTCAGAGGGTGGTCATTTTTGCTTCTTTTGTGTGTGTTAAGGGTCATGTCCCTTTCAAAAAACATCTTTCGTTACTTTCTAAAATCCTTAAAGGTATTGCCTTTTATTCCTGCATATTCTTTTAGTGGAAGTCTTTCTCTCCAGGCATAATGTTTCGGTGAGGAGCAAGTAATTGCTCTATGTAGCTTGGTCAGCACACTTTCATGCAACAAAAGTCTCTTTTTCTAGGCATAGAACAAGATCTTCTTGTTGTTGGAAAGACTCGTGGCTTCTGCTATAATTCTTGTGAAGTGTGGAGGGGTTTCACCGCTCTCCCTCCTCTACCCACTTGACTACTACCGAGGGTGCTTGGTATACCTTAGGTGTGCAGGGGTATGAAGCCTTCTCATCACGTTGATCAACAAGGAAGAGATGGGTGTGGCATCTTGAGGAACCTTTGAAGTGGCCATGGGCTAGTGCTTGACCATGATCAGTACAGGCCAAGATACCTTCTTGGCTTTTTTCAAGTGGGCATTCTTTCACAAAAATAGTTTATAGGCTTTCTTTGTAAGTTTGATGATGTTTAGAATGTGAAAAATAATAAGTTTTATTGGATGTTCTATCTTAATGTTGTTCTTTTGAATAGACCCAATATCCATGGTCGTTTTTATTTTCTTAAGGATCTAACATCCCTTAAAGAATTGAATAAGTTCAAGATTCGTAGTTCCAAACATGTACGCCTTCATGGTTGTTTTCGTTCTTTAGGGGATCTAATGTCCCTTAATGAGCTGAATGAGTTCGGGATTCGTAGTCTCGAACATGCGTGCTTTCTAGTTATGTTAGGGATCTAATGTCCCTTTAGTAAATCTATTATGCAATGCTTTAAGGATCCATTATCCATTTAGCAATGACTTTGCCTACTTTAAGGATCCATGACTTTGCTACTTTAGGGATCCAATGTCCTTTTAACACTGTTGGGTTACTTTAGGGATCAGTTGTCCCTTTAGCAATGACTTTGCTACTTTAGGGATCCAATGTCCCTTTAGCAATGTTTTGAGTTAGGGAATTGGGAGTGAACATAGAGTATCGACTGAATTTCCTCTTTTCATTCAGCAAGATTATTATTTTACAAAGATGAAGTGGTGACATAAAATGAAAACTTAAATTAACTATAATACTTTTTCAAGTTGATGACATTCTATGCCCTGGGTAGCTCTTTTACCAGATAGATCAGTGATTTTGCAGGCTCCTTTATTAAGGACCTTCGTGATTCGATAAGGACCTTCCCAATTCATTGCGAGCTTTCCATCCCTTATATTTCGTCCTCTGATGCTAGCCTTTATGAGGACAATGTCTTCTTCTCTAAATTGTTGTAGGAGGACTTTCTTGTTATACCTTGAAGCAGTTTAGAGTTTAAAGGTAACTTCTCTGATATAGGTCATACTCTGATGTTCTTCACTCAGATTGAGTTTTTCTCTTCATAAACTATCATTGGCCTCTTTGAAGAAACGCTCTCTTCTCTAACTCAGTTCTCCAATCTCGATGGTAATCATAGCGTCACATCCATATGTAAGCTTAAACATATTTTCCCTTGTAACTAAGTGGGGGGGTTATCCAAAATGCCCACAAGACATGTCCAAACTACTCTGTCTATTCGATCTTGGCATCCTCTAGTCTTTTTTTAAGTCTCTGAAGGATCACCCTGTTAGTAGCTTCAGCCTAGCCATTGGCTTGGGGATACTTCACTGAGGTGAAATGTTGCTTTATTTTCAGGCTAGCGCATATCTCCCTGAACTTCTTTTCTGTAAACAGAGTCCCATTATCTGTGACAATGGGCTCGGGGATTCCAAACCCGAAAATAAGCCTTTTCAAAAACTTCTTGATTCTTTCTGCAATGATAGTGACTAAGGGTTTTACTTCTATCCATTTAGTGAAATAATCTACAATGACTACCAAATACTTCAACTGCCTAAAGGCCTGCGAGAATGGTCCTAGTAAATCCAAGCCTTATTTGTAGAATGGCCATGGAATTAAGATGGTAGATAGTTCTTCTAGTGGTGCGTTCTAGATATTTGTATACTTCTAGCACATGTCGTAGTTTTGCACATAGGACAAGACATCCTCTATCATAGTAGGCCAGAAGTACCTAGCTTACAAGGTTTTCCTTATTAAAGCTCTTCCTCCTAAGTGTTGGCTGAAATACCTTTCATGGATTTCAACCAAGACGTATTGGGCATTCTCAGGAGCGAGATACTTTAGCAACTAAGGGAGAAACCCTCGTGATAGAGCTTGTCATTAAAAATCAAATATTATGCTGCCTTTCTGATTACCTTTTTGGCCTCTGATTGGTTAGGGGGGAGCTCATTATTTTTTAGATAAACGATGATGGGCTTCATCCAACTATCATCATCCCAAATGGTCATTATTTGCTTTTCTTCTAAGATGCTGGGAGTAGTTAGCGTCTCTTGGATTATGAACCTATTATTCCTAGGAGTTTTTGTACTAACTAGCTTGGACAAAATGTCCACCCTAGAATTATGCTCTCTGGGAATATGGTCTATATTCACCTTTAAGAATGCCTCCATGAGCTTCTTTACCTTAGACAAATATTTTTGCAACTGTGGATACTTGGCTTGGTATTCTCCTAAAAGTTGAGATGTGACTAGTTAAGAGTCACTACATAGTCGAACCTTTGATGCTCCGAGATCCTTGGCCATAAGGAGCGTCATTATCATAACCTCGTATTTAGCATGATTATTCGAGGTTGGAAACTCGAATCTCAACGACTGCTCAAGGGTGACTCTATTGGCTATTTCTAGGATTATTCCCGCTCTGCTACCTTTGGGGTTTGACGCTCTATCAACATAGATTGTCCAAGCACCCTCCTCTTCAAGTGATAGGGGGTGAGTGAATTTTACTACGAAGTCAAAGAATGCTTGGGCTTTGACTGCTTGCCTTGGCTCATAGCTTATGTTGAACTCTAATAGTTCTACCGACCATGCTATCATTCGCCCTGCAAGCTCTAGCTTGTGCAGTACTTGACGTATGGGTTAGTCCATCCTTACCACCACAAGATGGCACTGGAAATTGTCTTAATCTTCTTGCTAAAACTAGTAGGAAAAAAGCTAATTTTTCTATTTTCTGATAACAAGCCTCAGGGCCTTGCAGAACTTTGCTAAAACAATAGACTGGCTTTTGGCCTTCAACCATTTTCTGTACTAAAATTGAACTCACAGCTCCTGCTAAGATCGAAATGTACAAAAACAAAACCTCTCCCTCTGCTGGTCTAGTCAAGATAAGATGTGTGGCAAGGGTGCTTTTCAGGTTTTGGAAAGATTCTTCATATTCCGGTGTCAACTCAAAGTTTTTGCCCTTTTTCAAAAGTTTGAAAAAAGATAGAGCTTTTTGAGCAAGCTTTGAGATGAACCTGGTCAAGGCTATTATATGTTGATGCGGGATTAAAAGTTGTAAACTCAAGTGCAAGTTATCTCAAGTAATAAATTCTCGGTGAGTCTGAGGTCGAACCACATAGACTTGATGAAGAAAAAGTAATTAAGGTAAAGTAAATATTTTGTCACAACAAATAAAAAAAATTACTTGGGTTAGGAGATCCACTCTTAGTAAATAAAATAAGAACAAGATTACTTTGTTTTATAACTCAATTAGAATCCACACATAACGGAGATTCTAATTAGAAGATACATCGTTCAAAGTTCATTAAAAATTATATACGTAATTATATTATGTCTCCTTTAATCATCTATTAATACCACCACTCATAAATGGGATCAAGCATTCACTGTGTCAAAATATTATCTACAACAAATCAAGATCTCCACTTTACAATGAGAGTTTCTAACACCAACACTTGAAAATAGGTTCAAGCATTCGTTGTGTCAATCTCTTGTCTACAACAAATCAAGAACTCCACTTTACAAGGAGGGTTTCTAAATTAATTGAAAACAAAATACAATATGTATAATGACTGCTTAAAAAATAAATCATTTAAGCACAAGAAAAGAATAAATCTAGTTTTACTTTATTACTAAGAGCTTCACCCTTTCACCCAAGTAAAATGAAACTTAGTTACTCATAGACAAGAAGAAAGAAAGAGAGAAGAAAAAGAAGAAAAACATAACTTCAATTTAGAACAAAGGAAAACTACAACAACGTAATAGCATGATCTTGGCCTCTAGGACCAAGACTCCCAAATGATCTACTAATGGTACCTTTTATAGAGGATTAGGGATACAAAATGACAAGAAGGCTAAGTCATGGGTGAGTGGATGAGTGGAAAATGAGTGAAAAATGCCAAATGACTTTTGATGAGTGGAAAATTATAGAGAGTCTTTGTCTTCGAAATCATTTAGCTCTGAAGTCATTGCATTACTCATTTTTGAGAAATATGGTCTTCATGAGATTTGTAGGCTTGGATCTTATCTTTCAAATGCAGTTAGTTTGGGTTATCATTTCTACAACTCAAGATATGGTCTGATTACTACATACTACTCTGGCCCAGCAACAGCTCTTCTATTCTAACTTCCAAACCCAATATGACCCATTAGACCTCCGATTCTGAAAAAGTGTTCAACATGAAAGTTGTAGATTTGGATCTTAGCTATCAACCATCAAAAGTTCAGCCCAGTTTGCATCCTATATCCCGAGATATGTCATGAATAGTATGCATAGGTCAAGCTGTCAGGATCAACACCCTAGTTCTTAATTTAACTCCAATTTGAGTTATCCAATCATGTGATTAGACCTTTGAAGTATTCATGAAAGTTGTATAACTCTCTCTTATGTTTCAAATGCCACCAGAATCACCTCAAAAGACCACCTATAGCCCAACATATGACCCAAATACAGAAATAGTATAAAATGTAAATCATGCTGAAAAATTCAATTAAGTCCAATTTGAGTCCAAACTTACAAAACATAATAAAACTCAATCAATTAAGTACATGAAGAGTGTAAATGACTAAGAATGAGAGTTTATTAATGTATCAAATATATGATTATCAAATTCTCCCACACTTAGCTTTTTGCACTCCTAGGCAAAACACACAAGACCAAAACTAAAAAAAAAATGAAATAGACTCAAAAGCTAAACACTCGAAAAGACTCAATTTCTAATAATATTTAAGAATGAAGAGCAACCAATCATTCAAGTAATCAAAACATTTATGAGGTAACGTTTCTTCACATCTCAAACCAACAAGCAAGGAAACTTCAATTGAAAAGCATGAGTCAAGAATGATAAATCTTCACAAGATTCACTCTCAATCCCTCAAGTGTTTAAAAGGTAGGTATTTCACTCAATTCAATCCATGAAAATTGCACTACCATAAGCTTGCTTATCTTCTACTTCTCCACTACTTAGAACACATGCACACACAAATCATGAGGACTTTATTCAAGGTTGTAACAGGGTCAAGGCAAAGGAGAAAGTAATATGGATATGACAAGTTAAATACCAAAGAGAATAAAAGAACATGAAAGTTCATCCCAACTCCACCTAATACAAATTTTCTTTACATATTTTTTCCTTTCCTTTATTGCCTTGTTGACCCTCTTTTTCTTTTTACATTTTTTTATTTTTTATTTTTGATTTTTTTATTTTTTTATTTTTTTATTTTTTTTATTTTTTACAAAAAGAACATCATATATATATATATATATATATATTTTAACTATTTTGCACACACACCCCCACACTTGTTCAAGAACTAATCGAATGACAAAGCTAATGTTCTCTTATTTCCTAAGGTCAGGTAAGAACATGGTTTTTCATTTAAGGCACATAATGAGTTCGAAACAAAAAATGATCAAATAAGCTCAAATGGGTTAAGTAAGGGGAAATAGGCCATTTCTAATGCTTTACGTTGGCAGGAATCAGAGAATTTCTAAGAAGTCATAAGAGTACTTGATATCATATTGAGACAATATGCTGCTAAGCAAGGCTGACTATTTGATTAAAGTAGCTATTTCAAAAAAAATGTCTCAATCATATTTATGTATGCATATGAAAATGTAGTCTAAAAAAGAATCAAAGCAAGTTCTAGAGTAACAATTCTATGAGTGAAATTCACACAAGAAAGAAGAGAATGGTACAAATGTTCAATCCATTCATCAATTTTGACTCAAAATCTCACAAGGCATAATTCTATCATTCTCAGTCCACCAATTCAACATCCATAACCAAGCTTGTGAATTTTAAGAAAGAAGACAATTTACTCAATCATGCAAATTTTCCTGAATTTGAATTGCTACTTCCACACAAACTAGTTGTCTACCCCAATCTAGATGCGTCTCAAGAGTAAAATTACCTCCATAGCAAAATTTACTCCTTACTCTGCCATCCTTAATTACTTTTGTTGTTAATAAATTGATGACAGACATATAAACATAACAAACATATTAACAAACACACTTCCTAATATTTTTGTTTTGTTTTTTTTTTTGTTTTTTTTTTACATAATTATTCACACAACTATTCTTCCCCCCAACCAGATCATAACATTGTCCTCAATGTTAAAAATTAAATCCAGATTGAAGAAATAATCATCAATATATATCAAAGAAATTATTGGAACAAAATTAAATAAAGTAATGGGGAGAAGTCACATACCCGAAATGCTTAGACGAGAAGAGAATAACTAGATCTTGACAATGGTTAGCAATAACAAAAATTAAAAAAATAAAATAAAATAAAATGAAATAAACAAGCATGCAAATGTTTTTTTTTTGGGTTCTTTTGTTTTATATTTTTTTTCCCGACACTATTTACATCCCCATACAAAAGCTTTGAAATTTGGGAGGCACTTAAGCCGACTCAATAAAAACACGAAATACTAAAAACTTACCTCAGCTTTTGTAGACAGGATCGTCTACCAAAGTCTCCACTACATCTGGATCATTCAACTCAAGTTATAGCTTCAACCGCTGACCATTTACCTTCTTCCAAATTAATTTTATAAGAACAGACCAAAGGACAAACACTTTTTTTATCAGCAATACTCCAACCTTTCTTAGGCAACTCCTTAAACTTTGGTTGCTATGCCTGAGTGTCATGATCCTGAGTTCTATCAAAAATAGTAAAAATATCAACTACATCAGAGGGATTACTGATAGAATCAAACTCAGAATTAACAAGAAAATTCTCAAGGGAATCAAAATCATGGGTTGTAGAAACTCCCTTATCTATGATTGAGTCAATCATGTATGTCTGGTGACCCTCGTCGTCATTTTCTGGCTTAACAAGACTTTTTGTCACCTCAGGTTCCTTGGGTAGCTTAGTATCACTACTATCTTGATTCTTTTCCACATCCTCTAGCTCATTCACACTCAAGGAGTTCATCACTTTGGACATTTGGCTCTTTATCTCCTTGCTTTCTTCAACAACCTTTCCATTCCTAAGGGTTATCACTGACTTGACTTGATCTATTTGTTAGTTTTCTGGACTACCCTCATTTAGACTGTACTGATCTTTGGGATTTAGTTGAGGTTGAGAAGGAAATTTTCCTTTCTCGTAAATGGTGAGTGCAGAAGAAAGTTTAACAAGAGTGTCTTTTATGTCAATCATAGCTTGAGTGCTTTGATTAATAATGACATCTTACTTTTTCATGAATGCATGTAATGTTTCTTCAAGGTTATTCCTGTATGGTGGGACATAAGGTGCATATCCTTGAGAATTTTGTGAACCCTGCTGTGCCTGAGGAGGTGGTGGTTGCATGAATTGTGCCTGATTGTTAGTCTTCCAACTGAAGTTCGGGTGATTTCTCCATCCCGGATTGTATGTATCTGAAAAAGAAGAAGTGAATGACTTTTTAAAATTGTTCATTGCATGCTCATGCACAACTTCTTTAAAAATAGAAATTTTTTAACATTCATTTGTTGAGTGTCCCAATTCATCTCAAATGCTACAAATTTCTTTATTTTATACAAATTTGATTTCTTTTACTTTTCCTACTTCCATTGCTTCAATCTTTCTAGCCAAGCTGGCAAACCTTGCATTTAGATCTTCTTTTTGACTAAGGTGATATTTTCCTTTACTAGCACTTGCAAGGTTAGATCTAATTGAATTTTCAAAAAGATTAGTACCATGCCAAGATTGAGAATTTTCAGCTAATTGGTTTAAATAGTCTAAAGCTTCATCAGGTTCTTTATCAAGAAATTCACCATTACACATTGTTTCCATAAATTGCTTGTTTCAGGTGTTAACCCTGCATAAAAGAAGCCTATAGTGCGCCATTTTTCAAAACCATGATGTGGGCAAGAATTCAACAAATCTTTAAAACATTCCCAACTTTGAAAATATGCTTCATTTGAGTTTTGGGAAAAATTTTAGATTTATCTTTTCAAAGCATTGGTTTAATGTGTTGAAAAAAATTTCTTTAAAAACTCACCTTGCATTTCTTGCCATGTGCCAATTGATCTTGGTTTCAAAGTGTTAAGCCAAGTTTTTGCTTTATCTTTCAAAAAAAAAGGAAACAATTTAAGTTTAACAACCTCTTCAGTACAAGTTTGATCATGAAAAGTGGTACATACTTCCTCAAATTCTTTTAGATGTAAATATGGGCTTTCAGATTCTAAACCATGGAAATTAGGAAGTAAAAAATTATACCTGACTTGAATCTAAAATTGTTAGCATTGAGTGGAAAGATAAAACATGATGGACTAGAATTTCGAGATGGTTGCAAATACTCACGCATGGTTTGCAACGGTTGATTTTCATGTTCATCATGCACACTTTCATTTTCAGTCATCGTGTTTGATATGTGTGATTGTGATTCAGACAAATCAATATGTAAAGTACTAGGATTAACTTTAATTAAACGACCAGAATTTAAATCACGATACCAATTAAGCATAAATAAGTAACTTAAAATAGAAAAAAAAATGTACAAGTAGGCGGTATAAACCTGTCATTAAATATTAATAAGGATGAGGTATAAACCAGCCACCAAATAAATATTAACAAAGTGTGGTATAAACCAACCACCAAATACAAAAAGTAAAATAAAAAAAATAAAGTACAAAAAAAGGAAATTACAGAATTTAAAGTGCGAGAAAGTAAAGTACAAAAAATAAAAGGGAGAGTTTCTCCCACTAAATTAGTAAAGTACAAAAAAAAAATAAAAGGGAAAGGTTCCCCCACTAAGTTAGTACGTACAAGAAAATAAAAGGAAGAATTTTCTCCCACTAAGTTAATATGTATAGAAAATAAAAGGGAGAGTTACCCCTACTAAGTTAATATGTACAAAGAAAATAAAAGAGAGAGGTTCCCCCACTAAGTTAGTATGTACAGAAAATAAAAAAGAGAGTTTTTCCCATAGTTAATATGTACAAGAAAATAAAAGGGAGAAATTCCCCTACTAAGTTAGTACGTTAGTATATATATAAAATATTTACACCAGAATTTTGTTCTTCAAATCAAGTCCCCGGCAACGGTGCCAAAAACTTGATGCGAGATTAAAAGTTACAAATTCAAGTGCAGATTATCTCAAGTAATAAATTCTCGGTGAGTCCGAGGTCGAACCACAGAGACTTGATGAAGAAAAATTAATTAAGGTAAAATAAATATTTTGTCACAACAAATAAAATTTTTTTACTTAGGTTAGGAGATCCACTCTTGGTAAATAAAATAAGAACAAGATTAATTTTTTTTACAACTCAATTAGAATTCACACATAACGAAGGTTCTAATCGGAAGATACATCGTTCAAAGTTCATTAAAAATTATATACGTAATTATATTATGCCTCCTTTAATCATCTATTAATACCACCACTCATAAATGGGATCAAGCATTCACTGTGCCAAAATATTGTCTACAACAAATCAATATCTCCACTTTACAAGGAGAGTTTCTAACACCAACACTTATAAATGGGTTCAAGTATTCATTATGCCAATCTCTTGTCTACAACAAATCAAGAATTCCACTTTTCAAGGAGGGTTTCTAAATTAATTGGAAATAAAATACAATACGTATAATGACTGTTTGAAAAATAAATCATTTAAGCACAAGAAAAGAATAAATCTAACCTTACTTTATTACCAAGAGCTTCACCTTTTTACCCAATTAAAATGAAACTTAGTTACTCATAGACAAGAAGAAAGAAAGAGAGAAGAAGAAGAAGAAAAACATAACTTCAATTTAAAACAAAGGAAAACTACAACAACATAATAGCATGATGTTGGCCTCTAGGACTAAAACTCCAAAATGATCTACCAATGGTGCTTTTTATAGAGGATTAGGGATACAAAATGACAAAAGGGTTGAGTCATGGGTAAGTGGATGAGTGAAAAATGAGTGAAAAATGCCAAATGACTTTTGATGAGTGAAAAATTATGAAGATTCTTTGTCTCCGAAATCATTTAGCTCTGAAGTCATTGCATTCCTCATTTTTGAGAAATGTGGTCTTCATGAGATTTGTAGGCTTAGATCTTATATTTCAAATGCCATTAGTTTAGGTCAAAAATCATTTCTACAACTCAAGATATGGTCTGATTACAACATACTGCTCTGGCCTAGCTTCAGCTCCTCTATTATGACTTCTAAGCCCAATATGACCCATTAGACCTCCGATTCTGGAAACGTGTTCAACATGAAAGTTGTAGATTTGGATCTTAGCTATCAACCATCAAAATTTCAGCCCATTTAACATCCTATATCCCAAGCTTTATCATGAACAGTACGCATAGGTCAAGCTGTCAGGATCAGCACCCTAGTTCTTTCTTCAACTCCAATTTGAGTTATTCAATCGTGTGATTAGACCTTTGAAGTATTCATGAAAGTTGTATAACTCTCTTTTATTTTTCAAATGCCACCAGAATCACCTCAAAAGACCACCTACAGTCCAAGATATGGCCCAAATATAGAAATAGTGTAAGACATGAATCATGCTAAAAAATTCAATTAAGTCCAATTTGAGTCCAAACTTACAAAACATAATAAAACTCAATCAATTAAGTACATGGAGAGTGTAAGTGATTAAGAATGAATATTTATTAATGTATAAAATATGTGATTATCATATGTCCTTTCAGTTATTGAATCTCCTTCAAGGTACTGGGGCTTCTTATGTTGATAACGGCTTGACACTTGTCGAGGTTAGCTTTGATCCCTTTATTCGTCAGCAAGAAGCCTAATAATTTTCTGGCTTGAACCCCGAAGGCACATTTTTCAAGGTTTACCCTCATATTATGTTTTCTAAACTATGAAAAGACTTCTTGGAGGTCATGTACATGGTCTTCAGCGTCTGGTGTCTTCACAATCATGTCATTGATGTATACTTCCATGATTTTACCCACTTGTTCTTCAAAGACCTTATTCATCATATGCTGGTAAGTCATCCAATGTTCTTAAGGCTAGAAGGCATCACTTTGTAGTAGTAGCTTGCTCTTTTCGTGATAAAAGTCATTTTTTTTCTTCATTTGGATCCATCGGGATCTGATTATAACTTGAGTACACGTCTATGAAGGAAAGGAATTGGTAACCTAAGGATCCATCCACCAACTTATCAATATTGAGTAAAGGTTAAGGGTCATTAGCATAGGCCTTGTTGATGTCCATGTAGTCCACGCACATGTGCCACTTCCTCAAGGACTTCTTAACCAGAACAACATTAGATAACCAGGTGGTATAGGATTACTTTCAAGAGCTATTTTACCTGTTCTTCTATTACTTTTTGGTGCTATGGGCCTACCTTCCTTTTTCTTTGCACGGCCAGCTTGGCATCCTGGTAAATGGAAAGTTTGTGCCATATGAAGTTTGGGTTGAAAGAAAGCATGCTCATGGATGTCCAAGCGAAAAGGTCCCTGTTTAGCTGGAGGAATTATGTCATCTTTCTCCGTTCTCCTTCAGGGAGGTTAGCCCCTATTTTCGTCACCTGGTTTGGCTGGTCTCTGAGGTTCACCGTAAATATCATCCCTTTAGGTTGGGGTCTCATGTCTTGGACGTCACCTCAGACATTAAGCTTTGCCATCATCATAGGGTGCTTGCTTTCCCTTTGAAGTGGTGGAGTTTGGTGTCCGGGGTTTTGTTCCAAAAGGTTTAAACTAATATTGTAGCAACTCTTGGTTATTGCTTGATCTGCCTTGACAGTGACTACTTTTCCGTTGTCAGACAATAACTTCATTGCAAGGTGATGGGTGGGATCCAAGAGCATTCAAAGAAGGTCTCCCTAAAATCACATTATACGTGGAAAGGAAATTAATAGTTCCCTTCTGACCTAAATTTGCCTCTTGAGAAACCAATTAGGTCTGTATCAAAAGGTTTCAAGTTTGACACTAGGATACCTATGTTTCTAAAGCATTCCAAAAACAAGAAATCTACTAAGCTCTTTTGGTCTACGAAGACCCTTTTCACCTTTGCATTCACTACTTTTATTGTAATCACCATGGGATCATCTCCTTTCGGGATGATCCCTTCCTTATCCTCGTTAGTGAAATAGATAACTGGGGTTCGAGATACGCTTTCGCGCTTCATGACTGGGCATGAGGCTACACTAAGCACAGCTTTTAGATGCCTTCGGCAGACTGACCTCGTCTGCTCACCTTTAGCAAAGCCTCACGCGATAGTGTTGATAGTCCTCGTGACCTCATTGTCATGCCTGGTTTATCTATGAGGTGATGTTGTCCTCCGCCCTCTTACGTTTTCCCTAGGGGGAAGCGGTCAGTAGGTGACAGAGAATGACATCATGGACTCAGACTCCTTCTCCCTTCTTCCCTTCTATAGTATCATTAAGATCCGTCCCCCTAGATCCTTGGACATAATTCTAAAGACGCCCGTGCTGAGTCAAGGTTTCTATGGCATCATGGAGGTCCACACAATCCTCCGTGGTGTGTCCATACCCATGATGGTAGTTACAATACTTGCCCTTATCTACTTATCCTCACAATAGGATGCTTAAAGTCTTTTGGTAGTTGTAGTCCTATAATGAAGTTAGAGAACAGGTGGCTACAATTATAATGGGCCCTATACTGGTGCACGAGGCCAGAGGCAATGGAAAACTTGTGCTTTTTTTGTGGTTCACAATGAGAGCGGGGCTATTCCACAACATGTGGTTGTACAACTACCCGAGCCCCGTGATCCACACCTACCTCAGCATCATTTTCAATTACATGTTCCCGGTTTCCATTCAAGGCTTGCAAAATCTCCGTTAGTTGGTCTTGCTAACAGTTGAGCATGATATACAACTATTAGTTGGTAAGAGGGGGATTAGGTGCTCTATGCTCCTGTAGGACTGGGGAAGGAGCTTGTTGACCTAGGGTAGGAGCTTGGGGCTACTGAGTGGGTTGCTCCACTGTTTGGATGACAGAAGAAGTCGTTGGGATGCGACTGGCCTTTTAAGTGTAACAGAGGTTTCAACCCTATCCCTCTGCTCTTGGTTTGTCACTGTTTGCTTCCTGGTAACAACCATAGTAGAAAGGTGGGAGTAGTAATTTACTAGTTTCCCACAGATGGCATCATTGTTCTATCCTTGTGCTCTTGGGCTGCTTGGGCCAAAACCAGATTCTTGCTTAGTAGCCTTCAAGCTTGGAGGTCTTGGAAATGGGAGGTTGGGTACCTATAAAGACACTCCAATGCTCAAGTTAATGTGGTGTGCTAGGTTTTTCTAAGAGTAGGAAAAGATACTTACCATCATCCTTAATGTTGCTATTTATAGAGGGAATCCCCCTAGTGGTTGACATTGTGCAGGGAAGTTTATGTCCTAAAGGGACCCTATGTTGTTGGCCCGCTTTGGCACACTTGTTGGAGTCTCATTGGTCTAGCTGGGATGACCCTTATGCATAAGGTCAGGGATCACCCTTTAGCTGTTAATGGGTTTGATTTTTAAAGGCCCAAAACTCTAGGATGGATTAATATATATTTGAAGTTTTGATAGAGAAATAATGATAAAATAAGGTACAATATGACGATTGAAATTGATGAACAATAGTCGTGTGGATCGGTGTAATTTTTATTGATTGACACAATTAATGATCAGTAATCATTTATGAGATACCAAACATGGATGATTAGTAGGATTACTATGAGAGTTTAAAACAATAATATGGATGTGTAAATTAACAATAGATAAACACATCCCACACATTTTCATGATCCTCATTACTAAGCTCGTTTGCTCTTGCATCACTCTGAGGTGGGGGGACTTTAGACCGTACTTGGGCTAGGAGGCCTATTCCCTTAAAATCCCTAAGTTCCTACACGGGTGATCTCTCCCTATAAATAGCAACCTATAGGCCACTATGAAGGAAACTTCACACACATATAGAAGATGAATAATAATCATCTTACCTCAAACAGTACTAATACCCATTTTAACATCACATTAAAATTGATTAATAAAGTATAAATTATTGGTTAATAAATATATACAAATATATAACATTTTGGTCTGACCCCGTTAACTAATTTATATACGTCATTAATTATTTTTTTGTTCTTCATTAACCAACTTTTTACATATTCATTATCCAACTTCTATACGTCATTAACCACAAATTTATACTTCATTAAACAACTTTAAGTGATGTAAAAAGTTGTATGATTAAAAATAGATAAGATCATCGAAATTGTATAGAAGATACTTACAATGGCTATCCCTGACCAAGTACAGAAGAAAAATATATAAATTATTAATTATAACTTGATGCTAATTACAAAACATAAACATCCAAGCGGTTATTTCCTTTTCCCTGTTGAATCCTGATGGATTTGTTATCTAAAATAACCTTTATAATAGCTAAACAAAAATTTACGGCGGAGAAATATATATAGGAAAAAAAGAAACTTTTATGTGATAAAAAACCAAAAAAGTAAAAAAGTGAAACTGACACAGTGCATGCAACTAGGCAAGCCTACTAATGTGGTACCACTACCACCATCAACACGCCCTCTTAGAATCCTTTCTTTACTTTATTGATATCAACGAAGTTGGCTGCGTGCCCTTGTTTCTGTCCAACTCCAACTCCAACTCCAACTCCAACTGGCTCTTGCCATGTTTCATCACATCCTGCTTCATCTTCTGCCCATTCATCTCTCACCAAATAATGTTGTTGATAATATCTGAAGGCCACAAATAGCACGAACACTGCAAATAACACAACACAATCCATTACACATTAGTGCAAGTGTGTACGTGCTAGGGTCAATCAAAGCTTTTGGTCCAATGAAGAGGAGGATTGCTATTGCATTGCATATCAAAGAAAACAGTTGAAGTTAAAATCTAAGGGTCTATGTATCCAAAATAAAAAAATAAAAAAAAATTAAGGCTCTTATTTAACCAATATCACTCGAAGTAGCAGCATGGTTTTACCTGCCCAAATGCGAGCAACAACTGATGACAAATTCCATACAAGCCCGAAGATGCCAAGAGCCACGGCTTTCTTGTGAGAGCATGAATCCCACGCATCCCGGAATCGACGAATCCAAAAATGTGCTTCATGTCATAAGCAAAAAAAAAAGTGCCATTTATTAGAATACTTTAGTAGTGAGGCCCATCCAGAGGAGGCTTGGGTTTTAGCCTTTTAGGACATAGTATTACATCCATAAGAATCTACGCAAAAGAAAAAAAAAAAAGTAACACACATTCATGAGAAACATTGACTATTTTTTAGGTTTGGACTTTGGGATTAGGGACCACCACCTTCCCTCTGAAGATCAGTCCAATTTGTCAGAGACAATGGGCCCAAAACAATTAGGAATAAAAAAAGAAAGATGCTCATCCATGTGATGCATTCAATTATGTTTTCAATTACCATAATCAAGAATTAAATGTTCATAGAGACAAAATCTTAAAGCAGATTTAGAGTTTGATTAAATCGTTGGAGGAGGTATAATTGCACCATATATGCATATTAAACTATTAATCTTTGTTTATAGGCCCCACCAGATCTACATTATGATGCATTGGAAACACCACACGATCAAATAAATCATGGGTACAAAGAGCCGTTTCCGACTCTCCATCAATACATGCATGATCTGCTGTTGTGGGCCTACGCAAATACCGCACCGTCTACACTACACTAAAGAGTTGAGAGTCAAACATTACCACTTGGCAACCTCTACTCACTGCAACTGTACTGTGTTTTTTTTGACACCCAACGGTAGTGTCATAAATCAGGAATTAAAGAATGTTAGAAAAAAGCAACATCAAAGTCAGGAAATTACCATATGCAGTTAGCTGTGCAGAATACGAAGAGCAGATTTTTGGTACGGTAAAAACTCCAAAGAAGCCTGAGGCAGTGAGCACAACCATGTGTCAGTAATTAATAGAGAACACATTCAGTAACTGAACAACCAAAGAAAAATAAACATGAAAATAGAGGGGAAGGGGGGACAAGATGCAATATTAACTCGCTTAGCAAGAGATGCAAAAAGTAAGAAACTTTGCATTGACATGTAAATTGCTTGTGCCTCTTTGGATTCAAAAGAATTGAACTCAAATGTGTGTGGGTAGCAGTACTCATTTAGGAGTGGAATAGGTTTAGGCAACCCCACTTTTAAGGACAGTATGAATCCTCTTTTGATGCAGTTGAATTTCTATGTTAACCCTTTAGAAACTTACCGAATTTGGCCATCTTCCAAATGGTTATGGAGCTGCCACATCTTGCCAAAACAAAGAGCAAAACTGCCAACTGCAATTGATACGTTATGGCCAAAATTAAGTTTTGGATGTTCTTCTAGGCTACTAAAGTTCCTTACGTTAAGAAGGTAATCATATAACCATTGAGCAAAGAAAATTACCTTTATTGTAGTGCCAGGATCTCCAGAAAATAGGGCTTTGAGTTTTGACAGGAACTCATTCAAGTAAGGGAGAATCAATTTTAGCACCCAAATTGCTTCTTCTTCTCCCAGTACATAATTTGAGTCCTCTACATCTATGACTCCCCTGATTAATTTGATTCCAAAAAATATATATATATATATGTATATTAGATGGAGAATACTGTTGTTATAGATTTCTCTGTCATATAATTTTCACCACAGTGCTTGGGTTATTACCTGCAAATTAGGGATCTATAGAGGAAGATAACAGCGAGATAGACAAGGCCTATATAGGACATCACAGAAATAAGGCTGCAGAAACAAGAATAGAAAAGTTTCAATTCTGGTTTCTGGACTCTCTTCTGAAACAACAGAATTATATATATTGATAGTACTTAGAAAATAAACTCAATTTAGTGTGGATTTCTAACCTCAGATTGATATCCTTTGCATAAGAAGATGAGACTATAACGAATGTTCCAAACCCGAAGACAAATGCTGATCTTGAGACATCTCTCCACATGATTAAATCCACTGAGGAGGAGTGACATATATATAAAGAATTAATATTATAATTCGAATAAAGTTTTGCCAAAACATTTAACAGTCTTGGATGATTATGAAATGTAGATGAATCACCTAGACTCTGCAACTTGTTTTGGGTTTGTGGAAAGCTATGGTATTCTTCTGCCTTTGGAACTGAACCATAAAAATCAGTCACACTTCTTAGAAATAAGCACAAAGACCAAAATACAGATTGAAATAACAAACTCTGAGGAAACTTGAAAGACCTTACTTGAATTAGCTTTGGAGAAGTTTTGGTAAATTGTGGAATGCCTTCTAATTGGAGGAGATTGCTTCACAGCAAGAGGGACAGACACTGGTCTTTCATTTCTGTGATGAAATCGCATGTTGGCACTCACAACCTTCCTAGGTTCTGGTTCATTCACAACTTTCTTAGGTTCTGGTTCATTCACAACCTTCTTAGATTCTGGTTCATTCACAACCTTCTTCTTCTCTGGTTCATTCACAACCTTCTTAGATTCTGGTTCATTCACAACCTTCGTCTTCTCTGGTTCATTCACAACCTTCTTAGATTCTGGTTCATTCAGAACCTTCTTCTTCTCTGATTCGTTCATAACCTTCTTCTTCTCTGGTTCAATCACAACCTTCTTGTTTTCTGGTTCACTCACAACCACCTTCTTTTCTGGTTCATTCACAACAACCTTCTTATTTTCTGGTTCCTTCACAACCTTGGATTCTGGAACACTGATTTCCTTCACATCAAAGCTCTCCTTTTCCATCTCAGTCTCAACCTCCTCAACCACCTCCTCTTCCTCCTCTTCATCTCCTTCATCATCAATAACATCGTCTGAATCACCTCCAACCTGAACCGGCAATTCCGGTGAACATTTGACCACATCCACATTCTCTGAACTGCTTGAAATCACCTTCTCTTGGCACACCTCAAAATCCTTGCAATTTTCATCACAATCATTCTTCCCATTCTCATCTTCAACCTTTTCACATCTAGTAGTACCATCTGATCCATCAACCACATTCCTTGATTCATCCGAAACCTGATCCAACTCTGATTTCGTCTTCCTCAATTGAATTGAAGTATTAACAGAGCCAGAAGCTTTTTTCTTGCTTGAATCTGATTTGCACTTCCTCAATTGCCCTGAATTCCTCTCATGTCCTTCACTTGATTCACCACCACCTTCTTTCCCAACGTCTGCAGCACCCTTCTGTGTTTCAGATCTTAGCTTTCTGGTGTGAATTAGGCTTCTCTCAAATTTATCTGCAGAAGCACCAACCTTTCTGGTGTGAATTGGGCTCTTCTTGATTCCATCAGAAGAAGAAATGCTCAGCTCCTTACACTGTTCCTCTGAATTCTTCTCTGGTTTTCCTCGGGCTACCACCTGAATTGGGTTCTTATCTAACCCTTCAGAGCTCTCTGACTTCCAAGTTTTTCTCTTTCCACCAGAGGCAGCAACCCCAATTGGGCTTCTTTTCAATCTGGCACCACCACCATTCCCTCCTCCTCCTTCTTCAGCATTTTCTTCTGCATTGAACACCTTGACTCCCCCTCTCACTTCATCACTCTTCATCCTGCTTTCCCACACTGACCCTGCAGCCACACTCCCTCTATCAACTACTCTCCTTTTATTCACTTCCATCCCCCAATTTATCTTCTTTTTCTATCTCTTTCTCTCTCTACCTGGCAATCAATCAGTACTGTAATGGGGTCATAGGTGGTTAATGGATAAAAGGCTTCCAGCTGAAGCAATGGCCGTTTGTGGGGTGCAACATTGGGATCCTTTTGTAAAGCAATTGAGAAAGAGAGAGGGAGAGGGAAAGAGAGAGAGAGAGACAAGAAGATTATGTATATAGGAAGAGACAGTAGTTGGTCACTTTTTCTTCTCTTTTTTTCCTTTGTTTTCTCTTCCTTGATGATCACTGGAGTTATGAGGGAAGGGAAAAGTTAAGGTAAATTTGGTGAGGTTGAATGATTAGGGTGTTAAGGATGAACACTTTTGAGGATTGATTCCCTAATATCTCTCATCACTCTTACCGAGGCACCCAAAAAGTCATTAGTCCCACTCTCACATCACATGTAAATAAATGAATAAGCTAGCTAAAAATGTATATGTTGTCCTTCCTGAGATTTAGAGTGTGAATTCTGCAGTGTACTCGTTGAATTGGAGTGTTTTTTTTTTTTTGCTATTTTGTCCAGAGCTTGCTTACTTGTAATAGAGGAGGCATAAAGAAATTGCAATTTGTCGTGGTAGCACCAGAGCAGTACCGTGCCAGAAGATCAAACAAACACACCCCTAATTTGGACAAAGCTCCTCTTTAAAGTTGCTCTGCTTCAAGGATGTGAATACTGAATATATGTGTGCGTGTGGTTGGTTAATGACTTTGTTGCTCTGGCATTTCTGATATGGTTTTTCAATACAGGGTTTTATAATTTTCTCCAAGCTTTGAGTCATTCTTTAATTAATAGAAATATTATATCCACCAATTATTCTTAAACATGTATCCAAAATATTTTTTTCTAAATATTATTAATGACTTTAAACAGAAAGATATTAAATAAAAAATAAAAGTATTTAATATTTTTAAAATTCATAAAGTATTTAATACTTATGTCATTAACTAATTAAGAATATTATTAAATTGACTTTGTAGGAGAATTTAAAATTTCTTTTATTAATTGAATTACGATACCTGAATTGGATGAGGAGGATACCAACTATGTCATTAACTAATTAAGAAGATTATTAATATTTTTAAGCTTGGATTGAATTGGATGAAGATTAATAATTGAATTAAAGTATTTAATATTTTTAAAATTCGTAGGGTATTTAAAACTTATGTCATTAACTAATTAAGAAGACTATTAAATTGAATTATTAGGAGACTTTAAAATTTCTTTTATTAATTGAACTACGACATTTGGATTGGATGAGGAGGATACCAATAATGTGAGAATGGGTTGATGATATTCAAGGATTTAATTGGTGTTATATATTACAGGTGACAATACTATTCATTCATGCCAATTGGCAGTTGTCCATGCATACTGAGGGATTTCGATATCTGCTTGTGGCTACTGGCTTTTTAGAACTTCATTCAGAAATTGCGGATAATGAGAATCCCACATGACCATGACAAAACCAATTAGCGTGACAGAAATTAATTGGTTTCATTGACTTGAGTTCCGTCATCTACTTTTTTTCAACTTTGTTTTTTTTTACCGTACTTTTATTATATTATTTTTTATATAATTAAAATTAATATTTATACACTAATATTTTTTTTTCATTTAATCACAATTATTAAAATATAATATATAAAAAATGTGAAATCATCATATTTTACTTTTTCCACTCCTTTTGGTTCATTAACACAGGGTCTATGGTGCACAAAAGCTTATCGCCATAGGATCCGAATCAATATCTCTTGGACAAAAGCTCCATTTCATGGTAATAATGAATTCGTTTGGAATAGTTTGGAATAAAATTGATTTTAAAATAATATGAAAAAGTAATCTTTTTTAAGATACAAAAGATAATAATTATCATCTTAAAATAATGTAAATTTATTTTTATTTATAAAAACTTCTCCACCTCTTTAAGTAAATTTTTTTCTCCTCTACAATTTATTTAATTTTTTAGAAGTTAGTCATTGTAATTTCTTAAAATAAATATAAATTTAATTTTTTTACTCCAATTATTTTAAAAATCTTACCCAAACATTCTAAAATTTTTTAAAAGTAATTTTTTAATAAAAAAATTACTTTTCAGTTAAAAAAACTTAAACAAACGCAATATTTTTTAAAACAACCATCTATTCTTATTTGTCTTGTTTTCAACTAATGAATACCATAGGGTATGAAATAATCTATCTTCAAGCAATTTAGAGACTTAAGAAGAGGTCAACGACACATGTTTGGTCAAAAATACTTTTGATCAACCCCAACCCCAAGATTAATTTTGTGTAGAAGTAGCATTTACATTAATTTTACACAAAAGAAATTCTTGATTCACCCACAACTCATTAGCACGCAACTCTGTTCTTGGATCTCCGTAAAAATGGCAAACTATTATTACCAAAGAAGCCTCCTGTGCTCTCTCCTCTTCCCTTGGACAATTACAGTTTCCTCTACGGAAGCAACGTTTTTTTTAACTTAGTTCTAAGCAATATTTGATTTCTATTACTAACATTTTGTCTTTTGCAATGTTAAATAAATTTCAAATTAGCTAGAAAATCAGCGGTAGATGCCTATCAGTTTCCATTAAAAGAGCATTTATTTTGATGTACTAATGGTCCCCACATAATTATGGACACTAGTACTACTACTAAATATAATACAAACGAAAGAGGTGAATTTGCTTATCTTCTTATCTGCTTTCGTGTGTGAGAAAGTTACTGCATGTGGGAATGTCTGGCGTAAGGGTACGTGGTAGAATCTCACAAGCCACAAGCTCAAAACAAAAACTTTTAGAGGGACCCCACACACAAGGTTTTTTCCCTTCTTTTCTCTCGGTTGGATTGGGGCCTGGTCATGCATGTGAGGCCAAATCATACTTAAGAATCCATTTTACATCAACGTGACGACAAATTAAAAGTTGCATACGATGTACCAAAAAAGAAAAAAAAATTGCGTACGACCAATTCTCACCGACACCAGTAGCTGTTATATTTTGGTGAGAAATATTTTATGTATAATTTTGATATGTATATTATATTTATATTATATGTTAATATAAGAGATATATTAAATTAATTTATATGTAATTATAATATTTTTGTAAAATATAAAATGAGTTTATGAATAAATTAATATATATATATATATATATATATATATAAATTACAACAAAACTGCTATTTTGGTAGCGTATTGCATTTCTTTTTGGCTTACCTTTTCTAAAAAAATATTGTATTATTATAGGCATAAATTCCAACAATATAAAGCTGATTACTTGGAGCGACCAGCGCAAAAACTGTTTCATTTAGTCGAAAACGATGTCAATATTTTAAAATAGTCGTAGTATTGATATTTGATATATATTGTATTGTATATTTTAATACTTTTAGATATATTATGTTTATTTATTTTTTAATTATTTTTTAAAATTTTTACTTTATCAATTGTATCTATATTCCATATTTATACTCGTATTTTTTAGATTCAGCTTGCTTGTTAAATAACCTTTCTTCTTTTGGCCTTTTGTGTTGTTTCATACACATATCAGACCAACTTATGCATGCACATTACGTATAATCTAAAATTTTCAATAACTGAAAAACTATCTTATTGAAAGAGGTGCCATGAACCTCCAAAAGATCATCTAAACTTTAATTGTATGTAAGTATTAATTATGATGTCCCAAATGAATAATAACGTGAAATTGCATAATTCTTTATTGTTTTGGGCATTCAAGTAAAGTGGCTTTTATATATTAAGCTCCATAAGCAGCATTATCCGTGACATATTCCAACTACCAGGTTCCTGATGATGTATACGTTTAACTGCAGAGACGCTAATCCTCACCCTCCATTTGCAAACTACAAGACGGAAGTTGAAAACCAGAAAATAGAAAATATGCAACTTATTGTTGTACATGCAGCACTTAAAGAGAACTGTAATTCAAAGAAGAATAGCACCATCATTATTTAGAAAAATGATAGACGTAAAAAAATTATACACACAAAAACTTACAAATCAGGGGCGGAGCTAGAAGAGTTTTGTTGGGAAGGCCAAAGTAAAATTGTTTTGAAGAGATAAACTTGAAGAAAAACATCCTATGATAGTGTTGAAGGATGATGGGAATCATTGAAGAGGTTTGGGCAATAGGTATAAATATTGTCACTATAATAGTATTTTCGACTGTTATGGTTTGCACTAACTGAATGGAAAAAATTATAAAACTGGTCAAATTTACAGTAAGAAGTACAAGAAATATCATTACTAATCAACAATTCCACAATATTTTCACCCAAGCCATGTTTCCCTTCAATAAAACTACTTCTAATTACATATAAAATAAAACAGAAAGTTTTAAAAAAAATCGTGTGCGTCAGAAGGGAATCCCCCCTGCATACAACTAATTATAGAGTCATTGTACTAATGTACTTTATATACAGAGTCGAGTTAGAGAAATAAAGGAAAAGTTACAACATATATTTTATATATATTAGAGGTAAGCATAATTTATAGTAAGTACCGTTGAAGGCACGTAACTTGAACAGCACACAACTTGCTGATCTCTGCCTGGGACTTTGCTACGAGATGCAAGCCTGAAAGTGTTACTGTTACCTCATCCTCTACCCACCCAATTCAACAACAACCCCGATAATTTTACCGCGTACAATATTCACACCCGTTTTAACATCAGGTACTGTTCATGGAATCCACCCATGAACAGTATCAAATCATGCTTTCTGTCTCTTTTTTTTTTAGTATACATCGTTCATTAACCAATTTCTCTACGTCGTTAACTAATTTTTTATTCTTCGTTAACCAACTTATTTCACGAGTATAGAAACCATGTGGTAAAATTTTGTGTCATTAACCAACATCTATATATAATTAACCACTTTTTTGTTCTTCATTAACTAACTTTTTTTACGAGTATAGAAATAAAGTTAATTAATAAAGAACAAAAAAGTGGTTAATTACGTACAGAAGTTGGTTAATGAAAGAAGATTTTATCACATGGTTTCTATGTTCGTGAAAAAAATTGGTTAATGAAAAACAAAAAAGTGGTTAACGATGTAGAGAAGTTGGTTAATGACGACGATACCCAAAAAAAAAAAAGGCGATTTGGTCTTGTTCATGGGTCAATTTGATTTGAGTCTTATTCATGGTGAGTCCCATGAACAGTATCAGGTGTTAAAAACGATGTGAGTACTGTACGTGGTGTGGTAAGATGAACATTTTCCATTCAAGAATACCACTTTTTTTTTTGGGTGAATAGAACTTCATTTTTTTATATTATATTTCAGTACGTATTGTGCTTTCTCTCTCCCCAATAATCACCATCTCCACACCAAAGTTGTATAAATATGGCTAAATCGAATCATAATGATATAAAGATAAGTAAAGAAAAGATATAGTAGTAATTTATTTATATCTAATTTATAGAAAATTATTGAACAATATAAAATCTTTTTAGAAGTACTAAAATATAAAAAATAAATATATTTCAAGTGAGCTTGAATTTATTTTGTTTGGAATCGTATATAATTTAATTAAAAAATTTCAATGTTTGATTGTTAAATTTGTAAAATTTTGAAATGTTGAAAAGTACATTTTAAAATACTTCAAAACATGTTTTTAAAATTTTAAAATGAGCAAAACGCATTTCAAATCACATTGACTTGTATCTCCTTGTGTAACAAAGTTCAGAGAAATTGAAAGGAAGAAAAGAAATTGATATGAACTGAATGGAAACTTTATTATGAAGATTGAATCAGAAAAGAAAAGTTACATAATTACTTCTACAATACAACTACAACTAGTATTTATATACAATTGATAGCTAGCAACACTAACTAACTAATTGTTATTAACATAACTTACTAACTGTTAAAATAACAATTACTAACCTGATAAAAAACAGAAAGCTAAAAGCTAAAAACTAACTATTATAAGTAAATATTATAGCAAAAAGCTAACTATGTATTGTCAGAATATGAATTGGATGGATAGCTTGACAATGATGGTGAAGGATTTGGATTTGATGATATGAGATTATTAGGTGATACCTCCCCTCCCACAAACTTGAGAATGCATATCAATCATTTCCAGTTTGAGAAGGTTTGTAGAGAATGATTTAGGGGCAAGTGGTTTGGTAAACATGTAAGCAATTTGATTAAGCGTGGAGAGAGGCAGCAAATGGATGAGACCAGAATGAACTTTTTCACAAACTATGTGACAATTAATTTCAATATGTTTAGTTCTTTCATGGAAGGTTGGATTGATTACTATTTGAAGGGCAAAATTGTTATCACAGTAAATGGTGGCTGGATTTGGATTTGGAATATGAAGATTAGACAAAAGATACTTCAGCCATTAAACTTCACATGTAGTTGTAGTCAAAGCTCTATATTCTGCCTCTGAAGAAGATTCAGAGACTGTGGACTGCTTCTTGGATTTCCAACATACTAAGGAATGCCCCAAAAATATGCAATAACCAGTGATTGATTTTCTGGTATCCTTGTAGCTTGCCCAATTCGAGTCTGAAAAGCATTTGAGCTGAAAATCTGACTTGGATGGAAAAAATAATCCTTTCCCTGGAGAACCTTTGATGTATCTGAGAATTCTCATGGCAGCTTGATGATGAATAGAAGTTGGATGAGCAACAAATTGACTTAGTTGCTGAACGGAGTAAGAAATATCAGGTCTGGTTGTGGTCAAATAAAGCAATTGACTTGCTAATTTTCTATAGGCAGAGACATCACTCAAAGGGGAACCTTGACCTTGTTGTAATTTGAGAGAATGCTTCATAAGTGTCTTAGCTGGCTTGCTTGCCAAAAGACTAGTGTTGGTGATGATTTCCAATGCATATTTTTATTGGCAAAGACTTATACCTTTGGAGGATCTAGCTACTTCAAGACCAAGGAAGTGTTTTAAATGGCTAAGATCCTTTATGGTAAATTCAGAATCCAATTGTTGCTTGACTTTCACAATTTTTGGTAGATCATTTCCTGTCAATAAGATATCATCTACATATACCAAAAGTGCTGTAAAAAGAGCCATTGTGACTTCTGATAAACAGAGAGTAATTTGTAGTTGAAATACTGCATCCAAAGGCAAGTAAAGCAGCAGACAACTTAGCATACCATTGCCTGCTTGCTTGTTTGATTCCATAAAGAGATTTGGTGAGTTTGCAAACTTAGTTAGGACTAGATGGAGTGAGATTAGGTGGTAGAGTCATATATACTTCTTCATGAAGGTCACTATGAAGAAAAGCAGTATTGACATCCAATTGATGAAGATTCCAATTGGACGCTGCAGCAATGGATAAAACAACTCTGACAGTCATCATCTTTGTCACTGAAAGTAGTCTATCCCTTGAGTTTGTGTGTAGCCTTTAGCTACAAGTCTGGCCTTGTGTCTTTCTATAATGCCATCAGCTTTGTACTTTATTCTGAATACCCATTTACAGCCAATTGCTGATTTTCCATGTGGCAAGTCAGTGAGAACCTAAGTCTTGTTTTTATCCAATGCAGATAATTCTGACTACATAGCTTGTCTCCAGCAGTCATGTTGTGCAGCTTGATGATATGTTTTAGGTTCAAGATTTGTGGAAACTAAAAGACTAAAATTTTTGTGATTTGAAGACAAGTGTTTATAGGAAAGCACTGAGGACAAAGGATATAAATTAAATACCTGAATTGGATATAGTGATTGCTAAGCTAGAAAGATTGCAGTGATAATCCTGCAAGTATTTTGGCTTATGTTTTTGTCTCAAGGACTGTCTTATAGGAATGGAGGGACTTTGATCAGTAGTGTGATCTGCAAACTGACTAGCAGGAGTATCAAAGGACTCATCACCAATAGGGTTTGACTGAAACAAATCAATAGACTTAGAAAGAGTGGGGATACATTGTGGAAGGGGAAATTGTGTATATTGATTATAAGATTTTGTTGAACATTCACAGATGTGGCATCTGTTTGTGAATAAGGAAAAATAGATTCATAGAAGATGACATTTCTAGATATGAAAGTTTCTCTAGATCTCAAGTCATAAAGAATGAAGCCTTTAGTTCCTAGCTTAAGACCTAGAAAGACATATTTTCGAGACCTAGGATCAAATTTTAGCCTATGAGCACAAAGAATAGAGGCAAAGCATAATGAACCAAAAACTTTCAGCTGAGAAAAATCAGGATCTTAGTTATGTAACAACTGATAAGGGCTTTTATTTTTCAACAAAGGAGAAGGAATTCTGTTAATGAGATGAATGGAATGAGTCATAGCAAAGGACCAAAAACATGTTGGTAAATGGGACTGAAACAATAGTGCTCTTGCTATATTTAAAATGTGTTGATGTTTTCTCTCCACAACAACATTCTGTTGTAGAGTCTCAACACAAGATTTTTTATGAATGACACCTTTTTAATCATATAAGGTATGTAGTGCAAACTCAGAGTCATTATCAATTCTTACTTGCTGAAATTTGGTATAAAATTGAGTTTCAACCATATTAAAAAAAGAATGGATATGCTTCTGAGTTTCACTCTTGTTTTTCATAAGAAAAATCCATATATATCTTGAGTAATCATCTACTATGGTTAAGAAATATGTGTGCCCTTGTATGGATGGAACATTATAGGGTCCCCAAATGTCAGCATGTATCAATTCAGACATTTTGACAGATTTAGAAACACTATTGGGAAATGGTAATTTTCTTTATTTAGCCAAATGACAAATGTCACATGCATTTAATTTTGTACATGGAATAGAAAAAAATTGTGAATGAAGCATTGTTAGTCTTTCATTTGATAAATGAACTAATCTAAAGTGCCAAATATCAAAATTAGAAGCTGAAATAGTATTACAGCATTGAGAATTCAACAGTTTGTCAGGATGAAGTGCAGGATTTGTGAGATAATACAATCCTTCTTTGCTTTCAGCTGAACCAATCCTCTTCAAGGTATTCAAATCCTGTATGAGACAGCCAAAGGATGAAAAAATCAATGTACAATCAAGAAAGATAATTAACTTTGTGACAGAAACCAAGTTGAAGGTAAATTGTGAAATGTATAAGACATCTACCAGATAGAAATCTGAAGAAAAATGAATAGTGCCTGAATGATGAGTAGTAACATGATTACCATTTGGTAATTTGACTAAAATGGGACTAATGGCTTTATATGAGCTAAAAAGATTGAGGTTATGAGAAATGTGATCAGTAGCACCTGTGTCTATGATCCAATTACCTAACTTAGAGGAACAAGACAGAACACTACCTGAGTTTAGAAGAGAAAAGGAATTTGAAGTAGTTGGTGCTATATTACCAATAGTGGCACTGACTTGGTTTGAGACATGATTAACAGGATGCTGTGAGTGTTGAAGCATGGCTAATAAACCGTGATACTGTTCTAGAGTAAAGAAAGATTCTGAGTTCTGTTGTATCATCTTAGATGCATCTTCATCAGTTTTAACTTGATTAGAATTTGTGCTAACAGCATTGACAGCAGATCTAGGGTATCTAGGTTTCTAACCTGGTGGATATCCATGCTTTTTGTAGCATATATCCACTGTGTGTCCCTTTTTCCCACAATAGGTACAAACCTTTCCATTCCCTTTGAATCCTTTAGCTAATTGGCTAACAGCTTGTACAATAGAATTTTTATCAGCAGTATTCACAGAAATTCTTGGTGTATCAACATGAAAAGTTGTCTTTCTTGTTGAACTACAAGTGAGAAAACTTTGTTTATTAAAGGAAGTGGATCCATGAGCATGATTTGTGACTTAACATGTCGAAACTGATCCCCTAACCCCTTTAAGAAACAAATGACATGATTATTTTGCCTATATTTCTTCATTGCAGAAAAGGCAGCACAATTACTAGACTCACCACATGTGCAAATGGGAATAGGTCTAAAATTTTCAAACTCATCCCATAGGATCTTAAACTGAGTGAAATATGATGTGACAGAAAGATCTCCTTGTCCAAAAGAATGAATTTCACTAACAAACTCAGATATTTTGAAAATGTCACCTTGTGAGAATCTTTCCTTGAGTTCTGCCCAAATACCAATAGCATGATCAATCCACAATACACTTTGAGCAATTTTTGGTCTAACTGCATGAATCAACCAAGAAACTAGCATTGTATTGCATCGCTCCCATGCTGAAAAAGTTAGATCTGAAATTTCAGGAACTAGAATTGTGTCATCAAGAAACTTCATCTTATTTTTAGAGATGAGTGCCATCTTTATAGCTCTGCTCCAAGTATGGTAATTAACTCCTATCAATGGGGAAGAAACCAACAATAATGAAGGCCTTTCATTGGGGTGCAAGAAGAAGGGATTCGTGGAATCAATGACAAAATTTGCCATTGTTGAAGAATCGAAGAATAAAGAGAAGAAAGAAGGCAAGAATTTGAGTAATTGCAATAGAGGCAACAGAGCTCTCAAATAGAGCTCTTTGATACCATAATAAAGTTCAAAGAAATTGAAAGGAAGAAAAGATATTGATATGAACTGAATGGAAACTTCATTATGAAGATTGAATCAGAAAAGAAAAGTTACACGATTACTTATACAATACAACTACAACTAGTATTTATATACAATTGATAGCTAGCAGCACTAACTAACTGTTATTAACAGAACTTATTAACTGTTAAAATAAAATAACTAACTTGATAAATAACAGAAAGCTAAAAGCTAAAAACTAACTAACTATTATAAGTAAATATTATAACAAAAAGCTAACTAACTAAGGATGAGGATCATTTGTCGTTCATTCCTATTCCCTTTTAGAACTTAAATTTTGACAAGTATTTTAAACTTAATTACATGTCTCAACTTAATTCATTGGATGGATGAAGAAGACGAGGAATGAGAGACAGTGCTAAGTAATGTTAGAATATGAATTGGATGGATAGCTGGACAATGATGGTGAAGGATTTCGATTTGATGATATGAGATTATTAGGTGATGTTGTGTCCGTCAAAATAATTTTAAAAATAGAAATGATATGAGAGACAAATATGAGTATAATATTAATAAACATGGAACACAAGTGCATTTCCACTTTTAAAATAACCATATTTTCTAGCTCCACATTCAAGTACGTTGCACTTGCTCCACAAATATATAGTCCGTTAATATAAATACAAATCGTTCATGATAGCACGTTTGAAAGTACTAAATAAATAGAATTTTTTTATCAGAATTTTTGTATTTGGCATTGGTTTTAGAGTTTGATTTTGATATATTGTTAATGTAAATTTTTTTATATCATTAACTAATTATATATTATTATATATGTGATTTTTGAGATATTATTATAATAATCAAATATTTTTAATGACGTGTCAATACATAATTAAATGATAGTATAAAATTTTTTTACACTGATATTGTATTAAAATTAAATATTTATTTTTAACCTTTGAATAGATAAGTGATCCCCACTACTACTTTAATTTATCTGATCACCATCCTTGAATCTTAACAAGTTTTGACAAAAATTCTAGAAAATAATTTCAGCTGAGTAACTTTAGTGCTTTTGCATTTGCTAGATAAAAAACTTTCGGGAAAATTTATAAATAAAAAATAATTTGATTCATTGAGTTGAGAGTATAAATCATAGTTGTACAATTTAGATAAGAGGTTCATCTGATCAGAAAGTCCGGTCAATAGGTTAGTAGTCTGATTGTAGATTAAGTACTTGAACTGAAAAATTTAGATAAATTAAAAATATTTTTTAAAAAATACTATATAAAACATACTTTATATAAAAAAAATTACATGAAAAAATACATTATATAAAAAAAGTACTAATGATGTAGCCAAACTAACAAGTAATTATCTAGTTTTAATTTTTTAAAATTGAATTTGTTAAATAATAATATAAATTAAAAAATTGATAATATTATTCAACAAGAACATGTTGCCGAATGGCAAAATACATTTCACCAAAAGGGTATTCAAGATACCATGTTTAAATATTAAAGGTTACCTTTTTGAAACCTAAAAAATAAAATAAAAAACTAGAAACCCGGTGACCTGTGTTTGACCGGGTTGTCGAGAAAACTCATTGTGGCTAAGAATCGGACCAATCCAAAGGTCGCGTCACGGGTTTCTGGATTAGACTGGTCAAGCCGGTCTGCTTCATACAACTATGGTATAAATATTTTAACATAAATTATGTGATATCATACATTAAAATGATATTTTGTCATAAAATGAAATAGTTTATTATTTTAATCAAATAACAGATTTTTATTTAATAACTAGATTGGTACTCATACAATGTACGAGATTATAAAAATAATAAAATATTTTATATAAAATAATTATTTATTACTATAAAAAAATATGCATGGTATCTAATTTTTTATAAGAAACATGTATACTAATTTTTTTAGTGATATGTAAAGAGCAATATGGTCTAACATTACCAAAAATATTTATGCATTAAAAGATATTTTAATAAAATCTTGAAGATATAAATGCTCTTATTACATTAGATGGATGCACGGGCATATAAAAAATTATCTAAAGCATTTTTTTTCTTCAAATAGCTATTTTAATTCATGTTAACATAAAATGGAAATGCAGAACTGAAGAGAAAACAGAAACACGAGGAAGTGAAAGAAGAATTGAAAATTCTGATATTATTTGATACTGAATTCAATATACAAATGTGCTTTATATACACGTGATAACATTCTAACTAACATAATCATGTAACTGACTTGCTTAACTAACTAACTAACTTTCTGTTAAACTAAATGCTACTAACTAACTTAGTGTGTGCTGCATTAACTTAGTGTGCCAATTGGAATGTGCCAACTGGAATGTTGTTAGCTTGATACCCCCCCCACAAGCTGGAGAATATATGTCAAGCAGTCTCAGCTTGGACGTGAGGAATTGAAAACTCTTTGGTGGGAGTGCTTTTGTACATATATCATCTAATTGAACAATAGAGGTAATGGGAAGAAGATGAATAATGCTTGCTTGCACCTTGTCCCTTACAATGTGATAATCAATTTCTATATGCTTTATCCGTTCATGAAAGATTGGATTGGCAGCTATATGCAAGGCAAATTGATTATCACAATAAAGAAAAGAAAGTATGATGAATGGTAATTGAAAGTCCTACAGAAGATAAGTCAGCCACTGTAATTCACAAGTGGTAATGGTCATGGTACGATACTCAGCTTTTGAAAAGGATTTAGAGACTATGGCTTGTTTCTTTGATTTCCAAGTTCAAGGAATCTCTTAGAAAACCACAATAGCCAGTAACTGACTTGTAGCTATCCAAGAAAGCTGCCCAATCAGAATATGAGAAGCCTTTCAACTGTAATGCAGAGGATTTGGGGAAAAAGAGACCTCTGCCAGGGGATGCTTTGATGTAACTCAAAATTCAAAGAGCATCTTGGTGATGAGATAGTATTGGTTTTGCTAAAAAATTGACTCAAATGGTGGACTGCAAATGTGATATCAAGCCTAGTAGTGGTGAGGTAAAGTAGGTGACCAATGAGTCTTCTATAGAAGGAATATCTTCAAAAAGATGACCATCATCACTACACAATTTCTGATGAGCAGTCATAAGAGTAGTGACTGGTTTGCAACAACCAAGTAAACCAGCATCTTCAACTAGTTCTAAGGAATATTTTCTTTGACATAAAGAAATCCCAAAGTTATTTCTTGTTATTTCAAGGCCTAAGAAATATTTGAGAGAACCCAAATCCTTGACTTTGAAAGCTGAATCCAAATTTTGCTTAACGGTGGTGATTTCTTCTAAATCATTCCCGGTTAGAATGATTTCATCAACATAAACTAGTAAGGCTGTAAAGGAGCCTTCAACTTTCTTTGTGAACAAGGAATAGTTAGCTTTACTTTGTGTATAACCTTGTGCAAGTAAAGCAGCTGAAAGTTTGGAATACCATTGTTTACTAGCCTGCTTTAATCCATAAAGGGATTTCTGAAGTTTACAGACTACTGAGGAATTGAGGAGTGGAATCCTTGTGGTAAAGTCATATACACTTTTTCATTTAAATCTCCATAAAGGAATGCATTATTTACATCCAACTGATGCAAATGCCATTCCTAAATGGAGGCTAAGGCCAAAAGCAATCTCACAGTACTCATTTTTGCAACAAGAGAAATGTTTCAAGAAAATCCAAGCCCTTAGTTTGTGTGTAACATTTAGATACTAATATGGATTTGTGTCTCCCAATACTACCATCTGAGTTGTACTTCACACGATACACCCACTTACAACCTATTGGTTGCTTGCCAGGAAGCAATGTAGCTAGTGTCCAAGTGTTATTCTGTTCCAAGGCCTAAATTTCAAAAGTCATAGTTTTCCTTCTGCATTCATGTTTTATAGCTTGGGTGTAGAATGTAGGTTCAAGCTCAGTGGTGATATTTAAGGTGAAGGCTTTGTAATTTGGTGACAATTTTGAATAGAAAATAAAATTGGATATAGGATACAGGATACCTGAAGATGACTGATTGGCTTGCTGAGTTGAAGTTGAAAATGAGTAGTGATAATCTTGCAAATATGATGGTGGTTTTCTAAGTCTGCTAGACTATCTAGGAATGATCTGAGATTGAATAGGATCAAGAGGAAGAGTAGATGGACAAGATAATTGAGGAATATTAAGATCAACAGTATTTTGGAGAAATAAATCATCATAGTTAATGATATGTTGAGATATGATGTTGTTAGATGGAGAAGAGTTAGGATGAGCATCAGAAGAAAGAAAAGAAAAAACATGCTTATGGAAAATAACATTTCTAGACATAAAGAAAGTTCTATCATGAATATCATACAGTAAGTAGACTTTAACCCCTTTTCTATAACCTAAAAAAATACACTTGCGGGCTCTGGGATCAAATTTCTTTGTATGAGCAGTCAAGGTAGTGGCAAAACAAAGAGAACCAAATACCTTGAGGTATGCTAGGATGGGTGCTTGTTTATAAAGTAAAGTGTATAGACTACAATTTTGAAGAATGGTAGATGGAAGTCTGTTGATAAAAAAAAATAGTTTGAGCAACAACAAAATGACCAGAATGATTTAGGAAGATGAGACTGAAACATGAGGGATCTTGCCATATTCAGAATGTGTTGATGCTTACGTTCAACAACATCATTCTCTTGTGGTGACTCTACAAGGATTTTTTTATACAAAATACCTTTTTCTGAGTAAAACTGAGAAAGGCAAAACTCAGAGCCATTATCAGATTTGATTATCTTGACTTGATGTTGAAATTGAGTTTCAATTAATGTCACAAAAGACTTAATATAAAATGTTGTTTCAGATTTTAATTTCATAAAGAAAATTCAAGTATGTCTAGAGAAATCATCTACCACAGTCAAGAAATATTTGTAAACAAGAATAGATGAAATTGAAAAGGGACCCCATATGTCCATGTGTAGTAAATCAAAAGCATTTTTAGATCTGTTTGTATTGACAGAATAAGGAAAATGTTTCATTTTGGCCATATGACATATGTCATAAACATTGTCATGATTACAGGTGATAAAAGAAAAATGATTATGCAATGAATCTAATATGGCATTAGAAGGATGTCCTAATCTATAATGCCATAGATCTAGTTTATGAGATACAAAAGCATATGAAGAATTACAATTTTGGATAGAATCAAATTTACAAGGTGACTGCATCACATACAACCCTTTTACAACTTTAGCTAATCCAATCTTCCTCAAGGTATTGTGTTCTTGTATGACACAATTAGTGGAAGAAAAAATTAAGTCACAATTGATAGAACTAGTTAACTTGATAACTGAGATCAAATTGAAGGTAAATTGGGCTAAGTAGAGGACATTGGTAAGAGTCAACTTATCTGAAAATTGAATTGTGCCATAAATATTTGCTAAGACTAGATTGCCATTTGGTAAGTTTACAGTAATAGGTGAAATTTCATTGTAGGAAATATACTAATTCAATGTACAACAAATATGATCTGTTGCACCTGTATCTAGTATCTAAGGAATGTATTTAGAATGACAAGAAAAAATGAAATGATCACCTGAAACAAGCTTGGAAGATTGGTCACATGTGGAGTCCAGGTTTGATTCAGTCTAAGTAGTAACATGATTTGCTAAATGTGACTTCTGAAAAAGGCTCAAAATAGTCTGGAACTGTTCTGAGGTAAGGCCTGGATGAGAATTTGTTGTTGTTTTAGCTTTATCAAACACATCGTTAACATGTTCTTCTTCTATTGAAGAAACATTATGTACTGTGTGACTTGATCGAAATCTGTTTCTTGGGTGTCCTGGTGGAAAGCCAAGTTTTTCATAGCAAACATCTATTGTGTGGCCTATTTTTTCATAATGTATACAAAATTTGCCTCCATTATTACCCCTTCCAAAACCATGTTTCTTGACAAATTTTTGAAAACTAGAATTCTTGACATTAGCAGCAACTGTAAGAGTTATAGATTCCTCATGAAAATAATTGTTTAACTGTCTTTCTTGCTAAACAACCAGGGAGAAAACTTTACTAATGGGTGGTAATAGTTCCATCATTAAAATTTGAGACTTCACCGTGGAGAATTGATCATTCAAATCTTTCAAGAACTTCATAATTTGATCTTGTTGTCTATAAGATCTTATGACAGAAACCAAGTAACAAGTGCATGGATATAAACATTTGCAACCCGAAATTGTCCTGAAATCCTCCAATTCCTCCCACAAAGATTTCAACTGAGTATAATATTGACTAACAGTAAATTCCCCTTGTTTGATTGCATAAAGTTCCTCTTGTAAACTTGCAATTTTAAGCTTATCTCCTTGTGAAAATCTATCTTTAAGATCTAACCAAATTTTTTATGCAGTATTCATCCACATGACACTATTTGCAATATCTTGAGAAAGATAATGAGTAAACCAAGAAATTAACATTGTGTTACAACGTTCCTAGGTCAAGAACAATGGATCTTCTGTTTCAGGCATTGGAATTGATTCATCTACGACACCAATTTTATTCTTTGCTTGCAGTGCCATTTGCATATGCCTAGACCAAGAATGATAATTGCTGCCATTAAGGGGCATAGAAACTAACAAGATTGCAGGGCTTTCATTTGGATGCATGAAATAAGAACTTGTAGGATCTAACATTGGATTCACGAGATTCAGGATGAGTGATTCACAATTGTGTGATCAGAGCGAGGCACAACAAAGCTTTCACAAAGAAATCCCTGATACCAAAATAGAAAATAGAAATGCAGAACTGAAGAGAAAACAACACGTAGCAGTGAAAGAAGAATTGAAAATTCTAATATTATTTAATACTAAATTCAATATACAAATGTGCTTTTATATAAACGTGATAACATTCTAACTAACATAATCATGTAATTGACTTGCTTAACTAATTAACTAAGTTTCTGTTAAACTAATTGCTACTAACTAACTTAGTGTGCCAACTAGCTAGAATGTGCTAGCTGGAATGCTGTTAGCCTTGATACATGTATACATATCAGCTTAATTGCTAAATCATTGAAGAATAGTCCATACAAAAAATAATTTAATTAAAAGCATATCAAAATATTGAAATATGTTCATGTATGAAACAGAAAATAAAGTAATACATGAAAGCTTACTTGAAATAACTCTTCATTAGGAAATATTATGTTAAAAAGATGAAGAGAAATATATAAAAAATATGAAAATGGTGTCTTATCGTAATCTTTCATATTATTAATGGGGTTTATTATATGAGATCATTATAATGAATTATTATAAATTTTTTTTACTTTTATTTTATAATAATATATAGTTGATGCATAAGAATGTACCCTTTTACGAATATTAGGACTTTTTAACCTCCATTAAATTTCTTGGTAACAAATTTCTTATAATTAAACATGCCAAAAAAAATTGTCATTTTAAAGTTGCCTAACTGCAAAATTAGCATTACTGAAATATCTAGCAAGATACGTTGACAGTTGACGTGTCAAATCTCCAAATAAAGTGCATCTAAGCTTTTCTCCCTCCCCCCTTATGCAAAATAAAACAATAATAATAATAATCCTTTTGAAGATAATACATGGCATTGTACAAAATGAATAAAAATGGCTCCAACTCCGCTACTATATAGTGGCTTGATTTCCCAACTCGTGTATGGAACCAATTCTCCTTTAGCAGCGATGAGTCCAATAACATCTTTGAAGAAAAAATAAACATCACGAAAATGTAATTTTTACATAATAATCTAATAACACATGAAAAAAAAAAGAGTAATTGCATAATATGATGTCTTACCAATTAAGTGTAAATCTTCACTTTTGGATTGAAGAATTTCTGAATAAGAAGTGAAGCTAAATCCATACTAAGGTATCATTGTGTCGTTAGTAGCCTTCACACTCGTGACTAACTTGTTGTATAACCTATATTGCTGGTTGGTGGGTTTGTATTTAGATACATTGACTGCATCACAGACATCCTCAAACTCGTAACAATCTCTTTCCATTAATATTTTTTCAAAACGGTCAACATGATTGCTCCATACAGTACATTGAATCTTGTCATACTACATAAGATTCACAAAACATGAATACATTAAAAAAGAAATCATGAAAGGAAAGAAAAAAAATAATGTAAACATACGTATAACATGTTATGTCCTCGTAGATTGGATGAGCATTTTTCAAATACACATTCTTAATTGCTTTTATTGTTTTTTATTTTTTAAAAGATTGCCATGTTCGACCAAGTTATGTCTTGGTAGATTAGATTTCATGAGCATATTTCAAATACACATTATTAATTCTTAATTGCTTTTAATTGATTTTTAAAGTTAATTATCAATTTGTTTCATTGTTTGAATTGATTATGGTATATATAAATATAAATTATTTAGATTATTTGAATTAATTAATTATTTGAATTGTTTGTATTTATTGATTTTTTAGTGGAAGAAGCTTGTGAAAGAAGATTATTTTTTGGAGGGAAAAGAAATAGATAAGGAAGTGAAATATGACATAGATGATGTGGCGAAAACCTTGTTTTATACAATAATATTATATTAGATATTAGATAATATAAATAAACTGACAATAATATTTCATCAAATTTAAATTCAAAATTAATTGATCAATTAGTGGGGCGGGTTTTTCACTTTTATTTAATTTATACATATTATATAAAACACAGTCCATACAAATTTAGATAATGACATGTGTCAGTCATTAATCAACTTATTTCTCTTCAATTCTTACATTATTCTTATTAAATTTTATCTACTATATCTAAATTATCTTTAATTTAATTTAAACTTATTTTAAATAATATCTACTAAGAAACTTTAAAATAACTTTCACTTACTAATTCTTATATCTTTCAAAATTACTCATCAAATTAAATTAATCTCTCTAATTTTCAACTAACTTTGTTTGTTGAATAGTGGTATATGAACATGAAGGATTTGGATTTGTTTCACCCATCTCTTTATCACATGGTTCAATCAAACTTGAATGCGAAACTTACATCAATAAATATGAAAAAAAAATGTAATTATAATAATATTAATTTAAATATAATGTTCAATTAGATATTTGTTATTGAACAAACAACTTTGTAATTATAATAATATTAACTTGAATAGCAGTGCGTGTGTGATTTGTGATAGTAATTACAACCCATAGTCACTATAACAAGAAATAAAATAAAAAACTTCTTTATCTACTATATCTAAATTATTGAAACATGCATGATTTGAATTTAAATTATATTTTATATAGAGTTGACCACTAATTGAAATGCAATAAATGTAATTAGTTTGTTTAAATTTAAATTATAACTAAATAAAAAATAATCAATTATTATTATAATAAGTGATGAGAATCAATTTGAAATTCAATAAAATAATCATTTTTTAAGCAATAAAATCAATTTGTATAGAAAAAGTTATGAGTTTTTCAATTCTAAACTTTTGTACGTATCAATTTTGGTAGGTGTCATTCATTGGTGAAATCATTTCCATCAAATTCTCACTTTATTCTTATTGAGTTTTATCTATTATATCTAAATTATCTTAAATTTAATTTAAATAATATTCACCATATGACATTTAAATTTTTTTTTAAAATACAAAACTGCACACTTACTATTATATATATAGTACATTTATAAAATGGATTTACAACTACATCTCACGTTGTTTAATTGCCACAATGGCTGATTAATATGATTTTCTTGATGAGCTTAATATCAACAATAAGAAGAAGACTTGGAAGCGTAGAGTAAGGGTTATTCACTTATGGTTCTCACTTTGTTTAATCATGTGAATTTTAAACGTCTATTTAAATAGATGTTTTAACAAATTATTATTAAAAAAACTTATTTACATCTAATTTAACAAACTCATACATCGCACGAGTAATAAAACTAGTAATAGTATAAAAAGGACAAGTTATTCATTCATTATTTAGACTAGCAGTAATTGTTTTTTCGGTAATAGGCCCCATCAGGCTTAAGGCAGACCAAAGATGCCAACGGAGGAGAAAGCAAAGGGGTGAAAGTGCATCAGGGGGATGGAAACTCCCGTTCTCCATGCCAGCATATTCCGATACCAACCGAGGCTCTTGCGTTAGTTTATTTAATAGTATACTCATAAAAACTAATGTCACTTCTACAACCCTACTTACATATTGTTATTATTATTCTAGGAAAGTGATTCTTGCACACCTTTTATCTATAGGTTGTGTTACACCATACTTGTTTTGGTAAAAAGAAAAAGAAAGTGTGTGTATTAATAAACAGTTCCGTTATTCGTCTAACTTTTATATTTTAACTTTTTCTCAACCTATTTACAAACTCATTTTGTATCCCATGGGAATGCTATAGTTACATACAACTTAATTTGACATCTGTTTCACGCTAGAATACGGTGGATATACATCTACCATATTTTGGGTGGACAAAAAACATTTTCGATTAATAAATGTGTTTCTCTTTTTATTACTAAAAAAGGAAATGATGTAAAAATGATGTAATTGTTGTATTATCCTAAGAAAGATTTTCACTTATTATCTATAAAAAAAAAGGTTTTTTGTATACCCACTTTTGACACCCATAAGATGTGGCGAATCCCTTGAAGATAAGTGGTGATTCTTATGTTAGATATGTTGAGTTCTAATTAAGTCACGTTAGAGAGAATAGAAGATCACCACATAAGTAATAAAGATAACCATTTATAGCTTTAATGATCACCACATCTTTGATTTGTGTTGAAAAATGTTGTTTGTCATGATAGCCATCATCCAAGAGGGAAAGTGAATTAGGTGATTATAAGTTTTTAAAACACTATTAAGAAATTAAACTTTTTGATACACTCAATCAACACATGCAAGAAAATAAGTCTAACAAATATACAACTATTGTAGATTACTCAAATATAACTTGGGTTATAAGATAAATAAATAAAAAAATAAGCTAGATATCAAGTTCTTAAAATCAAAACATCAAGATGACTCGATATGCAATAAATAAATATGTTGCACCAAATATTGAAATTAAAGAGTGTAGGGAAGAGAGAATCAAATTCAAAGAATTTATCCTGATTCAGCCACTAATCACTTGTGACCTACATCCAGTCATCAAACTTAACTTGAGTTTTTTTTCACTATCTCCTAAACTTCATGGGTGCTAAGAAAACCTTTGTATAAGCAAGAACACTTCTCACACCTTGGAATATCTCACCCCTGTGCTAGAGCTTCCAACTCTTCAAGCTTCACAGGTGCTTGAAAAACTTTACATTCAAGAGTACTTACAACACCTTTGGGATATCTCATCCTTTGTGTTTGAGCCTCACTTTAAGGGATACCTCACATTTTTCTCTCTTGGAGGACATCTCACCCTCTTACAATGATATTAAGATGAAGAGAAAGATTAAAAACTCTCACCAGAGTAGATATACAACTTGAAGACCAAAGGAATATAAAAATTTTGTAATAAAGAGCTCAAAATATGATTTTGATGATTTAAGGATCAAATCAAGTGTTTTAGAGTTGTAAAAGTTTCAAACAACACTTATATATAGAGCCCAAGTGATAAATAGCCATTAATAGTGTTTAAAAAGGATTTCTTATGAAAATTAGTCGTTTATAACCGTTGGGAACGATTCAGACTCATGGTAATCGATTTCATGAATGTTGTAATCGATTACATGGATCTTAGAACATGTTCTGGGCTTTCTAGGCAGAATATAATCGATTACATGGCCTTTCTTTGCTGAAAACATGTTTATAGCATTCTGATACTTGAAAAATGACTTTAAACACCCATAACTTCTTCATTTCTCATCTATTTTATGCAAATGACCACTCATTAGAAATATTTTTGAGTCTATTTTCATATGAAATAAGTTTCAAAACAAAATTCAAATTATTTTGAAAGTTATGATCAAAATAGTAACCAAATGTTAACTTTTCAAAAATTCAAACTTGATTATTTTTCATAATTTTGAACTACAATCATGACTAGCTTTCAAAACATATTTGTTAGGTATTTTAGCATATAAGAATCATTTGTAAAGATTTAAAAACATATTTGAGCTCTTTTCATGTAAAACTTCTATTTTTACATAGGAAAAAGCCTAAAAGAAAAATATACAAATTCTAGTCCTTAGACTTTTTGATGTAATCCAAGCTTCCAAAAATTTATTCTCTTCAAATCTTGCAAATGCTTAGAACATCTTATTATTCTCATTCTTCTTGAGTTTAGCATAATTATGATCTTTTGATTTTTTGTTGCAATGCTCACTCTTGGTACTTGGACTATCCTACAAAGTATTGCTCACTTAAATAAACATAGTTAGTCCAAATTCATAATTCAATACCTTCATATGCATGATTCATAAATGTATAACTCTAGTTAGTCTAACATGTATATAAGACTTTCATAGGCACATCCAAATATGACATTTATCAATTTCTAATAGATATGCTCTATATAGGATGGAACAAAGAACACTTTGCATATTTTCATTTAAATAGAGTCAAATTCAATATTAATTTAATACAACTTATATGACACATTATTGGATATATTTTATAAAAGATGCTATAAAAAATATGCATGATTCTTATATGAAATATAATAAGATGGAATACATAATCATGCATGATCCAATATAATCTATTTAGTACATCTGTATAGCATAAACATCATTCTTTTTACCTTGCATTTGTCATAATCAAAACTTAACATATTAAATCATTGAGACAAACTTATTTCCACAAATGTGTCTAAGTAAGTGATGAAGACCTCTAAGATAAATGATAATCTTGTGTAAATTTTGGTAAATTCTAATTTCAACTCATTATGTGTTATAAAAGAAGGTTACCACATAAATAATTAGAATTATCACTTATTACCTCATTGATTATCACATCCTATGGGTGTCAAAAGTAAGAGTGTTCAAATCCAATCTAAACCAAAAACTAAAGCAAAAACCAAACGAAAAAAATAGAAATCTAATCAAAATCGAATAAATTTGGTTGTTTTTTATTTGATTTTTTGAAAATGGATGGAATTGGATCAATTTTCGATTTTAAAAATCAAAATCGATCCAATTCAATCTAAACCAATTAATATTATATAATATATTTATTTGTTATTGAGTTTATATTTTTACTTATAATAATAACTCTAATTTTTCACACACTTCTCTCACTTTATGTGATCAAATATTATTTTAAGTATGTGAAATGGATTATTTTTATTTTTTATTTCCTTTATTTTTTATTTTTTTCTTTTTAATAGATTAAATTACTTTTAACTCATAATACAATAGACTTAAAAAAATTGGCTAAAAATCTTTTAACCTAATCTAATCTAATTTAAATCGATATAAATAATATTCTTTAAATTGACTAAATTTTTTACTCAAAATCGATACAAACAAAATCACAAATACTCTTCGTCAAAAGTAGGTGAACAAATAATGGGGCGGTTAAAAAACATTAACTGAGACAAAACTCTTTGATTATTCAAATTCTCTACAAGAAATTTTGTAATTTTGGCAGCGTATTGCATTTCGTTTTTGGCTTACTTTTTATTTTTTAAATCTTGTATTAAAGACACAAATTCCAACAATAAAAAACTGATTCCTTGGAGTGAGCAGAGCAAGAACTGCATCATTGAGCCTGCTTATTAAATAACCTTTTTTCTTTTGGCTTTTGTGTTGTTCTACACACATATCAGACCAACTTATGCATGTACATTACGCATAACTAAAATTTTCAATAACTGAAAAAATATCTCATTGAAAGAGGTGGCATGAACCTCCAAATTTATCATCTAAACTTTAATTGTGTGTAACTATTAATATATGATGTCCCTAATGAATAATAACGTGGAATGGCATAATTCTTTATTGTTTTGGGCATTCAAGTAAAGTGGTTTTAACTAAGCTCGACAAGCAGCATTATCCGTGACATATTCCAACTGCCAGGTTCTTGATGATGTATACGTTTAACTGTAGAGACGCTAGTCCTCACCCTCCAATTGCAAACTATAAGACGGAAGTTGAAACCAGAAAATTTAAAAAATGCAACTTACTGTTGACATGCAGCAATTAAAGAGAACTGTAATTCAATGAAAATAGCACCATCATTATTTAGAAAAATGATAGTCGTAAAAAAATTAGACATTCAAAAACTTACAACCAGGGGCGGAGCTAGAAGAGTTTTGTTGGGGAGGCCAAAGTAAATATTTTTTTTAAGATATAACTTGAAGAAGAAGATACCTATGATAGTGTCGAAGGATAATGGGAATAATTGAAAGAGAAACAGGGCTATAGGTATAAATATTGTTGTTCCGTAAAAGCTCTCGAGTAGAGTATATGAAAGTGGTATAGTAGGTTCTTCTTAAGTCAACCAAAAGCCATTTCTTCTATGGTTCCTACATCTTTTATAGAAGCATGGGAAATGTGACCTTACCCTTCCTTTTGAAATCATGAAATAGTTATGGAGTACTCCAATACAAGCATCTTCTTATTTGGGCGTGTACTTGGGGTCCATTATAGAAAGGGTACGGGCCATATAGCCTCTTGAACTTGAAGTGATAAAGGAGCGAACAAGCTTAGCAAGCCATGCTTCAACCTTGAAAATATTTTGGGCTTGTACTTGAGGCCCATCATAGAAAGGGTACAGTCCACAACCCCCGAGCTTGAAGTGATAAAGGAGTGAACAACCTTAGGAGGCCACGAACCAACCTTACAAATATTTTGGGCCCATACTTAAGGCCCATAAAAAAAGGGAGGCATTTTTTTTGTAGCCCGGTTCGTTATGGGTGTTTAAGTTTTACTTTTATCTGTTGGTGTTACGATTGGCAGTAAAATAACTAAATTTGATGAAGACCAACCCATCCTGCAATCGATTGCTTATTCAATAAGAATAATATGTGCTTAATTTATTCTTCAACTGATCTGTTTTGAAGTAAATTTAGAAGGTACCTAGGATAGGCACGTATGTGATAGACTCCTTTGATGCACGACTATTACCAAGTGCGTTGAACTAGGAGGGTGAGTACCTGCAAAGAGACTCTAACGCTCAAGTCAGGATGTGCACCAATTGGGTCAATGCTATGGGAGAATTCATACTTGATTAGGGTGACTTAGCCTGATATTTATAGAAGTTGGATTGATATGTTCTCTTGATGAAGAGATACATTCCCATTATAATTGCAGGAGAAGATATGTTCCTTATTTAGTTATAGAGAATCCCTATATTATCGCAATACTGGTATAACAGTTACAGTGCTATTATTCCATAAGATCATGATTGGCAAATAGGAGATATCATAAGATTTATCCATTGCGCAGATCTTGCGGTAAAACTGTTACTATCCAAAATTGGGATCTCATTATAACTTGACTCTGCTGGAGACATGTAGGCGTGGACTTCTTCTAGTATGTGTACTGGGTTGGACTACATATTGAGAGCCCAGGTTACGGTTCAGAATAATTGCCTCCAGCTTGGCGCTTAAGTGGAACAGTTAAGTGTTTAGATTCTAAATTTGAGAAGAACCTATGGTGCTTAATAGACAAAAATCCATTAAAGCCGAGATCCATTATTATGGAGTACCTCTGGGGTTGGCATGCAACACCATTCCGTCATCCGAGGTATGTCCTTTGCCCCCGTATATGATTTCACAAGGTTTTCTGACTTTTTCACACTCCTCAACAATATTGAGCTTTCTTGGGAAACCGCTTCCTTGACTTTATTGAGAATTAAAAATCCATTAAAAGGACATTAATTCTATGTTGTTTCCTAACTGCCTACTTACCTCACAACCAATCAAAAATGAGGAGCATTAAGAATGGAGTTTATCTCGTACGATCAGTTCACTTTTCTAAGGACCAATCAGAGTGCTTAATTGAATCTATAAAATAGGGAATGTTTACGTTGGGGTTGACATTCCTTTTGCTACATTCTTCTCTTCTTGCCAATATATTTTAGAGTGCAACATTTCATGGCTTTCTTCTTATTTTGTTCAAATTCAAAGAGGGTTTTGCCCCCTGCGAAGGTCATCTTCCTGCTTTTTCCAAAATTTGTGAGGATGTTCTCTTTTTCCTCACCAATAACTTTTCCAATGGGGACTTTTCTTTCTCAGCGTAGTAATGATAGACACTTTTTTTTCCTAGCATACGAGGGAGTATTTAAAACATGCTCTACTATTGGGTAAATTTGTGATACCTGTCGTGTTAAACGGACCTCCTCGAAGAAATAGAGCCTACACTCTTCTTCCTTTCCGAGAACTTAGCAGGTGATTCATCCCAAACTTTGCTAGTTTTCAAATAAGCAGGAGGGACTGTTGATGCAGCTCTGCAATTTAAGGCAGCTAGTGCAATGATCTTCTTCATGAAAGACCGTACTTCGTCCAACGAAGGAAAAGGTCAATGCTCTTTCCTTCTATATTTCATGTCTCAATATTTTCTTTTCCAGGTGTAAGATGAGGTATAAAATGAGAACAAATCAATAAAAACTTATATTATGAACTTTGTATTGTGCCCCCTTTCTTCCTCTCTTTTTTTTTTATCAATGTTCGCACTTTTTTTTTTGTCAGGGTAAGTCCAATGCTTATTCTGGCATAACATTGCGATGCCCCCGGCTTAGTGCTTCATTTAAGAAAGTGGCAAGCTTTAAGTCTCTAGTCCGGGGTTTGAGTACTTTGTCACTTTAACAACCATGGTCCAAATTGATAACCCCACACTAAACAGATATCCTGGTTAAAGTCGGGGTTCATGGGAAGAATTCATACTTAACCTTCAGAAGTTGTGTGGCGTTCGAGTTACTGCATAATTGTCTTTTCAATTGCTTTAAGAACTGTAAGGGCCACGTGACGCGTTTTCACTAGTGGGATGTGCATAGTGCTTCACACACCATGATGAGCACTCTTTTGAAAATTGGGCTGTAAAGACAACAATGCCCTCTAACCACTTAGCCTTTATAAATAGGAGTTTGGGGTGTATTGTCTTCGCCTTACTATTTCTAAACGTCTTTCTGAGAACTTTATGCAACAGTGAAACGTGGACTTCAGGTGGTTCTCAACTATTTCCATCCCCAGCAATCAAGAGCATCTCTTACATGGTATCTCCCTTTTATTTTTCTTTCATTACTATTTTCCCTTTTTAGTCGCTTCTACTATGATTGAGTAACTAAGTGGTTACGCGCTCCTCACTGGAGTGTGTTTCTGCTCTTCAATTTCACGAAGTAGATTTAGGACTTCCAACCCTCTTCACATGGCCCTATCCTCTTGGAACACCATTTCTGCCATGGTAAGCGTGGCATAGGTGTCCTTCTAAAGTTTTAGGCTTTGGAGGGAAATGAGGCTGATGTGTAGGTGTGAACCATTTTGTTCACCCTTCTCTGTGTCTGAATATCTTATTTGATTGATTCTAATAATTACTTATCAGCCTCTTTAGGTGTTCTCAGGATCTTCATGGCCAGAGGTAGAAGGGGAGCCAGAGCCCGAATACAAGTTACCGAGGCTCATGAACTGGCTGAAGAGGACTCAATCCGGATCCGGCGTGGTCCGGGGCTAGTATACTCATGGGTTGGGATGATGTCTGGGATCATTTATCTGAGCTTTCTTCTAAAAACATACTCAGACAATTAGTACAATATTTGGAGTTGACAGAGGGAAGGACTAGCGATAGAGAATTCCAGGTTCTATGCCCGGAGTGGAACGAGAGGGTTTGCTCTTCTCGGGAGGCGGGTTCGCACTTCATGTTTCTCTATGAACCCCTCTTTGTTAAATTAGGGCTTTGGTTACCATTTATGAAATTCCAGACCGCGGTCCTTCAGGCCTTGCACACGGCCCCAACCCAGATCCATCCTAATGGCTGGGGTTACATCATTTCTTTTGAGAGGTTCTGTCGAATAATGGGGTTGCGGTATTCAACCAATGCCTTTTTCTATTTTTATACCCGGATAAGCCCTCAGGGTTTAGCAAGGCAGAAGAATTGGCTCACAATCTGGTCAAGATCCGGTCGCAAATCCTTTGATGTTTTTCAAGATAGTTTCAAAGGATTTAAGACTAGATTCTTTAAGCTGAGGGTAGCGGAGGGGTTTTATCCCTTTTTTTTCTAAAAGACGATGGGGAGCCAAAGTTCTCATTATACTAGACGGAAGATGCTTGATGTTTTCCCACCATGTTACTTGAAAAAGAAGAGAAAGACCTTACTCCGGGCGAGGTCAACTGCATTAAGTTTATAACCCGATATTCCGAAGAACATGGGTTTATCAAAATTAAGGATGTTCTTCATACCCCTGGTGATGATCTTCTCTTTGTTCTGTTAGGTAGGAATTAGGATATTATTACCCGTAATTTGCCCAAGGCTTTTTGCGCTTTAAATTTTCTATACTTCGAAATTTTGTTTGTTTAACTTCAATCTTGTGTCGCTGTCTTATTTCAGTAAGCAACATGACGACAGGACCTTCTCTTGTAGCCCTGCAGGCCTCAAGATCAATGAGGAAAGGAGCAAGATCCATAAGTGTCCCTATGGCCACCGTTCCAGCGTTCTCAAGTCGGGGTGTTGTTATTGAAGAGACCCTGGAAGAACTGGACTCCTTAACTCAGAATCTTCAAGGGAGGAAAAGAAGGGTCACTGAGTGCTCTACTGACCGGGGTAAGGGGGAGCTCCAAAGGGCAGTAATGAAGAAAAGGCAGACCTTTTGCCTGTTATCTTGGGGCAGTCTGATGTCGGTCCATTTATAGATGGGCAGTTACTGAGCAACGAAGTGATAGTACATATCTCTGAACGGCATATGGCCCAAACCCTGGCCAAACTTTAGATTTGTACACTTCGAGCTGCCGCAAAAATTTGCTATATTGAAAGTTCTATCAAGGCAATCGATAGGAAGATGGCGGTTGAAATCAGGAAAAAAGATGAAGAGGCTACCCAAAAACTTATTGCAGCTCTTAAACTGAATGAGGACGCTCAAGCACGAATTACAAAGCTAGAGACAACATTGGCTACCTCCGACTTGACCAAAAAGGCGCTCGAGGCAAAGGGTTTTCAAGCCGACAATACCATCAGCACACTCTAGACTCGAATAATTCAATTAGAAAAAGATGTGGAGGAGCTGGACACCATTTCGGGAAACATCGGTGGGGAGCAGTTCCAGAATGTCATAGCTCAAATTCAGCATTTCAACCCCGTCATCACTCTTGCCGTAGAAGACCTCAATTTAGAAAAAGTTTTTCACGATGGTCAACTTGTTTGGGTAAAGGACATTGCTCAAGCCGATTCTGGTGTCAACCCAAATGCTGCTCCGGCACCAGAAGGAAGGGAAGTTGATACTTAAATCTTTTCCTTTTTCTTCTTTTTTGCCCCCTGCGTGGGGTTCTTTGTTTCTGTAAAGATAATTACCCCGCATCTGGGATTTTAAATTAACTTTTTATTTTCGGTGAATGCTTTGCCTTGCTGATTTATTTTATTTCCATGGTCTGTTTTGGGTCTAATGCCATGGAATTTATCATTACCATTCCGTGAACTTAGGAAATTGTTTTCTTATTGGGGAGACTATGGTCTGGGATCCCACACCCATAACAATGAGTGCATGGCATTCCACTTGATTTAGGTATAAATGACGCCTTAGTCTATGGTCTAATGCCTATCATAACTAAGCGTTTTAGAATTTAAGACTTAGGCAAAAATAACACCCTAATCTATAATCCAAGGCTCATAATAACGAGCATTTGGAATCTTGAGATTCAGGCAAATATAATACCTTAATCTATAATCCAAGGCTCATAGTATCGAGCTTTCAGAATCTTAAGATTTAGGCAAATATAACACCTTAATCCATAATTCAAGGCTCATAGTATCGAGCATTCAAAATCTTAAGATTTAGGCAAATATAACACCTTAGCCAATGGTTTATGTCCACTAATGGTCCCTTCTGCCTTCAGTGTAATTATCAAAAGAACTTGCCCAGGGTCTTTTACTATCCATAAAGGTTTTTTGGGATCCCACCTAGCTTAGGTATTAGGGAGGACCACAGATGTTGAATCTGCACTGCCTCTTTATTCTTTGACTTTTGGGTGGTCAGTGCCAACTAATGAGGATGAGTATTAACCCTGTAACTTACTACCAAAGCTTGGTGTGTTAACTCTCTTGACCTGAGCTTGTTAATGTGCCTCGTATGAAAAATAATGTCTAAATAACTCTATTTTATTGATAATTTTGAGGGACAGAAGTCCGTACAGAGTATAGGATTCAACATTGGGATAGATTAAACATTAGTTTACTAAAGGACTAGGCCGTCATGGGCATCTAGCTATAGTATTTTCTAAGTTTATCCGCATTCCAATAATTCTTGATTGAGGTGCCCATTAATGTCTCTAATGTGTAAGCTCTTTTACTAATGCTGGCCTTCCTAGTTGGGGGCTAACTTCCCTTAGGAGGCATTTTTTCCCGATATCCGTACTCCTAAGTACCAGATCTCCTGGTTGGAACCTCTTAAGGATTACTTTTTAGTTGTATATGGTCGCTGCCCTTTGTTTAAGGGCAACATCGCATATATGGGCCACGCGTCTTCTTTCTTCTATTAGATCTAGGTCTTCCCTAATCAAGTCGAGGTTGTTGTCTTTTGAAAATTATTGGTTGCACAAGCTTGGTTCGCCTATCTCTACTGGAATCAGTGCTTCACACTCATAGGTAAGTTTGAAGGGAGTTTCACTCGTGGTAGAGTGGGTGTGGTCCAATAGGCCCAGAGAACATGATCAAGCTGCTCGGCCCAATTTCCCTTAGCTTTATCCAATCTCCTTTTAATTCCACGTACAATAATCCTGTTGGCTGCTTCGGCCTGTCCATTAGTTCTGGGGTTCTCCACGGAACTACAACGGTGCTTTATTTTTAAGCCAATAATTCTTCAAAGCCCTTATCCTTAAACTGAGTTCCGTTGTCCATTACAATAGACTCCGAAATTCCAAACCTGGTGATAATATAGCACCAAGTAAACTTCTGAATTTGTGCTGAAGTGATTGTGACCAAAGGTTCTACCTCAATCCACTTCGTAAAATAATTCGCTGCTACCACCAAGTACTTTAATTAACCTGGGGCCTGGGGAAATGGGACCAGGATGTCCATACCCCATATGTAGAAAGGCCAAGGTATTGACATTGTGAATAACTCTTCCGAGGGAGCTTGGTAATGATCTGAGTGGCGCTGACACTTATCGCAGATTCAGATGTGCATATGACAATCAGCTTCCATCATTAGTCAATAATATCCTGCCCTTAGTGCTTTTAGGGCTAAGGCTTTAACTCTTAAATGATGTCCACAACTTCTCTCATGAATCTCGGCTAGGATATATTTAGCTTCTTTCGGAGTGAGGCATTTGAGAAGGGGGGATGCAAAACCACGATAGTATAATCATCCATCGTAAATGGTATACCTTACAGCTATCTTGACTAACTTAGGAGCTTCTTTGGGATCTGAAGGTATGACCCCAGACTGCAAGTATTCCATGATAGGGGCGATCCAAGATGGCTCTTTCTCCTCTACTTGAAATATGGCATGATCCGTGATGGAAGGCTGAGAGAGAATTTCTTGGATCATTGACCGGTTGTTACCAGGGCCCTTAGTACTGGCTAGCTTAGATAAAAGATCTGCCCTGGAGTTCTATTTTCTCGGACTGTACTCAATCTTTGTCTCTTGAAAGTTCTTAAGGAGTTCTTGTACTTTGACTAAGTATCTCTGTAGGAGAGGCTCCTTAGCTTGATATTTACCTCGGATCTGGGAGATTACAAGTTGAGAATCACTACAGAGTGGGATCCTGGTTGCCCCCATATCCTTGGCCATTACTAGCCCGGTAATACACGCCTCATATTTAGCTTAGTTGTTCGAGGTTGGGAATTCGAACTTCAGGGAATGCTCTAATGTTAGTCCCTTTGAGTTTTCCAAAATTACCTTGGTGCCACTCCCCTTGGGATTCGATGATCCGTCAACAAAGATGGTCTAAGAGATCCTTTTTGGGTTACCGGGGTCCGATATGAGTTCTGCTAAGAAATCGGATAGCGCTTAGGCCTTTATTGCAAGCCATGGTTCATAGTGATCCCAAACTCAAAGAGTTCAATTGACCAGACAATGATTCTTCTGGCCAAATCTGGCTTGTGTAATACCTGGTGGATGGGCTAGTCTATTCTTACTACCACCGAGTGGTATTGAAAGTATGGCTGCAGTCTTCTAGCCGTGGTGATTAGTGCCAAGGCAACCTTTTTAACTTTTTGATAGCGAAGCTCAGGGCCCTATAGAACCTTACTCACGAAGTAGACCGGTGTCTACCCTTCACTCTTTTCCCAAATTAACACAAGGCTCACTGCTTCCTTATGAATTGAGAGGTATAGTAGAGCGTCTCACCGGGCGCCAATCTTGTCAAAATAGGAGGGGAGAATAGTAAGTTCTTCAAGGACAGAAAAGCATCCTCACATTCTTGGGTCCATTTGAAATTCTTCCCCTTCTTGAGTAGCTTGAATAGGGAAAGAGATTTGTGGGCTACTTTGGCGAGGAATCTCGTGAGAGCTGCTATGCAGCTTGTAAGTTGTTGTACTTCCTTAACACTTTGAGGACTTCTCATGTCAATTATCGTCTGATATTTATCAGGATTGGCCTTACTTCCACAGTGAGTTAGCATAAATCCCAAGAATTTCCTTGCCTGGACCCCGAAGGAGCACTTTTCTGGGTTTAACCTCATGTTATACTTTCTGATCTAGGCAAATACTTCTTCAAGGTTTGTCTCATGCGATCTGCCTTATGGGGTTTTCACTATCATGTCATCTATATAGACCTCTAGCATTTTCCCCACTTGATTCTTGAAGACTCTGTTTATCATCCTCTGATAAGTGGCTCCTGCATTTTTCAGGACGAAGGGCATAACCCTATAGTAGTAGCTCGTCCTATCAGTGATGAAGGTGGTTTTATCCTCATTTTTGGGATATATAGGAATTTAGTTGTACCCAAAATATGCATCTATAAGCAACAACCACCTAAAACCTAAGGAACTGTCCACCAATTTATCCACATTAGGGAGTGGGTATGGATCCTTGGGACAAGCCTTATTCAGATTTGTATAGTCCACACACATTCTCCTCTTCTCGTTAGATTTCTTGACTAGGACCACGTTGGATAGCCATGTGGTATAAAAAATTTCCCTAATGAAGTTGTCGCTCAGTAATTCCTTAATTTGTTCTTCAATGTCCTGTTGTCTTTCTGGGCTGACCTTTCTTTTCTTTTGTGCTACCGGCTTCACACCTTCTCTGATGGATAAGTGGTGACAGATGAAGCTAGGATCGAGTCCCGGTATGTCAGATGACATCTAAGCAAAAAGGTCCTTATTCTTCAGTAAGAGTTCTATTAGTTGTTGTTTTTCTTTTTCTTCTAATTGCACTCCAATCTTAGTAACTTGATTCGGCTTGGCTCCAAGTTGGAGAGGTTGCAACTCATCCTCTAGCTGGGGGCTAGTACCACTGATTTCTTCCCTAACATCTAGTTCGGTCATAATTATGTTGACCTGGTCCAAGACTGGGCCGAGGGTGGTAAATTTTCTATTTTTGGGAATTTTACAAATTTTCAGGCTCTCATTGTAGCATTTCCTGGCGGCCACTTGACCTCCTTTAACAGTGACAGCTTCATTGTTCTTATTTGGAAATTGCATCATGAGGTGAGTAGTAGAGATCACGACATTGAGAGCATTTAGAGAGGGACGACCTAAGATGATGTTGTAAGTCGAAGGGCAGTCCACAACCAAAAACCTTACTTTGACCGTCTTGAAGAGTTTAGAAGATCCCAAAGTCAGGTGAGTTTTGTAGTAACCTACCAAGGTAATTTTTTCACCCATGAAACCTGTTAGTTCCTCATCGTGAGGGGTCAAATTCGATGGCAGTAGTTCTAGCTTCTGATAGAGGTCCAAGAACATAATATCTGTTGAACTTCCTTGATCTATGAAAATTCAGCAGACCTCGACATTAGATATTATTCCTGAGATGATAAGTGGATCATTGTATTCAGGGATAATTCTGTCGTAGTCCTCATCCAAAAAAGTGATGGAAGGCTTTTTTCTTTCAGCAGTTTGTATTCTAGGTTGGGAATGGGATACACTAAATACCACCATCCTGAGGGCTTTTTTCCAGGCTCCATTTGATGACCCTCTACCAGCGAAACCGCCAGCAATAATGTTAATTGTTATATTTGGCTCAGAACTTCGGTCACCGTTGTCATCAGCGAGAGTGTCCCTATTCCTATCCTGCTAGTCATTATTGTCTCGGTGAGGTGGAGTCTAGGATATTCTCCTAGGACTTCAAGTCCTTCTTTTGCAGTGAGGGGATAGGCTTCCTTAAAGACTGCATTTGTTGTCTCTGCACTTACTGTGGTGCTCTTCGCTTTGGACCCGATGGGTATATTGTTGCAGTCGTCCGACCTTAATTAGAAATTTGGTGGCATCACGGAGTTAGTAGCAATCTTTTGTATCACACCCATAAACTTTATGCCATGTGCAGTGCTTAGAATGGTCTTTCTGCTTGTGTTTCTTAATGGGGGGTGGTCTCCGTATATTTTGAAACTCAGTCAGCATTACTTCCCTCAAGATTGTTTCTCGTGGGGTATTCAATGGAGTATAAATGGAGTATCCAGCCCGGGGTGGACTATCTTTGGAAGACCAAAGTCGTGAGGAATTACAGTTAGGCTTTTGGTGAGAGGGTTCACCTTTGTCGCAACTCCTCTGGTTCACCGTTGCTTCCTCTAGGTCCATGTACTTTTAGGATCGCCTTTGAAACTCACTTAGGTTCTCTGGTTTCTTTTTAACCAAGGAAGCGAAGAACTCAGAACCTACCCGGAGACCACTTCTGGCATAGTGAAAAGCTATTCTGTCATCAAATTTTTTCACGTTAGTGCATGCCACCATGAAACGCCTAACGTAGTCGTGGAGGGGTTCATCCCTCCCTTGGAGGAGCTTTGCCATGGATTCAATAGATCTAGGTTGTTCCTTGCTGGTGGTGTATTGGAGCAGAAAGCGTTGTTTAAGATCCAGCCAGTCAACCACGGACCTTCGTGGTAAGCCTGAAAACAAAACATGACATAACAGCTCCATAGATCCTTCATGGAAGTAAAGGGATTACTCATAGGCATTAATATGCTCCTGGGGGTTCGTGGTTCCATTATAAATCTCCATGTTTGTTGGAAATTTAAAATTCATAGGAACGTAATATTCCATAAGTTGATCAAAAAAAGGATGCTCCTCGAACCCGCAGTTCGGATTATCATTCCGGATATTGATCCCTGAAGCGTCAGCATGTGCCCTTCTTTGATTGTTTCCCGCGCTAAGACTTTCATCACGATAGTGAACCCTGGGTCGATTTTCGAGCATGGCCCGCTGTATGTCTTCCAACCTCTAATATTGTTCATTCAACATAGCCATATGCTGTTGTAGCATGTCTTGAAATTGATGTTGGGATGCTTGGGACTGATTCGTGTGTTGAGAGTGAGACGTATGATCATCAATTTCATTATTAGGCATTCCCAAATGCTAATGAACCGAGATTCTGCACTCTTGGGCATTAGGGTTACCTCCTTGTGCTGGGATTCCAAGTTCATCTCTCACAAAAATCCTACACGATGGGTTTAGGCTTTCATCGAAAATCGAGGTGGGGTGCCCATTACATTGGTTTTCTGCATTGAGTACCTGGTTTCTCATAGTAGAGGTTTCAGCAGTAGGTGGTGGGGCAGGGAGAGGAAGGCGTTAGGTTGTAGGGTCCTGCCTTTGGTTGGTGGAAGTCTGCCCAGCGTCTCTCCTTGAATTTTGTCTCGTGTTCACTATGATTGGAGTGGGATTATAAGTTTCTCGTTTCCCATAGACGACGCCAATGTTCTGAAGTAAATTCAGAGAGTACCTGGGATAGGCACATATGTGATGGAATCCTTTGATGTATGACTATTACCAAGCACGTTGAAGCAGAGGGTGAGTACCTGCAAAGGCACTCCAATGTCAAGTCAAGATGTGCACCAATTGGGTCAATGCTATAGGAGAATTAATACTTGATTAAGGTGACTTAGCCTGATATTTATAGAGTTTAGATTGATATGTTCTTTTGATGAAGAGATACATTCCTATTATAATTGTAAGAGAAGATATGTTCCTTATTTAGTTATAGAGAATTCCTATATTATTGCAATACTAGTATGGTAGTTACAATGCTATTATTTCATAAGATCATGATTGGCAATTAGGAGATATCATAAGATTTATCTATTGCACAGATCTTACGGTAAAACTGTTACCATCCAAAATTGGAATCTCATTATAAACTGACTCTGCTAAAGACGTGTAGGCTTAGACTTCTGCTAGTATGTGTACCAGGCTGGACTACATATTGAGAGCCCATGTTATGGTCTAAAACACGATCATTTACTGCCAATATGTGACTGATTATAACATCTTCTTTCAAAAACTAACACTTATCAATTGGCTATTCGGCAATTGGCTTCAATCATTAATTTCATAAAATTAGCTTTATAAATATCATAATCGAACGTGAGAGGAACATAAGGAATATTTTATATAAAAAAAAGATATTTTATTACATAAAAAGGAATGTGTCATTCCAAACATCATCCTAAATATATATGTACATATATTGTTAGTTTTTAATTATGCTTCAATGGCATCCGCTTCAATGGCGTTTGCTTTATTCAGTTTTCCTTTCATTTTTCTTAGTAGCTATTGATTCTCTTGGAACTGGTGTCCCAGAGATTTCCAAGAGGACTAAAAACATCATTGATTCTCCTTCTCTTTGAAGCTTCTCAATCCTAATGTGCTTGATTGTTGCATTTGTTTTGAACTATCTCTTTTCTTATAGACTTGGTTCACAGATGGATCGGGTTGACCACTCGGGAAATTGTTTCTACCTAGCCTAAAACCTTACTGCCCCTATATATAATGGGAGTGTGTTAGCAGGTGCTCCGGTGAGGAAACTCGTCTCTAGCCTCTAGTTTTCCTCATAATCTCAGTAGTTGCTAAGACTATTTTCTAGCAACCATCTCTTCCGTAGACATTTGTTTCATATGCCTTGGGAGATAGGCGTATGCTTGGGACGAGAGTCTCCTGCTAACCTCCGTGAAGTTAGCTGAAGGATGTTTGGTTTTATCTTAGGTCTAAGAAGACCATTATTCTTGAGAAGAAAATCTTCTATCCTTTGCTTCTTCTTCTTCTGTTATGAATATCTTAAGGTGTTTTCTGGAGAGAAAAAAAAAGAGAGATGTTAGGAACATCCTTAGTCTTTTCTTTCTAAGCATGGAATGGTTTATAGTGGAAAGCACCGAGGATTCTTCCACACTTTTATAGTGATGTTGGCATTAAATGTAGTTCATTCCTATTGGTTAGTCAAGTGGCATGCATGGTAGTATGACTAGCATGCATTTTATTAGTTACTTTTACTGGCAAACTTTTTTCATTGGTCATAGTCATGATAGTTTCTTTTCTTAAAACTTGTTTTTTCATGTATTGTGCTATTAATGATGCAAATCTGTTTGTCCTTTTCATGCACATTTTCTTAAATCTTACATTACAGCCTTTATTGTCATGATTATGACCCGTTTAGTTGGAATGTAAAATCTGAAATCACGAGTGAGCACTAGACCTTCCTATCTCAAAGGAAGTAGTGATTCATTTAGACCGATTATTCTACCGAAACAAGAATGATAAAAGGTGAAATGGATCATTTCTGACTCATCAAATTAATACATAAAGGACTATTTGGTTTTTTGGGGCATACCCTGATCATTTTTTGATCCATCCAATTTTTTTACTATTATTACTAGTTTCACAGTTCCTTCTTACCCTACGTCCGATCGGCGAGTTACTCTTCTTATTTGTCAAAATGCATGTCATTATTTCATTCTTTTAGACACACCTCTCTCTTCAAGGGTCATGTCCATTCAAGTCATGTCTTTTCAATAATGACTCAGCACACTTTTTGAACTCTTTTTCCCCATCCATTAGATCGTTTCACCATCTTTCTCCAATCATTAGATGGTGAAACACATTTTAAAACTTTCAAACGTCAATCAATATGACCCTTTGACTGCTAACTGGCACGTTCTTTGGTGTTTCCCTAAATTGTAAATCATCATGGCTCTTGAAACCTAACCATTATATCTTTTGGAAACCTTTGAATAGAGAGAGCCGCATTCTACTTCTCTTTACTTCACCTCAACCTCCTTCTATTCTTGCATTTCCTCGTTCCTGCAAGACTTATGCTTTCTTTTCCTACACCCCCTCTTTCTCTTTCTGAATTGTTTGCTACTCTATGTATGCTCTTGCTTGCTTTGCTTCCTCCTTTATCGCTTGTTAGCAAGTTCTAACCCTTTGAATGTTCTTGTTGTATGAATCTTTGTTAGGCTACTTGTTTTTTGTCTCCATTATCACCCCTTGTCTTCTTTCCTTCTCCTTTTATTCCCATGTATTCTTCTTATTTTACTTTTGTTACTTTAGAATGGATTCTGATAGCTCCTCCTTGGAGATTCTTTGAGAATTTCCTCTAAGAACTCTATCTCGCGTAACCTTTGCTCCTAGAAATTCCCCAGAATTTCTTATTGAGACTTCGAATATGAGGATTACACCTCATTCTTCTTCTACCCCTAAAATAATATGCTTCGTATTTTATCAGAAAATTTTATGAGAGTGGCCAAAAATTAAAAAAAGTTATTTAGTAACTTAAGGTTAAGTTCTTTTGATTCATCTAACTCTTCTATTTCTTCTCCTCTTTTGTCGGATTCAACATCCAATCTATTGTCCAATAATATCAATCGTTTCATTTTCTTTGATGAGCATGTCAAGATAAGTAATAATCCTGAAGCGTCACTCTGATTGATCAACTCTTGTTTCCAAATATCCTTGGGTTAGCGAAGATGTTTTAAACTATCTGTCTTCCTACACTAACCAACCGACCCTTGACTCCATACACCAAACCCTTCATATTACTCGGGATAATGTTGTGGTCATGTACGTCTTTGCACCGTTCCTGGAAGACGATCGTGTATGTAGTGCTACTCCTCCTACCTCTCAAACTAGTAGTTTTATTATGTTTGAAGCCATATTCAACCGGATAGGTAGTACCTTACCTTTTTTAACTTTTGAAGTATACATCCTGAATGCTCTCCACATTGCTCCTCCCTAATTACATCCTAACAACTGGGTTTTTATTCATTGTTTTGAGCTTTTATGTAACTTCCTAAGCATAACTCCTACTACTCCAAAGTTCTTCTACTTCTTTTGCACTTCTGGTTCAACTAATGGTCTTATTTCCCTTACAAGCAATCACGGGAAGAAAATTCTTAAGCTCTTTGATTCTTCCTTTAGAAGTTTCAAGGTAAGCTGTTTTTGGGTTACTCTATCTCCCTGAGCCTATTCTTTCTTTCTAGGTCCTAACGGTCAGCCTAAGTTTAACTTCTTCTGGGTTGAAGGATTGGGGGACTCCCCCCAAGTATTCTCAAAAGAGGTTCTCCAAGGAAGATCTGAAAAATATTGACAGATTATCTGCAATATCCTCTCCTTATAATTGCATTAAAATCATCTATCTTCAGCATGACTTGGATTCTTTGTCATCTTATTTTTATGAATTTACTCTTATTTTCTAACTTTTTGATTTATTTTCTTATTTCTATACATTGCTATCTATTGTATGCTAATCCAAACTTTCCTATTCTATGCTTTATTATTTTTCTATGTTCTTCTACTTTTGTACATATTTTGACCAACTATTTTGTTTTCCCTTGTTAGAAAGCATGAATCCTCTAGTTCCTCTAAGGCTTCCTATAGTAGAAAAAGTTCTCCTTGAGAGACAATTAAGAAAAAGAAATAGGAAAACACCCGCTCATTCACAACAAAATAAGACTTCTAAAGCCACCCATTTTGATTGTGCATCGAAACGGGATCACCCCGAATGAGATTCTGTTAGCTCCCAGGGGCCTTACCAGGTTATTCTATTGCTACTTCAGATGATCGTGCTGAACTGAATGATGAGTCAGTTCTTGTTTCATCCTCTACCAATCAACCAAAGGGAACCACCGCTCAGACTCGCCACCACTCTAGAAGCAAAGGAAAAGAAAAGGTTTCTGAAGCAATCTATTTCCTTCTTAGTAACCCTGAGCTATCCAAAAGAGCGCTGAGAGTGTGTGTTTCATCTTCCAGGCTTCCATGGACAAGGTGAAGTCTATATAGGATCCTCGATTCCCAATTGACAGTCTTATTGGGCAATATATTTCTTCTGTTGTTGATATGGAGAAATATTCTAAGATTGGGCTTGAAGGACTTAGCTTCTGAATAGAGAGTCATCGTCTGAAGTTGGCAAGTATTGGTCGGAGAAATAGGAAGGACTTTGAAGCATTGAAGCGTGCTAATGCTAATCTTAAAGAAAAGTTGAAATCTATTTCTGAAACTTTTACTAAGAATGAGAATCTAAAAAAGAAGATTGTAGATACAAAATCTCACTTAAGTCGAGTGAGAACTTTATAGGGTTCCATCTCTAAATTGAATGCACAAATCGCAAACATGGTCCCTCTTACTGAAAAACTTCTTGGTACCGAAAAAAGGTTCAGCTCACTGAGAAACAAGTGGACGAGCTTTGGACCCAAAATGCCTATCTTACTATTGAAATTTCTTCTTTGAAGAAAAAGATGGATTAGGACGTGACTCTTCTGAAAACTTAGTAAGAAACTTATAGCAAATTATCTAAGCCACTAGAAGGTGAAATGTATTGTGGTTTTAAAAAAATGATTTTTCAGGCCAACTTTCTTTATTTGACGCTCGACTTCAAAGCTTGTGGCCCTTTAAAGAAGATTGAGAATGGTGAGCTCGTTGCCCCTATATATAAATCAAGCAATGAATTTGATGAAGAGGTTGAAGAATATGTGACCGATGCTCATCATCTCACTCACCCTGCCTTGCTTAGTGATGTATATTTTCTAAGTTACCTTAGATCACCATCCTCGTTCTGTTTGGAAGTCAAGGGGATCGTCACCATCCTCATTTTGTTTAGAAGTCGAGGGATCATCATCCTTGCTCCATTTGGAAGTCAAGGAAATTATCATCCTTGTTCCGTTTGGAAGTCAAGTAAATCGTCATCCGATCGTCATCATTGTTTCGTTTGGAGGTCGAGGGATCTTCATCCCTTTTTCGTTTGGAAGTCAAGGGAATCTTCATCCTTATTCCATTTGGAAGTTAAGGGGATCATCATCCTTATTCTATTTGGAAGTCAAGGAAATTGTTATCCTCGTTCTGTTTGGAAGTTGAGGGGATTGTCGCCATCCTTGTTCTTTTTGGAAGTTAAGGGAAACGTCATCCTTATTCCATTTGGAAGTCAAGGGGATCATCATCTTTGTTCCATTTGGAATTCAAGAGAATTGTTAACCAATCACTTGTTTGGTTATATTCTGTATATGTAAAATCTGTAAAGTAAAAGACACAATATGATAAAAGAATTTATTCACTATGGTGTATTTTCCTCATTAAAACTTTCCCTAGGAAAATACCCAATAGGAAAAAATCTTAAGAGTAAGAAAAAAGCACACCATTCGCGTTTTACATCATGGAGTCTAACATTCAACTGTAATATCGCTTATTGCCTCAGATTCGAGGCATTCCAAGATTGGAGAATTTCTTTCCCAGATAAATCTGATAACTTATACATTTCTTAACCTATTCTCTTTACAACTTTATATGGTCATTCCCAATTTGGAGCAAGTTTTCTTTCATTCCTATTCTTCTTTCCCATGTTTGTTTTCCTCATCACAAGATCTCCTTTAGAAAAATTTCTTCTACACACACTCGAATTATACTTCCTAGCCATCCGAGCTTTAACTATCATCTGAAATATTTAAGATACTTCATGATCTTCCTCCAATAACTCAAGAATTTCCCTTCTGGTTTGATCATTTAGGTCTTGATTGAATCGAGACCTTTTAATGCTTGTTTTGTCTAACTCTACTAGTATCATAGCTTCAACTCCATATGCGGTATGGTGTCTCCTTTATTGATGATTGTGGGGTGGTATGATACGCCCATAAGTCGTTGGTAATTCCTCGACCCAAGCTCCTTTTGCTTGCTCTAACCTTTTCTTTAATCAATTTAAGATGACTTTGTTTGCTGATTCTGCTTGCCCGTTCTCTTGAGGATGTTCTACCGAGACAAAGGATTGTTTTATCCCCAACCTCTAGCAAAAAGCTTTGAACCTTTGATACATGAACTGCATTTCATTATCTGTCACTAATGGCGAATGGCAACCCAAATCTGTATATGATCTTTTTCTATGTAAAGTCTTCAACCTTCTGAGCAATGATTCTTGCCAACAGCTTGGCTTTGATCCACTTTGTGAAATAATCTATTACTACTAACAAGAGTTTGATTTGTCCAGGGGCTAAAGGAAAATGACCTAAAATATCCATTCCCCATTTACAAAAGGGCCATGTAGTCATCATGAAGTGCAGCTCTTCTGATGATGCTAGATGTAGATTAGAGAATCTATGATATTTGTTACATTTTTTAACATATTCAATGCAATCTCTTCTCATCTTTGGTCAAAAGCGTCCTGCCCTTATAACCTTTGTTGCTAATGCTTTCCCTCATAAATACTGCCAATGGCAATAACTTCATAGATCTCTTTGGATACATATTTTGCTTGCTCTCGATCTAAACACTTCAGCAAATGCATAAAGAAGCCCTTTATGTATAGTTGATCATTAATTATGACATAAAAGTTGATTGTTCTCCTTAGCTTTGTGGCATCCTTTGGATTATTAGGAAATTTTCCTTCTTGTAAAGTATCTATCACAGGCCTCGTCCATGAGTGTTCTCCTACTTCAATCACCATTACCAGTTTTTCTACAATACTTGGCTCTTCCAAGGTTTCATGAATAACTGTTCGATTATTTCCTACACCCTTTGTACTGGCGAGTATGGCTAAAAGATCTGCACGAGTGTTTTGATCTCGATCAATATATTCTACCTAAAATACTTAGAAGCCCTCGACCAGACCTTTCACTTTCTCTAAGTATATGATTAAGTGAGGATCGTGGATTTGGAATTCTCCTTTTATCTGATTAATGACCAATTACGAGTCACTCTGAGCTATCAACATCCAGGCTCCTATTTCTTTAGCCAAGTTCATTCCAGCAATTAAAGCTTCATACTCTCTTAGTTATTACTTGCTCTAAAATTAAATCTTAAAGATTGTTCTACCACCAAGTCTCTTAGTCTTTCCAGTATTATTTCTATTTCGCTACACTTCTTGTTTGATGCACCATCAACATATATAATCCACTAACAAGTCTTTTGTTCTTCTGGTTGTCCTCTCCGTAAAACTCCGCGACAACATCAGTAAGGACTTGAAATTGCAAAGATCCTCTAGGCTAATAATGTATATCAAATTTTGATAATTATTTTGACTATGAAATCATTCTTCCTACCAACTCTGATTTCTTCAAAAGTTGCTCTAAAGTTGATTATTTCAAACAGTCACCTTATGACTTTGGAAATAGGGCCTCAATCATCTTGTTGAGACCAATAGGCAAAGAGCTACCTTCTTAATCTTCTAGTACATCATTTTTTGTCCTTATAAAACTTGACTCACAAAATAGATTGGTTTTTGCTCTTTTCCTTCTTCCTTTAATAGGACGAAGCTATATAGGAATAACTCGCCGCTTAGATTTGGTTGGGTTAATACAGGCAGTGATGATAAGAAGAGCTTCAACTCTTGAAACGCTTTTTCACATTCCTCATTCCAAACAAACTCTTTCATTTTCTTCAGAGTTTGAAAGAAAGGAAAAGCTTTATCAGCTGATATGGATAGAAAGCGAGCCAAGGAAGCAATTCATCTAGTTAACTTATGAACATACTTCACTGTTGTCGAACTCTTCATTTCCATAATGGCTTTACATTTTTCTGGATTTACCTTTATCCCTCTATTAGTCAACATGAAACCTAAAAATTTTCCTACATGGACACCAAAAGCACATTTTTCAGGGTTCAACTGTATCTTATACTTTCTCAACTATTGAAAGACTTCATTTAAATCCTCACAATGATTGCCCTTTTCCTTTGTTTTTACCACCATATCATCTACATACACTTCAATGTTCCTCCTAATTTGTTCTTTGAAGACTTTGTTCATTATCCTTTGATAAGTAGCACTAGTGTTTTTCAAGTCGAACGACATCATTTTATGGCAATAATTTGCACTATTAGTTATGAAAGCCATTTTGTCTTCATCATCTGGATGCATTCGAATTTGGTTGTAACTCAAATAAGCATCCACGAAACAAAGAAACTTACATCCACATGCTCCATCGACCAATCTGTCAATACTCGAAAGTGGGTATGCATCTTTGGGCAAACCTTGTTAAGATCGATAAAATAAGTACACATTCTCCACTTTCCATTTGACTTCTTCACCATCACAATATTCAACAACCAAGTAGTATATTGCACCTCCCTGATAAACCTTGCTTTCAAGAGTTTCTGTGTTTCTTCCTCCATAACTTTTTGTCTTTTTGAGCTAATCTTTCTTTTCTTCAAAGCTATTAGTTTAATGCTCGAATCAACAACAAGCTAGTGACATATTACATCCACGTTAACCTTAGGCATGTTAGTTGAATTCCATGCAAATAAATCTGCATTTTTTAGTAACAACTCTTCAATTCTCCGAGCCTTTTCTTCTGTTAGGGTTTTCCTAATTTTGGTGAACTACTGCTCAGTAGTTCAAATTTGTAAATTTATTAACACTTCATCTGGTTGAGGTCTTATCTAAGCGAAGCTTTGTCTGGGATCCAACTCTGTGGCATTGACTTGGTGCTTTTTCTCCCCTGGATCTTCACGTATCTCACCTTCCCTGATCCTCAAGCATTCATTATAACATTCCCTTTCTTTGATTTGATCAATGTGCACTACTCCCACCATCCCATATACTGTTGGGAATTTCATAGCCAGATGGAGTGTCGAGACCACAGCTCCCAATGCATTCAAAGATGGTCTTCCTAGAATTGCATTATATGGAGTATGACCATCAATAATCAAGAACTGTATATCAATGCTTCTGAAGGAGAGTGGTTTACTTAAGGAACCTTTATCTTCTTGAGTTGTACTTAATCCAAAAGTCATGCTTAGCACAATGGACCATTTGAATCTTACCTTTTTTTTCCTGAGAATTCAAATAAGCCTCCAACAAAAGGCTTTAACTTTTCCTCAGATAATCCAAGCTTCTTAAGACATCATAATAGAGTATGTCTGTCGAGCTTGCCTGGTCAACCAATACCCTCCTGACTACAAAATTCCCCTTAACAACCGAAGTTACCATTGGATCATCTTGATTTCTATAAACTCCTTTAAAGTCTTCATTGGAAAAATAGATAGTCAGGTTTTGGTGATCAAGAAAAATTTTCCTTATCAGTCTACCTACCATCATAACTGATCGCGCTGCCTTAAGATGTTTTTTTTCTTACAGATTTTGTTGTTCCTCCTCCTACAAATCTTCTTGAGGTGGTATTTATCACTCCATGGATCTGATTCGGGTAAACTGACTATTCTTCTATTACTGTCTTGCCTCATTTGTCTCTTTTCTGATCATCCTATAAATTAGAGGCTTATCCTTCTTCAAATTTATTACCTTTTCCCAGATCTTCATAATGAGCCCTCTTTTTAAAACCATACTTCCCAAGATTAGCTACTCTAATCAATTCTTTTATCTTGTCTCTTAAGACGCAATAGTCTCGGGTAGTGTGTCCATAAATTTTATGAAACTCACATCTCTTTGATCAATTAACTTCTGGATGTATTTTAGCTGGTGGCATTAGTAGCTGGATTAAACTTGTTCTTAACACTTCTTTCAAGATTACTTCTCATTCAATGTTAAGAGGTGTATACTCATTAGATCAAGGTCTTCTTGAGTTTTTTTGCTAATAAGGTTCAATTCATCGGCCTTGATCTTCTATACTGATTAACAGGCGTCATTCTTTTGATTTGATAGTTCATCTTACCCTTGCTTCCTTCAAAACTTCTTCGCTTTGCAAACTACACTTGAGGCTTTTCTCTTAAGTCATTTCTTTGCCCTGGTTTGGTTAGCTTCCTCCATATTAATGTACCCTTCCAATCTTTCAAGCAATTCTTCCAGAGTTTGTGGATCCCTTTTAGCAAGTGAGTCAACAAAAGCACCAGGTTGTAATCCTGCCATTATTGCATGCAAAGCTACTGCCCTATTCAGATTTCTAATTTGAATAGCCTCCGAATTGAATCGTTTTAAGAAATCTTTTAATGACTCATTTTTTTCCTAGCGAATGGTAAAAAGGCTAGAAGCCTCTTCTGGTGATTTCTGCTGTAAAAAAAATGATTCAAGAACCTTTTCGCCAACTCAAGAAAATCGCAGATGGATTGTCGCTCTAAAGAGGAGAACCATAACAGCCGCACCTTCTTCAAGGTTCTTAAAAAAGGTTGGTATTGGATAGGATCATAATCTGTTGCCAGCAACATTGCTGAATTGAACATATCAAGGTGTTCCTAGGGATCTGCCAATCTATCTTACAATTCGTTAGCTGTGGGCATTCTAAAATTTTGTGGAAGTGGGGCCAACATAATTTGGTCGATGAAAGGATGTGGCGAGAAATCAGGGTTTCTGATTGCTCCGTTTCTAGCACTCCTTTGGATTGATCGAGAATTTTGGACTCCCTCCCTATTTGTTCAAAGATCATTTTGTTATGTCTCTTCTTCTGCCGACTCTCGATGAGATGGATCATTGTGAACTTGTTCACATTCCTCTCTAGGCCTCGCGATCTCCCTTCTCTATTCCTCCAAATGGTGTTGCATGTCACAAATAACTGGGTCTTCGTGAGCTGCATTCTCATCATCATTATTTTGCTCATTTTGGCTCGTCTGAGCCATCTCTGCTCATCAGTTTTTCACGAAAAGAACTCTAAACCTGACTTGACACTTAGCATGTAAACAAAACTGGAAATATAACTTGACAGCAACAACAAAAAATGCATAAAAAATCTAGAAATGGAGGATCAATTAACAATAAAAAAAACTCTAGCTAAGATGAACTTAAAACCTCAAAGTCTGAAACTACCAAAAAACAATCTACCACTAGATCTCATGAGTATAAAGCAAGAAACCAACCATAAACATAGATCTCAAGAGTATGAGGCAAGTAACCAGCAACAATCACACGATACTGCTAGTAGGGGTGAAAATAGGTCAGGCCGTCCGTTAAGGGCCTATGACCTGACCTGCTTGAGACCTAGGTCAATGCTTTCTTAAAAGTCTGTTCAACTAAAAAAGTTAGATCTCAGGCCATCTAATAAGCTTTTTAGGCTTAGTAGGTCAGCCTGGCCTATTTTACTATATATAATTTAATATATATTTATTATAATAATTATAATTATTAATTTATTATAATATATTAATATATTTTTAATTAATTTTTAATAAAAGTTAATAACTAAAACTTAAGTTAATAAGTTAACATAAAAATAGCATATTAAAATTATGTTATAACTTAATACTCACTCTTTATTTATATAGATACTCATTATTTTTTTTATTATAATTTTTAATCGATATGAGACTTGAAAATATATTAATTATAAAATTGTTAGAGGCTAAATATTTTGTTGAATCAGATTCATTTCATTAGTTTGATTCTTATATTGTAGTCCTTGTTTTCTTAAATGAAGTTGCTTAATTTTTACTTGTATTTAGATTGTTGCTGGTTTGCCTTTGGATATCATGCCTTGACCGAATGATCCTGCTAATTCCTCATTACCACGACAGGTTCTTATGTCGTCCTTTAAGAGTATATATGCCCGTGTATAATATGTGTTGTTGGACATTAGTACTAAGATCTGTACTTTCAGCTGTTGCATAGATGCCTTTTTCCTTATTATTGTCCCTGATAATGTACTAATTAAATTCACCTTTGGCATTGCCTTATAGTCAATTAAGAAATATATCTCTATAAGTGACTTAATATCCTGAAAGTTTGGTTCGTGGCTAGAACTTTTATGCTATCTTTCTTGTTGCTTTTCTCCTTTTTACTATTGAATGAAGCAATGTTAAGAAGTTCAATTATAAGAAAAACATGTGAAATAAATTTCATTTTATTCCCGTGTTTTAGACTTTTATACATAAAGGGTTTTTCTCAATAAAATCATGAAAGGTAGAAAAAGTATTATCTTAAAACTTATGTTTTTTTTTAACTTGATATATCTTTAAGTCTCATATCGATTAAAAATAAAAATAAAAATATAATAATTATCTATAAAAATAAGAAATGAGTATTAACTTATAACAAAAATATATACTATCCTATTTTAAAGTTTAAACTTATAACAAAAATATATATTAACCTATTTTAAGGCATAAATTTATTAGTTTATGTAAAAATATGTTGATTTATTTAAAAAATAAGTTCGTTAACTTATATAAAGGCATATTGATTTATTTAAAAATAGATCTATTTGCATATATAATGACTTGTTAATCTATTTAAAGATGTCTTATTAGTTTATTTAAATGTCTTATTATAAAATAAATTTTTAATAAATTTTTAAATCAGGTCAGATTTTTAAAAAGGTCAAGTCAAGTCTTAAAAATTAATCTATTTTAAACTCACAAGTCAAACTCAAATTTTATGATTGAAATACACGTCAGATCTATTTAAAATAAAATTTAACTTAATCTGATGTATTTTCACCCGTAACTGCTAGCTTTTTTGCAACATATCGAGAGGAAAATTAAAGAATCTAAAAGCAATAAATCTTTAGAGCAATAAATCTTTAGAGTATAAAGCAAGAAACCGGAAGCAAACGCTACCCGCTTTCTAGCAACATACTGAATGCAAATAAAAAAGATGGGGAAGTCCGTTTTACCAAATCTAGCAACATACTGAAAGTAAATAAAAAAGATGGGAAACTCTATTTTATCAAAATTCTCACATACGACCCTAATGTTCCGTCCAAGCTCTCAAGTAGAATACATGCATGAAAGTGGTATAGTAAGTTTTTCTTATATGAGCCAAAAGCCCTTTCTTCTGTAGTTCTTACATGAAGCACAGACACGGATACTGAGCATAACATAAATATAGATATAGAGATATATCAAATTTAAAAATTATAAGATACTGAGATATAATATATATATAATTATAAAATTTAATTAAAAAAATTTATAATTTATTAATATCATTTTTATAAACTTAAAGATTCATAATATCTTAATATATATCAAATATATCAATATTTATTATTTAATAAGTCTTTTTAAAAAATATAAAACATAATTTTCTTGATATATTCTAAAAAATCTCTTAAATTAACTTCTTTTAATAAAATTAATCTTGAATGAGTACATATGCATAAAAAAAATTAACTAGAGGGAATATTAGTATGAAACAAGCTTAAGTGACGACGAAGTAGATGATTTGATACGAGCAATGGTAGAAGGAGCAGATAAAAATAGTGGTGTGTAAAAAGATAAAATTTAAAAATCTAAAAGTAGTGTAAGAAAATATAAAACTTAAAATATTGATGTGTGAAAACAATAACTTGGGAAACATTAGTTATGTGATTGGACTTGAGTGGCTTACGGACTTACTAATTGAACGTTAATTATAGAAATTATTTAAAAAATATTAATGAATCGTGTCCTAAACGTGTCTAAATGTGTTTAAGACGTATCTGAACGTATTTGAAACATATCTAAGCATGTCTGAGATATGTCTAAATTAAAAAATAATAATCTTTTTAATTAGATACATTCTGACACATAAAATATATATATCATATGAGTATTTCTTATGTGTCTAATATGTGAACACATCTCAAAAACAATATGTTCATACTTCATAAATTTGTACATCTTTTTATAGAAGCACGGGGAGAGGGGAAAAGCATGACCTCACCTCTTTCTTTTGTAATTATAAGATAGTTATAAAATACTCCAATAAAAGTACGTCACATAGTCATCCTCTCTCACCATCTTATTCTAAAATTTTCAATTTGGGCTAGATGAATTTGTATTTTCTTATTTGGACCGGTACTTCAGACCTATTATAAAAAGGGTACAGTACAATTGTCACCATTATAGTATTTTCTATTGTTATGGTTTGCACTAGCTAAAGGGGAAAAAATTATAAAATTGGACAAATTTACAATCTGAAGTACAAAAGAAATATCATTACTAATTAACAATACCACAATATTTTGACCCAAGCTATGTTTCCCTTCAGTAAACCTACTGCTAATTACATATAAAATAAAACAGAAAATTTCAAAAAAACTTGTCTGCGGAGCGGGGAGGAATCCACCACCCTGCTCGTAATCATCATCATTTACATATAATAATCATTGCACCATTTTTAAGATTTAGGTAAGATTAATACTTAATTATTGCATTAGTCAGCATTGAGATCTTTCTCGTAATTTCGTCGGACTCAGCCTAGTTACAACTAAAATTGTAGAGTCATTAAACTAATGTACTTATATACAAAGTCGTGTTAGAGAAACAAAGGAAAAGTTACAATATATATATATATATATATATATATTGTTGAGGCAAGCATAATTTTATACTACCGTTGAAGGCACGTGACCTGAACAGCGCACTACTCGCTGGTCTCTGCTCGGAACATTACTATTTATTTACTAGTAGCTTTCCACTGTGAATTTAAATTCGTAGATATATTATTATTTTTTATTTGACAATATTTATATATAAATTTAAATATATATAAATATTATTAATTAAAAATTATAAATTTTTATATATATAATTATTTATAAATAAAAAATAACTTAATTAAATTTATATATAAATTTAAATATTATTAATTTTTTATTAATAAATTAATAATTTATTATTATTAATCCATCAATAACCATATATTTTAAATTCCTTGATAAACTCATTTACTAGACATATTAGAATTTCTCTGCAATTCTTTGTTGTTATAATTGTAAAAATGAGTTAAGTTAAATTATTTATAAGTCGGATTAAATCAATTATATGAATTTTAAATTAATATTTTATTATCTAACTTATCTCTATATAATGTTGACAGATTAACTCAAGTTAATTAGTTGCAAGTTGATCCATTCGAATTAAGTTAATTTAAATATTTTAAATTTTAAACTAATATTTTATTAGTTTAATTAACTTATTTTAACAAATTATTCAAACAACTCATCAAATTTGACCTTAGAAGAATTTATTTGCTTCCACACGCGAGTCTGTAAATGTCACCCACGCAATTCAACAATAGAACTTTTTTTTGGTAAATAGAACTTCATTTTTATTATTATTGTATTTTAGTACGTATTGTGCTTTCTCTCTCCCCAATAGTCACCACCTATACATCTAAGTTGTATAAATATGGCTAAATTGAATCATAATGATATAAAGATAAGTAAAGAAAAGATGTTGTAGTGATTTTATTTATATCTAATTTATAGAAAAATATTGAACAATATAAAATCTTTTTAAAAGTACTAAAATATAAAAAATATTTATATTTCAAGTGAGCTTGAATATATTTTATTTGCAATCGTATATAATTTAAATAAAATTTTTCAATGTTTGATTGTTAAATTTGTAAAATTTTGAAATGTTGAAAAATACATTTTAAAATACTTCAAAATATGTTTTAAAAAATTTAAAATAAGCAAAACGTATTTCAAATCAAATTGACTTGTATCTCCTTGTGTCCGTCAAAATAATTTTAAAAATAAAAAAATGAAATGGGAGACAAATATGAGTATAATATTAATATGTGTGGAACACAAGTGCATTTCCAATTTTAAAATAACCATAGTTTCTAGCTCCATGTACAGGTACGTTTAGGGATGACAACTGGGCGGGGCGGGGACGGGTAGTAGCCTCCCGTCTCCTAGTCCCATAAATAATATCCGTCTCCGCCTCTGTCTCTATATCCGTGTGAATATTCGTTTATCTTTCTTCCGTAGATAAATGGGTATCGTGGATATCCACGTAGTACCAATAAATTATAAAATAAAATAAAATAAAATAAAATAAAAAATAAAAAATAAAAAATAAAAAAGTATAATACTATAATTTTTCAAAATTTGTCCAACAAAACTTAATCTAAAATTAATGTCAAACACCTAAAATAGTTTTGATTTATATAACTTTATAATATTTTAATTTATATAATTAAGTTTTTTAATAATTTTATATAAAATATTTATATAAATTTTTTGCGTAGTATCCATGCAGACGGGGAACTACCCTCAATCCCGCCCGATTTATTAAACGGGAATAACACTAAACGGGTATTTATATCCGCGGGAAAAATTTGACGGGTATTACCCACCCCCGTCCGAGTATTACCCGCGGGAGCGGGTAAAATTGTCATTCATAGGTACGTTGCATTATGTGAAACATAGACATAGAGCTGGTAAAACGGGTTCAACCCGTTGGATTAACCCACCAATTCGCTATTTTTTTGCGAGTTAGGTTCAAAAATTGAACTCATATTCTTTTTTCAACCCGCATAACCCGTTTCACTTAACCCGCGGGTTAAGTGGGGCGGGGGCGGGTTGGCCTGACGGGTTGACTCTGTTCTTTTAAAAAAATGATAAGCAATACTATAAATAAAAAATTCTTTGATGTTATATAATTTATGTTTGAATATTTAATTAGACTATTTTAAAAATTATCTTTTAAATATGTGGTTTGTAATTTTTTACCATTATTATCTATTATTTTTTATTATATTTATTAATTTTTATATATATTTTTTTTTTTTTTAGCGAGTTAAACTAGTTGACCGCCAACTCATCTACTTTTTTTTTATTTTATCTTTTATGCGGGTTAAACTTGGCCAACCCGCCTTAAAGCGGGGTGGGTTAACTCTTCTAACCTATTTTTAAAAATGGGTCAACCCACCCGCTCCGCATTTTAGCGGGTTGAGGCGGGTCGGGTCTGGGCGGGTTAGCCCATTTTACCAGCTCTACATTGACATTAATATTGATACGAGATATGACATGGATACAAGTATGAGAATACATTAAAATTAAAAAATTAAGAAAAATATTCATAATTTATAATATAATATGTATAAACTTTAAGATTTACAATATCTTGATATATATTATATGTGTCATTACTTGTTACTTAGTAAATTTCTCACAAAAAATATAAAACATCATTTTTATTGATATTTTTTAAAAAAAATTGAAATTAATTTGTCCTAGTAGAACTAACTATATACAAGTACATGTACAATAAAAAAAATAACTAAAGAGAGTATCTAATGATTAACTCTATTTTGATCTCTACCATTAATGCGATAGTGGTACGATGACTTAGTCGCAGATGAAGGTAGATAACTAGATGGGAAGAGTGGTCTCACAGTGAAAAACATTATGATTTGATTATAATAAATGATATTAGTAATTGAATAATTGGGTTTAGATAATGGATAATTGATAATTGAATATATTACTATTTTTTTACTTTTTTATTTTAAATGGTAATTAAGTTTTTTTAATTTTAAATTAATCGTATCTTACGGTATTCTCAATTTGTTTGAATCAAAAAATATTTTTTTAATCGGATACATACAACACGTGTATTATACGTGTGTCATTATGTGTTTGACATAAACACATATCTGACACACGAATGCGACACTAAAATGGTGTATCCATGTTTCATAGATTGCAATTGCTCCACAAATATATATTCCGTTAATATAAATGGTTCTTGTTAGCGCTTTTGAAATTATTAAATAGCAAGAATTTCTTTGTTAGAGTTTTTATCATAATGATTTGTCATTATTTTAATCTTTGAATGAATAAGTGATTTCTATTACTTTAATTCATCTAATTACCATCCTTGAATCTTAATAAGTTCTGACAAAAATTGTAGAAAATAATTCCAGCTATGTAACATTACTCTAGTGCTTTTGCGTTAGCTAGATAAAAAACTTTTGGGGAAATTTATAAATTAAAAATCTAATTTGATTCATTGAGCTGAGAGTATAAATAATTTAACATAAATTATATGATATCATATATTAAAAATGATATTTTGTCATGAAATGAAATAGTTTATTATTTCAATAATATAAAATCTTTTTGTTTAATAATAATATAAATAACTTGACAATAATATTACTTCAAATTTAAATTCAAAATTAATTGCTCAGCTGGTGGGACGGGTTTTTCACTTTTTATTTAATAATAATATAAACAACACATGAGTTATATATTCATTCATTATTCAGACTAGCAGTAATTATTTTTTTGGTAATAGGCCCCATCGGGCTTAAGGGAGACCAGAGATGCCAACGGAGGGGAGAGAAAAGGGTACAAGTGCATAAACTACATAATTGCGGGTCAGCTTCACGAGTATTGCAGAGAAGACAAACATTGTCCACCACTTTCACCACGTAACAATTAATACTTGATCATCAAACTCATCCATAAACTACATACCATTGCTCCATCATTTTTCAGATTTACTTTGATTTGTAGTTAGGTTTATTTTCATATTTCACCAGTTATTATATTCATTTTGGGATAATTTAATTTAAGTGCTTCTTCTTTATTTTAATCTCTAATTTTGTAGAAATTGTATACTTACACTTCTATGGACCCAGCACGATGACATTACTAACGCAAAAACATTGTGCATTCTTTACAGATGGAAGTTCAGCCAATTGACCCCAACGCAACATCAGCTACTTATCTTGCTTTCAAAGATGGACAATAGAGATTGGGGAACCAGTTGAGCCCTAAATCTCAAATTTAGGAAAAAAATGACGTAAATACAAAATTGACTTTCTATTGGATTTGTTCGCAAAAAGATAGCTTGGGCCTTTTTCTAAAATCTAAAAATCTCTTGAAACCGACTTTTTAAGGGAACCATTAATGGACTCAAAGTAAAATGATTCACTGTATATCGTACCATTTAATAGTATACTCACAAAAACTAATGCTACTTCTTCCACCCTACCTACATATTGTTATTATTATTTTAGGAAAGTGATTCTTGTATACTCTTTTTTTTATACCTTGTGTTACAACTTATTTGTTTTGATTAAGAAAAAGAGAGAATGTGTATTAGTAAGTGTGTGTTTTTATTTTATTACTCAAAAAAGAAATAATATAAAAAGGGTGTAATTGTTGTTTTATCTTAACAAAGATGTTCACTTATTGTCTATAAAAAAATTAATTGAGACAAAAACTCTTTGATTATTCAAATTCTCTACATGAAATTTTGTAATTTTGTCCTGCGTTTAGGTATCCGTGGGTTGCGGGAGTCATACAACCTGCCCTTTGACACTGAAATATAGGTTTAAAATCTTAGAGCAAACCTGATTATATAAACATATCCTTCTTGAGAGTTGAGTGCCCTGCCTCTACCACTTCAATCCCTACTTGCTTGGATGACGGATGTGAATAATTTTTTCACATTATTATATGTGAATAATTTAATCCAGAACAACCAATCTATTATTTATATTTATGGATCACATTATTTTAGGCCCTTCAAATCATTAGTGTCATTCTAGTGAAGGTTGTGAGCTTTCCCACCTACTGCATAAACCTTTTGGTGAGGCGTTTAAATGTCTGTTTCGGTGCGGTGGATGAACATAATAATTATGATTAAGCAAACACAGTTCAACCTCCTTATCTGAATTGACGCCTACATTTTGCTTTTTTTTTGGTCGTTTACTTGCTTGTACCAATCCTACATTTAATTAAAAATACATTTATAATATTCTTATCATTAATAATATATATACTTCTTTTCATATTTTTTTAATATTATTTATTATACTTATTTTTTTTATTAATTTTTCTCACTAAATTTAACACCCTTATAAAAGATGTCAATAATACATACATTTCTAAAAAGAATATATAAGTGTATAATGATATTTTTCTTTAAAAATAAGGACTTAGAATTATACCTAGGCTAGTTCCTATTTTTTTGTTATACATGAAACTGCAAAATTTGACCCTGCTAATACTATGTTGGTGCTCTGATAACTTTCGTTTGGCATGAAAGTTCATTACTCATTCCCACCACCATAGTACGAATGGGAAAAAGACATGTTAATTGTTAACCTACTATTCAAAGATTTTTTCTTAGGCTGCGGCCAAAGAAGTTGGTTACAATATTTTAATTCTTAAGATGAATTTGATATTTATTGATGTTGAAATTCCTTTAAAATTTTAAAGAAGGTAATTTTTTTTAACTTTATTTTGCAATGACAATCAATAAAAATCAAGATCAAATTCTTTCACATGTTGGATTGTATTTGCTAAAATTTGTTTTTACCTATGGTCAACTATATATAACTATTTTAAGAGTTAAATCAAAGAATGATTTAAAAATTTTAATTTATGATGATGATGAAAATTTATGTTAAACAAAAAAAAAATCTTGTCTTCAAAGAAGTCTTTCAAAATATTTAAATTAAAGGTAGTATGATCGGTTTTTAATATTTAATGAATTTTTTAGACTTATTTGCCAATTTTAATGATATTTCTCTTATATTTTTCTAATTATTTTTATGTTTGCTTGCAGGTGTCTATAGTTGTTTTGAGAAAGAAAGAATATATTTTCAATGTAATAGTATCATATGATGTGTTCTTTTGCCGAGAAGTTTCCTATGAGATTTTGAAAAACCTATATTTGTACTCTTTACATGTGTCAATTTAAACGAAACATATTGTTATACCTTAGGATTGTTCAATATACAATATATTCATTATTTGCTATTATGTTCCTTTTTTAAATTCATTTCTTATTTTGTTCTATTATATAATATAGGTTTAATTATCTTTTTAATCCTTCTAAATATAATCATTTTTTATTTTGATCTCTCTAAAAATTTTGATATCATTTTAGTCACTTTATATTTTGAGACATATGAAATTAGTCTCTGCCGTTATCTCATCTCTGTTAAGTTATGAAGTAGCAAACAACGTTCCATATCAACTTGCTACTTGTTTTAATCTCAACTCATTTATGTTACTTGGATGACAAGTCATCCACCTAGATCCCACATAACTTCTTCTTCCTCCCCTTTTTTTCCCTATGTGCAACAAGCCCTATTTCCCCCCTCCCTCACCTATTTTGTTTCCAACTTTGATTCTTTCCCCTCAGCCTGTTTTCTTCTATCCCTACATTTACTTCCTCATTTGTGACCAATTTGTTTCTTTTTTTGTTATTTTTTTTTAGCCACTGTCCTTATCTCATCTCTATTATTAAGATGAGACATGTTCATGAATGAATTAGGCTCCTTACACGACGTTGTAACCGAGGTTAAAGGTATTGAGCAAGCATATTAGTAGCATCAAAACAACCTTACCAACACTCACTTCTATTATCTTTATCTGTTTCTTCTAGTTTGATGGTGTTGACGATGATGTTTTATTATTCCTTCCTGGTATCATGGGATAATTGGGGCTTATCGATGGCGATAAAAGGATGTTGCTTTTGCATACTGTTGTGGATAATAAATAAAGGGGTGTCAAATGGATGGATTCAAAATAAACCATTAATCTATTTAAGATCTATTATAAAATGTTTAATATTATTCAATCTATACATAACCCAATTTAATGGATGAATATTCAATCCATCCATTAATCCATTTTAATGGATTGGATGGATGGATATCCAAACCACTCATTTAAAAAAATAATTTCTCTCTCTAAAAATTTTTATTCTCTCTCTAAAATATGTTTCTCTCTCTAAAGAAACATAATATATATTGGATATCCATTGGATTGGTTTTTAAATGGATATCCATTGGATATCCAATACATGTTTTGGTTGGATTGCTAACCATCCATAATTAAATTTAATCCATTAGATCCAATCCAATAAGATATATCATTTTAATTGGATGGATTGGATTGGTTTTAATATAGATGGATTGGATGAATTAAAAATTAATGGATTTTATTGTCAGCAACTGCACCAAATCGACAAAAATAATAAAGAGTGAGTAAAGTATCGTTCTCACGAGGATTATGTTATCAATTACTAAGTTCGTCAAATCAACACTATTCAAGCTATCGAAAAAAGAGTTGGTAAAAATAATAAAAAGAAAGAATAAACAAAAATAATAAAAGCCAAATTTAATTAATTGAGTTGAGTTGGAAAACAATGATATGAAAAAGTTAGAAGTCATATTTCACTTGAACTCTTTAAATACAAAATAAAAAATTAGTTTAATCAAGTCTTATTCCAATGATTTATAGTCAATTCCCAAAATTAATTAATACATAATCCCTTGGTATATTAATCCTCTTAAGTTGTTTGGAATTTATTAATCCTTTAGTCTAATCCCAAATAGAAATGCATTATCAAGAATAAAGGAATTAAAAGAAAGACCACATAACTCACAACGTCTATTCCTAGCGATTGTAGAAATTATAGTGTTTATCACAAGTTCTAGATTCATGCAAATTTTTTCAAATCATACATAAACTCAAAAATCATTCTCGAATTGGCCAGATTTAGAAAAACATTAAGAAAAGAGATAAATACATAAATCATGAAATAGAAACATTGATTAAACCTATAAAATAATTTACATCATCCAAGAACAAGATCCATCATCACCCTAACGAAAAATGGTTTAGTTACATATGAAAAAAGAAGAACACAAAGGGAAGAATATGACAAATTCCATTGTAGGAAGGTGGAAAGGTTGAAGAAAATCTCTAATCTTCAAGACTAATTGCGCCCACACTACATTAGGGTTTGTGCCTCTTGACGGCTGCTGTGTTCTGTCCAAGTGTGTAAGAGTGTGTAAAAAGTCTATTATATTTGGCAAAACTTTCTTATTTAAAAGAAATTTACGCTACAGTTTACGCGTCCAGCGCTCAAGCACTAAGCTTCCAGTGCTTAGGCGCTGACCCACTAATCAGGAAACCTATCTGCGCGCATTGCGCGCTCAAGCAGTGATGGCCCAGCGCTTAAGCGCTGGGGTTTTGAATTAATTTTCTTATTTTTTTTCTGCTCCTCAAATGCCTAATCTTTTCCATATGCAATTACCTACAAAAATACATAAAAACACGTAATAAGAACACAATTAAAATAATAAAAACATAACAAGACTTGAGAATAAAACTAAATCAAAAAGATTAAAAGAGAATGAAAACTCAAGATTTTTAACCTTAAAAATATGAATTTTTAAAGGTTCATCATTCCCCCAAACTTAAGCTTTTGCTTGTCCTCAAATAAAAGGAAATTAAAATAAAACAAAAAGACTAAACAAATAAAAACTTAAAACATACAGACTCAAACATGGCAATACCAGGTAGTGAATATCATACATATCATCAGAAATTGCTTCACAATCTAATTTCAAAGTGTCACACATGAATAATCTAATTGCCACATCGTCTCTCACATGCAACTCTTATGTAAAAAATAACTTCCCAAAAACATGAATAAAAGATCCAATCTCCTCATAAAGTACAAACCCAGATAGGTTCATAAAACTGCAAGTGCACATCAAACTCACACTCATAGGGTTATTTTTCATCTCTCTCTCCACTAATGTAAACAGCACACAACCAAGGATCAAAATGGTCTTTAAAAACTTGTAATGTAAGGCCAATGGTATGTGTTAAGAAATAAGTGGTAGGAAAAAGAAAATAAAATTGAAATACAAAATCATGCAAATTTCAAAATTCAAGCCTCAAAATATAAGATAAGTACAAAACAGAACAAAAGAATCAACACAACATTCATTTTTTTTCTTTTCTTTTTTTTCTTTTTTTTTCTTTTCAACAATCTCCACCCCCAAACTTGCTTTTTTGCAATACTTTAGGTGGACTCTTTTTTTTTCAATTCCTTTTTCTTTGAATTTTTCAGCTCCACTAAACTTCATGCACAAAAATAACAAAGACTCGAATAATAAAATAATACAAGATATGCACTCAACAAAAACTATGTAAGAGAGAGAATTTTTTTTTCTTTTTTTTTTATGTGGGTATGGGAAAAGGAAAATGTGGGTTAAAAAAAAAGGCCAAATAATAACAAGGCTGCAAAAGGGATCTAAGGATATACTGTGTCACAAGTTAGCTTGAAGGCTTAAACGGTCCAAAGAATGCCCTTATCATTTCCTTAATCATGCACTGCCTAGGATTTCGCCTAAAGAGAGAATCAAACAACTTCTAGATGCAAATCATCCACACACATGCATTCCCATAAACTTTCTCTAAGCTTGACATGCAATTAAATTCTAAGGTCTATCAATCATAAAGATGAGAAGAACATCCATACACAATTGAAACAATAGAGATAAATGCAACTCATAAATTCTCATGTGTTATCTCAAGAAATCAGATTATTCCACAATTCAAACAATCATTGGATATTCAAATCAACACACCAGCATGCACAGTTTCACACAGACAAAAAACACAAAATGGGTGATGATGACAAAATCAAAACTAATTAAAACAAATAACTAAATAAATTAAATGCAAGAAAGGAAAAGAAAAACTCTTTTTGACTGCCGACAACTATATACATCCCCCTACAAAGGCTCCAAACTCAGGGATCAACTTAAGCCGACTCAACTCTACTTTCAAAACAAAAAAAAATGATAGTCAAGAAAACAACAAAATAAAAAAAATAAAAAAAAAAAGAGAAAAGGAGAGAAAATTTGGGTTGTCTCCCAAAAAACGCTTGTTTAACGTCATTAGCTTGACGTTTCCTTTTCTCAATTAATCATGGTGGCTTAAAGCAAGAGAAGTAGGATGACATTTTTCTCTTATCAACTCGTTGCCTCCGTACTCTGTCACTGCCTTTAGAATCAATCTGCAATACATTAATGAAAGCTGGAGTTGTACTTATTTATCCAAAAGATACCTTAAGATTTGAAATCTCATCAGGCCATGGAGGTCTCAATTTTTCAACAGATAAAGGATTAGCTTGCATTGAACCATGGATAATGGGAGGACTTTCTCAGTGCCAGTAATCTCAGAGGTAGAAGGACTTTTCTCCTTTTCATCAACAATCTTTGAAGTGAGAGAATCAACATTAATGGACAAAAAAGAGTTCTCACCATCCAACCCCTTTTGAAATTTACTTTGAATGCAACTAACAGGGGCATAAATATCTAATATTGGGGCAGACTTATTAAAAACATTTATAGTAACTTGATCTTCATCTATCCTCAAAATAAACTCTCCTCTAGGAACATTAATCAATGATCCTGATGTTGCTAGGAATGGTCTCCCCATAATTAACGGGATATCAGCATTCTCGTCTATATCCAAGACTATAAAGTCAACTTGGAAAATAAATTTATCAACCTTTACTAGCAAATCTTCCACAATATCATATGGATGTTTGATTGATCGATCTGCTAATTGAAGAGAAACTATTGTAGGCTTAACTTTATCAATTCCCAACTTGCGCAAGATAGACAATGACATCAAATTGATACTAGCCCCTAAGTCACACAGAGACATCAAATTGATACTAGCCCCTAAGTCACATAGAGCTTTCTCAATAGTCAACTTTCTAATGGTGTAAAGAATAGTGAAACTACCTGGATCTTTCAATTTTTATGGCAGTTTCCTCTTAATAATGGCACTGCACTCATCAGTAAGTGCTACAGTCTCATCTTCTTCCAACTTCTTCTTCTTTGATAGCAAGTCCTTCATGAATTTTGCATAGGAAGGCATCTGCTCAAGTGCTTCAGCAAAAAGAATGTTTATCTGCAGCTTTTTAAAAACATCTAAGAACTTGAAAAAATGCTTTTCTTGAATCTCCTTCCTGAATCTTTGAGGGTACGAAAGTTTAGCATAAAGTGAAGGATCAACTATTTTCTGCTCACGTTCCTTCTTTTTCCTCTGCCACTTTGGTTGCTCCTCTTTAGCTTCTTCATTACTGCACTCTTGAGTTGAGACATCCATAACAGGAACATCAATTTTTTCAACTTTTGACGAATCAGGTGCTTCTTTAACTTGTCCTTCTAAAGTCTTGTCACTTCTCAGTGTAATTGCATGACATTGCTCCTTTGGATTGACAACAGTATCACTCAGGAAGGTACCTGAAGGTCTCTCTTAAAGCTGTTTCGCTATCTGCCCCACTTGGTTCTCAAGACTTCTAATAGCAGCCTCATGATTCTTGGAATTAGTTCTTGATTCCTCCATAAAAGCTGAAGTCTGTTGCACAAAAACAATGGTCTGCAGAGAAAGTTTCTCCATTGCAATCTCAAGAGGAGACTTTTATTCGAGCTGAGCATTCAATGGTACAGCTTGATTCTTCCAAGAGAAATTAGGATGATTCCTCCAGCATGAATTATAAGTACTAGAATAAAGATTATCTTGTGGCCTTGAAGGGTTTCCTATATAGTTCACCTGCTCTGGAATGTTGACACCTGAATTCCCTGCCTCACATTGACCATTGACATGGTTGCCTCCACAAAAATCGCAAGTCAGACCTTGATGATTAACTGCATTTACCTGTAAATTATCAACTTGCTTAGTAAGGTTGACAATGTGTTGCATCATAGTCTGATTATGTGCAAGTATAGTATCAACAACACCAAGCTCCAACATTCCCTGTTTGACTGTAGCTCTTCCACTAGGCAACTGATATTCATTAGTGGCCATTGTCTCAAATAATTCTTGAGCCTCTTCAGGAGTTTTGCTATTTAAAGACCCACCTGCAGATGCATCCACCATAAGTCTTATGGAATGATTCAAACCATTGTAAAAAATCTGCACCTACTACCAAACCTTAAATGCATGGTGATGACATCTCCTTAATAGCTCCTTAAATCTCTCCCAAGATTCATATAATGACTCCCCTTGATTTTGAGTGAAACAAGCTATTTCACCCCTCATCTTCACAAACAGTGATGGAGGAAAATATCGAGTGAGAAATTTACCAACTAGATCCTCCCAAGTAGAGATGCTCCCTTATGGCTGAGCTCGTAGCCAGCTCTTTACTTTGTCTCTGAGAGAAAATGGGAACAGTCGTAATCTAATGGCATCATCAGTAATGTCATTATACTTAATAGTATCGCAGAGCTGCAAGAAATTAACAATGTGCAAGTTTGGATCTTCTGCATGGCCTCCCCCAAACTGATTCTTCTGCATCAGCTGTAGAAGAGTTAGTTTAATTTCAAAATTATTAGCCTGAATAGCAGGACGCACAATACTGGTAGAAATATTTTCAGCAGATGGAGTAGCATAGTCATCCAAAGTGCGTCTTCGCTCTGCAGTTACAATTATTTCTGCCATCTTTTCTTCTACTTTTTCAAGTTTCTTCCTTTCTCTAACTGCTTTTCTATTTACTCTAGCTGTTCTCTCTATCTCTGGATCAAAAAATAATTTTTCTAACTCTAGAGAACCTTGCATAAATACACAAACAAGCAAATCAGAGTGAAGTAAAGAAGGAAATTAAAAATAAAAATAAAAATAAATGACTAATAAAAATAAACCAAGAAAACAAAGAAACAAATTAAAAAGAAAATTTAAAGAAAATTAAAAATTAAAAATTAAAATAAACAATTAAAAAAAATTAAACAAAGAAAAAATGCTTAAATTAGTGTCTTTTCAACTACTATTTAATATTAAAAACAATATTTTCCAGCAACGGCACCAAAAACTTGTTGTGGATATTGGCAAGTGCACCAAATTGACAAAAGTAATAAAAAGTGAGTAAAGTATCGTTCCCACGAGAATTTTGTTATCAATTACTAAGTTCGTCAAATCAATACTATTCAAGCTATCGAAAAGAAGGTTGGTAAAAACAATAAAAAGAAAGAATAAATAAAAATAACAAAAGTCAAATTTAATTAATTGGGTTGAGTTGGAAAATAATGATATGAAAATGTTAGGGGTCAGATTTCACTTGAACTCTTTAAATGCAAAATCAAAAATTAGTTTAATCAAGTCCTATTGCAATGATTTATGGTCAATTCCCAAAATTAATTAATACTCAATCCCTTAGTATATTAATCCTCTTAAGCTATTTGAAATTAACTAATCTTTTATTCTAATCTCAAATAGAAATGCATTATCAAGAATAAAGAAATTAAAAGAAAGACCACATAACCTACAATGTCTATTCCTAGCGATTGTAGAAATTATGGTATTTATCACAAGTTCTAGGTTCATACAAATTTTTTCAAATCATACATAAATCCAAAAATCATTCCCAAATTAGCCAGATTTAGAAAAACATTAAGAAAAGAGATAAATACATAAATCATGAAATAGAAACATTGATTAAACCCATAAAAGAAATTACATCATCCAAGAATAAAATCCATCATCACATTAACGAAAAAGGGTTTAGTTACACATGGAAAAAGAAGATCACGAAAGGAAGAATATGACAAACTCCATTGTAGAAAGGTGGAAAGGTTGAAGAAAATTTCTAATCTTCAAGACTAATTGCGCCTACACATTAGGGTTTGTGCCTCTTAACGGCTGCTGTGTTATGTCTAAGTGTGTAAGAGTGTGTAAAAAGTTTGTTGTATTTGGTAAAACTTTCTTATTTAAAAGAAATTCACGCTGCAGTTTATGCGTTCAGCGCTCAAGCACTAAGCTTCCAGCGCTTAGGCGCTGGCCCACTAATCAGGAAACCCATCTGCGCACGTTGCGTGCTCAAGCGGTGATGGAGCGCTAGGCTTTTGAAATAATTTTCTTATTTTTTTTTACTCCTCAAATGCCCAGTCTTTTTCATATGCAATTACCTACAAAAAATACATAAAAACACGTAAAAAGAACATAATTAAAATAATAAAAACATAACAAGACTTGAGAACAAAACTAAATAAAAAAGATTAAAAGAAAATGAAAACCCAAAATTTTTAACCGTAAAAATATGAATTTTTAAAGGTTCATCACATACCCTGTGGATCTATTCACTGCAGAGCCCTGGGTTGCCAAAAAATGATGACGCATTAAAATGGATCAATGCTGGAGTCACCAGAATCTTGTAGTAGAGTTGGTTGTTGGAGACATTTAGGCACCTGAGGCCTGTTTGGTTGAAACCTGGATTGTTCCAGTGAAGAAGTTGTCTTGCAAATAAAGGACGTAAAGTCGTTAGAGTTTGAGCAGTGACGCTGAAATGTCGCCATAGATTCGGTTTCTTGATAAAACGATGACTTTGATGCGGTGGAGGATGGTGACGAAGGCGAGGAGCTCACCAGAGAAGTTGTTGTTGTTGAGGAATATGGATTTAAGGTTGATTAAGCTTGAAAGGTTGTGGATTTGACCGGGGAGTGAGTTCCCTTTGAAATTGAGAACTCGGAGTTGATCCAAATAGTTCAAAATCTTTGACTCCAAGGTGCCGATTAAGTTTGAGTGTTCCAGCACAAGCTTTCTAACCCTTCCGCAAAGATGAGACATGTTCTCTCTTTCTCTTTCTTTCTCTCACTCACCTCTCTCTCTCTCTTTCTCTCTCTCTCTCTCTCTCTCTGTTTTCCAGCACAAGCTTTGTGATTAAGAACAAAGGTAATAAGGTGGATTCATCAAACGGTTGAATGAAAGACATGTGGCATAAAGGAATTGAGATCAAGACAAGTGGCAAGCTGACATGGAGTGTCGTTTGCCACTTTACCACTTAATAGAGATGAGATAACGACAAGGACTAACTTCACCTGTCATCAAAATTTAAAGTGACCAAAATGAGGTTAAAAATTTTAGAGGGGCCAAAACAAAAAATAACTATATTTAGAGGGATTAAAAAAATAATTAAGTTTATAATATATTATTCCTCTTAATTTTTCCATGCATTGCATGGTTCAAACACTAGCACATCTAATTTCAGGAATCATAAAATTCAAACCTATAACAACAACAATATATCTAACCATATATTGCATGCTTATTGAAATCATTGGACCTACTGAAATCATGGCTTTTTGACCATTCTGCTTTTAGTGGTAAAACTATTTACCAAACTACCACATTTTTTGCCACGTTAGATTTTATTATTATTTTCACGTCCACGTAGATAGCGCCAAAGATGATGATGCTATCATTGCAATTATGCCAACACAGTAGGTGTTATTTACATTACAAACTTTTTGACCATTCTGCTTTTAGTGGTAAAACTATTTACCAAACTACCACATTTTTTGCCACGTTAGATTTTATTATTATTTTCACGTCCACGTAGATAGCGCCAAAGATGATGATGCTATCATTGCAATTATGCCAACACAGTAGGTGTTATCCACGTGAATATGCCATTACGATTGACGTTATCCACGTGCTGTAATGAAACGTCAATCGTGTTGGCGTATCCATGTGGATAACGCCAAGCGTGATGGCGTTACCAGTGCACGCCTCTATAAAGACAAGTCTCCTCTCCTTCACACGCACAGATTTCTTATTTCTCGAATTTTGAAATCTAAATATATATAGATATGTTTCATTAAACAAGATGAAGTACTTTTGAAAACGTCTACCTTTTTAGGGAAAATTCTGTCAAATTTTTCATAGAATCGGAATGTTTGAACTGCTAAAATTAGTTGATTTTGATAGGTTTGCTATGTTGGTATTCTAGCTATGAAGAGATTGTGACCTTAGTTTTAAGTGGTCACAAATTTATCGTACGCTATTGTGACATACTTATATTTGTTTACACTTTTTTTTTTAACTTAATCGTAGGTTATAAGTAAATTATAAAACAATTTTGTTTATCATATGACTACAAATTTCTATGCCGTAAAAAATAAAATTTTCAACAAAACAGTTGAATTTAGTAAAACAATAAGAGACTAATTTTATTTGTATTTACATTTTTTAAAAAAATAATGACGTACACTAGTAATGTCAACATGTCTAGCGGTAATGAACTACGCACTCTCCATCATGGCAAGGTGCTCTAAATTTGTGAGTTTGAAATAAAGTTTCGCTCTATAATAAATGCTCACAACTTCAAGAAAAAGCTGAAAACAAACAAAAGTTTTAGTCATGTACTAGTAACGCCATCACGTTTGGCATTATCCATGGATACATAATCACGCTTGGCGTTTCATTACAGAAAGCGTCAGAGAGTTTGGCATTTCCACATGAATGACGCTAAACCAAATGGTGTGTCTACGTGGATAACGCCTAGTGTGTTGGCGTAATTGTAATGATAGTGCCATCATCTTTGGCGCTATCTATGTGGACGTGAAAATAATAAAAAAAATCAGCGTGGCTAAAATTGTGATAGTTTAATGTATAATTTCAAAAGTATAACAATTTGATAAATAATTTTACCATTAAAGACAGTAGGGTCAAAAAGCCCTGAAATCATTTGACCAAGGCCTAGGGGTTGATTAATTTATGTTGTCATTATTTGTTCAAGCTCAACTTCAAACCACCTGCATTTCAACAAAGGAATGTTACGCTATATGTTGATTGCGCCACCAGATGAAGAAAGTAAGTGATACAATTTCTTGCCTCTAGTAACTAACAACAAAAAGAATACAATACTCTGACTTCATTCAAGGAGTAAATGACAAATGTTTAATTGAAAAAAAAATATATCATATAAGCTGTACAGTACACAAGAAGGTATTCAAGCTTTGCATTACATATGTGAAATCAGTGATGCTATCAGAGAGAACAAAATCTGACAGGTAGAAACAAGTTAACGAATTCCCTGCTATCTTAGAAATTACTTACAATGATACAGTTTCTGATTGGACATATATACAAGTTGGCTGGCAAATAGCACCATTCATGAAAACTCTACCATCTCTGCATAAGGAGGATACAATCAGAAAGACAATTAGCATAAGGTTATCAAATAATACAATTAGCATAAGGAGGATGACAATCAGAGTGAGCGGGCCATAAGTTCAAAGAGTTTTACCTTCCCTTTTCTGTGTAAAGCACTCCTACGTTATGGTCCTCAGTGTCAGCTACTACTATTAACATATACTCTTGAAAATCACTAAAACCGTGTTCGTCTAGCAAATTCCTAGCGATACTGAAGTATACACCAATTCTCAAAGAGAGTAGTTCATCTAATTGCCACTCAATTGACATTGTCAGTCTGGATTGGTGTAGGTAATATTCGTTCTGATTCTCATTTCTTTTTCTCACTTTCTTCTGTTTTCTTCATTTCAAGCTCAAGCTGGTTGCAGTTTTCTTCATGGGCTTTGTTGAACATTCCGGTGAAGTTGAGCAAAGTTGTGACAACTGAGGAAAAAACTTCCAAGAATTAGCAGGCAACCACTATTTAATAGTAGTACATCAATATGCTAGAGAAAAGAATCATTGTTAGTTCCTCAACTGGACTGCATAATAGACGTCCATTTTGGTATGTCTGACACTGACACAGATTATCAACATAAAGTCAGGCAAATTGGAAAAGGAGGGGGAAAAAAGCAGATATATTTTTTCCAATGATTTTTTTCCCCAAAACAGGAATTATAGTAGATTCAACAAAGTGACATCTTCCCTGCTTCAAATTGGAACTAGAAGGAGGAATCTCACTAGAAATTGACATCAGTAAGTAAGATTAGTTTTTGAAGCATCACTCATGCCTTCCAATTTAATGAGACTTCAGGACAAGCATAAACTTCTAAGAATTTGCGCGCAAAACGAAACAATTATTTTCTTCAACAAGCAAAACTCCACTCAAGAGCTGGGGCTAACAAAATGTTGGGAATACTACATCCCCTTATAAATACTTCTAATTAAGAAAAAACATCATGCATAAATCTAAAGGGCAACACGCCTGTATTCACGGATGAGAAGAGATTAAATGATTGAATTCACTATAAACAACATTACAAAGCAACTTTTTTATGGACAAAACTGCAAACCCTTTACCAATGCAACTTCTGTGGACAAAGCTACAAATCATTTGCCAATGTAACTTTTGTGGACAAAGCTGCAAACCTTTTGTGAATGCAGCTTTTTATGGAGAAAGTTGAAACCCCTCTACTACTATTACTCACAATTTCTTCTCTCTCATTCTTATAACTCAAACAATTCTCCATCATAATTATTTATAATCCACAAAAATTTGCTTGACAAAAGAACCACTCCCAAACTCCATTAAAAAAGAATTTTCTTATTATCAGTTTCCTATTAAAACACAAATACCTCAGTTATCTTGATATTAGTTGCAACTCAAAAATAGGAAACTAATGACAATTATCAAAACAAGAATTTGGGTAAAACTGAACACAAAATGGATTTAGTTCAAGAGAAAATTATATTTAAACAGTCACACACCTTGCTCAAAAGGGCAACGAGATGGATCTTCACCAAAATAAATAATCAAAGCATCCACATTCCCACCCTGTAGAATGTAAGATTCTCCAAGTAAAGCATAGCCTTTATATGATTTATAAAGATCTTAAAATATATCCTCAAAGGCCTACCACGACAGAATATAGTGAAGCCAATGAAGAGACTTCAGCCTCCGCAGAACAGAGGAACTCCTTCAAATTCTGAAAAAAAAAAAACAGAGAAAACAACAATAATTTGAAGATTAATAATGTACAATTTTCCTGTATGAAGATAAAAACTGATCAAAGAAACAATTTATTAAGGATTATCATATAAGGAATATATTTGGGGTCTTAACATCGTATGTCAGCATATGCTAAAGATTTTTTTTTTTTTTTTTGCGATGAATATGCTAAAGATTCTTCATGTTTATATGCTAGTGACATTCAGATATTTGAGCTTTTAACCAACATAAAAGGCATGCACATTTTAAATTTTCCCATATTTTTCTAACGTCAAAACTTACAAACTTAGACCAATTACTTTCAAGTGTCAAGCCTCAGTGTGTGCCTCTTAGCATGGGGACTCAAAACAGAAGTTGTTCTTAAGTGAACTTCCATTTTATCTCAGAGAACATAATTAACAAACTCAGTTGGCTGTAAATGTTTTATTTCCACCCTTCCAGCAACTACATGGAAAAGAGTGGGGACATGAAAAGACAGTTCATTACTGTATGGGGCAAGATTTGTTTACAATTCATGGCCTTGCCCAATTAAGTTAGAGATTTACTTGAATTACTGTAGTATAATTTTTTGTGGAAATCCAAAACTTGAAGCAGGGAAAATGAACAAGACTGGCGAAATTAAAGAAGAAAAAAATGAACAAGAAGAAAAGACATCATTAGTGACTGAATTGCTTCAAACTTATAAAATAAGGAAAGGCATGATGCCTATACCTTGCAGAAAGTTTCTGATATAGGACCATCATTTTCAGAGCTCGATAGTTCGTGTTTAACTTTCTCTAATCCTTTCCTTATAGCTTGCATCTCCTCTGCCACAAATTTCAATTGGATCTGGAACATAATCATACATGTCAGTTCCAGCAACTATACAATGTCCATCAACATAATGAAATGAAGAGGCTTGGAGAAGTCCAGAACCTTTGCTGCTGGCTCTAGGTTAGCAAGATCCTTGGAGAAGTCTAAAACTTCTTGTAATTTATCTGCCAGAACCTATGGGTAAGCATAAAGATTACCATTCACTAAAGATGCAGACTTCTCCAAAAAGAAATATAATAAAAGCTATCCAAAAGATTATCCCAACTTAACATCAGAATGGACTGCATAGCACAGAAGGTGATCATATTCATTACAAAAATAGGAAAGAAAAAAAAAACCAACTAAGAATAAATAACATGTACCTTACAAAGATAATGCATGAGAGTTATCTTGTTGTTCCGTGAACGTGTCTCAGTAAGTTTAAGAAGGCTATCCAATCTGAATCCAATAGCAGAACCTAAAAGAAGGTTGGAGAATATAAACATATCACAACTATCAGACTAAAGATCAATAATGTCAACACCATGTGCAGATTGCTACAATATGAAGTCACACAAGATGTAAAAAGTACATGAAATTGATAATGGAAATGAACAATGAATATGTGGATTAATGTTTCCCATAGCTCTATAAATTTACATATCATGATATGGTATCTCCACAACAGCATGTGGCTCAAATATCCATTTTCATCATTGCCTAAACAAACACCAGATACAAAAAGCCCTGCTGCTATCTGCTACTAATGATATCAACAGCCTATTATATTAAACAACCATGGAAAAAAGCAAATTATGTTTGTGAACGGAACTAGGCAGAATAAGGTAAAAGAAGAGAAAACCAGGATATCAAAACAAACAAGAATCAAGTAATCAACGTGATTAAAAAAATAATAATAATAATTCCAAGTTCACAAACTGTGCTTGATGTTCACATACTATTATCACCCAGATTCCCTTAGCCAACCATTACTTCAAAATGTGTACCACCATACATTATGCATTGATGTAAAATAATATTTTAGAAAGTCCAAATCTACACCAAAATTCTCCTTGCAATACAGCTAACTAAATTTTAATTTTCTTATTCTGGCTACTACAGAGGATTGATGAAAAAACTGTTTATATCTGAAGTCAGAATAAGAAAATTAAATTTATCAAGGAATGATATTAAGGGCGTAGATCAATAATAGAAATTTTTAGAAATTGACTAGTAAACAAAATGGCATTTTTGAAGACATGATTTACAATAGTACACAATGCTGTCGTTTAATCCATGTAGTCAATCCTACCTAGTAGGTAAAGGCTTTGTTGTTGTTGACTAGTAAACAAAAGGGCCATTAGCCTTACACTCCTAGTGGGAAAAAACTCCATATACACAAACAGCCTATTATCACAAAATGTGAGGGTAAAACAAAATAAACAGTAAAAGGGAAAGAGAATATAAATGAGGCGTATGGATTCTATTCACACATACAATATGTCACTTCTATACATGTGAAAACCAAAAAGAAAAAAAATTATAAGACCGGAGTAAAGTGACGGTGTATCAGGACAGAATATAAATTGTTTCAAATACAGATATGCTCTTTGAATGATTGTACTTTCTTTGCAATCTAAACTTGCACGATTCATAGTGCATTTATTTAATACCATATACATTATTTTATCTTACCCTTGGCAGTTCCCTGGTTCAAAGCATTTCCTAGAGAAAGTATTGTTTGCATGATTCTCTTGAATTTGACAGAATTCCTGATCTGAAAAACACCATCGCAACATCCAAAATATTATTTATGAAAAAGGAAAATAAATTGCCAGAAAGAGTTTAAGTATAAAGGAGGATTATCGTGCCTCTTCTGAAGCAGCATTAACAACATGCAGGTTATTTCTAAGGTCAGAAACCTACAAAACAATATGTTATAGTCAAACTGGACAGCAATTTAGAACCCATTTTTTTAAACTGGTATTCACAAAGGTAAACGCCAATCTTCTACCTGAGAGTGGAACTGAATCTTGAATGAAAAAACTCTGAGCTTAGATTCTACTCGTGGTACTTTCATCAACTCCAGGAAGAACTGTAATGAAAATTAATGAAGATATAATCCAGAATAATGCCAAGACAAGCTAGAAATGCAGTACTCTCCACCATTGACGTTGAGCATTAACAATTAAAATTGTGTAAGCAAAGCCAGAATTTAAATATTCATACATCTTCTAGTGTCAAACAGAAGAGATCCAAAATATAGCAAGCTTACTTAATCATGGGAACTGCAAGATCACTTATAGTTATAGCTCTATGCAACAAAAAGAAAGAAAAAAAACCTGTTCACATCTCCCTAGCTTCTCCTTTTCTCCAGTATAACCCTATGCAACAATTAACAAAAGTTATTAAATTTTCAAAGAAAGAGTAGTCCCATCATGTTAAGGTACTTGAACTCAGCATATTAATTAATCACTACTATCTCACAACCTTGAGTACTTCTATCTCCTCTTTCGTAGGACAAAACTTTATCAGGTTCTCAACCTGATCAGTATCTAATGCTGACTCTTCCAATGCTAGTATTGAGCTCTGTGAACATACCAAATAAGCCATGACTCATGAATAATAAATCCAATGAACACTCATCAATTTGACTAGATGATTTCATTATGAACAATACTAGACATAGAAAATAATGAAAATAGCAGTGTAAATGTAGCACAAGTACTAGCCAATATGCATATGCTTTAAAAGATTTTAATAATTGTGTACTTGACAGACCAAAAGCAGAACGATGCTGTTGCAAAATTGCAACTGTACAATTATAAATCCCCCCCGGGCCCCACAAACCCTCCCTGTTTTGAACCATTAACTGATAGGCACATTGTCATAACTGCATTTCATAGTAGGGTTAAAGAGATATCTAAAATAAGCACTTCTATAAGAAAAAGCACTCTTTAACCATCTTTTTTAGTGAAGGCCTTATACAGTTTAATGTACAAAGTAATATTCTTGATAGATCAAGTAAACTCAACTTGTAAGATTCCAACCTAAAGCCAATTGGTATTAAATGGAGTGACCCAACAGATATATAAACCACACCCGAAAGATTGAGGCTGTGAGACGATGTGAGACTCTTAATACCTCCCCTCCACAGATGTCTGGACGGAACAGGCGAGCTTATTGAAGTAGGCGGGAACAAGCCTAGCGAAGTAGGCAACAGAGATGGGATCTTGGATCTGTTACCATGTAAGATTCTAACCTAAAACCAATTGACATTATTAGAAGATATTAGGGTTATTAGTCTTAATGTTAATGGACTTGGACATCTACACCTAAGTATTAGTATAAATAGGAGTACTAGGTTATGGAACTGTATCACATCACCATAATACTAATATCAATATAGTCTTATTATTTTGAGTATTCATTTTCTCTCTTTTCCTCCTTCCCTACCTAAAACCCTTCAAATTCAACATTGTATCAGAGCGGTACCATCCTCCATGACCTGTCCTGTCACTTTCGCTGCCGAGTTCCCAAAGATCTGGAACTCCAATTAGCCGCCTTTGGTTGTCGAGTTCTTCTTTCGACACCTGATTTCTATATCTTTTTCGGTCAATCGTGTTTCCACTCCGGTTTTCTGGCAAACACCATCTCCTCCCCTGTCGTTTGTCGCGATCTCTCTTTTACGAGTTTTTGTCCTATCGCTGCCACCACCCTCCACCGTCGTCTGCCGTCGCTTTTTCTGGCCGATGACCCTACCAACTGCACCGCCGGCCTTCAATCAGCCACCCACCGAAGTCGTGCTTCAAGCCGCTGTCTCACGCGCTCCCACGCGCCACCACCATTGTCAGCATGCAGACACACGCACCTCCATTTCTCTGGCGCGTGATGGCACGTCTGGCCGCCGTTATCCTCACCTGACTCGTCTCTGCCTCCTCTACACAGATCTACCCTCAGATCCTTCATCCGACATCTCCGTCCCCTTGTTCACTTGCGTTGAGACTTTAAGGTACCTTGTGGTTTTTGTTTTTGGTCGTTATACACTGACCAATGGCTGTTTCACCCTCTTTCCAGGCTCTTCCACCGTTGGTTTGCCTCACCACATCATCTCTGACCTCCACATGGCTGTTTGGCGTTCTTTGTGGTAGTTATATATGATTTTGGCTACTGTTTGGTTCTTTTCCAATGCTAGCATAACATTGAGGGGGAGAATGGAAATAAATTCATTTCAACATATACTTCAATGCCCGTGTTTGTCATGCCGTTCTTTTCCCACTAATGAATCATACTAGTGGTGACTTCTCTTCCCATCGATGATCATTCCGGTGGTGACTTCCCTCCCACAGATGAATCATGCCAGTGGTGATTTTTCTTCCCGTCGACAATCATTCTAATGGTGACTTTTATTGGTTATGACTCATACCAACCTCCACTTTGTTCTAGATGCATTGGCCTTGTCCGTCTTAGTCCTAGATGCATTGGCCCCATCTCTATCCCAGATTCAGTTGCCTACCACTATCACACTGTTTGGCGGATTATGTTTTTAATTTATTTTCTTTTAGATGTAATTGTAACAAGCTTAAAGCTTAGTAAGCTTTAGCTTGAGAAAGAGTGTTAGAAGATATTAGGGTTATTAGTCTTAGTGTTAATGGACTTGGGCTTGCACACCTAAGTATTAGTATAAATAGGAGTACTAGGTTATGGAATTATATCACATCACCATTATACCAATATCAATATAGTCTTATTATTTCGAGTATTCCTTTTCTCTCTTTTCCTCCTTCCCTACCTAAAACCCTTCAAATTCAATAAACATTAAGTGGAGTGACCCAACAGATATATAAACCATATCCAAAAGATTGAGGCAAGGAATGTGGGACTCTTAACACAACTCAATCTTTATTCCCATGAAAAATCCTAACAAAGTTTCTTTCATACAACCATTATCTGGGTTAAAAAATATATAGATAATACTCTCTCTGATTATGTCATAAGTTTATTTTTTCTTTAAGTGGCTCGTTACTTACAAAGAACATGCTATCTGTGCATGTACTATAAATAAATAGATGACAAAGCAAAATGGTTGAAAATTCTATAGAAATTTCATATGATACCCCACACACACTCACATATATATATATATATAGATATGTTTTTGGTGAATACTTTCTTATATTTTAATCCAACACCAAGAAACTATGCTCTTCAATGTTGACTATTTATTTTAAAATCATAGCACATGAAGTTGTTTTGTAAATACTTTTTTTCATGATAAAGTAATAATTCCAGTTAGGTTACTATTTTCAATCTGCTGCAGAAGTTTCTGAGTTTGTAGGCAAGAAATTACTTAGTAAAGCAACAGGTTTATTGAGATCTGTATTGATGTGATACAAACAAAACTGAGAACCACTGGGTAAAGAAAAAAACAAATTAAAAAAGTTAAAGAAGAAGAAGCAGCAGCAGCAGGAGGAGGAGGAGGAGGATAATGATACCCTCTTCTTTACAGCTGTACACTAAAAGTGATGCCAACATTATTTATCTTCGGATGAACATGAATCACTATTAAACTATAGATAAACTCTGAATCAAATTGAACAAAGCATCAAGACATAGTTTTCTTAAATGAATAGTACACCATATCATTTAATAGTTGGTTTTGTTTACTACTTTCCCAATGCCATTATAACAGTAATGTCAATCTTACCATTAAATCTTGCAATGGCACTTTCACTTTTGAAAGAAGGATTTCGCAATTATATGCTCGTGTATGCTCAATCTGCAAGAAGGGATAATATTTATCTTGATCAAAATGAAAAAGAAAGATGATACCACCTTTATTCCGTGACCAAACAAAATATAAATATCAGTGAGTATATTTTAAAATCACACCATACAGATAAACATTCATTATTTCACACACTGTACTAAAGGAGTGAACTCTCATGATTCCATAATATGTAGAGAGGAAGAAAATACTGTAGACAACTAGACACTACTGATTTCAAGATGGATTAGTTATATACCAATACTTTCCTAATATTTTCCAAATTAATTTTGTGCACATCAATTTTAAGACTTCACTGTGTCATTTCTAAAATTATCTCAAATTGTCCATCAATGACAAGCTGACAGTTGAACACTAGCAACTTTATAGTTATATGGTGCAAACGTGAAACAATAACAAGTTACAGATATAGATCCTAGCAATTATGTTTCTTGCATTTACCTATCACATTCAGATTTAAACAACTAGATGATGTAAATGAGTAGAAGCACTCTCTGTCCCACTAGAAACTGAAGCTCAATTACCAGTTGCACTTTATCAGATTTAGGCCCAACTGAGCTTTGGACTTTTGACTTCTTGGCAGGGCCGTTACTTGGGACTGCTGCTGAGAAGAGACTCTCAAGCTCTGACATATCAATCTCTGGGGCTCTACATTAAGATAATAGAAGCAGAGGCATGTGAGACACTTGAAAAATAAAAGGACCATCAATCATATAAAATGGAACACCATAGCCAAATCAACATTACTTGGAAGCTTCACCAGATTTCTGCGTCTCAGCCCACAAGCTTCCTTTCACTGCTCTAGATAGTTTCAACCAATGCAATGTCTTCAACTTCTTGGGGTGATTCTTTGAACTCATTGTATGTGATAGAATTCGTCCCTTTGAGCCAGTGGATGAACTAGATTGATGTCCTTCTGTGCCTGACACATTATTTCCATCACCACCCACCGAAAGAGATATGGGAAAACCATTGTCTGATTTTAGACCTCCTTTACCAAAGGGAATTGGAGGTGGTGGAGCAGCAGGAACAGATGGAGACTTCTGCAATGAAGAATTGGGGTGATTGGAGGAAAGTTCTGTGGCTGGAGGTGGCGGTGGTGGAGGTGGTGCTATAGTAGGACTTGCACCTTTTCCATAAAGACAAGAAGGTGGAGGTGGAGGTGGAGGGGAAAGAAGGGGTCCAGCTCTGACATGTGTTTCATCCTTTGGAGGAGGAGTTGGTGGGGACGGAGGAGGTCTAGCTCTAATTGGTTCATGTTCCTTTAGTGGAGGAGTGGGAGGAGATAGCGGTGTTTGAGGTTTTGAAAGAGATGAATCAGGTCTTGTTTTAACCGGTAAAATCTTCTTCAGAGGAGGTGTTGCGGAAGAAAGTGGAGGAGGTGGCTGAGTTGAAGTGATTGCAGAAGCTGAAGGATGGGAAGCACCATCAGCTTGTGACCTATTTTGGAGAGTAGATGAGAATGGAGTCCCAGTTGTAGAGCTAAAATTAAATGACTGACTTCTGTCTTGTGATTGGGATTCAGTTTCTTCAGTAACTGGATGTCTTGATTTCAAAGGTAAAACATGATGACGATGTGATTCCATGTGCGGAGGAGAATCATGAACTTCTTTAGCACTGCTAGTCACAGGAGGCCGCAGTGGAGGTGTTTGTGGTGATATTGAAGCACTAGAGGTGGTATCCACAGAACCAGGTAAGGATAAGTCAGATGAATGCTGTTTTGTGTAGAGATTTTTAGAATTTGTTACCCATTTACTGGACTTTGAGGTTCTTTCAACAGTGCTGAGCATTTCTTGACAGATGATGTCGGAACTACTAGGCCGTGGTGGAGCAGTATCAACCTTGATGGTCTTATCCTCTTTTCTACTCATATCATTATCTGGGATCTGCTTAGTTGAGGACACAGGCTGGATTTCCAAATTTGAGGGCAAGAAGCAATTTGCTTCATTCTTTTTCTCCTGAGGCATTTGAGGACCTGTTTGATGCAAAAAAGTGCCACTATCCACATACTGACCAGAACTTGTATCCAACTTGTCATGTATGATAGCCGAAGCACGTCTTTGTTGGAGTGCATTTAGTGCAGGATCTTCCCTGGGACTCATCCAGTCCCCATTGCTAAAGATCTCTTGAGCTTTGGAAAATGCTTCAATTGGCAGTCCCTCCTTCTCCTCAAAGCATGATGTGCCATTCTCAAGAACAGCTGCAGCAGCATCCATCTCTGAGAAAACGATCTTAATACAAACATAAACCAAAAAATAAATTCCATTAAGAATATATGACCTCAAATAACTACACATTTAGAGGTGGAAAATAGATGTACCTCTGCTCTGAAATCCTTTGGGAAGTGATCTTTAGCATCCCATAAAACATCAATTTTATCCCGGTTAAGCATCAGTATATTAGATCTAAGAAAAGCCGTGTTGAACATGGCATGGAACATCATCTGTTCACTCTCCATGTCACCATTCAAGTTAATGCTCTCAATCAGGACATCACCTTGAACATGGCAATTGATATCGACAATAATTAGTTCATACTCTCCCTGCAACACAGTTAAAGGGAAATCCAAAATAATTACAACACTTGGAACAGATTCCAGATGCATCTCTCTTGCAAGACTAAATAAGTTGATACACAATATTAACTAGGACATTGAATATTTTGGCATATTAAAATTTAAGAGAATGACCCTCCTGAACTCATCTGGGTCCTTATAAGGCCAAAAGCCAAGTTGAGATTTGACTAGGATCTGATAAATGCTGATATTCCCATTAGAGCATCCCTTGTGTTCCCAATACTGAACAGAGATTATATTAACTTATCTATCCTTCCTTCTTTTAGATTTATTTTTTTCTTTCCTTATATATTTTTAAGATATTGATTCCAATGAAGGCTGCACTGGTGCAGAGTCTTGGATCACAGACTAAGACCCATCTTATAAAGGAACTCCGGTATTAGTCAACGAGGAGTAAAGCATTACAAGCTTTTCAGCAGCATATATACATGCATGTTTCTATCACTAATGATCCTAGGCTTCTGAACTACTAAAACTTAATTACTCAATCCTGCACCACAATTTAGAGGACTTGTAAGTCGAAATGGCTTAAAATGAAACTAGCAATGAAGGAGGAAAGATCAAAAGACATATTTAGCACCATTTCATTTCAGAGGTCTGTTTGTCACAAATTATGAGGTTGGAAGTAATTCAAGGATATAGCTACTCATAGCTTTTATCAAATTTTGGCACAACAAAACAATAGACTTTTATTCGTTAAGACATATCTTGAACAATATTGTTGGAGATTTAGTGTTTGGGATATATTTTGTAAATATTTGTTTGCTATAGCAATTGTTAAGCACCGACTATCTTAAAAGCATAAACTGTTAGGTGGATGCCCAAGAATTACTTTGATACATTTGAAATGCCCCCTAACAGAAGAGCCTTTGGGCTTGAAGTATGGACAATACATAAATCTACTTTATTTTGTACTGAAACTTAATTTAATTATGAAAAATGAGGGCAGCTGGGATTTATCTTCTGACCAATTAGTCATAAAGGCTCTAATACTGTGTTAAGAACCGACTCTCCTAGAAGCTTAGGCTGTTAGGTGGATGCCTAGGAATGGCTTTATATGACTAGCAGTAACAATCATCTGTCAAAATCTCAGGACAATAGTTGCAATGATATATGTAATCAGTGCATGCCTCCTAAGAAGCACAGGTTAACTAACAGAAATAGTCTAAAGCAATGAATGAATTATTTCTTCTACTTTTCACGATGTGAAGTAAGAGGTAATTTCACCTGCTTGTAAGCCCAGACATTTTTGGCTCTCTTTGGCATTGAGTACAAGATTTTCGAATTTTTATCGGCAGGAGCAGGATCCTGTCCATAAATTCTAAATATCGGATGACAACTACCTTTCCCATCGAAGTTTGGGATATATCTCAGAATGATGCAGTCCAACCTGAGAGCCCTGTCCAATGGAGGCCAATCTAAGGCCACATTCCACCTTGATACATACTGCAGATACCTCAGTTGGGAAGGGATTGGATCCAATGGCATCATCATATGCAAAAGCTTGTGAGGAGCCTGTCCGTAAACCATATCCAAAGTTCTCTCCTCCCCGTTACATTGCTTTCGGAAAATCAACAATGCAGCCAACATGAAAGCCAAAGCCGGCCAAGCATCACCATTCTCACAATGCATTAACAACACATTGTCCTCACCACGCGAGAGCCAATTTTCACATGACCTTAAAAAATGGCGTATGTCCTCCATTTTAGGCACGGGACAACCATGGTAGTGGCAAGGATAGTCCATAACAGTAACGTTATTCTTACACAAAATGTCAGCCATCTTGGTGTTGGTCTCTTCCTCACGGATATTGCATACCATAATGGAAGCATCAGGCACGTTCTCTCGAAATTGACCAACTATCCCATCCATGTAACCTTTGTAACGTTTTTCACTCCAAGAATGTTCCAACGTTAAACAGCAATCAAAAACTACATTTACATTAACAGACAGTGAATGTTTCAACAATATATCAGTCAATATATATAAATAATGATATTTTTTTTTCTCATTCAGAGTATTCCAACAAACGCATGCAATGAAATAAAAGGAAAGGAACGAAGAAAAGAGAATGGGTACCATAAACTCTGTCAGAGATCTCGAGAAGACCATCGGGGGGCTTGAGAGACGACAATTTGCGCGGCATGGCCATCTTTGATTCCAGAACCAGAGCCCTGTCTATTTTTCCTTAAGGTTTAAAGCATTTCTTTTTCAAGAAAATGAATAAATGAATGAATGAAAGGGAGTTTCGGGATTCTTTCTGAGTAGGACGAATGGCAATGGACGTGTGTGGTTTTGTTTTGCTGCTGAATTTTGTGAGTGATGCTGAGGGAGAAATTATTAGACTATCTAGAGGAAGAGGTCTTGCTTTCTTATTTGAACGTGTATTATATTTAGCTTAATGAGTAATTATTGTCTCTTATAATGAGACTTTCATTGTTATATCTAAGGAGGATGGTATAAAACACACGCTCATTAGTTTTAACCTGTGATTTGATAAAATTTGTTGAGATTTGTGTTTTCTCCTAAATTAATAAATTGGAAAAAAATTTACAGTACATATAGCTCGATCGTTTCTATACTTAAGTTGTTTTTAGCACATTTCTGTTTCTGTATCTAATGTGACAAATATTTAATAGTATCGACTAAAAACTTCTTAGCTAAAATCATGTAAGAATTTCTCAGTGCTAATGTTATCGAATGACGTGGACATCGCGACCATGTAGCATGTAAACCGTGGATGTCCACAACGGAATTAATTAATGAATGGAAAATATTTCTTGTACAATTAAACACTCCAACTTTCGTTTATCATATGTTTTCGTATGTATATTTACTAACTCGTCTATATACTTTCAACAGTTTCATTTTCCGTTTCTTATTTGTTTTTTACTTTATCAAATTTAGGGATTTCTCTCAATCTCAATCTCGTCTTCTTTGTCTTATTTCTTTTTTTCTTTATCAAATTTTAAACTTTTTTCACTCACAGTCTCGTAGTTTATCTCGTCTCTTCCTTGTCACAAAATTTCAAATTTTTTCTCCTTTTACTCATTCTACCAAACCCTTTACCCATTCTCCAAACTTTGTTTTTCCTTAAATGTAACAGAAAAAAAGGACAATTTTGATAAATATGCATTTAGACAAGTTTGATACCATCTTGAACAAGTTCGAAAAGCTGCTAGAGTAAGGTATTCTATCAACATGTTTGTAAAGTTCGTTTCTTTATTTTTTCTTGATTCTTTGTATCAGACATTTTATTTCATTATCTGATTTGGATGGGTTAAGAAGTGTAACATATCCACAAGGATTTAAGATTTTTCAATTCAGAAGCCCAGAGAGCAAGTGGTAGATGCTGAGGCATTGCTTGATTCGCCACACTTTGGTGGGTAATGGAAGCATGCAAACCCTTTACCCATTCCCCAAACTTTGTTTTCCCCTAAATGTAATAGAGAAAAGGGACGATTTGATGAGCATGCATTCGAACAAGTTTGATATCATCTTGAATGAGTTCGAAAAGCTGCACAGGTAAGGTATTTTATCAACATGTCTATAAAATTCGTTTCTTTATTTTTTTTTATGGTTCTTTGCATCATACATTTTATTTCATTATCTGATTTAGAGGGGTTAAGAGGTGTAACATATCCACAATGATTTAGGATTTTTTAGTTCAGAAGCCTAGATAGTAAGTGGTAGATGCTAAGGCATTGCTTGATTTGCCACACTCTGGTGGGTAATGGAAGCATGCAAGTTTCTCTCAACACTTGATTGTAAAAGTTTAGCATACAAATAACCGTCTTGAATGGTTTTTTTTTCTAGATTGGTGTCAGCTGTGATTAATTCAAGAAATTTTAGATTTTAGAAGGTTCTCCAATTAGTGTCCTTTTCACTTTTGATATCAGTTAGTTCATGGGTTCTTTGAGTGAATGATTTGTGCAACTATCAAATGAGGTCCATCAATGTCTATTGTTTATGGCAAGCCTTGGATGCTCCATTGCAACATTTAATTATTTTATTAACATCTTTGGCACCTTAGCTTTGATTAATGTGATAAATACAAATCTTTTAATTTTGATACTCTTGGATTCAAGTGATTTCTCTACTGCATGGATAGGATGGCTTTTTGTGTTCTTTGTTATCCTGTTGCTACTGAATCTTACCTTCGATTTAATAATGTCACTAGTGACATTTTATATAAAATTAGTGTTTATGTACGAAGTCAGTTTCATTCTTTATGCTTGTGGTTTCTCTTACTCAGTATATATAAGCTTTTAACAGGTTTCAACTTAATGCAATTAGGTCCCTCAATCCTTCGTACAGCCATCAATCCAAGTTGGTATTGTTGTTTCAATATAAGATTTTGTTTTATTGATCGAAGGGACAAAATCTTGTGTTAATAGTAATTGGATGACATTCTTTCCCTTTAATTATTGTTTCCCACAATCTACAAGTTTGATTCTTTTTTAGTTCAAGAAGAAGTCATGAATTCAAACCTAGGTTACTTGGGGCTTTCATGTTAACTTAATCTAGTTCCCTGCAGGCCTATGTCACATGGAAATGGGCTTTATACATTTAAAGACAATATGCTGCCATGTTGTGAATTTAAGGAACATGAAAATTTTGTCTTGAGAAATTATGGTTTATGCAATTATTTGTTATGTAGATGTTATTTTCAAATCTGAACTACTGTAAAGGGGTTACACATATTCCAACAACTTGGACCATAATTGTGTTTTTGTTATATTGCAGAAGACATAAAGAGAAAAAGGAAGAAGCGGCAGAACCTGAGGCTGATCCTGAATGAGATCAAAGAACTGTGTTTGCTTATCAAGTATTCCAAATACATTTGGAATGCAATCACATGATTTGTTTGTTGTTATCATTTACTGCCAGATCTAATTTGTCAAGTCATTTTCACTAATTTCTCTGAAAGCATATGAAAGAGATGTATATGAGTTCTTCTCAAGGGCTGGCAAGGTCTTGATATTCCATTTACTTCTTTGATAACATCAGAATTGCTTTATTCTGTTACTGTAACTGGCATCAATCATGGAGTATAATACATGAGAGTGAAGTATGCCATTATTAATGGAAAAGGATTTGTTTCCTTTTGACCTTTGAATCTAATAGATCCTTGTCTCCCTTAAAGAGTAAGATTGCTAGATGAAATAAAGATCTGAAAGGCATAGAATGCATTACTGTGATTTATCAGACAAAGCATTGGAATGAAATCCATTCTTGTTAATAACTTGATGCAATCCATTCTTTTTTGGTTTTTGGCCCTATTGTTTTTCTTACAACAAAGTTCTTTATGCTATGTCTTTCTGACATCTCTAATTTACTATTTTTAGGTGTGAGATGTTCTCTTGATTATGGACCTTAATTCAAGACGTTCTAGGGGTTTTGGGTAGGCATCACATAACTGTGATCAAAAGTAAATTAATTTGTTTCTCCTTTCACTTATATGTCTTCTAATCATTATTTCATACTGTCATATTGTTCCCATTTTAGAAATCTGGCTTCTAACTTTTATTCAAACTTAAGCAAGAAAAAAGTAGCATGAAAAATGCCATTGGGACAAAGTTAGTTGTTATGTAAAAAATGAGAAGAGATAATGTTATGTCTTGAAAATTAGTACTTCATGTTTGATTCAAATGAGGTTGCGCAACTTCATGTTCCCTGTAACTTAAATGATATTAATCCTATGAACATTACCTTGGGGTTGAACAAATATATGAACTTATGATGTAAAGAAAATGTAAAACTAACATTTTGAGCATAATTATTTTTTTGCCCCAAATTCTCCATTATAATAATGTTTTTTCCCATTCTAAAATGCATATATATTGGAACCAGGCTGGGTTTTTACATGGTGATGTGACCAGGTCATCAGTTCAATCACTGGGTCATTAGTTGTAATTAGAACAATTAATAATCATAAATACATTTAAAATTAGATATTGTAAACCTTGTCTTTCAATGGCTTTGTATGATTATATCCTAGTTTCTTTATGCTTCCAGGTATATTGAGTTTTATGATGTCATGTCTGTTCCCATGGCAATAGCACTTTCTAGCCAACCTCTTATTGGTCAACTAGTGATGGTGAAGCCATCAGAAGCATAAAATAATTTGGTTCAGTCCAACCTCTTATATGCCCTTATTCTGCGGGAGCAAGAAGGCTGTATGTTGGCAATCTACATTTCAATATTACCGAAGCTGATCTTCGTAGGGTGAGCACATCTTGTTTGTTTTGTCAATGGATAATTCAATGATTCATTTCATAATTGATTCTCTAGAACTAATTGGCTGAAAGGGGTTCTCATGACATGATGTGATGCTGAGAGTAGAATGAGATAGGCACCTGGACTGAGAACTTATCTGCTCCTTTTTCTTTTCTTGTGCCTCTTATTTTCCTCATGTTTCATTGTTTTCTTGATTACTTGAAAGTCTAGAGTTTGCGTTTCCTTTGCAGTTTAATGATGGTTATTTTATTTCCAACTTTGCTTCTAATTGACTCTGTTATTCTCATTTTCTTCTTTGTCAAATTTTTTAGGTGTTTGAAGCATTTAGTCAGCTTGAGCTAGTCCAGCTGCCTCTTGATGAAAGTGGGTAATGTAAAGTACAATTTGACAGTATCACAATCCTCTAATGCCATTGTAATGATATTGTATTAGTTGTTCTATATAATTTGACTTTGATTTTTACTTTCAATTTGTAGAAGCTTCAGTTTGAAGAAGTTTCAAAGTTACTTAGTCCAACCTTGAAGAATCACACTCTTTTAGAGCTAGTGGAGGTTGACTTGTCCTGGCAGCGCAACTCACGAGTAAGGTTGCGCTTTTTAAAAAATATTAAGTCCTGATTTTGGTCTTGCATCTGAACAATTAGTGCATAGAAGTTTTGAGAGCTGCAAATGCTAGAGTTGTTGTCCTAATTTGTAAATTTTGTTCTACGCTCTTGATGAACCGTCAATATGTCATATTTTTACGATTTATTTCCTTAGTTTTTAATCATCTTTTGATATTTTTTATTGAAGTTTGTTCTTAAGTTTTGTTTTATTTTTAATTATGTTCTTATTACGATTTTAATTATTTCTGTTAGGTAAATTTCCATGGAAGAAGACTGGGCCATTAGTACATGGCAGGAAGCACAAATTTCTCTCTGGTGTCCTAGTGCTTGAGTGTTGGGAATGCAACGCTTGGGCGCCCAACGCACAACACAGCGCGTCTTTGGTTAAGTGAGTCAACGTTTGAGTGCCCATGATCCAGCGCCTAGGTGCTAGTTGCATAACAGCAGATGTGATTTTTTAATAAATAGAGAAGTTATCCACAATGTAACACACTTTGCACATCACACAGAAAATTCTTAATCTTGAGAGAGTAGTTTCGCGACAGTAGGCTTTGGAGGATAACTTCGAAGGGAGGATGCTGAGCTTATAAATAGATTTTTATGCGTTTTCCTCTAAGGTCTCTCTGTTTTTCTCTGTTTTGGCCGTTTTGGCCATTTCCCTTTTAAGGTTTTGTTAGTTTTCTTAGTTTAAGTTAGTTTTAGGTTAGATAGTTTGGCTAGATCTTCATTGATGGTGGATTGGAGGCAAGGATCAAAGGATTGAAGGAGGATTCAAGCTTCAGAGACAAATCAATGAGCTTCTTTCTCTCTTTTCTCTTTCTTTCTTCTCTTCCTTATCTATTGTATAGCTAAGCTTTGTTTAGGAATACTTTAAATCCTTTTATTTATATTAATGATGTGTTTTTTCTCTGAGTTTATGTGGATGTTTGATTATGGTTCAATCATTATCTGTGTTTAATGATTGTGGTTGGCTGATCACTGATTTCATGATTCTAATATTGTAAATGAATTAGACTTTGAGCTGTCATGTCAATATGGATATGCTTGTTTTGGTTGGCCTTAATTGCATGATTCTAATATTGACAAATAAACTAGACATAGGGATTTGTTGATATGGATATGGTGTGGTTGATACATGTTCGGTGATGAGTTGATTCGTTAATAGGATAGAAATATACCTATTGGCCATGTATAGTGTGTGATTGAGAATAGATCGTTCATGAGTGAATGTTGTACTAGCTCTCAAGGAAACTTGGTGAGTTGGGCAAGTAGAAACCAGGGTTGATTGACCTAGACATAGGCTTTTGACTACATCAGATTCTCAAGCTAACCTAATCAATGCATTTGTGTTTATGAGGAGGATTGCATGTTGTTGGTAAATATATGGGGTGAAGGAGGATTTCCTGAAACCTAACCACTTTTATGTTTATTGTTTTGATAGATTAGATTTGTTTAGTTTATTGCTTTCTTATTTTTATGTCCTTGACTAGAATTGATTAAGCTATTAGTTGGTACTTAGCTTTATAATCGAATATCCTCGTGGGAATGAACGTTTACTCTGTATCTGTATTACTTGAGCGATCTGTGCACTTGCGGTAGCAATCAAGTTTTTGGCGCCGTCCCCGGCAATGGTGCCAAAAACTTGATTGCTACCGCAAGTGTACGGATCACTCAAGTAATACAGATACAAAGTAAAAGTTCGTTCCCACGAGGATATTCGATTATAAAGCTAAGTACCAAACAATAGCTTAATCAATTCTAGTCAAGGACATAAAAATAAGAAAGCAATAAACTAAACTAAACCTAATCTACAAAAGCAATAAATATAAAAGCGATTAGGTTTCAGGAAATCCTCATTCACCCCCTACATCTACCAATAACATGCAATCCTCCTCATAAACACAAATGCATTGATTAGGTTAGCTTGAGAATCTGATGTAGTCAAAAGCCTATGTCTAGGTCAATCAACCCTGGTTTCTACTTGCCCAACTCACCAAGTTTCCTTGAGAGCTAGTACAACATCCACTCATGAACGATCTATTCTCAATCACACACTATACATGACCAATAGGTATATTTCTATCCTATTAACGAATCAACTCATCACCGAACATGTATCTACCACACTATATCCATATCAACAAATCCCTATGTCTAGTTCATTTGTCAATATTAGAATCATGCAATTAAGGCCAACCAAAACAAGCATATCCATATTGACATGACAGCTCAAAGTCTAGTTCATTTGCAATATTAGAATCATGAAATCAATGATCAGCCAACCACAAGCATTAAACACAGATAATGATTGAACCATAATCAAACATCCACACAAACTCAGAGAAAAAACACATCATTAATATAAATAAAAGGATTCAAAGTATTCCTAAACAAAGCTTAGCTATACAATAGATAAGGAAGAGAAGAAAGAAAGGGAAAAGAGAGAAAGAAGCTCATTGATTTGTCTCTGAAGCTTGAATCCTCCTTCAATCCTTTGATCCTTGCCTCCAATCCACCATCAATGAAGATCTAGCCAAACTATCTAACCTAAAACTAACTTAAACTAAGAAAACTAACAAAACCTAAAAAGGGAAATGGCCAAAACGGCCAGAACAGAGAAAAACAGAGAGACCTTAGAGAAAAATGCATAAAAATCTATTTATAAGCTCAGTAGCCGCCTCAGTGCCGCGGCCCCCACATATGCGCGCCGCGGTGCCCAATGGGTCGGTCTACATACGCCGCGGCTCTCACTTCATCTGCGCCGCGACCCTCTTGCCTCGGGTCCAAGTATGGTCAGGCTGAAATACCTCTTTGCGCCGCGGCGCGCAACACCTTGTGTCGCGGCATTAACCACTGATTTTCAAATTTGGCTGCCTCTTCCTCTTTAAGCTCAATTGCTCCATATTTAACTTTGTTTGGAGCCCCTCCTATCATAGAGAATACACCAAATCAGTAACATATATAAATCTACTTAATCCATAACAATTAAAGCTCAGTTTTGCACAATAACACATCAGAAAGGCTTAGAATCAGAATATGACAAATATAAACACAAAACCCTCTAATATGCATTATAAACAAGGGCTCAGCATTCATTCTAGCACAAGGATAGGGCACAAATAACTGCATTCTATGGAGTTATCAGAGGATTCGATTCTTGAAAGCTAGAAGATCATAATCTCTATTAAAGGGGTTTTGATTTCTCTTTCTTTCTAGTTTTTCCCTTTCTTTGGGTTTTCTTTCCATGAGTTTGTATTTTGATATGAGTTTATTTGTATTGAATATGAGTAGCTAAACCCATAACTAGGGCTATGGGAGATCTTGCTTTCCTAATTATTTTTTATTTCTAATTTTATTAAAGTAATTTCTTTTAGGGTTTATCATATTGCTTGCATTCTTATCATAACTTGATCATTTTTGACATGTTTTAATTCATTGTTTGATTGGTGACCATCCACATTCAATGAGTAGATCTATATGGTAAGCCTAGAATTAAATTGATAAATGACCAAACATCAATTTTTCCTACTAATAAAATTGATAGGTATGTTAGTTCATCTCTCGAATTGAAGCTTAATGTATTCCTAATTAATTCAACTAAATGACCAAATAGGTGATTTAATTTAGGAATAGAATATTGTTTCATCCATGACCATTGTGATTCAATAGCAGGTAAGAGAATATTGACAAAAGAATTACCTTACATTATAAATGAAAAAAAATTGAATAGTTAGATTCAAGTGAACATTGCGCCCTAGTTTCTCTCTAATTGATTATTTATTCTTTGTTTGATTGTTCATTATTTTTCTTTATTTATTTTTTGATTTTAACTTGAATTTCTTTATATACTTTTGATTGTTTGGATAACAAAGAGTTTTATGAATATAGTAATTACCATTTATTCCTCGTGGGATCGATAACTGGGACTCAAGTCCTATGTCACTTGGCAATAGAGTGCACTTACTCCTAGTGTATTTTACGCACATCAAGTTTTTGGTACCATTGCTGAGGAATAAGTTTGGTAATATTAGAAGCGAAAAACTCTAGTTAATTTAGACGCCCTTTTATTTTATTTCTTATTTTATTTTATATTCATTTTTATTTTTTATTCTTATTATTTTTATTTAGTTATTTATTTATTTTTATTTTTAATTAATTTATCACTTCATATTTTTTGTTTATGCTTACTCGATCTCTGTTTCCTAATTTGACATTTGATCTAGAAATTGAGAAAACAGCTCGCAGGTTAGAGAAGTAATCTTTTATTGCAGCTATGACAAAAGATATAAATAAGATGGAGAGACAACCAGTAGTTGAGGCGAATTATGAAGAAAGAACTACCCTAGTAGAGTGGACCATGCTTGAGTATTCCATGCCCACTGCTAAAGGGCATGGAGGGAGTATTATAAGACCAGCTGTGGCGGCTAACAATTTTGAGATCAAACCAGCATTGATCTCCATGATTCAGAATTCTGTCATTTTGGTGGATTGCTTTCAAATGATCCCAATCAGCATTTGGCCAGGTTCTTGCAGTTGTGTGATACTATCAAGTATAATGGGGTGTCAGATGATGCAATCCGATTGCGACTCTTTCCTTTCCCTCTTAAGGACAGAACAAGTCAATGGTTAACGTCACTCCTAAGGGGTTCCATCACCACATGGGATTAGTTGACACAACATCTTCTGGCTAAGTATTTTTCTCCTTCTAAATCTGCTAAGTTAAGGAATGACATATATTCTTTTGTGCAGTTTGACATGGACACTCTTTATGAAGCTTGGGAGAGGTTCCAAGATTTGTGGAGGAGATGTCCACATTATGGATTTCTCGTATGGCAGAAGGTTCAAACCTTTTTACAATGGTTTATCACCTACAAAGCATTCACTCATTGATGCTGCTGTGGGAGGCTCAAGAACACTCAACAGGACAAGCAATTTGTAAAATTCTTGGAGATGTTCAAGAAATTCCAAATTAACATTCCGTTTGTGGAAGCTATCTCCCAAATGTCAAAATATGCAAAGTTCTTGAAAGAGATACTGTTGTGAAAAATGCTTTATTTCAAAAAGAATAAATGTCCTACATTGGTTAGAAAATAAGTTTTTGAAGAGGTTTAAAAATGATTTAGTTTTATCTGAGTTTTGACCTGTTCATATTCCAACGGTCATATTCCAACGGTCATATTCTAACGGACATATTCCAATGGTCATATTCTAACGGACATATTCCAACGGTCATAATCCAACGGTCATATTCCAACGGTCATATTCTAACGGACATATTCCAACGGTCATATTCCAACGGTCATTTTCCAACGACCAAAAACTATTTTCTATAAATACCATCCTTTATTAAGTTTTGTGGTTAGAACTTCCTCTTGATCATTCTCCACTTCTATTATCTTTCTCTACTGGGTTACGTGACTTAAAATCTCTTGCAGTTCTTGAAGCCCTGTCAAACAGAAGATGCATACCCTGGGGATTTTCGTCTATACCGAAATAATCCTTGAGGGCAGTGCTTTGCACGCTACAGGTTTCACGATTTTGCTGTTTTATTTATTTGCAGGTTTCGATTAAGGCTGCACGGGTTACAACAGATACTTTCAAACAAATGTAAGCTTGAGGAATATGAAACAGTTAAACTAAATAAGGAGTGTTTCGCTATTCTCTTGAAGAAGCTACCACCAAAATTAAAAGATTCAGGGAGTTTTACTATTTCTTGCTATATTGTTTGATGCCTTTATATGTGTTTAAGAAATTGGGAATGCAGAAACCAAAGCTTACTAACATTTCATTGCATCTAGCTAATAGATCTATTACTTACCCTCGTGATGTATTAGAGGATGTCTTAGTAAATGTGGATAAGTTCATTTTTCTAGTTGATTTTATTGTGTTAGACATGGAGGAGGACTCTGAGGTCCCAATCATACTTGGACATCCATTCTTTGCTACTGGAAAGACTATGATTGATGTCTATCAAGGGAAGTTGACCTTGCGATTAAATGATGAGGAAGTAGTTTTTAATGTTTTTAATATTTTTAAACATCCTAGTTCCTTTGATTCATATAATTGCATTGATTCCACTAATGTTATGGATAGTGTTGTGAATTCATATTTGTAGGAATCTATGACTGATGATGTTCTAGAGAGGATCTTGACCATGGTCGTTACTGACCTTGAGGATGATGAAGAGGTCTCGAGAATGATAATGCAGTTAGAAGTTGGCATGTCCATGGACAGAAGAAGAACTTGGGGGCATTATGAGGATTTGGATAGGGAAAATATTCCTACACCAAAACCCTCAATTGAGGAGCCTCCTGAACTTGAGCTCAAGCCCCTTCCCTCTAATTTAAAGTATGCTTTTTTGGATCCTCCATCATCTTTTCCTGTGATTATCTCTACTTTACTTTTAGATCCGATGGAGGAAAAACTTTTGAGAGTGTTAAGGGAGAATAATAAGGCATTTGGGTAGACCATTCATGACATTATGGGCATCATCCTTACCATTTATACCCACAGAATTTACATGGAGGTGCAGAACAAGTCACTTGTGCAACCACAGAGGCGTCTCAACCCAAACATGAAAAAGGTTGTAAAGAAGGGGGTAATAAAGTTGCTCGATGCCGATATTATTTATCCTATTTCTGATAGTCCTTGGGTAAGTCCGGTTCAAGTGGTGCCTAAAAAAGAGGGTACAACGGTCATGGAAAATGAAAAGAAAGAACTCATAGCCGTTAGAAATGTGCATAGGTGGCGTATATGCATTGACTATAGGAAATTGAATGATGCCACTCAGAAAGATCATTTTCCCTTGTCTTTCGTTGATCAAATGTTAGAGAAACTTTCATGTTATTCATTTTTCTATTGCTTGGATGGATAATATGACTTATATAAATATCTGTGGCACTTGAGGATAAAGAGAAAATCACTTTCACATACCTGTATGGTACATTTGCATATAGAAGGATGCCCTTTGGATTGTTCAATGCACCAACTACTTTTCAGCGGTGTATGGTGACCATTTTTTTTGACTTGATAGAGATTGTATTGAAATTTTCATGAATGATTTCTCTGTGTTTGGTTCTTCTTTTGATAATTGTTTACATAATCTCAGTTTAGTTTTGGAGCGATGCATGAACACCAATCTTGTGTTGAACTGGGAAAAGTGCCAATTTATGGTACAAGAGTGCATTGTTTTGGGGCATAAGGTTTCGCCCAAAGGTATAGAGGTTGATCTAACAAAGGTGGACGTAATTGCAAAATTACCCCCACCTAAATCTGTTAAGGCTGTTCGAAGCTTTTTGGGGTATGCAGGTTTTTATTAGAGGTTCATCAAGGACTTTTTCAAAATTGTCAAACCCTTAACAGACCTCCTAGTAAAGGATGCACCATTTGAAATTTCTATTTCTTACTTAAATGCATTTCTTGCTTTAAAGGAAAAGTTAACTAGTACTCCCATCATTGTTGCTCCTGATTGGTCCTTACCTTTTGAACTCATGTGTGATGTAAGCAATACAGCAGTTAGGGCCGTGTTGGGCCAGAGGAATGGTAAAATTTTCCAAAATATGTACTACGCTAGTCATGCTTTGAATGAGACACCAAGGAACTACACCACTATTGAAAAGGAGTTGCTAAAGGTAGTATTTGTTTTTGATAGATTTCACCCTTACCTCATTCTCTCTAAGGTTATTTGTTATACTGACCACTATGCTATTAAGTACTTGCTTGCTAAACAGGATGCTAAGTCGAGGCTGATTCGGTGGATTCTTTTGCTACAAGAGTTTGATATTGAGGTACGTGATAAAAAAAGGGGACAGAAAATCTTGTAGCTGACCACCTATCACGATTGGATGAGGATGTGTTAGAACCTGCTACTGAGCATGCCATAAATGAATCATTTCCTGATGAGCACCTCGTTGCAATCTCCTTTTTACCATGGAATACTGATTTTGTAAACTTCCTTGCAGGTAATATCCTTCCACCGGATCTTATTTATCAACAAAAGAAGAAATTCTTATCTGATGTTAAGCATTATTTGTGGGAGGATCCATACTTGTTTAGGGTTTGTACCGATAATGTTATTAGGAGATGCATTCATGGTAGTGAGAGTCATTCCATTCTTAAACATTGCCATGCTAGGGAAACTAGTAGCCACTTCGGTCCCACCAGAACTGCACAAAAGGTTTTACAATGTGAGTTTTATTAGCCAACTTTGTTTAAGCATGCATTTGAATTTGTTCTATCTTATGATAAATGTCAGCGCAGTAGCAACATCTCTAGGAGACATGATATGCCATTGAATAACATATTGATTTATGAAATTTTTCATGTCTGGGGCATTAATTTTATGGGTTCCTTTCCAAAATCTTTTTCAAATCAATATATACTTGTTGCTATGGATTATGTTTCTAAATGGGTTAAGGTCATGGCGGTGCCTACTAATGATGCTCGGGTGGTGGTAAGATTTTTGAAATGAAATATTTTTACTCGATTTGGTACATCCCGAGCAATCATAAGTGATGGTGACACTCATTTTTGTAATAAATAGTTTGACAATCTTTTGAGCAAATATGGTGTCACCCATAAGGTCACCACTCCTTATCATCCACAAACAAATGGCCAGGTGGAGGTTTCAAACCGTGAGTTGAAAAGATTTTGGAAAGGTCTGTTAATGCATCTCACAAAGAATGGTCTTTAAAGTTGGATGATGCATTATGGGCTTATAGAACTACATTCAAAACACCCATTGGCATGTCCCCTTATAGACTTGTGTTTGGTAAAGCTTGTCAATTACCTGTGGAATTAGAACATAGAGCATGTTAGTCACTTAAATTTTTGAATTTTGATGTGAATGCTACAGGTGCACAGCGACGTATCTAGGTCAATGAGCTAGATGAACTTCGTCTTGAGGCATACGGGAATGCCAAGCTCTATAAGTAGAGAACAAAGAAGTGGCATGACATGCTCATCAAACAGCGTGAGTTTAAGATTGGGGATCAAATTCTTGTTTATAACTCACATCTTTGTCTCTTTCCAGGTAAGCTGCGATCAAAATGGTATGGACCATATGAGGTTGTTTGAGTCTTACCATATGGTGTGCTTGAAGTGATGAAAGAATGCCAACAACCTTTCAAGATAAATGAGCAAAGAGCGAAACACTATGAAAAATAAGTAGAGACTGAGCACTACTCTATCTGCCTCAACTAGGCATGGCACTAGCCAAACGTCAAGCTAATGACATTAAACAAGCACTTCACAGGAGGCAACCTGTGTTTCTTTTTTATTTATTTTATTTTAGTTATTTTTGTTATTATTTTTCTTTTAGATGCTACTTATTTGTTTTAAAATTTTTGGGATTTTTTTCTTCAGATTTTGTTGCGGCGTTGACTTTTATGCTTATTCTTTTCCTATCAATGTCTCACTTGTCATCAGTTGTGTTATTCTTTTATTTCTTTTTCATCCACGTTGAGAACAATGTTTATCTTAAGTGTGGGGGGATACTTTTAAAATTTTTGTAAAATATTTACAAAAATAAATAAATAAATAAATAAATATTAGGGCAAAGACTCAATGTTGTAGTATACTGGCCTTCAGCGCGCGAATACCAGTATGCCGTTTAAACATGCACATTCTGTGCTGAAGCGCTGCACGTGCATCTCCTTATTTTCTCTAGTTTCTCTCATCTCTGCCTCACCTTACGTACACAAGCCTTTGTTTCTCTCATCTCTTAGTTCTTCCTCACTTTTCCAACCTAGTTTCCTTCTCTTCTTCCATCCATTTTCCTTGCACGCACATCATATGGGTATTTTTCCACCATTGGAGCGTTGTACACACCTTCACAAAGCACCCACTCTCTATTCTTCGTTTCTTGCTTTAATTCTCCATTAGTTCAGGTAAGTCATCTATCCTATGGCTCAATGGTCTATTTTGTTGTGGTAATTTGGTTGTTTTTACAGAATTGAGCTCTAGGGTTTTTGATTTGGGAATTTGGGGAAAATATAAAATTAGGGGTACTTCGTGAAACTGATCTGTCTCATGTCCCATTGTTGATCAAAGGTGATTGATGCGTGAGATTATTGATTTTTGATGGATTGGATGATTTATTATGTTCAAAATGGTTATTTTCATATTTTGGCATTTTGGAAAATGAGCAGTGGTGCATTTTCGTTGAAAATGGGAATTGCCATATTTGTCTGATATTCTAGTTTTGCATTCATCCTTTACCTTGAGCACATTTTGATTTTCTAGTTTTGCTAATTTGCCTAGTGCTGTAGGCATACTTTTTGAATAATTAAATGTGGCATGCATTGAAGTAATACATTGGTGGAGTTGGGTAACACTGGATTAATGATTTATGTACTCTTTTGTTTGTTGAGCATGTAGACCATGCGGAAGCAACTGAGTTTGAGATTATATTCTGCCTGTGTACAATGCTTGCATTTTTAGTTGTTGATATCTGCAATTAATTTTAGGTTGTTGATTTTTTTTTTTCAAGTAGCCATCATGCCACCAAAAAGAAGAAGAACTGCTGAAGGGGAGGGTTCTAGTTCCTCTACCTACGATCAAAATCATTTATGCTCTCATGCCCATAAGCAGCGGTTCAATGATGTTCTAGTGAAGATGAACTTTGTTTGAGAGAGAGGTTTTGATCTCAAGGAGGATGAGTACCCAGACATTCGACATCAAATCTAGGAAAGAGGCTGGGATAAGTTATGTAGTCTTCCAGATTTGAGATCTCAAACCTTGGTTTGGGAATTATATGCAAATGCCTTCCTCAGATCGGATGACCAAGATAAATACCAAAGTGTGGTGAGAAGAACAGTTGTTAAATTTGATAAAGTCGTGCTCAATGATTACTTTGGCATTGAGTATGATTATCCAAGACAATGTGGATATCATGATTTGCTGAGGAAGCGATTGGAGCCAGACTTAGTACTACGAGTGTTATGCAAGGAAGGTGCATAATGGGTCCTAGACACCAGGGGAGTTCCAAAACATTTGAAGAAGGTAGATTTCAAACCAATTCCAAGATTGTGGTGCACATTTGTTCAGTCCAACCTTCTTCCATGCTTGAACACTTCTGAGGTCCCAGTCTAAAGAGCTCTTTTGGTATTTGCCATTGTAACTAGAGACATTATTGATATTGGAAGGATCATTACCTTCCACATGCATACGACAACTCAAGAGATCTATGGGAGCTTGCCATACCTCTGTCTCATCTCGCAGTTGTGCTCTGACAAGAGCATTAACATTATTGGTGACCAACCCCTTTAGCCTATACCTCTGATCACTACAACAGTAATTGATAGATATTTTCAGGATGAACCAGCTGCTGTAGCAGCCCAAGGTCAAGGACAGGTACCATGGCCACATCATCAAGTACTAACTATTGCTCAGAGATTGGATTGATTGGAGCGCGCATAGCGTCTCACCTAGAGACAGCTTTGCCATGTCATCCAATCTCAGCACAAGATAGAAAACATGCTTCGCAACATAGCACAGCAGCTGAACTTGGACACTACTGCTCTAGGAGGACTGCCACTGACTGATGAAGATCTTATGGTTGCCATTAACTTTAGTAGCGATGATGTGGTAGAATATGATGAGGATGAGGCAGCGGACTGATCTATTCGCCAAAACAATGAACTTTTCTAAACCCTTCACTTTTATTTTACTGCTCTTACTTTCCTATCTTTTCTTTACATTTCATGGTTTGTGCAGTGAGGGCACTGTTTGTTTGAATTTGTGAAAAAAATTGATGAACACTTGAGTATTGCTAGTAATTAAGTAGGAATTGCGTGTTGATGTCTTAATTTATTTTGAGCTGATAGAGATATGTTTTAAAGGGGATTTCATTGATCATGAGCTAATAATGTGTAAAACAATCTTTTTCAATGTAGCAAAGTGAAATTTAGCATCTTAGTTGGAAATTAGTCATGTCTGCTTACATTTGTTCTCTTTATTAACTTTAGCCAAAATATGAGTTTTGAGCTTTAATGATTGAATTTTTCATAAATGAAATCCTATTTTTCTTCTGGAGTGAGATTTCTCTTGATTGATGTGCGCTAGAACTTGCTTTGATATCTTGTTGAAGTTTAATGATTCACATACAGACTTGAATATGATTAAGGCAATTAGGCTTAATTCTTTCTTGACTTTCAGAGTTGCATTGATCAAATAATAACTTAGTTGCCCTATTTGAGCTTGAAATTGATATCTTTGAATACCTAATTGAATAATCAGGTTGAATTCTTTAGAGCATCTGATGTGTTAATTAAAAGTTCTTGAAAGGTTTCTTTTGTCTTAAAGGATTGAAAAAAAAATTGAAAAACAAGAGAAAGAAGAAAAAAAAAAGGAAAAAAGGAAAAAAATAGAAGAAAAAAAGTTTATTGGTGAAGAATAATAAGAATATTGGGTTGAAAGTAAGAGTGTGTTATATCCTTGTGTATTATGCTCTATTTGTCATCTTTTCAACTTGATTCTGCTTTGTATTGATTTATTTATGAGCATTCTTTACCCCTATTTTATTCTTTTTCTTACCTTTTATTATACCATTGGCCCCGTTACAACTAAAGAAAGTCTTTTTGATTCTTGTGATGTATATGAACTTGGAAGTGGAGGTGAGATTGATAAGCAAACCTATGATATTACATTTTTTAAGAGAAATTTGAGTGATCTCTTTGTCCTTAAACACTTGAGTAATGGAAAGATGAGTGACCTCAATTGGTTGGTAAAGAGAAAGTTGCAAGCTAGACTCAAGCCTCTAATTATTTTAAGTGCTAAATGATCTTGCTTGATTAGATTTAATTGCTGGACTTGAATTTTTTTTTAAATTGTGAAATTTCCCTTGATTTATGTTTCTTGATGTTAAGTTTACTCTTGTTGTTGATTCTTATTCTTTGCTTGAGGACAAGTAAAGCGCAAGTGTGGGGGAGTTGATGAACCGTCAATATGTCATATTTTTACGGTTCAAATCCTTGGTTTTTCATCATCTTTTGATATTTTTTATTGAAGTTTGCTTTTAAGTTTTGCTTTATTTTTAATTATGTTCTTATTATGATTTTAATTGTTTTTGTTAAGAAAATTTTCATGGAAGAAGACTGGGCCATTATTACATGGCAGGAAGCACGAATTTCTCTTTGGTGTCCAGCGCTTGAGCGTTGGGAATGCAGCGCCTAGGAGCGCAATGCACGACACAGTGCATCTTTGGTTAAGTGAGTCAGCGCCTGAGCGCCCATGATCCAATGCCTAGGCACTAGTAGCATAACAGCAGATGTGATTTTTTAATAAATAGAGAAGTTACGCCACAATGCAACACACTTTGCACATCACCCAGAAAATTCCTAATCTTGAGATAGCAGCTTCGCGACATCAGGCTTTGGAGGATAATTTCGAAGGGAGGATTTGATTCTTGAAGGCTAGAAGATCATAATCTCCATTAAAAGGGATTTTGATTTCTCTTTCTTTCTACTTTTCTTTTTTCTTTGAGTTTTCTTTCTATGGGTTTGTATTTTAATATGGGTTTATTTGTATCGAACTTGAGTAGCTAAACCCATAGCTAGGGCTATAGGAGATTGTGTTTTCTTAATTATTTGGGTTTGATTTATAATTTGATTAAGGTAATTTCTTTTAGGGTTTATCATATTGTTTGCATTCTTATCATAACTTAATCACTTTTGGCATGTTTTAATTCATTGTTTGGCTGGTGACCATCCGCATTCAATGAGTGGATCTATATGGTAAGCCTAGGATTAGTTTGGTGAATGACCAAACATCAATTTTTTCTACCAATAGAATTGACAGGTATGTTTGTTCATCTCTCGAATTGAAACTTAATGCATTCTTAATTAATTCAACTAAATAACCAAATAGGTGATTTAATTTAGTAATAGTATATTGTTTCATCCATGACCATTAGGATTCAATAGCAGGTAAGAGATGATTAGCAAAGGAATTACCATACATCATAAATGAAAAAAATATAAATAGTTGGATTCAAGTGAATATTGCGCCCTAGTCTCTCTCTCATTGATTATCTATTCTTTATTTGATTGTTCATTGTTGTTTTTGTTTTTTTTTTCTAATTTTATCTTGAATTTCTTCGTACACTTTCGATTGTCTGGATAACAAAGAGTTTTACGAATCTAGTAATTACCACTTATTCCTCGTGGGATCGATGACTGGGACTCAAGTCTTATATTACTTGGCGATAAAGTGCACTTGCTCTTAGTGTATTTTATGAGCATCAACTCCTTAGCTTGGCCCCATGAATAGTTATGTATACAGGTGTAATTTTGTCAGTTAACATATTTACAATTAAAACAATAAGTCCAACATCCCTACATCCTCACCATCTAGTTTCATTTTGTAAGTAGCATGTTATAATTTTTACATTATGTGTCTGATGTCCTCAATAATATTGAAACTAGTATATATATTTTATATTCTGACCTAACTTATTGGATACTCATTCATAGCATGGTTTCATTATTCTTTCATGTGCATTTATTATGCAGTCAATGATTTAATGAATAGTTTGAAATTTTGGGCACACCAAAATAGTATTTGTGTGATAAAACCAATTATTGTTACAGTGGCTTAGTCCATTGAACATATAATATATGTAATAAATTTTGCTACATTAATGGTGTCAATGTTAAAATGCTACATTTTGCAATTGATAATACACATCTTCACCACAAAAGCATGGAGATTAACCATTTTTTCATAACATGTTAACTAGAAAATTATACATCTCAACTCCGACTAGTAATTTATTTGTAACAAGTTTCCTTCCACTCATGGGAACACATTTTTAGATTAACTAGAAACTCATACATATTAACTATTTTTACCCAATTCATTAACTAATTAATTTACTTCTCACCAAGTAATGAGATTCACTACAAAACCCTAGACATTGACCATTTACTCGTAATGTGTTAACCACAAAATTACACATCTCAACTCCAATTAGTCATGGATTTGTAACGAGTTTACCCCAATTATTGGGAACTCATTTTTGGATTCACCAGAAACTCATAGATATTAACCTTTTTTTCATAGTTTATTAATCAGTTAATTTGCATTCACTAAGTAATGAGATTCACCACAAAACCCTAGATATTGACCAATTATTCCTAACTTGTTAACCATAAAATTACACATCTCAACTCCGACATGTAATTTATTTGTAATGAGTTTACCCCCACTATTGGGAGCACATTTTTGGATTCACCATAAACTCATAGACATTAACCACTTTTTTCTACTATATTAACTAGTTAATTTGTATTTATCAAGTAATGAGATTCACCACAAACCCTTGAACATTGACCATTTTTTCCTAACATATTAACCACAAAATTACACATCTCAACTCTAACTAGTCATGGATTTGTAACAAGTTCACCCCCATTAATGGGAACTCATTTTTGGATTCACTAGAAACTCATAAATGTTAACCACTTTTAACTAATTTATTAACCAGTTAATTTGCATTCACCAAGTAATGAGATTCACCACAAAACCCTAGATATTGACCAATGATTCCTAACTTTTTAACCATAAAATTATACATCTCAACTCCAATAGGTAATTTATTTGTAACTAGTTTACTCCCACTATTGGGAACACATTTTTGTATTCATCAGAAACTCATAGATATTAACAATTTTTTCTTAATTTATTAACTAGTTAATCTGTTTTCACCAAGTAATGAGATTCACCACAAAAGCTTGGACATTGACCATTTATTGCTAACGTGTTAACCACAAAATCACACATCTCAACTCCAACTAGTCATGGATTTGTAATAAGTTTAACCCGATTATTGGGAACTCATTTTTAAATTAACCAGAAATATATATAGATTAACCATTTCTTCCCAATCCATTAACCAGTTAATTTGCATATTACGGAAAAGGTTCTCTACTTTTATTCAAGTTACCAACTATTTTGTAACATGTTATCTGCTTCTTGGGTAGAGTTATCAACACTAAATGGCCAGAAACACATATTTATATTCGCCACAAAAGTTACGATTCATATTACATTAAATACAAGTCAAGCCCTTAAGGCATATTTTCATACAAGTAATATACATAACTTAGAAAATTTTAAACAAAAATCCTAGACCATATATATTCTTCTACAAAATATTTTTATACAATTTCTACAACACTAACATTACATTTGTGTAATTTTATGGTTAATACGTTAGGAATAATTTGTCAATATCTACGATTTTGTGGTGAATCTCATTACTTGGTGAAGGCAAATTGACTAGTTAAGAAATTAGGAAAAATTGGTTAATCTATATGAGTTTCTAGTTAATCCAAAAATGAGTTCCCACTAGTGGGAGTATACTTGTTACAAATAAACTACTAATTGGAGTTGAGATGTATAATTTTGTGGTTAACAAGTTAGCAATTATAGTCAATGTCCAAGCTTTTGTGATGAATCTTATTACTTGGTGAATCCAAATTAACTGGTTAATACATTAAAAAAAAGTGGTTAATCACTATGAGTTTATAGTTAATCCAAAAAATGAGTTCCCAATAATGGGGGTAAACTTGTTACAAATTCATGACTAGTTGGAGTTTAGATGTGCAATTTTGGGGTTAACACATTAGGAATAAATGGTCAATGTACAAGGTTTTGTGGTGAATCTTGTTACTTAGTGAATGCAAATTAACTGGTTAATATAGTAAGAAAAAGTGGTTAATATCTATGAGTTTCTGGTGAATCCAAAAATAAGTTCGCAATGGTGGGGGTCAACTTGTTACAAATAAATTACTAGTTGGAGTTGAGATGTGTAATTTTATGGTTAACACGTTAGGAATAATTGGTCAATGTTCATGATTTTGTGGTGAATATGATTACTTGGTGAATATAAATTAATTGGTTAATACATTAGGAAATAATGCTTAATATCAATGAGTTTCTGGTTCATCCAAAAATGAGTTCCCAATGGTGGGGGTAAATTTGTTATTTTATTCAACTTCAATTATTCTTAAGGCTGCAGGTAAAAAAATTTAAATAAAGTAAATACAAAAAATACACCTAGTTTTAAAAAAAAACCATTTATCGCTTATGTCCTACAATATATATCCCTATACATTAGCAATATTGTGGTATTGTAATAATACATTTCTACCATTTAACCTCAAAAAACATATACCTCCTCCTCTACATAGAATTACATGCATTCTATACACATTACATAGGATGTATAAATAACTACAACACATAAACAACCCACTTAAAAAGACAAAAAAAAAAAAAACTACTTAAGTGGATTCCTGATGATGCATTAAGATTTATTTTCAAGGTTGTCACAAAAAATAATGTAGACCAAATCACAGTGTAAGCACATTTTCACCAATTTACACCTAAGCCATAGTCAGCACACTTTGTCCATATAAAAAAAGGTGCATTGTGCTATTGTAATACCCTAGAAAACATGTTAGACTTGTATATAATTACAGAGGTATTCTAATACATACTTAACATGTCTGAGAAGTTTTGTAGCTTTTTGAGCACGTTTAGTCACATTGTTGTAATATTATGTGTGAAATATACTAATTATTTGCTTCGGAAGTGGCTTAAACTGCTTAGTTAGTGAAAATAAATGTGGAGAGTTTGTTTTTAGGTCACAAATGTGTGAACTGTGTTACAGTTAAAGTTTGAGATTAATCGAAGTTAGTTTGACATTTTTAACCATACTAGTTATGTGTTTTACTATCGGATTGACCTCCAACTGATATGGAAATATCAGCTTTTAGAGAAACAGAATTTTTTATGAATCTTAGGATTTATTTTGAATCTGTTGGAAGCTAGGAAATTAAATTTGGTGAAATCTCGTTATTCTTAGCAAATCGGGAGTTTTAGTGCTTGGCTATAAGAAACCAATTTGGGTTTTTCTTCCTCATTTGTCTCATGGCAGCAAAGAAAGAAAATAGAAAAGAGAAGAGAAAGAAAAGAAAAGGAAACCGAATGAGAAGAGAAGAAGAGAAAGGAGGAGGAAGAATCAACTGGAGCTTGGATCCATCCTTGACTTCATCTTCTTGATCTTGAGGTAGGGGATGCCTTGTTTTAACTTCTTACTTTCATTTCCTTCATCTTATTTCATGAGTTTGTTTGATGGGGAAATGGGGTTTTGAAGTGTGATGTTTGTGTTTATGGTAGTAAATACCTGAATCTTGTTAGAATGCTTGAGAATATCATGTTTTCACTTGAACACCCTTGATTGCCATTTGAGTTGAAAATGGGGGTTTTAGGTTTAGGTTGATGAATGGTTTGTGATTAGTTGATTTTTTTTTTTGTGAAATTGAAATTGTACAATAGTTACAATATGTAGTTGAACCTTGTGGAAAGTTGGAAATCACTTGGATGTGAAGTTTGAGTGTTTGGAAGAGGGGTAAGTTCCAATGGAACAGTACCCAGATCTGCTAAATTCTGCAGAATCCATGTTCTGCTTCTTGTGCTGTAGTACAAGGAGTAGCACGCCACAGCATACGAGTGATGCACGCCCAGAATTTGGAACTCGAGGGTTGGGCGCCGTAGTGTGGATGTGGTTGTGCCATGGCGTGATAGAATAGAGAGCCTGGCGCCGTGACGTGGCTGTGTGATGCCACACGTGAGAGGAGGCAAAGGCCAGGGCACCATGGTGTGAGCTCTAGAAACTTACAAGAATTATGTTCTTGATGTGTTGAGATTCCTAATGGTTGGGATTACTCTTTTATACCTTGTTAAGTGTGTTGAGGCACCTATGGGAGTATTTCAAGGAGGAAATGACTACCTAGTTCATGTGATAAAAAGTCCTTAGACAACCAATGGGTTAGAAATGCTATAGGGTAACACTTAGGATTTTGATCCATATAGGATTGTTTTAGTATCTTTTGTGATGCTATATGTGATGAGAATGACACATAGTGCGAGTATGTGGGTATTCCTAAGGTGATGGTTGGAAAGCCTCGTGGAGGAGGATAGGCACATTTAAGAGCATTGGTTATGACTTGCGTAGGAGGATATCCAATGTGGCATTAAATATGTGTGCTAAATATCATTTTGCATGTTTTCTCACACACTTGCTATTTTCATGTATCTGTGAATAGTGTATGAGATGGTGAATACCCTTTGTTAAGAAGTGGAGTAATCCATTCATTACTAGGTAGTGATAAATGGTCGGAGCTATACTACTCAGGGAAAGTACAAGGAATGGAGTTCCTAGGAATAGTCGAGTTCCATGACATTACACTAATACTATTTTAATCTCATTTCATAACCTTTGTCTTAGGACATGTTAGGCATAAACATACAACATAACAAGCATTGCATTTGCATGGTAATTGTATAGGCAGTTACCTTAATCAATGATATGTACGATTGTATGGGTGGTTGTATAATATCGTTGATAGTTGTTAAGATGAGACAATGGTCGTAGCCACTGGTGAGACAGTGGTCATAGCCACTGGTGTGATTGTGATTGTAGCCACAATTGTGTGTATCTCTAAGATGGAGATTGTTGTGTTTGTATCTTTGGGATGAAGATGCTGTGTGTTTGTGAGCATGGTGATTGCTTAAAAACTGTTTGTGATAAATGAGTTTTTATACAAAATTATAAATGGGAATCTATTTCAGGAAGAGAAATGATATGGTTTTAGCTTTTGCCACCTTTCTAGCTTGATGTGTATGAGACTTGAGTTTAGAAATGTGTTTTTTTTTTCGAAATGATTGGAATGATTGTGATGACATGTTTTATGGATTAACTACTGAGAATATGTGATTCTCACCCCACGTGTGTTTCCATGATGATTCCAAGGATGAAGTATTATGGAAAGTGAAATGCAAGCAGGGCTTGAAGTGCTTAGCTTAGTGTAGCTGAGTAGTTTCTTTTGAAATGATGTATGTATTGTATTTATGAGAAATACATATTTTGTGTAATATATATATTCATTTAAGGCTCCTATTTTCTATATAATGTTGATATGTTATATTGGAAAACTGCATAGCTAAAGTAAGTAGCATGCTTGAGTCTAATCACTGTAATATACTTTGGTTATATTATGATTATTAAATTTAGGATGTTACATTACAGTATCAGAGCAGTTCATCCTATTGAGCCGAGGTATGGACTGACTATGCTTAGGCATGTAGAAGTTTCTCTGTGTGTTGTGCATTCTTTGTCTCTTGTTTGAGATGTTGGAAAAAGGATTGCATGACTTGCTTTAGGTTGGAAGTTGGTAGCTACTGTTACACAGTTACATGATATTGAGGATTGGCCTACTCAATATGTAATATTCTGTGTATACAGGAAACTATAACTTCACCTAGGTGAACTACGGGAATTAGGAGTTCTTCTAGTCAGGGTCCAGTTGGTACAACTAAGCTCGTTAGGATTTGTTTGCATCTACACCCTTTGGAGTGGTACCTCTAGTGTGAGTAGAGCCCAAGTGTTGGATAAATGGTTATTAAATAAGGATTGCAAAGGATTATAGATTGAGGAATCCAAAAGTTTTAAGGAAAATAGATTTTCTTAGGTGAAGAATATCTGGCATAGGTTTAGCTTGGGAGCTAGAGACCTACATAACACAGGATTGTCTTGAGTTGATAATGATGAGTTAGATATCGCTGTGGAAGGTGGGATTCCTTTCAGTGTGATGTCTAATAGAGATCTTGAAACCTTAGTTGTGAGAGACTAAGTGTTAATGGCGAGTGAATTTTAGGGGCAAAATTCTAAAAAGGAGGGGAGAAATGTGACACCTAAGAAAACATGTTAGGCTTCTATATGGTTACAGAGGTAGCCTAATACATACTTAACTTGTCTGTAAAGTTTTGTGACTTTTTGAGCACGTTTAGCCACATTGCTATAGCACTATATGTGAAATACAGCTGTTATTTGCTCTGGAAGTAGCTTAAACTGCTTAGTTAGTGGAAATAAATGTGGAGAATTTGTTTTCAGGTCACAAATATGTGAACTGTGCTATAGTTAAAGTTTGAGGTTAACCAAAGCTGGTTTGACATTTTTAACTATACTGGTTGTGTATTTTAGTACCAGATTAACCCCCAGCTGATATAGAAATATCAGCTTTTAGTGAAACAGAATTTTTTATGAATTTTAGTATTTATTTTGAATCTACTGGAAGTTAGGAAATTAGATTTGGTGAATCTAAGTGTTCTTAGCAAATCGAGAGTTTTAGTGCTTGGCTATAAGAAACCAATTTGGGCTTTTCTTCTTTATTTGTTTCATGACAGTAGATAAAGAAAACATAAAAGAGAAAAGAAAAGAAAGAAAGGGAAACCAAAGGAGAAGAGAAAAAGAGGAAGGAGGAGGAAGAATCAACTAGAGTTTGGATCCATTCTTGGCTTCATCTTCTTGATCTTGAGGTAGGGGAAGCCTTGTTTTGACTTCTAGCTTTCATTTCCTTCATCTTATTTCATGAGTTGGTTTGATGGGGAAATGAAGTTTTGAAGTGTGATGTTTGTATTTATGGTAGTAAATACTTGAATCTTGTTAGAAAGCTTGAGAATAACATGTTTTTAGTTTACTGGAGGTATGAGAACAAATTTCCATCACTTGAACACCCTTGGTTGCCATTTGAGCTAAAAATGGGGGTTTTCGATTTAGGTTGATGAATGGCTTGTGATTGTTTGATTTTATTTTATTTTTTTTGTGAAATTGAAGTTGTACAATAGTTACAATATGTAGTTGAACCTTGTGGAAGATTGGAAATCACTTGGATGTGAAGTTTGAGTGTTTGGAGAAGGGGTAAGTTCCAATGGAACAATACCCGGATCTGCAGAATTATGCAAAACCTATGTTCTGCTTCTTGTGCCATGGGGCAAGGAGTAGCACACTGCGGCATATAAGTGATGCACGCCCAGAAGTTGGAGGTCGAGGGCTAGGCGCTACGGTGTGGATGTAGGTTGTGCCGTGGTGTGATGGAACAAAGAGCCCGGCGCCACGGCGTGACCGCGTCATGCTGCGGCGTGAGTGAGGGCAAAGGCCAAGGCGCCACGGCCTGGACGTGGTGTACTACAGCGTGAGCTCCAGAAACTTTCAAGAATTATGTTCTAAATGTGTTGAGATTCCTAATGGTTGGGCTTACTCTTTTATACCTTGTTAAATGTGTTGAAGCACCTATGAGAGCATTTCAAGGAGGAAATGATTACCTAGTTCATGTGATAAAAGTGTGAGTCCTTAGGCAACCAATGGGTTGGAAATGCTATAGGGTAACACTTAGGATTTTGATCTATATGGGATTGTTTTAGTATCTTTTGTGATGCTATATATGATGGGAATGACACATAGTGCAAGTATATGGGTATTCCTAAGTTGATGGCTGGAAAGCCTCGTGGAGGAGGATAGACATGTTTAAGAGCATTGGTTATGACTTGTGTAGGAGGATATCTAATATGGTGTTAAATGTGTGTGCTAAATATCATTTTGTATATTTTCTCACATACTTGCTATTTCCACGTATCTGTGAATAGTGTATGCGATGGTGAACACCCTTTGTTAAGAGGTGGAGTAGTCCATTCATTATCAGGTAGTGATAAATGGTCGAAGCTATACTACTCAGGGAAAGTACAAGGAACGGAGTTCCCAGGAATAGTCGAGTTCCATGACATTACATTAACACTATTTTAATCTCATTGCATAACCTTTGTCTTAGGACATGTTAGGTATAAACATATAATTTAACAAGCATTGCATTTGCATGGTAATTGTATGGGCAGTTACCTTAATCAATGATATGTATGATTGTATGGGTGGTTGTATAATATCGTTGATAGTTGTTAAGATGAGACAGTGGTTGTAGACACTGGTGAGATAGTGGTCGTAGCCACTGGTGTGATAGTGGTTGTAGCCATAGTTGTGTGTATCTCTGAGATGAAGATTGTTGTGTTTGTATCTTGGGATGAAGATGTTGTGTTTTTGTGAGCATGGTGATTGCTTGAAAATTGTTTGTAATAAATGAGTTTTTATACATACTTGTAAATGAGAATCTATTTCGGGAAGAGAAAGGACATGATTTTAGCTTTTGTCACCTTGCTAGCTTGATGTGTATGAGACTTGATTTTGGAAATGTGTTTTTCTCCCAAAATGGCTGGAATGATTTTGATGACATGTTTTATGGATTAGCTGCTGATAATATGTGATTCTCACCCCATGTGTATTTCCATCATGATTCCAAGGAGGAAGTCTTATGGTAAGTGAAGTGTAAGCAGAAGCTTGGAGTGCTTAGCTTAGTGTAGTTGAGTAGTTTCTTTTGAAATGATGTATGTATTGTATTTATGAGAAATACTTGTGTAATATATATATTCATTTGAGGCTCCTATTTTCTATATAATACTGATATGTTATACTGGAAAATTGTATAGTTGTAGTAAGTAGCATGTTTGAGTCTAGTCACTGTAATATACTTTGGTTATATTATGGTTATTAAATTCGGGATGTTACAACTATCATCATCCTCTATACCAAAAAAAGGAAATCAACCTGCAAAACAACAGTGGATTGGATTAGTGCTAACGTATACCTTTGAAGCGTGTACATAGCGCTACTCTATATCCTACTACAATACTAGAGTCAATGGAAGGGAAACAACACCCAATAACCAAAAAAAAAATTGTCACAAGCTACTAAATTCTTTATCTAATATGGTAATTGTCATGTTCCCACTATATGTCCGATGTTATCAACTATTACAATACTATAAAATCATCTAATAGATAAAGCCAAATAGCAGTACCATTCCAAATTGCATTGAATATGAAAATTGTGCTTGCAACTTAACATTGACAAGAAAAGTGGGAGCAACTAGTTGAGAAATGTGGACAACACAGTCACTATCATACCAGTCGACTAAATTAACATATTGTGGAAGGATTAGTATCATGCCTTACTTTCAAGTTCTATCAGTGAATTTCATTATATCCCAAAATGACTTACTTTAAACTCTAATTTCTTATGGTAGAGAACCAGATGAGTAAAAATTCTAAAATTTTAACACAGTATAATACCACTTTTCAGCTTTCAAATGGGACCAATTTCATGTCATTAGGAGTCTTATAACTCAACTTATCATCAATTTAGTGTAGCTATTCAGAATATATAACAACACATTCTACTGACCATTATCCCCCGCCCCCCAAAGTTTTGTGCAAATGAATAATCTTTATTATTAGACAAGATTTACCTTTACCCTTTGGTTTCATGTTATATATGTTTATGGCCTCCCTCACACTAAATTTCTAGCTCTGCCCCTACTGCAAAGTGAAAACTCACATAAAAGACTATCTATTTCTTTTTGTCCTGATTAATTTATATATCATGCATTTTTGCTAACATTGTCCCAGGACAGATTGGACTTGAATAGTCATGAAGCCAAGCTAAGCCAACTAGTTGAGATGTATGTGGTTAAGCTGACTAACATATTTCTGTCCTTAAAGAAAGTATAATTACTTTAAAAAAATTAAAAAAAATTCTTCCCTTAAATCACACAATGCATAAGATTAACTTAGGGAAAATATCCTGTATTTAGGAAGAAAAATACCTCTTTTTAATGATACCATCATGGAATTTGGGCTTTCCAACCTTAATATCCTTAACATACTACGACCATGAGAAACAACATAAGATACAGTATAAGTAGGAAAAATAATGAAACCCAAAAGCAGCCAAAATGTTCAAATATCTGAATCATAGCAAACTTAAGGTAACCACCATTGATGAAAAGGACAGAGAATTAAAAGGTATATCATCAACTGGAAAAAGTTGGCATTTTGATGATTCTGGACCAGGTGAAAAGTGGGGCTTCTTTAGCTTTGCTAAGAATATCATATAAGTCTGCCACCATAATCATGATTAAGATTCTCTACCTAGTCAAGAGAAGATCAACAGAAAAGAAAAACACAATAAAGAAATAAATCAAAACTTCTTTCTCATTTGGCCAATTAATGGAATATCCAAATGAGCAAAAGGAGAAATCACTTCCACATCTGCATTTGCTTCCTCCCTTGTTTCCCTCATAGCACCTTCCACAGCCGACTCTCCAATTTCCAAATAACCAGTAGGAAGCATCCTTGTTGACACCAAAAATATGAAATTAACATAGCTCATTGACAAAAAGAGATGCAATATTCGTTACAATAAATTTATTAGCATCTTGTTTTTATAAATACTTCTGGGTAAAGAAATGTAACGTGCAAGTAACCAAAATCAACAAAAATAGTCAGTTCAATAAAAACTCCATTCCTACCAAAGGCCATGAGATGGTTGAATATTTCTCTTGCAAAGGAGGACCTTGTTATCATGTTCGATAAGGCAACTGACCACCTACTTTGCCAACCAAAATCATGTCATGTTCAGATTTCAGAAGAAAACAATTAGTCTAGTATGAACTGAATGAGTGGAATAAGTGCTATGACAATCAGCATACAACTATTACAGAATTCTTTTCTTGATAAAAGTCAAAGAATACTTCTAAAAACATATGATATTTCTCCAAATCCTTATTTTGTTTTGAATTTGCATTAAATGTTCAGTGAAAAATAGAATTACTTCAAAGAATGAGAGTATAGGCATACCAATCTAAAGCATTTTATATGCAGCTACCTTAACCTCGATATCCACTTCAGTATCAAATTCATGCATCATGTACTACATTAAAAAAATCCTAAAGCTGACACAATTAATTTGTTTCTTTATATCGATGAACGCTGTGAAAAAATAAAGATCAAACTACCTTATTCTCAATGTCTGCCCATAATACATTATACATCTAAAAAACCAACAAAAGCCATTACATTTAATATAACAAGTAACAAAGATGTCTAAGTTTATATTGTGTATGCACTATATAGTACACCATAAACTAACCATAAAAAACTTTCAGATCTTGGATTGAAGTTTAGGTTATGCACATAGCTCTACTATTATTCTCCATTTACTTATAGCTGGAGCAGCAACCTCCTTGAGAAAAGTTAAACAACAAACTTTTTATTTTTTTGTACATAAAAGAAAAATTATTAGAAGAGAGAAATAAAGAATGATTTCTTACACATAAAGTAACCTCTATACTGATTACAGCACAATGATATCCTAATCAAATTTTAAGGGTACGAAAATATAGTAAACGAAAAACTAGAAAATCAGCTGTCAAAATATTTCAGCATATGACACATGAATGAACAACTAAAACCAATTTTATGGTATATAAATAAGTATTATACTTCTTACATAACTGTCATCTTGCACTGCTGACACATATATGACATTTTAGTTAAAAAGAGTGAGTCAGTGACACTGGTGAACATACAAAATATATCTTATTTGTGCATAAGTACTAAATTAAATCAACCGGAAGCTACTGATATATTTTTAGGCAGTTTCCATTTTTGGATTCTAATAGGCAATCTTGCCATAAATTGTACATATGGCTCTTAACTTTTCTTCCCCATCAGGTATATCATGCTTTGTTGGACCACCACACCACTGACAGATAATAAAGTAAAATGTCTGATGCACAAAACCAGAAAAAATAAAGAAATGAACTTTACAGACATATTGATAGAATACCTTACTTGTGCTGCTTTTCGAACTCATTCAAGATGGTATCAAACTTGTCCGAATGCATGTTCATCAAAGCATCCCTTTTCTCTGTTACATTTAGGGAAAAACAAAGTTAAGGAAATGGGTAAAGGGTTTAGGAGAATGGGTAAAGGGAGAAGAAAATTGAAATTTTAGGGAAAGGAAGAAAAGAGGGAAACGAAGGAGACAAAACCGAGAGTGAGAGAAGTTTAAAATTTGATAAAGAAAAAAAGAAATAAGAAAAGGAAGAGACGAGGGAGACAAGGGAGACGAGAGAAGTCTCCAAATTTGATAAAGAAAAAAAGAAATGAATAACGCGAGGAATACTAGTGTCAACAAATAGACATACAGAGACATACGGTGGAGGAAAGTTGGAGTATTTTAGATGGATGAATAACGCGACCGTGAATGAATTGCTATCCTTTTCATTTCCTATAGCATCGTAATAGGCATAATTTTATGATATTCGTATTATTTTTAAGATATGATACACATTAAGCATTTTATTAATTGTTAGTTATTTTAAATAAAATTTTAAATATTTTTATAAAATTATAATTCAATGAATGATTGATAACTCACCCTAGTCAACCTATTTCAGATATTAATCTACCTGATTCATAAGGAAATAACTTGCATCAATATCTCAATTTATAATCAAACATAGGTTTGATTCACACTTCATGTTTTGAGAAATATTTACCATCAGAAAAGAGGAAAAAATAGAGTCCTTGTCTGAAAAAATGCATTTATCATATCTACGAGGGTGCCATAGAAATCCCCTCATATCAGTTGTGTATGAGCATAAGATATGAATATGAACAAGCACTTACATAAGCATAATGCATTCATGTTAATTGTATTAGACTACTAACATTATTAATTAATAGATAATTATTTTAATAATTAACTATTATAATTAAACATAATTAATAATATAAGTAGTTTAATACACTCAATCTGATTACACTAAATTTATACAAGTAGTTCTCATAAATACAACATTCTTCCTACAAGATGATGACACGTGCATCATTGTCCTTTTTCCACTTTTGCAATCTTGCATTAGCATCACTATGCACCTTTCTGAATGTAACCAAATATTTTTTGAGTTTAATTGGTATGTATAACTAGTGTAATAGAGTTTAACATTGACATTTATTAATATTTTAAAAAATTAATATTTATTATTATATCTCTTTTAGTAATTAAAATAAAAGTAAATGTGTTAAAATATTAGTAAATATCAATGTAAAATTCTTTATACTAATAATGCATACCATTTTAATTCTATTTTTTTTACCTCTATTCAATGGAGCAATTTTTTTATATAGATAATGGAGCAAAAGCCCAAATAAACTAAGAAGCTACTATGCAATCAAAGCAAACATGGCTATTATCAGAGAAAATAAATAAGGACAAAAAAAGCAAGAAGAACATACAAAAAATAAAAGCTAAGAGCTAATTTGACCATGCTTTGTTAAAGTGTTAGTACAACTGTTTTCTTCCCTATAACTATGTTGAATAACCACATGCCATAGTTGGCTCAAAAATTCTTTGATCTTTGCTAGAAAAGGTGCACAATGATGTTAAGGTTCACAACCTGAGGTCACAAGGCGAATAGCACACTTTGAAACTATCTCAATAATAACTTTCTAATAGCCCAAGTCGTTCATCGTTCTAAGACCCAAAAGAATGCCCCATAACTTAGCCATAGTTGTAACATCCCAATATTTACTATTCAGATATATCGTCATATAAACGAATAATTAATATTGACCATGCCACTTCTAACATCCAATCACTAACCCATATCATTCATATACAATGAGTAAATATGGAGAGTTATGATAACAAAAGATATATATATATATATATACACACACACACACATCATTGCCTCCAAGGCACATTGTAATACATAAACTTTTACAACAATAAAAACTAACATATTATACAAGCTTTTTCATCAAAAAGTATATAACTACACTAATCTTCATTCATCTTCTCCTTCCCTTTTGAGGAAATAACACCTGGATTTACATGACAACACAATCATGGTGAGAAATAACATATCTCAGTAGAAGTATTCCAATACCAGTATATATACATATACATTCAGATAATAAACTCAATTATCTAAAACAACACTTCAATCACAAAAGTAAACTACATCTTCATCTCAAATATACGCAATTGCCCATATAATTGCAATGCATGAATATGTCATGATAGCAACTGCCTATACAATTGTCATGCTATACCAAAGTATGTCTAGTGTTTATGCCTATGCAATATCCTAAGCATGAAATGAATAATGTTATGATACCAAGTCCATGGCAATGTCATGTCATGCATGAATCTTGAACAAAACAAAGGAACCCGGTTCCTTAAGCTTTGAACAAGCACTGGAATTCAGTTCCAACAGTCTTCATCCCGAGTAATGAGGGAATTGAACCATCATCATCAACGCAGTCTTCAACAACGATCACTATGATAGGTAGGATTGGTTACCTACTCATTCAACATCATATTTGATCATAACAATGACCTTTGTAATAGGAAGGATTAGTTACCTAATCATTCAAAATCACATTAGACCATTTACAATGAGGACTCACCCTCATCAACATAATTAAGGAACAACAATAATGCCAATTACTATAATAACTAATATGTTAATTGATTTGCATTCCTAACTACCAACATGAAATATAATGATGTTAAATACCACAATAATTAATATACCAATTAATTTATATTCACCACATATCCACTTCATTAGATACTCCTATTAGAGTCTCAATACTCAAAAGAAGCATAGACGGAGAAATTACATCATTAGAAGACTCCAAGGCATCAAACACAACTTAAGGTTGCTTCCAGACACTCACGTCGTGGCATTCCCAGCTCCATGTCACGGCGCCCAAGCCTTGGGTTGAAGTACTGGCAGGAAAATGATGCCAACGCCACGGTACTCAAAGTGCCACGTCGCGGTACATACCCCTGTTCATCTACACACCGTGACATTCCAAGTACTACGCCGCAGCGCCTATCTCTTGGGTCCCAAAATTCTGGGCATGCATCATACTCATGCTGTAGTGTGCTAAGCTTTGCGCCGCGGCGCCCACTGCAGAACTCAGAATCTACAAAATTCTGCAGATACGGGTATTGTTCCATTAGAACTAGACCCTCTTCTAATCACTCAAAACTCGACTTCAAGTTATTTCCAACCTCTAACAAGGTCTAACTACTCATCGCAACTCTTAATCCACTTCAATTTCACTCAAAATCAAAGATCATGAAAAATCACCAACCTAAAACCTAAAACCCCAAATTTGAACTCAAAGGGAATTAAAGACTTTCAAAGGCTGGAATTCCATTCCCATACACCCAACAATTCAAAAATAAGTCATCTTCAAGTTTTCCAACAAGATTCAAGTCCAAAACACCAAAATCACACCATGAATCCATATTTCACATCAAGCACACTCAAAACCTAATGGAGAATATGAAAAGAAAGTATGAAAACCAAGGTTCCCCCTACCTCAATTCCTAGAAATAAAATTAGTTAACCGTTCTTCCGCAAAACTGAGCTCTCTTCCTTGCTTGGTTGTTAATCCTTCTCCCTTAGAACTTTGATTTCCCTTCTCCTTTGCTTTTCCTGTGGTATCCGTGAGATGAGAAAGTGAAAGTGAGAACAACTTCTCATTTTAGCCTTAAAATAGGCTAAGAACAAAAACATGGGTTGTGCCCTCATATTTTGGTCACTAAGTGACCACTATTCTCTCGAACAGTTAAGAACGCTTGGTTATCACCAAACCAAGTTTTCTAACTTCCAACAGATTTAAAATAAATTCTAAGGTTCATTAAATATCTTGTTATATCATTTTCACATTTTTTCATATCTGCTGGGGGTCAATCCGACACTAAAACACATAACCAGTATGCTTAAAAATGTCGAACTAACTCCGATAAATCCCAAACTTTAACCACATCTACTTCCTCATATTTATGACCTAGAAACAAGCTCTCCACATTTATTTCTACCAACTAAGCAGTGCAAGTCAAAATCGGGGCTCAAAACAACTATATTTCACATATAGAGTTACAACAAAGTGACTAAATGTGCTCAGATGGTCACAAAATTTCACAGACATAACAAACTAGTGTTAGACCACCTCCGTAACCATATACAAGTCTATCATGCTATCACAAGTGTTACAATAGTTACAGTACAAGGACCTAGATTAGCCACAATACTTGATAAGAAAGCACCTTGCCCATTATGGATAATCCCACTGTAAGCAGTAAATAAAAGGTCCACCATTAATGAGCCATCGACATTAACTTTGGTCCAAGGAGTCCAAGAGATACGAGCAACATGAAACTGAGGAACAACCTTTCCAAAGCACTGCACAAGGCTAAGAGCATGACCATAATCAAATACAAGATGAAAAATCTTATGAGGGAAAGGATGAGGGAGGAAGCCCAAACGCTTCAAAAATAACAATGCTCCTTTGCGACTACAAGACAAAGCAGCTAGAAGAGAACACCAAGCTCCATCTACCTAAGGGGCTTACACCAAATTTGTCAATAAGATTCAACTTCACCCACTCCCTCAAGAAAGTATAAAAAAACTTTATCTTTTGTTGGTACAATGTATGGAGAATGGATGAGTTTTGTATATAGAAAAATGTACACACTTCCTCTTCTCTTCCCCTCCTTTAAAATCTTTCAATCAATAGTTTTGGTCACTTTTCCCTTTTCATGCCCCACCGAAACATACTTAGTTGACACAAGAAAATGGTAGGTTGACATGTAACCTCATAAGTCCAAATATACAATTAATATGTTTATGTTTGAAATCCAAACTACTAGAGTTACAATAAATTTAAAGTATATTAATTAAAAAATTCTATTAATTAATGAATAATATCCTTGAGAGAAAGAGAAAAGTCATTCTTGTTCTCCTCTTAAGATAATTATGAATGAAATCTACTTAGGAGGAAAACAAAACAAAAGGCAAGTTGACTTAGGCAAGTTGACTGTCTCACTCTAAAGAGAACTTGGGAATTTGACCCAACAAAAAAAAATTAATAGCCAATGTATATGATGATGACTTATAAAGTCAACTTCAATATCATATCATGAATCCTCAAAAATACTTCTAAAATAATGATTTCTAAGATTTTCATCTAAAGAATGAAAGTGGCAGTAGATTTTCTTCATGCTTTGAACATCATTATTTGTAATTAAATGTGTTCTTTCTTTTTCTTTTCAATATACAAATTACTATATGAATAACATTTTCCCATTAAACATATTAATAACTCAATAAACAAATCTATAAGACCTAATAACATTTTATAGTTAATTTGGGATTTCTTTTAATAATAAAAGAAATTTTTGAGTAAATTTTCCTAATAAGGAAAATACCCGAGCACTTAACACAAAACATAATAGAGTAATTTGCACAAGATTGTTTTCATTGTTGAGAATCTTAAAAATTTAGGCTATAATAGTTATGGACTATGTGCACCTAATTTGGGCTAATTTTAGGCTAATATTGTGTAAACAGTGTCCCTAGAACCAACCTATCAAGGGATGGCCTATTAAATTTAACATAAATATATTTTTATTCTCTTTTCACTTTGAACCTTAATTTTACCTTAATTTTATCTCCATGTTAGTGCTACCTCTTCATTCATCAAACATTGTAACCTATGAAGCACAGATATAGACACAGATACGGGACATGACACGAACACGGACATAGAACACAACACAGACGCAGACACAGAGACACGTTAGATTCAAAAAATTTTAGGGCATGAACACGACATATATATATATATATATATATATATATATATATATATATATATATATATATATATATATATATATAAATTAATATCAAAATAAATTAAAGAACTTAGTTTTATATATATATATATATATATAATTACAAAATTTAAGAAAAAATATTTATAATTCATTAATATCATTTCTATAAGCTTGAAGATTTATAATATCTTAATGTATGTCATATATGTTAATATTTGCTACCTAGTAAGTCCCTCCCAAAAAAATATGAAACATAATTTCTATTGATATTTTCTAAAAAATCTCTTAAACAAACTTCTCCTAATAAAAGTAACCATGTAAAAGTACATGTGCTTCCAAAAAAAATTAATTAGAGGGAATATTGGTATGAGGTAAGTTTCGGTGACGACAAAGTAGACAACTTGGTACAAGCAGAATGTAGAAGGAGCATATGAAAATGGTGGAATGTGAAAAGATAAAACTTAAAAGTCTAATAGTGACATGTGAAAAGATAAAACTTAATATATTGATATGTGAAAATAGTGGCTTTGGAACGTCAGTCATGTAATTGGATTTGTGTAGGTTACGAGCTTAGTAATTGAACGTTAGTTATGGAAACTATTTTTTTTTAAATATTAATGGGTCGTGTCCAAGTCATATCTTAGACGTGTCCAAACGTGTCCAAACTGAAAAAATAATCTTTTTAATTGAACACATTCGGGCCTGCAAGACACGTGTGTCGTACGGGTGTCCTCATGTTTCTGACATAGACACGTGTCTGACATGCTGACACGTCTCAAAAACGGCGTGTCCATACTTCATAGATTGTAACATAAAAATTCATGTTCATCGATAAATGTACAAAGCCCTTTCAATTTTAGTTTCTTAGTTAATATATTCTTCAAATTTTATCTTTCATTTAGTAGAAAGAATAATAATTATTAACATACTATATTTTAATTTCAAAATCAACATCCAATGTCATATTTGTGCACTAAATTTAGGTTGATGTTCAGTATGGTGACAAGCAATGTATTTAATAATAGCTGGTAAAAAGGTTCGCATTTTAAATTTAAATTGAATATATCTTGATCCTTTTTTTCACTTCAAGTCCTATTTTTATTTCATCCCACTAAGAGTTGTCTCTTCACATTTCAAATAATGTAGTTAAAATCGAATCGGATAATGTACCGATGAGACTTTTGGTTCAAGTTGAAATGTTTAAACCAACTAGTTGATAAAGGTGTCAATTTGACTCAACTCGATAAGTCGAGCTGGCCCCCTTCGGGCCAAGTGAATTTCGAGTCTGGTCGGGCTAGGCTAATAAATTGCTAGCCCAACCTAATTCTATGCATGCTACGGGTTGGATGGATTAACCCACTGGCCCAAACCTGTAATTTTGTGTGTGTTTATTATACTATTTTTTAAATGTTTTGATTTAAAAAAATAATTTGTCAACTAAAAAAAAGTTTATATATATGCTGAAGTTTTTTTTTGTGTATTTATTAAAATGTTGATGTTGCTATGTCATAACTTATTAATAGCAAGCTATAAACAATAAAAAACCATCATTGACAAAGACGTTGTGTTAGTAAATCGTAATAGCAAACCGTTGAGAACATGGTTTGACTTCTTATTGAATTGGTTCAAATCAACTGGCAAGTAGTATGTGTTGGCCTATTTCTACATCCATTCAAACAAATTAAAGAAATGATGGACTTATGGTGTTAAGTCGATGAGTTAATGAGCTATGCATCTCATTTCTTGGGCCAACGAGCTGGCTTGGCCTGAGACAGGCTAGCCCACATTAGGCCAAGCTATAATCGGGTCAGGCTAAAAAAAGGTTTGGTCCTAAATTTTTTTGGCCTAACCTACACTTTTGATCAGGAATTAAATGTTTAGTCCCCCACAATATAGCGAATTTTCCTTTTGGTCCCCCATTTTTATCTTTCCAAACAAGTCCTTAAAAAAATTAATTCCCAATTGGTCCCTCTATTATCTCGCTGTTCAAATTACCATTATCTTCCTACATGGATGCTCATGTGGCATATGACGTGGCACTAATGATTTAATGTGGACATTAATAACCTAATGACTAAAAAACGAAAGACTAAACCAAAAATCGCGATATTTAGAGGAACAAAAACCAAAAATCACTATATTGAAAGGAAATATATACATATTAAACTTGGGACTTTTTCATTAACAACACACCAGCCATAAACTTTTCCCTTGTACATAATTTTCTTCAACCTAGAGACTCCACCTCTAAACACATTTTTCTTCAACCAAGAAACTCCACTTCTAAGCAACTCACCGACTCAAAATCCATCACCTTGAAACACCAAATGATTAGTATTCAAGCTACCCAAAGCTTCCAAAATTTCCATGGTTACAACACTCGTATAATACAAAATACAACTCAAATTGAATATCAATATTACCCAGTCCATTCACACAGATCCATTTTCATCCAACCTTTAACAGAACCACCAAACATCCATAACCACCAACTTGAGGCCTATGACATCGCAAGACTATCCCTACCATAATCCAATTTTCTTGAATGCAAAAAACCTATGTCTAAGCAACTCATCAACTATAATCCATCACCTTGGCTCATAGTTATCATGTTCTCAATTAAGTTATGGTGGTTTTATGGGTTTTTTGTAGTAGAATGATGGCAAGGAAATTTTTGTGGGCTTTAGGTGGTAGTGGGTGTTGTTCTATGATGTGGAGGAACTAACTTGAGGTGTCATTGGTAGCATTAGTGCTTTTTATTGATGGCTTATCACTAGGACCATGAAACAGAAGCACACAGAGTTCACGATGATGGTGTATTTGCTACATGGAGGCTATGAATCTGGTGCCTAGGTAGTAGCTCCAACAATGGTCTATAAAAGTTATGGCATGGACAGTCTTAAGGTGTAATAGGCCTCAAATGGGTGGTTATGGACATTTGATGGTTCAGTTAGAGTTTTGATGAAAATGGATTCTATGTGAATGAACTAGTAATATTGATATTCAATTTGACTTGTATTTTGTATTATACGAGTGTTGTATTCATGGTTATTTTGGAAGCTTTGGATAGCTTGAATGATCACTTAATGTTTCAAGGTATTGGATTCTAGGTCGGTGAGTTGCTTAGAGGTGAAGTTTCTTGATTAAAGAAAAATGTGTTTATAGGTGGAGTTTTTGGGTTGAATAAAATTATGTATAAGGGTAAAGTTTCTGACTAGTGTGTTGTTGATGAACCAAGCCCAGGTTAAATATGTATTTATTTCCTCTAAATATTGTGATTTTTAGTTTTAGTCCCTCTAAATATTGTTATTTTTTGTTTTATTCCCTCTTTTTTTAGTCATTAGGTTGTTAATGTCCACATTAGATCATCAGTGTCACATCATATACCATGTAGGATCATTAATGCCATGTTATATGCCACAATAGCGTACACGTAGGCGGATAACGACAATTCAAAGTATCAGATAACAAAGGAACCAACCAAGAATGAAATTTTTTTTTAGGAACTCATTTGGAAAGTTTTAAAAATGGTAGGCCAAAACGAAAAATCACTAAATTTTAGGGGATAAAAAACATATTTAAGCCAATAATTTGAAATATATAAGAACATCTATGAAATATGAAAAAAAATATTGAGTGTTTTAAAAATACATTAATAGTCTATTGATTCAACTAGATGAATTGGTTGGTTCAATTGGGTTTTGACTAGTTCAAAGTGATTTGACTATCAATTTGGTTTTGAGATTGAACCATAATAAGTTAAGTGTTCAGTTTAAAATTAAATTGACGAACCATCCAATCCAATCTAGTTTGATAACACTACTTCAAACAATATAAAGAAAAAGTAGTCATGGTAGTCGTAAAGATTTATTTTCATCCACAAAGATACAATCTAAGGTTTTTCCAAGGTTGGCTTTTATCTAAGGCCACTACAGCAAGGGCTTTAGGTTCCCAAATTTTTAAGGCTTCATAATTTTATAATAATATAAGTAATTATATTAAAAATAATAAATTAAAATAATTAATAAAATATCAATATATTATCTCATTTTAAAATTAACGCTTGATAAATTTTTTACTTTCTCTCACTTATTACATCTCTATTAAAATTAAACTAATTATATTATTTTTATAAAAAATTGATAGAGTGTATTAAATGCTTATTAACTAGTACTTTTAAGGCACTAGTTAGTTTAACACTAAAACTACTTATCTTTTTTAACCTATGAAATCCACTTTTGAATTCTTCCTTCATCATATACTTTTAGCTTTTGATTCCTTGACTCTAATCTCTTCCAAAGAGTATGCTAAAAAAAATAAAAATAGCTTGATTATAAAAATTCAATTAAGAATTTTGAATCTCAAAAATTTAGAAGAATAAAATTTTAACAAAAATATTTTTGTTTATTTTATTAAAAGGCCTCATTTTGTATTTTGCTTTAGGCCTACAAGATTATTGAGCCACTCCTAGGTTTTTTAATTTTAGTTTTCTAAATTAATATATTCCTTTAATTTTATTTCATTTAGTGTAAATAATATTATTATTAAGGCGTGCGGATCGAAATACAATGGATCTAATATCCATTATAAACAACATTATTTCTTTTTGGAAAACAAATACAGAGAACACAACACAAGCAAAATAGACCTAACCACAAACCCCAAAAGACTCAAATCGTGCTCTGATACCAACTAATGTAACACCCTCCTTAGGGCATCACATTTCCAACTCTTGACTCATAATCTGAAAAGAAGTTCGCACAAAGTTTGAGTTATAAAAGATGGGTTTCAAAATTTCTTCTTTACTGAAACGTAAATTTACTGAAAATATTAGGTAATATTGAAAATCATATTTCAACTATTCATTATGCAATATTGACACCAATTAATATCACAATTTAAAAAGAAATATAAAATTAATAGACTTAACTTTTTTTTTAACAGTAGTAAACCCCATGATGGGTCCTACTTAATAGCACGGTACAACACTAACATTAAATCTTAACATACTCGTTTCTTCTCTTGTATCAACTTGATGCATCAGAACTTTACTCCTTATCTACCCAGCATATCTTCGAACTTGAGACAATCACTTTTCAAAGTTTCCATCAATCTTTGAGTATCTACCACCCGTTATGTCTAAGACAACCCATTCCTTTTACTGTATAATTTTAACAACATAGACAAAGCAAAACAATATAACAAAGAGGTGAGATCACCTACACTAATACCAACATGGCAGCACAGAGATAACACAAATAGCAATATCATACAGATAGATCATACCATAATCATGCTATCAGCATTAATCAACTATCATCATCTAATCATTTATCAGTTTAATCATCATCCAAGTACTTAAAACAATTGTCATAGCCAACATTCCTCAATTAATATATCATACAGATATAAATGCTCAGATTTATGCATATGCACAACAACTTAGTTTATCAAAAACAACTCCATGGAGGTTTTCACAATTTCGAGAAGAATGCTTTGGTTAATTGTCAGTCTTAGCCCAAAGACAATCTCCCAGTCGTTGAAAAGAATCGTGTTCTTGTCGGGTATCGTCAATGCGTTGCAACGGACTGCATCGCCAAGTGGCACAAGGTACTCACCAACTGTCCACTAGTCGACCGCCGCGCCTCGACGCCCCCAAGATCCATCATAGACCTCATTATCAATTCTCATTCCCTCTTCAACCACAAGGGCCATAATAGCTATTAGCTATATTTTATACAATGCACGAATATATCAGTGCAAGTCCAACCCCAAAGGGCTAAGTCTTTTCAATTTCATTTGTTCAATGTAATCATATGCTTCAACGCATATTTTTTCAATGCACGTATAATGCACCAAATCCAATCACAGACATATCTTTCCAATGCATGTATAATGCACCAAATGCCAATCACAGGCAAAACATGTCATTTTCTCACATAGCATCTATATACTGGTTCTACAGTATTTATACTGTATTTTTAATAGAAAAATTATATTATCACATTTTTATAGTTATAAAATTCTTTCGTCATGTTTTCACAAAATTGCGCAACATTTTCATTTCGTTTTCACAATTCCAAAATGTTTCTGTTACGTTTTCACAATACTGCAACTCTTTTGTTGCACCTTTAAATCATGTATTAAAATTTTCAACATTTTTACAATCATATAAAAATATACGTTTCTCAAATTGCGTAACGATTTTCCACCATTTTCAAAATCGCATAACTTAAAAATCATTCTTTTAAGTTGCGTAAATCATTTTCCATCATTCTCAAAATATTTAAAACAATTTCCAAATCACATAAGATTTTCTGTCATTTTTACAATTACATAAAAATATTCTATCACTTTTAAATCACATAGTGATTTTTTTTTAACAATAGTTCAAATCACGAAAAAATATTCTCTCATTATTTAATCACGTAGTGATTTTTCAATAATATTCTCAATAGTGTAAAATATTTAAACGCTTTCCAAATCGCGTAGAAATATTTTAACATTTTTCAAATCACGTAAAAATACGTTAACATTTTTCAAATCTCGTAGAAATATTTTACTGTATTTAAAATCATTTTTAAGATATGTAAAATATTTTTCAATATTTTACAATTACGTAAAATATTTCTCAATATTCCAAACATTTTTTTGGACTTAAATAAATCAATATTAATTTCAACACATTCTTCAAATTGCGTAGCTTAAAAATCATGTTTTTAAAATACGTAAAACATTTTTCATCACAATTTCATTAAAGAAAATATTTCTTAGCCTTCAAAAATTCCTTTTTAACTTTTCTCAAAATAATATAACTTTGTATTTTATTTTTCATATTTTCCTTATTCAAGAAAATCTTTTTCCGCGTTTCTTAATTCAAGAAATCCTTTTCCAAAATATAATTCACAAAATCACTTTTCCATTGATATAAATCAACGTTTCAAAACTTAACATTTTCTAACGTACTTCAAAACTCAAAATAAGTTATACGTTAGTAGATTTTCATAATACCACTATATTCTTCATTTTTCCCAAATCATTTCCAAACACAACCTTCTTCAAAATAAATTGAAGTTTGAAAACATTTTCATTTACAAAAACTTAATTTCTCAAGTGATTAAAATGCTCTGATTCCTTTTTCAAATTCCTTGTATTAAATCAATTATATTTCCACTTGAAAAATTACTTTGTTTTATCAAAATCTAGGCATTATAAGCCTTCAAAAATGTGGACATGACTATTGAAAATTATCAAAACATTTTTCCTTCTAAATTAATATGGTTTTACACACAAAAAATCATTAAAATTTTATTTTCAAAACTGAAGTATCGATGGTTATAAAAAAAACCAAACCCATTTGTTCAAATCCTTTTTCACTTTCTTTACAAATCCTTTTTCACTTTCTTTGCAAATCTTTGTTCACTTTCTTTGCAAATCCTTAAAATCAATGTTTGTCTGTTTCATTCAAAACTCATATTTAGAAAAACACTTAGGATCTTTTTACACAAAATAAATCAATAAAAATTCCTCAAAGACCGTATTCTTGTTCTCTTAAAAAACAAACCCTTTGTTTATTTTTCATACTCTTCAAATCATCCATTTTCATTTTTCATGAAAATTATTAATTTATGAACACCTATTTAGAGGCGTCTTGGCCGAAATTCACTAAGTTCTAGGGACCAAAAATTAATTCCCTTATTCTTGAAAATTTTCAACATGAACTCTAATTTTTGGGAGCTTAAAACCGTAGCCTTCTCTATGGCCTTTGGATCCAAAATTTCTTGTTTTATCATACTTTCATAATAATATATTCAATATATCTTTATCATGCATATCATAAGCATACCATATAAGCAAATAAAAATCATACTAAGCATGCATACACAAGTAAATCATGCAAAGCATATCAAGTGTAGACAAAAATAATCAAAGCACATAACACACAAATTATTACATGACCATGGATATGAATCCTCACATGGATTCATCATCCATCAAATATAAAACCATCTCTCACCACCATGCTTGGTTGGTGAGATGGATCTCCCTCTTACCTCTTGAAGATCCTCAAAAGCTTCTTGATTTGCTTCTTTTTCCAAGTCCTTCACCACCAAAGGCTTCTCAAATACAAAACAAAATACATAGAAATTAGTATACTAAACTTGATTAAGAGGAACCATGGATCAAACATGGTTTAGAACATGAAAAAGAGAGAAGAAATGAAGTTTCCTTACACTTCACCTCAAAAACCCTATAACTTGGCTCTTGAAGAAAGTCCATGAAGATGAATGATTTAGAGAAAGTCTCCAACATGAAAGTTGCTTAGAATAAGGTAAGGATTCAAGAAACTAGGTTGTATGAAATTAAAGAGTGATGGAGGAGAGAATTAGAGTGCTTGGCCGAATGGTTTTCTTTCGGGAGGGAGAATGGAGTTTTCTTTGGTTTGTTCTTGAAGCTTAAGTGGAAAAGGTGAAGAAGTGATAGTATGAAGTGTAGAAATGAATTTTCTTGGTCTTCCAAAGTGATATTGCCATAGCATGCATTGGAGAGAAGTGTAAAGTGAAGTTTGAAAAACATGATCATTAATGATCAATAGGAAATGGTCTTGACACTTGGCTATTGTCTTCATCCTTTTCTTTGGCCTAAAAAGCCTATACAAAATTGTCTCCATTCTTCCTTGCTTCTCCAAACCGTCCCCCCCTCTTCATGCACTCCTTAATTAAATAATTAATTCATTTAGTTTCTCTTAAATTAGTTTAGTTAGGATTTTATAACTATATTTTAATTATTTAATTACATTCTTATGGTCATGTCATATTTCTAGATAATTAAATATTTATCTAGCTTCTAATTATTTAGCAATTAAATTAGTTCACTTAGTTAATTAAGCTACTAGGATAATTAAGTTAAATTATCTAATTACTTAACTAATTAACCTAGCCACTTTTGTTGACTAAATCCTAACCATAAGATGCATCTTTAAAAATGGAAGCTCAAGATCTTTTTCAAGCCATTATTTGAAGCATTTCTAACCATTGATTAATTCAATGGTTAGGATTTAGGTAGACTTTTGATTAGAAGACTCAATCTAGGCCATTGGATCTTTCTCCTTTAAATCAAAGCCATTAGATGTGTCTCCAAAATAAAGGGTCAAGATTACTCCTTCTTACTTTTAATCCAAGGGTTATAATTAGTTATAGCCTTTTTAGAAGACCAAATCTCCACCCTTGATTAAATTCAAATCCAATGGTCATAAATGGTCTTTGTCACTTTTTAAGACTAAATCTCCACCCTTGATTAATTCTTCATCCAATGGTCATAAATGGTCTTTGTCACTTTCTAAGACTAAATCTCCACCCTTGATCAATTCTAAATCTAATGGTTGTAAATGGTCATAGCCACTTTATATAACCAATTTTACACCGTTGATTAAATCTACGGTTGATATTGAAGCATTCCTAACTAAGTTTATTCTCACACCATTGATTAAATCAATGGTAATTATCCAGTGCTTCTTTATTAAGTTTGTTTCTTAACCGTTGATTAAATCAATGATTAATATTCAAACTAAGTATTCTCATCCAAGGGTACAAATCAAGTCAAGCCCTCTTTATTGATTACGTAGTATAATTTTTATTATTTTTATCTGCTATAACCCTACAAATAATATTTTTACTGTATTTTTATCACCTGATAAATAAATACAGTATAAAACACAGTAAAGGAAAATTATAAAAACTGTTTCGAGATTCAGGTTTAGTAAGATCTCCTGTCTCCGTCTACACAGTACAAATTTTTCTATCCGTAAAATTTTTTTTACTTTGCGGGACCCACCTGGGCCCACGTATGGCCACCTGGGCCCACATAGCACGGTACAACATTAACATTAAATCTTAACATACTCGTTCCTTCTCTTGTATCAACTTGATGCATCAGAACTTTACTCCTTGTCTACCCGGCACATCTTCAAACTAGAGACAGCCACTTTTCAATGTTTCCATCAATCTCTGAGTATCTACCACCCGTTATGTCTAAGACAACTCATTCCTTCTACTGTATAATTTTAACAATACAGACAAAGTAAAATAATATAACAAAGAGGTGAGATCACCTACACCAATACCAACATGGCAGCACATAGATAACATAAACAGCAATATCATACAGATAGATCATACCATAATCATGCTATCAACATTAATCAACTATCATCATCTAATCATTTATCAGTTCAATCATCATCCAAGTACTTAAAACAATTGTCATAGCCAACATTCCTCAATTAATATATCGTACAGATATAAATGCTCAAATTTATGCATATGCACAAAGACTCAGTTTATCAAAAATAACTCCATGGAGGTTTTCACAATTTTGAGAAGAATGCTCTGGTTAATTGTCAGCCTTAGCCCAAAGACAATCTCCCAGTCGTTGAAAAGAATCGTGTTCTTGTTGGGTATCGTCAATGCGTTGCAACGGACTGCATCGCCAAGTGGCACAGGGTACTCGCTAACTGTCCATTGGTCGACCGCCGCTCCTCGACGCCCCAAGATCCATCATAGACCTCACTATCAATTCTCATTCCTCTTCAACCACAAGGGCCATAATAGCTATTAGCTATATTTTATACAATGCACGAATATATCAATGCAAGTCCAACCCCAAAGGGCCAAATCTTTTCAATTTCATTTGTTCAATGTAATCATATGCTTCAACGCATATTTTTCCAATGCACGTATAATGCACCAAATCCAATCACAGACATATCTTTCCAATGCATGTATAATGCACCAAATGCCAATCACAGCAAAACATGTCATTTTCTCACACAAGATCCATATATCTTGTTCTCTACAAGATTTATCTTGTATTTTCAACAGAAAAATCATATTATCACATTTTCATAGTTATAAAATTCTTTCGTCGTGTTTTCACAAAATTGCGCAACATTTTCATTTCGTTTTTACAATTGCAAAATGTTTTTTCGTTATGTTTTCACAATACTGCAACTCTTCTGTTGCACCTTTAAATCACGTATTAAATTTTTTAACATTTTTACAATCATATAAAAATATACGTTTCTCAAATTGCGTAACAATTTTCCACCATTTTCAAAATCGCATAATTTAAAAATCATTCTTTTAAGTTGCATAAATAATTTTCCATCATTCTCAAAATATTTAAAACAATTTTCAAATCACATAAGATTTTCTGTCATTTTTACAATTACGTAAAAATATTCTATCACTTTTAAATTACATAGTGATTTTTTTTAACAATAGTTCATATCACGAAAAAATATTCTCTCATTATTTAATCACGTAGTGATTTTTCAATAATATTCTCAATAGTGTAAAATATTTAAACGCTTTCCAAATCGCGTAGAAATATTTTAACATTTTTCAAATCACGTAGAAATACGTTAACATTTTTCAAATCTCGTAGAAATATTTTACTGTATTTAAAATCATTTTTAAGATACGTAAAATATTTTTTAATATTTTACAATTACGTAAAATATTCCTCAATATTCCAAACATTATTTTGGACTTAAATAAATCAATATTAATTTCAACACATTCTTCAAATTGTGTAGCTTAAAAATCATGTTTTTAAAATATGTAAAATATTTTTCATCACAATTTCATTACAGAAAATATTTCTTAGCCTTCGAAAATTCCTTTTTAACTTTTATCAAAATAATATAACTTTGTATTTTATTTTTCATATTTTCCTTATTCAAGAAAATTTTTTTTCACATTTCTTAATTCAAGAAATCCTTTTCCAAAATATAATTCACAAAATCACTTTTCCATTGATATAAATCAACGTTTCAAAACTTAACATTTTCTAACGTACTTCAAAACTCAAAATAAGTTATATGTTAGTAGATTTTCATAATACCACTATATTCTTCATTTTTTCCAAATCATTTCCAAACACAACCTTCTTCAAAATAAATTGAAGTTCGAAAACATTTTCGTTTACAAAAACTTAATTTCTCAAGTGATTAAAATGCTCTGATTCCCTTTTCAAATTTCTTGTATTAAATCAATTATATTTCCACTTGAAAAATTACTTTGTTTCATCAAAATCTAGGTATTATAAGCCTTCAAAAATGTGGACATGACTATTGAAAATTATCAAAACATTTTTCCTTCTAAATTGATATGGTTTTACACAAACAAAACCATTAAAATTTTATTTTCAAAACTGAAGTATCGATGGTTATAAAAAAAACCAAACCCATTTATTCAAATCCTTTCTCACTTTCTTTACAAATCCTTTTTCACTATCTTTGCAAATCCTTGTTCACTTTCTTTGCAAATCCTTAAAATTAATGTTTGCCCATTTCATTCAAAACTCATATTTAGAAAAACACTTAGGATCTTTTTACACAAAATAAATCAATAAAAATTCCTCAAAGACCGTATTCTTGTTCTCTTAAAAAACAAACCCTTTGTTTATTTTCCATACTCTTCAAATCATCTATTTTCATTTTTAATGAAAATTATTAATTTATGAACACCTATTTAGAGGTGTCTTGGCCGAAATTCACTAAGTTCTAGGGACCAAAAATTAATTTCCTTATTCTTGAAAATTTTCAACATGAACTCTAATTTTTGGGAGCTCAAAACGGTAGCCTTCTCTATGGCCTTTGGAGCCAAAATTTCTTGTTTTATCATACTTTCATCATAATATATTCAATATATCTTCATCATGCATATCATAAGCATACCATATAAGCAAATAAAAATCATACTAAGCATGCATACACAAGTAAATCATGCAAAGCATATCAAGCGTAGACAAAAATAATCAAAGCACATAACACACACAAATTATTACATGACCATGGATATGAATCCTCACATGGATTCACCATCCATCAAATATAAAACCATCTCTTACCACCATGCTTGGTTGGTGAGATGGATCTCCCTCTTACCTCTTGAAGATCCTCAAAAGCTTCTTGATTTGCTTCTTTTTCCAAGTCCTTCACCACCAAAGACTTCTCAAATACAAAACAAAATACATAGAAATTAGTATACTAAGCTTGATTAAGAGGAACCATGGATCAAACATGGTTTAGAACATGAAAAAGAGAGAAGAAATGAAGTTTCCTTACACTTCACCTCAAAAACCCTATAACTTGGCTCTTGAAGAAAGTCCATGAAGATGAATGATTTAGAGAAAGTCTCCAACATGAAAGTTGCTTAGAATAAGGTAAGGATTCAAGAAACTAGGTTGTATGAAATTAAAGAGTGATGGAGGAGAGAAATAGAGTGCTTGGCCAAATGGTCTTCTTTTGGGAGGGAGAATGGAGTTTTCTTTGGTTTGTTCTTGAAGCTTAAGTGGAAAAGGTGAAGAAGTGATAATATGAAGTGTAGAAATGAATTTTCTTGGTCTTCCAAAGTGATATTGCCATAGCATGCATTGGAGAAAAGTGTAAAGTGAAGTTTGAAAAACATGATCATTAATGATCAATAGGAAATGGTCTTGACACTTGGCTATTGTCTTCATCCTTTTCTTTGCCCTAAAAAGCCTATCTCTCCAAACCGCCGCCCCTCTTCATGCACTCCTTAATTAAATAATTAATTCATTTAGTTTCTCTTAAATTAGTTTAGTTAGGATTTTATAACTATATTTTAATTATTTAATTACATTCTTATGGTCATGTCATATTTCTAGATAATTAAATATTTATCTAGCCACTTTTGTTGACTAAATCCTAACCATAAGATGCATCTTTAAAAATGGAAGCTCAAGATCTTTTTCATGCCATTATTTGAAGCATTTCTAACCATTGATTAATTCAATGGTTAGGATTTAGGTAGACTTTTGATTATAAGACTCAATCTAGGCCATTGGATCTTTCTCCTTTAAATCAAAGCCATTAGATGTGTCTCCAAAATAAAGGGTCAAGATTACTCCTTCTTACTTTTAATTCAAGGGTTATAATTAGTCATAGCCTTTTTAGAAGACCAAATCTCCACCCTTGATTAAATCCAAATCCAATGATCATAAATGATCTTTGTCACTTTTTAAGACTAAATCTCCACCCTTGATTAATTCTTCATCCAATGGTCATAAATGGTCTTTGTCACTTTTTAAGACTAAATCTCCACCCTTGATCAATTCTAAATCTAATGGTTGTAAATGGTCATAGCCACTTTATATAAACAATTTTACACCGTTGATTAAATCTACGGTTGATATTGAAGCATTCCTAACTAAGTTTATTCTCACACCATTGATTAAATCAATGGTAATTATCCAATGCTTCTTTATTAAGTTTGTTTCTTAACCGTTGATTAAATCAATGGTTAATACTCAAACTAAGTATTCTCATCCAAGGGTACAAATCAAGTCAAGCCCTCTTTGTTGACTACGTAGTATAATTTTTATTATTTTTATCTGCTATAACCCTACAAATAATATTTTTACTGTATTTTTATCACCTGATAAATAAATACAGTACAAAACACAGTAAAGAAAAATTATAAAAACTATTTTCAGATTCAAGTTTAGTAAGATCCCTTGTCTCCGTCTAAACAGTACAAATTTTTCTATCCGTAGAAAAAAATTTCACTTTGCGGGACCCACCTGGGCCCACATATAGTAAAAAAAATTCATAATTATCTACAAAAATCACAAATATTAGAAAACACATAAATATCAAATCAGATCACTTAAAATAATTAAAACCTAACGGTAAAAATTAAATTAAGTAAAGTTTTTCTTAGCCCAAAAATTTTTATTTTCCTGACACGGAGTAAATCACTCAAAACGATCAAATACGCTGACGGAATAATCAAAATAATTTATAGTATCCAGAAATTACTAAACAGTAAAATTATGTTAACTGTCAAAATTACTGTTGAAGAGAAAGAAAATTTTGGGGTGTTACATTGTATAGGGTTGGTCTTTTGAATTTAATATAAATATATCTTGATCCACTTTTCAGTTTGAACCCTAATTTTGTTTCATCCCACTAAAAGCTTCCTCTTCACTCTTCAAACACTGTAAAGAAAATGTGACAACAACAATCATAAAGATTCATGCTCATCTATAAATATATAATTTAAGTTCTTCCATTGTAGTTGTCTAAGTCAACATATGTTTTAAATTTTATCTTTACAAATAATTAGAGTATATGTCTATTTTGGTCATTAATTCAAAGATATATGTGTCTTCAGGTTGATTCTCCATTTATAAATATAGCAAATTGATCCCTCAATTTCAATCTATGCCATCAAATTGGTCCTTAAAGTGATATCAAATTGGTCCTTGAAAGGACAAAATTGATATCATTTTTGTATTATTGAAAGGCCAATTTGATGTTTCTGATAAATGGACAGTCAATGTGAAGTCGTTTATGTCTTTGGAGGATCAAAATAAAAATCAACTCTAATAATTATTAAGTGCATAATGTTTGCATTCCAAAATCAAAATCAAGTTTCATATATGTGTACCTCATTTGGGTTGATGTACAGTTGATATGTTGATAAGAAATGTATTTAACAATAGCCTTTAATTGGTAGGCCTTTGAAGTGAGCCTTTTAAATTTAGTATCAATATATCTAGATCCTCTTTCATCATCTTATTGAATGATGCCTCTTCACTCTTGAAAGCATCCAAAAGCATGCAACAATAACACTTGTAAAGATTCTTATTCATACAAAAAAATATAATCTAACATCTTTAAGTTATAGTTCTTTCAATTAAAGTACTGTTCAAATTTTATCTTTGATTTGGTACCATCAATGATAATTTTAATGTATTAGATTTTCATTATTCCAAAATCAAAATCTAGTATCATATACTATCAAGGATTGCTTATTATATTATTCTTTGCATTAGGCTTATTATGTATTCATATTAATGTATATGATAACTACCATATAATTCTTAATACTTCATCTTTAGCTTACTGGTAATATGAAATTGTAATGAGAATAGAAATTGTTTGTGAAAGTCTTTGTATTCATCTAAAGTCTTTGTGAGCTACTCATCTTGCTTTCAAAGATGGCCAATAGAAATTGGAGAACCAGTTGAGCCCTAAATCTCGAATTCGGTAAAAATGACGTAAATACAAAATTGACTTTTTATTGGATTTGTTTGCAAAAGATAGTTTGGGCCTTTTTATAAAATCTAAAAATCGCTTATAACCCACTTTTTAAGGGGACCATGGATGGACGCAAAATAAAATGATTCACTCTAAACGACACCATTTAATAGTATACTCGCAAAAACTAATGCTACTTCTTCAACCCCACTTACACATTGTTATTATTATTTTAGGAAAGTGATTCTTGTACTTTTTTTTATACCTTGTGTTACAAGTTATTTGTTTTGGTTAAAAAAAAGTATGAAATAGTGTGATTTTTTTGTTTTATTACTAAAAAAGAAATGACATAAAAAAGGTGTAATTGTTGTTTTATCTTAAGAAAGATGTTCACTTATTGTCTATAAAAGAAATTTAACTATGAAAGCATAAAAAAAATAGAAAAATGTTATGTTTAATCGTTTTTATATCGTATGTTAATGTGAGATATAAATATCAAATCATCATCATATATGTAATCGTAATTTTTTATGAAATATAAAATAAATTTATAAATAAATTAAAAAAATTAAACATATAAAAATTAAACGAATAATGAGTATAAAAAAATAATAATAATTATAACACAAAAACTCTTTGATTATTCAAATTCTATACATGAAATTTTGTAATTTTGTCCTGCTTTTAGGTACCCGTTTTTGCGGGAGTCGTACAACCTGCCCATTGACACAGAAATATAGGTTTAAAATCTTAGAGCAAACCTGACTATATAAACATATCCTTCTTGAGAGTTGAGTGCCCTGCCTCTACCACTTCAGTCCCTAATTGCTTGGGTAACGGATGTGAATAATTTTTTTACATTATTATATGTGAATAATTTAATCCAGAACACCCAATCTATTATATTTATGGATCACATTATTTTAGGCCCTTCAAATCATTAGTGTCATTCTAGTGAAGGTTGTGAGCTTTCCCACCTACCGCATAAACCTTCTGGTGAGGCGTTTAACCAATAAATGACTGTTTTGGTGCGGTGGATGAACATAATAATTACGATTGAGCAAACACAGTTCAACTTCCTTATCTGAATCAATTCTTATATTATTACCATAAATAATACATATATTTTTTTTTACACTTCATTTAATATTAATCATCATACTTAATTTTTTTTAATCACACATCTTTAAAAAAATATATGTACAATATCTACACCTCCAAATGAGATGTAAAATCATCATTTTCCTATCTGAATTGATGTCTGCATTTTGCTTTTTTTGGTCGTTTACTTGCTTGTACCAATCCTACATTTAATTAAAAATAAGGACTTGGAATTATACCTAGGCTAGTTCCTATTTTTTTTGTTATACATGAAACTGCAAATTTTGACCCGGCTCATACTATGTTGGTGCTCTGATAACTTCCGTTTGGTATGAAAGTTCATTACTCATTCCCACCGAAGTACGAATGGGAAAAAGACATGTTAACTGTTAGCCTACTATTCAAAGAATTTTTTTTGGCTGCAGCCAAAGAAGTTAGTTACAAAATTTTGATTCTTAACATGAATTTGATATCTACTGATCTTAGAATTTTTTTACAATTTTAAAGAAAATAATTTCTTTAACTCTTTGTTTTGCAATGGTAATTAATAAAAATCAAAGTCAAACCCTTTTATATGTTGAATTATATTTGTCAAGACTTATTTTTACCCATAGTCAACTGTATGTAATTGTTTCAAAAGTTAAATCAAATAGTTGTTTGAAAATTTTAATTTCTGATGATGATAAAAATCTATGTTAAACAACAAAAAATATTATCTTCAAAGAAGTCTTTCAGAATATTTAAATTAAAGGTAGTATGATTGGTTTTTAATATTTAATGATTTTTTAGATTTATTGGCCAATTTTAATGATATTTCTCCTACATTTTTCTAATTATTTTTATTTTTGCTTGCAGGTGTCTATAGTTATTTTGGGAAAGAAAGAATATATTTTCAATGTAATAGTATCCTATGAAGTGTTCTTTTGCCGAGAGGTTTCCTATGAGGTTTTCAAAAACCTATATTTGTACTCTTTACATGTGTCAATTTAAACATATTGTTATACCTTAGGATTGATTAATATACAGTATATTCATTATTTGTTATGATGTTCCTTTTTTAAATTCATTTCTTATTTTGTTCTATTATATAATATATTATTCCTCTTCATTTTCCCGTACGTTGTGTGGTTCAAACACTAGTACATCTAATTTCAGGAATCATAAAATTCAAACCTATAAAAACGTTAATATATCTAACCATATATTGCATGCATATTAAAATTCATTGGACCTACTGAAATCATTGGACCAAGGCCTAGGGGTTGATTAATTTATCTTGTCATTATTTGCTCAAGCTCAACTTCAAACCACCTGCATTTCAACAAAGGAATGTTACGCTATATGTTGATTGCGCCACCAGATGAAGAAAGTAAGTGATACAATTTCTTGCCTCTAGTAACTAACAACAAAAAGAATACAATACTGTGAGTGAATGACAAATGTTTAATTGAAAAAAAAAAATCATATAAGCTGTACAGTATGCAAGAAGGTATTCAAGCTTTGCATTACATATGTGAAATCAGTGATGCTATCAGAGAGAACAAAATCTGACGGAGCAAAAAGTCAACGAATTCCCTGCTATTTTAGAAATTACTTACAATGATACAGTTTCTGATTGGACATATATACAAGTTGGCTGGCAAATAGCACCATTCATGAAAACTCTACCATCTCTGCATATGGAGGATACAATCGGAAGAATCAGGATTTTCTTAATTTTTTTTCCCCTCAAGTAGTCAATTGTAAGAGAGAGAAAGACACAAAAAAATTATTAATGGAATCTCGTTAAAACTTATGAATTTTTTTTTATAATTTTGTATTTTTCTCTCTCTTATATTTGATCACAAGAGAAAAAAAAAATTGAGAGGTTCGTGATCTCAGTCAGAAAGACAATTAGCATAAGGTTATCAAATAATACAATTAGCATAAGGAGGATGACAATCAGAGTGAGCGGGCCATAAGTTCAAAGAGTTTTACCTTCCCTTTTCTGTGTAAAGCACTCCTACGTTATGGTCCTCAGTGTCAGCTACTATTACTAACATATACTCTTGAAAATCACTAAAACCGTGTTCGTCTAAGCAAATTCCTAGCCATACTGAAGTATACACCAATTCTCAAAGACAGTAGTTCATCTAATTGCCACTCAATTGACATTGTCAGTCTGGATTGGTGTAGGTAATATTCGTTCTGATTCTCATTTCTTTTTCTCACTTTCTTCTGTTTTCTTCATTTCAAGCTCAAGCTGGTTACAGTTTTCTTCATGGGCTTTGTTGAACATTCCGGTGAAGTTGAGCAAAGTTGTGACAACTGCAGAAAAAAATTTCAAGAATTAGCAAGCAACCACTATTTAATAGTAGTACATCAATATGCTAGAGAAAAGAATCATTGTTAGTTCCTCAACTGGACTGCATAATAGACATCCATTTTGGTATGTCTGACACTGACACAGATTATCAACATAAAGTCAGGCAAATTGGAAAAGGAGGGGGAAAAAAGCAGATATATTTTTTCCAATGGTTTTTTTTCCCAAAACAGGAATTATAGTAGATTCAACAAAGTGACAACTTCCCTGCTTCAAATTGGAACTAGAAGGAGGAACCTCACTAGAAATTGACATCAGTAAGTAAGATTAGTTTTTGAAGCATCACTCATGCCTTCCAATTTAATGAGACTTTAGGACAAGAATAAACTTCTAAGAATTTGCACGCAAAACAAAACAATTAGTTTCTTCAACAAGCAAAACTCCACTCGAGTTGGGGTTAACAAAATGTTGGCAATACTACATCCCCTTATAAACATTTCTAATTAAGAAAAAACATCAAACATAAATCTAAAGGGCAACATGTCTGTATCCATGGATGAGAAGAGATTAAATGATCGAATTCACTGTAAACAACATTACAATGCAACTTTTTTATGGACAAAACTGCAAACCATTTAACAATGCAACTTCTGTGGACAAAGCTGCAAACCCTTCGCCAATGCAGCTTTTTATGGAGAAAGTTGAAAACCCTCTACCACTATTCCTCAAAATTTCTTCTCTCTCATTCTTATAACTCAAACAATTCTCCATTACAATTATTTATAATCCACAAGAATTTGCTTGACAAAGCAACCACTCCCAAACTCTATTAAATAAGGATTTTCTTATTATCAGTTTCCTATTAAAACACAAATACCTCAGTTATAAAGATCATAGTTACAACTCAAAAATAGGAAACTACTGATAATTATCAAAACAAGAATTTGGGTAAAACTGAACACAAAATGGATTTAATTCAAAAGAAAATTATATTTAAACAGTCACACACCTTTATCAAAAGGGCAGCGAGATGGACAGTCACCAAAATAAATAATCAAAGCATCCACATTCCCAACCTGCAGAATGTAAGATTCTCCAAGTAAAGCATAGCCTTCATATAATTTATAAAGATCTTAAAATATATCCTCAAAGGCCTACCACGACAGAGTATAGTGAAGCCAATGAAGAGACTTCGGCCTCCGCAGAACAGAGGAACTCCTTCAAATTCTTGAAAAAAAAAGAAAACAACAATAATTTGAAGACTAATAATGTACAATTTTCCTGTATGAAGATAAAAACTGATCAAAGAAACAATTTATTAAGGATTATCATATAAGGAAGATATTTGGGTTCTTAACATCGTATCTCAGCATATGCTAAATATATTTGAGCTTTTAACCAACATAAAAGGCATGCACAATTTAAATTTTCCCATATTTTTCTAACGTCAAAACTTACAAACTCAGACCAACTACTGTCAAGCTTCAATGTGTGCCTCTTAGCATGGGGACTCAAAACAGAAGTTGTTCTTAAGTGAACTTCCATTTTCTTTCAGAGAACATAATTAACAAACTCAGTTGGCTGTAAATATTTTATTTCCACCCTTTCAGCAGCCACATGGAAAAGAGTGGGGACATGAAAAGACAAAGTTCATTACTGTATGGGGCAAATTTTATTTATAAATCATGGCCTTGCCCAATTAAGTTATAGATTTACTTGAATTACTGTAGTATATTTTTTTGTGGAAATCCAAAACTTGAAGCAGGGAAAATGAAGAAGTCAAGCGAAATTAAAGAAAAAAAATTGAATAAGAAGAAAAGACATCATTGGTGACTGAATTGCTTCAAACTTATAAAATAAGGAAAGGCATGATGCCTACACCTTGCAGAAAGTTTCTGATATAGGACCATCATTTTCAGAGCTCGATAGTTCATGTTTAACTTTCTCTAATCCTTTCCTTATAGCTTGCATCTCCTCCGCCACAAATTTCATTTGATCTGGAACATAATTGTACATGTCAGTTCCAGCAACTGTACAATGTCCATCAACATAATGAAATGAAGAGCCTTGGAGAAGTCCAGAACCTTTGCTGCTGGCTCTAGGTTAGCAAGATCCTTGGAGAAGTCTAAAACTTCTCGTAATTTATCTGCCAGAACCTATGGGTAAGCATAAAGATTACCATTCATTAACGATGCAGACTTCTCCAAAAAGAAATATAATAAAAGCTATCCAAAAGATTATCCCAACTTAACATCAGAATGGACTGCATAGCACAGAAGGTGATCATATTCATTACAAAAATAGGAAAGGAAAAAGAAACCAACTAAGAATAAATAACATGTACCTTACAAAGATAATGCATGAGAGTTATCTTCTTGTTCCGTGAACGTGTCTCAGTGAGTTTAAGAAGGCTCTCCACTCTGAATCCAATAGAAGAACCTAAAAGAAGGTTGGAGAATATAAACATACCACAACTATCAGACTAAAGATCAATAGTGTCAACACCAAGTGCAGATTGCTACAATATGAAGTCACACAAGTTGTAAAAAATACATGAAATTGATAATGGAAATGAACAATGAATATGTGGATTAATGTTTCCCATAGCTCTATAAATTTACATATCATGATATGGTATTTCCACAACAGCATGTGGCTCAAATGCCCATTTTCATCATTGCCTAAACAAACACCAAGAACAAAAAGCCCTGCTACTATCTGCTACTAATGATATCAACAGCCTATTATATTAAACAACCATGGAAAAGAGCAAATTATGTTTGTGAACAGAACTAAGCAGAATAAGGTAAAAGAAGAGAAAACCAGGATATCAAAACAAACAAGAATCAAGTAATCAACATGATTAAAATAATAATAAACAATAATTCCAAGTTCACAAATTGTGCTTGATGTTCACATACTATTATCACCCAGATTCCCTTAGCCAACCATTACTTCAAAATGTGTACCACCATACATTATGCATTGATGTAAAATAATATTTTAGAAAGTTCAAATCTACACCAAAACTCTCCTTGCAATACAGCTAGCTAAATTTTAATTTTCTTATTCTGGCTACTACAGAGGATTGATGAAAAAACTGTTTACATCTGAAGTCAGAATAAGAAAATAAAATTTATCAAGGAATGATATTAAGGGCGTAGGTCAATAATAGAAATTTTTAGAAATTGACTAGTAAACAAAATGGCATTTCTAAAGACATGATTTACAATAGGACACAATGACGTCATTTGATCCATGCAGCCAACCCCACCTAGTGGTTAAAGGCTTTGTTGTTGTTGTGGTTGACTAGTAAACAAAAGGGCCATTAGCCTTACACTCCTAGTGGGAAAAAACTCCATATGAACAACAGCCTATTATCACAAAATGTGAGGGTAAAACAAAGTAAACAGTAAAAGGAAAAGAGAATATAAATGAGGCGTATGGATTATATTCACACATACAATGTGTCACTTCTATACATGTAAAAACCAAAAAGAAAAAAAAATTATAAGACACGAGTAATGTGAAGGTGTATCAGGAAAGAATATAAATTGTTTCAAATACAGATATGCTCTTTGAATGATTGTACTTTTCTTTGCAATCTAAACTTGCACGATTCATAGTGCATTTATTTGATCTTACCGTTGGCAGTTCCCCGGTTCAAAGCATTTCCTAAAGAAAGTATTGTTTGCATGATTCTCTTGAATTTGACAGAATTCCTGATCTGAAAAACACAATCGCAACATCCAAAATATTATTTATGAAAAAGGAAAATAAATTTCCAGAAAGAGTTTAAGTATAAAGGAGGATTATCGTGCCTCTTCTGAAGCAGCATTAACAACATGCAGGTTATTTCTAAGGTCAGAAACCTACAAAACAATATGTAATGGTCAAACTGGACAGCAATTTAGAACCCATTTTTTTAAACTGGTATTCACAAAGGTAAACGCCAATCTTCTACCTGAGAGTGGAACTGAATCTTGAATGAAAAAACTCTTGAGCTTAGATTCTACCCGTGGTACTTTCATCAGCTCCAGGTAGAACTGTAATGAAAATTAATGAAGATATAATCCAGAATAATGCCAAGACAAGCAAGAAATGCAGTACTCTACACCATTGACGTTAAGCATTAACAATTAAAATTGTGTAAGCAAAGCCAGAATTTAAATATTCATACATCTTGTACTGTCAAACAGAAGAGATCCAAAATATAGCAAGCTTAATCATGGGAACTGCAAGATCACTTACAGTTATAGCTCTATGCAACAAAAAGAAAGAAAAAAAAGCTGTTCACATCTCCCTAGCTTCTCCTTTTCTCCAGTATAACCCTATGCAACAATTAACAAAGTTATTAAATTTTCAAAGAAAGAGGAGTCCCATCATGTTAAGGTACTTGAACTCAGCATATTAATTAATCACTACTATCTCACAACCTTGAGTACTTCTATCTCCTCCTTCGTAGGACAAAACCTTATCAGGTTCTCAACCTGAGCAGTACCTAATGCTGACTCTTCCAGTGCTAGTACTGAGCTCTGTGAACATACCAAATAAGCCATGACTCATGAATAATAAATCCAATGAACACTCATCAATTTGACTAGATGATTTCATTATGAACAATAGTACACATAGAAAATAACGAAAAAAGCAGTGTAAATGTAGCACAAGTACTAGCCCATATGCATAGCTTTAAAAGATTTTAATAATTGTGTACTTGACAGACCAAAAGCAGAACGATGCTGTTGCAAAATTGCAACTGTACAATTCTAAATCCCCCCCCCCCCCCCCAGGTCCCCGAAACCCTCCCTGTTTTGAATCATTAACTGATAGGCACATTGTCGTAACTGCATTCCATAGTAAGATTAAAGAGATATCTAAAATAAGCACTTCTATAAGAAAAAACATTCTTTAACCATCTTTTTTATTGAAGGCCTTATACAGTTTAATGTACAAAGTAATATTCTTGATAGATCAAGTAAACTCAACTCAATGTTTATTCCCATAAAAAATCCTGACGAAGTTTCTTTCATACAACCATTATCTGGGTTAAAAAATATATAGATAATACTGTCTCAGATTATGTCATAAGTTTCTTTTTTTTCTTTAAGTGGCTCTTGTTACTTACAAAGAACATGCTATCTGTGCATGTACTATAAATAAATAGATGACAAAGCAAAGTGGTTGAAAATTCTATAGAAATTTCATATGATACCCTACACACACACACACACACACACATATATATATATATGTTTTTGGTGAGTACTTTCTTATATTTTAATCCAACACCAAGAAACCATGCTCTTCAATATTGACTATTTCTTTTAAAATCATAGCACGTGAAATTGTTTGGTAAATACATTTTTTCTTGATAAAGTAATAATTCCAGTTAGGTTACTATTTTCAATCTGCTGCAGATGTTTCTGAGTTTGTAGGCAAGAAATTACTTAGTAAAGCAACAGGTTTATTGAGATCTTTATTGGTGTGATACAAACAAAACTGAGAACCACTAGGTAAAGAAAAAGAACAAATTTAAAAAGTTAAACAAAAAGAAGCAGCAGCAGGAGGAGGAGGAGGATAATGATACCCTCTTCTTTACAGCTGTACACTAAAAGTAATGCCAACATTATTTATCTTCGGATGAACATGAATCACTATTAAACTATAGATAAACTCTGAATCAAATTGAACAAAGCATCAAGACATAGTTTTCTTGAATAGTACACCATATCATTTAATAATAGTTGGTTTTGTTTACTACTTTCCCAATGCCATTATAACAGTAATGTCAATCTTACCATTAAATCTTGCATTGGCACTTTCACTTTTGAAAGAAGGATTTCGACATTATATGCTCGTGGATGCTCAATCTGCAAGAAGGGATAATATTTATCTTGATCAAAATGAAAAAGTAAGATGATACCACCTTTATGCCATGGCCAAACAAAATATAAATATCAGTGAGTATATTTTAAAACTGCACCATACAGATAAACATTCATTATTTCACACACTGTACTAAAGGAGTGAACTCTCATGATTCCGTAATATGTAGAGAGGAAGAAAATACTGTTGACACTACCAATTTTAAGATGGATTGGTTATATACCAATACTTTCCTAATATTTTCCAAATTAATTTTGTGCACATCAATTTTAAGACTACAGTGTCATTTCTAAAATTATCTCAAATTGTCCATCAATGACAAGCCGACAGTTGAACACTAGCAACTTTATAGTTATATGGTGCCAACTTGAAACAATAAACAAGTTACAGATATAGATCCTAGCAATTATGTTTCTTGCATTTACCTATCACATTCAGATTTAAACAACTAGATGATGTAAATGAGTAGAAGCACTCTCTGTCCCACTAGAAACTGAAGCTCAATTACCAGTTGCACTTTATCAGATTTAGGCCCAACTGAGCTTTGGACTTTTGACTTCCTGGCAGGGCCTTTACTTGGGACTGCTGCTGAGAAGAGACTCTAAAGCTCTGACATATCAATCTCTGGGGCTCTACATTAAGATAATCAAAGCAGAGGCATGTAAGACACTTGAAAAATAAAAGGACCATCAATCATAGAAAATGGAACACCATTGCCAAATCAACATTACTTGGAAGCTTCACCAGATTTCTTTGTCTCAGCCCACAAGCTTCCTTTCTCTGCTCTAGATAGTGTCAACCAATGCAATAACTTCAACTTCTTGGGGTGATTCTTTGAACTCATTGTATGTGATAGAATTCGTCCCTTTGAGCCAGTGGATGAACTAGACTGATGTCCTTTTGTGCCTGACACATTATTTCCATCACCACCCACCGAAAGTGATATGGGAAAACCATTGCCTAATTTTAGACCTCCTTTACGAAAGAGAGTTGGAGGTGGTGGAGCAGCAGGAACAGATGGAGACTTCCGCAATGAAGAATTGGGGTGATTGGAGGAAAGTTCTGTGGCTGGAGGTGGCGGTGGTGGAGGTGGTGCTATAGTAGGACTTGCAGCTTTTCCATAAAGACAAGACGGTGGAGTTGGAGGTGGAGGGGAAAGAGGGGGTCCAGCTCTGACATGTGCTTCATCCTTTAGAGGAGGAGTTGGTGGGGACGAAGGAGGTCTAGCTCTAATTGGTTCATGTTCCTTTAGTGGACGAGTGGGAGGAGATAGCGGTGTTTGAGGTTTTGAAAGAGATGAATCAGGTCTTGTTTTAATGGGTAAAATCTTCTTCAGAGGAGGTGTTGTGGAAGAAAGTGGAGGAGGTGGCTGAGTTGAAGTGATTGCAGAAGCTGAAGGATGGGAAGCACCATCAGCTTGTGACTGATTTTGGAGAGTAGATGAGAATGGAGTCCCAGTTGTAGAGCTAAAATTAAATGACCGACTTCTGTCTTGTGATTGGGATTCAGTTTCTTCAGTAACTGGATGTCTTGATTTCAAAGGTAAAACATGATGACGATGCGATTCCATGTGGGGAGGAGAATCAGGAACTTTTTTAGCACTGCTAGTCACAGGAGGCCGCAATGGAGGTATTTGTGGTGAGATTGAACCACTAGAGGTGGTATCCACAGAACCAGGTAAGGATAAGTCAGATGAATGCTGTTTTGTGTAGATATTTTTAGAATCTGTTACCCAGTTACTGGACTCTGAGGTTCTTTCAACAGTGCTGGGCATTTCTTGACAGATGATGTCGGAACTACTAGGCCGTGGTGGAGTAGTATCAACCTTGATGGTCTTATCCTCTTTTCTACTCAAATCATTATCTGGGATCTGCTTAGTTGAGGACACAGACTGGATTTCCAAATTTGAGGGCAAGAAGCAATTTGCTTCGTTCTTTTTCTCCTGAGGCATTTGAGGACCTGTTGTTTGATGCAAAAAAGCGCCACAATCCACATACTGACCAGAACTTGTATCCAACTTGTCATGTATGATAGCCGAAGCACGTCTTTGTTGGAATGCATTTAGTGCAGGATCTTCCCTGGGACTCATCCAGTCCTCATTGCTAAAGACCTCTTGAGCTTTGGAAAATGCTTCAATTGGCAGTCCTTCCTTCTCCTCAAAGCATGATGTCCCATTCTCAAGAACAGCTGCAGCAGCATCCATCTCTGAGAAAAAGATCTTAATACAAACATAAACCAAAATATAAATTCCATTAGGAAAATATGACCTCAAATAACTACACATTTAGAGGTGGAAAATAGATGTACCTCTGCTCTGAAATCCTTTGGGAAGTGATCTTTAGCATCCCATAAAACATCAATTTTATCCCGTTTAAGCATCAGTATATTAGATCTAAGAAAAGCCGTGTTGAACATGGCATGGAACATCATCTGTTCACTCTCCATGTCACCATTCAAGTTAATGCTCTCAATCAGGACATCACCTTGAACATGGCAATTGATATCGACTATAATTAGTTCATACTCTCCCTGCAACACAGTTGAAGGGAATTCCAAAATAATTACAACACTTGGAACAGATTCTAGATGCATCTCTCTTGCAAGACTAAATAAGTTGATAAGCAATATTAACTAGGACATTGAATATTTTGGCATATTAAAATTTAAGAGAATGGCCGTCCTGAACTCATCTGGGTCCTTATAAGGGGGAAAGCCAAGTTGAAAGTTGGCTAGGATCTGATAAATGCTGATATTCCCATTAGAGCATCCCTTGTGTTCCCAATACTGAACAGAGATTATATTAACTTATCTATCCTTCCTTCTTTTAGATTTATTTTTCTCTTTCCTTATATATTTTTAAGATATTGATTCCAATGAAGGCTGCAGAGAGTCTTGGATCACAGACTAAGACCCATCTTATAAAGTAACTCCAGTATTAGTCAACGAGGAGTAAAGCATTAAATGCTTTTCAGCAGCATATATACATGCATGTTTCTATCACTAATGATCCTAGGCTTCTGAACTACTAAAACTTAATTACTCAATCCTGCACCACAATTTAGAGGACTTTGATAGTCAAAATGGCTTAAAATGAAACTAGCAATGAAGGAGGAAAGATCAAAAGACATATTTAGCACCATTTCATTTCAGAGGTTTGTTAGTCACAAATTATGAGGTTGGAAGTAATTCAAGGATATAGCTACTCATAGCTTTTATCAAATTTTGGCACAACAAAACAACAGACTTTTATTCGTTAAGACATATCTTGAACAATATTGTTGGAGATTTAGTGTTTGGGATATATTTTGTAAATATTTGTTTGCTATTGCAATTGTTAAGCACCGACTATCTTAAAAGCATAAACTGTTAGGTGGAGGCCCAAGAATTACTTTTATATGTTTGAAATGCCCCCTAATAGAAGAGCCCTTTAGGCTTGAAGTATGGACAATACACAAATCTACTTTACCTTGTACTGAAACTTAATTTAATTATGAAAAATGAGGGCAGCTAGGATTTAACTTTTGACCTATTAGTCATAACGGCTCTAATTCTGTGTTAAGAACCAAATCTCCTAGAAGCTTAGGCTGCTAGGTGGATGCCTAGGAATGGCTTTATATGTCTAGCAGTAACAATTATCTGTCAAAATCTCAGGAAAATAGTTGCAATGATATATGTAATCAGTGCATGCCTCCTAAGAAGCACAGGTTAACAAACAGAAATAGTCTAAAGCAATGAATGAATTATTTCTGCTACTTTTCACCATGTGAAGTAAGAGGTAATTTCACCTGCTTGTAAGTCCAAACATTTTTGGCTCTCTTTGGCATTGAGTACAAGATTTTCGAATTTTTATCGGCAAGAGAAGGATCCTGTCCATAAATTCTAAACATCGGACGACAACTACCTTTCCCATCAAAGTTTGGGATATATCTCAGAATGATGCAGTACAACCTGAGAGCCCTGTCCAATGGAGGCCAATCTAAGGCCACATTCCACCTTGATACATACTGCAGATACCTCAGTTGGGAAGGGATTGGATCCAATGGCATCATCATATGCAAAAGCTTGTGAGGAGCCTGTCCGTAAACCATATCCAAAGTTCTCTCCTCCCCGTTACATTGCTTTCGGAAAATCAACAATGCAGCCAACATGAAAGCCAAAGCCGGCCAAGCATCACCATTCTCACAATGCATTAACAACACATTGTCCTCACCACGCGAGAGCCAATTTTCACATGATCTTAAAAAATGGCGTATGTCCTCCATTTTAGGCACGGGACAACCATGGTAGTGGCAATGATAGTCCATAACAGTAACGTTATTCTTACACAAAATGTCAGCCATCTTGGTGTTGGTCTCTTCCTCACGGAAATTGCATACCATAATGGAAGCATCAGGCACGTTCTCTCGAAATTGACCAACTATCCCATCCATGTAACCTTTGTAACGTTTTTCACTCCAAGAATGTTCCAACGTTAAACAGCAATCAAAAACTACATTTACATTAACAGACAGTGAATGTTTCAACAATATATCATTCAATATAAATAAATAATGATATTTTTTTTTCTCATTCAGAGTATTCCAACAATCGCATGCAATGAAATAAAAGGAAAGGAATGAAGAAAAGAGAATGGGTACCATAAACTCTGTCAGAGATCTCGAGAAGACCATCGGGGGGCTTGAGAGACGACAATTTGCGCGGCATGGCCATCTTTGATTCCAGAACCAGAGCCCTGTCTATTTTTCCTTAAGGTTTAAAGCATTTCTTTTTCAAGAAAATGAATAAATGAATGAATGAAAGGGAGTTTCGGGATTCTTTCTGAGTAGGACGAATGGCAATGGACGCGTGTGGTTTTGTTTTGCTGCTGAATTTTGTGAGTGATGCTGAGGGAGAAATTATTAGACTATCTAGAGGAAGAGGTCTTGCTTTCTTATTTGAACGTGTATTATATTTAGCTTAATGAGTAATTATTGTCTCTTATAATGAGACTTTCAATGTTATATCTAAGGAGGATGGTATAAAACACACGCTCAATAGTTTTAACCTGTGATTTGATAAAATTTGTTGAGATTTGTGTTTTCTTCTAAATTAATAAATTGGAAAAAAATTTACAGTACATATAGCTCGATCGTTTCTATACTTGAGTTGATTTTAGCACATTTCTGTTTCTGTATCTAATGTGACAAATATTTAATAGTATAGGCTAAAAACTTTTTCTTAGCTAAAATCATGTAAGAATTTCTCAGTGCTAATGTTATCGAATGACGTGGACATCGCGACCATGTAGCATGTAAACCGCGGATGTCCACAACGGAATTAATTAATGAATGGAAAATGTTTCTTGTACAATTAAACACTCCAACTTTCGTTTATCTTATGTTTTCGTATGTATATGTACTAACTCGTCTATATACTTTCAACAGTTTCATTTTCCGTTTCTTATTTGTTTTTTTCTTTATCAAATTTAGGGACTTCTCTCAATGTCAATCTCATCTTCTTTGTCTTATTTCTTTTTTTCTTTATCAAATTTTAAACTTTTTTCACTCCCAGTCTCGTAGTCTCTCTCGTCTCTTCCTTGTCACAAAATTTTAATTTTTTTCTCCCTTTACCCATTCTACCAAACTCTTTACCCATTCCCCAAACTTTGTTTTTCCTTAAATGTAACAGAGAAAAAGGACGATTTTGATAAACATGCATTTGGACAAGTTTGATACCATCTTGAACAAGTTCGAAAGGCTGCTATAGTGAGGTATTCTATCAACATGTTTGTAAAGTTCGTTTCTTTATTTTTTCCTGGTTCTTTGTATCAGACATTTTATTTCATTATCTGATTTGGATGGGTTAAGAGGAGTAACATATCCACAAGGATTTAAGATTTTTCAATTCAGAAGCCCAGAGAACAAGTGGTAGATGCTGAGGCATTGCTTGATTTGCCACACTTCGGTGGGTAATGGAAGCATGCAAACCCTTTACCCATTCCCCAAACTTTGTTTTCCCCTTAATGTAATAGAGAAAAGGGACGATTTGATGAGCATGCATTCGAACAAGTTTGATATAATCTTGAATGAGTTCGAAAAGCTGCACAGGTAAGGTATTCTATCAACACGTCTGTAAAATTTGTTTCTTTATTTTTTTTCTGGTTCTTTGCATCATACATTTTATTTCATTATCTGATTTAGAGGGATTAAGAGGTGTAACATATCCACAAGGATTTAGGATTTTTTAGTTCAGAAGCCCAGAAAACAAGTGGTAGATGCTGAGGCATTGCTTGATTTGCCACACTCTGGTGGGTAATGGAAGCATGCAAGTTTCTCTCAACACTTGATTGTAAAAGTTTAGCATACAAATAACCGTCTTGAATGTTTTTTTTCTAGATTGGTGTCAGTTGTGATTAATTCAAGAAATTTTAGATTTTAGAAGGTTCTCCAATTAGTGTCCTTTTCACTTTTGATATCAATTAGTTCATGGGTTCTTTGAGTGAATGATTTGTGCAACTATCAAATGAGGTCCATCAATGTCTATTGTTTATGGCTAGCCCTGGATGCTCCATTGCAACATTTAATTATTGTATTAACATCTTTGGCACCTTAGCTTTGATTAATGTGATAAATACAAATCTTTTAATTTTGATACTCTTGGATTCAAGTGATTTCTCTACTGCATGGATAGGATGACTTTTTGTGTTCTTTGTTATCCTATTGCTACTGAATCTTACCTTCGATTTAATAATGTCACTAGTGACATTTTATATAAAATTAGTGTTTATGTACGAATTCAATTTCATTCTTTATGCTTGTGGTTTCTCTTATTCAATATATATAAGCTTTTAACAGGTTTCAACTTAATGCAATTAGGTCCCTCAATCCTTCGTACAGCCATCAATCCAAGTTGGTATTGTTGTTTCAATATAAGATTTTGTTTTATTTATAGAAGGGACAAAATCTTGTGTTAATAGTAATTGGATGACATTCTTTCCCTTTAATTACTGTTTCCCACAATCTACAAGTTTGATTCTTTTTTAGTTCAAGAAGAAGTCATGAATTCAAACCTAGGTTACTTGGGGCTTTCATGTTAACTTAATCTAGTTCCCTATAGGCCTATGTCACGTGGAATTGGGCTTTATACATTTAAAGACAATATGCTGCCATGTTGCGAATTTAAGGAACATGAAAATTTTGTCTTGAGAAATTATGGTTTATGCAATTGTTTGTTATGTAGATGTTATTTTCAAATCTGAACTACTGTAAAGGGGTTACACATATTCCAACAACTTGGACCATAATTGTGTTTTTGTTATGTTGCAGAAGACATAAAGAGAAAAAGGAAGAAGCGGCAGAACCTGAGGCTGATCTTGAATGAGATCAAAGAACTGTGTTTGCTTATCAGGTATTCCAAATACATCTGGAATGCAATCACATGATTTGTTTGTTGTTATCATTTACTGCCAAATCTAATTTGTCAAGTCATTTTCACTGATTTCTCTGAAAGCATATGAAAGAGATGTATATGAGTTCTTTTCAAGGGCTGGCAAGGTCTTGATATTCCATTTACTTCTTTGATAACATCAGAATTGCTTTATTCTGTTACTGTAACTGGCATCAATCACGGAGTATAATACATGAGAGTGAAGTATGCCATTATTAATGGAAAAGGATCTGTTTCCTTTTGACCTTTGAATCTAATAGATCCTTGTCTCCCTTAAAGAGTAAGATTGCTAGATGAAATAAAGATCTGAAAGGCATAGAATGCATTACTGTGATTTATCAGACAAAGCATTGGAATGAAATCCATTCTTGTTAATAACTTGATGCAATCCATTCTTTTTTGGTTTTTGGCCCTATTGTTTTTCTTACAACAAAGTTCTTTATGCTTTGTCTTTCTAACATCTCTAATTTACTATTTTCATGTGCGAGATGTTCTCTTGATTATGGACCGCAGTTCAAGACATTCTAGGGGTGTTGGGTAGGCATCACATAACTGTGATCAAAAGTAAATTAATTTGTTTCTCCTTTCACTTATATGTCTTCTAATCATTATTTCATACTGTCACATTGTTCCCATTTTAGAATTCTGGCTTCTAACTTTTATTCAAACTTAAGCAAGAAAAAAGTAGCATGAAAAATGCCATTGGGAACAGAGTTAGTTGTTATGTAAAAAATGAGAAGAGATAATGTTATGTCATGAAAATTAGTACTTCATGTTTGATTCAAATGAGGTTGTGCAACTTCATGTTCCCTGTAACTTAAATGATATTAATCTTGTGAACATTACCTTGGGGTTGAACAAATATATGAACATATGATGTGAAGAAAATGTAAAACTAACATTTTGAGTATAATTATTTTTTTGCCCCAAATTCTCCATTATAATAATGTTTTTTCCCCATTCTAAAATGCATATATATTGGAACCAGGCTGGGTTTTTACATGGTGATGTGACCAGGTCATCAGTTCAATCACTGGGTCATTAGTTGTAATTAGAACAATTAATAATCATAAATACATTTAAAATTAGATATTGTAAACCTTGTCTTTCAATGACTTTGTATGATTATATCCTACTTTCTTTATGCTTCCAGGTATATTGAGTTCTATGATGTCATGTCTGTTCCCATGGCAATAGCACTTTCTAGCCAACCTCTTATTAGTCAACTAGTGATGGTGAAGCCATCAGAAGCAGAAAAGAATTTGGTTCAGTCCAACCTCTTATATGCCCTTATTCTGCGGGAGCAAGAAGGCTGTATGTTGGCAATCTACATTTCAATATTACCGAAGATGATCTTCGTAGGGTGAGCACATCTTGTTTGTTTTGTCAATGGATAATTCAATGATTCATTTCATAATTGATTCTCTAGAACTAATTGGCTGAAAGGGTTCCTCATGGCATGATGTGATGCTGAGAGTAGAATGAGATAGGCACCTGGACTGAGAACTTATCTGCTCCCTTTTTTTTCTTATGCCTCTTATTTTCCTCGTGTTCCATTATTTTCTTGATTACTTGAAAGTCTAGATTTTGCGTTTCCTTTGCAGTTTAATGGTGGTTATTTTATTTCCAACTTTGCTTCTAATTGACTCTGTTATTCTTATTTTCTTCTTTGTCAAATTTTTTAGGTGTTTGACGCATTTGGTCAGCTTGAGCTAGTCCAGCTGCCTCTTGATGAAAGTAGGTAGTGCAAAGGATGATTTGATAGTATCACAATCCTCTAATGCCATTGTAATGATATTGTATTAGTTGTTCTGTATAATTTGACTTTGATTTTTACTTTTAATTTGTAGAAGCATCAGTTTGAAGAAGTTTCAAAGTTACTTAGTCCAACCTTGAAGAATCACACTCTTTTAGAGCTAGTGGAGGTTGACTTGTCCTGGCAGCGAAACTCATGAGTAAGGTTGCACTTTTTAAAAAATATTAAGTCCTGATTTTGGTCTTGCATCTGAACAATGAGTGCATAGAAGTTTTGAGAGCTGCAAATGCTATAGAGTTGCTGTCCTGATTTGTAAATTTTGTTCTACGCTCTTGATGAACCGTCAATATGTCATATTTTTACGATTCATTTCCTTAGTTTTTCATCATCTTTTGATATTTTTTTATTGAAGTTTGTTCTTAAGTTTTGTTTTATTTTTAATTATGTTCTTATTACGGTTTTAATTATTTTTGTTAGGCAAATTTCCATGGAAGAAGACTGGGCCATTAGTACATAGCAGGAAGCATAAATTTCTCTCTGGTGTCTTAGTGCTTGAGTGTTGGGAATGCAACGCCTGGGCGCCCAACGCACAACACAACGCATCTTTGGTTAAGTGAGTCAACGCTTGAGTGCCCATGATCTAGCGCCTAGGTGCTAATTGCATAACAACAGATGTGATTTTTTTAATAAATAGAGAAGTTACGCCACAATGCAACACACTTTGCACGTCACACAGAAAATTCTTAATCTTGAGAGAGTAGTTTCGTGACAGTAGGCTTTGGAGGATAACTTCGAAGGAAGGATTCGATTCTTGAAGGCTAGAAGATCATAATCTCCATTAAAGGGGTTTTGATTTCTCTTTCTTTCTAGTTTTTTTCCTTTCTTTGGGTTTTCTTTCCATGAGTTTGTATTTTGATATAAGTTTGTTTGTATTGAACATGAGTAGCTAAACCCATAACTAGGGCTATAAGGGATCTTATTTTCCTAATTATTTTTGATTTCTAATTTTATTAAAGTAATTTCTTTTAGGATTTATCTTATTGCTTGCATTCTTGTCATAACTTGATCATTTTTGACATGTTTTAATTCATTGTTTGATTGGTGACTATCCACATTCAATGAGTGAATCTATATGGTAAGCCTAGAATTAGATTGATGAATGACCAAACATCAATTTTTCCTACTAATGAAATTGATAGGTATGTTAGTTTATCTCTCGAATTGAAGCTCAATGTATTCCTAATTAATTCAACTAAATGACCAAATAGGTGATTTAATTTAGGAATAGAATATTGTTTTATCCATGACCATTGTGATTCAATAGCAGGTAAGAGAATATTGACAAAAGAATTAACTTACATTATAAATGAAAGAAAATTTGAATAGTTAGATTCAAGTGAACATTGCGCCCTAGTTTCTCTTTAATTGATTATTTATTCTTTGTTTGATTGTTCATTGTTTTTCTTTATTTATTTTCTGATTTTATCTTGAATTTCTTCATATACTTTTAATTGTTTGAATAACAAAGAGTTTTATGAATCTAGTAATTACCACTTATTCCTCGTGGGATCGATAACTGGGACTCAAGTCCTATGTTACTTGGCAATAGAGTGCACTTACTCCTAATTTATTTTACGCACATCAAGTTTTTGGTACCGTTGCTGGGGAATAAGTTTGGTAATATTAGAAGCGAAAAGCTCTAGTTAATTTAGACGCCCTTTTATTTTATTTTATATTTATTATTATTTTTTATTCTTATTATTTATTTATTTTTATTTTTAATTAATTTGTCACTTTATATTTTTTGTTTATACTTACTCAATCTCTGTTTCTTGATTTGACATTTGATCTAAAAATTGAGAAAATAGTTCGCAGGTTAGGGAAGTAATCTTTTATTGCAACTATGATGAAAGATATAAATAAGATGGAGAGATAACCAGTAGTTGAGGCGAATTATGAAGAAAGAGCTACCCTAGTAGAGTGGACCATACTTGAGTATTCCATGCCCACTGCTAAAGGGCATGGAGGGAGTATTATAAGACCAGCTGTGGCGGCTAACAATTTTGAGATCAAACCGGCATTGATCTCCATGATTCAGAATTCTGTTCATTTTGGTGGATTGCTTTCAAATGATCCCAATCAGCATTTGGCTAGGTTCTTGCAGTTGTATGATACTTTCAAGTATAATGGGGTGACAGATGATGCAATCCGATTGCAACTCTTTCTTTTCCCTCTTAGGGACAGAGCAAGTCAATGGTTAACATCACTACTAAGGGGTTCCATGACCACATGGGATCAATTGACACAACATTTTCTGGCTAAGTATTTTCCTCCTTCTAAATCTGCTAAGTTAAGGAATGATATATATTCTTTTGTGCAGTTTGACATGGACACTCTTTATAAAACTTGAGAGAGCTTCCAAGATTTGTGGAGGAGATGTCCACATCATGGATTTCTCGTATGGCAGAAGGTTCAAACCTTTTTATAATGGTTTGTCACCTGCAAAGCATTCACTCATTGATGCTGCTGTGGGAGGCTCAAGAACACTTAACAGGACAAGCAATTTGTAAAATTCTTGGAGATGTTCAAGAAATTTCAAATTAACATTCCATTTGTGGAAGCTATCTCCCAAATGCCAAAATATGCAAAGTTCTTGAAAGAGATACTTTCAAACAAATGTAAGCTTGAGGAATATGAGGCAGTTAGACTAAATGAGGAGTGTTTCACCATTCTCTTGAAGAAGCTACCACCAAAATTAAAAAATTCAGGGAGTTTTACTATTCCTTGCTCTATTGTTTGATGCCTTTATATGTGTTTAAGAAATTGGGAATGCAGGAACCAAAGCTTACTAACATTTCATTGCATCTAGCTAATAGATCCATTACTTACCCTCATGATGTATTAGAGGATGTCTTGGTAAAGGTGGATAAGTTCATTTTTTCAGCTGATTTTATTGTGTTAGACATGGAGGAAGACTCTGAGGTCTCAATCATACTTGGCCATCCATTTCTCACTACTGGAAAGACTATGATTGATGTCTATCAAGGGAAGCTGACCTTGCGATTAAATGATGAGGAAGTAGTTTTTAATATTTTTAATTCTGTTAAACATCCTAGTTCCTTTGATTTATGTAATTACATTGATTCCACTAATGTTGTGGATAGTGTTGTGAATTCATATTTACTGGAATCTACGACTGATGATGTTCTAGAGAGGATCTTGACCATGGTCGCTATTGACCTTGAGGATGATGAAGAGGTCTAGAGAATGATAATGCAGTTAGAAGTTGGCATGTCCATGGACAGAAGAAGAACTTGGGGGCATTATGAGGATTTGGATAAGGAAAACATTCCTACACCAAAACCCTCAATTGAGGAGTCCCCTGAAGTTGAGCTCAAGCCCCTTCCTTCTAATTTAAAGTATGCTTTTTTGGATCCTCCATCATATTTTCCTGTGATTATCTCTACTTTACTTTTAGATTCGATGGAGGAAAAACTTTTGAGAGTGTTAAGGGAGAACAATAAGGCATTTGGGTAGACCATTCATGACATTATGGGCATCAGCCTTACCATATATACCCACAAAATTTACATGGAGGTGCAGAACAAGTCGCTTGTGCAACCATAGAGGTGTCTCAACCTAAACATGAAAGAGATTGTAAAGAAGGAGGTAAAAAAGTTGCTCGACGCAGGTATTATCTATCCTATTTCTGATAGTCCTTGGGTAAGTCTGGTTCAAGTGGTGCCTAAAAAGGGGGGTACAACGGTCATGGAAAATGAAAAGAAAGAACTCACAGCCAGTAGAAATGTGCCTAGGTGGCGTATGTGCATTGACTATAGGAAATTGAATGATGCCACTCGGAAAGATCATTTTCCTTTGCCCTTCGTTAATCAAATGTTAGAGAAACTTTCAGGTCATTCATTTTTCTATTGCTTGGATGGATATTATGACTATATATAAATATCTGTAGCACTTGAGGATAAAGAGAAAATCACTTTCACATACCTGTATGGTACATTTGCATATAGAAGGATGCCCTTTGGATTGTTCAATGCACCGGCTACTTTTCAGCGGTGTATGGTGACCATTTTTTTTGACTTGATAGAGATTGTATTAAAATTTTCATGGATGATTTCTCTATGTTTGGTTCTTCTTTTGATAATTGTTTACATAATCTCAGTTTAGTTTTGGAGTGATGCATGAACACCAATCTTATGTTGAACTGGGAAAAATGCTAATTTATAGTACACGAGTGCATTGTTTTGGGGCATAAGGTTTCGCCCAAAGGTATAGAGGTTGATCTAGCAAAGTTGGACGTAATTACAAAATTACCCCCACCTAAATCTGTTAAGGCTGTTTGAAACTTTTTGGGGTATGCAGGTTTTTATTAGAGGTTCATCAAGGACTTTTTCAAAATTGCCAAACCTTTGATAGACCTCCTAGTGAAGGACGCACCATTTGAAATTTCTGATTCTTGCTTAAATGCATTTCTTGCTTTAAAGGAAAAGTTAACTAGTGCTCTCATCATTGTTGCCCCTGATTGGTCCTTACCTTTTGAACTCATGTGTGATGTAAGCAATATAGCAGTTAGGGCCGTGTTGGGCCAGAAGAATGGTAAAATTTTCCAAAATATTTACTACGCTAGTCATGCTTTGAATGAGACACAAAGGAACTACACCACTATTGAAAAGGAGTTTCCAGAGGTAGTATTTGTTTTTGATAAATTTCGCCCTTACCTCATTCTCTCTAAGATTATTTGTTATACTGACCATTATGCTATTAAGTATTTGCTTGCTAAACTGGATGCTAAGTCGAGGCTAATTCGGTGGATTCTTTTGCTATAAGAGTTTGATATTGAGGTACGTGATAAAAAGAGGACAGAAAATCTTGTAGCTGACCACCTATCACGATTGGATGAGGAGGTGTTAGAGCCTGCTACTGAGCGTGCCATAAATGAATCATTTCCTGATGAGCACCTCTTTGTAATCTCTTCTTTACCATGGTATACTGATTTTGTAAACTTCCTTGCAGGGAATATCCTTCCATTGGATCTTATTTATCAACAAAAAAAGAAATTCTTATTTGATGTTAAGCATTATTTGTGGGAGGATCCATACTTGTTTAGGGTTTGTGCCGATAATGTTATTAGGAGATGCATTCATGGTAGTGAGAGTCATTCCATTCTTGAACATTGCCATGCTAGGGAAACTGGTGGCCACTTCGGTCCCACCAAAACTGCACAAAAGGTTTTACAATGTGGGTTTTATTAGCCAACTTTGTTTAAGCATGCATTTGAATTTGTTCTATCTTGTGATAAATGCCAGCGCAGTAGCAACATCTCTAGGAGACATGATATGCCATTGAATAGCATATTGATTTATGAAATTTTTCATGTCTGGGGCATTAATTTTATTGGTCCCTTCCTAAAATTTTTTTCAAATCAATATATACTTGTTGCTGTGGATTATGTTTCTAAATGGGTTGAGGTCGTGGTGGTGCCTACTAATGATGCTCGGGTGGTGGTAAGATTTTTTAAATGAAATATTTTTACTCGATTTGGTATACCCTGAGCAATCATAAGTGATGGTGACACTAATTTTTGTAATAAATAGTTTGACAATCTTTTGAACAAATATGGTGTCACCCATAAGGTCACCACTCCTTATCATCCACAAACAAATGGCCAGGTGGAGTTTTAAAACTGTGAGTTGAAAAGATTTTGGAAAGGTCTGTTAATGCATCTCACAAAGAATGGTCTTTAAAGTTAGATGATGCATTATGGGCTTATAGAACTACATTCAAAACACCCGTTGGCATGTCCCCTTATAGACTTATGTTTGGTAAAGCTTGTCAATTACCTGTGGAATTAGAACATAGAGCATGCTGGGCACTTAAATTTTTGAATTTTGATGTGAATGCTACAGGTGCACAGCAACGTATCTAGCTCAATGAGCTAGATGAACTTCGTTGAGGCATACGGGAATGCCAAGCTCTATAAGTAGAGAACAAAGAAGTGGCATGACATGCTTATCAAACAGCGTGAGTTTAAGATTGGGGATCAAATTCTTGTTTATAACTCATATCTTTGTCTATTTCCAGGTAAGCTGCGATCAAAATGGTATGGATCATATGAGGTTGTTTGAGTCTTACCATATGGTGTGCTTGAAGTGATGAAAGAATGCCAACAACCTTTCAAGATAAATGGGCAAAGAGCAAAACACTATGAAAAATAAGTAGAGACTGAGCACCACTCTATCTGCCTCAACTAGGCATGGCACTAGCCCAACGTCAAGCTAATGACATTAAACAAGTGCCTCACACGAGGCAACCTGTGTTTCTTCTTTATTTATCTTATTTTAGTTGTTTTTGTTATTTTTGTTATTATTTTTCTTTTAGATGCTACTTATTTGTTTTAAAAGTTTTTGGATTTTTTTCTTTAGATTTTGTTGCGGCGTTGATTTTTATGCTTATTCTTTTCTGTCAATGTCTCACTTGTCATCAGTTATGTTATTCTTTTATTTCTTTTTCTTCCACATTGAGAACAATGTTTATCTTAAGTGTGGAGGGATACTTTTAAAATTTTTGTAAAATATTTACAAAAATAAATAAATAAATAAATATTAGAAATAAACCTTTCAAGTTACTGGTAATACTGGCACGCTTAGGCGCGTAAATACCAGTATGCCGTTTAAATAGGCGCATTCTATGCTGAAGCGCTACCTGCACATCTCCTCATTTTCTCTAGTTTCTCTCATCTCTGCCTCACCCTACGCACACAAGCCTCTGTTTCTCTCATCTTTCAGTTCTTCCTCATCTTTCCAACCTAGTTTCCTTCTCTTCTTCCATCCATTTTCCTTGCACGCACATCATATAGGTATTTTTCCACCATTGGAGCGTTGTACACACCTTCACAAAGCACCCACTCTCTATTCTTTGTTTCTTGCTTTAATTCTCCATTAGTTCAGGTAAGTCATCTATCCTATGGCTCAATTGTCTATTTTGTTGTGGTAATTTGGTTGTTTTTACAGAATTGAGCTCTAGGGTTTTTGATTTGGGAATTTGAGGAAAATGTAAAATTAGGGGTAATTCGTGAAATTGACCTGTCTCATGTCCCATTGTTGATCAAAGGTGATTGATGCATGAGATTATTGATTTTTGACGGATTGGATGATTTATTTTGTTCAAAATGGTTATTTTCATATTTTGGCATTTTGGAAAATGAGCAGTGGTGCATTTTCGTTGAGAATGGGAATTGCCATATTTGTCTGATATTCTAGTTTTGCATTCATCCTTTACCTTGAGCACATTTTGATTTTCTAGTTTTGCTAATTTGCCTAGTGTTGTAGGCATACTTTTTGAATAAATAAATGTGGCATGCATTGAAGTAATACATTGGTGGAGTTGGGTAACACTGGATTAATGATTTATGTACTCTTTTGTCTATTGAGCATGTAGACCATGCGGAAGCAACTGAGTTTGAGATTATATTCTACCTGTGTACAATGCTTGCATTTTTAGTTGTTGATATCTGCAATTAATTTTAGGTTATTGATTTTTTTTCAAGTAGCCATCATGCCACCAAAAAAAAGAAGAACTGTTGAAGGGGAGGGTTCTAGTTCCTCTACCTATGATCAAAATCGTTTCCGCTCTCATGCCCATAAGTAGTGGTTCAATGATGTTCTAGTGAAGAGGAACTTTGTTTAAGAGAAAGGTTTTGATCTCAAGGAGGATGAGTACCCAGATATTCGACAACAAATCTAGGAAAGAGGCTGGGACAAGTTATGTAGTCTTCCAGATTCGAGATCTCAAACCTTGGTTTGGGAATTATATGCAAATGCCTTCCTCGGATCAGATGACCAAGATAAATACCAAAGTGTGGTGAGAAGAATAGTTGTTAAATTTGATAAAGTCATGCTCAATGATTACTTTGGCATTGAGTATGATTATCCAGGACAATGTGGATATCATGATTTGCTGAGGAAGCGATTGGAGCCAGACTTAGTACTATGAGTGTTATGCAAGGAAGGTGCATAATGGGTCCTAGAAACCAGGGGAGTTCCAAAACATTTGAAGAAGGTAGATTTCAAACCAATTCCAAGATTGTGGTGCACATTTGTTCAGTCCAACCTTCTTTCATGCTTGAACACTTCTGAGGTCCCAGTCTAATAAGCTCTTCTGGTCTTTGCCATTGTAACCAGAGACATTGTTGATATTAGAAGGATCATTGCCTTCCACATGCACACGACAACTCAAAAGATCTTTGGGAGCTTGCTATACCCTTGTCTCATCTCGCAGTTGTGCTCTGACAAGAGCATTAACATTATTGGTGACCAACCCCTTTAGCCTATACCTCCGATCACTACAATAGTAATTGATAGATATTTTCAGGATGAACCAGCTGCTGTAGCTGCCCAAGGTCAAGGACAAGTACCATGGCCACATCATCGGGTACTAACTACTGCTCAGAGATTGGATTGATTGGAGCGTGCATAGCGTCTCACCTAGAGACAGCTATGCCATGTCATCCAATCTCAGCACAAGATAGAAAACATGCTTCGCAACATAGCACAGCAGCTGAACTTAGACACTACTACTCTAGGAGGACTACCACTGACTGATGAAGATCTTATGGTTGCCATTAACTTTAGTAGTGATGATGTGGTAGAATATGATGAGGATGAGGTAGCGGACTGATCTATTCGCCAAAACAATGAGCTTTTCTAAACCCTTCACTTTTATTTTACTGCTCTTACTTTCCTATCTTTTCTTTGCATTTCATGGTTTGTGTAGTGAGGGCACTGTTTGTTTGAATTTGTGAAAAAAATTGATGAACGCTTGAGTATTGCAGGTAATTAAGCAGGAATTACGTGTTGATGTCTTGATTTATTTTGAGCTGATAGAGATATGTTTTAAAGGAAATTTCATTTATCATGAGCTAATAATGTGTGAAACAATCTTTTTCAATGTAACAAAGTGAAATTTAACATCTTAGTTAGAAATTAGTCATGTCTGCTTACATTTGTTCTCTTTATTAACTTTAGCCAAAATGTGAGTTTTGAGCTTTAATGATTAAATTTTCCATAAATGAAATCCTATTTTTCTTCTGGAGTAAGATTTCTCTTGATTAATGTGTGCTAGAACTTGCTTTGATATTGTGAACATTTAATTTTGACCGAACTAAAAATTAATAAAAAAAATAAAAAATAAAAAAATAAAAAAATAAAAAACACAAAATACAAAAAAAAACAAAAAAAAAAAAAAAAGAAATAGGAAAGACTCACGGTTACGAAGAGCTAACAAGAAGGAAGAAAAAATAATTACAATTTCTAACCTTTGGTTAGAATGCAATTATGCAGTAGCTCCAAAGGCCCAAGGCTCAAGAGAAGCAAAAATGGAAAGTTTTCAGTGATTTGAAACTTGGAGAAGGTCTCAATCACAAAGAAGATACATGAGAATGGAAACACCTACATCTGCAATGTGCAGCTCTGTCTATGGAAGCTATTTTTTCGTTGGGATTTGCAGAACTAGTTTTCTGCTTACAATAAAGGAAAATGAAAACAGAAAAAAGGGGGGTGGATTTTTTTTACAGGGAGAAGATCAAAAGGAAATACACTCCCTACTGCCATCTCCAAGAACAGATTCTCCATCATCAAGGAGAAGCTCTACACCAAGCCATCCACCATATACGCAGCCCCTCTCCCTCAAACCGTGAACCTAAGCCACTTTACCAACATGTTCAAACAGCTCCCATCAAAGCCAGTAGCAAACACCTAATCTGTAGCCGCCCCTTCATGTACCAACACCACCTTCCCATCATAACCTTCATCCACCATTACAAACTTAGCAACCCCTGCCAAAAACAACCATTCCCATAGCCCCCATTCACCTTCGTCATCCCACCATAATCACCTCTCCAACCTTCCTAACATCACCAACAACCACCACGCCTTCCAAACCGAGACCACCAAATCCATACCCACACTCCATAGAGCTTTCATCTTCATCTAATCACCCGGTCTCTACACAGCCACCACCAACAGTCAACCCGGCCTAATCTCACCACCCTTCACTATTCATCTTCTTCAACCTCCCATACCACCGTGAAACCTCCCACACCACCGTGAAACCTCCACTAAAACCAGCAGTAACCATTAAACAACACCTAACCAAACCACCAAGAAACATCACGCACCAAAACAGAGATAACCATCATCTTCACCACCATCGCGCGAGCTACCACCACGATCCACCCACCCGCGATTTCCACTCCACCGTGAAGTCCAGCCAGTTGCGCCTGACCCGCAACCCCACTCCCCTTCGTACCGTCAATCCATCGCTCCACCTGGTCCCGTACAAGAACCTGTAGATCCATCCAGCACCGAACCGTGACCCGCGCGACGCCATCCAACTCGGACAAGAAGCCCCACCTCACACCGTCCACTAGAAACCCAGATCCGTGGAGCTTCCCTCCAAAACCACCGTCCTCTGTTTCGGATAGATCTAAGCCCGTTGAACCTAATCTCGAGTCGTGCCGTCACCTGCGAACCAGCACTGAGCCCGGTCGCACGCCGCCTCATCGCCGTCACGCGTTAGTCGCTGCGCCTCTATCTCGAACCGTCCGCCACACTACCCACGTCACCAATCCGCAACCTGTTCGCCATCCTACTGTGTGTTACCAAGTGGCTTCCAGTACTCAAGAGGGGGGGTGAATTGAGTATAAAACTTTTTCGCAAACCTCTTTTTAAAATTAAGACAAATATTAAAAGCTTAATAAATAAATGCACAGAAGGAACAAGAAGAAGAAAAGAAACAATAAAGAGCAGCAAAAAATAAATGTGCAATAAATTAAATTGCATAAAATAAAGAGATTAGGAAAAAGAGAAGCATGCACAATATTTATCCTGGTTCGACCACTAACCCACTTGTGGTCTACGTCCAGTCCTCGAAAGCCGAGATTTTTTACTAAGTATACAAGCTTCAATAGGTGCTTGCTACCGTTACAAAATAGAGCACTTTTCACACACAGGGACACTCTACCCTTGTGCTAAAGTCTCAGCCTGCAGGGATACCTCACCCTTATACAAACCTTGAGGGATACCTCACCCTCGATACAGAATATTAGAAAAATAGATGAAGAGAAACTCTCACTCAGAGTAAGTAATACAAATTGAAGTGCTAAAGGAGCTCTCACAGAAATATCTCAAAGTTTTTAATCAAGAAGAGCGTAGAAAATAATTTTCACAAATCAGAGTAATCAGAAAATAGTTCAGAATTATGGGCAATGAAATTCATGACCCAAGCTTACTATTTATAGGGAAAAACAGATGAATTAGTCATTGGGTATAATTAAGAGCATTTAAAACAAATTTATCCGAATTAAAACGTTTGAAAATTTCCATATTAGACTGCGTATTCAAACGTGTTTATTCAAATAACTTAACAGGTTATTCGAATAACACTGTTCCTAAAACCAATTTAAAAGCTTGTCTGAAATGGGTTATTCGAATAACCAACCTGTTATTCAAATAACTCTATTAAAACCAGAGTTCTGAAAACGGGGGGTTATTTGAATAACAGCTTATCTATTCGAATAACGTAGTTTAAAAGAAGTTCAGATAGAATGGATTTATTCGAATAACGTATGAGTTATTCGAATAACTCACTTAAAGCACAGTTCTGAAAAACCTCATTTATTCGGATAAAAGGCCATGTTATTCGAATAAAGCTTAAAACACATAGTCTCGTAAAAGGGTTTATTCGAATAGACTAGGTTCTATTCGAATAACTCAGTTCAAAAATGTTTTGAAAACTAAGTTTAAAAAACAAGCTTTATCTTTTTGATTAAAAACAAAGAGATATCAATGTGAGCTCCGTACAATAGATCCTAAGTCCTAATGCTAATCAAATATGAACTTGGACTTGGTCTATTTATCATCTTCATTTATTCTTCACGTTTGTTATCATCAAAACAAGTCTTCAAAAGTATGCATCCAAACATATTCTCCCCCTTTTTGATGATGACAAACTATCAATGAGACTATCAAAGAGAAAAGCGTTAGTGCATATAATTAGAATTCACAAAAAAGTATAAAAGCTTACTCTCCCTCTTTAATTATAAGAGGTAATGTATATCAGATATGTGCGCAGCTCCCCCTTTCAATTTGAATCTAATCTCATTTCAAATTTACCTGTCTTTTCTCAATTAAAGTCATATGATCAAATATTTCTCCCCCTTTTATCATAAGCAAAAAGGAGGGTAAGTCCCATATATCAAAGTAAGAAAGCATAAAAGTAAATATACTCATATCAATAAATTAACAGGAAATATTATTTATGCATTAATAATGAAGAGAGTCAATTACACAAGCCAGAAAAAAAAAGATAACTTGAAGCCAAAAACAAACAGCCTAAGAACTAAAGTTCCTAGAAGAAGCATCCAGAGGTGGTGGTGAAGAAGCTAGTGTAGGAGCAGGTGAAGCAGATCGAAGAGCAGCAACCTCACGTTCAACGCCTTCTATTCTATCAAACAGAATAGAGAAGGTATGTTCCATGTAAGCTCGGTTATCCTGCAAGGTGGCCATGATCTGTTCCAAAGTGATAGGAGCAGAAGCAGTAGCAGGTATATCAGCAGGAGCAGTAGGGGCATCAGCAGGGTCAAGCTCATCCTCAGCGACCTCATCTGGATACACCCAGCCTTCATTAGTTTGGATCATCTTCATTTTTCGTAAGGTGTGAGCGCCAAAGACGTTGTGGTGAGTCAGAGCAATGGCTCGCTCAGTCTCCAAGACTTGAGGTTACTTGCTCAGCAAGGTAGTGACAAGAATGCCATAAGGCAAGTCAGATTTCTCCTTGCCCTTGGCCCTCATTATGTGCCTCATGATGAACACAGGCCAGTTGATCTGATGGCCATTCTTCAGAAACCACAGCATGAAGACATCTTCCTCACTGAGGTAGGCGTAGTTTCCACCACGAGGAGCCAGGATGTGAGCATAGGCGTAATGCGGAAGCCTATCTTGGCTCTTCAGCATTCCACCCTTGAGACCCTTATCAGGCAGGGCTAGACCAGGCTTTAGCAGGTCTTTAACTGCCTGAAGCTTGTTGAAGTCTTCAAGGAAGGGCGTGTCACCATCTTCAACAAGGGCGCCAGAGAACTGCAGCCCGAATACAGTCAATCAGTCCAGCGGTGTGATCACAATGTTCTGATCACATACCTCGGAGAGAAGATTCTGGCCATCAAAAGCCAGATTGCAGAAGAATATCTTCACCAGAGCTGGATAGATGGTGGCTCGGTGAGAGCAAAGCTGAAGAACTCCCTGGTTTTGCAGCAGAGTCAGGAAGTCGAAGCCGCGATGCTGCTGGAAGAAAGAGAGGTCCAGGTACTTGGGTTGAACCAAGTTTCACTCCCAGAAGTGCGAGATAAAGCGTGCACGATGCTCTTCATTGGAGGAGAGCCTTCTCAGATCAAGAGGGTTGGTGCCTGGAGCATTCTTCATGCATGGACACTTGCTGGAGGAGGAGGCCATGGTGGAAGAAGGTGGGAGAGAGTGAAAACGTAGGGGTGAAAAGGTTTTGGGAGGCAGAAGCAAAGGAAGCTTGAAGAGCAGAGAAGAAAGAAGAGGGTGGAGATGTTTGGGTGCGCAAGGTTTATTTAAAGAAACCCCTGTTTATTCAAATAAATATGAGTTTATTCGAATAAACCTTGCTGGAAAGCTGAATAGACAGGCGCGCATGAACCTGAACAAGTGAAACGGCTAGGGTTTATTCGAATAGAAGGGGATCTATTAGAATAAAACGTCTAGGAAAGCCAAGCGTTTTGGCCAGCTGACAGGGTTTATTCGAATAACTATGAGAGTTATTCAAATAGACTGAGGCCAATCAGTTAACACTGATAGAAACAGGTTCAGGTTATTCGAATAACCTGGGGTCTATTCGAATAGACAGAGACCAAGACCAGAACCTGATAAAAGAAGGACTCTGGTTATTCGAATAAAGAGGGACTTATTCGAATAAGCAGAGGGCAGAAAGAAACACAGACAAACGAAGGCTTCTGGTTATTCGAATAGGGAGGGTGTTATTCGAATAAACAGAGAAGAAAAACACACAGGATTTAACAGAGGAATCAGTTTATTCGAATAAACTGAGTTCTATTCGAATAAGGCTGATGCTCAACACATATTTTAACAAGCAGTAAAGGAGCTTATTCGAATAAAGCCTTGCTTATTCGAATAAAACTAACACAGAAGCATAGTAAAGACATACATTTATGAAATTGAAAGCATATATTCATGATAATATTCAGTAATAAATAAGCAATTTAAATATTTAATTGATCAATTATGCCCAATTCTCCTCGAATATAAAAGAATGCTTCTTTTGTTAAGGGTTTAGTGAAGATATCTACAAGTTGCTTAGATGTTTCAACAAACTCAAGAATGCAATCCCCTTTTTGTACATGATCTCTGATAAAGTGATGTCTTATCTCTATATGCTTTATTCTAGAAGGCAGTATAGGATTCGTAGAGATATTTATTGCACTAGTATTATCACATCTTATTGGGATGTGATCAAGCTGAAGACCGTAGTCTAAGAGTTGTTGCTTCATCCATAGGATTTGAGCACAACAACTCCTGGCTGCAACATATTCAAATTTCGGATGTAGACAAAGCCACACTATTTTGTTTCTTGCTATGCCAAGAAACTAAAGAACTACCAAGCAAGTGACATGTCCCACTAGTACTTTTTCTGTCCAATTTGCACCCAGCAAAATCAGAGTCAGAATAGCCTATTAGGCTACAAGAGGCACCTTTAGGGTACCACAAGCCCATTTATGAAGTACCTACTAGGTATTTCATATTCGTTTAACAGCATTTAAGTGAGATTCCTTAGGATTTTCCTGATATCTAGCACACATGCATATACTAAACATAATATCTGGCCTACTAGCAGTAAGATAAAGGAGAGATCCAATCATACATCTATATTTCATTATTTCTACTGATTTACCTCCTTCATCTTTGTCCAAGTAGCAAGACGTGCCCATCGGAGTGGCCATGTGTTTAGCGTTTTCCATTTCGAACCTCTTGAGCAATTCCTTGCAGTATTTGGTTTGACTTATGAAAGTCCCTTCGTCCGTTTGTTTGATTTGAAGTCCAAGGAAGAAATTCAATTCTCCCATCATTGACATTTCAAATTCATTCTGCATTGACTTAGCAAATTCTTTGCAAAAGGATTCATTAGTAGCACCGAAGATAATATCATCCACGTATACTTGCACAAGAAGAATATCATGTTTTTTATTTTTAATAAAAAGGGTAGTATCGAGTTTTCCTATTGAAAAACCATTTTCCAAAAGAAACTTACTCAACCTTTCATACCAAGCTCTAGGAGCTTGCTTTAAACTATATAAAGCCTTTTTAAGTTTAAAAACATGGTTGGGCAGTTCATGATTTTCAAAACCCGGAGGTTGTTCAACGTATACCTCCTCTTGAATAAAACCATTTAGAAAAGCACTCTTGACATCCATTTGATATAATTTGAAATCCATGATGCAAGCATAAGCAAGTAACATTCTAATAGCTTCTAATCTAGCTATAGGTGCATAGGTTTCTTCATAATCTATTCCTTCTTCTTGATTATACACTTTAGCAACCAATCTAGATTTGTTTCTAGTTATTAACCCATTTTCGTCAAGTTTGTTTCTAAAAACCCATTTAGTTCCAATTATAGGGTGATTATTAGGTCTAGCAACTAATTCCTAAACTTGATTTCTTTCAAACTGATTTAATTCCTCATGCATAGCTAAGATCCAATGTTCATAATCAAAAGCTTCAATTAAATCCTTAGGTTCAATTTGAGAAACAAAAGCTAAGTGATTACAAGCATTTCTAAGGGAGTTACGAGTACTTACACCTTTAGATACATCACCGATAATTTGATCAAGGGAGTGATATTTTGAAGTTCGCCATTCTTTGGGGAGTTCCAAAGCTTGCGAATCTTTTTGTCTTTGCTTATCCTCTTGCTCCTTGATTTCTTTTTCTTTATTATCCAAATGTGTTTCCGCCAAGACTTCTACTACATCACCAACAACAAGATCCTTTCTCGATCCATTTGGGTCAGTTTCATCAAATGCAACATGTATAGATTCTTCAATAGTCATAGTTCTTTTATTATAAATATGAAAAGCTTTATTATGATTTGAATAGCCAAGAAATATACCTTCATCAGACTTAGCATCAAACTTGCCTAAATTATCTATTCCATTATTTAAAACAAAACATTTGCAACCAAAAATATGAAAGTGAGAGACATTTGGCTTTCTTCCCTTATACAACTCATATGGGGTTTTATTTAAAATAGGCCTTATAAGGGCCCGATTCATTACATAACAAGTTATACTTACAGCATCCGCCCAAAAGTATTTAGGAAGAGCAGCCTCATTAAGCATAGTTCTCGCCATTTATTCTAAGGAACGATTTTTCCTTTCTACAACTCCATTTTGTTGCGGAGTTCTAGGGGCAGAGAAATTATGATTAATGCCATGTTCATCACAGTAATTTTCAAAAATATTTTTTTCAAATTCGCCACCGTGATCACTTCTTATAGAAGAGATTTGAAAACTTTTTTCATTTTGAATAACTTTGGCAAGTCTTTTAAAAGCTAGAAATGCATCATTTTTATTTGCAAGAAATAAAGTCCATGTAAACCTAGAAAAATCATCCACAATCACTAAAGCATAGTAATTCCCACCAAAGCTCATAGTTCTAGAAGGTCCAAATAGATCTATGTGCAAAAGTTGTAAAGGTCTAGTAGTTGAAACTATATTTTTTTTTCTTTAAAAGAGACCTTTATTTATTTACCCTTTTGACATGCATCACATAACTTATCTTTTATAAAATTAAGCTTGGGTAGTCCAATTACTAGCTCTTTAGAGACCAACTTCTTTAAGTGATCCATGTGAATGTGTGTAATTCTCCTATGCCATAACCATGAATCATCATTCTTACTTAATAGGCATTTCGCATCATTTGAAGATATATCATCAAGACTAATCATATAGATATTGTTCACTCTATGACCAATGAATTTAACATGCTTGTCATTTTTATCTTTAATTATGCAACAATTTGAATTAAATATAACTTTATTTTCTTTATCACATAATTGGCTAATACTAAGCAAGTTATGTTTCAAGCCTTCAACAAGCAGTACATTTTCAATAGAGGAGTTAGGGTTCTTACCGACTTTGCCGATTCCAAGAATTTTACCCTTGTTGTTATCACCATAAGTGACGTGTCCATGATTCTTTGGAATAAGCATGGTGAATTTTGAGTCATCCCCGGTCATGTGCTTGGAACAGCCGCTATCAAGATACCAATTTGAACTCCTAGCTTTCAAGCACACCTACAACACAAGTTTAGTTTTTAACTTTTGGTACCCAAACTTTCTTGGGTCCTTGTGTGTCAGTTTTGGGTATAGTACCCTTGGGAACCCAAACCATTTTTGTTCCAACTTTTGTGTTTATGTTTTTCCTTGCATTACATGTTGAAGCACTATGTCCTTTTCTTCCATAGTAAAAACATTTAATAAAAGGACTACTTGAAACACTAGAATGCACAAAGAAATTTTTATAGAGTTTTTGTTGATTTTTCGGGTTATAACCTATCCCGACTTTTTGAAAAACCACTCTTTGTCTTCCTAACAAAATATTTAAGTTATCTCTTCCAAAGGTGAATTTAGAAAGAGTGTTTTTTAGGTCTTCGATTTCTTTTTCAAGTATATGACATGAAGAACAAGATGAAGAAGTAAAAGCATGTGAAGAATGATTTGTGCATGCATTAATGATTCCTAAAGTTTCGTTTTTAATTTTCAATTCTTCTATTTCTTTATTTAAAACAAGAATTTGATTTTCTATAGAAGAAATTGTTTTCTTAGAAGAAGAAATAATTTTTGTGAATTTTAAAGATTCTTCATGTAATTCCTCAAAGGCATCTTGTAACTTATCGTAAGAAGGCAATAAAGTAGTATTGGAACTTACCTCATTTTCGCTTTCTTCTTCATCTCCTTTTGCCATGAGACACAATTGAGCTTCTTCGCTATCTGAACTGTCAGTTGAGTCCATGTCATTTTCATCCCACGCTATGTAGGCTTTTTTTCCTTTCCTTTCCTTGAAGGGCTTCTTTTCAAATGTCTCCTTCTTCTTTTGGTAAACTGGACACTCCATTTTTATGTGACCAGGTTTGCCACATTCATAACAAGTTGGAGTCGATGAAGCTCCTTCGCCTTTGAAATGTGTCTTTTTCGGAGGGAAGGGAGGTCTTCTTTGCGTTCCCTTTTTCCTGAGAAATTTACCAAACCTTTTAACCAACAAACTCAGATTTTCTTCACTTACCTCGATGTTCTCTAAGCTTTCTTCATTTTCTTCATCATCATTGTCGAATGTTGATGAAGTGGCTTCGAGCGCTATTCCCTTTTTCTTTTTATCGTTCTCTTCGCTTTGGCTTAATCGCTCGGTCCAATTCGTGCTCATGAAGTTTTCCAAAGAGGGTAGCTAAAGTCATTGTGGACAAATCCCTTGATTCTGATATGGCTGTTACTTTAGGTTGCCATATCCTGCTAAGACATTTCAAAACTTTGTTAATCAAATCTTCGTTAGAAAAACTTTTGCCTAAAGATGCAAGATGATTAACTATGTGGGTGAACCTCTTTTGCATTTCCTGAATGCTTTCTCCTTGGTTCATTCTGAATAGTTCATATTCACGAGTTAAAGAATTGATTCTCGACCTCTTAACTTCACTAGTACCCTCATGGGTAACTTGCAAAGTGTCCCACATTTCTTTAGCAGTTTTGCAGTTTGAGATTCTAAAAAACTCATCATATCCCAAAGCAGTAGTAATAATATTTTTAGATTTTAAATTAAATTGAACTTTTCTTTTGTCTTCATCAAACCATTTATTTCGTGGTGTTTCGGTCCTTACACCATCGACCTCATGTGTGGGTATAAAAGTGTCGTTTTCGACAGCATCCCATACATCTAGATCAATAGCTTCGATGAAGATTTTCATTCTTTCCTTCTAATATGCATAACCATCCCCATTGAAAAAGGGTGGTTGGTTTATGGAAGATCCTTCTGAACAACCATTTGAAGAAGCCATGTTCTCTTGAAGCTGCTAAGCTCTTTATACAAGAGTTTAGCTCTGATACCACTTGTTACCAAGTGGCTTCCAGTACTCAAGAGGGGGGTGAATTGAGTATAAAACTTTTTCACAAAATCTCTTTTTAAAATTAAGACAAATATTAAAAGATTAATAAATAAATGCACAGAAGGAACAAGAAGAAGAAAAGAAACAATAAAGAGCAGCGAAAAATAAATGTGTAGTAAATTAAATTGCATAAAATAAAGAGATTAGGGAAAAGAGAAACAGTCACAGTATTTATCCTGGTTCGACCACTAACCCACTTGTGGTTTACGTCTAGTCCTCGAAAGCCGAGATTTTTCACTAAGTATACAAGCTTCAATAGGTGCTTGCTATCTTTACAAAATAGAGCACTTTTCACACACAGGGACACTCTACCCTTGTGCTAAAGTCTCAGCCTGCAGGGATACCTCATCCTCGATACAGAATATCAGAAAAACAGATGAAGAGAAACTCTCACTCAGAGTAAGTAATACAAATTGAAGTGCTAAAGGAGCTCTCACAGAAATATCTCAAAGTTTTTAATCAAGAAGAGCGTAGAAAATAGTTTTCACAAATCAGAGTAATCAGAAAATAGTTCAGAATTATGGGCAATGAAGCTATTTATAGGGAAAAATAGATGAATTAGCCGTTGGGTATAATTAAGAGCATTTAAAACAAATTTATCCGAATTAAAATGTTTGAAAGTTTCCATATCAGACTGTGTATTCAAACGTGTTTATTCGAATAACTTAACAAGTTATTCGAATAACACTGTTCCTGAAACCAATTTAAAAGTTTGTCTGAAATGGGTTATTCGATTAACCAACCTATTATTCGAATAACTCTATTAAAACCAGAGTTCTGAAAACGAGGGGTTATTTGAATAACAGCTTATCTATTCGAATAACGTAGTTTAAAAGAAGTTCAGACAGAATGGATTTATTCGAATAACGTATGAGTTATTCGAATAACTCACTTAAAGCACAGTTCTGAAAAACCTCATTTATTCGGATAAAAGGCCATGTTATTCGAATAAAGCTTAAAACACAGAGTCTCGTAAAAGGGTTTATTCGAATAGACTAGGTTTTATTCGAATAACTCAGTTCAAAAACGTTTTGAAAACTAAGTTTAAAAAACAAGCTTTATCTTTTTTATTAAAAACAAAGAGATATCAATGTGAGCTCCGTACAATAGATCCTAAGTCCTAATGCTAATCAAATATGAACTTGGACTTAGTCTATTTATCATCTTCATTTATTCTTCACGTTTGTTATCATCAAAACAAGTCTTCAAAAGTATGCATCCAAACACACTATGTCGCCGGCAACCCCAGCATCATACCTTTGCGCCACCACCGCGACGGACAGGCCAGAGCCTCCCTTCCCTTGTGAGCGTTTATTGCATTTCTACAAAGCCAGAGATTTGATTCTTTTTTTTATGCTTTTCTTGTGTGTGATGCTGATAAAAAAAAAGAATGAAAAGCAAACCAAAAAAAAAGAAATTGGGGCTGAATCTTTATTCTAACTTGGGCTAATACCTTTTGGGCCATTCAGAAACCTAAGAAGTCCCCCCCAAAAAAAAAAAAAAAAAAAAAAAAAAGAGAGTAGAAAATTAAGAAACATAAGTTAAAAAAAAGGGTTTAGTATTAGAGGAGTATTTTAATTAGTGAGTTGTTTTTTTTTTCCTTTTATTTTGGGCTAAAGTTAATTTTCTTAGTAGTTTCGAGATTTAGTAAAAAAGGTTAAGCAAAAAAAAAAATGTAGGAACAAAACGGATAAGAATAGATAATAAAAAAATACCAAAAAATTTTAAAAAAAGGAAAAATGCAAAAATAAAAATAAAAAAATCAGAAAGTAAAAAAGGAATAAAAAAAATAAAAAAAAACATTTTGAGTTTAATTGGTTGTGTTACTTAGGATTATTACTTGTTTGATAGTGTTTACTTAATTTAATTGTGTATTTTGTGTTATGTCTTGTGTTTAATAGGAAGTAAAAAAAATGAAGTCAAAAATATAAATTCTTTTAATCAATGCAATGATCAATGATAGTGATTAAATGTTGGATACTATCTTCAACGTCATTTGAATCATAAGGGTTTATTGAGTAGTCCGATGCTAACTTGAACCCTGTGCAAGAAGGATTTGTTCTCAAATAAAATCCCTCTTCAAATTTTTTTTCTTAATTAAAATCAATTAACTCACACTTATTTTATAGAGAACTACGTGACTTTGAGTTCCTCATTGCACCCGAGGATACATAGGAGCAGAATTTTATTTCTGTCAAGCCAAAATTAAATTTTCATAATTTTGGGGTTTCCTATTTTATAAATAGTTACAATGTTTTGCAAAAGGGGTAAAATAAATATTTCTAAGAATTATTAAGAATTTGCACAATTGACTTAAGGTACCGTCTTAGGACGGGTGTGTTAGGGGTGCTGTGGGATTAAGTTTCCACCCTTTCCTAAGTATAACCGACTCCCAAATCCAATCTGATTCTCAAAGACCATTTTCCAATAAGGATTTTCCAATTTTTTCTAAGTTAAAATAAATTGATGACGACTCCATTTTCATTTTCTAAAATCCTTTGAGTTGCTATTTTTCACCGCGATCACGGCCGCGACAGATGGCGACTCCATTGGGGATTACTTGGAGAGTCAGGTCTGTTATTGTTAGTTGTGCAAATTATTAATAATCTTTATTTATTGATTTTACCCCTTTCTGTCCTTTTTTTTGTTTTCTTATTTGTTTGTAAATAAATTTTATTTACTATTTTTATGTAAATATCTGATGGCATTATCTTATGTATATTGTTACTGTAGATATATTGTGCGTAATTATTGAAACCCTAGGATAGATGATTGCTGGCTGGTTGTTGTATATATGCTTTTGCAGGTTTGGGGTATTTTTATCTTTTTAAATTTTTGTACAGGTTTGTATGCTCCCTCACACACATCACTATCACTTACCTCACACACTTTTTGGACTCTATACCCGAGTCTGTGCGAAGCCGAGGAATAGGAGGGGTCTCGACTTTTGTTATTAAGGGACTTTATGCTCACTTGACATTTGTTGAGACACCACTCAGATTGTTACTAATATCATGAACTAGTCATATTGAGAGGGTTTATCCCTACTTGTGATTAATTCATGAATTGGGACCTTGTCTTTATAGATAAGGGCAATCTGAGGACCATGACTTTTAGAAGTTTAGATCTGTCCCGAAAATCTTGCACTGATAGATTGAACATAACGGCTGCCAAAATTAGAGTCGTGACCTTAAGGAAATCTAACCTTTAAGTTCCACCTAACTAGGGCACAAAGGGGGCACACTTCTTCTTTATCTATCTCTTCTTCATGCGATTCATTCCTGCATTTTCTTCTTCTTTTTCAAAAAAAAAATCAAAATCATAAAAAAAAAACATACATCATCTTACATTTTCATCCTTAGCAAAAAAAAAAAAATCTTCTTTACTTATCTATTTCTCATGACATTCATTCATGCATTTAAAAAAAATCAGCATAAAAAAAAAAAAAAAATATATATATATATATATATATATATATATATATACTTCATCTTGCGTTACTTATGCCTTGCATTTTCATAGCATTCTATAAAAAAAATATCTTGTATTCTCATGTCATTTACTGCATTAAAAAAAAGGATACCTCATCTCGCATTGTCATAACCTTTTTAGAGAAAAAAAACATGTATTTGCATATCATGCATCATCCTTTGGGTTTACAACCCTATAAGGGTTTCTCCATGTAGGCTGTTAGGATACATGTTCTAGAGTTACCTCGATAAGAGGTACCCTTAGGATGCACCATTCCTTTTCTGGCATGCTTACACTCTTTTTTTAATTCTGTAGGGTGAGTTTGCTTGGTAAAGTGGAAAGATTGGTACTCATCAATAGCAAAGAATGGAAGAAATGTGTCATGGGCAAAACATAAGCAATGCAGTTGACCTCAAGAGGAATATAAAGATTACAGTTAATAGCAGTGATCTGAGGCGTGTAAAGGACATTACTCAACAGATGATTCCTAAAGCTCGATCAGAGTTCTCGAGTAGTTATGGGCGGATCCTAGACTTATTGCGCATCACAGTTGAAGATCCTGTCTTGAGTGGCCTAGCTCAATTTTGGAACCATTCTCTGAAATGTTTTGAGTTGCATGACCTAGATATTGCACTGACCATTGAAGAGTACGCTATCGTGTTGAGACTCCCAATGAGCAAGCACCCAAATGTTTATCTTTATGGAGGGTATTATGTATCAGTAGGGAAGATAGTAGAACTGATAGGGGCTCAAACAAATCAATTGGGCATGGAAAAAAGGGGAGGAATAGAAGGCTTGAAGAAAAGTTACTTAGAAGCACATCTTCAGTATCTAGCACAACAAGGAAAGTGGGATTTCTTTAACAAAACACTAGCCTTAACCATCTTTGGGTTAGTGTTATTCCCATTTACCTCTGATATGGTAGATCAAGCAGTAATGGATGTATTCTTCAAGTTTGAGAAGTATAAAGCAAATCCAGTCCCTGCTATTCTTGCTGATACTTTCTTGACAATGGAAATCTATCATCAAAAGGGTGGTGGAAAGATTCGATGCTGTACACATATATTGTATATTTGGATCATGACGCATTTAGATGTACAAAATCGCCTAGGACTTCTACCTAACCCGTTAAGGAATTTTGGTTGCATACCAGTGAAGCAACAAAAAGCTTATGAATGAAAAAATGAGTTCGTGAGGATGGGGTCAGATTCTTTTAAATGGGTATGCCCGTGGTATCATAGAGAAGAGATAGTTTTCAGCTATGGTGACTTTCCTAATGTTCCTTTGATGAGCCCTAGAGGTGGTGTATCATATATGCCAATTCTTGTGCTTAGACAACTCCGATGGACTCAATATATGCCCAACGAAAAGCAACTTGAAGGGTTCAACTTCTTATACCAGTAAGACGGAAGCACTACTAAGCAAGAAAAAGATATTAGAGATGCTTGGAAGAATATTCATATGGCAGGAACAAAAGAATTAGGGAAGCATGTGGTGGTTTGTACCCCTGAATACTTGCAATGGAGAGAGGTAAGAAGGGTACAAAATAGTATCCCTCAGACAGTTTCAAATGATAAAGGTCATCCTCAAATCATACCTCAAATGGCCACCGAGATGGAAAGACTGAAGGCACAAATGAAAGTCTTGGAACAAGGAAAGGAAGCCGCTGAGTTAAAAGTAGTCATCCACCAAAGTCGATGCCAGAAGCTCGCTGATGAAGTTGAATATTTAAAAGATATGTGTGCAGATATTGCTAAGACCCCAAGCCTAGTAAAAAGAGCAAGGAAAGGAAAGGGGATAGAATTTGAAAAGACCATGACAGAAGTTCATGAATTACGAGCAAAGATAAGCGCTCAGGAAGAGACAATGGCGTTGGTTTTGCAAGAGAAAGAAAAGTTGGAGGCGAATGCTAAGGTACAAGATCATAGAATGTAAGCCTTACAAGAAGTTCTGACTGAAGCAAAGTACCGCTCTGACCAAGGACGAGCATTAGCTACCAAATATCATGATGCACTCGTGGAACCAAACCGAAAGAATGAGCATTTGAAGCTGAAAATTCAAGAGTTGGGGCATTACCATGAGCAGTGGAGACTCGAAGCCTAAAGACTAGTGAGGCAAAAAGAAGAATGGGCAGAAGTGTGGCAATTAGTAGCACAAGATCAAAGGGCTGAAAAAGAAGAATGGAAGAAGAAATTTGAAGACATGTCTGATAGCTTACAATATCATACCGCACAACTAATTACTCATTTCGAAGAAGCAGACATTCAAGTTCACATGAATCGTGGCAATGACTACCATCAAAGATCGCTGATTTTATGATGTACCGTCGAGGTCTTGCTAAGGGTTTTAGAAAAAAGCAAATGAAGTTGTTAATGTAATGTTGTTTATGTTACCTTTTGAGGAGTCTGAGACCTTGTACTGATTGAAATTTGAAATGAATATGGATGACCAATTACAGTGTTTTGTTTCAAACATTGATTTTACTATTTTTCACCTGAACATTATTCATTGAGGGGTGAATGCCTTCTTGAATAGGTTGTCAATCGTGCTTTCGACCTAGTATAGAAAGCCTAATATTCAGTGAAAGAATGATTGCATTGCCTGTGAATATCCAAGAAGATAGCACCCGTTGAGGAGAGAATACTCCCTTGGGATTGCTGTCAACCATATTCTCGCCTAAGGGATGATGAACTCGAAATGCAGAATTTGGGATCCTGCATTGCTATTGAATGTCCGTGCAAGTCTTTCCACAATCACCAAGCATCCTCACAATAGCGCTAACTTTTTCTTTCCTTTTTCTTTGTTTAATGTTGTTTTGTTTTAATAAATCAATTTGATTCAAGAATCATTGCGCGGCCTAGGAAAAAAGATACCAATCAAACCCGAGTTCATAATACCAGATCTCAGACCAGAATGGCTGCTAATAATCCTGAGGCAGGGAGAAACTTGAGCAGAGAAGTCAATCAAATGACAGGGAGGATAAATGAGATGTCAGAGGCCCAAGTAAGGTTGGAAGCAATACTGCAAGATGTGAGGGAGTCTCTTCACTTAATCAATAGAAATAGATGTACAAATGGGGTTGAAGCAATGTAAATGTGCCATCAATGACTGCCCCGACATTCCCGACTATAACCTCAGGCATCACTGTGGGGATCCATGAACAACCACCCCAAACGATATCGATTGTCATGCCTACTGGGGAGAGGTATCACACTTTGGAAGGTGCTCATAATGAAGTTCGTGGTTATGCTGGCCCTACTTGGGAACAACCTCATGTGTCCATTACAGGGCAAGCAACAATACCTCACTCTGGGAATAGCCACGTCATGACCGAGAAGGACAAGATGAAGGAAGAGTGGATGGAGAAAATGGAGGAACAGATCAAGGCAATCAAGGGCCCCAATGCTTATGGACCTCTGAGAATAGAAGAACCGTGTCCTACCACAGATGCCATAATCCCTAAAGACTTCAAGATTCCTGATTTTGCCAAGTACGATGGAAGTGGCAACCCTCGGTTTCATTTGATCAGTTATGGAACTAAGATGTCTGTTTGGTCCAGGGATGATAAGTTCCTCATTAGCTTTTTCCACGAGAGTCTTACAGGTCCTGCTTTAGAGTGGTATCTTCAATTAAACCACTCTAAGATTGCTCGTTGGATAGAATTGGCCGACCTATTCATGGACCAATACAAATTTAATCTGGACGTAACTCTGACCCGGGAACAATTGAGCTCGATGCAGAAAGGAAATGATGAACCTTTCAGACAATATGCACAGAGGTGGAGAGCCTTGGCAGATCAAGTTCAGCCTCCATTAATACTATTTGAGATATGTTCATATTTTCGAGGAACCTTGGGAAATCCTTTTATCGGGGCAATGGCCGGGGCAGCCTATAAGGATTTTGCAGACTTGATAATGGCGGGAGAAAGGATAGAGATTTTGGCTAAAGCTGGGAAGTTGTCGGTGAGCAATACGAAGAATACTGCCTTTAAGAAGGGATTCCAGCCGAAAAAAGAAGGAACCCAAGGTGAATTATGTCCAACGCCAGCAGACCTTCAGACCTCGATATTCCCCACAAAACTCAAGCTGCCAACTACCATATAACCTTAACCCTCACCTTCCATACCAAACACCTACACTTCCTTATTACCCGCCCCACCAAGTTATGCCTACCACAAACATTACCCCAACTCTGCAATTCCAAATCAATAATGTTCCCACACCACAGCCATATATACCAACTCGCCCAACCTATACCCGATACCTACCTGTACCTCCGCAAACTTACCCAAATCACCCACAACCTCGGCCAAACCTCCAGAATCAAGGTCTCTTTGTCCTCAAAACCTACCCCCTTTCCCAAGACTATCTATTTTAAATACGGACCTATTCCAAAGGCTGTTCGATACCCACCTCATCTCAGAAAATCCTGTACGTCCCTTAGAACCACTGTTCCCAGCGTGGTATAACCCGAATTTGACTTGCAAATACCACATGGATATCCCAGGACATTCAATTGAAAATTGTGGGGCTTTCAAGACTGCAATAAGGAAGCTTATTGCTTATAGGAAGCTTGACATTCAAGAAGAGACTGGACCCAATATTGTCAACAACCCAATCCCTAATCATGGTGGAAAGAATGAGGCGAATGTCGTGGAGATGGAAGGACCTCCAATAAAAGAAGTCATGAGCCTGCATACGCCAATGATTCGAATATTTGAGGGACTGAAGATAGCAGGTTATGTTATCACTGCACCAGCTTCATCAGTGAAAGAAGAGAAGAGGCATGATGAAGAGTCTAGGTACGTTTACCATTGTGGGGAAATAGGACACGATATTGAGAACTGTTGGGACTTTAAGGTTCGAGTCCAGAGGTTGCTCACATTGGGAGTAATACAAGCAAGACCAAGGATAACTTCCTCTGAAGAGATCAATGTGATTAAACGATTTGTACTTAAGGAGCCACCTCTCAACCTAGCTTCGGAGCCAGGGAAAGTAGTAATAACAGTTAAGAAGCTAACACCATTTGCTTGTAATGACACCCGCACAGTGCCCTGGAGCTATGAAACAAGGGTAGAGATAAAGGGAGTCGGGGAAGGGACTTTGAATGCCCGAGTTGTAGAAGTACATCAGGAGGGAGACCCAGTGACTAACATAGTCGGGGTAGGAGGAATTATAAAGAGTGGGCGATGATATAGCCCAGGAGAAATAGAAAATAGGAAAATTGTCAAAGAAGTAAGTAGAGAAGAAACTTCAAGGGAAGAGGAGAAGAGGAAGGAAGAGGAAGAAGAGTTCTTGAAGATAATGAAGCAAAGTGAATATGATGTGGTGGAACAGTTGAAGAAGACTCCAGCCCGAATATCTTTTTTGTCACTCGTCTTGACATCTAAGATACACCGGAAGACATTACTGAGAATTCTGAATGAAGCCTATGCCAAGCCTGATGCTACCCCCGAAAGTGTCATCAATATAGTGGACCTGGTGAAATGTGTCAACATGATCACTTTTACTGAGGCAGAGATCATTTCTCGATCTGAGAGAAATCCATGGGCTTTGCATATAACCCTCAAATGTAAAGGGTATATAGTTGCAAAGGTTTTGATAGACGGGGGGTCTGCACTGAACATCCTACCTATGTCGACTCTGACTTCATTATCAATAAGTAAGGATGAATTATCACCCCGAGAAATGGTAGTATGGGCCTTTGATGGAAATAAGAGAGGCATTTTGGGATAGATGATGTTACCGCTAGAGATTGGTCCAAGTAACTTTCAAGTGTTATTCCAAGTTATGAATATTGAGCCTGGTTACACAATGCTCTTGGGAAGACCATAGATCCATGCTGCTGGTGCTGTTCCCTCTACCCTGCATCAGAGTGTTAAATACATTAAAAATGGGTCAGTCATTACCATACATGGAGAGGAAGAGATTATGTTGTCAAAACCAGTTTCAGTGCCATATGTGGAGAGTGCAGAGAAAGATGAAGAGAATTTGTGACATAGTTTTGAAACAGTTGAGACTGGAGTTAGTAAGGATGAATCTCCGACGCAAAGTGTGGATCAGGTGGTGGCCCAGATTATGGCAAGTAATGGATACAAAGAAGGAAAAGGCTTGGGCTCACAATTGTAAGGTACTCGGTCGCCGGTGTCCTTCCAGGAAAAATGGGACAAGTTTGGGTTAGGGTATGAAGCATCCTTAGAAGAAAGAACAAGGAGCATGACCCTCGGGAAGAAAAATGACAAGGGCAAGATGAAGCATATTCCCCATCTGAGGGAAACATTCCCAGCACCAGCTGAGGTAATCATGTCTGGAGAAGTCATTCGCTCCCAATGCCATCCCACTGTTAATGCGTTGCATGAAGAAGGCCCAGAAGAGAACAAGGCAATCCGTCCCTCTGCTGATAAGGAGCCACTGAAGAACTGGCGGTTCGAACCAATGATTGATGTGATTGTTTCCAAGTAATTGTCTGGTCATATTGTACTAAGCTGATATTTAAAATTGGCTGTGTTTTGAGCTTATGTTTGTGCTGTTTGAGACATTAACTTTATGAATTTGCATGATTATTCAACATTCCTCCTCGTTACACTTTGACTTATCTATTTGCATTTATCAATTTTCATTTTTGTATAATATTTTGTTCTTCCTTCATCATTCGTACTTTATTTTTCTTTTTCAACTCCTCACAAATTACTTTCCAGGGAGCTGAGTCTCGTAGAAAGTTCACCTCACGAAAGGGACCTTGAAAACTCATCAATTGATTCCCATGTGATGTTTGAGGGAGAAGACCCTGGATCTGATGAAGAGGGAGAAGTTATTGAAAATTTTGAAAAATTACTGGAGTATTCAGAGAAGGGATTTGACTTGAATGGCGAAGAAGCAGATGTGATTAACATGGGGACAGAGGAAAAGAAAAAGGAGTTAAAAATGGTGAAAAATCCTGAATGTGAAGAAATGATTGCACTCTTCAAAGAGTATATGGATGTCTTTGCTTGGTCTTATCTAGATATGCCTGGATTAGATCCGGAGATAGCATCTCATAAAATCCCACTATATCCAGATGTTGAGGCAAAGAAGCAGAAGCTGAGGAGGATGTATCCTAATATGTCCCTGGAGATTAAGGAAGAGGTGACTAAGCAGCTAGAAGCAGGATTTGTAGAAGTGTCAAGACACCTAGAGTGGGTAGCCAATATTGTGCCTGTGCCTAAGAATGATGGGAAAGTCTGAATGTGTGTGGACTACAGGGATCTGAATAAGGTCAGTCCAAATGATAATTTTCCACTCCCTCATATCAATGTTTTGGTTGATAACACTGCTAGGAATCACAAGTTTTCATTCATGGATGGATACTCGGGGTATAATCAAATCCCCATGGATGTCAATGACAAAGAAAAAACCACTTTCATCACTCCTTGAGGGACATTTTGCTACACAGTGATGCCGTTTGGATTAAAGAACGCTGGGGCTACTTACCAACGCGCTATGGTTGCATTGTTCCATGACATGATGCACAAGGAGATTGAGGTGTACGTGGATGATATAGTTGCCAAGTCTAGATAAGGAGAAAGTCATGTGGCAGTTTTGCGTAAGCTGTTTGAAAGACTCAGAAAGTACAAGCTGAGGTTGAACCTTGCTAAATGTGTTTTTGGAGCATCCACTGGAAAGCTACTCAGATTCATTGTTAGTAGAGAAGGAATAAAGGTGGATCCAGATAAAGTGAAAGCAATACAGGAGATGCCTGCTCCTAAGACAGAGCGTGAAGTGAGAAGTTTCCTCGGGAGACTTAACTACATTGCTAGATTCATTGTCAACTTGACCAGTACTTGTGAGCCTATATTCAAGCTACTGAAGAAACACCAGTCATGAAAATGGGATGAGGAATGTCAAGGAGCTTTTGACAAGATAAAAGCCTATCTAGTGAATCCTCTTGTTTTGGTACCACCTACACCTGGTCGGCCTCTAATATTGTATTTAACCGTACTGCCAACCTTAATGGGAGCAATGTTTGGGCAGCATGATGAATCAGAGAAAAGAGAGTAGGAAATTTATTATTTGAGTAAGAAGTTCAATGACTGTGAAGCCCGTTACATGGCTATTGAAAAGACTTGTTGTGCTTTAGTATGGACCTCAAAACGGCTAAGGCAATACATGTTGTATTACACCACTTGGTTGATCTCCCGAATGGACCCCTTGAAGTATATATTTGAAAGCCCTCATGTTTCATTAAGGGTTTCAAAATGGCAGGTGATACTATCAGAATTCGACATCAAGTACATAACTCAGAAATCCGTTAAAGGAAGTGCAATTACTGATCATTTAGCTGAAAACCCTCTTGAGGGTGAACAACTAGTAACATCCAAGTTCCCTAATGGAGAAATATTGACAATTGAAGGAGAAGAAGAAGGTGAGGATGAGCTCATTTGGAAGATGTATTTTGATGGAGCAGTCAACATGCATGGTAGTGGCATAGGAGCCGTGGTTGTTTCACCAATTAGAAAGCAATATCCAGTCGCTATCAAGCTCGATTTTGAATGCACCAATAATATTGCAGGATATGAGGCCTGTGCTAATGGTTTACAAGTTGCAATTGACTTGGGGATCAAACAGCTAAAAGTATTTAGAGATTCAGCACTTATCATTTATCAGGTGAACGGTGAATAGCAAACCAAAGACCCGAAGTTGGTGGCTTATCAAAAGTATTTGACCCAGCTGATCAAGAAGTTTGAGGAAGTGACCTTGACTCGAGACAAGAATCAGTTTGCAGATGCCTTGGCCACTTTGGCTGTAATGATCAAATTGGATGTTCACAATAATGTTCAACCTATCTAAGTAAAGACGCACAGTGAGCCTGCGTATTGTGCTAATATGGAAGATGAGCCAAATGGTAAGCCATGGTATCATGATATCAAGCAGTATATTCAACATAGAGAATACCCAAATGGGGCAAATGAGGTAAACAAGAAGACTATCTGTCAGCTGGTAATGGCCTTTTTCTTGAATGGAGAGGTTTTGTACAAGAGAAGTCATGATGACACTTTGCTTAGATGCGTGGACGCTCGCATAATCATGTCTGAAGTCCATGAAGGGATTTGTGGAACTCATGCTAATGGTCATATGATGACACGAAAAATTCTCAGAAGTGGCTATTATTGGTCCTCCATGGAAAAAGACTGCATAAAATATGTACAAAAGTGTCAGAAATGCCAGATATATGCTGATCGAGTAAATGCACCTCCATTTCCCTTGCATAATTTGGTATCTCCATGGCCTTTCGCAATGTGGGGAATAGATGTCATTGGACCCATTAATCCTAAAGCTTCCAATGGTCATCGCTTCATTTTGGTGGCGATTGACTATTTCACCAAGTGGGTAGAAGCTTCCTCATATGCCAATATCACTCAAAAAGTGTTTTTGAGATTCCTTAAAAGGGATATCATCTGTAGATATGGAATTCTAGAAAGGATAATAACAGATAATGCCACCAATCTCAACAGTGCTGAGATTCGGAAGTTTTGTGAGAGTTTCAAAGTTAAGCATCATAATTCAGCTCCTTACAGGCCCCAGATGAATGGTGCAGTTGAAGCAGCAAATAAGAATGTCAAGAAAATTATTGCCAAGATGGTGGTAAATTACAAAGACTGGCATGAAATGTTGCCCTATGCTTTGCACGCGTATCGTACCAATATACGATCAAGCAAAGTTGGTATATGGGATGGAGGTCGTCTCTCCCATCGAAATTGAGATTCCTTCTCTAAGGGTTTTGATGGAGGCAAAGTTGGAAGAATCCGAATGGGTGAAGACTCGACATGAGCAGTTGAATATGATAGAAGAGAAAAGACTGACAACTATTTGCCATGGGCAATTATATGAAAGCAGAATGGCCAGAGCCTTTAACAAGAAAGTTCATCCCGGAGATTGTTGTTCAGGAGATTTAGTTTTGAAGAAGATTCTCCCTAATCAAAAAGATGGCAGAGGAAAATGGGCTCCGAATTATGAAGGCCCATATATAGTCTAGCAGGCATTTTCAGGATGAGCATTAATTTTGCAGAATATGGATGGAGAAGAATTGCCGAGACCCTTAAACACTGCTGTTGTTAAGAGATTCCATGCCTAAAATAATATAAAAAAAGCTCATTAGGCTGAAAACCTGAAAGGGCGGTCTAAGTAAAAGTTAGGGCAAATAAATAGGAAAGATCTCAAAGAAAGTTAGCATGAAACTCCTTGAAGGGCTCACTACACTAGGGCAATTCTTATCAGCATTTGATTGACTACACTGGGGCAATTTTGTTCGCTTTCAATTGGCTACACTGGGGCAATTATTTTTTGAAGAACTGAGGAAAAGATGTGTTGAAGGAAGTAACAACACAGAGGCAATAGTTGAGTTATCAGGCCGTTGCAGGGAATCAATTGAATGAGGAACAAGGAACCAATACTGGTGCAATTTTTTTTTCTTATCCTTTGTAACTTCCTTTAGTTTCTAGGATTTCATCTTTCAAGTATGTGTCTTACTAAAAGTTCATAATTTCTATTCATTCATGAATGCAAGCTTATTCATTAAGTTATGTCTCAAATAAGATAAATTTATGGTCAACAATTTGATTTGACAATTCTACAACAATCCTTCAATGATTAATTTGGATTAAAAGATCTTAATAGCTCAAAGTACAGATTGTAATGCAGTATTTGATTTCGTTGCCAAGAAGAAAAGGGGAATCAAAAAAAAGAGAGGAAGAAGAAAGAGAGGAAATATCAAGGTTATTAAGTCCGACGAGCAAAAGCATGTGAACAAGGATTTTGATTGGTCAAAGCTTTCCAAAGTCATTATTGGTTCAAAAGTCTTTTAATAAAACTAAAACAGAACAAAAACAAAAACAAAAATAAAAAAACAAAATAAAAAAAAAAAAAAAAGAAGAAAAAGAAAAAAAGAAGAAAAAAAAAGAAAAAATCTTTTTGGATCAAGATGTCTTGCCTTTTTAAAATCTCTATTTTTCGGGAGCACAGTAGCCCGCCTGTCTTTTAAATTCCGGGACTCAGTTACTTATCTGTCTTTTAAATTCTTTTGAGCGCATCAGCTCCATGCATTTTAATTTCTGTTGAGCGCATCGGCTTCATGCATTTTAATTTCTGTCGAGCGCATCGGCTCCATGCATTTTAATTTCTGTTGAGCGCATCGACTCCATGCATTTTAATTTCTGTCGAGTGCATCGGCTCCATGCATTTTAATTTCTGTTAATTCTTTTGAGCGCATTGGCTCCATGCATTTTAATTTCTGTTGAGCGCATCGGCTCCTTGCATTTTAATTTCTGTCAATTCTTTCGAGCGCATCGGCTCCATGCATTTTAATTTCTGTTAATTCTTTTGAGCGCATCGGCTCCATGCATTTTAATTTCTGTTGAGCGCATCGGCTCTTTGCATTCTAATTTCTGATGAGTGCATCGACTCCATGCATTCTATGCATTTTAAATTCTTTTGAGCACATCAGCTCCATGCATTTTAATTTCTGTTGAGCGCATCGGCTCCTTACATTTTAATTTCTGTCAATTCTTTTGAGCGCTTTGGCTCCATGCATTTTAAATTCTTGTCATTCTTTTGAGCGTATTGGCGCTTCGCATATTATTTCTCGCATTTGTTTTACATCTTATGCATCGTTGGGCAAAATTGAAATTCATGTCTTCACTTGTTTCTTACGACGATAATAAGAAGACCACAGTTTTCTTATTATCTAATAAAAAACAAGTAAAGAGGGACAACTGTGAACATTCAATTTTGACCAAACTAAAATTTAATATAAAAAATAAAAAATAATAAAAATAATAAAAAATACAAAACACAAAATACAAAAAAAAAAAAAAAAAAGAAATACGAAAGACTCTTGGTTACGAAGAGCTAACAAGAAGGAAGAAAAAACAATTGCAATTTCTAACCTTTGGTTAGAATGCAATTATGCAGCAGCTTTAAAGGCCCAAGGCTCAAGAGAAGCAAAAATGGAAAGTTTTTAGTGATTTGAAGCTTGGAGAAGGTCTCAATCACAAAGAAGATACATGAGAATGGAAACACCTACATCTGCAATGTGCAGCTCTATCTATGGAAGCTATTTTTTCGTTGGGATTTGCAGAATGAGTTTTCTGCTTACAATAAAGGAAAATGAAAACAGAAAAAAGGGGGGTGGATTTTTTTTACAGGGAGAGGATCAAAAGGAAATACACTCCCTGCTGCCATATCTAAGAACGGATTCTCCACCATCAAGGAGAAGCTCCACACTAAGCCATCCACCATACATGCAGCCCCTTTCCCTCAAACCGTGAACCTAAGCCACTTTACCAATATGTTCAAATAGCTCCCATCAAAGCCAGTAGCAAACACCTAATCCGTAGCCACCCCTTCATGTAACAACACCACCTTCCCATCATAACCTTCATCCACCATTACAAACTTAGCAACCTCTGCCAAAAACAACCATTCCCATAGCCCCTATTCACCTTCGTCATCCCACCATAATCACCTCTCCAACCTTCCCAACATCACCAACAACCACCACGCCTTCCAAACCGAGACTGCCAAATCCATACCCACACTCCATAGAGCTTTCATCTTCATCTAATCACCCGGTCTCTACACGCCCACCACCAACAATCAACCCGACCTAATCTCACCACCCTTCACTATTCATCTTCTTCAACCTCCCACACCACCGTGAAACCTCCACTAAAACCAAGAAGCAACCATTAAACAACACCCAACCAAACCACCAAGAAACATCATGCACCAAAACAGAGACAACCATCGTCTTCACCACCACCGCACGAGCTGGCACCACAATCCACCCACCCGCGCGTTCCACTCCATCGTGAAGCCCAGCCAGTTGCGCCTAGCCCATAACCCCACTCCCCTTCGTACCGTCAACCCATCGCTTTACCTGGTCCTGTACAAGAACCCGCAGATCCGGCCAGTACCGAGCCGTGACCCGCGCGACGCTGTCCAACTCAGACAAGAAGCCCCACCTCGCACCGTCCACCAGAAACCCAGATCCATGGAGCTTCCCCCCAAAAGCACCGTCCTCTGTTTCGGACAAATCTGAGCTCGTTGAACTCAATCTTGAGTCGTGCCGTCACCTGCGAACCAGCACCGAGCCCGGTCACACCTCGCCTCATCGTCGTCACGCGTCAGTCGCTGCGCCTCTATCTCGAGCCATCCACCACACTACCCGCGAGCTACACCATCACCAGATCCGCAATCCGTTCGCCATCCTACTGTGTCGCCGGTAACCCCAACATCATACCTTTGTGCCACCACCGCAATGGACAGGCCAGAGCCTCCCCTCCCTTGTGAGCGTTTACTGCATTTCTACAAAGCCAAAGATTTGATTCTTTTTTTTATGCTTTTCTTGTGTGTGATGCTGATAAAAAAAAAAGAATGAAAAGCAAACCAAAAAAAAGAAATTGGGGCTGAATCTTTATTCTAAATTGGGCTAATACCTTTTGGGCCATTCAGAAACATAAGAAGTCCCCCCCCAAAAAAAGAGAGTAGAAAATTAAGAAACATAAGTTTAAAAAAAAGGGGTTTAGTATTATAGGAGTATTTTAATTAGTGAGTTAATTTTTTTTTGTTTCCTTTTATTTTGGGCTAAAGTTAATTTGCTTAGTAGCTTCGAGATTTAGTAAAAAAGGTTAAGCAAAAAAAAAAAATGTAGGAACAAACGGATAAGAATAGATAATAAAAAATACCAAAAAAGTCAAAAAAAGGAAAAACGCAAAAATAAAAATAAAAAAATAAAAAAGTAAAAAAGGAATAAAAAAATAAAAAAATGTTTTGAGTTTAATTGGTTGTGTTACTTAGGATTATTACTTGTTTGATAGTGTTTACTTAATTTAATTGTGTATTTTGTGTTATGTCTTGTGTTTAATAGGAAGTTAAAAAAATGAAGTAAAAAAAAATAAAAAATAAAATCTTTTAATCAATGTAATGATCAATGATGGTGATTGAATGGTGGATACTATCTTCAACATCATTTGAATCATAAGGGTTTATTGAGTAGTCTGATGCTAACTTGAACCCTGTGCAAGAAGGATTTATTCTCAAATAAAATCCCTCTTCAAATTTTTTTTCTTAATTAAAATCAATTAACTCACACTTATTTTATAGAGAATTACGTGACTTTGAGTTCCTCATTGCACCCGAGGATACGTAGGAGCAGAATTTTATTTCTGTCAAGCCAAAATTAAATTTTCATAATTTTGGGGTTTCCTTTTTTTTAAATAGTTACAATGTTTTGCAAAAGGGGTAAAATAAATATTTCTAAGAATTATTAAGAATTTGCACAATTGACTTAAGGTACCGTCTTAGGACGGGTGTGTTAGGGGTGCTGTGGGATTAAGTTTCCACCATTCACTAAGCATAACTGACTCCCGAATCCAATCTGATTCTCAAAGACCATTTTCAAAGAAGGGTTTTCCAATTTTTCCTAAGTTAAAATAAAATTGGTGGCGACTCCATTTTCATTTTCTAAAATCCTTTGAGTTGCTATTTTTCATCATGATCACGGTCGCGATAGATATCTTGTTGAGTTTTTAATGATTCACATACATACTTGAATATGATTAAGGCAATTAGGCTTAATTCTTTCTTAACTTTCAGAGTTGCATTGATCAAATAATCCCTTAGTTGCCCTATTTGTGCCTGAAATTGATATCTTTGAATACCTAATTGAATAATCAGGTTGAATTCTTTAGAGCATCTGATGTGTTAATTAAAAGTTCTTGAAAGGTTTCTTTTGTCTTCAAGGATTGAAAAGAAAATAAAAAAATTGAAAAACAAGAGAAAGAAGAAAAAAAAGAGGAAAAAATAGAAGAAAAAAAATTTGTTGGTGAAGAATAATACGAATATTGGGTTGAAAGTAAGAGTGTGTTATATCCTTGTGCATTATGCTCTATTTGTCATCTTTTCAACTTGATTTTGCTTTGTATTGATTTATTCATGAGCATTCTTTACCCCTATTTTATCCTTTTTCTTACCTTTCATTATACCCTTGGCTCCGTTACAACTAAAGAAAGTCCTTTTGATTCTTGTGATGTATATGAACTTGGAAGTGGAGGTGAGATTGATAAGCAAGCCTATGATATTGCATTTTTCAAGAGAAATTTGAGTGATCTCCTTGTCCTTAAACACTTGAGTAATGGAAAGATGAGTGACCTCAATTGGTTGGTAAAGAGAAAGTTACAAGCCAGACTCAAGCCTCTAATTATTTTAAGTGCTAAATGATCTTGCTTGATTAGATTTAATTGCTAAACTTGAATTTTTTTTTAAATTGTAAAATTTTCCTTGATTCATGTTTCTTGATGTTAAGTTTAATCTTGTTGTTGATTCCTATTCTTTGCTTGAGGACAAGTAAAGCGCAAGTATGGGGGAGTTGATGAACCGTCAATATGTCATATTTTTACGGTTCAAATCCTTGGTTTTTCATCATCTTTTGATATTTTTCATTGAAGTTTGCTTTTAAGTTTTGCTTTATTTTTAATTATGTTCTTATTACGATTTTAATTGTTTTTGTTAAGAAAATTTTCATGGAAGAAGACTGGGCCATTATTATATGACAGGAAGCACAAATTTCTCTTTGGTGTCTAGCGCCTGAGCATTGGGAATGCAGCGCCTAGGAGCACAACGCACAACACAGCGCATCTTTGGTTAAGTGAGTCAGCGCCTGAGCGCCCATGATCCAATGCCTAGGCGCTAGTAGCGTAACAGCAGACGTGATTTTTTAATAAATAAAGAAGTTATGCCACAATGCAACACACTTTGCATATCACCTAGAAAATTCCTAATCTTGAGAGAGCAGCTACATGACATCAGGCTTTGGAGGATAACTTCGAAGGGAGGATTTGATTCTTGAAGGTTAGAAGATCATAATCTTCATTAAAAGGGATTTTGATTTCTCTTTCTTTCTACTTTTCTCTTTTCTTTGGGTTTTCTTTCTATGGGTTTGTATTTTAATATGGGTTTATTTGTATTGAACTTGAGTAGCTAAACCCATAGCTAGGGCTATAGGAGATCTTGTTTTCTTAATTATTTGGGTTTGATTTATAATTTGATTAAGGTAATTTCTTTTAGGGTTTATCATATTGTTTGCATTCTTATCATAACTTAATCACTTTTGGCATGTTTTAATTCATTGTTTGACCGGTGACCATCCGCATTCAATGAGTGGATCTATATGGTAAGCCTAGGATTAGTTTGGTGAATGACCAAACATGAATTTTTTCTACCAATAGAATTGACAAGTATGTTAGTTCATCTCTCGAATTGAAGCTTAATGCATTCCTAATTAATTCAACTAAATGACCAAATAGGTAATTTAATTTAGTAATAGAATATTATTTCATCTATGACCATTGGGATTCAATAGTAGGTAAGAGAATATTAGCAAAAGAATTACCATACATCATAAATGAAAGAAAATATGAATAGTTGGATTCAAGTGAATATTGCGCCCTAGTCTCTCTCTCATTGATTATCTATTCTTTGTTTGATTGTTCATTTTTTTTTATTTTTTTCTAATTTTATCTTGAATTTCTTCATACACTTTCGATTGTCTGGATAACAAAGAGTTTTACGAATCTAGTAATTACCACTTATTCCTCGTGGGATCGATGATTGGGACTCAAGTCTTATATTACTTGGCGATAGAGTGCACTTGCTCTTAGTGTATTTTATGTGCATCAACTCCTTAGCTTGGCCCCATGAATAGTTATGTATACGGGTGCAATTTTGTCAGTTAACATATTTACAATTAAAACAATAAGTCCAACATCCCTGCATCCCCACCATCTAGTTTCATTTTGTAAGTAGCTTGTTATAATTTTTATATTTTGTGTCTAATGTCCTCAATAATATTGAAACTAGTATATATATTTTATATTCTGACCTAACTTATTGGATGCTCATTCATAGCATGGTTTCATTGTTCTTTCATGTGCATTTATTATGCAGTCAATGATTTAATGAATAGTTTAAAATTTTGGGCACACCAAAATAGCTAGAAGATCATAATCTCCATTAAAAGGGGTTTTGATTTCTCTTTCATTCTACTTTTCTCTTTTCTTTGAGTTTTCTTTCTATGCGTTTGTATTTTGATATAGGTTTGTTTGTATTAAACAAGAGTAGCTAAACCCATAACTAGGGCTATAGGGGATCTTATTTTCCTAATTATTTGGGTTTGATTTCTAATTTGATTAAGGTAATTTCTTTTAGGATTTATCATATTATTTACATTCTTGTCATAACTTAACCACTTTTGACATGTTTTAATTCATTGTTTGATAGGTGACTATCTGCATTCAATGAATGGATCTATACGGTAAGCTTAGGATTAGTTTGGTGAATGACTAAACATCAATTTTTTCTACCAATGGAATTGACAAGTATGTTAATTCATCTCTCAAATTAAAGCTTAATGCATTCTTAATTAATTCAACTAAATGATTAAATAGGTGATTTAATTTAGGAATAGAATATTATTTCATCCAAGACCATTGGGATTCAATAACAGGTAAGAGAATATTGGCAAAAGAATTACCATACATCATAAATAAAAGAAAATATGAATAGTTGGATATAAGTGAATGTTGCGCCCTAGTCTCTCTCTCATTGATTATCTATTCTTTGTTTGATTATTCATTATTTTTCTTTATTTTTTTCTGATTTTATCTTGAATTTCTTCGTGCACTTTCGATTGTCTAGATAACAAAGAGTTTTACGAATCTAGTAATTACTACTTATTCCTCGTGGGATCGATGATTGGGACTCAAGTCTTATATTACTTGGCAATAGAGTACACTTGCTCTTAGTGTATTTTACGTGCATCAACTCCTTAGCTTGGCCCCATGTATAGTTATGTATACGAGTGTAATTTTGTCAATTAACATATTTACAATTAAAACAATAAGTCCAACATCCCTGCATCCCCACCATCTAGTTTCATTTTGTAAGTAGCATGTTATAATTTTTACATTCTGTGTCTGATGTCCTCAATAATATTGAAACTAGTATATATATTTTATATTCTGACCTAACTTCTTGGATGCTTATTCATAGCATGGTTGCATTGTTCCTTCATGTGCATTTATTATGCAGTCAATGATTTAATGAATAATTTGAAATTTTGGGCACACCAAAATAGCATTTGTGTGACAAAACCAATTATTGTTACAGTGGCTTAGTCCATTGAACTTATAATATATATAATAAATTTTGCTACATTAATGGTGTCAATGTTAAAATGCTACATTTTGTAATTGACAATACACGTCTTCACCACAAAAGCATGGAGATTGACCATTTTTTCGTAACATGTTAACTAGAAAATTATACATCTCAACTCCGACTAGTAATTTATTTGTAACAAGTTTCCTTCCACTCATGGGAACACATTTTTAGATTAACTAGAAACTCATACATATTAACTATTTTTACCTAATTCATTAACCAATTAATTTACTTCTCACCAAGTAATGAGATTCACTACAAAACCCTGGACATTGACCATTTACTCCTAATGTGTTAACCACAAAATTACACATCTCAACTCCAATTAGTCATGGATTTGTAACGAGTTTACCCCCATTATTGGGAACTCATTTTTGGATTCACCAGAAACTTATAGATATTAACCATTTTTTCATAGTTTATTAACCAGTTAATTTGCATTCACTAAGTAATGAGATTCACCACAAAACCCTAGATATTGACTAATTATTCTTAACTTGTTAACCATAAAATTACACATCTCAACTCTAACATGTAATTTATTTGTAATGAGTTTACCCCCATTATTGGGAGCACATTTTTGGATTCACCATAAACTCATAGACATTAACCATTTTTTCCTACTATATTAACCAGTTAATTTGCATTTACCAAGTAATGAGATTCACCACAAACCCCTGAACATTGACCATTTTTTCCTAACGTATTAACCACAAAATTACACATCTCAACTCCAACTAGTCATGGATTTGTAACAAGTTCACCCCCATCAATGGGAACTCATTTTTGGATTCACTAGAAACTCATAAATGTTAACCACTTTTTACTAATTTATTAACCAGTTAATTTGCATTCATCAAGTTATGAGATTCACCACAAAACCCTAGATAGTGACCAATGATTCCTAACTTTTTAACTATAAAATTACACATCTCAACTCCAACAGGTAATTTATTTGTAACTAGTTTACTCCCACTATTGGGAACACATTTTTGTATTCACCAAAAACTCATAAATATTAACCATTTTTTTCCTAATTTATTAACTAGTTAATCTATATTCACCAAGTAATGAGATTCACCACAAAAGCTTGGACATTGACCATTTATTGCTAACGTGTTAACCAAAAAATTACACATCTCAACTCCAACTAGTCATGGATTTGTAACAAGTTTAACCCGATTATTGGGAACTCATTTTTAAATTAACCAAAAATATATATAGATTAACCATTTCTTCCCAATCTATTAACCAGTTAATTTGCATATTGCAGAAAAGCTTCTCTACTTTTATTCAAGTTACCAACTATTGTGTAATATGTTATCTGCTTCTTGGGTAGAGTTATCAACACTAAATGGCCAGAAACACATATTTATATTCACCACAAAAGTTACGATTCATATTACATTAAATACAAGTCAAGCCCTTTAGGCATATTTTCATACAAGTAATATACATAACTTAGCAAAATTTAAACAAAAATCCTAGACCATATATATTCTTCTACAAAATATTTTTATACAATTTCTACAACACTAACATTACATTTGTGTAATTTTATGGTTAATATGTTACGAATAATTTGTTAATATCTAGGGTTTTATGGTGAATCTCATTACTTGGTGAAGGCAAATTAACTGGTTAAGAAATTAGGAAAAAAGTGGTTAATCTATATGAGTTTCTAGTTAATCCAAAAATGAGTTCCCACTAGTGGGAGTATACTTGTTACAAATAAACTACTAATTGGAGTGAGATGTATAATTTTGTGGTTAACAAGTTAGCAATTATAGTCAATGTCCAAGCTTTTGTGATAAATCTCATTACTTGGTGAATCCAAATTAACTGGTTAATACATTAGAAAAAAGTAGTTAATTACTATGAGTTTATAGTTGATCCAAAAAATGAGTTCCCAATAATGGGGGTAAACTTGTAACAAATTCATGACTAGTTGGAGTTGAGATGTACAATTTTGGGATTAACACATTAGGAATAAATGGTCAATGTACAAGGTTTTGTGATGAATCTTGTTACTTGGTGAATGCAAATTAACTGGTTAATATAGTAAGAAAAAGTGGTTAATATCTATGAGTTTTTGGGGAATCCAAAAATAAGTTCGCAATGGTGGGGGTCAACTTGTTACAAATAAATTACTAGTTAGAGTTGAGATGTGTAATTTTATGGTCAACATGTTAGGAATAATTGGTCAATGTCCATGGTTTTGTGGTGAATCTGATTACTTGGTGAATACAAATTACCTGATTAATACATTAGGAAATAGTGCTTAATATCAATGAGTTTCTAGTTCATCCAAAAATGAGTTCCCAATGGTGGGGGTAAATTGTTATTTCATTCACTTCAATTATTCTTAAGGCTGCAGGTAAAAAAAATATAAATAAAGTAAATACAAAAAATACACCTAGTTTAAAAAAAACCATTTATCGCTTATGTCCTACAATATATATCCCTATACATTATCAATATTGTGGTATTATAATAATACATTTCTACCACTTACCCTCAAAAAACATATACCTCTTCCTCTACGTAGAATTACATGCATTCTATACATATTACATAGGATGTATAAATAACTACAACACATAAACAACCCACTTAAAAAGACAAAAAAACAAAACAAAAAAAAACTACTTAAGTGGGTTCCTGATGATGCATTAAGATTTATTTTCAAGGTTGTCACAAAAAATAATGTAGACCAAATCACAGTGTGAGCACATTTTCACCAATTTGCACCTAAGCCATAGTCAGCACACTTTATCCATATAAAAAAAAAGTGCATTGTGTTATTCTAATATCTTGGAAAACATGTTAGACTTGTATATAATTACAGAGGTATTCTAATATATACTTAACATGTCTGAGAAGTTTTGTAACTTTTTGAGCACGTTTAGTCATATTGTTATAATATTATGTGTGAAATATAACTGTTATTTGCTCCGGAAGTGGCTTAAACTGCTTAATTAGTGGAAATAAATGTGGAGAGTTTGTTTCCAAGTCACAAATATGTGAACTGTGTTACAGTTAAAGTTTGAGATTAATCAAAGTTAGTTTGACATTTTTAACTATACTAGTTATGTGTTTTACTATCGGATTGACCTCCAACTGATATGGAAATATCAGTTTTTGGTGAAACATAATTTTTTTATGAATCTTAGGATTTATTTTGAATCTGTTGGAAGCTAGGAAATTAAATTTGGTGAAATCTAGTTATTCTTAGCAAATCGAGAGTTTTAGTGCTTGGCTATAAGAAGCCAATTTGGGTTTTTCTTCCTCATTTGTCTCATGGCAGCAAAGAAAGAAAATAGAAAAAGAGAAGAGAAAAAAAAAAGAAAAGGAAACCGAAGGAGAAGAGAAGAAGAGGAAGGAGGAAGAATCAATTGGAGCTTGGATCCATCCTTGACTTCATCTTCTTGATCTTGAGGTAGGGGATGCCTTATTTTAACTTCTTACTTTCATTTCCTTCATCTTATTTCATGAGTTTGTTTGATGGGGAAATGGGGTTTTGAAGTGTGATGTTTGTGTTTATGGTAGTAAATACCTGAATCTTGTTTGAAAGCTTGAGAATAATGTGTTTTTGGTTTGCTAGAGGCGTGAGAATAAATTTGGCTATAAGAAGCCAATTTGGGTTTTTCTTCCTCATTTGTTTCATGGCAGCAAAGAAAGAAAACAGAAAATAGAAGAGAAAAAAAAAGGAAATCGAAGGAGAAGAGAAGAAGAAGAATGAGGAGGAAGAATCAACTGGAGCTTGGATCCATCCTTGACTTCATCTTCTTGATCTTGAGGTAAGGGATGCCTTGTTTTAACTTCTTACTTTCATTTCCTTCATCTTATTTCATGAGTTTGTTTGATGGGGAAATGGGGTTTTGAAGTGTGATGTTTGTGTTTATAGTAGTAAATACCTGAATCTTGTTAGAATGCTTGAGAATAGCATGTTTTCACTTGAACACCCTTGGTTGCCATTTGAGTTGAAAATGGGGGTTTTAGGTTTAGGTTGATGAATGGTTTGTGATTGGTTGATTTTTTTTTTAAATTGAAATTGTACAATAGTTACAATATGTAGTTGAACCTTGTGAAAAGTTAGAAATCACTTGGATGTGAAGTTTGAGTGTTTGGAGGAGGGGTAAGTTCCAATGGAATAGTACCCAGATCTGCTAAATTCTGCAAAATCCATGTTCTGCTTCTTACGCTGTAGTACAAGGAGTAGCATGCCGCGGTATACGATTGATGCATGCCCAGAATTTGGAACCCGAGGGCTGGGCGTTGCAGTGTGGATGTGGTTGTGCCATAGCGTGATGGAATAAAGAGCCTGGCTCCGCGACGTGGCTGTGTGATGCTGCACGTGAGAGGAGGCAAAGGCTAGGGCACCATGGCGTGAGCTCCAGAAACTTACAAGAATTATGTTCTTGATGTGTTGAGATTCCTAATGATTGGGATTACTCTTTTATACCTTGTTAAGAGTGTTGAGGCACCTATGGGAGTATTTCAAGGAGGAAATGACTACCTAGTTCATGTGATAAAAGTGTAAGTCCTTAGGCAACCAATGGGTTGGAAATGCTATAGGGTAACACTTAGAATTTTGATCCATATGGGATTGTTTTAGTATCTTTTGTGATGCTATATATGATAGGAATGACACATAGTGCGAGTATGTGGGTATTCCTAAGGTGATGGTTGGAAAGCCTCATGGAGGAGGATAGGCACATATAAGAGCATTGGTTATGACTTGCGTAGGAGGATATCCAATGTGGCGTTAAATGTGTGTGGTAAATATCACTTTGCATGTTTTCTCACACACTTGCTATTTTTATGTATCTGTGAATAGTGTATGAGATGGTGAATACCCTTTGTTAAGAGGTGGAGTAGTCCATTCATTACCAGGTAGTGATAAATGGTCGAAGCTATACTACTCAGGGAAAGTACAAGGAATGGAGTTCCCAGGAATAGTCGAGTTCCATGACATTGCACTAATACTATTTTAATCTCATTTCATAACCTTTGTCTTAGGACATGTTAGGCATAAACATACAACATAACAAGCATTGCATTTGCATGGTAATTGTATAGGTAGTTACCTTAATCAATGATATGTACGATTGTATGGGCGGTTGTATAATATCGTTGATAGTTGTTAAGATGAGACAATGGTCGTAGCCACTGGTGGGATAGTGGTCATAGCCACTGGTGTGATTGTGATTGTAGCCACAATTATGTGTATCTCTAAGATGGAGATTGTTATGTTTGTATCTTTGGGATGAAGATGCTGTGTGTTTGTGAGCATGGTGATTGCTTGAAAACTGTTTGTGATAAATGAGTTTTTATACAAAATTATAAATGGGAATCTATTTCGGGAAGAGAAATGATATGGTTTTAGATTTTACCACCTTTCTAGCTTGATGTGTATGAGACTTGAGTTTAGAAATGTGTTTTTTTTTTTAAAATGACTGGAATGATTATGATGACATGTTTTATGGATTAACTACTGAGAATATGTGATTCTCACCCCACGTATGTTTCCATGATGATTCCAAGGATGAAGTATTATGGAAAGTGAAATGCAAGCAGGGCTTGAAGTGCTTAGCTTAGTGTAGCTAAATAGTTTTTTTTGAAATGATGTATGTATTGTATTTATGATAAATACATATGTTGTGTAATATATATATTCATTTGAGGCTCCTATTTTCTATATAATGTTGATATGTTATATTAGAAAATTGCATAGCTAAAGTAAGTAGCATGCTTGAGTCTAATCGCTGTAATATACTTTGGTTATATTATGATTATTAAATTTGGGATGTTACATTACAATATCAGAGCAATTCATCCTATTGAGCCGAGGTATGGACTGACTATGCTTAGGCATGTAGAAGTTTCTCTGTGTGTTGTGCATTCTTTGTCTCTTGTTTGAGATATTGGAAAAATGATTGCATGACTTGCTTTAGGTTGGATGTTGGTAGCTACTGTTACACAATTACATGATATTGAGGATTAGCCTACTCAATATGTAATATTCTGTGTAGACAATAAACTATAACTTCACCTAGGTGAACTACGGGAATTAGGAGTTCTTCTAGTTAGGGTCCAGTTGGTACGACTGAGCTCGTTAGGATTTGTTTGCATCTGCACCCTTTGGAGTGGTAGCTCTAGTGTGAGTAGAGCCCATGTATTGGATAAATGGTTGTTAGATAAGGATTGCAAATGATTATAGATTGAGGAATCCAAAAGTTTTAAGGAAAATAGATTTTCTTAGGTGAAGAATATCTGGCATAGGTTTAGCTTAGGAGCTAAAGACCTACATAACACAGGATTATCTTGAGTTGATAATGATGAGTTAGATATCACTGTGGAAGGTGGGATTCCTTTCAGTGTGATGTCTAATGGAGATCTTGAAACTTTAGTTGTGAGAGACTAAGTGTTGATAACTAGTGAATTTTAGGGGCAAATTCTAAAAAGGAGGAGAGAAATGTAACACCCAAGAAAACATGTTAGGCATGTATATGGTTATAGAGGTAGCCTAATACATACTTAACTTTTCTGTAAAGTTTTGTGACTTTTTGAGCACATTTAGTCACATTATTATAGCACTATATGTGAAATACAACTATTATTTACTCTGGAAGTAGCTTAAACTACTTAGTTAGTGGAAATAAATGTGGAGAGTTTGTTTCCAGGTCACAAATATGTGAACTGTGCTACAGTTAAAGTTTGAGATTAATCAAAGTTAGTTTGACGTTTTTAACTATACTGGTTGTGTATTTTAGTACCAGGTTAACCCCCACCTAATATAAAAATATCAGCTTTTAGTGAAACATAATTTTTATGAATCTTAGTATTTATTTTAAATTTACTAGAAGTTAGGAAATCAGATTTGGTGAAATCTAAGTGTTCTTAGCAAATCGAGAGTTTTAGTGCTTGGCTATAAGAAACCAATTTGGGCTTTTCTTCCTTATTTGTTTCACGACAGCAGATAAAGAAAATAGAAGAGAAAAGAGAAAAGAAAGAAAGGGAAACTAAAGGAGAAGAGAAAAAGAGGAATGAGGAGGAAGAATCAACTAGAGCTTGGATCCATTCTTGGCTTCATCTTCTTGATCTTGAGGTAGGGGAAGCTTTGTTTTGACTTCTAGCTTTCATTTCCTTCATCTTGTTTCATGAGTTGGTTTGATGGGGAAATGAGGTTTTGAAGTGTGATGTTTGTGTTTAGGGTAGTAAATACTTGAATCTTGTTAGAAAGCTTGAGAATAACATGTTTTTGGTTTGCTGGAGGTATGAGAACAAATTTCCATCACTTGAACTCCCTTGGTTGCCATTTGAGCTGAAAATGGGGGTTTTAGGTTTAGGTTGATGAATGGTTTGTGATTGTTTGATTTTTTTTTTTTTGTGAAATTGAAGTTGTACAATAGTTACAATATGTAGTTGAACCTTGTGAAATGTTGGAAATCACTTGGATGTGAAGTTTGAATGTTGGGAGGAGGGGTAAGTTCCAATGGAACAATACCCGGATCTGCAGAATTATGCAAAATCCATGTTCTGCTTCTTGCACCATGGTGCAAGGAGTAGCACACTGCGGCATATGAGTGATGCACGCTCAGAAGTTGGAAGTCAAGGGTTAGGCGCTACGGTGTGGATGTGGGTTGTGCCGTGGTGTGATGGAACAGAGAGCCCGGCGTCGCGGCGTGACCGTGTCATGCTGCGGCGTGAGTGAGGGCAAAGGCCAAGGCGCCGCGGCTTGGATGTGGTGTGCTGCAGCATGAGCTCCAGAAACTTTCAAGAATTATGTTCTAAATGTGTTGAGATTCCTAATGGTTGAGATTACTCTTTTATACCTTGTTAAATGTGTTGAAGCACCTATGAGAGTATTTCAAGGAGGAAATGACTACCTAGCTCATGTGATAAAAGTGTAAGTCCTTAGGCAACCAATGGGTTGGAAATGCTATAGGGTAACACTTAGGATTTTGATCCATATGGGATTGTTTTAGTATCTTTTGTGATGCTATCTGTGATGGGAATGACACATAGTGCAAGTATGTGGGTATTCCTAAGTTGATGGCTGGAAAGCCTCATGGAGGAGGATAGACACGTTTAAGAGCATTGGTTATGACTTGTGTAGGAGGATATCTAATATGGTGTTAAATGTGTGTGCTAAATATCACTTTGTATATTTTCTCACACACTTGCTATTTCCACGTATCTGTGAATAGTGTATGAGATGGTGAACACCCTTTGTTAAGAGGTGGAATAGTCCATTCATTATCAAGTAGTGATAAATGGTCGGAGCTATACTACTCAGGGAAAGTACAAGGAATGGAGTTCCCAGGAATAATCAAGTTCCATGACATTACACTAACACTATTTTAATCTCATTGCATAACCTTTGTCTTAGGACATGTTAGGTATAAACATATAATATAACATGCATTGCATTTGCATGGTAATTGTATGGGCAGTTACCTTAATCAATGATATGTATAATTGTATGGGTGGTTGTATAATATTGTTGATAGTTGTTAAGATGAGACAGTGGTCGTAGACACTGGTGAGATAGTGGTCGTAGCCACTGGTGTGATAGTGGTTGTAGCCATAGTTGTGTGTATCTCTGAGATGGAGATTGTTGTGTTTGTATCTTGGGATGGAGATGCTGTGTTTTTGTGATCATGATGATTACTTGAAAACTGTTTGTAATAAATGAATTTTTATACATACTTATAAATGATAATCTATTTCGGGAAGATAAAGGACATGGTGTTGGTGTATGCCCTAAAGGCCAATACATTTTCTGTATTTACATACATTCTATTATGCTATTTTATATATGAGGCATTTCATTTATTGTGTTCTTTTTGATAAACATAATAAAGTCCTTAGAATAGTAAGTTTGATGCCATAGGACATCAAGTGGATAACTTGATCGTGAGATCCTTTTGGTTACAACACTATTCTTAAATGTCCCTAGTCAAGTATTATTGTTAATTAGGACAACAATAATATATTGACACTAGTATATGCATAGACTGATGACCACATCTCACGGGTCATAGATATGAGATATCAGGTCTTCACATAGGTACATATTAGAGTAATGATGTACTGGACTGACCCACCATGAGAATACTACATGGATCATTACGTGAGTGTCATAAGTGATTCTCATAGTGACAATGGTGTCTATGGTCCTTTGACCTGAACTCACTACGATTCCTACATGAGGAGTTGTGTGTTTTAATGCCATCAAACGTCATCTGTAACAAGGTGATTATAAAGTTGGTTATTGGACATACCGCGAATCATGTAGAGGGATGTGAGTGACCTATATGGGATTTGTCATTCCTACATAACAGGAGCGATATCTTTGGGGTCCCTGATTGAGTGAGATTGTGAAATGCATGGCAATGTTCAAATGAGTCAATATGAGATATTGATCTCATTTGCTGTTACAAAGTCTACTCGAGTATCAGGAAACGAAAGATTGGACTATACAAGGGTGACACATTCCATGCCTTGTGTTCAATCTAGATATCTTGACAAAGGGACTAAACAACACGAAAATATTGATCACGGAAAGGTTATGTCAAACTACTGACATTCTTATTACTTGGGTAGCAGCGATGTGTTGCTAGATACCGCTCACTGCTTGTAATATTAAAATGAGATTTTAATATTACTGCCAACGTAATAAGAACCTACAGAGTCACACACATAGAGCAGAATAAAATTGGAGTAATGGATCCAAGTTGGACTAGGATTCAAATATGGGTCAGACTCATAACAGATGGGTCTAGGGTTGCACAGCTTACCTTACTACTGCTCACACTCACTTGAGGCAGTCACTATTATAAATAGTACTGCTAAGGGGCTGCTAAGATATACAATTCAGAACCCTAGCCGCACCTACAGAAAAGTGAGTGAGAGTGACAGGTTTATTCTCTTCGTAGCTAGCACTGTGGGAGAGACGTGAGGCTCCTCTTTGCGGACCTTGGACGTTCGTGAGTCTGTTCGTGTGGATACCGCAGAGATATCATTTCTATTACAGTGTTGGTGATTCATGTCCTTCCTTTTGATCACGCTTCAAGAGGTAAATAATTTTAAAAAAAACTCAAATTATGGCTTTTTCTTATGGATCCTCGATGGGAATCCCTGTTTTTCCGCTGCGTGATGTAACTGCAATTCCCAACACATGGTTTTAGTTTTTGTCACCTTTCTAGCTTGATGTGTATGATACTTGATTTTGGAAATGTGTTTTTCTCCCAAAATGGCTGGAATGATTTTGATGACATGTTTTATGGATTAGCTACTGAGAATATGTGATTCTCACCCCACGTGTATTTCCATCATGATTCCAAGGAGGAAGTCTTACGGTAAGTGAAGTGTAAGCAGGAGCTTGGAGTGCTTAGCTTAGTGTAGCTGAGTAGTTTCTTTTGAAATGATGTATGTATTGTATTTATGAGAAATACTTGTGTAATATATATATTCATTCGAGGCTCCTATTTTCTATATAATACTGATATGTTATATTGGAAAATTGCATAGCTGTAGTAAGTAGCATGCTTGAGTCTAGTCACTACAATATACTTTGGTTATATTATGGTTATTACATTCGGGATATTACAACTATCATTATCCTCTATACAAAAAAAAAAAAGAAATCAACCTGCAAAACAATAGTGGATTGGATTAGTGCTGACATATACCTTTGAAGTGTGTACATAGCGCTACTCTATATCCTACTACAATACTAGAGTCAATGGAAGGGAAACAACACCCAACAACTAAAAAAAAAAGTCATAAGCTACTAAATGCTTTATCTAATATGGTAATTGTCATGTTCCCACCATATGTCCGATGTTATCAACTATTGCAATACTGTAAAATCATCTAATAGATAAAGCCAAATAGCAGTACCATTCCAAATTGCATTGAATATGAAAATTGTGCTTGCAACTTGACATTGACAAGAAAGGTGGGAGCAACTAGTTGAGAAATGTGGACAACACAGTCACTATCATACCAGTCGACTAAATTAACATATTGTGGAAGGATCAGTATCATGCCTTACTTTCAAGTCAGTGAATTTTATTATATCCCAAAATGACTTACTTTAAACTCCAATTTCTTATGGTAGTGAACCAGATGAGTAAAAATTCTAAAATTTTAACACAGTATAATACCACTTTTCAGCTTTCAAATGAGACCAATTTCATGTCATTAGGAGTCTTATAACTCAAATTATCATCAATTTAGTGCAGACTATTCAGAATATATAACAACACATTCTGCTGACCATTGTCCCCTGTCCCCCGTCCCCCAAAGTTTTGTGCAAATGAATAATCTTTATTATTAGACAAGATTTACCTTTACCCTTTGGTTTCATGTTATATATGTTTATAGCCCCCCTCACACTAAATTTCTAGCTCCGCCCCTACTGCAAAGTGAAAACTCACATAAAAGACTATCTATTTCTTTTTGTCCTGATTAATTTATATATCATGCATTTTTGCTAACATTGTCCCAGGACAGATTGGACCTGAATAGTCATGAAGCCAAGCCAACCCAACTAGTTGAGATGTATGTGGTTAAGCTGGCTAACATATTTTTGTCCTTAAAGAAAGTACAATTACTTTAAAAAAATTAAAAAAAATTCTTCCCTCAAATCACACAATGCATAAGATTAACTTAGGGAAAATATCCTGTATTTAGGAAGAAAAATACCTCTTTTTAATGATACCATAATAGAATTTGGGCTTTCAAACCTTACTATCCTCAACATACTACGACCATGAGAAACAACATAAGATCTAGTATGAGTAGGCAAAATAATGAAACCCAAAAGCAGCCAAAATGTTCAAATATCTGAATCATACCAAACTTAAGGTAACCACTATTGATGAAAAGGATAGAGAATTAAAAGATATATCATCAACTGGAAAAAGTTGGCATTTTGATGATTCTGGACCAGGTGAAAAGTGGGGCTTCTTTAGCTTTACTAAGAATATCATATAAGTCTGCCACCATAATCATGATTAAGATTCTTTACCTAGTCAAGAGAAGATCAACAGAAAAGAAAAACACAATAAAGAAATAAATCAAAACTTCTTTCTCATTTGGCCAATTAAAGGAATATCCAAATAAGCAAAAGGAGAAATCACTTCCACATCTGCATTTGCTTCCTCCTTTGTTTCCCTCATAGCACCTTCCATAGCCGACTCTCCAATTTCCAAATAATCAGTAGGAAGCATCCTTGTTGACACCAAAAATATGAAATTAACATAGTTCATTGACAAAAAGAGATGCAATATTCATTACAATAAATTCATTAGCATCTTGCTTTGATAAATACTTCTAGGTAAAGAAATGTAACGTGCAAGTAACCAAAATCAACAAAAAAAGTCAGTTCAATAAAAACTCCATTCCTACCAAAGGCCATGAGATGGTTGAATATTTCTCTTACAAAGGAGGACCTTGTTATCATGTTCGATGAGGCAACCGACCACCTACTTTGCCAACCAAAATCATGTCATGTTCAGATTTTAAAAGAAAGCAATTAGTCTAGTATGAACTGAATGAGTGGAATAAGTGCTATGACAATCAGCATACAACTATTATAGAATTCTTTTCTTGATAAAAGTCAAAGAATACTTCTAAAAACATATGATATTTCTCCAAATCCTTATTTTGTTTTGCATTTGCATTAAATGTTTAGTGAAAAATAGAATTACTTCAAAGAATGAGAGTATAGGCATACCAATCTAAAGCATTTTATATGTAGCTACCTTAACCTCGATATCCACTTCAGTATCAAATTCATGCATCATATACTACATTAAAAAATCGTAAAGCTGACATAATTAATTTGTTTCTTTATATCGATGAACGTTGTGAAAAAATAAAGATCAAACTACCTTATTCTCAATGTCTGCCCATAATACATTATACATCTAAAAAACCAACAAAAGCCATTACATTTAATATAACAAGCAACAAAGATGTCTAAGTTTATATTGTGTATGCACTGCATAGTACAACATAAACTAACCATAAAAAACTTTCAGATCTTGGATTGAAGTTTAGGTTATGCACATAGCTCTTCTATTATTCTCCATTTACTTACAGTTGGAGCAGCAACCTCCTTGAGAAAAGTTAAACAACAAACTTTTTATTTTTTTGTACATAAAAGAAAAATTATTAGAAGAGAGAAATAAAGAATGATTTCTTCACATAAAGTAACCTCTATACTGATTATAGCACAATGATATCCTAATCAAATTTTAAGGGTACGAAAATATAGTAAACGAAAAACTAGAAAATCAGCTGTCAAAATATGTCAGCATATGACACATGAATGAACAACTAAAACCAATTTTATGGTACATAAATAAGTATTATACTTCTTGCATAACTGTCATCTTGCACTGCAGACACATATCTGACATTTTAGTTAAAAAGAGTGAGTCAGTGACACTGGTGAACATACAAAATATATCTTATTTGTGCATAAGTACTAAATTAAATCAACCGGAAGCTACTGATATATTTTTAGGCAGTTTCCATTTTTGGATTCTAATAAGCAATCTTGCCATAAATTGTACATATGGCTCTTAACGTTTCTTCCCCATCAGGTATATCATGCTTTGTTGGACCACCACACCACTGATAGATAATGAAGTAAAATATCTGATGCACAGAACCAGAAAAAATAAAGAAACGAACTTTATAGACATATTGATAGAAAACCTTACTTGTGCGGCTTTTCGAACTCATTCAAGATGGTATCAAACTTGTCTGAATGCATGTTCATCAAAGCATCACTTTTCTCTGTTACATTTAGGGAAAAATAAAGTTTGGGAAATGGGTAAAGGGTTTAGGAGAATGGGTAAAGGGAGAAGAAAATTGAAATTTTGGGGAAATGAAGAAAAAAGGGAAACGAGGGAGACAAGACTGAGAGTGAGAGAAGTTTAAAATTTGATAAAGAAAAAAAGAAATGAATAACGCGAGGAATACTAGTGTCAACAAATAGACATACGGAGACATACGGTGGAGGAAAGTTGGAGTATTTTAGATGGATGAATAACGCGACCGTGAATGAATTGCTATCCTTTTCATTTCTTATAGCATCGTAATAGGGATAATTTTATGATATTCGTCTTATTTTTAAGGTATGATACACATTAAGCATTTTATTAATTGTTAGTTATTTTAAATAAAATCTTAAATATTTTTATAAAATTATAATTCAATGAATGATTGACAACTCACCCTAGTCAACCTCTTTCAGATATTAATCTACTTGATTCATAAGGAAATAACTTGCATCAATATCTCAATTTCTAATCAAACATGGGTTTGATTCACACTTCATGTTTTGAGAAATATTTACCATCAGAAAAGAGGAAAAAATAGAGTCCTTGTCTGAAAAAATGCATTGATCATATCTACGAGGCTGCCATAGAAATCCCCCCATATCAGTCGTGTATGAGCATAAGATATGAATATGAACAAACACTTACATAAGCATAATGCATTCATGTTAATTGTATTAGACTACTAACATTATTAATTAATAGATAATTATTTTAATAATTAACTAATATAATTAAACATAATTAATAATATAAGTAGTTTAATACACTTAATATGATTACACTAAATTTATATAAGTAGTTCTCATAAATACAACATTCTTCCTACAAGATGATGACACGTGCATCATTGTCCCTTTTCCACTTTTGCAATCTTGCATTAGCATCACTTTGCACCTTTCTGAATGGAACCAAATATTTTTTGAGTTTAATTGGTATGTATAACTAGTGTAATAGAGTTTAACATTAACATTTATTAATATTTTAACAAATCGGTATTTATTATTATCTCTCTTTTAGTAATTAAAATAAAAGTAAATGTGTTAAAGTAAATATCAATGTAAAATTCTTTATACTGATAATGCATACCATTTTAATTCTATTTTTTTTACCTTTATTCAGTGGAGCAATTTTTTTATATAGATAATGGAGCAAAAGCCCAAATAAACTAAGAAGCTACTTTGCAATCAAAGCAAACATGGCTATTATCAGAGAAAATAGATAAGGACAAAAAAAGCAAGAAGAACATACAAAAAATAAAAGCTAAGAGCTAATTTTGACCATGCTTTGTCAAAGTGTTAGTACAACTGTTTTCTTCCCTATAACTATGTTGAATAACCACATGCCATAGTTGGCTCGAAAATTCTTTGATCTTTGCTAGAAAAGGTGCATAAGGATGTTAAGGTTCACAACCTGAGGTCACAAGGTGAATATCACACTTTGAAACTATCTCAATAATAACTCTCTAATAACCCAAGTCGTTATCGTTCTAAGACCCAAAAGAATGTCCCATAACTCAGCCATAGTTGTAACATCCCAATATTTACTATTCAGATATATCGTCATATAAAAGAATAATTAATATTGACCATGCCACTTCTAACATCCAACCATTAACCCATATCATTCATATACAATGAGTAAATATGGAGAGTTACGATAACAAAAGATATATATATATATACACACACACACACACACATCATTGCCTCCAAGGCACATTGTAATATATAAACTTTTACAACAACAAAAACTAACATATTATACAAGCTTTTTCATCAAAAAGTATATAACTACACTAATCTTCGTTCATCTTCTCCTTCCCTTTTGAGGAACTAGCACCTGGATTCACATGGCAATACAATCGGGGTGAGAAATAACATATCTCAGTAGAAGTATTCCAATACCAGTATATATACATATACATTCAGATAATAAACTCAATTATCTAAAACAACACTTCAATCACAGAAACAAACTACATCTTCATCTCAAATATACGCAATTGCCCATATAATTGCAATGCATGAATATGTCATGATAGCAACTGCCTATACAATTACCATGTTATACCAAATTATGTCTAGTGTTTATGCCTATGCAATATCCTAAGCATGAAATGAATAATGTTATGATACCAAGTCCATGGCAATGTCATGTCATGCATGAGTCTTGAACAAAACAAAGGAACCCAGTTCCTTAAGCTTTGAACAAGCACTGGAACTCAGTTCTAACAGTCTTCATCCCGAGTAGTAAGGGAATTGAACCATCCTTATCAACGCAGTCTTCAACAACGATCACTATGATAGGTAGGATTGGTTACCTACTCATTCAACATCATATTTGATCATAACAATGACCTTTGTGATAAGAAGGATTAGTTACTTAATCATTCAAAATCACATGAGACCATCTACAATGAGGGCTCACCCTCATCAACATAATTAAGGAACAACAATAATGTCAATTACTATAATAACTAGCATGTCAATTGATTTGCATTCCTAACTACCAACATGAAATATAATGATGTTAAATACCACAATAATTAACATACCAATTGATTTACATTCACCACATATCCACTTCATTAGATACTCCTATTAGAGTCTCAATACTCAAAAGAAGCATAGACGAAGAAATTACACCATTGGAAGACTCCAAGGCATCAAACACAACTTAAGGTTGCTTCCAAACACTCACGTCGCGGCATTCCCAGCTCCACGTCATGGTGCCCAAGCCTCGGGTTAAAGTACTGGCAAGAAAATGCTACCAACACCGTGGTACTCAAAGTGCCACGTCACGGTGCACACCCCTGTTCATCTACACACTGCGACATTCCAAGTACTACGCTGCAGTGCCCATCTCTCGGGTCCCAAAATTCTGGGCGTGCATCACACTCATGCTGTAGTGTGCTAAGCTTTAAGCCGCGGCGCCCACTACAGAACTCAGAATCTACAAAATTCTGTAGATACAGGTACTGTTTCATTAGAACTAGACCCTCTTCTAATCACTCAAAACTCGACTTCAAGTTATTTCCAACCTCTAACAAGGTCCAACTACTCATCGCAACTCTTAATCCACTTCAATTTCACTCAAAATCAAAGATCATGGAAAATCACCAACCTAAAACCTTAAACCCCAAATTTGAACTCAAAGGGAATTAAAGACGTTCAAAAGCTGGAATTCCATTCCCATACACCCAACAATTCAAAAATAAGTCATCCTCAAGTTTTCCAACAAGATTCAAGCCCAAAATACCAAAATCACACTATGAATCCATATTTCATATCAACCACACTCAAAACCTAATGGAGAATATGAAAAGAAAGTATGAAAACCAAGGTTCCCCCTACCTCAATTCCTAGAAATAAAATTGGTTCACCGTTGCTCCGCAAAACTAAGCTCTCTTCCTTGCTTGATTGTTGATCCTTCTCCCTTAGAACTTTGATTTCCCTTCTCCTTTGCTTTTCCTGTGGTAGCCATGAGATGAGAAAGTGAAAGTGAGAACAACTTCTCATTTTAGCCTTAAAATAAGCCAAGAACAAAAACAAGGGTCGTGCCCTCATATTTTGGTCACTTAAGTGACCACTATTCTCTCAAACAGTTAAGAACGCTTGGTTATCACCAAACCAAGTTTTCTAACTTCCTACAGATTTAAAATAAATCCTAAGGTTCATTAAATATCTTGTTATACTATTTTCACATTTTTTCATATCTGCTGGGGGTCAATCTGACACTAAAACACATAACCAGTATGCTTAAAAATGCTAACCTAACTTCGATAAATCCCAAACTTTAACCACACCTACTTCTTCATATTTGTGACCTAGAAACAAGTTCTCCACACTTATTTCTACCAACTAAGCAGTTTAAGTCAAAATCGGGGCTCAAAACAACTATATTTCATACATAGAGTTACAGCAAAGTGACTAAACGTACTTAGATGGTCACAAAATTTCACAAACATAACAAACTAGTGTTAAGCCACCTCCGTAACCATATACAAGTCTATCATGCTATCACAGGTATTACGATAGTTACGGTACAAGGACCTAGATTAGCCACAATACTTGATAAGAAAGCACCTTGCCCATTATGGATAATCCCACTGTAAGCAGTAAATAAAAGGTCCACCATTAATGAGCCATCGACATTAATTTTGGTCCAAGGAGTCTAAGAGATACGAGCAACATGAAACTGAGGAACAACCTTTCCAGAGCACTGCACAAGGCTAAGAGCATGACCATAATCAAATACAAGATGAAAAATCTTATGAGGGAAAAGATGAGGGAGGAAGCCTAAACGCTTCAAAAATAACAATGCTCCTTTGCGACTACAAGACAAAGTAGCTAGAAGAGAACACCAAGCTCCATCTACCTAAGGGGCTTACACCAAATTTGTCAATAAGATTCAACTTCACCCACTCCCTCAAGAAAGTATTGAAAAACTTTATCTTTTGTTGGTACAATGTATGGAGAATGGATGAGTTTTGTATATAGAAAAATGTACACACTTCCTCTTCTCTTCCCCTCCTTTAAAATCTTTCAATCAAGAGTTTTGGTCACTTTTCCCTTTTCATGCCCCACCGAAACATACTTAGTTGACACAAGAAAATGGTAGGTTGACATGTAACCTCATAAGTTCAAATATATAATTAACATGTTTATGTTTGAAATCCAAACTACTAGAGTTACAATAAATTTAAAGTATATTAATTAAAAAAATCTATTAATTAATGAATAATATCCTTGAGAGAAAGAGAAAAGTCATTCTTGTTCTCCTCTTAAGATAATTATGAATGAAATCTACTTAGGAGGAAAACAAAACAAAAGGCAAGTTGACTGTCTCACTCTAAAGAGAACTTGGGAATTTGACCCAACAAAAAAAAATTAATAGCCAATGTATATGATGATGACTTATAAAGTTAACTTCAATATCACATCATGAATCCTCAAAAATACTTCTAAAATAATGATTTCTAAGATTTTCATCTAAAGAATGAAAGTGGCAGTAGATTTTCTTCATGCTTTGAACATCATTGTTTGTAATTAAATGTGTTTTTTCTTTTTCTTTTCAATATACAAATTACTATATGAATAACATTTTACCATTAAACATATTAATAACTCAATAAACAAATCTATAAGACCTAATAGCATTTTATAGTTAATTTGGGATTTCTTTTAATAATAAAAGAAATTTTTGAGTAAATTTTCCTAATAAGGAAAATACCTGAGCACTTAACACAAAACATAATAGAGTAATTTGCACAAGATTATTTTCATTGTTGAGAATCTTAAAAATTTAGGCTATAATAGTTATGGACTATGTGCACCTAATTTGGGTTGATTTTAGGCTAATATTGTGTAAACAGTGTCCCTAGAACCAACCTATCAAGGGATGGCCTATTAAATTTAACATAAATATATTTTTATTCTCTTTTCACTTTGAACCTTAATTTTACCTTAATTTTATCTCCATGTCAGTGCTATCTCTTCATTCATCAAACATTGTAACCGATGAAGCACAAACATAGACACAGACACGGGACATGACACGAACACGGACATAGGACACGACATAGACACAGACACGAGAGACACGTTAGATTCAAAAAATTTTAGGGTATGCACACGACATATATATATATATATATATATATATATATATATATAAATTAAAGAACTTAGTTTACATATATATATATATATATATAATTACAAAATTTAAGAAAAAATATTCATAATTCATTAATATCATTTCTATAAGCTTGAAGTTTTATAATATCTTAATGTATGTCATATGTATTAATATTTGCTACTTAGTAAGTCTCTCCCAAAAAATATGAAACATAATTTCTATTAACATTTTCTAAAAAATCTCTTAAACAAACTTCTCCTAATAGAAGTAACTATGTACAAGTACATGTGCTTCCAAAAAAAATTAATTAGAGGGAATATTGGTGTGAGATAAGTTTCGGTGATGACAAAGTAGATAACTTGGTACAAGCAGAATGTAGAAGGAGCATATGAAAATAGTGTGACTGGCATGTATCTCATAAAGAATATGTTTTGATGATAACAAACTTAAAGATGTTGCAAGATCAAGTTCAAGAGTCTCAAGACCATCAAGTATAGCTTTTAGGACTTCAATCATTTTGTAAAGGTAAATATAAAGATTCACAAATAGCTCAATCTTACATTTCGAAATAGCACACAAGTTTTCAAGGCTTCAATATGGTTTTTAACTTCTAAAGAATCAACCATCTCGTGTCCATAAGCCTACAAGATCATATGGAATCAAGAGCAACATTTAAAAAGGCATAAAACATGTTTTTCGCATGCATTATTCGAATAAGGAATTTCTTATTCGAATAACACAAGTCAGGGATTCCAAATAATCTTTCAGGAAAAAATTTATTCGAATAAGCCCTGTGCTATTCGAATAAATGATTCAAAAAATGTTTTGGCACGAATAAGCTATTCGAATAACAAAGTGTTATTTGAATACCACATCTCCAGGAAATCATTTTATTAAATGGTTATTCAAATAACAGAGTTGTTATTCAAATAACAAGCTTTTCAGCAAAACCATGTTTAAATGGTTATTCGAATAACAATGTTGTTATTCGAATAACGAGAACTCAGAAAATCAAATATTCGAATGAATTATTCGAATAACATGTTTTCCCAGAAGCCATACATTTAAGTGGTTATTCGGATAACCAAGATGTTATTCGAATAACACATTACAGAGGAAAACACGCTTAAGCTATTTAAAGCCTTATTTGAATAAGAATTCTCTTATTCGAATAAGAGAGCTTTCCAGAAATAGAAATTAACGGATAGTTACGTATCATTAACTGTTCCAACCACCTCTCAATGGCTCTAAACTTCAATGACTTATAAATAGAAGTTGTTGGGCATTTATAGGGGTTAGACAATCAATCTGAAAAACCTTGGTTGAGCATTAAAAATGAGTTTTCATCTTTTCCTCCGTTAATACTCTATTTCTGAGCGTAAACCGTGAATCATATACCCATTGAATTTTCAGTTGTATTATCTGCTCTTTGAAGAGAGTTTCTACCTATTCAATCTTTGTATAATCTCTAGAGAGGGTGAGGCATCCCTCCAAACTGTATAAGGGTGAGGTATCCCTTGGAAAATAGAGGCTCAAGCATAAAGGTGAGGTATCCCAAAGTGTTGAGTGCTCAAGATTGTAGTGGTTGTCAAGCACCCATTGAAACTTGAAGATATAGTGGAAAATCTCAAGTTGTTGCTTGGGGACTGGACGTAGATCACAAGTGGATTGGTGATCGAACTAGGATAAACCATTATGTTTGTTTTCTCTAAACCCTTCTCTTTATTTTGTGCACTGTTTTATTGAATTGCTAGAATATTGTCTCCGTTAGCTATCACATTTATAAGTAAAAGTGTTTATCTCATCTATCCATTTATCTCTAATCATTTAATAGCTTCAATGAAAATTGGTTATCAAATGATTTGTGAAAGATTTATGAACTTGTTTTACCTACTCAATTCACCCCCTCTTGAGTATTGAGGCCACTTGGTAACAAGTGGTATCAGAGCTAGACTCTTGTATAAAGAGCTTAGCAGCTTCAAGAGAAGTGATGACTTCAAATGGTTTTTCAAATAAAGGTTCTTCTATAAACAGACCTCCTAATTTCAATGAGGATAGTTATGCCTATTGGAAAGAAAGGATGAAAATTTTCATTGAAGCTATTGACTTAGATGTGTGGGACGCCGTTGAAAATGGTGCTTTTGTCCTAACACAAACTAAAGATGGTGTGAAAATTAATACACCTACAAATGAATGGACCGATGATGATAAAAAGAAAGTTCAATACAATTTGAGAGCCAAGAACATCATCACCATGTCCTTGGGGTATGATGAATTCTTTAGGGTGTCAAATTGCAAGACCGCAATGTTGGTGTATGCCCTAGAGGCTAATACATTTTCTGTATTTGCATATATTCTATTATGTTATTTTATATATATGAGGCATTTCATTTATTGTGTTCTTTTTGATAAACATAATAAAGTCCTTAGAATAGTAAGATTGATGCCATAGGACATCAAGTGGATGACTTGATCGTGAGATCCTTTTGGTTACAACACTATTCTTAAATGTCCCTAGTCAAGTATTATTATTAATTAGGACAACAATAATGCATTGAGACTAGTATGTGCGTAGACTGATGACCACATCTCACGGGTCATGGATATGAGATATCAAGTCTACACATGGATACACATTAGAGTAATGATGTATTGGACAGACCCGCCATGAGAACGCTACGTGGATCGTTACGTGAGTGTCATAAGCGATTCTCATAGTGATAATGGTGTATGTGGTTCTTTGACCTGAAATCACTACGATTCCTACATAAGGAGTTGTGTGTTTTAAATGCCATCAAACGTCATCTGTAACAAGATGATTATAAAGTTAGTTATTAGACACATTGCGATGCATGTGGAGGAATGTGAGTGACCTAGATGGGATTTGTCCCTCCTACATAACAGGAGTGATATCTTCGGGCCCCCTGATTGAGTGAGACTATGAAATGCATGGCCATGCTCAAATGAGTCAATATGAGATATTGATCTCATTTGTTATTACTATGTCTACTCGGGAATCAGGAAACTGAAGATTGAATTAAACAAGGGTGACACGTTCCATGCCTTGTGTTCAATCTGGATATCTGGACAAAGGGACTAAACTACACGGAAACATTGATCACGGATAGGTTATGTCAAATCACGACATTCTCATTACTTGGGTAGCGTGATGATGTGTTGCTAGATACCGCTCATCGTTTGTAATATTAAAATGAGATTTTAATATTACTACCAACGTCATGAGAACCTGCAGGTCGCACACTTAGAAACAGACTAAATTGGAGCAATAAGGATCCAAGTTGGACTCGGATTCAATTGTGGGCCTAACTCATGACAGATGGGTTTTAGGGTTGCACAGCCTTACCTTGCTATCTTGCTCACACTCACTTAAGGCACCACTATTATAAATAGTACTGCTTGTTAAGGGGCTGCTATAGATGTTACATCACAACCCTAGCCGCACCTAAGAAAGTGAGTGAGAGATAGTGAAAGGTTCTTCTCTTCTATTCGCACTAGCACCGCGAAACAGCAGGCGTGACTCCTTTTGCAAGTCATTCGTGTGGATACCGCAGAAACATCGTCGCTATTACGGTGTTGGTGATTCACCTCGCTTGTGTTTATCACGCTTCAAGAGGTAATTAAAAAAAACTCGGATTATGGACTTTTCGCATGGATCCTGTGTGGGAATCCTATTATTCATTGCGAGATATTTTGATCCACAATTCCCAACAAGTGGTATCGAGCCACTTGCGAAACTATGATTCGGTTTTTCTCGCTTTTCTTGTTATATGCGATAACATGATTCGTTGCTTTCCTTTCATAAAAGATATGATCTTTATATGTTATTTCTGAAATCGAAATAATGCTGTATGAAACCGTGTTCTATTTTATTTGTTATTTACGAAACATGTTGATGTTTTTGAAACCATGAAGATGTTCATATAATTCTACGAAAATGGTTTTGAATGCTTTCTGTTTTTGCATTTTTCTGATATCCATATATGTGATATGTATGATTCTGCGAAAACGGTTTTGAATGCTTTCTGTTTTTGCGTTTTTCTGATATCTATATGTGTGATATGTATGATTCTGTGAAAACGGTTTTGAATGCTTTCTGTTCTTGCATTTTTCTGATATCTATATATGTGATATGTATGATTCTGCGAAAAATGATTATGAATGCGATATACACAGCAGCGCGACACAAGGTTTTGGAAACCTTGTTTCCGTTTTGCGACGGCTATGAAGCTTCCTCGTGACATGAAGTGTTCATGTCTTCACGTCTGGAAACCCTGTTTACGGATAGGTGATGGCGGTGTGAGTTACCTGCGCGCACATGAAGCATTCATGTGTTTGTGGGCCTTAGGGTTCAAATGTTGTTGCCCTATCCGTCATGGAGGCAGAAGAGGTCCAACTCAAATTTTTCTCCAAGAAACCAGCGGGACCCCCGTCGGGGCGCTGCCCCGAACCCCGTTGCGTGGTGTGTGATATTCGAAAGCGCGATATTCAAATCTTTGTTTTTATAATTCATAAAATTATAATGTGTTATTTCTTTGTGTTTATGTATTCTTAGAGATGCATGGTGCATGGTTATGGCCTTAGTCTTTATTTTATGCTATTTTGGTTATTTTAAATACGACCTGCGTGTCATGCCTTTCTCTCTACATTCTGATTGTACATTCTCTTCTCATCTAACTCCCCTCGAATGTAAAAGAGGTTTCTATAATGTAATCATCATGTGGAGATAAGGAGATGGCATCAAGTGAGGACGTTGGTGGGAGACGCTTGGTGAAGCTGGCATTTTTTAATGCTAATCTCTTAGAGGCCATAACCATGTCACATTTATTATATGCTTTATATGTATAAGATGCATGGATGATGTTTATGGTATGTTAAACAAGTTTAATAAATGGTGAGATCTAATAATAAAATTCCCTCAAAGAAAATATTAAGTCATTATGTGATGCCTTCCAATGCGTGGCACTCATCAAGACTAATATCGATTAAGTGTAGGTCTGCCAAAGCGGTGCCTTTATCTATATTAGTAAGATGCGATGGGATAAGAGTAATATCCAAATGCCAACCATTGGGTCTGACTTAACTAGGCCATTTCAATAGGATTGAAGGCTTAGAGGCATGAAGTTGGGCTTTAGTCCATTAGATGGATTAGAATAAATGTTATTCACCCAACTATCCAAGAGTTGCATGTGATGTAATTGGAAAGAGTTTCCTACCTAAATAACCAAATTTTGGGCGATCAGCCAAAGCTGACTCAAAGCTAGGTAAAATATGGATCTTGGCCCACTAGGAAATCTTTCGATGGGATTTTCCGAGTCAATGTTGAGGGTCATTGACTTGAATAAAATAGTGGGAGGCATATTTAATTAAAAGACCTCATTAAATATGTTTATGGCATGATACTTATATTTTTGCATGTTTCTGTTAATAGATAATCATGGCAACAAACACATCAGGTACTTTATCATTGCGATCCGTCCTTGAGAAGGACAAGTTATGGAACAAATTTTCTAGACTCAGTACAGGAATTTGAGGATTGTCCTCAAGCAAGAGAAAAAGTGTATGTTTTGGAACCTATTCTCGAGCCACCCCGCTAATGCCCCTAGAACCGAAAGAGATGCTTATAAGAAGCATTAAGATGATGCCTTGGACATTGGATGTCTAATGCTGGCCACCATGAACTCTGAGCTCCAAAAGCAACATGAGAACATGGATGCATACGATATGATCGTACACCTTAAGAAGCTCTATCAAGAGCAGGCCGTGCATGAGAGATTCGAGGTCTCTAAAAAGCCTTGTTTCGGTGCAAGGTGGTAGAAGGAAGCCCTGTTGGTGCTCATGTACTTAAGATGATTGGGTACATTGAAAACCTAGAGAGATTGGGTTTTCCTTTGGGCCAAGAGTTGGCCACTGACTTAGTCCTGCAATCGTTGCTTAGGAAAGTTTCATCAATTTGTCATGAACTACAACATGAATGAGATTGACAAATCACTACCAGTAGTTGCTAGGCATGTTGAGAAGCTGCCGAGCGTAACATCAACAAAGGTAAAGGGAAGGCCATAATGATGGTCCAAAAGAATAAGGGCAAGAAAAAAGAGAAAAAGCCCAAGGACAACTGGAAGGGCAAGGGCAAGGACAAGTCCAAGCCTAGCACTTCTAGCTTGAAACCAGTGGGTGGAGTGGCTAAGGAAGGTACATGCTTCCATTGCGGTCGAATAGGACATTGGAAGAGGAGGCGTGCCAAGTTCTGGAGGAGCTCAAAAGAAGAAGGGAGTGAGACTTCCACTTCGTGTATTTTTGTTATTGAAGTCAATTTATCTACTTCGCATCATGGGTATTAGATCTTGGATGTGGATCTCACATTTGTGTAAATGTGTAGGATCTAAAGAGCAAGAGATCATTGACGAAGGGCTTAAGTCGACCTACGAGTTGGAAATGGAGCAAAAGTTCGCATTAGTCGTAGGGACTTATTTATTATCTCGCCCTTGGGCTTGTAATAGAGTTAGAGAACTGCTATTTTGTGCACGCTATTAGTAGGGATATCATTTCTGTTTCTTGTTTGGACAAGAAAGGTTTTTCTTTATAATAAAGGACAAGTGTTGTTCTATTTATATGAATGATATTTTTTATGGTAGTGCACAATTGAATAATGGACTTTATGTACTTGATCTCGAAATGCCCATTTATAACATAAATACAAAGAGGTTTAAATCAAACGATCTGAATCTAACTTTTCTCTGGCATTGTCGTTTGGGCCACATAAATGAGAAACGCATCTCCAAACTCCATAAAGATGGATTCTTGGACTCATTTGATTTCGAATCATATGAGATATGTGAATCTTGTTTATTAGGGAAGATGACAAAGGCCCCATTCACTGGACAAGGTGAAAGGGCTAGTGATCTTTTAGGCCTTATACATAGTGATGTATGTGGGCCACTAAACACGATCGCTAGAGGTGGTTTTCAATACTTCATTACATTTACCGATGATTTCAAGTAGATATGGATTTGTATATCTTATGAAGCACAAATCGAATCCTTTGAAAAGTTCAAAGAGTTCAAGAATGAAGTACAAAACCAACTTGGCAAAAGAATTAAAATCCTTTTATCGATCGAGGAGGTGAATACTTAAGCCAACGGTTTGATGATCATCCGAAAGAGTGTGGGATAATATCTCAACTCACTCCTCCCGGAACACCACAATGGAATGGTGTTTACGAAAGGAGGAACCGGACTTTGTTGGACATGGTCCGATCCATGATGAGTCATGCAGACCTTCCAGGCTCCTTCTCGGGGACATGCTCTGTTAATGAAGCAGCTTTCACACTTAACCGTGTTCCATCTAAGACGGTTCAACAGACACCATATGAGATATGGTGGGAGACGGCCCAGTATGTCTTTCATGAAGATTTGGGGTTGTGAAGCTTATGTGAAACGTCAAGTTTCTGATAAGCTTGGCCCTAAATCAGATAAATGCTTCTTTGTGGGGTATCCAAAGGAAACCAATGGATACTTTTTCTATAATCCTACCGAGGGCAAAGTGTTTGTCGCACGGACAGCTGTATTTCTAGAAAGAGAGTTTATCTCCAAAGAAACCAGTGGGAGAAAAGTAGAACTTGAAGAAGTTCAAGTTTCACAAAGCAGCAATGAACCAACGGTGGAAATAGAGCAGCCTCCACAAAATGTTGTGGAACAAAGAACCTCGCTTCTAGTAGCACAAGACTGCGTAGGTCTAACAGATACGTCATCAACCAGAGAGATATGGATTTCTCATGACCCAACAAGGTGACGTATTGCTCATGGATCAAGATGAACGTGACTTACCAGGAAGCCATTATTGGCCCGAGACCGAAAAATGGCTTGAGGCCATGAGATCGAAATGGATTCCATGTATGCCAACCAGGTATGGACCTTGGTTGACCCACCGAAGGGTAAAACCCATTGGGTGCAAGTGGGTTTTCAAGAAGAAAACCGACATAGATGGTAATGTGCATACCTTTAAGGCGCGATTGGTGGCTAAAGGTTTCAAACAAATTCATGGTGTAGACCTGTGATGAAACTTTTTCCCAGTTGCGATGCTTAAATCCGTTCGGATCTTGCTTGTCTTTGCATGCATGCAAAGATACCATGATTATGAAATCGGCAAATGGATGTCAAAGCGCTTTCCTTAATGAAAATCTTCTCGAAGATGTGTACATGACACAACCCGAGGGTTTTGCCACCTCCAGAGGATGCTAGAAAAGTATGCAAGTTGCAACGATCTATTTATGGATTAAAGCAAGCTTCCAGAAGCTGGAATCTTCGTTTTGATGATACAATCAAACAGTTTGGTTTCATCAAGAATGAAGAAGAATCTTGTGTCTACAAGAAGGTTAGTGGGAGCACAGTTGTCTTTCTAGTATTGTATGTAGATGACATACTACTAATTGGAAATGACATCCCTACCCTACAGTCTGTAAAGACTTGGTTAGGGAAGTGCTTTTCTATGAAGGACTTGGGCGAAGCCACCTATGTATTAGGTATCAGGATCTATAGAGATAGATCACTGAGACTGCTTAGCCTAAGTCAGAGTACATACATAGACAAAGTGTTAAGACGATTTAACATGCATGAATCCAAGAAAGGACTCTTGCCTATGTCACATGGTGTAAGCTTATCTAAGGCTCAATCCCCTTCCACCCAGGATGAGAGGGATCGCATGAGCAAGATTCCATATGCATCTGCAATTGGATCTATCATGTATGCCATGTTATGTACTCGACGGACATCTCGTATGCTTTGAGCATGACGAGTAGGTACCGATCCGGTGAAAGTCACTGGATCGTTATCAAGAACATCCTTAAGTACTTAAGAAGGACTAAGGATTCGTTCTTGGTATATGGAGGTGAAGAAGAGCTAGTTGTAAAAGGTTACACTGATGCTAGCTTCCAGACCGATAAGGATGACTCCAGATCGCAATCAGGTTATGTTTTTTGCCTAAATGGTGGGGTGTGAGTGGAAGAGTTCAAAGCGGTGGAGACAATCGTCGATTCTACCACAAAGGTCGAGTATATTGCTTTCGCCTCCAATGCAAAGAAAGGAGGCCGTTTGGATCGGGAAGTTCATTATTGAACTTGGCACTATTCCTAGCATTGTGGACCCAAAGTGGACCTCTATTGTGATAATAATGGAGCCATTGCACAAGCTAAGGAGCCTAGATCTCACCGGCCGATCCAAACATATACTTAGGCGCTTCTATCTCATTCGAGAGATCATCGATAGAGGAGATGTGAAGATATGCGAGTACCAACAGATGATAACATTGTTGATCCACCGACGAAGCCTCTTGCACAAACAGAAGCATGAGGGTCACACTAGGTCTTTAGGCATTAGATATATGCACGATTGGCTCTAGTGCAAGTGGGAGATTGTTGGTGTATGCCCTAGAGGCTAATACATTTTCTCGTATTTGCATATATTCTATTATGCTATTTTATATATATGAGGCATTTCATTTATTGTGTTCTTTTTATAAACATAATAAAGTCCTTAGAATAGTAAGATTGATGCCATAGGACATCAAGTGGATGACTTGATCGTGAGATCCTTTTGGTTACAACACTATTCTTAAATGTCCCTAGTCAAGTATTATTGTTAATTAGGACAACAATAATGCATTGAGACTAGTATGTGCGTAGACTGATGACCACATCTCACGGGTCATGGATATGAGATATCAAGTCTACACATGGATACATATTAGAGTAATGATGTATTGGACAGACCCGCCATGAGAACGCTACGTGGATCGTTACGTGAGTGTCATAAGCGATTCTCATAGTGATAATGGTGTATGTGGTTCTTTGACCGAAATCACTACGATTCCTACATGAGGAGTTGTGTGTTTTAAATGCCATCAAACGTCATCTCGTAACAAGATGATTATAAAGTTGGTTATTAGACACATTGCGATGCATGTGGAGGAATGTGAGTGACCTAGATGGGATTTGTCCCTCCTACATAACAGAGTGATATCTTGGGTCCCCCGATTGAGTGAGACTATGAAATGCATGGCCATGCTCAATGAGTCAATATGAGATATTGATCTCATTTGTTATTACTATGTCTACTCGGGAATCAGAAACCGAAGATTGAATTAAACAAGGGTGACACGTTCCATGCCTTGTGTTCAACTGGATATCTCGGACAAAGGGACTAAACTACACGGAAACATTGATCACGGATAGGTTATGTCAAATCACCGACATTCTCATTACTTGGGTAGCAAAGTGATGTGTTGCTAGATACCGCATCCTTTGTTTGTAATATTAAAATAAGATTTTAATATTACTACCAACGTCATGAGAACTTGCAGGTCGCACACTTAGAACAGACTAAATTAGAGCAATAAGGATCCAAGTTGGACTCGGATTCAATTGTGGGCCTAACTCATGACAGATGGGTTTTAGGGTTGCACAAATGACTTACCTTGCTACTGCTCACACTCACTTAAGGCAGCCACTATTATAAATAGTACTGTTAAGGGGGCTGCTATAGATGTTACATCACAACCCTAGCCGCACCTAAGAAAGTGAGTGAGAGATAGTGAAAGGTTCTTCTCTTCTATTCGCAGCTAGCACCGCGAAACAGAGGCGTGACTCCTTTTGCAAGTCTGTTCGTGTGGATACCACAGAAACATCGTCGCTATTACGGTGTTGGTGATTCACCTCGCTTGTGTTTATCACGCTTCAAGAGGTAATTAAAAAAAAAACTCGGATTATGGACTTTTCGCATGGATCCTGTGTGGGAATCCTATTATTCCGCTGCGAGATATTTTGATCCGCAATTCCCAACACGCAAAAGAAATGTGGGATACTCTACAAGTAACTCATGAAGGTACTAGTGAGGTAAAACGATCTCGAACAAACACTCTTACTCATGAATACGAATTGTTTAGAGTGAACCAAGGTGAGAGTATTCAAGATATGCAAAAGAGATTTACTCACATTGTTAATCATCTTATCTCATTGGGAAAAACATTTCCTAATGAGGATCTTATTAACAAAGTCTTGAGATGTCTAAGCAGGAATTGGCAACCCAAAGTAACGGCTATTGCGGAATCAAGAGATTTATCAACAATGTCTCTAGCCACCCTATTCGGAAAGCTTCAAGAACATGAGCTGGAACTAAATAGGCTCAATCAAAGTGAAGAGCATGATAAAAAGAAGAAGGAAATTGTACTCAAAGCCACCTCTTCCATAATTGAAGATGATGATGAAGATGGTGAAGAGGATGTTGAAAATATTGAGCTAAGTGAGGAGAATCTTAGTCTCCTTGTGAGAAAGTTTGGAAGATTCCTAAAGAAAAAAGGATTTCAAAGAAGAGCACCCTTTCCTCAAAAGAAAGCATATCACAAAGGAGAAGGATCCTCTACTCCTCCAAAATGCTACGAATGCGAAAAATTGGGGCACATGAAAATGGAGTGTCCTATATATCTCAAGAAGAGGGAGAAGTTTGAGAAAAGGCCCTCCAAGGAAAAGAAAGGAAGAAGAGCATATATAACTTGGGAGGACAATGACTTAAGCTCTTCCGACGATTCAGAGAATGAAGAAGTCCATCTTTGTCTCATGGCTCAAGGAGAAGAAAGTGGAGAAAGTGACACCAAGGTAACCTCTTCTAACCTAGAATCTCCACCCTCTTATGATGAATTGCAAGATGTCTTTCAAGAATTGTATGATGAATCTTTGAGGCTCAGAAAAATGGTTTTGTCCTCTAACAAAACAATTTCCTTATTAGTAAACAAAGTTTCTACTTTAAGTGAAGAGATAAATGAGCTCAAGATTGAAAATGAGACCTTAGGACTTATTGATGCTAATTCATTATGTATGACTTGTTCCTCACATGATAACACATCCATACCTTTACCTTGCTTGTCATGCAAAGCTTTTGAAAAAGAAATTGAAGATTTGAACAACATTCTTGTAAAATTCACTTTTAGAAGAGACAACTTAAATGTGTTGTTAGGGAGACAAAAATATGTTTTTCAAAAAGTCGGTTTGGGATTTAATCCAAACAACCATCAAAAGTCTTATAAGAACTTCTTTGTTTCCTCAAAAACTTCAAGTAGTCCCTTTGTCAAATGTTTTCATTGTGGTAAGAAAGGGCATAGTGCATCCACTTGCAATTTTAGAAAGAACATAAACACCAAGGTTGGAATCAAAAGGGTTTGGGTTCCTAAAGGCACCATACCTAATTCTAACACACAAGGACCCAAAACAATTTGGGTACCAAAGGTTAAAATTTGAATGTGTGTTGTAGGTGTGCTTGAAGACCAAGAGCTCAAGTTGGTATCTTGATAGTGGTTGCTCCAAGCACATGACCAGTGATGGCTCCAAGTTCTCATCCCTTACCCACAAGAAACATGGTCATGTCACATATGGTGATAACAATAAAGGGAAGATTCTTGGAATTGGCAAAGTTAGTAAGATCCCTTCTTCATCTATTGATAATGTTTTGCTTGTTGAAGGACTTAAACATAATTTGCTTAGCATTAGTCAATTATGTGATAAAGGTAATAGAGTTATATTTGATTCCTCTTGTTGCATAATTGAGGGAAAGGATGATAAGCAAGTTAAGTTTGTCGGTCATAGGGTCAATAATATATATATGATTAGTCTCGATGATATCTCCTCAAATGATGCTAAATGCTTTATGAGTAAAGAAAATGATTCATGGTTATGACATAGAAGAATTGCTCACATTCACATGGATCACTTAAACAAATTGGTTTCTAAAGAACTAGTAATTGGTCTTCCAAAGCTCAAATTTGAAAAATACAAACTTTGTGATGCATGTCAAAAGGGAAAACAAGTAAAGGTCTCCTTTAAAGCTAAAAACATGGTTTCAACTTCTAGACCTTTACAACTTTTGCACATGGATCTTTTTAGTCCCTCTAGAACTATGAGCTTTGGTGGGAATTGCTATGCATTAGTGATTGTGGATGATTTTTCTAGGTTTACATGGATATTATTCTTAGCCCACAAAAATGATGTTTTTCAATCATTTAAAAAGCTTGCCAAAGTTATCCAAAACGAAAAAGGTTTTTGTATTACATCCATAAGAATTGACCATGGTGGTAAATTTAAAATTCATGAATTTGAAACCTTTTGTGATGAACATGGCATTGAGCATAATTTTTTTGTCCCTAGAACACCACAACAAAATGGTGTTGTAGAAAGGAAAATTTGATCTTTAGAGGAAATGGCAAGAATTATGCTCAATGAGGCCAACCTTCTTAAGTACTTTTGGGCGGATGCGGTTAACACCGCTTGTTATGTTATGAATACAGCCCTAATAAGGCCAATTTTAAAGAAAACTCCATATGAATTGTACAAAGGAAGAAAGCTAAATGTGTCACATTTTCATGTCTTTGGATGTAAATGCTTTGTTTTGAATAATGGAAAGAATAACTTGGGGAAGCTTGATGCAAAATCTGACGAGGGAATATTCATTGGCTATTCTATACATAGTAAAGCCTTTAGAGTCTATAATAAACGAACTATGATCATAAAAGAGTCTATACATGTTGCATTTGATGAAACTAACCCAAATGAGCCGAGAAAAGATCTTGTTGATGATGTTGCAGAAATCTTGGTAAAAACACACTTGGAAAATCAAGAGAAAGAGTCCAAGAAGTAAGAAGAGAGACTCCTTGATCACTCATGACAAAAAGATTCAAAAATCTTGGACCTACCTAAGAAATGGAGGACTTCAAGATATCACCTTCTCGACAAGGTGATTGGTGATGTATCAAAAGGGGTAATCACTCGAAACTCACTTAGAGATGCATGTAATCACCTAGCCTTTGTCTCTCAAGTTGAACCTAAAGACATAAATGAGGCCATTAATGATGAGCATTGGATCTTGGCCATGCAAGAAGAACTAAACCAATTTGAAAGAAATCAAGTTTGGGAATTAGTTCCAAGGCCCAATGATCATCCCATAATTGGCACCAAATGGGTCTTTAGGAACAAACTTGATGAAACGGGCTTAATAATAAGAAATAAAGCTAGGCTTGTAGCTAAGGGATACAATCAAGAAGAAGGCATAGACTATGAAGAAACTTATGCTCTCGTAGCTAGGTTAGAAGCCATTAGAATGTTACTTGCATATGCTTGCATCATGGATTTCAAACTCTATCAAATGGATGTCAAAAGTGCTTTTTTAAATGGTTTTATACAAGAAGAGGTGTATGTAGAACTACCTCCCGGTTTTAAGGATTTTGAAATGCCCAACCATGTTTTTAAACTGAAAAAGACCTTGTATAGCTTGAAACAAGCTCTTATAGCTTGGTATGAAAGGTTGAGCAAATTCTTTTTAAAAAAAGGTTTTCTAAAGGCAAAGTCGACACTACCCTTTTCATAAAACATAAAATACATGACATACTTCTAGTTCAAATCTATATTGATGATATTATATTTGGAGCTACTAACAACTCTCTTTGTAAAGAATTTTCAAATATTATGCAAAGTGAGTTTAAAATGTCCATGATGGGTAAGCTCAACTTCTTCCTTGGTCTCCAAATCAAGCAAACAAGAGAAGGAACATTCATAAGCCAATCCAAGTATTGCAAGGAGCTGCTCAAGAAGTTTAGAATGGATAATGCCAAGCATATGGCTACTCCTATGGGCACCTCTTGCTATTTGGACAAGGATGAAGGAGGTAAATCAGTAGAAATTACGAAATATAGAGGTATGATTGGCTCACTCCTTTATCTCACTGCAAGTAGGCCTGATATAATGTTTAGTGTATGCATGTGTGCTAGATATCAAGCTAATCCTAAAGAATCACATGTAAGTGCTGTTAAAAGAATAATGAAATATCTAATAGGCACATCACAAATGAGTTTATGGTACCCTAAAGGTGCCTCATGTAGCCTTATTGGGTATTCCGATTCTGGTTTTGCTGGATGCAAAATGGATAGAAAGAGCACTAGTGGGACATGCCACTTGCTTGGAAGCTCACTAGTTTCTTGGCATAGCAAGAAACCAAATAGTGTGGTATTGTCTACAGCTGAAGCTGAATATATTGCAGTTGGGAGTTATTGTGCTCAAGTCCTTTAGATGAAACAACAACTCTTGGACTATGGCCTTGAGCTTGATCATATCCCTATAAAATGTGATAACACTAGTGCAATTAATTTGTCCAAAAATCTCATCTTGCATTCTAGGACTAAACATATTGAAATAAGACATTATTTCATTAGAGACCATGTTCAAAAGGGTGATTGTATGCTTGAATTTGTTGAAACCACTAAGCAACTAGCTGACATTGTCACTAAACCTTAGCAAAAGAAGCATTTTTCTATATAAGAAATGAACTTAGTATTTTGGATCAATCATGCATAAATTGACAATTTACTGCATAATCCTAAAATCAAATCATGTTGCTTTTTGCATAATCATGCCATTTTGCTGCATAATTTCTGAGCTATTAATCATATTTGAATCCAATACTAACTTGAGCGTCGGAGATTTCTCCTAAGTTGTTTTGCAGGTGCTCCCTCATGTTCAAGATTCCTAAGCAACTCAACAACCTCACAATTTCACCAAAAAGGGTGAAATTCTTGGTAAAAATAGTATTCTTGCAAAATTGAGTGATTTGAAACATAATATGATTAGATTATATGTTTGCATGATGATTTGAATTGATTTAAGATGTTCTGGAACTGATTTGAGTGATTTAAGGTTGATTATATGTTGTTTGGAATTAAACTGGCATGTCTCTGAACCTAATAACTGATAGCAAAATTGATCCTCCACAAATTGATGCATAAAATTGTCTTTTATCCTATGCCCTATTTGAATAAGAAGCCCTTTATTCGAATAAAACCTGCCAGTAAAGCTTAGTTATTTTTCTAACACGTTTATATTATTCGAATAAGGATTCCCTTATTCGAATAACACCTCACAGAATGTGTTATCACAACCTAATATCAACTGATTATTCGAATAACTAACTGGTTATTCGAATAAAGCATGTCAGTGGCAAAAACCATTTTTATGTTATTCGAATAACAAATTATGTTATTCGAATAACAAATGACAAAATTCCCCAAACAAATGAGCTACTACGCTGTTATTCGAATAACAATATTGTTATTCGAATAACGCTTGGCAGTGAGCCAAGACGCTTCAGGAACCACTTTGTTATTTGAATAACACCACTGTTATTCGAATAACACGTGACTTATAAAGAGGATTTCATGAGCCTCCTCTGTCATTTCATAAGTTCTCTTTTTCCCCTCTTCTCTGTTTTCTCTTCTTTGTGTCCACCCATCTCCTCCTTCTCTCCATAACCCACCAAAAATACATCATGGCCTCCTCTTCCAAATGCCCACGTAGCAAAACTACTCCCACCAATAACCCCATTGATCTTCGAAGACTTTCATCCAATAACGATGATCTCAAATGCTTCAGGGAAGAATTCTAGACCAGAGACGTCATTTAGCCCAAATACATGGATCACCAATTCTTTGAAGATGATGGAGGATTTGATTTCCTCGATGATCTCTCCCATCAGGGCGTGCTCGATCTCTGCAGCTACAAGGACTCCATTTTCCTAGATTTGGTGAAAAGGTTTTACTGCAACCTGAAGATGGACGGTCCTAATCTCATCTCTGAAGTAAAGGACCAGGAAATAGTCATCACTCTAGCTGATTGGATGATGTTCTTCAAATTAGATGCCACGGGTGCTGCTGTGGAGCCAGATAGCAGACCTTATGTGAAGGCATACAGAAGAGAATAAGCTGTGTCACTACTGGTGAAGCCTGGAACAGTTGGGTCCAAGGTTGGTCTGAAGAGTGGGATGCTGAAAAGCCAAGAAAGGCTACTTCACTACTCATACACGCACATTCTCGCTCCTCATGGAGGTAACTATACCTATCTGACTGAAGATGACATTTTTCTTCTCTGGGTGCTGAAGAAAAATTGGAAGATCAACTGGCCAAATTTCATTGGAAAATACATGATGAAGGTCAAGACCACAAAGAACTCTGACCTGCCATATGCTCTCCTTATCTCAGCCTTTCTTAAGAAATATTCACTGCTCAGGCAAACTGAACGAACAATGGAATTGAACCATTTCAACATCTTTGGGGAATTTACTCTGAAGAAAATGAAGATGGTTCCGGACAATGTTGGCGGCTGGGTATACCCTGATGAACTGGAAGAAGCTGCAACAGATGAAGACTTTGCAGATGCCCTTGTTCCTGCTGATGAACCCGTTCTGTGATCTCGCCGACGCCCAACCGAAGCCCTCGCTCCTGCTCCAGTAACCCTGGAAGGCATTATGACCACTCTGCTCGACAATCGTGCTTACATGAAACACACATTTTCTATTCTCTTCGACAGAATAGAAGGTGTTAAACGCGAGATTGTTGCCCTGCGAGTTGCACCTCCTGCCCCTGCACCAGACTCACCTTCTCCTCTACCAGACACTTATTTTTTATCATAGGAATTTAGTTTTTAGGTTCTTTTTTTAATGTTTTTGATGTATCTTTGCCTGCCTATATCCGCACTTGCTTATCCTTAGCCATGCTTGCAATAATTGAATAAAGTATAATTTAGCTTCCTTGCTGACTTCGCACTCTCTGATCCTGTTCTTGCCTTACATTTCTTACAAAGTGTTCGTTTAATTCCTTGCTAAATGCTATAAAAGCATGTTTGTGAATACTGGGTATATGCATATCTTGCCCCATCTTTTTGATCATGACAAGAGGGAGAGAAGAACAAGAACAACCTAAAGTTAACTCTGTTAATTAAGAACAAGAACAAGCTAAAGTTAACTCTATTAATTTGTACTTAAAGATAAAGAAAATCACTTCTGACATTTTTTGGTTTTGGAGATTGTGTTGAGAAAAGACAGATCTGAAAGACTAATCTGAAAAGGATCAAGAGACTCCAAAAGAAAGGGGGAGCTGCGCTTGTCTCTGATAATTTATGCTCCTATTACAAACTAGAGGGGGAGTAAGTCTCCTTGATTAAATCCTGTGATTTCCAATTTACAAATGAACTAACTCCTTTCTCAATGGTTGTTTGTCATCATCAAAAAGGGGGAGAATATGACTGGCATGTATCTCATAAAGAATATGTTTTGATGATAACAAACTTAAAGATGTTGCAAGATCAAGTCCAAGAGTCTCAAGACCATCAAGTATAGCTTTTAGGGCTTTAATCATTTTGTAAAGGTATATATAAAGATTCACAAATAGCTCAATCTTACATTTTGAAATAGCATACAAGTTTTCAAGGCTTCAATATGGTTTTTAACTTCCAAAGAATCAACCATCTCGTGTCCATAAGCCTACAAGATCATATGGAATCAAGAGCAACATTTAAAAAGGCATAAAACATATTTTTTGCATGCATTATTCGAATAAGGAGTTTCTTATTCGAATAACACAAGTCAGGGATTCTGAATAATCTTTCAGGAAAAGATTTATTCGAATAAGCCCTGTGCTATTCGAATAAATGATTCAAAAAATGTTTTGGCACGAATAAGTTATTCGAATAACAAAGTGTTATTCGAATAACACATCTCCAGGAAATCATTTTATTAAATGGTTATTCGAATAACAGAGTTGTTATTCGAAAAACAAGTCTTTCAGCAAAATCATGTTTAAATGGTTATTCGAATAACAATGTTGTTATTTGAATAACGAGAACTCAGGAAATCAAATATTTGAATGAGTTATTCGAATAACATGAATGTTATTCGAATAACATGTTTTCCCAAAAGCCATAAATTTAAGTGGTTATTCGAATAACCAAGATGTTATTCGAATAACACATTACAGAGGAAAACAAGCTTGTGCTATTTAAAGCCTTATTCGAATAAGAATTCTCTTATTCGAATAAGAGAGCTTTCTAGAAACAGAAATTAATGGATAGTTATATATCATTAAATGCTCCAACCACCTCTCAACGGCTCTAAACTTCAAAGACTTATAAATAGAAGTTGTTGGGCATCTATGGGGGTTAGACAATCAATTTGAAAAACCTTGGTTGAGCATTAAAAATGAGTTTTCATCTTTTCCTCCGTTAATACTCTGTTTCTGAGCGTAAACCGTGAATCATATACCCATTGAATTTTCATTTGTATTATCTGCTCTTTGAAGAGATTTTCTACCTATTCAATCTTTGTATAATCTCTAGAGAGGGTGAGGCATCCCTCCAAACTGTATAAGGGTGAGGTATCCCTTGGAAAATAGAGGCTCAAGCATAAGGGTGAGGTATCCCAAAGTGTTGAGTGCTCAAGGTTGTAGTGGTTGTCAAGCACCCATTGAAGCTTGAAGATATAGTGGCAAATCTCAAGTTGTTGCTTGGGGACTGGACGTAGATCACAAGTGGATTGGTGATCGAACCAGGATAAACCATTGTATTTGTTTTCTCTAAATCCTTCTCTTTATTTTGTGCATTATTTTATTGAATTGCTTGAATATTGTCTTCGTTGGCTATCACATTTATAAGTAAAAGTATTTATCTCATCTATCCAATTATCTCTAATCATTTAATAGCTTCAACAAAAATTGGTTATCAAACGATTTGCGAAAGATTTGCGAACTTGTTTTACCTGCTCAATTCACCCCCCCTCTTGAGTATTGAGGCCACTTGGTAACAAATAGTGGTATGTGAAAAGATAAAACTTAAAAGTCTAATAGTGATGTGTGAAAAGATAAAACTTAATATACTGATATGTGAAAATAGTGGCTTGGAACGTCAATCATGTAATTAGATTTGTGTAGGTTACGAGCTTACTAATTAAACGTTAGTTATGGAAACTAATTTTTTTAAAAAAAGAATATTAATGGGTCGTGTCCAAGTCATATTTTAGATGTGTCCAAACTGAAAAAATAATATTTTTAATTGAACACATTCAGGCCTGCAAGACACGTGTGTCGTACGGGTGTCCTTATGTTTCCGACACAGACACATGTCTGACACGCTGACACGTCTCAAAAATGGCGTGTCCATACTTCATAGATTGTAACATAAAGATTCATGTTCATCGATAAATGTACAAAGCCCTTTCAATTTTAGTTTCTTAGTTAATATATTCTTCAAATTTTATCTTTCATTTAGTAGAAAGAATAATAATTATTAACATACTATATTTTAATTTCAAAATCAACATCCAATGTCATATTTGTGCACTAAATTTAGGTTGATGCTCAGTATGGTGACAAGCAATGTATTTAATAATAACTGGTAAAATGGTTCACATTTTAAATTTAAAATGAATATATCTTGATCCTTTTTTTCACTTCAAGTCCTATTTTTATTTCATCCAACTAATAGTTGTCTCTTCACATTTCAAATAATGTAGTTAAAATCGAATCGGATAATGTACCGATGAGACTTTTGGTTCAGGTTGAAATGTTTAAACTAACTAGTTGATAAAGGTGTCAATTTGACCCAGCTCGATAAGTCGAGCTAGCCCGCTTCGGGCCAAATGAATTTCGAGCCTGGTTGAGCTAGGCTAATAAATTGCTAGCCCAACCTAATTCTATGCATGCTACGGGTTTGACGGATTAAACCACTGGCCCAAACCTGTAATTTTTTGTGTGTTTATTATACTAATTTTTAAATGTTTTGATTTAAAAAAATAATTTGTCAACTAAAAAAAAGTTTATATATATGCTGAATTTTTTGTGTGTGTGTATTTATTAAAATGTTGATGTTGCTATGTGATAACTTATTAATAGCAAGCTATAAACAATAAAAAACCATCATTGACAAAGACGTTGTGTTGGTAAATCGTAATAGCAAACCGTCAAGAACATGGTTTGACTTCCTATTGAATTGGTTCAAATCAACTGGCAAGTAGTATGTGTTGGCCTATTTCTACATCCATTCAAACAAATTAAAGAAATGATGGACTTATGGTGTTAAGTAAATGAGTTAATGAGCTATGCATCTCATTTCTTAGGCCAACGAGCTGGCTTGGCCTGAGGCAGGCTAGCCCGCATTGGGCCAAACTATAATCAGGTCAGGCTAAAAAAAGGTTTGGTCCTAAATTTTTCTGGCCCAACCTACACTTTTGATCAGGAATTAAATGTTTAGTCCCCCACAATATAGCGAATTTTCCTTTTGGTCCCCCATTTTTATCTTTCCAAACAAGTCCTTAAAAAAATTAATTCCTAATCGGTCCCTCTATTATCTCGTTGTTCAAATTACCATTATCTTCCTACATGGATGCTCATGTGGCATATGACGTGGCACTAATGATTTGATGTGGACATTAATAACCTAATGACTAAAAACGAAGGACTAAAACCAAAAATCGCGATATTTAGAGGAACAAAAACCAAAAATCACTATATTGAAAGGAAATATATACATATTAAACTTGGGACTTTTTCATTAACAACACACCAGCCATACACTTTTCCCTTATACATAATTTTTTTTAGCCTAGAAACTCCACCTCTAAACACATTTTTCTTCAACCAAGAAACTCCACCTCTAAGCAACTCACCGACTCAAAATCCATCACCTTGAAACACCAAATGATTAGTATTCAAGCTACCCAAAGCTTCCAAAATTACCATGGTTACAACACTCGTATAATACAAAATACAACTCAAATTGAATATCAATATTACCGAGTCCATTCACACAGATCCATTTTCATCCAACCTTTAACAGAACCACCAAACATCCATAACCACCAACTTGAGGCCTATGACATTGCAAGACTGTCCCTGCCATAATCCAATTTTCTTGAATGCAAAAATCCTATGTCTAAGCAACTCATCAACTATAATCCATCACCTTGGCTCATAGTTATCATGTTCTCAATTAAGTGGTGGTGGTTTTATGGGTTTTTTGTTGTAGAATGATGGCAAGGAAATTTTTGTGGGCTTTAGGTGGTAGTGGGTATTGTTCTATGATGTGGAGGAACTAACTTGAGGTGTCATCGGTAGCATTAGTGCTTGTTATTGATGGCTTATCACTAGGACCATGAAACAGAAGCACACAGAGTTCACGATGATGGTGTATTTGCTACATGGAGGCTATGAATCTGGTGCCTAGGTAGTAGCTCCAACAATGGTCTATAAAAGTTATGGCATGGACAGTCTTAAGGTGTAATAGGCCTCAAATAGGTGGTTATGGACATTTGATGGTTCAGTTAGAGTTTTGATGAAAATGGATTCTATGTGAATGAACTAGTAATATTGATATTCAATTTGACTTGTATTTTGTATTATACGAGTGTTGTATTCATGGTAATTTGGAAGCTTTGGATAGCTTGAATGATCACTTAATGTTTCAAGGTATTGGATTCTAGGTCGGTGAGTTGCTTAGAGGTGAAGTTTCTCGATTAAAGAAAAATGTGTTTATAGGTGGAGTTTTTGGGTTGAATAAAATTATGTATAGGGGTAAAGTTTCTGACTAGTGTGTTGTTGATGAACGAATCCCATGTTAAATATGTATTTATTTCCTCCAAATATTGTGATTTTTAGTTTTAGTCCCTCTAAATATCGTTATTTTTGTTTTATTCCCTCTTTTTTTAGTCATTAGGTTGTTAATGTCCACATTAGATCATCAGTGTCACATCATATACCATGTAGGATCATTAATGCCATGTTATATGCCACAATACCGTACACGTAGGCATATAACAACAATTCAAAGTATTAGATAACAAAGGGACCAACCAAGAATGAAATTTTTTTTTAGGAACTCATTTGGAAAGTTTTAAAAATGGGAGACCAAAACGAAAAATCACTAAATTTTAGGGGATAAAAAACATATTTAAGCCAATAATTTGAAATATATAAGAACATCTATGAAATATGAAAAAATATTGAGTGTTTTAAAAATACATTAATAGTCTATTGATTCAACTAGATGAATTGGTTGGTTCAATTGGGTTTTGACTAGTTTTGACTAGTTCAAAGTGATTTGACTATCAATTTGGTTTTGAGATTGAACCATAATAAGTTAAATGTTCAGTTTAAAATTAGATTGACGAACCATCCAATCCAGTCTAGTTTGATAACACTACTTCAAACAATACAAAGAAAAAGTAGGCATGGTAGTCATAAAGATTTATTTTCATCCACAAAGATACAATCTAAGGCTTTTCCAAGGTTGGCTTTTATCTAAGGCCACTATAGCAAGGGCTTTAGGTCCCCAAATTTTTAAGGCTTCATAATTTTATAATAATATAAGTAATTATATTAAAAATAATAAATTAAAATAATTAATAAAATATCAACATATTATCTCATTTTAAAATTAACTCCGCTTGATAAATTTTTTACTTTCTCTCACTTATTACATCTCTATTAAATTTTAACTAAGTATATTATTTTTTAAAAAAAAATTGATAGAGTGTATTAAATGCTTATTAACTAGTACTTTTAAGGCACTTGTTAGTTTAACACAAACTAATTATCTTTTTTAACCTATGAAATCCACTTTTGAATTCTTCCTTCATCATATACTTTTAGCTTTTGATTCCTTGACTCTAATCTCTCCCGAAGAGTATGCTAAAAAAAATAAAAATAGCTTGATTATAAAAATTCAATTAAGAATTTTGAATCTCAAAAATTTAGAAGAATAAAATTTTAACAAAAATATTTTTTTTTATTTTATTAAAAGGCCTCATTTTGTATTTTGCTTTAGGCCTACAAGATTATTGAGCCACTCCTAGGTTTTTTAATTTTAGTTTTCTAAATTAATATATTCCTTTAATTTTATTTCATTTAGTGTAAATAATAATATTATTAATTGCTCAATTTTGGGCCAATATAGTGTAAGTAATGTATCCAGCAATAGCTAATAAAGGGTGGGCCATTTGAAAATAATATAAATATATCTTTACTCACTTTTCACTTTGAACCCTAATTTTATTTTTGTGCCATTGGAAGCTACTTCTTTGCTCGTCAAACACCACAAAGAAAAATTGATAACAGTATTCATGAAGATTCGAGTTCAACCCTAAAGGTACAATCTTCTATATTTCAATTTAGGTTTTTGATTAATATATGAATCAAATTTGATCTTTCATTTAGTACAAAAAACAATAAGTGTTAGATTTTCATTCAAAAACCAAAATCTAGTTTCATATATGTGCAGCTAATATGAATTTATGTTCGACCAATGCATCAAGAAATATATTTGGTAATAGCTTGCACAGGGTGAGTCTTTTGAATTTAATATAAATATATCTTGATCCACTTTTCAGTTTGAACTCTAATTTTGTTTCATCCCACTAAAAGCTTCCTCTTCACTCTTCAAACACTGTAAAGAAAATGTGACAACAACATTCATAAAGATTCATGCTCATCTATAAATATATAATTTAAGTTCTTCCATTGTAGTTGTCTAAGTCAACATATGTTTTAAATTTTATCTTTACAAATAATTAGAGTATATGTCTATTTTGGTCATTAATTCAAAGATATATGTGTCTTCAGGTTGATTCTCCATTTGTAAATATAGCAAATTGATCCCTCAATTTCAATCTATGCCATCAAATTGGTCCTTAAAGTGATATCAAATTGGTCCTTGAAAGGACAAAATTGATATCATTTTTGTATTATTGAAAGGCCAATTTGATGTTTATGATAAATGGACAGTCAATGTGAAGTCGTTTATGTCTTTGGAGGATCAAAATAAAAATCTACTCTTATAATTATTAAGTACATAATGTTTGCATTCCAAAATCAAAATCAAGTTTCATATATGTGTACCTCATTTGAGTTGATGTACAGTTGATATGTTAGTAAGAAATGTATTTAGTAATAGCCTTTAATTGGTGGGCTTTTGAATTTTATGTGAAGTGTGAGCCTTTTAAATTTAGTATCATTATATCTAGATCCTCTTTCATCATCTTATTGAATGATGCCTCTTCACTCTTGAAAGCATCCAAAAGAAAGCAACAATAGCACTTGTAAAGATTCTTATTCATACAAAAAATTATAATCTAACATCTTTAAGTTATAGTTCTTTCAATTAATGTATTGTTCAAATTTTATCTTTGATTTGGTACCATCAATGATAACTTTAATGTATTAGATTTTCATTATTCCAAAATCAAAATCTAGTATCATATACTATCAACGATTGCTTATTATATTATTCTTTGCATTAGGCTTATTATGTATTCATATTAATGTATAAGATAACTACCATATAATTCTTGATACTTCATCTTTAGCTTACTGGTAATATGAAATTGTAATGAGAATAGAAATTGTTTGTGAAAGTCTTTGTATTCATCTAAAGTCTTTGTGAGCTACGCATCTTGCTTTCAAAGATGGCCAATAGAAATTGGAGAACCAGTTGAGCCCTAAATCTCAAATTCGGTAAAAATGACGCAAATACAAAATTGACTTTCTATTGGATTTGTTTGCAAAAGATAGTTTGGGCCATTTTATAAAATCTAAAAATCGCTTATAACCCACTTTTTAAGGGGACCATGGATGGACGCAAAATAAAATGATTCATTGTAAACGACACCATTTAATAGTATACTCGCAAAAACTAATGCTACTTCTTCTACCCCACTTACACATTGTTATTATTATTTTAAGAAAGTGATTCTTGTACATTTTTTTATACCTTGTGTTACAAGTTATTTGTTTTGGTTAAAAAAATATGAAATAGTGTGATTTTTTTTTTGTTTTATTACTAAATAAGAAATGATATAAAAAAGGTTTAATTGTTGTTTTATCTTAAGAAAGATGTTCATTTATTGTCTATAAAAAAATTAACTATGAAAGCACCAAAAAAATAAAAAATATTATGTCTAATCGTATTTATATCGTATGTTAATTTGAAAAAAATATCAAATCATCATATATATAATTGTAACTTTTTCACAAGAAATAAAATAAATTTATAAATAAGTTAAAAAAATTAAACATATAAAAATTAAACAAATAATGAGTGTAAAAAAATAATAATAACTATAACACAAAAACTCTTTGATTATTCAAATTCTATACATGAAATTTTGTAATTTTGTCCTGTGTTTAGGTACCCGTTTTTGCGGGAGTCGTACAACCTGCCCATTGACACAGAAATATAGGTTTAAAATCTTAGAGCAAACCTGACTATATAAACAAATCCTTCTTGAGAGTTGAGTGCCCTGCCTCTACCACTTCAGTCCCTAATTGCTTGGGTAACGGATGTGAATAATTTTTTTACATTATTATATGTGAATAATTTAATCCAGAGCACCCAATCTATTATATTTATGGATCACATTATTTTAGGCCCTTCAAATCATTAGTGTCATTCTAGTGAAGGTTGTGAGCTTTCCCACCGACCGCATAAACCTTTTGGTGAGGCGTTTAACCAATAAATGACTGTTTTGGTGCGGTGGATGAACATAATAATTACGATTGAGCAAACACAGTTCAACCTCCTTATCTGAATTAATTCTTATATTATTACCATAAATAGTGTATATATTTTTTTTTATATTTTATTTAATATTATTCATCATATTTATTTTTATTTTTATTTATTTTTTAATTATGCATCCTTAAAAAAAATATGTATAATATCTACACCTTCAAATGAGATGTAAAATCATCATTTTCTTATCTGAATTGATGTCTGCATTTTGCTTTTTTTGGTCGTTTACTTGCTTGTACCAATCCTACATTTAATTAAAAATAAGGACTTGGAATTATACCTAGGCTACTTCCTATTTTTTTTGTTATACATGAAACTGCAAATTTTGACCCGGCTCATACTATGTTGGTGCTCTGATAACTTCCGTTTGGTATGAAAGTTCATTACTCATTCCCACCGAAGTACGAATGGGAAAAAGACATGTTAACTGTTAGCCTACTATTCAAAGACTTTTTTAGGCTGCAGCCAAAGAAGTTGGTTACAAAATTTTGATTCTTAACATGAATTTGATATCTACTGATCTTAGAATTTTTTTAAAATTTTAAAGAAAATAATTTCTTTAACTCTTTGTTTTGCAATGGTAATTAATAAAAATCAAAGTCAAACCCTTTTATATGTTGAATTATATTTGCCAAGACTTATTTTTACCCATAGTCAACTGTATGTAACTGTTTCAAAAGTTAAATCAAATAGTTGTTTGAAAATTTTAATTTTTGATGATGATAAAAATCTATGTTAAACAACAAAAAATATTATCTTCAAAGAAGTCTTTCAGAATATTTAAATTAAAGGTAGTATGATTGGTTTTTAATATTTAATGATTTTTTAGATTTATTTGCCAATTTTAATGATATTTCTCCTACATTTTTCTAATTATTTTTATTTTTGCTTGCAGGTGTCTATAGTTATTTGGGGAAAGAAAGAATATATTTTCAATGTAATAGTATCCTATGAAGTGTTCTTTTGCCGAGAGGTTTCCTATGAGGTTTTCAAAAACCTATATTTGTACTCTTTACATGTGTCAATTTAAACGAAACATATTGTTATACCTTAGGATTGATTAATATACAATATATTCATTATTTGTTATTATGTTCCTTTTTTAAATTCATTTCCTATTTTGTTCTATTATATAATATATTATTCCTCTTAATTTTCCCGTACGTTGCGTGGTTCAAACACTAGTACATCTAATTTCAGGAATCATAAAATTCAAACCTATAAAAACGTTAATATATCTAACCATATATTGCATGCATATTAAAATTCATTGGACCTACTGAAATCATTGGACCAAGGCCTAGGGGTTGATTAATTTATCTTGTCATTATTTGCTCAAGCTCAACTTCAAACCACCTGCATTTCAACAAAGGAATGTTACGCTATATGTTGATTGCGCCACCAGATGAAGAAAGTAAGTGATACAATTTCTTGCCTCTTGTAACTAACAACAAAAAGAATACAATACTGTGAGTGAATGACAAATGTTTAATTGAAAAAAAAAATCATATAAGCTGTACAGTATGCAAGAAGGTATTCAAGCTTTGCATTACATATGTGAAATCAGTGATGCTATCAGAGAGAGCAAAATCTGACGGAGCAAAAAGTCAACGAATTCCCTGCTATTTTAGAAATTACTTACAATGATACAGTTTCTGATTGGACATATATACAAGTTGGCTGGCAAATAGCACCATTCATGAAAACTCTACCATCTCTGCATATGAAGGATACAATCGGAAGAATCAGGATTTTCTTAATTTTTTTTCCCTCAAATAGTCAATTGTAAGAGAGAGAAAGATACAAAAAAATTATTAATGGAATCTCGTTAAAACTTATGAATTTTTTTTTATAATTTTGTATCTTTCTCTCTCTTATATTTGATCACTTAAGAGAAAAAAAAAATTGAGAGGTTCGTGATCTCAGTCAGAAAGACAATTAGCATAAGGTTATCAAATAATACAATTAGCATAAGGAGGATGACAATCAGAGTGAGCGGGCCATAAGTTCAAAGAGTTTTACCTTCCCTTTTCTGTGTAAAGCACTCCTACGTTATGGTCCTCAGTGTCAGCTACTATTACTAACATATACTCTTGAAAATCACTAAAACCGTGTTCGTCTAAGCAAATTCCTAGCCATACTGAAGTATACACCAATTCTCAAAGACAGTAGTTCATCTAATTGCCACTCAATTGACATTGTCAGTCTGGATTGGTGTAGGTAATATTCGTTCTGATTCTCATTTCTTTTTCTCACTTTCTTCTGTTTTCTTCATTTCAAGCTCAAGCTGGTTACAGTTTTCTTCATGGGCTTTGTTGAACATTCCGGTGAAGTTGAGCAAAGTTGTGACAACTGCAGAAAAAATTTCAAGAATTAGCAAGCAACCACTATTTAATAGTAGTACATCAATATGCTAGAGAAAAGAATCATTGTTAGTTCCTCAACTGGACTGCATAATAGACATCCATTTTGGTATGTCTGACACTGACACAGATTATCAACATAAAGTCAGGCAAATTGGAAAAGGAGGGGGAAAAAAGCAGATATATTTTTTCCAATGGTTTTTTTCCCAAAACAGGAATTATAGTAGACTCAACAAAGTGACAACTTCCCTGCTTCAAATTGGAACTAGAAGGAGGAACCTCACTAGAAATTGACATCAGTAAGTAAGATTAGTTTTTGAAGCATCACTCATGCCTTCCAATTTAATGAGACTTTAGGACAAGAATAAACTTCTAAGAATTTGCACGCAAAACAAAACAATTAGTTTCTTCAACAAGCAAAACTCCACTCGAGTTGGGGTTAACAAAATGTTGGCAATACTACATCCCCTTATAAACATTTCTAATTAAGAAAAAACATCAAACATAAATCTAAAGGGCAACATGTCTGTATCCATGGATGAGAAGAGATTAAATGATCGAATTCACTGTAAACAACATTACAATGCAACTTTTTTATGGACAAAACTGCAAACCATTTAACAATGCAACTTCTGTGGACAAAGCTGCAAACCCTTCGCCAATGCAGCTTTTTATGGAGAAAGTTGAAAACCCTCTACCACTATTCCTCAAAATTTCTTCTCTCTCATTCTTATAACTCAAACAATTCTCCATTACAATTATTTATAATCCACAAGAATTTGCTTGACAAAGCAACCACTCCCAAACTCTATTAAATAAGGATTTTCTTATTATCAGTTTCCTATTAAAACACAAATACCTCAGTTATAAAGATCATAGTTACAACTCAAAAATAGGAAACTACTGATAATTATCAAAACAAGAATTTGGGTAAAACTGAACACAAAATGGATTTAATTCAAAAGAAAATTATATTTAAACAGTCACACACCTTTATCAAAAGGGCAGCGAGATGGACAGTCACCAAAATAAATAATCAAAGCATCCACATTCCCAACCTGCAGAATGTAAGATTCTCCAAGTAAAGCATAGCCTTCATATAATTTATAAAGATCTTAAAATATATCCTCAAAGGCCTACCACGACAGAGTATAGTGAAGCCAATGAAGAGACTTCGGCCTCCGCAGAACAGAGGAACTCCTTCAAATTCTTGAAAAAAAAAGAAAACAACAATAATTTGAAGACTAATAATGTACAATTTTCCTGTATGAAGATAAAAACTGATCAAAGAAACAATTTATTAAGGATTATCATATAAGGAAGATATTTGGGTTCTTAACATCGTATCTCAGCATATGCTAAATATATTTGAGCTTTTAACCAACATAAAAGGCATGCACAATTTAAATTTTCCCATATTTTTCTAACGTCAAAACTTACAAACTCAGACCAACTACTGTCAAGCTTCAATGTGTGCCTCTTAGCATGGGGACTCAAAACAGAAGTTGTTCTTAAGTGAACTTCCATTTTCTTTCAGAGAACATAATTAACAAACTCAGTTGGCTGTAAATATTTTATTTCCACCCTTCCAGCAGCCACATGGAAAAGAGTGGGGACATGAAAAGACAAAGTTCATTACTGTATGGGGCAAATTTTATTTATAAATCATGGCCTTGCCCAATTAAGTTATAGATTTACTTGAATTACTGTAGTATATTTTTTTGTGGAAATCCAAAACTTGAAGCAGGGAAAATGAAGAAGTCAAGCGAAATTAAAGAAAAAAAATTGAATAAGAAGAAAAGACATCATTGGTGACTGAATTGCTTCAAACTTATAAAATAAGGAAAGGCATGATGCCTACACCTTGCAGAAAGTTTCTGATATAGGACCATCATTTTCAGAGCTCGATAGTTCATGTTTAACTTTCTCTAATCCTTTCCTTATAGCTTGCATCTCCTCCGCCACAAATTTCATTTGGATCTGGAACATAATTGTACATGTCAGTTCCAGCAACTGTACAATGTCCATCAACATAATGAAATGAAGAGCCTTGGAGAAGTCCAGAACCTTTGCTGCTGGCTCTAGGTTAGCAAGATCCTTGGAGAAGTCTAAAACTTCTCGTAATTTATCTGCCAGAACCTATGGGTAAGCATAAAGATTACCATTCATTAACGATGCAGACTTCTCCAAAAAGAAATATAATAAAAGCTATCCAAAAGATTATCCCAACTTAACATCAGAATGGACTGCATAGCACAGAAGGTGATCATATTCATTACAAAAATAGGAAAGGAAAAAGAAACCAACTAAGAATAAATAACATGTACCTTACAAAGATAATGCATGAGAGTTATCTCCTTGTTCCGTGAACGTGTCTCAGTGAGTTTAAGAAGGCTCTCCACTCTGAATCCAATAGAAGAACCTAAAAGAAGGTTGGAGAATATAAACATACCACAACTATCAGACTAAAGATCAATAGTGTCAACACCAAGTGCAGATTGCTACAATATGAAGTCACACAAGTTGTAAAAAATACATGAAATTGATAATGGAAATGAACAATGAATATGTGGATTAATGTTTCCCATAGCTCTATAAATTTACATATCATGATATGGTATTTCCACAACAGCATGTGGCTCAAATGCCCATTTTCATCATTGCCTAAACAAACACCAAGAACAAAAAGCCCTGCTACTATCTGCTACTAATGATATCAACAGCCTATTATATTAAACAACCATGGAAAAGAGCAAATTATGTTTGTGAACAGAACTAAGCAGAATAAGGTAAAAGAAGAGAAAACCAGGATATCAAAACAAACAAGAATCAAGTAATCAACATGATTAAAATAATAATAAACAATAATTCCAAGTTCACAAATTGTGCTTGATGTTCACATACTATTATCACCCAGATTCCCTTAGCCAACCATTACTTCAAAATGTGTACCACCATACATTATGCATTGATGTAAAATAATATTTTAGAAAGTTCAAATCTACACCAAAACTCTCCTTGCAATACAGCTAGCTAAATTTTAATTTTCTTATTCTGGCTACTACAGAGGATTGATGAAAAAACTGTTTACATCTGAAGTCAGAATAAGAAAATAAAATTTATCAAGGAATGATATTAAGGGCGTAGGTCAATAATAGAAATTTTTAGAAATTGACTAGTAAACAAAATGGCATTTCTAAAGACATGATTTACAATAGGACACAATGATGTCATTTGATCCATGCAGCCAACCCCACCTAATGGTTAAAGGCTTTGTTGTTGTTGTGGTTGACTAGTAAACAAAAGGGCCATTAGCCTTACACTCCTAGTGGGAAAAAACTCCATATGAACAACAGCCTATTATCACAAAATGTGAGGGTAAAACAAAGTAAACAGTAAAAGGAAAAGAGAATATAAATGAGGCGTATGGATTATATTCACACATACAATGTGTCACTTCTATACATGTAAAAACCAAAAAGAAAAAAAAATTATAAGACACGAGTAATGTGAAGGTGTATCAGGAAAGAATATAAATTGTTTCAAATACAGATATGCTCTTTGAATGATTGTACTTTTCTTTGCAATCTAAACTTGCACGATTCATAGTGCATTTATTTTATCTTACCCTTGGCAGTTCCCCGGTTCAAAGCATTTCCTAAAGAAAGTATTGTTTGCATGATTCTCTTGAATTTGACAGAATTCCTGATCTGAAAAACACAATCGCAACATCCAAAATATTATTTATGAAAAAGGAAAATAAATTTCCAGAAAGAGTTTAAGTACAAAGGAGGATTATCGTGCCTCTTCTGAAGCAGCATTAACAACATGCAGGTTATTTCTAAGGTCAGAAACCTACAAAACAATATGTTATGGTCAAACTGGACAGCAATTTAGAACCCATTTTTTTAAACTGGTATTCACAAAGGTAAACGCCAATCTTCTACCTGAGAGTGGAACTGAATCTTGAATGAAAAAACTCTTGAGCTTAGATTCTACCCGTGGTACTTTCATCAGCTCCAGGTAGAACTGTAATGAAAATTAATGAAGATATAATCCAGAATAATGCCAAGACAAGCAAGAAATGCAGTACTCTACACCATTGACGTTAAGCATTAACAATTAAAATTGTGTAAGCAAAGCCAGAATTTAAATATTCATACATCTTGTACTGTCAAACAGAAGAGATCCAAAATATAGCAAGCTTAATCATGGGAACTGCAAGATCACTTACAGTTATAGCTCTATGCAACAAAAAGAAAGAAAAAAAAGCTGTTCACATCTCCCTAGCTTCTCCTTTTCTCCAGTATAACCCTATGCAACAATTAACAAAGTTATTAAATTTTCAAAGAAAGAGGAGTCCCATCATGTTAAGGTACTTGAACTCAGCATATTAATTAATCACTACTATCTCACAACCTTGAGTACTTCTATCTCCTCCTTCGTAGGACAAAACCTTATCAGGTTCTCAACCTGAGCAGTACCTAATGCTGACTCTTCCAGTGCTAGTACTGAGTTCTGTGAACATACCAAATAAGCCATGACTCATGAATAATAAATCCAATGAACACTCATCAATTTGACTAGATGATTTCATTATGAACAATAGTACACATAGAAAATAACGAAAAAAGCAGTGTAAATGTAGCACAAGTACTAGCCCATATGCATAGCTTTAAAAGATTTTAATAATTGTGTACTTGACAGACCAAAAGCAGAACGATGCTGTTGCAAAATTGCAACTGTACAATTCTAAATCCCTCCCCCCCCCCCCCAGGTCCCCGAAACCCTCCCTGTTTTGAATCATTAACTGATAGGCACATTGTCGTAACTGCATTCCATAGTAAGATTAAAGAGATATCTAAAATAAGCACTTCTATAAGAAAAAACATTCTTTAACCATCTTTTTTATTGAAGGCCTTATACAGTTTAATGTACAAAGTAATATTCTTGATAGATCAAGTAAACTCAACTCAATGTTTATTCCCATAAAAAATCCTGACGAAGTTTCTTTCATACAACCATTATCTGGGTTAAAAAATATATAGATAATACTGTCTCAGATTATGTCATAAGTTTCTTTTTTTCTTTAAGTGGCTCTTGTTACTTACAAAGAACATGCTATCTGTGCATGTACTATAAATAAATAGATGACAAAGCAAAGTGGTTGAAAATTCTATAGAAATTTCATATGATACCCTACACACACACACACACACACACATATATATATATATGTTTTTGGTGAGTACTTTCTTATATTTTAATCCAACACCAAGAAACCATGCTCTTCAATATTGACTATTTCTTTTAAAATCATAGCACGTGAAATTGTTTGGTAAATACATTTTTTCTTGATAAAGTAATAATTCCAGTTAGGTTACTATTTTCAATCTGCTGCAGATGTTTCTGAGTTTGTAGGCAAGAAATTACTTAGTAAAGCAACAGGTTTATTGAGATCTTTATTGATGTGATACAAACAAAACTGAGAACCACTAGGTAAAGAAAAAGAACAAATTTAAAAAGTTAAACAAAAAGAAGCAGCAGCAGGAGGAGGAGGAGGATAATGATACCCTCTTCTTTACAGCTGTACACTAAAAGTAATGCCAACATTATTTATCTTCGGATGAACATGAATCACTATTAAACTATAGATAAACTCTGAATCAAATTGAACAAAGCATCAAGACATAGTTTTCTTGAATAGTACACCATATCATTTAATAATAGTTGGTTTTGTTTACTACTTTCCCAATGCCATTATAACAGTAATGTCAATCTTACCATTAAATCTTGCATTGGCACTTTCACTTTTGAAAGAAGGATTTCGACATTATATGCTCGTGGATGCTCAATCTGCAAGAAGGGATAATATTTATCTTGATCAAAATGAAAAAGTAAGATGATACCACCTTTATGCCATGGCCAAACAAAATATAAATATCAGTGAGTATATTTTAAAACTGCACCATACAGATAAACATTCATTATTTCACACACTGTACTAAAGGAGTGAACTCTCATGATTCCGTAATATGTAGAGAGGAAGAAAATACTGTTGACACTACCAATTTTAAGATGGATTGGTTATATACCAATACTTTCCTAATATTTTCCAAATTAATTTTGTGCACATCAATTTTAAGACTACAGTGTCATTTCTAAAATTATCTCAAATTGTCCATCAATGACAAGCCGACAGTTGAACACTAGCAACTTTATAGTTATATGGTGCCAACTTGAAACAATAAACAAGTTACAGATATAGATCCTAGCAATTATGTTTCTTGCATTTACCTATCACATTCAGATTTAAACAACTAGATGATGTAAATGAGTAGAAGCACTCTCTGTCCCACTAGAAACTGAAGCTCAATTACCAGTTGCACTTTATCAGATTTAGGCCCAACTGAGCTTTGGACTTTTGACTTCCTGGCAGGGCCTTTACTTAGGACTGCTGCTGAGAAGAGACTCTCAAGCTCTGACATATCAATCTCTGGGGCTCTACATTAAGATAATCAAAGCAGAGGCATGTAAGACACTTGAAAAATAAAAGGACCATCAATCATAGAAAATGGAACACCATTGCCAAATCAACATTACTTGGAAGCTTCACCAGATTTCTTTGTCTCAGCCCACAAGCTTCCTTTCTCTGCTCTAGATAGTGTCAACCAATGCAATAACTTCAACTTCTTGGGGTGATTCTTTGAACTCATTGTATGTGATAGAATTCGTCCCTTTGAGCCAGTGGATGAACTAGACTGATGTCCTTTTGTGCCTGACACATTATTTCCATCACCACCCACCGAAAGTGATATGGGAAAACCATTGCCTAATTTTAGACCTCCTTTACGAAAGAGAGTTGGAGGTGGTGGAGCAGCAGGAACAGATGGAGACTTCCGCAATGAAGAATTGGGGTGATTGGAGGAAAGTTCTGTGGCTGGAGGTGGCGGTGGTGGAGGTGGTGCTATAGTAGGACTTGCAGCTTTTCCATAAAGACAAGACGGTGGAGTTGGAGGTGGAGGGGAAAGAGGGGGTCCAGCTCTGACATGTGCTTCATCCTTTAGAGGAGGAGTTGGTGGGGACGAAGGAGGTCTAGCTCTATTTGGTTCATGTTCCTTTAGTGGACGAGTGGGAGGAGATAGCGGTGTTTGAGGTTTTGAAAGAGATGAATCAGGTCTTGTTTTAATGGGTAAAATCTTCTTCAGAGGAGGTGTTGCGGAAGAAAGTGGAGGAGGTGGCTGAGTTGAAGTGATTGCAGAAGCTGAAGGATGGGAAGCACCATCAGCTTGTGACTGATTTTGGAGAGTAGATGAGAATGGAGTCCCAGTTGTAGAGCTAAAATTAAATGACCGACTTCTGTCTTGTGATTGGGATTCAGTTTCTTCAGTAACTGGATGTCTTGATTTCAAAGGTAAAACATGATGACGATGCGATTCCATGTGGGGAGGAGAATCAGGAACTTTTTTAGCACTGCTAGTCACAGGAGGCCGCAGTGGAGGTATTTGTGGTGAGATTGAAGCACTAGAGGTGGTATCCACAGAACCAGGTAAGGATAAGTCAGATGAATGCTGTTTTGTGTAGATATTTTTAGAATCTGTTACCCAGTTACTGGACTCTGAGGTTCTTTCAACAGTGCTGGGCATTTCTTGACAGATGATGTCGGAACTACTAGGCCGTGGTGGAGTAGTATCAACCTTGATGGTCTTATCCTCTTTTCTACTCAAATCATTATCTGGGATCTGCTTAGTTGAGGACACAGACTGGATTTCCAAATTTGAGGGCAAGAAGCAATTTGCTTCGTTCTTTTTCTCCTGAGGCATTTGAGGACCTGTTGTTTGATGCAAAAAAGTGCCACAATCCACATACTGACCAGAACTTGTATCCAACTTGTCATGTATGATAGCCGAAGCACGTCTTTGTTGGAATGCATTTAGTGCAGGATCTTCCCTGGGACTCATCCAGTCCTCATTGCTAAAGACCTCGAGCTTTGGAAAATGCTTCAATTGGCAGTCCTTCCTTCTCCTCAAAGCATGATGTCCCATTCTCAAGAACAGCTGCAGCAGCATCCATCTCTGAGAAAAAGATCTTAATACAAACATAAACCAAAATATAAATTCCATTAGGAAAATATGACCTCAAATAACTACACATTTAGAGGTGGAAAATAGATGTACCTCTGCTCTGAAATCCTTTGGGAAGTGATCTTTAGCATCCCATAAAACATCAATTTTATCCCGTTTAAGCATCAGTATATTAGATCTAAGAAAAGCCGTGTTGAACATGGCATGGAACATCATCTGTTCACTCTCCATGTCACCATTCAAGTTAATGCTCTCAATCAGGACATCACCTTGAACATGGCAATTGATATGGACTATAATTAGTTCATACTCTCCCTGCAACACAGTTGAAGGGAATTCCAAAATAATTACAACACTTGGAACAGATTCTAGATGCATCTCTCTTGCAAGACTAAATAAGTTGATAAGCAATATTAACTAGGACATTGAATATTTTGGCATATTAAAATTTAAGAGAATGGCCGTCCTGAACTCATCTGGGTCCTTATAAGGGGAAAGCCAAGTTGAAAGTTGGCTAGGATCTGATAAATGCTGATATTCCCATTAGAGCATCCCTTGTGTTCCCAATACTGAACAGAGATTATATTAACTTATCTATCCTTCCTTCTTTTAGATTTATTTTTCTCTTTCCTTATATATTTTTAAGATATTGATTCCAATGAAGGCTGCACAGAGTCTTGGATCACAGACTAAGACCCATCTTATAAAGTAACTCCAGTATTAGTCAACGAGGAGTAAAGCATTAAATGCTTTTCAGCAGCATATATACATGCATGTTTCTATCACTAATGATCCTAGGCTTCTGAACTACTAAAACTTAATTACTCAATCCTGCACCACAATTTAGAGGACTTTGTAAGTCAAAATGGCTTAAAATGAAACTAGCAATGAAGGAGGAAAGATCAAAAGACATATTTAGCACCATTTCATTTCAGAGGTTTGTTAGTCACAAATTATGAGGTTGGAAGTAATTCAAGGATATAGCTACTCATAGCTTTTATCAAATTTTGGCACAACAAAACAACAGACTTTTATTCGTTAAGACATATCTTGAACAATATTGTTGGAGATTTAGTGTTTGGGATATATTTTGTAAATATTTGTTTGCTATAGCAATTGTTAAGCACCGACTATCTTAAAAGCATAAACTGTTAGGTGGAGGCCCAATAATTACTTTTATATGTTTGAAATGCCCCCTAATAGAAGAGCCCTTTAGGCTTGAAGTATGGACAATACACAAATCTACTTTACCTTGTACTGAAACTTAATTTAATTATGAAAAATGAGGGCAGCTAGGATTTAACTTTTGACCTATTAGTCATAACGGCTCTAATTCTGTGTTAAGAACCAACTCTCCTAGAAGCTTAGGCTGTTAGGTGGATGCCTAGGAATGGCTTTATATGAGTAGCAGTAACAATTATCTGTCAAAATCTCAGGAAAATAGTTGCAATGATATATGTAATCAGTGCATGCCTCCTAAGAAGCACAGGTTAACAAACAGAAATAGTCTAAAGCAATGAATGAATTATTTCTGCTACTTTTCACCATGTGAAGTAAGAGGTAATTTCACCTGCTTGTAAGTCCAAACATTTTTGGCTCTCTTTGGCATTGAGTACAAGATTTTCGAATTTTTATCGGCAATAGAAGGATCCTGTCCATAAATTCTAAACATCGGACGACAACTACCTTTCCCATCAAAGTTTGGGATATATCTCAGAATGATGCAGTACAACCTGAGAGCCCTGTCCAATGGAGGCCAATCTAAGGCCACATTCCACCTTGATACATACTGCAGATACCTCAGTTGGGAAGGGATTGGATCCAATGGCATCATCATATGCAAAAGCTTGTGAGGAGCCTGTCCGTAAACCATATCCAAAGTTCTCTCCTCCCCGTTACATTGCTTTCGGAAAATCAACAATGCAGCCAACATGAAAGCCAAAGCCGGCCAAGCATCACCATTCTCACAATGCATTAACAACACATTGTCCTCACCACGCGAGAGCCAATTTTCACATGATCTTAAAAAATGGCGTATGTCCTCCATTTTAGGCACGGGACAACCATGGTAGTGGCAAGGATAGTCCATAACAGTAACGTTATTCTTACACAAAATGTCAGCCATCTTGGTGTTGGTCTCTTCCTCACGGAAATTGCATACCATAATGGAAGCATCAGGCACGTTCTCTCGAAATTGACCAACTATCCCATCCATGTAACCTTTGTAACGTTTTTCACTCCAAGAATGTTCCAACGTTAAACAGCAATCAAAAACTACATTTACATTAACAGACAGTGAATGTTTCAACAATATATCAGTCAATATAAATAAATAATGATATGTTTTTTTTTCTCATTCAGAGTATTCCAACAATCGCATGCAATGAAATAAAAGGAAAGGAATGAAGAAAAGAGAATGGGTACCATAAACTCTGTCAGAGATCTCGAGAAGACCATTGGGGGGCTTGAGAGACGACAATTTGCGCGGCATGGCCATCTTTGATTCCAGAACCAGAGCCCTGTCTATTTTTCCTTACGGTTTAAAGCATTTCTTTTTCAAGAAAATGAATGAATGAAAGGGAGTTTCGGGATTCTTTCTGAGTGGGACTAATGGCAATGGACGTGTGTGGTTTTGTTTTGCAGCTGAATTTTGTGAGTGATGCTGAGGGAGAAATTATTAGAATATCTAAGAAATATTTACCATCCAAAAAAGAGAAAAAAACGGAGTTCATGTCTAAAAAAATGTCTTGATCGTACCTATTAAGGTGCTGTAGAAATTCCCTCGTATCAATCGAGTATGAGTATAAGATATGAATACGAACAAACACTTAAAAAAGCCTAGTGCATTCAAGTTGATTGTATTAGGTCATTAACATTATTAATTAATAGATAATTATTTTAATAATTAACTATTTTAAGTACACAATTAATAATGTAATTGGTTTAATACATTCAACCTTATTACACTAAATTTATACAAGTATTTATCATAAATATGGCATTCTTCCTACAAGATGATGACACTTGCATCATTGTCCCCTTTCCACTTTTGCAATCTTGCATTAGCATCACTATGCACCTCTGTGAATGGAACCAAATATATATATATTTTAATTTAATTGATATGTACAGTTAGTGTAATAGAGTTTTACATTAATAACTACTAATATTTTAATAAATCAATATTTATTATTATCTCTTTTTAAGTAATAAAAATAAATGTGTTAAAATATCAGTAAATGTCAATGTAAAACCTTTTATACTAATAATAATATATATCACTTTAATTCTATTTTTTTACCTCTATTCAATAGAGCAAATTTCTATTTTTTTTTATTTAGACAATGGAGCAAAAGCCCAAATAAACTTAGAAGGTACTACACAATCAAAGAAAACATGGCTATTATCAGCAAAAATAGCTAAGGACAAAAAAAAGCACGAAAAGCATGCAAAAAAAAAACCTAAAAGCTAATTTGACCATGCTTTGTCAAAGTGTTAGCACAACTGTGTCCTTTCCTATAACTGTGTTGTATAACCACTTGTCATAATTGGCTCGAAAATTCTTTGATCTTTGCTAAAAATGGTGCACAAGTGTTAAGGTTCACAACATGAGGTCACAATGTGAATTGCGCACTTTGAATCTATCTCAATAATAACTCTCTAATAGCCCAAGTTGTTCGTCGTTCTAAGACCCAAAATAATGCCCCATAACTCAGCCATAGTTATGGTATAAGAACCTATATTAGCCACAAAACTTGATAAGAAAGCACCTTGCCCATTACGGATAATCCCACTATAAGCAGTAAATGAAAGGTGCACCATCACTGAGCCATCGACATTAATCTTGGTCCAACCCTCAGGGGGAGGAGTCCAAGAGATACAAGCAACAGCAACACAAAACTGAGAAACAACTTTTCTAAGGCACTGCACAATTTCAGAAGAATTGGCTTTGTTATCTTTTCTTCATTGTATTTCCACTATAAATAATAGCATGAGCATTTATAGCCATTTATAACTATTTAATTACAAATATTCTGTTATCTGATTTGTCTAGCTAATTTAGGAAAGCTAAATATATACAATTAATGAGTTGTCCCCTTTTCCTATTTTATTCTACATATAATAGGAAACAATATATACAATTAAGGAGTTGTCCCTTTTCCTATTTTATTACGCATATAATAGGAAACAAATTAATCCTCAAGGCGAGGCATCGCTTTGGTAACCGCAATTGGGTGTTGATACGAGGTAAGAGCATGACCATAATAAATACAGGATTCTTGTCGGACCAAGAATGACAATCCACCATCACGACGGTATTTAACATTAACCTCGAGAGGAGTATCCATAGGATTAGGCCAAAGAAATTAAATCCTCGGTGTACTTTTGTCTTTGATGTAGGAATATGCCCTTGGAGGTATAATGAACCTCAAGAGAAATAGTGCAAATACCAAGATCTTTCATATGAAATGAGGCCTGTAAAATACAAGATGAAAAATCTTGTGAGGGAAAAGATGAGGGAGGAAGCCCAAACCCTTAAAAAATAACAATGCCCCTTCGCAACCATAAGACAAAGCAACCAAAAGAGAACACCAAGCTCTATCTACCCAAGGGGCTTACACCAAATTTGTTAGTAAGATTCAACTTCACCCACTCCCTCAAGAAAGTATCGAAAAACTTTATCCTTTGCTGGTACAATGTATGGAGAATGGATGGATGAGTTTTGTAAACAGAAAAATGTACACACTTCCTCTTCTCTTCCCCTCCTTTAAAATCTTTCAATCAAGAGTTTTGGTCATTTTTTCCTTTCCATGCCCATCGAAACATACTTAGTTGACATGAGAAAACTCTATTTGAAAAATGGTACGTTGACATGTAACCTCACAAGTCCAAATATACAATTAACATGTTTATGTTTGAAATCCAAACTACTAGAGTTACAATAAATTAATAGTATATTAATTAAAAAAACTTCTATTAATTATATGAATAATATCCTTGAGAGAAAGAGAAAAGTCATTCTTGTTCTCCTCTTAAGATTATTAATTATGAATGAAATCAACTAAGGAGGAAAACAGAACAAAAGGCAAGTTGAGTGTCTCACTCTAAAGAGAACTTGTGAATTTGACCCAACAAAAAAAAAATAATAGCCAATGTATATGATGATGACTTATAAAGTCAATTTCAATATCATATGATGAATCCTCAAAAGTACTTCTAATATAATGATTTTTAAATTTTTTATCTAACCTTATGTTTGAATGTTTTTTCATTAAAGGAATAAAATAGGTGGGAATGGAACGGAAAGAAAAGGAATAGAATGGAACATAATTTTCATTCTCTTTGTTTGCAAGTTTTATTAACGAAACGAAACGAAACGAAATTATTCATGTGTTTCCCCCATTCCACCTCAATTTTGGGAAAAACAAAAGTTAGGCATTTGAAGGGAAAATGGAGGAAATGATTCCCCATGTATTCCGTTCCATTTCTATGCATTTTAAAACTCCCAAATAAGGGAAGTCATTTCCGTTCCTCTCATTTCTTATCATCCAAACATAGTGTAAGGAATGAAAGTGATCATTAGATCTTCTTCACGCTTTGAACATCATTATTTGTAATAAATGTGTTCTTTCTTTTTCTTTTCAATATACAAATTATTATATGAATAACATTTTACCATTAAACATATTAATGACTCAAAACAAATTTATAAGACCTAATAACATTTTATAGTTAATTTAGGATTTTTTTAATAATAAAAGAAAATTTTGAATAAATTTTCCTAATAAGGAAAATACTTGAGCAATTAACACAAAACATAATAGAGTAATTTGCACAAGATTGTTTTCATTATTGAGAATCTTACAAATTTAGGCTATAATAGTTATTGACTATGTGCACCTAATTTGGGTTAATGTTAGGCTAATATTGTGTAAACAGTGTCCCTAGAACCAACCTATCAAGAGATGGCCTCTTAAATTTAACATAAATATATTTTTATTCTTTTTGCATTTGAACCTTAATTTTACCTTAATTTTATCTCCATGTCAGTGCTACCTCTTCATTCATCAAACATTGTAACATAGAGAATCATGTTCATTGATAAAGGTACAAATCCCTTTCAATTTTAGTTTCTTAGTTAATATATTCTTCAAATTTTATCTTTCATTTTGTAGAAAGAATAAAAATTATTAAAATATTATATTTTAATTTCAAAATCAGCATCCAATGTCATATTTGTGCACCAAATTTAGGTTGATGTTCAGTATGGTGACAAGCATTGTATTTAATAATAGCTGGTACAAGGTGCACATTTTAAATTTAAGATGAATTATCTTGATCCCTTTTTTTTTCATCCCATTAAGAGTTGTCTCTTCACATTTCAAATAATGTAGTTAAAATTGGATCAAATAATGTACGGATGTGACTTTTGGTTCAAGTTCAACTGTCTAAACCAACTGGTTGATAAAGGTGTCAATTTGACCCAGCCCAACCCAGTTCTATGCATGCTGCGAGGTTGGACGGATTAGCTCACAGGCCCAAACCTATAATTTTGTGTGTGTTTATTATACTATTTTTAAATGTTTTGATTTTAAAAAATCATTTATCAACTAAAAAAAAGTTTATATATATGTTGAAGTTATTTTTTGTGTATTTATTAAAATGTTGATGTTGCTATGTCATAACTTATTAATAGCAAGCTATAAACAATAACAAACCATCATTGATAAAGACGTTGTGTTGGTAAATCGTAATAGCAAACCGTCAAGAACATGGTTTGGCTTGTATTGAATTAGGTCAAATTAACTGACAAGTAGTATGTGTGGGACTATTTCTACATCCATTCAAACATATTAAAGAAATGATAAACTTATGGTGTTAAATTGATGAGTTAATGAGCTATACATCTCAATTCTTAGGCCAACAAGTTGGCTTGGCCTGAGGCAAGCCAACCCGCATTGGGCCAAGCTATAATCAGGTCAAGCTAAAAAAAGATTTGGTCCTAAATTTTGCTAGTCCAACCCATACTTTTTATTAGGAATTAAATGTTTTTAGTCCCCTAAAATATAGCAAATTTTCCTTTTGGTTCCCCATTTTTATCTTTCCAAACGAGTCCCTAAAAATTTTTTTAATTCCCAATTAGTCCCTCTATTATCTCGTTGTTCAAATTACCATTGTCTTCCTACGTGGATGCTCATGTGGTGTTGACGTGGCACTCATGATATGATGTGGACATTAATAATCTAATGACTAAAACATGAAGGACTAAAACCAAAAATCACGATATTTAGAGGAACTAAAACCAAAAATCACTATATTGAAAGGAAATATATACATATTTAACTTGGGACTTGATCAACAACAATACACCAACCATAAGACTTTTTCCTTATACATAATTTTCTTTAACCTAGAAACTCCACGTTTAAACATATTTTTCTTCAATTGAGAAACTCCACCTCCAAGTAACTCATCGACTCAAAATCCATCACCTTGAAACATCAAGTGATCAATCTTCAAGCTACCCAAAGCTTCTAAAATTACCATGGCCACAATACTCGTATAATACAAAATACGACTCAAATTGAATATCAATATTACAGAGTCAATTCACACAAATCCATTTTCATCTAACCTTTAACTGAACCACCAAACATCCATAACTACCGACTTAAGGAACATGACATCGCAAGACTGTCCCTGCCATAATCCAATTTTCTTGAATGTAAAAACCCTACATCTAAGCAACTCACCAACTATAATCCATCACCTTGGCATACAATTATCATGTTCTCAATTAAGTGGTGGTGGTTCTATAGGTTTTTTGTTGTAGAGTGAAGGCAAGGAAATTTTTGTGGGCTTCAGGTGGCAGTGGATGTTGTTTTATGATGCGAAGGAATGAACTTGAGGTGTAATGGGTAGCATTAGTGCTTGTTATTAATGGCTTATCGTTAGGACCATGAAACAGAGGCACACAGAGTTCACGATGATAGTGGTATCTACTGCATGGAGGCTATGAATCTAGTGCCTAGGTAGTAGCTCCAAGGATGGTCTCTAAAAGTTATGACAGAGACAGTCTTAAGGTGTAATAGGCCTCAAATGGGTGGTTATTGACATTTGGTGGTTTAGTTAGAGTTTTGATGAAAATGAATTCTATATAAATGAACTAGTAATATTGATATTCAATTTGACTTATATTTTATATTATACGAGTGTTGTATTCATGGTAATTTTGGAAGCTTTGGATAGCTTGAATGATCACTTGATGTTTCAAGGTATTGGATTCTAGGTCGGTGAGTTGCTTAGAGGTAGAGTTTCTCGATTGAAGAAAAATGTGTTTATAGGTGGAGTTTTTGGGTTGAATAAAATTATGTATAGGGGTAAAGTTTCTAATTGGTGTGTTGTTGATGAACTAATCGTAAGTTAAATATGTATTTATTTTCTCTAAATATTATGAATTTTAGTTTTAGTCCTTCTAAATATCGTTATTTTTGGTTTTATTCCCTCTTTTTTTGGTCATTAGGTTGTTAATGCCCACATTAGATCATCAATGCCACATCATACACCATGTAGGATCATGAATGCCATGTCCTATGCCACAATAGTGGCCACATAGGCAGAGAACGACAATTCAAAGTATGAGATAACGAAACGATCAACCAACCAGGAATGAACTTTTTTTTTTAGGAACTCATTTGGTAAGTTTTAAAAATAGGGAACCAAAACGAAAAATCACTAAATTTTGGGCATCCAAAAACATATTTAAGTCAATAATATAAAATATATAAGAACATCTATGAAATATGAAAAAATATTGAGTTTTTTAAAAATATATTAATGGTCGATTGATTCAACTAGATGAATTGGCTAGTTCAATTGTGTTTTGACTAATCTGAAGTGATCTGACTGTCAATTTGGTTTTGAGATTGAACCATAATAGGTTAAGTGATCAATTTAAAATTAGATTAGTCAAACCATCCAATCCGGTCTAATTTGATGCCACTACTTCAAACAATGCAAAGAAAAAGTAGTCATGGTAGTCATAAAGATTTATTTTCATCCACAAAGATATAATCTAAGATTTTTTCAGGATCGACTTTTATCTAAGGCCGCTAAAGCAAGGGCTTTAGGTCCCCAAATTTTTAAGGCTTTATAACTTTAAAATAATATAAGTAATTATATTAAAAATAATAAATTAAATTAATTAATAAAATATCAACATATTATCTCATTTTAAAATTAAGCGCTTGACAAATTTTTTACTTTCTCTCAATTCTTACATCTCTATTAATTTTTAACTAATTATATTATTTTTAATTAAAAATTGATAGAGTGTATTAAATGCTTACTAACTAGTATTTTAAAGGCACTTGTTAGTATAACACTAAAACTAGTTATCTTTTTTAACCTATGAAATCCACTTTTGAATTCTTCCTCCTCATTTACTTTTAGCTTTCTTTGATCCCTTGACTCTAATTGCTTTCAAAGAATATGTTCAAAACAACAACAAAAACAATTAGAATAGCTTGATAATAAACATTCAATTAAGAATTTTGAATCTCAATAAGTTAGAAGAATAAAATTTTAGCAAAAATAGTTTTGTTTATTTTATTAAAAGGCCTCATTTTGTATTTTACTTTAGGCCTACAAGATTATTGAGCCACTCCTAGGTTTTTCAATTTTAGTTTTATAAATTAATATATTCCTTTAATTTTATTTCATTTAGTGTAAATAATAATATTATTAATTGCTTAATTTTGGGCCAATATAGTGTAAGTAATGTATCTAGCAATAGCTAGTAAAGAGTGGACCATTTAAAATTAGTATAAATATATATTTACTCACTTTTCACTTTGAACCCTAATTTTATTTTTGTGCCATTGGAAGCTGCTTCTTCGCTCGTCAAACACCACAAAGAAAATTCGATAACAACATTCATGAAGATTTGTGTTCAACCCTAAAGGTACAATCTACGATACGATATTTCAATTTAGGTGTTTTGTTAATATATGAATCAAATTTGATCTTTCATTTAGTACAAACAACAATAAGCTTTAATGTGTTAGATTTTCATTCAAAAACCAAAATCTAGTTTCCTATATGTGCATCTAATATGGATTTATGTCCGACTGGTGCGTCAAGAAATATATTTGGTAATAGCTTATACAGGGTGGATCTTTTGAATTTAATATAAATATATCTTGATCCACTTTTTAGTTTGAACCCTAATTTTGTTTCATCCCATTAAAAGCTTCCTCTTCACTCTTCAAACATTGTAAGAAAATGCAAAAACAACAATCATAAAGATTTGTGTTCATTTATAAAGATATAATTTAAGTTCTTCCATTGTAGTTTTCTAAGTCAGTATATGTTTTAAATTTTATCTTTTATAAATAATTAGAGTAGATGTCCATTTTGGTCATTAATTCAAAGATATATGTATCATTAGGTTGATTCTCCATTTATAAATACATCAAATTGATCCTTCAATGTCAATCTATGCAATCAAATTAGTCCTTAATTTGACATCAAATTGGTCCCTAAAAAGACAAAATTGATGTCATTTTTGTATTATTGAAAGACTAATTTGATGTTTTCTTATAAATGAACAGTCAATGTGATGTTGTTTATGTCTTTGGAGGATCAAAATAAAAATCTACTCTAATAATTATTAAGTGCATAATATTTGCATTCCAAAACCAAAATCAAGTTTCACATATGTGTACCTCATTTGGGTTGATGTACAGTTGATATGCTAGTAAGAAATGTATTTAGTTACAACCTTTAATCGGTGGGCCTTTGAATTTTATATAAAGTGTGAGCCTTTCAAATTTATTATAAATATATCTAGATCCTCTTTTTATCATCTTATTGAATGATGCCTCATCACTCTTGAAAACATCCAAAAGAAGGCAACAATTGCACTTGTAAAGATTCTTATTCATACAAAAAATTATAATCTAATATCTTTAAGTTATAGTTCTTTCAATTAATGTATTGTTCAAATTTTATCTTTTATTTGGTATCATCAATGATAGTTTTAATGTATTAGATTTTTATTATTCCAAAATAAAAATCTAGTATCATATATTAATGAGGATTACTTATTATATTATTCTTTGCATTAAGCTTATTATGTATTCATATTAATGTATATGATAACTATCATATAATTCTTGACACTTCATCTTTAGCTTATTGGTAATATGAAATTTTCAATACTATGATAAAGTTTATTAGAAATTATTTTGAAAATTTTCTAATTTTACTTTAGTTGGATACAACAATGTTCCCATCACCTATAGTGAACAAATTAGTGAGTATCAACATGCCTAGTGAACTACCATGTTTGTTCCTTGCATTCAAGTTTTCAATTGAGTTTTCTTATTGTAATATTACTTAATTTATCACTAACATTGTATCAGGTTTTCACTTTGTACAACCATGGACACAAATGCCTCAAACAAGAAGTAGAAAATTGTTATCCATGATGGACATGATATCATTAGTAATATGCCTAATTGCATCCTCAATTACATATTGTCTTTCCTCCCTACTAAAGATGTAGTACGTACTAGTGTGTTGTCTAAAAGATGGGAGTTTTTATGGACTTCTATTACTAGTTTGGACATTGAACATGTCTATCTATCATACATGAAAAAAGAGAAAAAACAAAGCTTTATTAACTTTATGGACTGAGTGCTTGAAAACCGTTCAAATAAAATCATCCATAGTTTTACTCTCCATCTTTCAACTTTATTTATAAAAAAAGAGTACTCATATGATCCCCTTCCTGCGTGGATCTCTTCTGCTTTGAATCTAAGAGTCCAAAAGCTTTGTATTGATTATTTTTCATACAATTTTAATAGTCTTTCTATTTCCCTTTTTCATAGCATCTCTCTAGTTCATTTGGACCTCAGGATTTGCTGCAACCTTATTGTTCCTTCCTCTAATTGTTTCAAAAACCTGAAAACTCTAAAATTTCATGACATTAAGTGTATTACAGATTGCTTATCTCATCCAGAAGAGATGGTTCTTAACTTCCCAATTCTTGAATTGTTTGATGCTCACTCTTGCATATGGTTAAATGTTAAGAGTATTATTATAAAAGCTCCTTTGCTAGAAAGCTTTTCATTAGTTTTGCCAACGTGTTATCAAAACAAGCCATGGAGTCCTACTATCAAAGTTTTTGCCTCACATCTCAAAAAATTTCATTATAGTGGCTTGCTGCTCGAGGATATTACTTTGTCAAATCCTTTATCCATTGTTTATGCATGCATTGATGTTCATCCAAAAGTAGATGACGATTTTAATGAAGATGAGATGCATCAAATTGGTTTAAAAGCATGTAAGTTTCTGAAAGATTTCCAAAGAGTGAATTTTCTGAAATTGGGTTTATACACAATTCAGGTATGTTTCCTCTTGCTAGCACTTTCCTCTTCTACACAGTTAAACTTGGGTCTAGCCAATGTCATATAAAATTTAACAATTGTTATTTTATCTATTTAGGTTTTAGCCTATGACAAAGATTATGTATCAACTCTTCCAGTGTTTCAAAGTTTGGTTTGTCTAGAACTAGACTTGAGTTCTCATTTGCCCTCTCAACAAATATTGTTGAACTTACTTCAGAAGTCACCAATTCTTGAGAATCTTGGATCCCTTTCTGTGAGTTTCTCCTTTTTCTTGTATTATAGATCATATTTAAGCATATTCATATAACTTGTTTATCACTATTGCATATTCAATTATTGATATATTGTTTGTGTGTGTGTGCAGGACTTGACCAAATTTGATAAAGATCTTTTAATGTCAGAGGAGTTGCCTCAATGTTTTCTCTCTAGTCTTAAGATTGTAAAAATTGGATTTTTTGATTAGAATGCCAATAATTTTTCTCTGACAAAGTATATTCTAGAAAATACGAAAGTGTTGGAGCATCTCACCATATTAATGCCGAAGGAAATGAAGAGACTAATTAGAAAAGAACTGCAATCTACAAATGATTCAAGCTTTGCATCGGTACAAGTTAAGAGAACAACCAAGACAAGACTTCTTTGTTATAGAAGTAGCTTTTATTACCCTCAATAAGTATCATTTTCATATTTAAAGTTATATTGGGAATGTTGTACTTAAGGATTCAAGATTATTGAAATCTTACTTTTACCAATAGTAAGTTACTTTTTCTTTTGCATTTTAAAAGATATGAAATCTAAATTTTTCATACTTAGGTATTCAACATACTTGAGAATTGAAGGCTTTTGTGTACCCAAATTGTAAATCTAAAACAAATCCAACTCCTATAAGATATAAGTTGCATGCAAAAAATTAAAAGTGATGAATATTAATAAAAATTAAGAGAATATTTTCACAAATTATAATTTAGTTTAAATATATTTATAAAAATCTAAATTATTGACTTGTTCTTTTTAGAATTGATTTTTTACCTTGCATTTTACCTTATAGAATATGATTTACATTTTTTTTGTGTGGAGTCCATACATTAAATATAAGAGTAAATATTTAAATAAATTTATGTTCATTGCATTGTTTGAACTTAAACTAAATCATTCATATCATGTCAATGACCAACTATCTCAAAAGTTTAAGCTTTATGATAAAATGGTTAAGTGTTTGATTCTTACCACTCTCATTCTTCTAATAAAAAGTTGATTTTCATCACAACATATAGTTGGTCTGTGCTTCAAGCTCAAAGGACTCTTGTGTAAGGGAGCTTGTGTGATTGGGCATATTAGAAATATAATAAATTTATTCATAAGCCTTCATTCAACAGCTTGAGTTTTTAAGAAAGGTAGTTCTTGACATGGTATCAAAGCTTATATGACCAAACAATTATGAGTTCAATCGTCCCTCATTCCTCTAAATAATGTTGAATTTCTCTACAAAGTAGATGTAACATATTAATACCGATAACCTAGTATATTGCACATATACGTGGATAAGCAATAATAACAAGCTACTTCTAACCTAAACAACCAACTAAACTTGTACCATTCATTCACAAAAATAAATATCGAGAGCCTAAACAACAAAAAGCTATATATATACATCATCAGCTTGTCAAGGCAAACTATAATATATAACTTTTACAAGTTCAAGGTAGCATGAAATAAATATACAACATATTTATTGCAAGAAACAAAATAAACTACGCTAGTTCTTCTGCTCCTTCTGCTTCCCTTTATATGTACCTGGATTTACATGAAAACACAATCAGGGTGAGAAATCACAATTTCTCAGTGTAAGCATTCCAAAACTAGTGTTCATTCATCACAATGAACAAACCACACAACAAACATAAGATTAAGCCTGCAACAGATAAAAGAGCCATTGTTCAATACCATCAGAACGTATACATACACTATGTAACATTCACAAGGCACGCTAAAATTCTATCCGCACTAATACTGAACAATCAATGATATCAGACAACTACTCATACAATCGCGAGATATCATCAACAAGCAAGGCAACTACCCATATAACGGCCAACAAATGCAATGCTTTATGATATGACATATGGTTATGCTCACACAAAGTCCTACTAATATAATGATGCAATGCAAATGTATATTTTAGTTTTAGAAAACACATGTCACTTACTTGTTCCCTAGGAACTGCGTTCCTTATATATACTAAGTAGGATAGGTATCTAAGCCCTGACACTACCTGGTGATGTGTGGATTAGTTTTTCTCACAAAAGTAAGAGTATGGCTACCAACTCCATATACCGGTAACCCTAACCATACAAGCAAATCAGCAAGGAGAATTCTGATCTAACACCTCATTTTCATGTCATATGGTTGTGCACACCATCTAACGTTACAATACATAAGAAACAAGACATAACAAGTTTGAAAAAAAGATATGTAATGTATTTCACAAATACATTTAATCATCACTAAGTCCTTATTAACTAAGTGACTAAGGAAAACTAGCAAATCCCATAACCAAGCTCACTTACCGCTTAAGGAGCAATGTCATGTTTCTAATACTTCCTATACCTCAACCTCATCTCACAAGAGAGTAAAATGTCATTCATGCATCTCCGGCTCTACTTTCCACACAAAGAAACAACCTATGCCTAATAACATAACCAACAAGCCAAGCACACTTAGCTTACAATGCCTAACACCTCACCTCATCACTTCACAAGTGAATCACAAGGCAATTTCATGTTGCTCAAGGTTCTAGGTATTGGCCTAGGGCATTCTACTTTTCAAAGGATGCATAGGGTTTCACAAATCCTATTACAAGATTCACCTTAACTATGTGAAAAGCTATCACTAGAATACATGCACTCTTGGCTCAACTCTATCACATAAAGGAACTAACTCATGTTTCTAGCATATCCTCAAGTTCAACCATTAAGAACAAGAGGGCATACATCAACTATGCATATTAAATTCAACTTTAACTCTAAAGGAGTAATTTATGCATAAATATATGCATACTATACCAAACAAACCTAAATTAGTTGTTTCTAGTACACCTTGTCTTAACTTCTCAAAGTCCTTCACATAAGGTAAGTGGTTATTCTTTTCAAGCACTACCACTAGTTGTGCCTCCATACTAATGGTCTTGTATCTAGAACCCCATACCATCACTTCACAAGCGAATCCAAAGTTAACCCCATGTTGAACAATGTTCTAAACACTTTCTTGTTGCATTCTAACACACTTGGATGCTCAAGATTCCCAAGATTATTCTATGGCATTCCATCACACAATGAAAGCCTAAGGTTTCCAAAGACATTACCCCTTGACACTCCATCTCACTATGGTTGTCTAGGGTCTCACAAGTCTATCATAAGGCATTTTCCACACTTTGGATGCCTAAAGATTCTCCACCCTCATCCTAAGGCAAATCCCATCACCTTGGGTACCCAAGGGTTTTCCAAACTTCTCATATATGATAGGTGGTCATTCTTTTCAAGAATTACCTCTATTAGTGTCTCAACACATTTTAAAAGGTATACATAAGTGATCCCAACTAGTCAAGAACTTGAAAATATTAAAAATGACATTTTTAAAGATTCTGATCTCAAACACGGGTCATGTCTGATTACACGCCCCCCTTCTCCCCCGGTGTCTTGTTCTGTTAGCACAGTTTCATGAAATAAAGCAAATAGAGAGGGACACAGGCCCCTGTGTCTTCGAATACGGGCCGTGTTTCTCAACCAAAAATTCTGTAGCTCACACTACAAAATCGTGGCCCTGTTTCATTGGCCAAATTGTTGGATTTTGGTCATTCTAATTCAATCTCTAGGTGATTTCAAGTTCCAAACAAGTTCACAAACATGAAGGAAACTTAAAACATTAATTGATTTCATCAATAATGGATCAAAACACTAAATCCCTCATCCAAACCCCTAAAATTAACACTTTGACCTTTAAAGGTCCAAATGAAGAATTTTCAATTTTTAATCCAAACTCTTAGCATGAACAAGTCATAAACATCATTTAAAACTTATTCAAGCAAGAAAATTACTTAAAACACCACTAAATCTCATTTTAGCATATTAACCCTCAAACAGGCTAAGCATGAAAAATGAGGAAAATGAAGTTTTAAGCTCAAGAACCCCTCTGAGATGAAGATCTTGAAGCCTTGACATTGCTCTTGGATATTCTTTCAAGTTTGATATTTGGTCCTCTAGCTTTCCCCCCTCCTTTCTCCTTCTCCCCCACGGTTCCCCTTTATCCCCTTCTATTTTCTATTTTTTTTCTTGGCTGCCGTGAGAGAAATGAAGAGAAGAAGTCAGAATTGGTTTCTTATAGCCAATCACTAAAAGGTACAAAAAAATCCTGATCTACTAAGAACACTCAGATTCCACCGAATCAGATTCCTAACTTCCAACAGACTTAAAATAAATCTAGAGATTCATTAAAAATCTTATTGTACCAATATCACATTTTTTCATATCTGTGACTAGTCAATCTAGTATTAAAACATACACTCAATATGCTTAAAAATACCAAACTAACTCCGATTATCCTCAGATTTTAACTGTAGTATAGTTTACACATTTGTAACCTAGAAATAAAGTCTCCACTTTTTTCACTAACTAAGCAGTTTAAGCCATTTTCGGGACTAATAACAGTTATTTCTCACAAATAGTGTTACAGCAAAGTGGCTAAACATACTCAGAAAGTCACAAAATTAAATAGTCATGTTAAGCAGGTATTAGGCTACTTCTGTATCCATATACAAGCCTAACATATTTTCCAAGGTGTTATAGTAGAATCAATATAAGGGAGGATCAAGGTTAACATTGTGAAATTCTTCCACATTCCTCTAAATAAAGTTGAACTCCTTCCTCATTCATCTAGATAAAGTTGAATTTCACTACAAGGTTGACACATTGTGTATTGTCAATGCTTCAAGTCCAAAAGGGATCTTGCATAGAGAATTGGTCCTCAACATATTAATTAATAAGAATAATACTTCCTACACATCACTTTGGAAGCATATATCTCACATTAGGGTATGTGGCAAAATCAGAGTGTAAGTGTGCAGAAAATGAAGTGAGTCCAACTATAATCAGATGGTGAACAATATGCAAATGTTAGCTCATGTGTGTGTAAATTTGTGTATGTAGCGTTATTGTATTAATTAAGAGTGATTACAGTGACCTCCCATGATGTTATCTTTTATCACATCGACACCCTTCTTGTTTGGAAAATTATACCTACCTCAATTATTTTGTTATAAGTGTGGCGTTTATACATAAGGTAAAAGATGTAGGTATAATTTCTTAAACAAAGAAAAGTGTCAACGTTGTGAAAACAAGACATAAAGCAAGAGATACGAGCGTAATTTTCTAAACAAGAAATGTATCGAGTATAATAAGTGCTAAGCTCAAGAGAGGTCAATGTAACTACCCCTATTAATAAACTACCCTTATTAATAAAGCAATTAGTCATATATTATTAATATTATTATTATTATTGTTGTTGTTGTTGTTGTTGTTATAAATAAATCTCATACTTAAATTTATTTATAAATTAAAATTAATTATTTCATTTTTAAAGATTTCAAAGAAAAAGTTACTTTGTAATGTGCTATATAAGGTATAAATCTAACATAAAGAATAGTTATGATTGTGCAAAAATCCTCAATAGCATCGTTAATAAACTTTAGAGCTTTAAGACGACACGAACAATGTACACTAGAGATAGACATGTGTAAAAGATAACATCTTTGAACATGTCATTAGACATTAGTACATGAAAAAAAGGAAGAAGGAAGAGTAAACCATAAAATTCATCTCTAAAGAATTAGATGTTAGTCACAATAGTCCTTGAAGAGTATAAAACTCACATGTAGTTTCTCAAAACCACTTTTGTCATGCAAGTTAGTCCTCACCTTAACTTGCTTCTGTTTAAATTAACATAAGTGCATATGTGGCACGTTAACTCTTTGATGTGGCACCTAACTTTCACGACTAGATAGTTTTTTTCCAACTTAGAAAAAATTTCCCCAAATAAAATGACATCATTTCCTACTAAGCTTTTCTCTTCACCATCTTCATCCCCATCCATTTCTTCTTCCTCCTTCAAAAGAACCAACTCTGTTGCCCTCCTCTTCAAAGTTCTATCCTCCATTTCCATCTCTGCATTCCTTCTCTTTATCACCATCCCCCTTTTCACTCTCTCCACCTTGGAACCGACCATCCCCACCACCACCAACTCTCTCTCTCTCTCTCTCTCTCTCTCTCTCTCTCTCTCATCATTTTCTCTTGCACAAATCACACCCCACCGCCAAATCAAAATCCACAATTTGTTACCCTAATTGTGATATAATCAAGGTTCTGAAAATTGAACTAGTTAATGAAAATCAGTAAAAGGATTGATTCATGGTTCAATGGTTCAATCATGGTCGAATCATGGTTGAATCAGAATATATATATATAATATATATATATATATATATATATATATATATATATATATATAAACCCCTATTATCCAAAAGCAGCATTAGACCCCTGTAGAATTGTCTTTGCCTCAATAGTTTAATATGTTAAGTTTTGATGATGATAAATACAAGATAAATACAATGATGCTTATGCTTCATAGATGTGCTTAATAGATGACAAATGCATTACAAAAAAATATTGATTATGTTACACAGATGTGCTTAATAGATTATATCGTATCATGCATGGTTATGTACTTTATCTAGTTATATTTACTTAATAATCATGCAATGAGACATGTGTAACATTCTTTACTTAATATATCCAATAATACTTTATGTGAGTTATAATGAATTAATATTGGATTTGACTTGGTTTAAATAAAAATATACAAAGTATTCTTTGTTGCATCCTATATAGAGATATTCATTAGTAATTGATAAATATCTTATTTGGATGTGTTTATGAAAATTTTATATGCATATTAGACTAACTAGAGTTATACATTTATGAATCATGCATATGAAGATATTGAGTTATAAATTTCAACTAACTATGCTTGTTTTAAGTGAGTAATATTTTGTAGGATAGTCTAAGTATCAGAGTGAGCATTGCAACAAGAAAGTAAAAAGATCACAACTATGCTCAACTCAAAAGAATAAGAATGATAAGATGTTCCAAGCATTTACAAGATTTGAAGAGAAGAAATTTTTGGAAGCTTGGATTACATCAAGAATTGATGATAGCAAAAGATCAAGTCCCAAGGTTCTTCAAGAATAGCTTATATGACTTAGATCTTGTGTAAAGGTAAAAAGGAATCACACTAAACTCAAACATATTTTAACATCTTTAAAAACATGTTTAAATACCCAACAAACTATTTTTGAATAGTTAGTCATAGTGGTAGTTCAAACCTTGGAAAAATAGTCAAGTTTGTGTTTTACAAAACTGACATTTGATTACTCTTTTGATCACAACTTTCAAAATACTTTAAGTTTTATTGTTAAACTTATTACATATGAAAATAGACTCAAAGATCTTTTCAATGAGTGGTCATTTGCTTTAAACGGATAAGAAATGAAGAAGTTATGACCATTTGCTTTAAATTATGAAAAATAGTTATGTTTGAGTTTTGAAAAACTGACCTTTAGTTACTATTTTGATCATAACTTTCAAAATACTTTAATTTTTGTCCTAAAACTAATTTCATACAAAAATAAACTCAAAGGTCTTTCTAATGAATGGTTATTTGCTTTAATCGGATAAGAAATGAAAAAGTTATGACCTTTTAAAGTCAGTTTTCAAAACTAGAAGTGATGTAATTGATTACATAATTCCTGTAATTAATTACAACTCTAGCAGAGACCATGTAATCGATTATAACATCCATGTAATCGATTATCAAGTATCCAGAAACATTTCCAACAGTTATAAATGGCTAGTTTTCATAAAAAGAAATCATTTCTAAACACCACTAACAGTTATTTTATCACTTGGACTCTATATATAAGTGATTTTTAAAGCTTTTACAACTCTTGAATACTTGATTTGATCTTTGAATCATCAAAATCATATTTTGAACTTTAAAGTATAAATATGTAATACCCATAGTGCTTCAATTTGTATTATCCACTCTTGAGAGAGTTTCTTATCATTTATACTTTGTATAAGCTGTAAAAGATAGAGTGAGGTATCCCTCAAAGTTGTAAGGGTGAGGTATCCCTTGAAAGTAGAGGCTTAAGCACAAAGGATGAGGTATCCTAAGGCGTGTTGAGTACTTAAATTTGTAAAGGTCATTAAGCACTCGTTCAAAATTGAAGGTTTAGTAGAAAATCTTGGGTGGTTCACTTGAGGACTAGACGTAGGCCACAAGTGGTTGGTGGCTGAACCAAGATAAATCTTTATGTTTACTCTTGTCAACTCTATCTCCTTTACATTTGTGCTTTAATTATATATGGTTGAGTAGAATTTGATATCTAACTTATTTGCTTGATTTATCCTATAGCCCAAGTGGTATTTGTAAAATCTCTAATAGTAGCACCTTTGTTAAACTTATTTCGCTGCATTTATTAATTGAGTTATTCAAAAATGTTTAATTTTTCAAAGGTGTTTTTAAATTTATAATCACTCAATTCACCCTCCCTCTTGGGTGATGGTTGTCATGGCTAACAAGTGGTATCAGAGCTTCGTGCTCTGTTAAAAGCTTAATCACTTGGAGTTAAAGATCCTTGTTCGTTTGGCAACCATTGAAAGCTTTTCAAAATGGAAGGTTTTGAAATTGATAAACCACCATTCTTTAATAGTGTGCATTTCGTTTATTGAAAAGCTAGAATAGAATTTTATATGCAATCTATTGATTTGAATTTGTGGAATATTGTGCTTGATGGATTTTCTCCTAAACCAAAATAAACTTGGAATGCTTATGACAAGAAGCATTTTTCCGTGAACATTTGAGCAATGCAAATCTTAATAAGTAGTTTGAATGATGATGGTTATGATAGAATTAAGAGTTGCTCTAGTGCTAAAGATATATGAGATGTTCTTGATGTTATCTATCTTGCTAATAATGAGTTTTTGCATAAAGTTATATATAGAGAGCAAGAAGAGCGAAGGCCTCTAAAGGAAGATAACGTTGAAAAATGTCTTCGAGAACATGTTCAAAGTAAGAAAAGGAGCTCAATACCTCTTGGTGATGATCGTGCTCAAGTAGAAGAAGAGACAAAGCAAAACAAAATTAAGAAGGAAGATGTTCTTGAATCTTGGATAGACAACAATGAGGAAAATGCTTATTCCCTTAAAGAGCTAAGTATGCTTGAAATTGATACCACTTCATATATGGCTAAAAGGACTTTGAGGTAAATGATGCTTATCCTTTTTATGGTCCTTCTTATGATGAGCTACAATGTGCATATGATGAATTATATGATGACTTGTTTTTAGAAAAGAAAAACTCATATTATTTAGAAAACAATTCTTCTATTGAAAATGAAATTGAGACTTCGAAAAATGTATATGCTTTTCTTGATGAGGAAATACCTTTGAAATGTAAAACTTCAACTTCTTGTGAAAAGTGCATTGATTTAGAAAATCAAGTTGAGGACTTATATTTCGAATTTGCCAAAGCTAATGATTCTAATTACTTACATTCCGTGCTTATTAATGAGAATAAAATTGATGTTATCAAGTAAGGCTTGTGGCAAAAATAGCATAGAATGTAATAATAACCAAAGGTTCAAGTTTTTCAAAAATGATCTTCAAAGGACCAAGCCATCATTGAATTCACTTGTTTGCAATTTTTGTGATCATCTAAGACATATTTCTCATTTGTGCAATTATAGAAGAAAATCCTTATATGAGAAATAACATGGTTTGAGTTCCTAAAAGTCTTAAAAGTTCTAGTACTAACATTCAAAGACCCAAGATAAAGTGGGTACTAAAATATCCTCCTAGTGTTTTAATTATACAGAAAGTTTCTAAAAAAGATGGACTAATTGGTTAAAGGAAAGAGAAATCATCAAGAAGAATGCTTCCAAAGCCCAATGGTAGAAGTTTTGGTCAAAGAAGGAAGATGGCTTCAACCAAAACTTCTCAAGTACGAAATGTGGAACTTGCAAAGTTCAAAACACTAAAAGAGAAACAATGGGTAAGAAAAAGAGTTTCCTTGATTACCAAGGTCAAGGTATCAAAAGTTTTTACCTCTTATGCACATTCACTTGTAAAGACAATGAATATGAGGTGTATTCCTTGTAGGCCTTAGGTAAATGATAGAATCATGTGTACTTAGTAAAATTTGAATATTATGTTTAGCACATAATTATGTTTATTCTTATTGTAACATAAGGTTCTACAATGCCTAGGTATGCTTGCATGATATTTGAAATTGTTTTTAGACTTTTTGGAACTAATTTGAATGCTTTGAGATTAGCCATTTACTGTTTAAAATGCAAAAATTGTGTTTTAGTAATCTGGTAATTGATTACAAGACCTTTGTAATCAATTACAAAGGTTCTGTCAAGAAGGTAATCGATTACACTAATCCTATAATCGATTACAAGGTTCCCAGAAGGATGGTAATCGATTACACCAATCCTGTAATCAATTACAAGTATTCCAGAGGGCTGGTAATCAATTACACACCCATTGTAATCGATTACACAACAGCTTTAAAAATGTTTTTAGTGCGGGAACAACCCTTTTTACTTAAAATTGTCTATATATCATGAAAGTAAGCATGCTATTAACATGTATGCATACTAGAATACTTTACTTGATATTACATGTCTTACATGATCATTGCTTATCCCAAAATACTTATTTATGTTTTGATGATTATTAAGCTTTTCTTGATAAACTTGAGTCATGCCTTAAAATGCTTAAACCATATTTTTTTTGGATTCAAGTGCATATGTACTTCATGCATTCTTATTAGAGCTAACATTGCATGGTTAATAATGTGGTACATGTTTTTATATTATATATCAACCTAAATTATGCTTGTAAATGAGCTTAAATGATATTTGATGTTAACCTATGTTTTAGATAACTTTAAGAGTTAGCGTTGCAAGTATCTCTATGTGCTTCAAATATAGTTATCAAATATTGAAATGTCAAGCATATGTGAATAAATGAGAAGAGTTGAATGAAGAAGGACATGAGGAGATTTTCTTCAAGTGCAATGGAATAGAATACGCAATAAAAGAAAGCTCAAACTCAAAGGACCAATAGATGAAGAACATTCTAAAGAAGCATCACTCTCTCAATAAGTATCTCTATCCCTAATCTATTATGGTATTATATATGCTATGAATTATATGATATTTGTTGATAATTTGATCTTAAATGATTAGATACTTTCTTTACATGAGAAGTATGCTTAGCATTGATAAAATTCCTAATTGGATATTAACTTGCTAATTTTGTCATTGCATATAGGGTGAATGATGTTAGTTCTATATATGCTTTGACCCCTATAGCATATTTCATCAAGTGAATGTTTGATATCTATGATTCTCTTGATCTATGGTCTCATAGCGGTGTAACACTTACAAGAATCATGCACTTATTTCGAAAAGAGTTTATGGTTTGACTAAAAAGTTTTCTTTTTAAAGCAAAATATCTTATCATATTTGAAAAAAGCTTTTAAAGTTCTATATCCTTAAGAATCATTTGAACTTGTCTTAAGACCTTGAAAGTATTTGTACCTCCTAATTGTCTTGAAAATTTGAAAATCATTGGATATGTATTATAAAAGTAGTATTCTCTTCATTTGTTTTTAAATGTTTTATTAAATTTTGAGAGAATGCTTAAGAAAGTTTCCAAATAAATATTTTGAAATATTCTATAAAGCTTATCTTAATACTTCAAAAGATAAGTCTTGTTCTTCAAAGTGTTTTATTTTCTCAAGACTTTTGTTCAATGAGAAAGAGAAGAGATGTACTTTCAAATGTTCCTTTGACTTGGATTTGATCACTCTAAAGGAATATGTTGTTTAATAAAACCTCTCTACCCTTCTAAAATGCTTTTGAAAATATAATGTGCTCTTATAAAATTCTTTTTGAAAGGAGGAGAAGTTTTAAAATGGTTTTTGATTTATGGATTAAGAATATGACCTTTTATGGTAATGTGCTTGCATATTCTTGACATGTATATTTTCCTTTATCTATCTTGTGCTTCAATAAAGGAGAGCTTATCTTACTTATCTTACATATCTTTCTTCCATGTCCTTGTTGACTAAAAATATATGCATAACTATGTTAAACTATTATGTTTTATATTTAGATAATATACATATTTTGAGGGGGAGCATAGCTCTTAAATTATTGTTTATATCTCTTGGCTTACATCTTTATTTGACATGAAGTATTTTATTGCTAATACTATCAACATGTCAACAAAGATCATCTCTTATTCTCTTTCCCTCTATTAATAAAAGAAGGTAAACATTCTTAAACTTCATATCTTTTGATTCTTTCATTAAGAAATGCTTGATATGTGGCAAGTTGTATGATCTTTCATTTGAAAACCTTAATTTCATGATCTTACACGGATATTTGTAACTCCTAACAAGTGATATCAAGTGGTACTTATTTATCATGTGGTATACAAGATAGTATATGTTAGATATAATTTCTTAAGCTTATTGTTATCATATGCTAAATGTTGATGTACCAAAATATGACAAGCATTAAATGAATAATCTTTTAATCTTGAAAGCATGCTTGTTTCATCTCTCTTTTCTTGAATCATGTGTAGAATTAAATAAGGGGAGATAGTTATGATTTGAATAACTTGAATAAGTTTCTGAGTTTTGATTATCCTACTCCTTTTGACAACATGAGTTTTATCTATAAAGGGAGTGAAAATATTATCTTTCCTTCTTAAGACTTTTTGTTGATGTCAAATAGGGAGAGTGAAAATTGAAAAGAAAAATATGTTCTTGTACTTATTGTTTGAAATGCTTACATGAATATCTATTCTTCTATATTGCATATTTTTCTTTGATGATTTGTCATCATCAAAAAGGGAGAAATTGTAGAATTGTCTTTGCCCCAATGGTTTAATATGTTACATTTTGATGATGACAAATAAAAGATAAAAAGAATAATGTTTATGCTTCATAGATGTGCTTAATAGATGACAAATGCATTACAAAAAATTATTGATCATGTTACATAGATGTGCTTAATAGATTATATCGTATCATGCATGATTATGCATTTTATCTAGTTATATTTCACTTAATAATCATGCAATGAGACATGTGTAACATTCTTCATTTAATATATCCTTTATGTGAGTTATAATGAATTAATATTGGATTTACTCAGTTTAAATGAAAATAAGCAAAGTATTCTTTGTTGCGTCCTATATAGAGATATCCATTAGTAATTGATAAATATCCTATTTGAATGTGTCTATGAAGTTTTATATGCATATTAGACTAACTAGAGTTATACATTTATGAATCATGCATATGAAGATATTGAGTTATGAATTTCAACTAACTATGCTTGTTTTAAGTGATTAATATTTTGTAGGATAGTACAAGTATCAAGAATGAGCATTGTAATAAAAAAGTAAAAAGATCACAATTATGCTCAATTCAAAAGAATGAGAATGATAAGATGTTCCAAGCATTTGTAAGATTTGAAGATAAGAAACTTTTGGAAGCTTGGATTACATCAAAAATTGATGATGGCAAAAGATCAAGTCCCAAGGTTCTTAAAGAATAGCTTATAGGACTTAGATCTTGTGTAAAAGTAAAAAAGAATCACACTAAGTTCAAACATATTTTAACATCTTTAAAAGTGTTTCTTACATGTTTAAATCCCTAACAAACTATTTTTGGAAAGTTAGTCTTGGTGGTAGTTCAAACCTTTGAAAAAAAAGCCAAGTTTGTGTTTTACAAAACTGACATTTGGTTACTCTTTTGATCATAAATTTCAAAATACTTTGAGTTTTATTATGAAACTTATTGTATATGAAAATAGACTCAAAGATCTTTCCAATGAGTGGTCATTTGCTTTAAACAGATAAGAAATGAAGAAGTTATGACCATTTGCTTTAAACTATGAAAAATAGTTAAGTTTGAGTTTTGAAAAATTGACATTTGGTTATTATTTTGATCATAACTTTCAAAATACTTTGATTTTTGCTCTAAAACTTATTGCATATGAAAATAGACTCAAAGATTTTTCCAATGAGGGGTCATTTGCTTTAAACGGATAAGAAATGAAGAAGTTATGATCATTTGCTTTAAACTATGAAAAATAGTTAAGTTTGAGTTTTGAAAAACTGACCTTGGTTACTATTTTGATCATAACTTTAAAATACTTTATTTTTGCTCTAAAATTATTTCATATGAAAATAGACTCAAGTATCTTTCCAATGAATGGTCATTTGCTTTAATTAGATAAGAAATGAAAAAGTTATGACCTTTTAAAGTCAGTTTTCAAAACTAGAAGTGATGTAATCGATTACACAATTCCTGTAATCGATTACAACTCGGGCAGAGGTCATGTAATCAATTACAACATCCATGTAATCAATTATCAAGTGCCCAGAAACATTTTCAACGGCTATAAATGGCTAGTTTTCATAAAAAAAATTATTTCTAAATACCATCAACGACTATTTTATCACTTAGGCTCTATATATAAGTGATTTTTGAAGCTTTTACAACTCTTGAACACTTGATTTAATCATTGAATCATCAAAATCATATTTTGAGCTTTAAAGTGTAAATCCTTAATACTCATAGTGCTTCTATTTGTATGATCCACTCTTGAGAGAGTTTCTTATCATCTATATTTTGTATAAACTGTAAAAGAGATGGTGAGGTACCCTCAAAGTTGTAAGGGTGAGATATCCCTTGAAAGTAGAGGCTCAAGCACAAAAGGTGAGGTATCCCAAAGTATGTTGAGTGCTCAAATTTGTAAAGGTCATCAAGCACCCGTTCAAACTTGAAGATTTAGTGGAAAATCTTGGGTGGTTCACTTGAGGACTAGACGTAGGCCACAAGTGGTTGGTGGCTGAATCAGGATAAATCTTTGTGTTTACTCTTCTCAACTCTATCTCCTTTACATTTGTGCTTTAATTATATATGCTTAAGTTGAATTTGATATCTAATTTATTTGCTTGATTTATCCTATAGCTCAAGTGGTATTTGTGAAATCTCTAATAGTTGCACATTTGTTAAACTTGTTCTACTGCATTTATTAATTGAGTTATTCAAAAATGCTTAATTTTTAAAGATGTTTTTAAATTTGTAATCACCCAATTTATCCTCCCTCTTGGGTGATGGTTGCATGGCCAACAACCCCGACTAATCCGGAGTCGAACCAAGTCAGACCACAAAAGTGTAAAACTCTTTCAGCGATAGTTTTCTCCATTCACAAGACTCGAACTCAAGACTTTACTTAAGAGGAATAAGTATTAAACCAGTTGAATCAATTAAGCGTTGGTTTTTATATATATATATATAAAGTTACCATTCTTTTTTATGATTAGTATTATGAATTTTTATAAACATGAATTTAATAATATAAACAATCCTTTTATCAATTTAGAACATTTTTCTACGTTTTTACCATTCTATTTTTATGAATAATGTTAAGTAATATTATTAATAAAAGAATATTAGTAAAGTAACTTAAATATTTTGTATAGCATTGTTTGAAACAATGTGTAATATATTTAAAAGTGTTTGCATTATATCAAACCAAAACAATTGGCTTGATGATTGGTTGTGCATCACTAAACTAGCAAGTGGTAGGTTCAACTCCTACTCCATGTCATTGAAATTTTTTAAATAAATAGAACTGGTTCACTAATTGAATCGCAAATGGTTAACCTATTTACAGTTGTTTCTTGAAAACCCTAATACAAATATCTCGATATATCTCACATACAAAGACTATAAGCATTAATCGTGTTACGTTTATTCATACTATTATACTAATCTCATATAATTAAACAATTAAATATGGAGAGTCATGATAAAATTAGGTCATGAATATCTACATCAAAAGTCTCAAAGGGCATAGTGTCATATATACAATGACAAAACTACTAAAACCTACAACTCAAAGTACAAGATACACGAGTTGTTCAAACAACAAAAACTAAAAGCTATCTAGTCTTGTTGTTCCTTCTTCAGTTGGTTTACCCCCTTACTAGGGTTTAGATATGCTTTTACCATGAAAACATAGAATGATGTGAGAACATTAAAATTTCCAATAATATACAGGTATCACATGACATTCACTAACATAAATTGCATTTAAACATAGCCAATAATAACATTATACAATTGCCCATACAACTATATAATGTATGGAAATCTAATCTATCTCGATATTACACAATCGCCCATACAATTGTGAAACATCAACTAAACTTGAAAAATTGTTTAACTCACTTCAATGCCTAACTTAGGACTTAACTCATCCTAAGTCTCGTGTTAGTAAGTTTATCTCACTTTACTACACTTACATACGGTTGATCATATTCCTCATGTTACTTGAAAAATAACTTGGCTCACTTCTTTGTCTTAGGTAAAGTGTTGTACACACACTTACCTCTCCCAATTACCTCCTTAGCAAAGAGATTTACTCACTACTTTGTAAGGTTAAGGGGTTTAACTCACTCCCTTAATAAGGATAATTGTACTATGGCTCCACTTAAACCAGTATAGGAACCAACTCTTGATGAACATTACATTTCAAATAATTCTTAATTCTAGAAAAGTTTAAAAACTCTAACATGTTCTTATATGTTAGGTGATTATTTCCTTTGTGAAATTTTCCTAAAAGTTTCTTACTACACTTAAGAAAACATATATAAATGATCTCAACTAGAAAGGAACCTCAAAACATCAAGAATATCATCCTTGAAGATTCCTGGAACTCACGCCTCGACGCCAAGCCCTCGGGTCACTCACGCCCTGGCATAGCTCTCAGTTATGCCACAGCGCGCTGCTCTTAGCCTCACTCACTAGAACTCACGCCTTGGCGTGTCATCATTCACGCCATGGTGCGAAGCATTTTTTTGCAGAATTCTACAAACAAAATAGCTTTGTGCACTGTTCCATTGATTTAAAAATAGCTTCCAATCATCTAAAATTGGCTCTTAGGTGATTTCTACTTTCACCAACTTTTCCTAAATATGTTGTAACAGTTTTACAACTTATTAGTTTACTTAAACTTGGATTAATTCTCAAATTCACATACTTACTTGTTCATTGCTTAAATTCCCACTTTAGGGACTAATCGACCATATCTAATGTCCAATTCAATTATTATGCTCTCATTAATCTGTGATAGCTAATTCCAATAAAAGAACACAGGAATCAAGCAAAGAAAATAAATTTTTACTCTTTAAAATCCATTTTCTCCATCTAATGACCTAACTTTAATCAATAGAAAAGATGAAGGAAAGTGATGAGTTTCAAGTTTAGAATCCCCTACCTCAAGTTCTTGGTGATGGTGGATGCTCTAGATTCGCTTTGCCTTTCTCTTTCTTTCTCCTTTCCTCTTTCTCCTTAAGCTTCACCCCTTTGGTTCCCTTGTTTTCAGCCACTGTAGTTGCTGTTTTCATGAAAGAAAGATGAGAGAAAGAAGATAACAATGAGTGAAATATTAGGTAACAAAGTCAATTATAAAGGCTGGTCGTATATGACCTTGTTTCACTTAAGTACTTCACTGATTTGCTAAGGACACTTAGATTTAACTAAATTAAGTTTTTCAAATTCCAACAACTTTAAAATAAATCTTAAGATTCCTTAAAAATGTTGTTTCACCATTATCATATTTTTTCATATCTGCTGTTAGTCAATCGGGCATTAAATGCACAACCAGTATGCCTAAAAATATCAAATTAACTCTAATTATTCTCAAATTTTAATTACATCCTCTTACACTTATTTGTGACTTAGAAAAAATTCTCTAGATTCATTTCTGATGAGACCATGGCAAGTGTACCGGATCGTCAAGTAATAAAAACAGTGAGAAAACTGGATATCGTTCTCAGTGATCAATGAGCAATTACCAATTCACGAACTTAGTTATTATTTAAACCAAAATTTAGATCAAAGAGAGCTTTAAAGAAACTAACACAGCAATGAAAGAACAAAAGTAATGACAATATTTTTAGATTTTTATGTTTGACATTTCAACAAACACGTAATATGCGAGATAACAAGAATTCAATGAATGAAAGAGTTAGGATCAAACTTCATTTGATTTCACCTACTGCATATCAATTGGGATTAACACAAGTTAATATTCCTATTTTGTTACCGAATTCTCTAAAATAATCAAATCCTAATTCCATAGACAATTGATCCTTTATTCCCAAATAAAATCCCTAATTCCTTAGGCGATTCCAAAAAGAAACAAGCATTAGGATTTAGAATTTAAGAAGGTAACAAGCAAATCAATGACTATTCCTAGTCTAGAGATAAGCAAGGTTCATAATCTCATAGCATAGTTATACATCAAATTTTCATTCAACATATAACCCTAAAAATCATTCCAAAGTTGATCAATCTTTAGAAAGCAATAGGAAAAGAAATCATAAACTCAAAATAGAAATAACAACTTATATTACTTGAATCCAATGTCAAAAGCAATCAAGATCCATCAAAATTCACTTAATCCCAACAAAGGAGAGTTTAGCTAGACATAGAAATAAATGTAGAAACTAAGACAATAGGGAAGAAGATGTAAAACTCCATGGAAGATTGAAGAAAATCTGAGCTCCCACACTTCTTCTCTTCAAGTTCACCCCAAAGTTTTCCAAATTAGGTCTCTTTTTGTACCTCTTTCGTCTATGTCGTGAAAAACCTCTTCATTTAGATAAAAATGCTCTGCTGACGTGAATTGAGCCAAAATGTAAATGGGCTTACGTGACACTCATTGCCAGTGACGGTTGGCCGCCTTGTTACTGGACTACCTTCATCGCCCAAGAAGAAGTTGGTGCCTTGGCCACTGGCTTCTACTGCAGCTTCATTTTCCCTTGCTTTTCTTAGCTCTTGGGGGTCCAAAATACATGTCTGGCAATTCAATGAGCTCTTCCATTTGGCTTCGAGCTTTATCCTTCTTTAACCTTCACTGCAAATAAAATAACATGAATGAGATGCAAAACATTCCAAAATACAACCAAACTCCATGAAATCCATCAAAGTAATCATCTTATGCCATCATGGTTAAAATCAAATTTAAATGAGGCAAAACAATGTTAAAAGCTGGATGCAAATAACTAATCCAATCAAAAAAATAAGTAAAAACAGATAATTCATAGGATTATCACCACTCCAAACTTAAAATTTTGCTTGTCCTCAAGCAAAAATAGAATTAGAGAAAAGAAAACATAATAGTCACCAACTCTATGCTAACTGATGGAAGGGAAATAAGTGTGTCCCACAAGCCATAAAGATCAATGCAATAGGCAAAGCAACCATCCAAATAGTCCTAAGAGTTTAACCATCAACTATGTAACTTGAGGTTCAAAGGAAATGAAAAGTTGGAGTCATACCAACAAACCACTGATCAATCACAACTTGGAAGTCAATGGATTTGGCAACTAATGCATACAAAGTAATTTGCTTTATTAACCTCTCATTTAGGTAGATGCTCACTCATATTCCCTTGTATTTGGGCTTGTGTTTCTCTCAGTCAACACAATTTGAGCACACCCCCAATGAATTTGATTTTCATCTTAAACATATAAGCTCATGATTCACACAATGTAACAATCAGAAAGATTTAATTCAAGGCTGCATTGGTGCCAAGGTATAAGGTAGATAAAATGAACATGTAAACTGCTACCTTAAAGAGTAAGTGAGCATTGGTACTTCTAACAAATCTTCAACTCACAAAACTCGTACCTTTCAAATTCTCTTTTCCCCTTCTTTTTTGTGTCTTTTTTTTATTATTATTTCCCCAGTAACCTACATGGTCTCAAAGGGGTACCTGATCATTGTGTCAAGTATTTCCCCAGTAACCCATCAGTCTCAAAAGGGTACCCATTCAACAAGACAACTCTTTTTCATGCCTTCATAGATTTCAAATTGAGCAATCAACCCAACATAAAAACATCCCACTCCAAACTTAGTTTCTTGTTAACTCCTTAATATCTCAATTCCAATGCTCACCTAGCTCCTTCAGGTAGGTCAAATGTTGCTTATGTGGCTAGCCTCAATTAGAAGGGTTGAAAAAAGAAGGGGATCATTAGGCTCAAGGGATTATGTAAAAGATGTGATCATTGGGGTAGCTTTTAGTTACTGGCTTAACAAACAAAATACCTTTGTCATGTTCAAACATTGTGCAAATCAAGATGGCATTAGAGAATCAAGCAAATTTAGGAGAGTAGAGCCTCAAAAGTGTCCCCTCAGCAATAAAAACATGTTGAAGGCTCAATACTCCTACCCAAGACAAGGAATGCTGACTAATCACAAAAATTGTGCCAATTCATTAACAACCAAGTAACAAGATTCATGTATATATGGTATGAAACCATTTCTAACAAGCTTCAAGCAACAAAATCACATAATTCTCAGGTTTCACAAATAGGCATGCAAGTTAATTGATTTCATCACAAGTAGATCACAATTTTTTTAGAGAGCCGCAATGGGCCGCCCAGTGGCACTCCCACCGCCCAGCAGTACAAAGTCAGAGAGCCTTGGGAATTTTGCACGACCGCTCAGCGGTCTATGTGCAGCCCAGCTGCCTGTGTGCCGGCCAACTGTACTATTGTTGCAAAATTATGTAGCAAAAACTCTTTTTTTTGCATGATTTTCATTTTTTAGTTAGATGCAAACTGTAATTGATGTTAATGCAAAAAGAGGAATGAGTTCATACACTCCAAACTTAAATGAAAGCACCTACACACAAAATTCTAGAATTAACCAAGACACTAAAGATGCAAACAAAGCTAACAATACAAAAGAAAGTTTAGAAAAACATAAACAAATGCAAAAGGTAAAGCTAAGAAAACTCCCTTGCATGAGTTGCCTCCCATGAAGCGCTTGTTTAATGTCCTTAGCTCGACGTTGCCTCTTCAACTCATCACGGTGGCTTGAAACAGGAGAAGTAGGATGATACTTTTCTTTTCTCAAACCTTTGCCACCATTCTTGGTCATTGACCTTGCAATCCCCTCCAAAGGCGTTTGGAACTTGACTTGAACCTGGGTGTTCAGTCAACTCCTTTTGAGACTTATCTTGAATGCAATTAATGGGAGCATAAAGATCTGATGTTGGTGAAGACTTATCAAAAACATTGATAATCACTTTATCTCCATCCACCTTCAAAATAAGCTCTCCTTTAGGCACATCAATTAATGCTCCTGAAGTTGCTAGGAATGGTCTTCCAAAAATAAAAGGAATATCAGCATCCTCGTCCACATCTACAATGAAGAAGGGGAAAATAAATTTATCCACCTTTACAAGCACATCTTCAACCACACCCCAAGGATATAAATGAAATCTATCAGCAAGTTGCAACATAGTGAAAGTGGGTTTTGGATCTCACAAACCTAATTTCTCATAGATAGAAAATAGCATCAAATTGACACTAGCTCCCAAATCACACAACGCTTTTCCAGTAAATTGTGAGCCAATCTCACAGGGAATGGTGAATGATAACTGTCGAGATTATCAAATTTAAATTAATTTATAATCGATTTACCAAAATTACTTGTAGCATAAGGTAACACCGGATTGGGCCCGTAGATCATTCTAATTATGAAGTCAGATTAGGAGGTTAATAAATAGGGGGAAAGGGGTTTGTAAAATTAAACAACAAAAAGCAATTAAAAGGAGTAAACAAAATTAGGAAAACAACCAATCCAAGAGAATTAACAAATCTTGATTTTAATCCATCCTTGATCTTTATAGATCTATTCAATTATCAACCAAATCCTTGGTCTTAGATCACATCAAGACGCCTCTCAATGATCCATGGATCTTCTACTAGAAATGCGTCTAGAATTCAATTAATTAAGGTTAGACAAATTAAGCATCCATCTAAAACCCAAATTAACTTAAAAACCAAGATCCAACCAAGCTAAATATTTCATCAAACACCTTTGATGCATTATTTAACCTCTGAATTCATCTCTAGGCATATGATAATTATGCAATTAACATATGCAAATCCCAATCAAATTAAGCATTAAATCAGAATTTAAACAAGAGAAGAAAAAAAAGAGAAACTTGATTAATAGATGAATGTATAGCAATTAAAACAAGATCTCAAGATTAATCATCAAGAATGTCAATATCTTGGATTGATTAAAGAAGTTTAGCTCTCCATAGCCATCACCATTGGAGAATCTTCAAGAACCATGAAAATGAAAATAACAAAGAGAGAGGAGGAGAGGAAGAGAAGAAGAGAAGTCTCCAAAATCCCCAAAAATTAAAACTACAATAATCTCCCTAGGTAGAAGCTCTCCATAATCTCATCAAAATATGATTGCTCTCCTCTTAATCATCCACTAAGAGTCAAAAGTGATTCACCCACTTTTGTTAATTATTCCTCCATTATCAAAGTGTGTCTCCCACTACCTTCCAATGAATTATTTTCTCATTATGAAAGTGTGTCTCCCACCTTTCAATGATTCCTTCACTTTTTTCACATTTCTATCTTTTGAATTTCTGTCACAATCTCTAATTCAAATCAAGTCCATCAAATAGCTGTTGAAGTAAGCTTTCCAAGGAGTGCTCACATGCTTAATTTGGGCTTGAAATGAGTGAGATATGCCCAAAATAGTAAAAGTGTGTCCAGAATTTGTAACAGTACCGTTGGTCCAACTTCAAGGCTGTATTTTACCACTTAAACATCCGAATCTTCCAATTTGACATGCACAAAACTTGTAGATATTTTTCTCATCTTTCCTAGCATATAAAGAACATCAAAATCAGAGATCTATAACTCAAGTTATGGTCAAAATACTGAACCAATGTCAATATGCATTAAAATCCGAAAATCTTGCTTTAAAGCCCAATTCAACCCAATGATCTAAATGAGTGCTAAGACCACTTAATTACAATCTGGACATCATTAATAAGGTAATTGTGTGAATATTAATATGTTAAAAATCATAATTATCAGTGAAATTACTGAGATCCTTGAGTTTTGGTGGCAACTTCTTCTTTAAAATAACATTGCACTCTTCAGTAAGTGCTACAGTGATGCCGCCTTCAAACTTCCTCTTTCTAGATAGGAGCTCTTTCATGAATTTAGTATATGATGGCATTTGTTCAAGAGTTTCAGCAAAAGGAATGTTTATGTGCAATTTCTTAAAGACGTCTAAGAACTTGAAAAACTGTCTATCTTGCTTCTCTTGAGCTTCCTTTTTCAATCTCTGAGGAAATGGAATCTTGAAATATGGATTGGTGGTCAGATCATATTTTTTGACTTGATTCTTCCCTTTTTCCACAGCTCTACTGTCTTTTTGATTTACTTCTTCTCCAACCTTCTTATCTTGTTTGTCTTCTTACTCCTCGATCACCTCTTCTTCTCTGACACCGGTATTGCTCCCTTCTACTACCTTCCCATTCCTCAAAGTGATGGCATTGCAGTACTCTTTTGGATTTGTCATCGTGTCACTAGGTAGAGAACCATGAGGTCTTTCCGAAAGTTGTCTTGCTAATTGGCCCACTTGAGATTCCAAATTCTAGATTGATGCTTCTTGATTCCTAAATACACCTTTTGTCTCATCCATGAAATCGGTAGTCTTTTGGACAAAAGAGGAGATTTGATAAGCTAGTTTCTCCAAAGCTACTTCCCATAAAGCCTTCTTCTCAATAGGTGGAGGTTGAGATGAATAACCTTGAAGCGAAGAGTGTTGAAGAGGACCTTGGTATGAAAATTGTTGTCTATATGGAGCTTGGTTGCTTTGATTACCTTAGTTACTCCATGAAAAGTTAGGATAATTTCTCCACCTCGGATTATAAGTGTTGGAGTAGGGGTTGTGTTGTTGCCTTGGAGGGTTATTCATGAAGTTGACTTGTTCTTGAGATAGAGATCCAAACATGTTACCCGAATAATCTACACTCTCATGTTCTCCTCCACAAAAATCACATAACAAAGGAGCACTACTTACTGCATTCACCTTAAGAGTGTCAACCTTCTTCTTGAGATTCTCAAGTTGTTGAGTCAAGATTTTATTCTAAGCTAAAAGTGCATTCATTGAATTAACCTCCAAGTATCCTTTCTTCACCACTGCTCTTTCCCCATTTCTTTAGTAGTCATTATTGGTCATCATTTCAAACAAGTGCCAAGCTTCTTCCGGAGTTTTATAGTTCAAGGCCCCGCTTGCTGCAGCATCAACCATTGCTCTAGTTTGAGGCAGCATGCCATTATAGAAGCTTTGCACCTGGATCCAGAAGTCAAAACAGTGGTGTGAGCATTTTCTCAATATTTCATTGTATCTCTCTCATGCCTCGCTGAGAGACTCCCCATCAAACTGCCTGAATGATGTGATCTCACTTCATAACTTTGCAGCCTTGGACGGAGGGAAATACCTTGTCAAAAATTTTTGAACCAAAATTGCTCAAGTAGTTATGCTTCCTCTTGCCAATGAGTCCAACCAGCTCTTAGCCTTGTCCCTCACGGAGAAAGGAAACAATCTCAAACGAATGGCATCCTTACTCACTCTATTCAGCTTCACAGTATCACAAATTTGAATGAACCTTTGTATGTGTGCATGTGGGTCCTCATTATCGAATCCCTCAAACTGATTGTTTTGAATCAAATGGAGTAAAGTCGGCTTCAACTCGAAATTGTTTGCTTGAACTGAAGGCCTTGCTATGCTCACACCACACCCATCCATGTTAGGAATAGAGTAATCTATGAGAGTCCTAGCAGGTTGTTGTGGTGGTGAAGGATCTACATTTTTTCTATTGTTTTCTCCATTAGGGGATCTATTTTCTCCATTGTCTGCCATGTCTTCAACAACTATTTGAGTACTATCCAAATTCCTTCTTTGTTCTATTAATTACTTTCTCAAAGCTCTTTCAGTCCTTCTTATTTCTGGGTCAAAAAGAAGTTGATATGGATGAACTTTACCTCGCATACAATGAAGACAATGTGTCAGAACAAAAATAACTAAATAAAATGAAAAAATTTAGATAGAAAATTCTAAACATACTAAAATAAGTAAAATAAAGAAAACTAAACACATCAATGAATAAATGAAAGAAAAGACAAAAGTTTAAACTAGTAGCTGCCTTCGATGTTACCGATATTAGTAAAATCGATTCCCGGCAATGACGCCAAAAACTTGATGAGACCACGACAAGTGTACCGGATCGTCAAGTAATAAAAATAGTGAGAAAATCAGATATCGTTCTCAGGGATCAATGACCAATTACCAATTCATGAACTTAGCTACTATTTAAACCAAAATTTGGATCAAAGAGAGCTTTGAAGAAATTAACACAGCAATGAAAGAATAAAAGCAATGACAATATTTTTTGATTTTTATGTTTGACAATTCAACAAACACGTAAGATACGAGATAACAAGAATTCAATGAATAAAAGAGTTGGGATCAAGCTTCATTTGATTTCACCTACTGCATATCAATTGGGATTAACACAAGTTAATATTCTTATTTTGTTACCGAATTCTCTAAAATAATCAAATCCTAATTCCTTAGGCAATTGATCCTTTATTCTCAAATAAAATCCCTAATTCCTTAGGCGATTCCAAAAAGAAACAAGCATTAAGATTTAGAATTCAAGAAGGTAACGAGCAAATCAATGACTATTCCTAGCCTAGAGATAAGCATAGTTCATAATCTCATAACATAGTTATACATCAAATTCCCATTCAACATATAACCCTAAAAATCATTCCAAAGTTGATCAATCTTTAGAAAGCAATAAGAAAAGAGATCATAAACTCAAAATAGAAATAACAACTTATATTAATTGAATCTAATGTCAAAAGCGATCAAGATCCATCAAAATCTACTTAATCCCAACAAAAGAGAGTTCAGCTAGACATAAAAATAAATGTAGAAACTAAGACAATAGGGAAGAAGATGTAAAACTCCATGGAAGATTGAAGAAAATTTGAGCTCCCATTCTTCTTCTCTTCAAGTTCACCCCAAAGTTCTCCAAATTAGGTCTCTTTTTGTACCCCTTTCGTCTGTGTCGTGAAAAACCTCTTCATTTAGCTAAAAATGCTCTGCTGACGTGAATCGGGCCAAAATATAAATGGGTCTGCGTGACACTCATCACCCAGCGGTCAATTGGCTGACCGACGACCTAGGCTACTTTCCATTGCCCAGCGACCAGTTGGTCACCCAGTGACCTAGGCTACCTTCCATCGCCCAGTGGCCAGTTGGCTGCCCGGCTACCTGGCTTCTGCTGCAGCTTCCTTTTCCCTTGCTTTTCTGAGCTCATAGGGGTTCAAAATACATGTCTGGCAGTTCAATGAGCTTTTCCATTTGGCTTCGAGCTTTATCCTTCTTTAACCTTCATTGCAAATAAAATAACATAAATGAGATGCAAAACATTCCAAAATACAACCAAACTCCTTGAAATCCATCAAAGTAATCATCGTATGCCATCATGGTCAAAATCAAATTTAAATGCGGCAAAATAATGTTAAAAATTGGATGCAAATGGCTAAATCCAATAAAAAAACATAAGTAAAAATAGATAATTTGCAGGATTATCAATTTCCCTTAAATTAGTCATTTTATGCTATTATCTGAGTCATTTTAAGCTACTTTTTACACTATGAGTTGTAACAAAGTGCCTAAACTAACTCAGCTTCCCACAAAAATTAACAGACATGTTAAATAAGTATTATGCTACCTGTGTAATCATAAACTAGTCTAACATGCTGAAAAGAGGATGTTACATATAACAAACTACACAATGCTTCAAAAGGTTATCATTTTCCATGAATGACACTTCAATGGATGGGTACTAAGTAAAATTTTCCATACTTCATTGTTGTTGTTGACATTTCATGATCTCATATATTGTTCCCAACGAATGGGGATGAAAAATAAAATTAACTGTTTGAAGGCTCAATTACTAGTGTGTCATTGAAGGTACAAAATGGTATCTTCCTACAAATGCACACATAATGCATGTGCTTGTGCTTAAAGCTGCAAGGAATAACTTTTTAGTTGCAGAGAAAGAAAGGCTAGGAGTAAAACCATGCCCTTGTTATGGATGATGTTGCTAGTAGTGCTAGTGTTAGGCTTTCCTTTTAGTTTGCCAATAACCCAATTTTCAATATATTGGTGGTACTAGTATTAAGTTATTTGGTTTGCTTTCTTGCAGGGAAAATGAGGTTGTAGCCTTGTAGGTGCAAAAGGAGGAAGAATACAGAAATATGGGAGGAAGGCTCCAAGATTGGAACAAGAATGTCAGCACCCAATTTTGACTAAGTCCAAAAAAAAAAGTTTAACTTTAAGTACTTAAAATGAAAAAATAATGACAAAAATGATGATAAAACCCCAAAACTCATTACCTATAGCCCAATCCTCTAAATTCACTTTAACCCACTTCTAATGAGTAAATTCATTAAAGAAAAAAAAGAACAACTCTTTCCCTCTCTCCCTCACGTATAGTATGTCCAGTGTGCATTGATTTATTTATTTGTCATTGCATGAGACCACATAGCACCACTTAAGCTGCTAAGAGCATTGCTTTCCAAAAGTCACAACACCACAGTGGGGACATAGCTCATAGTCTCCCACATCTTTTTGACATTATACTAGCAACAATTGTCTTCCACTCCACGGTCACCTAAACACTACATGACATCCACAATTTGCACCACACAGAGGACAAAAAAGAGAGTTAAGGTGAGGTTATTCTTGGTATCTATGTATCGATTGACCCACAAGTGTATGAGTCATCACAAGTAATAAAGTAGTGAATCGAGTATCGTTCCCACAAGGATCGGAATACAATTTTGTACCACTTATGTCTTAATTAACTAAACTAATGATTTTTATGGAAAATGAATTATAATGAGAAAGTAAAGTAAATTAAACCAAAAAGTAAATTAAATAATACAAAATTAAACTAGCAATTAAACACGCACAAACTTTGCAAGGAGAAAATTCAAATGGTTAAATATCTAGGATCGAGAGTTCACTACACCAATTATTAGCAATGGTCACTATTATTTCTCTTGATTAAAATGAATATTGTTCTTGAAGGTGAATTGTCCTAATGTAATTCAAATATCTCTCTCTCTCATCCAAATGAATATGTTACAACTAAAATTATATTCGCTCTCGAAGATACAAAGTTAATTAAAACTCATTAAAATCTTTGATAATTCATGGTTTCTCAAAGGATTTTAATCTATCTCTAGGTCCAATCTCCTAGGTTTAGTTATTAGAGGTTCTAATATTTAGATTTCATCTTTGGATCATTCACCCAAATATCTTAGATCTATGCATTAAAGGGCCCCATCACAAAAGTAAGCATTAATAGTACTAAAATTTAATGAAACAAATACTTCTAATAATCAAGAGAAGCAAATAGATTCAATTACATAATAAAGGCAAGTTACTTCCCTAATCTTAGAAGTAGAAAGCTTAGCCTCTCATGGTGGTAGAGCAAACCATGATCTTTAAGAACATCATAGGAGAGTCAATGATTAGTAAAGGTTGAAACTTGATCTCGATCTATGGCCTCCTTGGTGCTCTCGCTTTTGTGTCTTCTCCTTCTTGAAGAAAGTGACATAGTAATTAAAAGTGATCTAGTAGTAGAGAATGTGCTCAAATCTCCTTTTTATCCCCTTTTCAAGAAGGTTTCCTAATTTCATATTTAATTTCTATTATTTTTTCATCCTTCATATAATAGAATTTTCTTTTGTGATAAACATGAAAGCTATTGCATTTTCTGTTATCTTTCTAACTCCACAATAATTGCATCAATCCAATATTTGTAACTTAATATATGCTCAAAATACTGTAGCAAGGTCAGAAATTCTGAGTTTGAATTCGAATTTGCAACAAAATCCCTTTTCTTCAAGGATCCTTATCTAATCTTAAGCTAGAATCATTTTGAGTCTTCCACCAACAATTTAGACTTGAAGCTTCTAACCGTTTAGCTTCCTGATTATGTTAACTTCAAATCACAGTAAGCTTTAAGACTTCACAAATGGTTTTGTCTTCGGATAAGATGACATTTTTCCAACAATATAGTCTTCAAGATAAATCCTAATTTTTAATTAAAAAATCTCCCAAATTATATTTGAAAATTCGCATAAAAAGATAAAAGGCATAAGGAAGAGAAAATTATCTAAAACTTAAAATAAATTAATAAATTCAAATAAAAACAAATAAAATTAAATAAAATTCCTAACAAATAAACCTAAAAATGTGTACAAAATTGCATCACATCACTCTATATATAACAAGAGGAAGAGATTTTTTTTAAAAAAAAGAGAGGGCTTGATTGTTTGGTGTTTCAGAGACTTTTTGGGTGAAGGAGAGAGAGAGAGAGAGAGAGAGAGAGAGAACAAGAGATGGAGCCCTTGATAGGAGAGAAGAAGAGCAAGTATGTTGAATTGGTGATAAATTCCTATTCAATTCATGTGGTTCTTGTAAGGTGCTGGTTGCATTTGTGCATTGTGATGAAATGCTTCGGAGCTTGCTTTGATATCATCTTATGCATAAATTTGTGAATGATGTATGCTTATGTTACAAATATTTGATACTCTTGATACTTGAATATCCATGCTTTGCTTTAATCTAATACACAAATAACCCCCCCCCCAAATCCTTTAAACACCATTTGAACACACATTTATAAACACACTCAACAACAAGAAATCATAATATAGAAATTCTTATCCCCCGAGAGCCCCATCGAAAAAGCCACAGCCTTTGCCAAGTCTCTACTCTTCGCATCTTGCCACCAAAGTAGTGAGACCCATCATCTAAAATTTGTGAGTCACCAGCCTTTGTGCCACCCATCGCCAGCCAAGCAAACCATCGTCTGAAGTTGTTCCCAACCGCCGCCTTTAGGTTATCATAATTCTTACAATTAACTTTAGGGTAACTGTCTTAAGATGAATGTATTAAGAGTATTATGAAATTTAGTCTCTACCATTCCCTGTGCATAATCAACTCTCAGACCTAACTTTATTTTAGCATACTAGTCTTCAAAATTGTTTTATTTTAAAAGGGTATTCAAATTTTTCCTTAGCCTATAAAGTTGGTAGTAACTCCCTCTAAACATATTATGTTTTTAGAAATTTCAGTTGCCTTCTCGCAACGATCTTGGTCGCAACAAAGAATTTGGGGATTTTTGTTCCTTGACATTGAATGACATCATTTTGTTGTAAGAAAATTTTTTTTGAGGGGGCATAGGAAAGAAATTTTGCAAGCTAGAAAGAAAACATGCAAGTGTGAAAGTTAGGGGAGTTAACATGCCACATGTGCTCGTCTGTTAACTTAAATAGAGGCAAGTTAACGTGAAGATTAACACGCATGACAAAATTGATTTTAAGGGACTACGTGTGAGTCGAGAACGAGTTTAGTGGTTTACTCTCTTTTTTTTCTTTTGTGCAAATCATAGGGCTTCGTTTGGTATACATGATAGTGTAGTATAGGATAAGATGATTGGATAGGATAAGGCTCAATAATAAAACTAACATGATAACTTTATTTAAAATCAAGTGTTTGATAACATTTGTATAAGTTAGCTAATAGTATAATAAATATTTATATTTATTAAAATACCTCTATTCATTAAAGTAAAAATTATTTAAAAAATAAGCCCTTTTTCAAGGAAGGACCTTGACACCTTCATCCAAAGAGGAAAACCAATCATAGTTGTAAGAATTGGATTGGATGTTGATCGGTCAAATGATCTGTTCACCTGTCTAACTAGCGGTTTGATGCTTCAATCTTAGTTTAATAAGTCAGACTTTATTTTGCTGCCTACACTTATAATTCCTCACTTTTCTCTTAGTTTATGCTTTACCTTGCTCAAACCCTTTGCATTTTCTCATCTTTCCGCTACATTCTTCCTTATTTTGAAAATATGCTATTGCTACTTAATAAAGCTCAAACACATCAACATTGAGCTTTCACACACAACAGATAAGATGGGTTTGTCATTGGCAGTGGCCATAACGTTTGATCGCTGCCACTTTCTTGGCTCGTGATGGTCTCTCTGTCATCGTTCCGGAGCACCTCACCTCATTGGCAACGTTGTCGATATGGAAAATCTTATTACAAGCTTTAAGTTCTTTCGTTGTAGCATCGTAACACCTCAATTCCCCTCCAAACTGCTTTTGCATCAAAACTTTAGCCTCTTCATCATCCTCTTGTTATCAGAATTTCACCTCAATCTGTAACTGCCCAGATCTATTGTTGATAGCTAAGAAAAATGGACAATTGGCATAGTTGTTGGTGGCTAAGTGAAGAATGCTCTCATACATGTGGGGCAAAGTTGCCATATGAATAAAACGACGTCGTTTTGTTGAAGTTTTATTAATTTGTTCTTTTTTAATAAACTGGTCCATACAGTGACCTGGCCGGGTCATCTTGGGTTTAACCAAGTGTTTGTAGTGATTTTTTGATAAAATATTAATTACTTCAATGGTGAATTAAGATCTAATATATAGGAACGAATTTACTCCTCTTGGGACTCTTAAGTATATAGTGATTAGTAAGATTCTAACGTCAAAGTGTTTAATAATTGTCGA